>JARWLC010000002.1:80983024-82367524 GCA_033318265.1 Phyllotis vaccarum
ATACACCACCCTTTAGAGAAACTGGGCAGAGACCAGTACCCAAGATTTTCACTGGGGGCTGGTCATACAGGCAGATACTCTTAGCAAAAGTTCTAGGTGCTCAAAATGAAAGCAAGCATTCAACCTAAATCACACTGAGTAGCTTAGGCACAGTGAGTCACTTTAATAATTTTGGAAATTATATGAATGTTCTGAAAATGTAAGTTCTAAATGTCAGCCAAGGACAGATCTTGCAATCAGGTAACAAGCCTGTTTTGATAATTCTTTTATAAACAAGGACAAAATAAGGAAACTACATTTTATTGACTGCTTCCCAATTGTAATCTTTCATAGGTAATTTTACTTTTCTCAATGTTATGACTTATGAGAAGATCTGAACTGAGACATGATGAGATACAGTATGAAGCTTTTGTCCCATTTTTTTAAGATTTCAGATTGCCTCAAGACTATTTATCATATAGTACTGATGACTAAACATTAGAATTGTTACTCTAACAGTGGGCTTCAGGAATCAACAGACTGAAAGGATATTTGTTGTGTACACTGTATTGGGTCCTCTTGATGCTGCTTGAGAAGTAAAATTTGATTTGTTCATTGTACCCAGTTGCAAAAATGTCAGTGGCTCTTTGGGTGATTCTAAGTTTGTGGAACTTTTTCTTTGCTCTAGGGCTTCTCACAGAGAACATAGACACAAAGGGAAGCTAATATTTTAGGAGTTGCCAAAAAACAGAACCAATAAGAGATGTCTATATGTGTGTATAAAATTGCATATGCACATATTTGGTTCATATAATTATATAGGCCGAGTTCCAAGATACACAGAATGAGTTGGCAAGCTAGAGGCCCAAGAGAGCTGATGGTGTAGTTCCGGTCCAGAGTCGGGAAGGCTAAAGACAAGAATAGCTGATATTTAAGTTCAATTTTGAAGGAAAGAGAAGGCCAAAATCTCATCCCTAAGACTGTAAAAGGGTCAAACTTTTTGTTTGCTTCAGGTTTCCAAAATTAAATTAAACCCACCCATACTAGGTAGAGCAGTAGACTTTACTTAGCTGATATATGTAAATATTAATATTATTCAAAAACCTCGTCACAAAAATACTTACAATTATTTGAGTACATATTTGGTTTCTGCATGGGCCTATTAACTAGACACATGAAATTAATGACCACAGTACATTTCTTATTTGCTTATGAGATGGGTACATTTGTTAAATGGCTGAGAAATGCAAACCCATCCAGATGTTAATTAAAGTATATTCTTAACAGTCACTAGAGGCCAACCGGATATGAAGACTCAGGAGATCAGTCATTTTGGATTTTCAAATATCCCTGGTTTTCTTCTGATAACAACACTCTCTCATAACTCCCATCCAGCATTGTGGAAAAAACTTCTTCCTCTCTGTATTCTAAGTTTTGACAAGCTGAAGCATGAGGCAACGGTAGTGTCTCCCCGGCAGAGTCAAGTTTGTGTTCAGCGTGACCTATATAGTACTCACTTCTGTTCCTCACCATTATCGGCAGATAAAGTGAGTTAGGCAGAGTTGGTTTCTCTGTTTAGGGGAAATAGAAAGACATATGCCTAAAAACTGCTTCCATATTGAGGGGTGAAAGAAGGCAAATGCTTGAAAAAGCAAACACATGGAGAAGAGAAATAGCATGTTATTTCCAACCTGCCTTGCCTTACTTCACTGCTGGGCTTTCTTCAAGGATCCAGTTCAAAACAAGTTTCTGACAGTAGAGATAACTCCTTTGGCCACTAGGAAGTTCCAGTTGCTGAAAAAATGTTTCTTGAGGTGAAAGAAATGAAACTTGAGGTTCAGGAACTCATAGTGAAGGAACAAGAAAGGGTTCTTTGTTTGTTTAAGAATAAATATTCACAGGAAAGCCAAATTTTATTTAATAAGAAAGAAAGAGCAGTGAGACTGGGGAGGTGCCGCAAAGATTAAAATGAATAAGCATTAGGATCTGTGTTCTAATCCCCAGTGTCTGCATAAAAGCTGTCAGGAAAAAAAAGACTTCTACATGGCCAGAGTTGGGTTGAGGATGGTCCAGGCAGATCCTGAAGGCTTGCTGGGCAACCAGCCTAGCAGAAATAATAGGCTCTATATTCAGTAAGAGTCCATTTAAAAAAAGAAAGGTGGAATGTGATAGAGTAAGACATTGGATATTGATCTCTGGCTTCCACAGGTACAGAATGTATGTTTATGTCACAAATGGGTACACATTCCCATAAATTTAAAGAAAAATATTCCTTTACAGATTTAAGACCCAAACAATCTCAGATGGTGGGAATGAAGATAAGAAAAACACAGGGGTAATAATACTCTAAATATTCCAGACAAATGTCCTGTCTTCTGGTTGGAAACTAAGCCTGGAAATTCAGGCAGAAATAGAAGAACATTAGCACAAAGTTGGGAACTTGTGGAAAGCATTCCGTCTCAAGGTGGACATGGCCCAGACATTCCTTGAGTCTCTATCCTTGGTAGGGGTTTTGTGAAGGTGCCTTCAAGGCCACCAGCGTTCTTGCACTAGATGAATGTCTGTCTCATCTTTCTCCTGCTGCCTCCATGGTATCTTTTAGCATTTGTCTCTGTAACAAAAGTGGAATTTGTTACTTGTTATAACGATTTCATTACTAAGAAGTAAGAAGTTTGGAGAACCTAATCATGTATATATATATATTAATACTTGTTTGTAGAAGTATCTTAAAATATGATTATCTATGTATTTATTCATTTGATGTGAAAGAATAACTTGTGGAGCTATCTTCTCCAGAAGAAGTCATTTTGATCTGTTTTCATGTGTGTAAATACAAAAGGTATCACATGATAATGTGATTGACATATGGAGAGCATATTGAGATCTCTGTGTACAAAAAATACTTGCTTGTGACAAAGTAAATAGTCTTTTTTTTCCTTTTCTTTAAGTTAGACCTGGAAATATAAATTGTGAAAGAACCCTTAGGCAGATATAAATATTTTTGCTGAGATAAATGGATAGAAGGATTGATTTTTCTTGGAAACTGGCAATCATATGACATGTAAAAGTGATAAAAATAAATTAGATTATTAGGACGTTATGGTAAAAATCTGTCTTTAATTTTATGTATTTTTGTGGAGCGTTATGTAGTACCTGTCATGTCAAAGGAAGTTTTCTGGTTTTGGTAATAAAACTAAACACATTTTAATAAGATGAGAGTGGTCACTCACAAACATGGATGTTTAGGTAGCTGTTGATGTTGAATCTTAAAACTACTTTTAGTGAATGAATATTATTTTATTTACCTTATTGGCTTTTATTTTTATTTTTCTAGTTACTTGCTTGTATCTCCCAATTTCCTTACCCAAATTATTACCTTTTCTGTTAGTTACCATTGTCTTTGAACACAGGAAACTAAAACCTTAGTCTGTGATTTATAAATACTTGAAGAAATACATGTATATCAGTCTACAGACATATACAATGAGATTGCATGCTATTAGGGCTACTTTCATCATCATCACCTTGGATGACACTTTCCCTGATATTTGCCTAAGTAACTGAGACACTTTCTTCTTCACAACAGCTCAGGGAGGCAATTCCCTTCTAACGTGAGACTGTAAAGTAGCTAGAGCTGGTTGCTTTGGAATATTTGTGTATTTGCATGAAGCACATTTTTTCCTCCTGATGACTACTGTCATATCAACTCACTTCAATAGTTCAAATAAGTCTTTAAAGATGTTTCTCTGCACATGATGCTAATCCAAACCTAAAACAATCAGGAAGGCTTGTCTGCCTCTTCCTGCACCAACAACATTCAGTGACAACAATTGCAGCTCAATACTTTGCTTTTGCTTGAGATGTGAGAGCCTGATAGAAGGAAGCTTGGTTTTCATAAAAGAAATTGTCTCTGGAGGGCTTCGAGTGTCTCCGAAAGCTTGCCTGGGGAGTCAGGAAGATGCTACCAATAACACGAACTCCAGGTGCCATTTACAAAGAGCCTTTTTGCCTTTCGTTCTCTCTCTTTCTTCCTTCCTTCCTTCCTTTCTTTCTTTCTTTCTTTCTTTCTTTCTTTCTTTCTTTCTTTCTTTCTTTCTTTCTTTCTTTCTTTCTTTCTTTCTTTCTTTCTTTCTTTCTTTCTTTCTTTCTTTCCTTCCTTCCTTCTTCCTACCTGCCTCCCCCCCCCTTTTCTCCACCCCTGATGATGTGGGCAGAAATTCTTGCAAAGTTATTGAATGAAGGTGAACAGGACAAAATTAGTAGATTCCTGTGAGTCATGACAGTTTCAGCACAACCCCTGGGTGCTCTTCATGTTAAATTATAGTGTGTGGTGTTTTACCATGCATTAGGATGATTAACCACAGGGCAGGCTCATCCCTCAGAGTGGTACTTTACGTCAATTGTGTAGCACAAATTAAGAGAGAAATAGTGACAGAGAAGGGGGGCAGATGATTATAATATATACATCTCATTTCTAGTTATCTTAGAAGCCTCAGCCATATCAACTTTAAGCCTTCCTGTATAGGGACCTATAATAAGGCCTAGGGTACAAGATGTCAGTGCTCAAAGGGCCCAGCATTCCTTTCTTAAGGACCTGATATTAACAGTGGAAAGCCCTGACACAACATTTAAAATAAGAAAGAAGAGTCTCTTGGAATGAAACATTGAAATGATCATGATCGCTTAAACCCACTGAGATTTGAAGAAGAATAAACTGAACAGTGTCTTATCTAACTTCCCAAGGATAACTCTATCTTGCTTTACTGGACTCAGCAGGAGTAGGATGATCTTGCAACAGTGGTAGCCAACAAGCATTGAACTTTTGCTGCATGCCAGATGTTGTGTTGCTTGTTAACATTAATACACAATGGACTTATAGCCACTCTGATGCACTTACTATGGATAGAGGCAAAAACTAAAGCTCAGAGACATTAATTTCTTTACCTAAGGCCTCATTACCAGTCATATTAACTCTGTACTTGGGGGCAGTGGGGATCGGGAGCTCATGTGACCTGTGAAAACCTGCTATAACTGGGAAGTAGATCTCAGGGACTCCTCTAGCTTTGTGTAACAACCCAGACCTGGCCTGTTTATCAAATATCATTTTTGCTTGGCTGCAGATTAGAAATACGAAAGCATTTGTTTCTGTTTGCACCCTTTTCCAGCTGAAAACCTCTCCTGTTAGCTGTCAACAATGTCACTTCCACATTTTCATGTGATGGGTTTCTACTGCTGCTTATTTTGAAACAGAGGTGATAATTAATCTTCCCACATTCAACTACTGCAAACATATTTCAATTTCAAATGAGATAAGATCCAAGCTGAAACACCCACACTTACATTTTCAATAGCTTTGTACCAAGCATTGTAGCTGGCCCGAATTTTCTCCATGGTAGACCATTATGGATAGTAAGGCTTATCCCTAGTGGCCAGTCTCAGCAGAGCAGGGGCATGTCACAGTAGCATATTCTCTGAGATAAGATGTTGGGGAAGAAATGGGAATCCAGCTAACATGCATCATCTTGTGACCCTTGTTTTATGGTGTGTTTGTCAATAGCAGAATAATATTAAAACTTAGCCAGGTGGAACTGGGTACAGATCTCTTCCTATATTTCATATTACTGATTTTGAAGTTTGGATCGTGTCAAAGTATGTTAGAATCAGATCTGTAAACAACATGTAAGCCATAGAGCTTATATTGTCGTGTATGTTTTAACAGCAATTTCTGGATTATGGTTTTAGTAAACATTATTTGCAAATGTCATGCTCTACAACTAGGACAATTCCATATTAAGTCTTAGTAGCAAAAATTAGAAATTTTAAAACAGTTTTTATTCTCTCACATTCTTTGTGTACTGCAACACTATCTTTTCATAAAAATTTAAAAAAGAAGTCACAAATTCTATTTAAAACCCAAAATATGTTAATACTACTATAGATATTCTTAAAGATACTGGCCCATGTATGGGGATATTTTCAAATATAACAAAAACAGTCAGAGATATCAGAGGACAGATCCACCTCCTCCTGTCTTTTTTTTTTTTTTCAGACAGAGGTTTTTCAAAGCTTAGTAAATCTTCAAAGTTATACATTATAGTAGTCATGTTACATGAGGAAGCCATAGAAAACTTGGCTGGAAGGGGCTTCTAAAATCTATGTGCTCACTCAGAAGTCATACAAGGCTGTTTGCCATCGTTAATGGCAGGGAAACATCGTTGAACCTGTGCATGGATATGTACAGTTTTCAGTTACTGAATATCACTTCTATAAATGCTTAAGATTTTATGGTAAGTGTATTTTTATTTATTTAATAGATATTTACACATATAGGTTTAAGGTGTTTACTTAAAAACAAGAAAATTCATTTAGTTAAAAAAAATTAATGCTGAGTGAAGAGAGCACAAGAAGCCACAGAAATGAACTAGACTGCCTTTCCTTGGATGTGCTATGATCAGTAGTTCATCTACCATAATCTACCATCCATATAAACTGTGTCTAAAAATCAAAATGAAGGTACTTCAGTTACAAATATACCAGAGAGCATTTATTTATGTATTAGGTCTTCTCTTTCTTTAACAAAGAAAATTAAAGCCACCCTGAAATGTTAGGAGATCTTCACGTGTTTTCTACATCTAGAGAATGTTATAGAAGAGCTAATAGGGTTGATTTGGAAAATAAAACAGTAAAATTTGAGACATTTATGGCATTATATTTGGTCTAGAAATACCCACTCAACATATTATAAAATTTAAAAATAAATGACAAATTGAAATTAAATCTTGAAAGGCTGATGCTTAAGTATTTAATCTGAGAGAAACAAGCTTTAAAATCTAAAAATAACAGCAAATACATAGGATGTGTCTAGTGTGCTGAATATGGTTTTAGACTCTGCGGGGTTCAATATATACAACTTTGAAGGTAGACGAAAGATAATTAAATTCTGTGGCAACTATTTAGGTAAGGAAAGACAGATTCAGGATTTTTAGCACAGGTAAATACGTTCACAAAGTCCAAAACTGTGAATGAGTGGATAAAATAATACACAAAAAAGTAAATGAGTGAGCAGATAAATACACCAAATTTAAAAGATCAGGTGAATGACAGAATGGAGTGACTCCAGTAACACTGCTTGGTGATAGTGGACCTACTTTTCACTGTTTGGAAAATAAAGGAGATACTGATGATTATTTTGAGCTTTTCCAGTCAATAACTCATGAGTTTATAATTGTCTGCCTTTCTCCACCCAACCTTGGCTCAATTTATTTCAGGAATTAGAAGGTTTATTTTACTGGAAGTAAATCTGAGAGTTTAAAAAGTAGTCCAAATTTTCCAGAGTCCTGAATATGGTCGGTCATATGTGCCTTCCCTGGGTGAGTCCGTTCTGAACTATTCAACATAGAAAGTCAGGGTAGAGCTGTCCCTTGCCTCCCTTCAGTCTATCAGTGCAGTTTAGCTCAGTTAAGTTCTTTGAAACTGCTCTTGTGGCTGACATAAATATGTTTCTATATGCAA
This sequence comes from Phyllotis vaccarum, assembly GCA_033318265.1. Taxonomy (NCBI): domain Eukaryota; kingdom Metazoa; phylum Chordata; class Mammalia; order Rodentia; family Cricetidae; genus Phyllotis; species Phyllotis vaccarum. The sequence continues at coordinate 80,990,516 of JARWLC010000002.1, forward strand.
CAAATACGATAGACATAAATATAAATGTATTTTTGATCACATAAATGTATATAAGCAGACAAATATTTGTCAATATGTGTGTATATAGGGACCTTCTTCCTTTTTTAAAAAAAGGGACATTCAGTGGGTCCCAAAGAGGTCAACTTTGGATGTCTGCCTTTCATAGTTATATTGCATAGAGTATTCAGGGTTTCTTAACAAACAGTCAGTTGGCAAGAAGAAAGTTTCAGTTTTCAATATCTGATGCAAATTGTCTGAACGTTGCTTTTCTCACTCAGCTTTTGAGGAAAAACTATACATAGATGAATTTGTACCAGTGAAGGAATAAATGGAAAGACACTTTGTTATGAAAAGTGTTGTAAGTCTCAAATTATTTTCTACCTATGTAGGAAGCCAAGAGTTGACACCTTACAAAGTCCCAAGATGCCTCTGATTTCCTGGGGAGAGGCAGAGGAGAGCCAATTTTGTCAATAGGTTCTGCATCTAGGGAGACTGAATTCATCTCCCTCAGTCCATCGGCATATGGTGTTACAATTTCTGCAGATTATTTTCAGTACAAGTTGCCGGTTATTTGAGGACAAGATGGAAAAGTATAGACAATAGATTTAAACAATTAGGAGGCGATTTTTCAAATTCTGAAATTTTTATCTCAGGAAATGTTTTTGAATAAATTGTTTCAAATAAAAAATAAAGGCATAAACAAACAAGCAAAAGGATGAACATCAACCTCAGTGAGGCCCAAGTATTATATTCTTGAAAGTAATATTATTAAATTTTATTTTTGTTATTCACTTTAAATAAAGACTAATAATTATATTTTAATAACATCTATCATTGGACAGAAAGTTGTGATAGAGGATTTTATTTTTCGTCATCATCATCATGCCTTTTATTCTAATGACTTTTACTAAACTTTCCATTTTGACTCAATGAAGAATTTTGCTGAGTTTGTTGTAGCTCCTTTCTCCTGAGCAACCATTCTGAGAATACTGAACTGTGGTCCATGATGCTAAGATGTGATGGGATATTATGTAGGATATTATGTAGGCTCTAAAGAAATAAAGTTTTCCTGAAGATCATAGGACAAAGTCAGCCACAGAATTGGCCATGGATATCAGGCAGTAGTAGCACACATCTTTAATCCTAGCACTCAGGAGGCAGAGGCAGAGATCCCTGTGGATCTCTGTGAGTTCGAAACCACACTGGACTACATGAGATTGATCCAGTCAAGGAGAAACAGAGCCAAGTGGTGGTGGCACATACCTTTAATCCCAGCATTTGGGATCCCATACCTCTGATCTCAGTGCTTTGGAAGCACACATGCCTTTAATGCCAGGACTAGGAAGTTTGAAACAGGAATTAATATAGGTAGGCAGAGAAAGAAATATAAAATAGGAAGAGAAAGGATCTTCCCTTTTCCTACTGAGGACTTGTCAAGGTGAAAAGTGGCCGTGGCTCATTGCTCTGTTTCTCTGATCTTTTAATATTTGACTCAATATCTGGCTCTGGGTTTATTATTATTACTATTATTATTATTATTATTATCATTATTATTATTATTAATACCAAGTAGAATTCATGCAACACACCAAAGTGTCCCACTGGCCTCTTGATGAGCCTCCAAAGTTTCCTGACACGTGTCTGTTTATTAGTCCTGAGTAACAATAAAACAATAAAGGAAATGCAACAGAGGAGGAAAAAAATTGGATAGGCAATTCAATTTCCAAGTTCAATTCTCATGAGCCTATTGTAGGAAATAGCTATATCTATTTGTAAAAAGTCAGAAAAATAAACTGATTCACTAGCTTAACCTTTTCTCACTGAAGGAAAGTGTTTCTCTCCATATTTGTACTCTTCTTCAACCAGAGAAAATTAATGTGAATGTCAAAATACAACAAAATGCCTTACATTGAAATAGCTTTGCCTATCAGTAATACATTTTCAAATGTGTGCTCTAAAGCGGCTTTATTTCTACTATGTACTCTTTAGAAACAGTTTTCTTGTGACCAAATATCTCATTTGGATGTACACTGCTTTTCTGTAAACAAAACTGAAATGAAAATAAAGTGAAAAATAAGATGTGAAGGGAGGTTATTATGGGAATGCATGGGAAAATGAGGCAATGTGGAAAATAAAGGACAGGGATGTGTGGTTCCTAACTTCACAAGTGTCCTTTTGATCTACATGAGAATCAGATCTGAACTCTATTAAGCAAGTAACTAAGTAAGTTTTGCCTTATAGATGAACAACGTGCAAGCCAGGGCTATTTTCCCGCCTACACAGCTTCCTGTGTGCTAACACTTTTCTCAGTAATGTTTTCAAGGTAGCACCTGTGAGCTCCTAAACGTGGTAGCCATTTACAAGACATAACCTACAAAGAATATAAATTACAATTTTTAGACTCTTAAATGAGAACATGTGTAAAATTTAATCCTTTACATCTATGAGTGGATTGTGCAATAAGGTTTTCTGGGTAGTTGCACCGAATTTTAAATATACATATTCATAATTGTATGTATATATATTCAGAGTATATATTCATATATATAGAGAGACTGACAGAGACACAGAGAGAAAGAGAGAGATACAGAGACAGAAAGAGACAGAGAAAAATAGAGAATAAATATTAATTATTAAGCTTATGTGAGTCAGAACATACATAACAGAGGCTGTAGGTTTGATTTTCTAGAACTTTTCAAAACTCAGTTGTGAAAACTTCAAAATCTTAGAGTATATACAAGAAAAAAATTCACTAATAAGAGGAAAATGGATATTATCATTTCTGTATTTTAATTTAATATTACCTTTATATTAATTTAACCCTAATGTCTAAAAATCACTTAAAACTCTTAGAGTATTTGTTTCTAAATACATAGGAAGACAATAAACATATAAGACACCATCTGGCTGTATTTTCCCTGAAGGGATTTGCATATTTTTCAGTAAGAAACAAGTCTAAATATCTTGTAATTTTCACCAAAATGTTTTATAATTTCACAGCAGCCTTGCTAATGAAGCCTTTGTAATAAGCCAAAGTGATTCCAAATAGCACACAGAGCTTTGGATACTGTGAAAAAGGCAGTGGGAGCTGCTGGAGACTGAAGAGGTGTTTTCTGCTTAGGGCAAAATGAAAACTAAAAGAAATTTCATTTTCGAATGAGAATGAGAAAGGTTGATATGAATATCCATCTTAGATGAGTTCAAAGAATTCAGAAACTTGGTGGAAGGAGTCTGAGTGAACTCAATATTAGCTGTGAGCACTGACATCTATTATCAATTTTGTAGATAGAGACCAGATAATTTCCGCATATTCGGTGTATGAACATCAACATTGAAAATCACCATTAAGATAACCAAAGAAAGGAACATGATGATTGCAAAATTGGATCGGATATTAATTTCCTGATTTGCCTCAGTCATAAATCCAAGCTTTCACCATGGAACAGAGATGGGAGAGCATATAAAATCTTATGAAGATTGGACAGAAAGTTCTTCTGATTCCACAGAAGCATAAGAAGGTTCATAGATACAATGAACTGCAGATCTGGTTTACTGACTTAGTAGGTGCTTAGTGCTGTGGTTGCCTCTGTACCATTAGGATATTATACTCTGCTGTCAGCACTGACTGAAGTCCAAAGAATGTAAAGTATTTACTCATTGGCTTAGAACTAGCATGTGACTGCTAAAAAGCAAATGAAATCAAAACCAAAACAATAACAACAACCAAAAATCCTTCCAGATACAACTGATGCTCATCATACATTCCTGGTTCTGATTTCTGATTCCTAAAGCAAGCCAAATACACACTTAGTGTTAATTACTCAGTATAAAATAAAATATCTGAACTGGAATGAAGAGACTATTTTAGGTGGAATTGTCTGTCAAGTATTTATTTTATTGGAGCAATTATGTATTTATTTTAGTTTATATTAGATAAACATTATCAACATATTATAAAATTGTATGCAGTTATATAATTTTATAACATACTAAAACTTAAAAAAGGGCAATGTTATCCAGTTCACATAGAATATATGAATTGTTTCTGTGACATTTAAAATGATCATGAAAGTGTGAAGCATATATTTCCACAGAAGTCTAAAAATAGAGATCTATCTTCTATCTATCTATTTATCTATTATATACACATATATCGTATATATATATATATATATATATATATATATATATATATATATATATAGAATGTTTAACTGCTTAAAAAGAGCTTTCACTTTCTTAATTTACAAGCTCAGAACTATGGTCCCCTTATGTAGTGGAATTAGGTGTTGTTACCTTGTAAATAATTGTCCTGTCTACTGATTTAATAAAAATGCTGATTGGCCAAAGGCAGATTGGAAATGTAGTCGGGACTACCAGACTAAGAAAACTCTGGAAACATGAAGAACAGAGCAGAAATGCCACAAAGAAACCACAAAGACAGCACGATGAGATGTCAGCAGATGCAGAGGAAAGAAATTGAAATGCTTCTGAGAAAAGGTACCAAGCCTCATGGCTGAACAAGATAAGAGTCATGGGTTAGATTAAGAGCGAGAGCTAGCACGTTATATGCCTGGGTCCAAGGTCAATCAGTGTACAATTAATACAAGCATCTGTGTGTTTCAGTGGGACTATGGGACTGTGGATCTGAAAGTCCGGGCCACAAGACTAGGCTGGAAAGTCCAGGCCAGGAGGCTAGGCTAGAAAGTCTGGGCCAGAAACTTAATACAACACCCTTTCTAGGACTAAAATAACTGTTCAGCAAAGTTCATTTTAAACAGTATTTGATAAAATGAGATGTGAGTACGCCCAACAAATTTTAAATATATTACATATATTGTAATAAATTATTAAAGAATATGTTTACATGACTATTGTCAATAATGTAAAATAGTAAAAAGTAAAAAAAAAAAAAAAAAACAAAACAAAACTCTAGCCCAGTAGAATTACATAAACTAAATTCTGGACATACCTGTTACATTATTTTTGTGGTTACAGATAAAAAAGATTCATATTTCTTAGTAAGCAGCATATGCCCAGTGATGTGATATACTTCATAGTGAAAATTTTCAATTATTGTTAACAATCTTTCTATCACAAAATTACAATACAAAAGGCTGTATCAGTACATTATTTTATTTAATATACGTTTACATGAATGACAGAATAAAAGTGAAAATTATTCTCCAGACAGAATAAAAGACATTGTAGTAGATGTTGCTGAGGTATGTTAACTAATATGACATATTTGAATTTAAACCAGCATAGAAGAAGACAAAGAGACACACATAAGAATTTTGAAATGTACAGAAACTATACATGTAATGAAATCTTGAAAGTATATTGCATCTACTTTTCTAAAAAAGAAATCGTGTTCAGAAACTGGTGAGTCTGACCAGCCTTTCATTGTTGACTTAGTAATCTAATAACAGGGAACTGCAACTCTCATACCCAAGGAATTGCAGACCATCATCTCTCCATGTGGAAGTAAATTGCTTCCTAACTGAAAAGTCCAATAGCAGTTCAAACATGTCAGAATATGACATGCTCACTCATTTTATATAAACCTTACTATTAAATAAATGTAACATAAATGTAAGTGACAAAAAAGAGAAAAGGAAAAAGAAAAATATCCAGCATAACAAAGGAAGGGAAGAGGCAGTTCTCACACAAGATAGCAGAGAAACAGTAAAGATCATTGAGAATACATTTCTAACATGTTCCACATAGCTGAAAAAAAATCTAGAAATAGATGATACTTTCTCTACTACTTTGTCTACTCACATTTGACTCAGAAAAATTTAAACACACCTATGGCCTTCAAGGATATTGTAACAATAATACAAAAAAAACTTAGATAGCTAATCCAAGAAATATGGATTAATTGTTTAAATTACCATAGTAATAAAGAAAATCTAGCACCAATACTTTTCAAACTCTTCTACCAAGTAGATAGGAAGGAATACAGTGAAATTCATTCTGTGAAGCCAGTAGTAACCTGACAACATGAACACAGATACAATAAACTCTCACCAAATAATAACAAACAGAGATCCAAACACATGAGAAGATCCTAACAGACTAGAAAGATGACTTAGCAGCTAAGAGCACTGGCTTCTTTTCCAGAAGACCTTGGCTCAATTCCCAGACATATGGCAGCTCACTCCCATCTGTAATGTCAGTTTCAGGGAATCTCACACCCTTTTCTGGTCTCTGTGAACACTTCATGCATGTGGTATACATACATGCAGGCAAAATATACACAAAAAATGAAATTTCAAAAAGATTAATCTATTATGACCAAATTGATTTCATTCTGCAGGTGTAAGCCAATAAACTGTAAAATAGCCAATATATGTCAGCACTCCATATAAATAAACTTAGTGATAGAAATCATATGATCATTTCAATAGATGCAGAAAGGGCATTTGACAAAATTTAGCATAACTTCATGATAAAAATCATTGAAGAAAATGGGTATGGTAAGAAAATATATCTAAATAAAAAAGGCAGTATATAATAAACACATAATAAAAGAAGTGTTAACAAAGCAATAAATCATTCAAAGTAGATGAATGAGATAAAAATTAGGAGTAAGTCAAATGATCTTTACTCATAAATGACAAAATTCTATATTTAAAGTACTAAATACACTCTATTAGAAAGTGTTTAGATCCAACGCACACTCTGAGTAAATATGAATAATACACTATTGGCATAAAAATCATTAGCTTTTCTACATACCAATGATGAACTCTATGATAAAGAAACTATGAAAAATGTTCTACTTGAAATATCTCAAATCCATATACACTAACTTTGGAATATAATCAAGGAAATTAAAATCTCTTCACTAAAAATTTATAACAGTGAAAAAATATATTGTCAGAAAATATAATATAATAGAAACTTCTTCCATACTCTTGGATTGGTGATATTAATATTGCAAAATGACTATACTATCCGAATTAATATGCACACTCAATTCAATTCAATTACAATAAAAATTACAATAAAAATTTGATAAAACAGTCTAAAATTTACACAAAACACAAAAGACCTCATAATTAAAGTGTTTCTAAAAGCAGAAATAGAAAGATAAGTTTTAAACTCTTCACTGTAGGGAGAACATCATGGGTAACTGAAAAAGAAAAATTATCTATTTATTAAAGGGTTCAAAGGACTCTCAGTGACACAAGAGGGAAGATAGAGTTGTGGCATTCCTGGAAGTTTTAATTGGCTCCAAGAAACTTCACTCTGTGGATTGACTCTCTGGCCACAGATGTTCCCTAGAACTACACTGGCTGAATGCCACACCCAAAGGTCAAGATGGAATTTTCTGCTCTCCACACTTCATCTCAAATTATACCACAAAGCCATAGTGACAACAATATTGGGAAAAACTCAGACAAAAACATTACAGTCATAGAGACCAAATGCCACAGAATAGACCATCTGGAAATAAATTCATATGAACATAATGACCTGGCAATTGACAAAGTACCTTTTATTCAACAAAAAAGCCTATACAACAAATGATATTAGCAAAATTGGATATTTGTATCTCTTATTGACAACAAAAATCAGCATAAAATTTATCAAAATCTTAATTTAAAACATAAATTGTTGAAACTATTAGAAAAAAACACTTTAAAATATATAAGTTGAAACTTTCTCAACTAGCCTCCAATGGCACAGGGATTTTCCCAGGAATTGGCGAAAAATATTAAATTAAATTAAAAATATTCTTCATAATAAAGCAAACTATCCAGAGAGACTCTGTAGAATGGGAAAAGATATTTACTTAGTATACTTTAGATAGAAATTTATGTGTCTAGATTATAATTTTTAATGCAAAAATTTAACACAAAATTGCTTATCAATACTTTGGGTAATGAAATAGACAACTATTAAAAGAAAAAATCAAATATTCAAAAAATTAATTATTTTGTATGTGCTAAATGTTTGGGGATGTGTGTGTGTGTGTAATACAAGTGACATACCAGTGTACATGCACATAGAGTTCAGAACAATACATTGGATGTCTTCTATTTCTGTATACCTTCATGTCTTAAGGCAGGGTTCTCATTGAATCAGAAGCTTGCTGTTTTGGCTAAGATGCACTAGAGATTTGATTTTCTCTGCCTTACCCTCAATTATTGAGATCCAAGCATGTGCATCTATGCCAAACTTGTGTGTTTGTGTGTGTGTGTGTGTGTGTGTGTGTGTGTGTGTGTGTGTGTGTGTGTGTGTGTGTTAGGACTTTAATTCCAAGTCTTCAGGGTTTTATGATTACAAAGCAAGTGCTCCTGAATACTGAGCCATCTCTTCAGCCCTGAATAAAATCATTTTTAACTATTTTTTTTGATATTTATTTAATCACATCATTTTCTCTTCCCTTTTGTTTCTCCTTTTATATTGCTCTTTCTTTTTTAAAGCTCATAAACTCATTTTTCATTAGTTGTTTCTACATACTTATATGTATATTCATATACATATCCTTCTAAATACACAAATGAAAAGTCTATTGTTTTCTTTATTCAGTTTATATTTAGGCAGTCATCTATGGGTGCAGCTCTGACATTTCTAGGAGACATAATTTCACACCAACCACCATAATCTTCTGGTTGTTATTATTTTTCCACTCCCCCTTCTTCAAAAATCTCTGAGGTTTAGATGCAGAATTTGTATTGTAGGTGCATCCTTTGGAATTAGGCCCCACAATGCTGTGCTTTGACTGGTTATGGTTTTCTATTATGGTCTCCAACTATTTCAAAGATAGGTTTCCTTGATGAAAGGTGAAGACTGCACTTACCTGTGTGTGGGTAGAAGGACAACTATTGGAATGTCGTTAGGGTATATGCTGGTTTAGTAAAGTGGTGGCAGTTGTAGATTTTCTTTCAAGATCCATTACTTCAGTAGTTTGGGTAGTTTTCTGACATTATGCTTTAGTTGAATGGTTCTTAAATTCAATTAGAGAACTGTTGATTATTAACATTTAAAACAATTCAACAGCCTTTGCCATCAGACAAATACAAACTAAAACTATGTTGAAATTCCATATCACCTCATTATAAAAGCTATCATCAAGAAAACAAAGAAACAAATATCCACATAGATGAGGAAAAAGAAGAACCCTTATTCTCATATGCTAAGAGGAGAAACAGGTACAGATTAGAGAAGCTCGTATAAATTAAAAATATATACTTAAAAATGGGAATACACTACGATCCAATAATATCAATATTTGGCAAATACTCTAAAAATATATTTTACTGAAGAGACATTTGCACATTCATACTCATTGTTGTTCTGGCCACAATAGCCAGTCATGGAGTCAACCTAGAAGCCTATCATCTTATGAATGGATATTGTAAAAATAACAGATCTACACAACGAACTCTTATTATATATTTTAAAAAATGGCATTTTCAAAAACACCACCCGCTGCTGCTCAGGCCCCCAGAAATGACTCAGATACTTTTATTAACTTTATGCTGTTTGGTCTATGGCTTAGACACATTGCTAGCTAGCTCTTACATCTTGACTCAACCCATTTCCATTAATCTGTCTGCCACATGGCCCGTGATTCACTTGTGTTCCTTACATGTTGCTCCTTTGGGCTTTGGGCCTGGTCTGCCTGACTCCACCCTGCTTCTCCTACCTATGTTCTGATTTCTCCTCCTACTTTTTCTACAGTGCCTGTCATGGGCCAAAACAGCTCCTTTATTTAAAGATTGATAGTCACAGTATACAGGAAGACATTCCCACATCAAAAGGTATAACTAGAAAATATTTTAAATGAGGTAACCCAGACTAGGTGTGACAAATACTTCATATTCTCTCACACATATGAATTCTAGCTTCTAATTTTTAAGTATCTGTGCTTATGTTGAAATGAGTATATACAGAGGCCAGAGAAGTTAGGAAAAGGCCCAAAAGGGGTGGTGGTTTTAGGATAAAATGTAGTTAGTAAAACACGTGTGATGTTGATATAAAAGTAAAGGGAGAATGCCAGAGGTAGAATGGTATTCATGAGGGTAGGAAGTAGGGAGAAACAGGAAGAAGAAACACACCCCAAAAAATTGAAAAATAGGGATTTATAAAAATACATAAGGAAGCCTATTATATTATAAACTAACTCAAACATAAAATTGAAAGAAGTAAAGAGATTGAACAGAGATAGCTATCTGAGAGGGTAAAGCATCACTCAGGAACATAAGTTAATAAACAAAATTCCAGGGCCAAGAGTGCTGCTTTCTCATGGTCAAGGAGGATTATAATGTTTCCAAAATGATGTAGGAGTTTTTCTAAGTTAGGGTTACTATTGCTGTGATAAAACACCCCATGATCTAAAACTTTTGTAGCTAAAGGGTTATTTGACTTACATTTCCATATTGCTGATCAATACTGAAGAAAGCCAGAGCAGGAATTCAAATAGGAATAAATCTAGAGGCAGAGGCCATGGAGGGATGCTGCTTCTTACTGGCTTGCTGCTCATGGCTTTCTCATCCTGCTTTCTTACACTCTAGGATCACCAGCTCAGGGACTGAATCACCCACAGTGGTTGGAAGATAGGAGAGGTGGCATTACAAAGCCTAATACATAGACTGAATCACCCAATTAATCACTAATTAAGACATGCTCTCAGTCTTGCTAACAGATTGATCTTATGGAGACATTTTCTCTGTTGACGTTCTCTTAGATGACTTCAGATTGTGTCAGGTCGACATAAAACTATCCAGCATAGTTGTTGTCAATATTCTTAGAGGACTGCGCGGTAATATTCTGTTTTGAAATATAGCACATGCTTTCATTAGAAGACTTAAAGATATCAAATTAAAATCGAGCTAGGTGCTTCTTCCAAGATGGCTAGCTTTCACAGTGCCAAAAACTGCTATAAGGGCTGCTGGTGGGGGATCAGTAGTCTTAAATCAGCTGTGGATCCTACAGATTACACTATCAACCTTCTGGCTAAGATTTGCCTGTGGAATAACTGCTGTGAGGATCACCAACCACCTCTGACTGTAGTTGAGGCTCAATTTGTAGGAAGGAATTCCTAAATGAATTCATGAAATTGGTCAAAAACTTCTAGTTGTTAAAGTCATATGCTCTAGAGAAGAAATTGTTACTATTATTTGTTGGAGGTCAGGTGGTGTCCATTAACTGCCTATTGAATACTTAGTTTTATGCCTGTACAGTCTCCCCTGTTCTCAGCTTTGATTAGTGAAGATTCTTTTATGGAAGAGACAGCAAGTTAATGAAGAAACTCATAATTAAAGTGACTGTTGAATTCTCATCTATAAATAGTACATCTATATCATCTCATCTAAGGCTCAGAGAACATTGCAAAGATAGAAACAGAAAGAATGTAACACACGGAGGACAGGGTTGAATGGTACAGCATGATGTCTTCTGGATATGGCATGACTGTTGAACTCACAATCTTTGTAGTTCTTAATACTTGCAAAGCATTGGGCCTCTCAACACTGCCTCATGGATAGGGAGCTCAGGAAGACCCATTCTTCCCTCATGACAGATACGCAGTTAAAATCTATTAGGATGAAAAGCTTATGAAACTTACCCCTTCCTGAAGATCTACAGGCTTAATTGTTGCTGAAGAAGGATCAGGCATTTTCTTCATCTTATGCAGCCACTAGTAAGTTTCACATGCTTCTGCAAATAGCCTCTTATATATGCTCATGGAAGTAACATCAGTGAACCTTGCTGAGGCATACACATAATATCACTCCAAAACATAAATTTAGAAATAAGTTGAGGACAGGCAGGAGATAAAGAGAAGCAGATGGGAGAGGTAAAGATGAACAAAATGTATTACATACCTTTATGAAAATGTCATATTGAATTCATTATGTACTGCTGATTTATAAGATGGTTCAGCAGATAGATACTTGTCACCAAACTTGATAAATTCAGTTTGATTTCAAGTCCCTCTGACTTCCACTTGCATAGTATGTTAAATACTCTCCCAACACAAACACACACATAAACACACACACATACACACACACACCATACAAAATAGAACTATCACATGACTCAGCTATACTACTTCTCAGTATACACTCAAAAAAGACTGGATCTTCTATATGCTCCTGTAGGCGGAGTTTTACTTATAAGGCACCAGTCTAAGATTAATATTTATTAAAATATAAACCAACACTCACGATACAGGTAATAGCTTGTAGTGGAACCTGAACAGTGACTGGAGTCTGGAACGATGGACGATGGATTCCAAACGGGTCTCTCCAGCAACCAGAAACCAGACAAAACAGACTTTCCAGGGTCCCAGAAGCCCCTTGTCAATGGGGTTGGCCACACCCCCTTCAAGGGCAGAGACCCTGGGTAAGCATCCTTGGATCTTATCAGCTGACACCTGAATCCCACCACATGCTCCCATGTGAATTCTCACTTTTAATATCTCTACTTACATATAAATGTAGTATACATGGAGATATAGAACATGAAATAGAAAGGGGATCATGAGAGAGTATAAAGAAGCATCAGAGAAAGGAAAGACTAAGTAATGGAAAGAATGCGATATTGACTCAGAAAGAATGGTGATAGAGGTAGGAATGGGCAAAGGGGTCCTGGAGGGAGATAGGAGAGGTGGCATTACAAAGCCTAATACATAGACTGATAATTAAAAATAATTTGTTTTGAAATTCAGAGTTATTTTATAATTTATATACTTCTCTTACCTATTAGAATATGAAATAATTCTCAAAGCCAAATGACATACTTTTTAAAATGAGAAATGCTTATCTACAATGTAGTCATTGCCTGACAGGAGATCATAGCTTAGGTTACTCTAATAATTAATATTATAAAAAATATAAATATAGAAATAATATAAATATAATAAATAATTTAAAACTTTGCATAAAGTATTAACTATAAAGTATGTGCCAGCTGCATAAATGAATTCAAAAAATCTAAACAAAGAATTATAGGCAACTGTGGAAAGCTGGGAGTAGAAGAGGTGTTCTTTCCCAGAAAAGAGCGCACCAATTGATTTTCTCTGAAAACATACATACAAGTAACATCATGTGGACTAAATAGAAATTTATATGCATACAATGCCAGTTAATGAGAAAAGAGACCATGAATTTGAAAGAGTGGGGATGAGCACATGGAGGATTTGGATATAGAAAAGGGAATAAATATTGTTATTATGATTTAAACCCCTCAATTTTTAAAAATGGTGAAAAGGGGAAAACTTTTGGTTTGAAAAACATATACACACCTATCACTGCCATAAATGTAGAGAAATAGTGAACAGCGAGAGACAAAGGATTAAATTATAATTATTTTAAGGGAAATTAAATGTCTACCAATGTTAGAGCCACCTTCATTACCCAAAATTTTCTCCTACTTTATTAGTGGTGATGGTGATGGAAACCATAATGTTACAGCTCTAAGATGAAATTGAGGCAATAAGGGTTTCTTAAAGGATAAATATGACTCCATCTTTAATACAAATAAACATGAACTATACATGGTAATGTAAGTAAATGAGATTTTCTAGCATTCTGAAATGTGTGCGAACTCCTGGGCCTGAGTTAACACACCCCTCTTTTCTTTTTATATACTTGGTACACACACTATTTCATGTAAGTCACATGAAAGCACCAATGCACGTTTGTGTGTCCACAGCCTCTCTAGAAACAATCTCTGGGACAACAGATCTTTTTATTGGTCAGGTTTGTACATGCAATGCCAGTGAAGGTGAGGCGTGAGAAGCAGCATATTGCTTCAGCACAGAAAATGAAAGGTCATTGATCTATTATTGTTAAAACTTTAACATATATTTGTTCACTTCATTACATGGACTTCCTCAAATATATTCTAAAAAATTCAGAAAATATGAATTGAATCCAGTTAAACCCATATTGATTCAACTTTTGTACCAATTCATTTTAAGCTTATAAATACAACACTTTAACTTCCTTTTGCCCCTGGGAAAGAGACTGAACTGAACATCTATAATAAAACAAGGTAGACTTGAACTAGAACAATGTGTTTGGCGACTTAATACAGTTAGGCCTTGTCTATCATCCACGGGCATTTTGTTCGAATACTGAGATCTGAGAAAAGGTTGAGTAAATAAAGGTTTACAAAAGTCACTTAAAGTTCATGTTAAAGATTGATCCATCAGAATAAGAGTATGGAAGAAATAAACAAGGGACTTCAAGCCTAAAACATGATCAGAACTCACAGTTTAGGTAACAAACAGCATACTGAGGTGCTGGAGGGATACTTGAAAACAAAACAAAAATCACAACATTGTCTTCAGTTTCTGAAGAGCTGCAGGCAGTTAGTTATAAAATGTGTGGGTATCACCTAATCTCTTTGATTTTATTAACAAATAAATAAAATAAAAAAGTTATTTCACTGAAAAATAAATCACTGTAAATAAAAATCAAACTATTAACTCATATTTAATTGTGGTGTAATATTCATACATATGCATATATAAAATTTTACATGTATTATATAGAGAGAAATAATTTATATTTTAGGTATTAACATAAAACTTCATTACTATATCTTTGTGAGATGCTTTATAATAAAGAATTTAATATAAATATTTTAGTATAATTATACAAAAATCATTGAACTTAAGTTGCTAATCATTATTCCTTTCAATTTAAGAAAATGTGTTGAAATGTATAAATATTAACGTCTGCCCATTATGATTCTATTAACATGGGAACATCCATTAGTGTATGATATACATTTCTTGGGAATAAACAGAAAGTAAAAATATAAGCATGCATAACATATAAATTTAAAGCCCTACTATGAATTTTCTAGCCAGCAATTACATTCAGTATTAAATGATAACCAGTTCATTGTGTTATTACCTATGACAAATTATTATTTTTAGCTCCAAGAAAATATACCCACCCATGAGTGAAGCATGTTGTGATACTTGGACAAAAATTTATAACCAACATGATACCTACACTACATTTTAAGTATTTTTTTCTTTTATATATATTATATATATATTTCTAATTTTTTATTTTCATTGAAAAAAATGTCATCTCCATCAATGTATCCCCTGCTCCCTCCCAATCCCTTCTAGCCAGCCCTCAGCTTCCCCCTTTCCCTTTCACCCATCCTCTCCCCCAAAAGGGCAAGAAGTCCCATGGTGGGACAGCCCAACTCTGCCCATGCACTTGAGGCATATCCAATTCACTCATCCCAAAGTCAATGCTAGGCTGGGTGTTCCTCTATAAGTGCCAGCCCATGAACAGGAACACAGTCTGATCCCACCCCTCTCGGCTCCACACACTCATGGCAGTCGAAAGCCACCCACACCCAGAGGGCCCAGCCCCCCACCCTGGATCTCCAGTGGCAATTCTCAATTCAGTAAGCTCTCCAGAGAGATAAATATAATTCTCATTCCTCATCAGAGAAATTTCTCTTTGCAAGAGGAAACAAAAGTAAGCCCCAACCAACCAAAAATAACAACAGTAAACAAAGAAAGAAAAAAAAAAGTTTGTAGAGCCCTACAAACTACAAGTCTACGACTAAACTCCTAGCACCTAAAGCTCAGAGGTCATTTAAAAATAAGGGGGCGGGGCTAAACATCTTGTAAGAACTAAAGAAACAGGAATATTGCTATACCTTGATTTTTCTAGAAATGTCAAGGAAACTAAAATGATGATGTCTCACCAAAACAGAAGCCCAAAGAGGACCCAAAGAATGAAAATACAATAGGCATATGAATGTGAAAGGATAATGCGCACAATGCCTCATCCCGAGACAAAAATCTGTAGGCAACTAATAAATGATGAGATGAAAGAAGCAGTATTTCCTAAGAAATAGTGCACCAGTTGCTTAGCCCTTATAAAATGGTCAGGCCTAAAAACTTATACATTTAAGTATCACTAAGAGAACTCAACAGATTTTAATTACATATTTAGGAATATATACATATATTTATTTATGTATACATATAAATTGTTTTATATATAATATCAAAAAATTATATTTTGTATTTACAGGAGAAAACAAGGCATGAATATTAAATACCAGGGTAGAGTACAAGGAAATATTGGAGGGAGAAAAGCAGAGGGAGAATAATATAATTATATTAAAACCTTAAAAAAGATAGTAAAAATACTCAGATTATAAATTATTGCTTTTGTAAAATTATGCCAGTGGTTTCAGAGATTGCTCAGTGGTTAAGACCACTGGCTGCTCTTCAGAAGACCTGGTTTCAATTCCCAGCACCCACATGATTGCTCAAAGCCATCTGTATTCCAGTTCCAGGGGTTCAGACTTCCTCTTCTGGCCTCTAGGCACTCACTACACACACAGCACACACATGTACATGGAGGTAAAACAGCCCACATAAAATAAAGCTAATATGAAAAAAAATCTCCTTTTTATTGAGTTACATTCTAAATATAATAGTTACTATCCGAAAGGATCTGGGCATCTCTAATTCTCTCATATATAAGGCAAAAGTTTTCCCAGGGATTTCATATAATTTTTCTTCACTGCTTCTCATAAAATAATATTTGAATTTTTTTACTCTGAAATTCCTAGAGAAATGCTTGCATTTCTCAATGGTTAAAAAAAGAAAATTTTATATGTCAACAAATTTAGCTTGGTCAGTTTTCATTCACTGTCATACTTTTCTCCATGGATATCTGTACATGTATTATAAGCTTTCTGTTTTCCAAAACTTATATAAAAGATAAGTTCAGAGTTATTTTGCTGTGTCTGTTAGTCAGTTTTCCATTACAGAAGCCATTTCTTGATGGTAAGAAACAAGACAGAGAGAGGGTCCTTCCTAATATCACTTCAAATGATGCAGTGACCGTCTCCTCTTAGACACTGCCTCTTGTTGACGTCAAGCTTTTGTTTGCAGACTTAGACAGGGCAGCCATAGCAGCTCCGTTTTCAGCCTTTTAGATAATAAGCTTCAGGTAACACTTTTCCCAATCATGGAATCACTTACTCCAAATATTCTTTTAGGTTGTATTTTCTAAAATGTTGTGCTTTGTTATATAACTGAAATGGCATATAGCCATTGAGAAAAACTAATACTAATACTGTGTCTTAGTGTTCATATCTAATCATATCCATGACAACAAATTGAGAGTCAGATATTGCTCTTGCTATGATATCCTTCGTCTCTGAATTATTGCAATGCTATATTTCTTTACTCTTTATTAGTACCATTTCTTTCCTTTATGAGTAAGAGTAAAATTTACAGAGGTAAGAAAATGGTAAAAATTCCAGAGGCATAAGGTTAACAGGATAATTTAAGTTAAGCAAGATAACTTATATCTTGCCAGCTGGCAAGATAAAAGCCAGGCTAATGCTGGGCATTTATAATTAAGAATAAGCCTTCATGTGTAACTTATTTGGGACCTAACCAGGAGATCTTTCCAGAAGAGCAAAGACCAAAAGAGTAAAAGAAACCAACTACACCAGAGTATCTAGCATAAGGCCGCTGCTAAATGCTGCTAGTGAGACACTACATATTATCAAAGAACATGGTCCAAGAGTGAAGTAGTGTGAAACAAAATTCTGAGTGAAAAAAAAAAAAAAAAAAAAAAAAAAGGCTCCAAGAAACCAAGACAAGAGTCAAGAGTCTCGTGGTCTTAAGAGTCCAGTTTCTTTAAAACACAGATTTGTTCTTAGAATGTGTTTTCATGTGTCTGCAGATATGAGTGAGTTGACTGCTATTTACTTACAGTAATTTATTACAGCTGTTATGGATATTTGTTTACATGCCTCTATCGAGAATCATGTCTTTGTTGTGTATTGCTTGATCAGCACATTCAGCTCTCACTGTGATTGCACAGTTTACTCCTGTGACTCCCTTAACCCTCAGAGGATAATTTTTCTGATGCTCTGAATAAAGTTTTTGCATGAAAATTTAGTTCCCCTCATTTGTCCGTTCCATTCTCCCAGGTTCCATTGCCTTTGGAGAAGTAAACATATTTTCTTCTAGAGTGCAAATTTTCTATTATTTTGCAAGAAAAAGCAAAAGTAGAATATTTGACTTCAGAGCTCTCTGTTTATTTTGTGGTCATCATAGAAGATTATAACCAACTAGTCAGCTTGCCAGCTTTTAACTTGTCAGGCATATTTCATATTGCAAACTTTGATATATATTGAAAAACTAATTAAGTGAGCTTTATCCTAACTACTTTATTTCCTTTATGTGCTGTGAATAAGTAATGTGTAGTTAGTCTTCTATTGTTAGCAAGTTTATAATACAGTCATATGTCTCTATATTTTGTATGATATTATTTTATGAAATTTATCACTGTTCTCATTAATGCAAAATATTGAGAATTATACTATCTTCATTGTGAAATGTCCTTGCTTTTTGCCTGATTGTTAAAACTGTTAAAAACATACCACAGCTCTCTGCTATTTTCCCCCTAATATTTTTGTTTAAACACTTTTAAAAACTGCTTTTAATTCTCTTTTCACTTTTGTTTGATACTTTTACGCAGCAAAGAGATTTAAGGACTTAATTTAATTCAACCAGTTAGAAAAGTGGTGTGTGTGTGTGTGTGTGTGTGTGTGTGTGTGTGTGTGTGTGTGTGTGTGTGTGTGTGTGTTTGTGTGTGTGTGTGTGTGTGTGTGTGTGTGTGTGTGTGTGTGTGTGTGTACATGCACTGTGGAATCCAGAGACAAGAGGTCTCACAGAAATTGGAACTTGCCAATTCAGCTAGACTGGTTGGCCAACAAACAGGGATTCTTCTGTACTCACCTCCACAGTCATGGAATTACAAGCGCATATTTCCATACCTGGCTTTTAAGGTGAATATTAGGAATCTAGGCTGAGGTCCTTCTGCTTCTGCGAGAGGCACTTTACCAACTGAACCATCTTCCCACTTAGAAAATCTTTAATGGGCTATTTAAGCCTAAGTTTAAAAATGATTTTATTTTATGTTTATTTAGGTGTATGCATGTGTCTATGAGTGGCTACGTACATATGAATTCAGGTTCCCAGAAGATGGAGGCCAGAGATATTGGTTCCCCTGGAGCTGGAACCAATATGTAGCTGTGAGCCACCCAATATGAGAACTAGAAACTAAATTTGGGTTGTCTTCAGAGAGGTATGCACACTGAACTACTGAAACATCCCCTCTTTTGTGTAAGCCCACTCTTTTTTGCTTATTGAAAGACTGATGCTTTTAATCATCAGCCATATTGTCTTAAATGAATATTAGTACATGTGACTTGTTTATTTCATTCTGGGATCTGGTTTTGTCATGGTTATTCTTTCTCCATTACCTGTTTGTTGGGATCTGGAACCTAATAAGAGTCACATTCTGGGTGGTTCCAGGAAGGTTAACTGTTGAGATAATATCCTCCTCAGAGTGGACAGCACTTTCTAAATTTAAAGGAGCCCTAGGAAAAGCATGCTGTGGCACACCTGCCTACTTCTTGCTGTTTAGCATGTTTATCTTCCTGCTGCTGTTGCCTCCTTTTTGCCATCAGATAGATCTCAGCTTTTCTGTCCATCCCACATGGATTTATCGGAAACAGAGTTTCAAAAATCCTGCAGGCTTCAGCACTGGATGGAGACTGCTGAGGCATCCCGAGGTCACTGTTGTACGCCCACCCTCTATCACGGGAGCCAATCCTATGAACTCCCTTTATGATTTATTTTAGCAATTCCTTCCTGTAGAGAACTCTGATTATAATAGCAATCTTTCTTCTTGCTTTTATTTTGACTTATCATAAACTTTAAAATTTTGTTCAAGTTTATTCTTCACTGTAATAACTATAAGTTTCAATCTCCTTTTCTCTATAACGGGTACACTCGATTGGCGTCCACTCCTGTATGCTTGTTTTTTTTTTTGTTTGTTTGTTTGTTTTCTGTAGGTAACAGTTTAATAATTTCACTTTTTTTTTTTCTTAGCCATCCTTTTCTCTGGCTTTTGACTTTTAGTTTGATTATGTGGCTTTATTTGATACCAGGCAAAAATGTAAATTTTGAGCCAGGGTTTTGAGAGGTCTCATATGTTTCCATGGGCTCAGTAATGTCTCTCTCTTTTTCTTGATAAGAGCAAAACCAGCTGACCAGATGCTTCCAGGATAAAGATGAAGAACATGAGATTGAGTCGGGATTGCCTGATTTGAACTGCTACTTTAGGCTTTCTAGTCACTCTTGGATGTGAGGTGAGACAAACTGAGATTGACAGAACCTCTAGGGAGAAGATTGCCTACCTTTTAAGAGCATGACGATTGCCAGTTTAAACTAATAAGGCAGGACTATGTGTGGAGCTAAGCATATTTTCAATTCTAAGTGACATCTTAGCACCTATGAGGCAGTCACTAACTTTATTTAGATCTCCCCATTCGCTTTCATGTCTCCTTCTACTTTAAAAACAATATTATTTCTTTACTACAATGTAGCACATACAGTTTTTCAAATTGCACACCTACATTTACTTTAATTTTAGATTCATTAATTACTATTTATTGTGAGAACCAAAGTCCCTCCATCTTGAGGCCTGGAGCTACTCTGGGGACTGACAAGTTTCTAGTTCCCCATACTGAGAAGTTTCTAAACCCCCAAGGACAAGCTCTCAAGGACAAGCACATTCCTGGGTAATCAAGGAACACCCCAACCCAGCTGCAAAGTATCTTTCCCCCACTCTAAGAAAACCAATTAGCCAGCAGCTGTCCACTCTCCGAATGAGCCAGACAGTGATAGTAGAGAAAATTCCTCTGGGCCGAGGCCAATAGAAAGTAGCCCCACACTTTCCAGCCTAATAACAATGGCCTTTGCTTTAAAAAGCCCTGCCTCTTATGGAGGAGGGACATCTCCACTGTCATGGCTGTGTGACAGTCAGGAAGGCTGAAATAAACTTGGCTTTGCGCTGCATTTTGGGGAGTTGGTGTGATTCTAGGGCTCTTTCTGAAGGTCACTGAGATTAGGCAAAACATTTATTTCATTAGTCACCATTTGGAATAGCTTCTTATTGGACGACCCCTATTACGATGAGGTTTCTTGGTCCCGGGTGGTCAGAGGTCCGACCCACAAACATGCCGCCCCAGACCTCTTAGCTGCCCGCCCCTGCTCAGGCCCCCAGTAATGATTCAGATGATTATATTAAGTTCATGCTGTTTGGCCTATGGCTCAGGCACATTGATAGCATGTTCTTACATCTTAACTCAACCCATTCTCATTAATCTATCCTGCCATGTGGCCTGTGGCTCATTTGTACTCCTTACATGCTTCTTCTTGGATAGCTGGCTCAGTCTGATCTGACTCCACACTTCCTTTCCTATCTATGTTGTGATTTCCCCTCCTACTTTTTCTATGGTGCCTGTCATGGGCCAAAACAGCTCTTTTATTTAAAGATTGATATTCACAGCATACAGAAAGACATTCCCTCATCACTTTCCCCTTTCTGTCTAATCAAAAAGGTTTCAATTTTAACATAGCAAAATTATATATAACTAAATAGTCATCAAGCAAGAATTAAAGTTACAATATCTAGTTTATTTGTATTTAGCAAAATTAAAGAAAATACTCTATCATCTACCTCATCCTTATGAATCTAAAGTTTCATATCCAATATACCGTTCAAATGACTAAGAAAAACTGTACCTATAACTATCTAATCTTCAACTATATCAAAGACCACAGAAGGATATATTTACCCTAAGTAAACTAGAAGTGCAAGCAACTTCCAAAATCTAGAAATAATAGAGATGACACCTATCTGCCTGGACAGTCACCCAAAGTTCCTTTATAAAGTTGGAGCATCCATCTTCAGCCTGCAGGCCCAGTCTCTTTTCATTTTAGTGAAGCAGGAAATCTGCTCTGCCCATTTATCAGTTGCTTCTGCTTGAGTCCTGAAGAATGTCTGACAATTTTCTCTGCAAAGCAGGAACCCGAAGGACCATCTCAGCTTGTTCTGCCAGAGTTCAGAGGTCACTTTCCTATGGAACCTGCATGTCCAGTTTAAACAGTATACTGTCAAGTAGTCAATACAAGAACAGGTTCTTGTCCAGTGGCTAATTGTTGCCACAAAGAAAGTGAAGTCCATATGGAGTTTTTTTTAATGCCTATTTTTCTCTTAAAGTAGATTAGTGCTGCCAGGAGCAGATCTATCTCACTGCCCAAAAAAGGCTAAGTTCTTAAAATATTTTAAATGCCATATTCTATAGGTTTTAGAAGTGTTTGAAGATTATCTATCTAATTGAATTATATCTTTGTGTACCTAAAAATCTAACTAACATGCATTTCTTAATTATACATTACAATTTTAAATCAGTTACATAAACATCATACCTTAAACAAGAGTAAAAATACATACAACATAACAAAATTGACCTTAAATTTGTATCAGTAAACCAAAATCCATACCAATGTGAAACATTTTGAGATTAACAGCTGATTTCCTGATCTAAGTAAATTCAATAATCTAATTTTTAAAGAATCATTCATATACCACAACCCCTTTTTATTCTTAGAAAGAAATTAACTATGGCCATTAACCATTTATAATGAAAACAAGCATTTATCAACAATATTTTGGGAATTTGGGCATAGTTTTCCATTACTACTTCCTGCTGATTATGGGACATTGAAAATCTCATGGGTTCTTGGGACTAGATCAAAGTCTGCAGCCCTGAAATTGATACGGTCATCTCTCCCATCAGAGATTTTTTTCAGGGGACCTTGGTTGATGAAACCATATTTGCCTGGAAGCAATCCACAGGTTCTCATCTTCTGTGGAAACAAAAACAGAACTCTTCCAAAGCAATAAATCCTTTTGAAATAAATTTCAAAATCAAAATACCTTTAAAATATATATTCTTGCTTAAGATCCACTGTCTTTCTGCAGTTAGCTCATTAACAATTAAAAAAATTAAAAGAAAACACAATAATAACCAAAATCTAGATTTTGTGTCTATTTTCCATCTTTACATGGCTTGTTATATTTTTATTACTCTATTTCTCTTTTTAGAGACTTTCTCTACCTTCTTTCTTTTCTCTCTGAAGCCTATGTACCTTTTACACACATTGTAACTGGTTTACAGGTTTGTTTTTTTTTAATCTGAATCTGTTTTATTGTGAATCCTTAATTATCTTCCTGCCAGAAGAGCTTTTACAATACTCAAACTCTCTCAAAGAGTCACATAGTTTTTGCAGATAAATCTGAATCAGTAAGTTCTCTTAAATGGACCACATCTCTGTTCATGGCCAGCAAACAGAGCAGACCCAAGAAAATGCTGCTACTAAGCAGAATATAATATAATATAATAATAAACAGAAATCTTAAATAAATCACATGCTACTGAGTCTTCTGTGAAACTTCAGGGACTGGCCTGGTTGCAGCTTAAGCTCCCTGCTGCCAGTCTGCCTGCGCCATTTTTAATGTGACCTGAATGCCATATTATCTCTGTACAATGACCCACTTCAGATACACTATTTGGAAGCTGCTTTGGCTCACTTTCTGTGCTAAAACCCTTTTTAAACTTTCTCAGGCTTTAAGTGGATATTAGGCCCACTTTGGAATGCCAGAAACCCCCCCCCCCATTCTAGTACACTTGAAAAAGTGTTCCTCAATACATAGTAACCTTAACTTTCATCTAAATACTGATTTACTGCTTTGAAATTCAGTGCATGCTTATTTTATTTCCTGTCTATTTTATGTTTTTGCCTAGTTTATATTTTTATAAATGATCAAATTAGTTTCTTTTTCACTTGTTCCAACAACAGGCAAAGGGTCCATTTGGTTTTCCACTCTGTGCCACCATGGGACAGAGATGGAAACTGAAATCAAATAAAGTTGTGCCAACCTGTAAGCTTTGTAATGATGGCAGAGAGAGGCCTTGAAAAGTTCTAGGGTTCTGGTATGTTCTACACATGTGATTTTCATTAGCATGTTAATTTCCCTTCCTTTAGTCAAAAATAAAAAAAAGATAATAAAAGTGACATTCTTTTACATCCAAGTGTTAGGTTATCAAAGGAAGCAGAATAAAAGGGAGAAATAAAATGCCGTGTAAAAAGAGATAAAGTACACAGCGCTAATGAAATGAAAGCTGTATTCCAACATGAGAATTAGCAAGAAGAAAAAGGATGGGAGCCAAAACTCATTTGAGCTTCTTTATCTTCCTGTAAACCACAAACAATGGTTATGGCTAGAGAAATACTATGTGTGAGCACTAGCTTCAGTACTGTCAAAAGATGTAGATGATAACTTCAAAGGCACACATCTAGTGGTCTCCTAATGTTCAAAAACATCTAGAGATGAAAATGTTTCACTTTTGGTTAGATTACTGGAAGCAAATGCTAAGGTCCAGGAAAAAATAGTGTACATAACTGAATTTTACTTAAAAAATGCAGAATTGCTAATTACAATAATTAATAAATATTTTCATATATTATATTAAACTTTTCCACTTTTCAGGCATCATTTAACCTGTGGCCTTTAAGCCATATGTGGTTATGGATGGTTATCAGTAAAGCTGAAAATAAAATTGTAAATTTTTTTCTAAACACACTAAAACTTCGTAATATTTTCCTGCTTTTCTTATAACTCAGTTCTTTGTGCCTCAAGTATGTATTTGGATATGGCAATAACATTATGAAAATGTCAAAAGGTTGAGTTCTCCTATAAGGAAAGAAATTTTAAAAAAACATACCAATGTAGAAATTCTTTTAATTAAAGTGATTAATAATGTTTGTTGAATTTATAAAATAGCCAGACATATGAGTTATTTAAAAATCCCTTTTTAAAATTTTCTTATTAGTTCAGAAGATACATGATGTGGGAATGTCTTTCTGTATGCTGTGAATATGAATCTTTAAATAAAGAAGCTGTTTTGGTACATGACAGGCACCATAGAAAATGTAGGAGGGGAAATCAGAGCATAAGGTAGGAGAAGGGCGGAGTCAGAACGAGATGAGTCAGAAGCCCAAGAAGAAACATATAAGGAGCACAGGTAAGCCACAGGCCACTGTGGCAGACATATTAATGAAAATGGGTTGAGTTAAGATGAAGGAGCTAGCTAGCAATGTGCCTGAGCCATAGGCCAAACAGCATGAAGGTAATATAAGTGTCTGAGTTATTTTTGGAGGAAAAGCAGCAGTGGGCAGCTAAGCGGTCTGGGGCTGCAGGTCTGTGGGTCTGGATCACTGGTAGCCTGGGTCAGAAATCTTATTGTAACAGATACAAACTAAGTTCTTAGAACATTTGAGGAATTGTTCAAATATGATATTTAAAAAAGCCTGACTGGACTTGCTTCTTAAATTTAGTGGGAACTTTGTGAAAATTAATCAAAATGTAGAACACAAGAATAGCATATACAAGAATAATGAAGTAAGTAGAACCATTTTATCATAGCCACTTAAGATGACTTATGGATTACCAAGGATGTTTGTTTCTTAGATGTTTAATTCTAGGTGAATATTGCCCTTAAAGGACAATTTATGAAGAATGGGTTTTAAGCTCATGTAGATATGGGCTTAAGTCTTCTATTTCAACTAGGTTTCAAAATATTTATAATTTGACTTGGTTAGGTTTCCTCACTGATTAATATTTGTTAAAATACCTTGTGAGATTCCTACTGGTATGAATTATGTTAACATACATAAACCACCTTGTAGAATCCCTGATTCTGACTAATTCCTTATTATTGTCCATTTCCAGTTTTATCAAGGGTAAAATTTTATAGTGTCAGAGTGAAAGAAGACATACGTCATTCTTCTGATCTCGTGTAATTCCTTCCCACTATTAAAGCAAAATATGACTTACTATTGCATGTTTTAAGAACTGGCATTTGAGAGATGAACATAGCGAGATTTTACAGTGTAAAGTTTGAGTCTAAGCTGGAGAAATAACTTTAACACTTTGAGTTTAGTGAATTTCAGTATTCTATTCAAATATACTGTAATTCTGTGTATGTCCTAACATTTTTAAGTTATGAGCTGCTAAAAAATCAGGGTCATGTTTCTTTTTGCTGCCTCAATAAATGATACTATAACACACCCAAGATGCTTTATTCTCTCCTGAGACATATGTTCTAAAGTGGTGAGCCACTGATGGCATTATGTATATCAGCCATGTGACTGTGCTGGCTGTGTCAGTACCATAAGAGATCAACTGAGCCCAGCGAGTGACAGCTCTAGAAACTCGGTCTAGGAGAAAGTACAGATCTGTCAGCTGTGTTAGACAAAGCTTGATGTGTTGTCAGAAAGACCTTTAAGATGTATTTATATTTTGGAAAGGGGCACTGAGCAGAAGTCAAACTGACAGACATAAAATATGTTCAAAGCATCATACTTTGTGGTAAAAGTGGGTTATACACCAGGCAAGGTGTATAACTTGTGGACTATAAGGCAATAATCTGAAGAAGAAGAACAAGAACTGTTGGACTCTCAGTGTCAGAGGGAATTACCCGGGGCACATGACATCATGTAGATTCTGATCTGGAGAAAATGAGATACTTCAATAAAGGCAACCTCTAAAAGGGGCAGGAAGAAAATCTCTCAACATGTTGACAACTTAATTTTATGAAGTGACTATGTGATATGTATACTGTATTTAGAGGGGGAGGTGCTCAGAATGGAGGTGAGATCAGGCAAGAGTCTAGATTGAAGAACAAAACAATTAAAAAGCTCTCTAGAGTCCAGGCTTGCTCAGTCACAGACACCTTTGATATAACAAATTATTTGCAAGAACACTTCCATATCTAAGCGTTTGAAAATATTCCTCCTCTGTTTATATTCCTGTGATGCGATTGATTTAGCTGAGTAAAATCTTTGTGGTAACACAAGCTAATGTGTCCTATTCTTAACTTTTTATATGAGTACTTACTTCTCAACATATAATTAGAAAAAAAGCTATATTTTTCATTTAAAACACTTTAATAGTCATATCTACATATAATGTGATTTGACCAAGTTCATCTTTATACCTTCTCCTATAATTTCTCCTCTTCCCCCACAATTTTTCTTACTTTTGAGAGGAAAAATCAATCATATTTTTCATGTTTTGAGTCTATGCAGACAGTCTCCTGATGAAGTTCAAATAGTCTTTTTGAATGTGATTAGATTAACACAAAATAGTGACTTTATGATGTTAAATAGAAGACTCACAGCCATCTGGCCTTCTTGTGGCCTTTATAGGCAACAGGAATGCATATGATTCACACAAGTACACATACAGGTAAAACACTCACATGCAAAAAATTAAACAATATCTAATTAAAAATAATAAAACTTTTATTATTCAAATTCATTTTATTATTTGTATAAGATAGGTACCATTCTTATACAAATATAAGGCATGAAAACACCAAAAATTCTGACATATAGGAAGATCAAGATGTCTTTATCTTCTATTGTTCAAGGTAAATGAAGAAACAAAAACTTTATAAAGGAGGGGATAAAAATCATAAGATGAGGCTTCCAAAGAAACTATAAAGGAGTTCTACTTTGCTTTTCTTTGGAAACATGTTTATTATGTTTGTAGGTAGTTTTGATGAATAAGTGGATAATCTAGAATGGATATTTCATAGATATCCACAAAGATGCTATCTTTTCTTACTGTTTATTTTCTTGAGATGGAAAAACATGGGAAGGAGTTAATGTAACTTTCAAAAATGCATTCAAAGCTATAAATTATTTTGATCACTTCATTTAAGGGTCTGAGAATCAAACCCATAGCTTTGTGCAGGCTAGCTGAAATATACCGTATTCCCTGCCTCTACTCCTTTTAAAGGTCATCCTAATTTAGAAAGTTAGATGGCCATATCAATAAATTAGTAGCCAGATGATGAAACTTTTCAAAAAAGAAGGAGTTATTACTGGATAAGTAAATAGCCATGAACATAACAGCCATTCTACAGGGAGGTATATTTTTGTTTTCTCAATCTTGCTTCAAGAATTTCACACGAGTGCCTTCATAAAACCATACACCCTAACAAAGTAGCTAAAGGCAAGGATTATGTAATGTGGGCTGGTCTTTTATTATGCCCTACATTTTCCAAGTAGGCATTTATTTTGTAGCAGGTGATGGTTGATTTTGTGCCAACTTGGTAATCTATAGTTCTCAGTATTTTAGTACTTTTCTCTTCTCTGTGATCAATACTTGTAAAGAAGCAACTTCAGTCGGGGGAGTTATTTGGGCTTACAGTTTGAAAAGGAGTATGGCTCATCATGACAAGGACAGCATAGCAGCGCAAAACAATGAGACAGCTGGTCACATTGTTTCAGCAATCAAAAAGCAGAAATCAGACAAGAAGTGAAGACTGTTCATTAAATCTTAGGAACCTCTTTTACCAATTTATTTTCCCCAGCAAGATTCCACTTCTAAATATTTCATAACCTTCCCAAACTGTACCACCAGCTGGGGACAAAGTGTTCAAACGTATTCAAGCCACATTTCCTGGTTCTCACAGGTTCACAGTCATCTCATAACATGAAATGTATATACTCCAACACCAAAGGTTACAATAGTCTTTAATAATCCCAACACTGCTCAAAAGCCAAAAATCTGACTTCGTTTTGCACACCCTTTATAATGAAATAATTGAGTTATCAAGTAGTTCAAAATATAATGGCAGCAGGTAAATATTACCATTCCAAATAGAGAAGTACAAGTACTGCAAAAAAAAAAAAAAAAAAAATCAGAGCAAAGTAAAATTAAAATTCAACAGAGAAAAATATCAACTCCTACATCTCTATGTCCAGTAGGTAGGACTTGTGATGGTATTTTTAACATAGGCTGTTTTTGAGTAAATTTACCCCTTCGTAAGACATAGTCTAATGAGTATGTTTTTCCTTTGTGCAACTTTCTTACAGATGCATGCAAAAGCCAAAAGAGGATATCAACCCCTTGGAATTGGAGTTATAGGCAGTTGTGAGGACCTAACATCAGTGCTGGCAACAGCACCTAG
Organism: Phyllotis vaccarum; assembly: GCA_033318265.1. Lineage (NCBI taxonomy): Eukaryota > Metazoa > Chordata > Mammalia > Rodentia > Cricetidae > Phyllotis > Phyllotis vaccarum. Next base: position 81,019,448 of record JARWLC010000002.1, read on the forward strand.
GCTGTCTGCAAGAGCAACTAGTTCCTTAACCATGGGGCTATGTACTTAACCCTGGAGAGATTTCTTAAACCTTGTAATTGAAAAATAGCCACATAAAAAACTAAATTGTCTTTACATAATCTAGACCATGGTTTTACCTTAAGTTTTATCATGAGTAGTATGACTTTAGACCTCAGGTTTGACAGCTTGATTTTTTTTCTTAGATGATCCCAATTCTTTTCCTTTCTGTAAGATTTAAACCTATTTTTGCCATGTGATTTTTATTTTAAATTTGAGCAGATAGACAATTCTACATATATTTGAAAAGTAGGTTATTGATAAATGACACACACACACACACACACACACACACACACACACACACACACACGCACGCACACCTGGGGAAAGAGCTCCATCTAATGAGAGTATGTGTCTGTGTAAAGACAGCGAGTGTTGGAGGAGAAATAAAGAGCTTGTCAGAGATAAGAGAGAAGGAGTGTGAGATTGCTCCAGTGATCTCAAGGAGGGACTAGTGTTGCAGTCTTTCTCTGTACTGCAAGCTCCCAAAAATGACATAAAGGCCTGTTATTAATTATGAAAGCTTCAATTTAGCTTAGGCTTGTTTCTAACTAGCTCTTCTAACTTAAATTAACCCATTTCTATTATTGTATATGTTACCACGTAGCTGTGGCTTTTACCTCTCCTCCTCTATGTCCTGCTTCTTCTCCATCTCCTCTGACATGCTGTGTTAACCCCCTTTCCTCACTCTGCCTGGAAGTCTTGCCTAACTTCCTGCATAACTATTGGGCATTCAGTTTTTTATTAAGCCAATCACAAAGTTCCTTGGTAAACACACATGTTCACAGCATACAAAAAAATTATTTTTCAGCAAACTAGGGACCATTCTTGCATGACCTCTTGCAATTTACACTGGATAAGAAAAAATAGGATCGTGGCCTGAACGAAGTGATCAAAATAAAATATTTGAAGATATTAGGTATTCTTTAAACTTAGACTTTATAGATGGATTAATAATGACTTTAGGGAAAAAAAGGAGAGACAGATTAATTAGAAGTTTGAAAGCTCATGTGGCATTTGATCTAGTAGCTTTAATTTCAATTAAAATAGTTTAAATTAACATAATTATATAAGATAAGAGCATTCAGTATGGTATCTTCTTGAATGTATATAAGCTTCTTTATTTATATTTACCTTGCTTTATTCTTTTGTATAAAATACATTTTGCAGTATTCCCTAGAAATACATAGCTATTTACATTTAAATTAAAACTAATTACAATTAAATAAAGTAAAAGTTAAAATGGTAATACTAAGCATGCTTCATGTGCTCGATGACTACACAGACTGAAAACCTTAATTTGTTGGTTAACTCATTTTGACTTATACATACACAGGCTTCTTCACAGTAGATAGTCAGTAAATGATGTCCAGGTTAAAATGAAGCCAGTAAAGAAAACCATGTGATGCTTAGTGACCTGAACAGAAGGCCAGAGCCACAGTAGAATTAAAACAGATGTGAGACCTCAAAAAGTATAGTCAAAACTTAAAAACATGACTCACTGTGGGAGGCTGAGAAGCTTGCTGGTAACTGGAAATTCCCTGTTATTGTGATCAGTAGTGAGAACAAATGGAAATGTGCTGTTCTTACCATGCTGGTGTCTATCTTGAGAAAAGCCTACAATATTTTCCAACTTTATTATACGGACAAATAGCCGAGGATTCTGAAAGTATACTGTTTTACAAAAGTTATATGCCTACATAATGGTAAAAGAAGCCCCAAATAATCATCATTGGATCATCATTGCAGTTTTGAGAGCTTATCGAATGTTAGAATTGTTCTTTTCCAAGATTTAACTGTTGATTAAGTTCAAGATCACTCTAGTTAATTTCTTATGCTAAAATTCAATTCCATATCATAACTATGTTAGGAGGTAAATTGTATCATTAAATTTTCATTTAAAAAGAGGAAACAAGCATATAATAATGGATAGTAAAATGTAAGTATTTTTGCACATTTTGTACATATATTCTTAATTTTTAAGTTTGTTTTTTACTTCATATTTACTCTTTTCATGCTGACACAATGTACACTTCCAGAGTAAAACAGAATACCTTCCAAAGAGATCACAATGGGCTGACTGGTAATTTTAGCTAAAACACAATCTTCATGTACACAATAAGGATTATATTGCTTTTTATACTTTATCTTAGCATCATTCATATTAGTATTTTGCTTTTAGACTGGAAGCAGATTTTTGCTGGTATTAAGATTAGTCCCTTAAAGAACTGCATCACTAATCCTTAGAATGAATGAAATTTAATAAATAAGCCTAGTCACTAGCTGAAAACTGAGGGATGTTCCTATGAGTTGTTAATAAAGGAAAATGTCTACAGGGGTGAGAATTGGTAACAGATATTCTGATTCCAAAGTAGGGAAAAGTTGTCCAAAACAAGATAACCTATATAAGAAGACAATTGTAAACACAAATCTAGAAACAACTGTTAGTGTTTAAACATTATTTTTTCTTTAAATCCCGTGTACCCAGTCACTTCTACATCCTTCAAAACCCATTAGAACATTTATATATTGTGTAAGTATTGTTTAGGCCCAATTGAAGGCTGGTTCGTTGTTGATTTAGTGTGGCAATACCTGCACTTTTCCCTCAGCTGAACACTAGGTTATGTATGAGAATATTTTAATTTAGCATAACAAGAAAAACTTTGGTATCCTTAAACTAGCTCATGCATAGTAGTGATAAATTATGCATTTGCACTTGGCATCTGTTTATTAAATAATTCATTTACTTTAAATTTTGTCTAAATATCTTTCCCCACTAATTTATAAAAAATATGACAGTCAATGAAATGAAATACACCAAATTCATTTCCTTTACTTCCTATCCTGCCCTCCTTTCCAACTCTGTATTTCCAACAGATAATAGAAAGCTTGAGATTTACCAAAGATGTTATTAATTTATTCTGTGTTATGTAACTGTGTCAGAATAGATAGAATGTCTTATGTGAGTGAATGCATGATTCATATGTTTAAGAACTCTGAGAACTTTCTAACTGAGCTCTGTTTTTTAAGGGGAAAAATATAAGTTACCTCTTTCATTCCCTTACTGTCTGTCTTCTAATCTCTACTTGATAATTCAGCCGATGCTCTGGAAAATGCTTTCATACTGAGATCAAGTAGGGTTCCCCTGTAGTCTGCTTTGCATATCTAGATCTGCAACTCTAAAGTCTATAATGAGTTTCTGGTCTCTAATTTCTTTGAGATGAAGTAGACTTGGCAAGCTGACCATAGAGAAATTTCAAAGAGCCTCATGCAAGCACAGGGCACTTAGCAATAGGAAATTCTCTTTGCCTTGCTTACACACTGCCATAAATTTGAAGCACTGGTAATCATCTTAAATTACCAAGTGTATATGACAAATGTCAGGGTTTTCTCCACAAACAGATCACACACACAAACACACACACACACACACACACACACACACACACACACACACACACACAGAGAGAGAGAAAGAGAGAGAGAGAGAGAGAGAGAGAGAGAGAGAGAGAGAGAGAGAGAGAGAGAGAGAGTTAAAACTAACTTCTATTTGGTCTATCATCTTCACAATAATGCATTCACACTTTTATATAGAATACCAAAGATCATAGCCATCAGCTTTCCATCACTATGAGAAAAAACAAACAAGTGATAGCCTGTTGGCTCTCAAGGTTTAGTATCCCTTTCCCTAAACTGTGTTACATAGACTGGCATCAGATCTATGTACATGTTATTAATTTGGGACTCTGCATACTTCCTTGAAGGATGAGTGTCAAGCTGAAGGAAATTAGCTAGGTAATTTTCCTTGGCTTTTATTTTCTTCAGGTGGCTTCAGATGTACAGAACCACCATCATGGTCTTCCTTATATACAAAAGAATAAAGCACAAAAATTATATGATTATTGCTGTAGGATAATGCTCTTATACACAGTAAAGGTGTTTCATGCATATTGGTTTAATAAAGTGCTGATTGGCCAGTAGCCAGGCAGGAAATATAGGTGGCATAACCAGACTAGGAGGATTTTAAAAAGAAGAAAGGCAGAGAAAGAGTCACCAACTAAGTGCAGGGGAAGCAAGATAAGAATGCTGGACTGAACAAAGTTACTATGCCATGTCTCTAAACATGGATAAAAATTATAGGTTAATTAAAGTGTAAGAGCTAGATAGTAATACACTTGAGCTACTGGCCCAGTAGTTACTATAATATTAAGCCTCAGAGTCAATTACTTGGGAAATGGCCATCAGATATTTGAGTGTTTCTGGCTGGGACAGAAACTTCTGACTAAAGACTATTGATCTTAAAACAAAATAATATTTAGTATGATTTACAGGCTGACTTACTTTCCTAGATATTAGAATTATTAAAAAAATAAACTTTATTTTTTAAAAATGATGATGAGAGATGCTGGGAAAGCCTGGTAGTCAGATCTGTTTTACTTGTTTTTAGTTACTTGCCTTAGGCTTAAGCTTAGAAACATAGATGGAACACTAAATAAAACTTGTTGGTAAATGATACACATTTGTGTTTAGCATGACTATGAGTCAATTTCTGACCACATTAAAGAATAAGGTGAATGAATATTAACTTGCATGTCTTAATTATCTTTAACAATTTACAAGTTAGTAACTTTTTTAAGAGTAGGATTTTAATGTTTTATCCTGTTAAGTCTGAGCCTAAAAAAACTGAAGATTTAACTGAAGATCCTTTAGCATCAAAATAAAACTTTAAGTCATAAATGCAGTCCACAGAGAGGCTAAGAACCTTACTTCCCTGATTTTTTTAATAGTGTATCAACATTATCAGTTACTACTCAGTCTATCTGAATAGCTGAAGCTTAGCAAAGTTGGCAAAACAAAGAGGCTAGACATATATCTCCAAGTCAGTGAGTCTATCTTATGAATTTATAACCCTTATTTATTAAATGTACCTTTTTTTCACAATATGTTGTCACCAATCTAAAATATTCTAGAACCTGATGTTGAGCAACTATTAGACACAAGTAGTTAGACATACATTTGTAAGTCAGTTTCTGTTAACTTGAGTGTGCCTTTATAACCTTAGAAATTTATAAAGCTTATTTATTAAACATACGTTGTTCTTCATTTAAAATTTTTAGAAGGCCGGTATTGAACACAGTTGGAGAAGACATAAGTATTTAGGCATACTTCTCTAAGACAGTTTCTGTTGACTTGAGTATATTTTTATAATCATAGGAATATAGTATCGTATATTTCAATATATTGGGGAGACCCGCTCTTGTCTTCTTAATCAAAAGGGAGATACAATGATAATCAGAGGGCTCAGTAGGACTAAGAACTTTACTATCAAAGGTGCCACTCTTGTTTGCTTATGGTACCTGGTCGTCTTAATTGAGATGATAATGAAGTTACATGGCATGTACTCTCTTTCACCTTTGTAAAGATGGCTGTTAGTCACATAAGTAATTGCTTCTACCTTTGTAAGGACATTAGCCAAGATAGGCACATGATCTCTTTTTAAGAAAAATGTATTTTTCCTAGTGGGCTTATTTTTAAAATAAGATTTGAAAATTAGATCGTATATGGTATATTCTAAACAAAAGTAGAATCACATACATAGTATTTTTGTAACAAATTATAATTACTCACAAATAGGTCTTTTTAACCATACCCAATGAACTTACAGAATCCAAGACAGTTTTTGACATAGTCCTAGGAAAAGCTTTTCTGAGAGCAAAGAACAAATAATTCATAGGGATAAAAGAATATTAAGATTGAGAAGAAGAGAAACCCTAGAAATAAGAGACTTTTGGAAGAGTAAAGCAGAGCAGGTTTACGTAGAAGAGATTTGGGGATCATTGGTTTGTGCTGTGACAGAAGGTACCATATGAGAGAATTTGAAAACTGAGCATTCCAGTTTTTTGACAATGAATTTGTACTGAGGTCAAGTTCTTTGTAGTCCAAGTAGGAGAAAAATGGGGGTCACAAAACTGAACCACCAAGAGGGAAGGAACTCAGAGAGAATGCAGTAGTTCAGACAGCCTTAAAGAAGGAAGAACAGACAGCTATGAGGGGTGGTGAGGAAATAGGTCTAAGTAGTCCAGATTCAAGGGCTTTAGAAAGTTGTGGGATTACAGGCAGATTCTAGGAAGGGAAAAGCAGAAGATTCACAGTATATTGCAATAGGTATCTGTTAGGGAACGTGGTAGCAAAGTACTGTACGTGGGATAATGATCTTGTGCAGGGTAAAGATTTATTATTATTTGTATTGGCTTAATAAAATGCTGATTGGCCAGTAGCTTAGGCAGGAAGTAGAAGCAGGGATACCAAACTAGGAGAATTCTAGGAAGAGGAAAGGCAGAGCAGCAGTTACCAGCCAGACACAGAGAAAGCAAAATGAAAATGCTACAATGAAGAAAAAATACCAAGCCATGCGGCTAAACATAAGTAAGAATAATGAGTTAACTTAAGATATAGGAGCTAGTTAATAAGAAACCTAAACTACTGGTCTAGCAGTTACTATAATATTAAGCCTTCAAGTCAATTATTTGGGAAGCAGCTGCTGGGTATTTGAGAGTTTCTGGTTGGGAAAGTAACTCTGACTACTACTGTATATGAGTAAATGACTTTAGTAGAAAGTATTAGACTCTACAGATCACTCCACAAAGACCACTTCTCAGATATGCAAATACCAAGAGTGTTTATTTCTCCCGACATAATTCCCGAATACAGGGGACCAGCCATTTATGCAACATGGAGATAGAAGGCCATGAGAGAGAGAGAGAGAATGTAAGTTCCCTTTAAGTATAGCTAGGGGAATTCCAGAGTGGGGGTGCTCTGGTGAAAGCTCTACCTTAGATCCTGCAATCCAAATCATCTATCCAAAAAGTCTGGAATGATGGAGTGGAATCCTGACTGCTTTATCCCCAGACTCTAGACTCACAAAGCCCACCAAACAGTGGTCCCTTCCAAAAGACAGCAACTCCCTGGGCTTGCTCAAGACCACATGTACAAGTTGCCATATCAGCCATATGACTTCCTTTCCAGAAGTCACCCAGGATTGCTTTCCTCTGTACCTATTAAACCTGGGCTATTTCTAATTTGGTCTGATTTTAATTATAAGCAGAGAGGCTTATAGAGTTGTAAAAATCTATCGGGGGACTGGACCTTTGGGCTGATTGATAAGTTCCAATCTATTGGTAACAAGTTGACAGGATTGGTTGGGAGCCAGAACCTTCCAGCTTCAGGGTGGATTGACTATCTTTGGTAACCATGAGCTGGCAGGGTATAGTTATCCTTGGGAAGGCCAGTTAAGCCTAGGAAACTGAAACTAAGGCCTGATCTTTAAGCCAAGACTACTTGAACTCTGTCTTGAGGACAGTTCATTTATAAGAGGGGACAACCTCATTCAGAGAGATGTGTTCATGTGGAAGCATAGAGAAATGCCACAGAAGGGATAAGCAGGTCAGAGGCAAGAGACATAGAGAAGATGATTAGGAATGAATTGTTAGCAAGCAGGTAGAGGGGAGTGGACTCTAGAATTTTGATTCCTATTTGGTAGGTGGCAGAAGCCAGCAGAAACAAATTAGGAGAGTTAAGTCATCAGCTTAGTTCAGAGCAGCAAAGTCCTTTGGAAGGGAACTCACTGGGTGATTAGAGGATAGTGAGAAAGGAAGAGAAGAGAAACCAGGAACTGAGAGACCAGTAGTTTGCCAGAAGACCAAGAGTCCAGCATACCCCAAATGGTGAGGCTGTTAGGAAGAAGCTGGGAAAAGTGACTTGGCCCAGTCCCTATGCTGCAGAGTTTAAGACATAGGGCAGGGTATGCCAGCAAGGATGACACTGTAACAAATACTAGGAGATGCTGGGGGAATCTGACAGCCAGGTCTGCTTTGATATGCTAAATAGGCAGTCCAGTCTTGAGTTTGAGACTTAGCTATATATCCTTACAGTAAAAGCAACAACTGGAACTCAGGACATTTGAGTCTCTTGGCCATGCTCAAAGACAACTGAAAATGATCACTTTATTAAGAGTTTTCATTTTGTCTATGACACATATTCTACAGACAGAAGAATGTCTAAAAATATCTGTTTATAGAATTTTTAGGATTTTCTTCATGTTCCAGCGACTTCCTGGGTCCCATGGGCCCTGTACTGCCACAGTATTCAAGCAAAATGTTTAGTCATCCCAAGGCCTTACTCCTATGTAATATTTGCCAATTCACATATATTTAATTAGCCTGGCTACTTAAACCCCTATACAAATGTACTGAGTTACCTTTAAAAAAAGGCAGACTCCACCTAGTCCTCCCTCTCTCTGTCATGTTCCCTTTTCCCATTGGTCTGTCACACAACCTTCCATATCCCCTCCCTTAAAATGGGTTTCCTCTGATTTTTGTGATCCATTTCTGCTACACAGCAAATACCAAGAATGGCTGATGGATAGCAGTATTCAACAGTTCCAATTGAAGCAAAAGATTCTCAGGTTCCAATTCAGCTATGAATGCAATCAGGAAGTTTATGTGTTATCTCCTGGGTTCCATGCTATTCTCTGAAATGTATTATTGATAATATCAGACAAAGCAAACTATTTACATCCTTGAAACTGTCTCTACTAAATGATTCTTGAATGTGCTTGATATTTTTCGAAGAATTGCATTACTCGGCCACTGTATTAATGCAATTGTGATATTCCTATTTGAACAGCTTTCAGCTCTGTGAGTTATGAATGTTAACTAAGAAAGCTGAAATAAAAAAATAAAAAAATATAATAAATTGGAATAGGCATTATGAAGATCAGATTAATAAGACTATTACTGGGCAGTTAACTATCTGAAATGGAGAAACCTTTATTTATTAATTTTTTCAAAGAAATACCATTAGGTGTTTCACATATACTCAAATATCTAAGAATCCTTGAAAAGAGAATGTAAGTAAATGTATATACTGTTATCCCTAAGTAGAATAGAACTATTGTTAGTGGCGACTCCTCCAATGGCTGGAGGTCGCTATTGCGCACAGCACATTTCTTATTAAAAGGTGATGGTGTTGGTTTTGTTTCTTCCTTTTTGTTCGACTTATTCCAGGTTTGAATTTCTGGAAATTTCTCTTCTCTTCCCAACTCAGACCTGCTTTGTGATCTCTCCAAATGAATCAGAAGCATTGAATTCATTTCTTTTTTTATTCTACCCAGAGCTCTGTAAGAGCGGAGCTACCATAGTCTCTCTTCCACTGTTCTGAATATGGGTAAATTGAATTCATAAACCCCCACTGCTCCACACCTCTGCGGTGCTGCCCCTTAGAAGCAGCACTCAGGAGCTCTTGTTTTTGAGACTGTTCTTCCTGCATTCAGATTCAGCTTCAGCAGGGGATGGAAGAAGCAATTTTCAGATTCCATGGTGGGTTGGATTAAATTACTCCACAGGCCCCATGTCGCACAGACTTACTAACAGTGGATTAAGCGTTTGCTTCCTCTTTGCATTTGAATTTTTGCCCCATAAAAGAAAGAACATGTTAATGCAGACTTCGTAGGGGAGAAAAAGACAAACAGACAAATTGTGTTAGCAAAGAAGTATCTTCAGTATTTCCTTCTTGTGTATTGCAGCAAAGACTAGATAGATTTGGTGACAAGTTTAAACCAATCTTTCTGCCTGGATTTTAGTAACTACTAATATGTTTGCATAAAGAACTAGGAGTGGTCATTGCATATTTGATACGCTGCTCTTAATTCCATTCCTTGCATTGATGACTTAAATTGTGGCAATATAAAAACAAAAACCCAATGTATTTGGATTTGGAAGGCAAATACAGCTGAGAGTTTATTAACAGTTGTAAGGATAACAGTTGTTATCATTTATTCAGGTGAATTATTACACAGTATTTAGTGATGGGAGAGTTTATGTTTCTGTGTTAATTAGTGAGTAATACTGGCTATGTCATGCTGAAAAAAACGTCTGTTAATAATAGTAAAGGGTTTTTTTGTCATTGTGTGTGTGTGTGTTTAAGGGAGGGGGGACTATATGTCTTGTATTTCACTTATTCTCTTCAAAGGCACTGTGCAGTATGGCCTGTTATTTTAGAGAGAAAAAAAACCCAAGGTTAAATATTATATATTGTGGGCTGGGAAGACATGCTAGCCATCCTGGGCAACATGGTGGGCTTCAAGAACAGTAAGAAACTTCATCTCAAGAGGATAAAATTGGACGTCATAGTGGTATATCCAGAACTTATGAAGTTCCAGCCTGCCTTCATTTTAGGCTTAAAAGTCATCTAATAATAAAGGCAAACTAGATTCATTCCTATTTATGATTAAACATATTTTTTTAAGGATTGGGTTATGAATCACCTGTAGCCTTAACTACAAAGGTTCTATATTGTTTGTTCCCTGAACTGCAATCATATCTGTTTCAAAAAGTTGTTTATTATCATTTTGTAACCCTCCTTTGTTTCAAAATGTGAAATGACCACCTATGACTACACTGTTTTGGCTACCTTTTGTTAAGATATCTATGTTATGTCCACCTTAATCTAGTCTGTGTTTCAGGAGGCTCTTAGGACCAACATGTTATGCTTATGTTAGTTGCTTGTGTAAGGAATGAATAAAAAGCTTTGAAAACTTGAATGTCAGCTCATTCTCATTTCTGTAAGATTTAAAATGAAAAGACAAAGCAAATATAAAGAAGGGAGGCAATTGAATAAAGAAGATTTCGGAGTTTTAAATATTTCTGTTATCTTCATTTAAGTATAAGAAAAAGCAGAAGAAACAAGTTCATAATTTACAAATTACAAAGTCTCAAATGTCAGTAGAGCACTTTTTCTGTTGCCCTCACAACTACGTAAGTCACTGAGTCTTGACTACATCAGAAGCATGTTATATATAAAAAATAGTAGACCAAGCAAGAAAAATAAAAAGTGTGGATTTCATGAAGAAAATCATATTGAAGATATAACTGAACTGCTGACTAATGTTTTAATTTTTTTTTAAAAATGTCACTCAAACCACTAAAAGATTTTCTCCATGAAATTTTTAAATTTATCCCTATTTATGTGTATGATGCTTTAAAAATGAAGTTGATGGTATCATTTGGACTTGCTTTCCTTTTAGACCTCTGCACCACGTGGTAAAACAAATGTCATCTCTTTTTGTATCAAGAAAATAAGAGATCCTAAGACACTGATGTTTGTGCCCCTGCACACTGAGTGAAGGACTTCACTTTTTTTCTCTTATGTTAATTCTCACTCAGAGAGCATCACTTCAGAAAATGCATTACCTTTCTTCAGGTTTCTCTGAAGAGATTAGTAAGGTCAAATATGCATTCCTAATTAGTAGAATGGGAAGTAAACAATCTTCAAGGTCTCTTGGCTGGATGATGGGATAAGCTGACAGCCAGATCAGCATGCAGCTGAGGAAATAACCAAGCAGGATCTTAAAGAAATGTGAACCAGGTTTTGTTCAGAAGCAAAGGAAGTGCTAAATAAATTGGATTTTAAACCATCTATAGATAAGACTACTAGTCAAATAGGCATCTAAGAGGGACTCTGCATATTTAATGATTTGTATTTTACTATCAAACACCTAAATATCTTCCCTTTGTTTTAAGTTCTCATAACTGGGTTGAATTTAGATGATAAAAAAAATGCTATTTGATTAACTCATTTCTTCTCAGTTTTTGAATATAATGGCAAACACTGATAACAAGTTTTTAAACACAGTAAATGCTCCAAAAATTACAAATAAAGCAATATCATTGAGATTGTTCATCAGCTTTGAAATTCACAAAAACATAAAGAGTTGTGTCTGAATTTATGCTTTGTTTCTGTACCCAAACATAACTAATGATTCTTTAGATAGAATTGGAATATACTTCCTTGTTTAATGGAGATGCTGAGGTTAGGATTTTTTTTTTTTCTGTTCCTCTCTGAGATCTGGCAAGTGCTGACCTTGGATTATGCTGCATGTTTTCTGTGATAATTGCAAAGTGTTTCTTTGTTCCACTCTCTGAACATTGTTGATGAGACTGCTGGAAACACCTAAGGTTCAAAGTCTGCCCCAGGCTCCACCTGGATAAATAAGCTTAGTGATCACATCACCTTTGAAGCATTCATTGAGCACCAACTGGAACACAGATAACTCTCATCTAACATCTCTTGGCATCCCTCTAATTCACCTTAATGCTAGAGCAACAACAGAGAATTAGCAAGTAAAATGAACTCTCACATGTCTGTTTTGTGCTATGAGGCACCCTTTGTACTAAATGTTCAGTGTGGAACAAGAACAATGGTAGCTGTGGAGCCATAGAAATTGACACTGGTTGAGGTGAAAGACTATTTTATGAATTGCTTCTATTATATTATAGTAGGCAGTATGTCACTGGAGCCTGACAAGGTTAGGAATAATCTCATAATTTACACTCCAGAGGAACTTTCAGAAGCATTCTGAGGTGGAGAGTTCATTGGAACAGAGGAATGGCTTCTCTTAGAGTGACCTGAGATAGAGGACTATAAATCACAGCAAAAGGTGACAGGCTGCTTTCCTAGGTAGAGGAAATCATGTGAACGAAAATGGAAGTGAATTCGATCTCAGATGGAATCAAATCACATAGAAGCAATTATCTTAAATATATCAAATGTGATCTCTAAGCACTTTGTGTACCTAACATTCCTTCCTATGGTTTAAAAATTCTTGTGTCAATCTAAGACTCTCTCTCTGTCTCTCTCTGCCCGTTTCCAAAGAACCAAGATTAAATGCATGGACCATCATGCCTGGCTGTAAGGCATGTTCTTATTATTTATTCCCCTTTCTTATTATACTTGTATTAGTAGTGCTACTGATGGAATTGTGTCCTCTACAAGGTCATATGTTGAAGCCTTAACCTTCAGTGTGACTATATTTGGAAATGAGATCTTTCGCTATTAAATTAAATGAGTTACAAAGGTAGACCTAGAAAAGTATGCTTTGTGCCTTTATCTTTTTTCTTTTCTTTCTTTCTTTTTAAATAATTGAAACATTTTCCTCTGGGTAGGGAGGAAAAAGGCTCATAAAATTAAAGGGCCAGGGAAACTTAAAAAAGCTCAGAAAGCTTAGAAGAACTACAGGATCCGTAAGGCCCCTCCAAGATACGGGGGGGGGGGGGGCAGAGATTCCTTCTATTGCTTAAGAATACAGGGTAAAGGCAGCAGAGCAAAGAAGAATATCCTCAAGAGAAGCCAGCTCTGAACAGTTTTTTTTCTCCTTGAGGATTCTGAGACAATGTCTGTTAGCCATATACATCTTCTAGGCATCCTCTGTTCACATTCCAGCCTTTCTTATTTTCACTTTTTTTCCATGCCCAACTGTGTCACTACCACCCTGATGCTCAGATACTGGATGCCTTCTCCTCTCAGGAAGAGGACCCTCTGTTTGAAGTAAAATGGGAACTTTCAGAACATCTGTGAAAATGAAGTGTGTTTGTCAATCATCTACCTTCCACCTTCATGAAGAACAATTTATGCAGGTATAATGCAAAGAGAGCAATGGCAAACAAGGTCACAAGCTAGAAATGCCTCAGATCAGAGCTGAGTTTATTGTACATTATGAGCCACAGTATTTTTATTGTATATGTTTCTAATTTTTATGCTTCTATAGAAATTTAATGGCTTAATTATATAAGACAAAAGCTTAATGCTTTCTTATCGCCATTCCTTAGACTGTAAGAACCAAATTAGTATTCCCTGAATTGTACTGTTAGCAGGTTTGATTTCAAGGACTATTGTTGGAGTTGCTGACCTCATTTCAAAACTGTTAAATAAATTTTGGTTTGAGATTAGGAAAGAATTTCAAATAATTTCTGTCATTTTAAACACATGAAATTATGGGAAGAAACATACTTAGTATCTTTTTGCATAAATCGAAACGTTAACTATAAAAGATACTGAAAACACTGCATGTCTTGCTATATCAAATATTCAGCTGAAATTTAATTCATTGTGCCAAAATAATTATATATATATATATATATATATATATATCATTATTATGCAGACTTGCTGTGGGATGGTCTTTTTGTGCTCCCTGAATATGTGTTGCTACCATTCATTTAAAAAGAAGTGCTGTAGTCTATGGTTAGGCAGGACATAGCCAGGCAGAAAATCCAAGAGAGATTCTTGGAGGAAAAAGGCAGGGTCAGGATAGATGCTTTGAACTGTCAGGGGAACAAGATGTAATGAAATACAGGTAAGCCACATGGCACGTGGTGATATAAAACCTAATAGAAATGGGTTAATTTAAGATGTAAGAGTAGCTAATAACAGCCCGAGCCATAGACCAGTTTGTTTATTCAAGGTGTTTATTCAAGACACAGGAAAACTCTTGCCTACACAAATTTCCTTTTATCTTCAATAAATTATAAAATTTTACGTATATCAAATAATTATTTTAAAATACATTTATGATTTGTTATCAGTGGTTTTTGCTATATTAAAGATTAAAGAACAACTTTATTAGGTGATTTAGAAAGGGTTTTCTAAGAAACATAAATGAGAAGTTTATATAAATATGTACATATATATTTATAAAGAAAGATTTATTAAAGTGATTAAGAAATTATGGTTCAGATAGTTCAACAATTGATGTCTTCTGAGAAGAGGGCCAAGGATCCCTGAGTTGTTCAGTCCACTAGAGTGGCTATCCCACCAGTCTTTATTTGGTGCTCGAATCCCAGGGAATTCGTTAAAAGAATTCCATCTCAGTTGGACTCCAGATGAAGGAGGTTCTAATATCAGTGAAGGAATATCTTAGTAGTGAGAAGGATGAACTTCTTAATGAGAATGAGGGTGGGCATGTGAAAAGCAAACACTTCTTTCTTTTATGTCCTTTTATGTGGTCTGTGACCAAAAAAAAAAAAAAAAAAAAAAAAAAAAAAGAAAAAAAAAAAAAAAAAAAAAAACCAACAAAAAAAAAACATGGCTTAGACTTAAAGTAGGTCTCTGAACTGAACTGCATATACTCTATATTCAGGATTGGTCATTCCACCTTAAATCATCCAATCGAGGGAATCTTTCATTAGGGTGTTCATTTATTCCAGATATAGTCAAGTTGATAACCAAAATTATTCATCATATAGAAAAAAGCATAGCATACAGTTTTGACTAGCTAAGTTGTAGAAGGATCTGAATTTTTCTATTCTAATGTCTATGAAAACTTAATACACAGTAATATGAGCTGTATTTCTTCCTCAGTACTTACTTTAGCCTTGAGTTGAATGAAGACAAAGCATAATTTCTCCTGCATCATCTTTTGGCTTAAGGCAAGACACCAGATGATATATCTCTTTTATACTTAGGAACACAGGTTGTCTAAAGTTAGGGTTTATTGCTGTGAATGAGTGTTATGACCACAGCAACTCTTATAAAGGAAAACATTTAATTGGAGGTAGCATACAGTTGAGAGGTTTAGTCTATTATCATCATGGCAAGAAGCATGGTGGCATGCAGGCAGACATAGGGCTGGAGAAGTAGCTGAGAGTCCTTCATCCATCGGAATAAACAGG
Organism: Phyllotis vaccarum; assembly: GCA_033318265.1. Classification (NCBI taxonomy): domain Eukaryota; kingdom Metazoa; phylum Chordata; class Mammalia; order Rodentia; family Cricetidae; genus Phyllotis; species Phyllotis vaccarum. The sequence goes on from JARWLC010000002.1 coordinate 81,035,014, forward strand.
CAGTGAGGAGACAAGAGAAGAGAAACACTGACCCCAGCTTGAGCATCTGAAGCCTCAAGCCTGATCCCGACAGATTTCCTCCAACATAGCCTCACCTATTCCAACAAGGCCACATTTCCTAATTGTGTCACTCTTTATGAGCCTGGAAAGGGGGCATTTTTCATTCAAATTACTGCATAGGTAAAAAAAAAAAATGATTCTCAAATGGAAAGTTTAGAAATCCTACTTTGTATACTGCTTGGATATTTGACATACCACCTAAAATGTTTGGAAGAAGGGCAAAAGAGATAGTTGAGTGGTTATGAGCACTTGCTGCTCTTTCTGAGGACCCAAATGTGGTTCCCAACCCACATTAGACAGCTCGCAAATGGCAACACCCGAGTGAAAAGAAAGACTTGATATCTCAGAAAGTATCCGAACTCACATGCACTTCTGCACACACAGACAGGCTAACACAGAGAGAAGAATGAATAGAACATGAAAATGAGATTTCTAAGTCCCATTTAGCCATATTCTCTAGTTTGGTAGAACAATTGGTGGTAGGATTACATGAGGCACTGTTCTGCTGACTTTAAGAAATTCTGCTTTTTGAAGCATGAACGAATAACAAACAACAAAAAAAACCCCATAGAGCCAGTAAGAAAGAAAAGAGGCTTCAGTTGGGAAGTTGCACAGTTGTAGGAAAGAAGAGGAAGTTAAGATGCTTAGAAAATTATAATTAATACTCATAAATAATGAGCTACCAAGCCAAGAATAGCATTAAATATTTTATTTCTTTTCCATTTAGTTATTAATAGAACACTAGCTGTTTGTATTTTAAATGTTGCAATGCAATGCGCTAGCTTTTCTCGATTTATATGAAAAGCATCGAAAGGAACAATTTCCAAAACATACTAAAAGAACAGAAGAAAACATCGTTAGATTTGAAAATACACCTTAGACAAGAAACAAAGTAACATTTAACATTGTAAGTCATTAACAGAAGGCACTGTTCTAAATGACCCTGACCAAAAATCCCATCTAGATATGAAAAAAATAAGGAAGAGAATAAATTTTGAAGGAAGTATGGGAAAGAAAGTAATTGTGTGTCACGTAGCTTCAGGAAGTTCTTGTTCTAAAAGTGAAGGTCCTGAAGGGAGACACCAGCCAAGGGCTTCCATCTTCCAAACTGCATGAAGGAAATATAGTTCAGAGTGTTGGAGAACTTCTCCAAGGTCACACATGCTCTCTAGTGTGCCTGAGTTCAGGTGTCATCCCCCTGCCTTCACTCAACCTAGTGACAACCATACTGTTCCATATTTGCAAATCTGACAGCTTTCATTGGAAAATTTCAACTCTGCATCATCCGTATACCTATCCCTTACTCAAAAATAGAAAGAAAACCTAAAAATAAAGCTAACATTTTGCATTTCCATTTGCTTTGTCTTCTTGTATTTTTAACATTAGGAGCACTTCTAGAGAATATTACTTTCTGAGGACAAAACAATTTTTCAAATACCTTAGTGAATATTGCTTTTAAAATTCTTCATCAATTAATTTCATTTCATAAGCACCCAAGAGGAATACAAATAGCACCTGTATTTAGAATTGATTTTTCCCCCTGCAGTACCTTGGCAGGGAGGGGGAAGTTGAAAGAGTAGGACTATTTGGTAAAACTCTTTGCCCTTTACTTTTTTGTAAATGTTGTCTTTTTTTGTAAATGTCAAGCCCAAATTATAGGTGAATATTGGCAGTGCTGTAGAGACTATCTGAGACCCATTACAGCCGCTGGCATTTGTACTGCTAAATTTGTAATGAGTTGCAGGTGTCTGTGATTGAATTTTGTGTTGCTTTTGTGATTGGCTCACCAATTCACAGTCCATTAAGGCTATGCTTTTTGTAGATGTCAAAATTATGGGGATACAAAAACAGCAGTTTCAAATGGCAAGTTTTAATGAAGAAATCTCTGTATATTTTAGACCAGTGTCAATTTTCAACCTTATCCACATGGGCACTCATCAGTTTCACATCAGAAAAAGTTCAAACTGGATGATACTGTTTAACTTGCCTTCTATCCTAGAAAACTCAGGACTGGGTGCAGACAAAATTTATCTAAGATCCTTGTTTAGAAAAGGCAGTTCCAGCAACAACTTCCTTCTTTTTTCCAATAGATCTCAGACTCAATAGATCTGTGTGGTCTAGAAAAGAAGACAGCAGTTAATTCCTAAACAAGCTATTGACATACAGCTCACCAAGAAGCACAATGTGTTGTTTTATTCTTTTGTTTTAAAATGAGGAAGACGTTTGTGTGAGTTCCCTGATGGTTTCACAGAAATGCAAACTTAGCCTCACTCCCATCTCAAGGGTGCTGTTTCTCTGTCATTGAGGTTATTAGTGGGACTGACTGACGGCTATGAATCCCAGCTAATGATTTGCACTTAGAACAGAGGTAGCACACAGTAAGTCTGGTAAATTGAGTCTCTTATTATAGATTCAATTATGAGAGAGGGCATACGTGTATCCTCCAGAAGAAAGATTTCTTTGGCCAGCCAGGTTGCCTAGAACCTTAAGCCTGGTGACACAAGTTCAGTCCCTGGGACCTACAGGGTGAGAACCAGCTCCTGCTACATATCCTCTGACCTTCAAACACACTCTGGGGTATAAGCCTTATTCCACAAACCCAGAAAAATAAATATTTAGAAATAGTTTTAAAATTAAATAAATATATTTATGTTTGATTTTTGTGGTGCTGGGAATAAAATCCAAGACTTTACCTGTACCAGACATGCTACTCCATCACCAAACTATAGTCCAAGCTCTCACATAGAACATTTCTTATAAGATTTGATGTATAAAAGCTACAAAAAGCTATGCATGTTGAGGCACTCTGTTAATTCTAGGACTCAGCATTCAGAAGGTAGAGTCTGTTGATATCTGAATCTCTGTGAGTTCTGGATCAGCCTTGTCTACATAATAAGTTCTAGGCCACTTAGTACTATGATAGTGAGATCAGGGGTAGAAAGGAGAGAGAGGGAGAGAGGGAGAGAGGGAGAGAGGGAGAGAGGGAGAGGAAGGAATTAGAAGTTACAAACATGTAGACTACTCATTTTGTGTATCTAAATATCTCTCAGAACCTTATCCAGCCTCAGGCCCATCACTAATAAGCACACTGTGTCCTTAGTAATGACCATATTCTGTGGTGAATATTTGTATATATTATTTTAGTTTGTTTACACGAAATTGAGTTCTGTGAGATTGACATTGATGCTGATTTGTACCTATAGGTACTGTAGTATGAACATTCTAACTGAAGTTTAAAGCCTTTGTTCAAGTTGAAAGAGCTCCTAAGATATCAGTCTAGTTTTTAAACCCGAGAATTCTTCCTGGGACTCAGAAGCTTTAAGAATCAAGGTTGTATGTTTGACTTCCATGAATGTTTAAGAACTTTACTATAGTAAAGACCTACAGTGAAGTCCTACAGAAATCACTAGGGTTTTCAGCATGATAACATAAAAGTAAAAAAGCATTTACTAGATTTTCTCATTTGACTAAACACTATAGCAAAAATATAGCTGCCTCTTTATTAATTTATTACTGAAGTTTGATCAATCAAAGAAAAACATACAAATCAACCATTATCTACTGTCTGATTATGTGTTTACATTTATCTTCTGTATTCATTATGTGTTTAAGCTCAACAGAGATGCCAGAAACAAAGCTACCATATATCACAGCTTAAGTTCTTCTACACAATTTTAGATAGTACTACAATGTAGCATTTTTTTTATTTTGAATTTCAATTAGGCCCGAAGCTTTTCTATTTAATTTAAATGGTTGCATTTTCAGGCAAATTTAGAATAATAACTGTGCTATTTAGTACCTGATATAAAATAAGCATTAAAGTTGGTTGAAATAAAATATTATTATATAGCCAGAAAATGTCTGCATATAATGTGTGTGTATGCGTCAGCATATTTTAATGGAAAATAGTCCCCTTACAATATTTAATAGAATTTTTGAATAAAATAATTATACACAAATATATGAGCTATTGTAGAATATTATTCTACGGTGTATTATTTTAGTTTATTTAGCATTTTTTAAATTCTGCAAAGCTGTGATTTGTTGTCTCTCTAAAACACCTAATGGTCTAATAAAGAACTGAACAGCCAGTATCGAGGCAAAAGAAGAGATATGTGGGGCTGATAGGAAAAGAGGAGAAAAAAGAGAAAAAGAAAAGAAGAAAAGGTTCATATTTAATAATAAGAGGAGAGGAGGGTGCTAGGGGCCAGCCACTCAGAGTAAAATTTGTAGAAGTAAAAAAAGGCAAAATCCCAGAGGCATAAGGTTGATGTGATAACTTAAGAAAAATAGGCAAGAAATAAGTTAAGTTAAGGCTGGGCACTTATAATTATAATAAGCTTTGCTGTGTGATTTATTTGGGAGCTTGGTGGCAGCCCCCCGACAAAAGAGCAAATATAACCAAGAACATTTTGGCATTCCAACTTGGGACTAGAGGAAAAGAGAGGACCAGCAGCAATGAACAATGAGGTATGCAGCCCCTAACACTTGTGGGAAGATGATATAACTGTTGACAAAGTGAGAAGAAATGGCGTTATCAATGCCTGATAACAGAGGGAATGAAAAGGGCAGGTTTGAATAGGGTAAAATCCTCTGCCTAAGAAAACACAGTACAGTAAATCAATCTCATTATTTGTTGGGCTCTATTCTATTATTATCAGAATAAATATTTATTGTGCCAGCCAATGCTAGTGGTAGAAGAGTTTACATAACCAGACAGATTTCATTGTCATTATAATTACAGGACCAAAAAATGAGAAGACAAACAGTAAAAATGATAAGGAGAGAAGACCATTTCAGATAGTGACAGGCACAGCAGAGACTTCACAGCATGGCCATCCACTTGAAGTCTTCAGGGGAGACCTACCTCCTGGGATTTAGAGGATTAAAAATAATGCTAAGAGGAAGTGATATATAAGGACAGTATGAAGAGATAATAGTGAGAGTATGTATAATTAACAGATGTTCTGGAAGAGAGGTGAGCCACCCAAAGGTGTAAGGCAGAAGTGAGATGGTAGGTTATGTCAGCACTGATGATAGCAAAGCCAGATATGGTGAGTTTCAGTCAATAAAGGAAAAGTGACAGGAGAGATGGAGGTTAGGTCAGCATAGGACTTTGTGAAAAATGTAGGTTGTATTCAGAGAAAAATGTAATTTCTTTGGAGGATTTCGAACAATGTTCAAAATCTATGTTTTAAAAAGATATCTTTGATTGTGGATAAAAAGTGAATTAGAAATTGGTAAGAGACATAGATAAGAGATAATGGATATGGTAGATTTGAGGCATGGTTTTAGTTAATTATTCTGACATTAGTAATCAGGGAAGAAAAAAAGAATGAAAATAATCATTGTAGCTTTTGCCTGTTTAAGTAGATGTCAGGGTTGTTTACTCAGATGAGAAAGCTAAAGAAAATTATGGATGAGAAAATGCAACATTAAATTTGTACATTTTGTGTTCATCTGATTAATCTATACCAGTGGTTTTCAACCTTCCTAATGCCACGACCTCTAGCAAAGTTCCCCATGCTGCATGAACCCCAACTATAAAATTATTTTAGTTTCTACTTTGTAATTTTGCTACTGTTATGAATCATAATGTAAATATCTGTCTTTTTTGATTGTCTTAGGCAATCCTAGCAAAAGGGTTGGTCGATACTGGGGGTCTCAATTCACAAGTTGAGAATCACTACTTTGTGTTCATCTAGACATCGTGTGTACTTGGAGAAGTCAGTGATACAAAAAAAACCTAGAGTCAGTATCTATTGACATGTTTCTCACTATGACTCAGATGATATTACAGATAGTGAACCTAGGGATGTGGCTTTGCATAGGTGGATATTAACCTGACATGCCATTCTTATAGATGGCATTCATTCGTGTGTTTAAAGTTAAACCAATAAAAAAGAAATACATGTTTCTGTAAATGTTTATAGCTTATCAAGCAATAATTTTCTAATTTACTTAATCAAAGCTGTCTTTTGCAAGTCAAACCTTATGAAGAAAAACAGACCACAAAACATTGATTAGGTAATCACATGAAATTAAATGATAGATATGTGTAGGTGCAGTGTAATGCTCTCAAAAACTCTGAACATGTTAAAACTCTCCAGTTAATCACTGTATAAGCTATTTTTGGTAGGATGTCCAAAATTGAATCATTAGGGATAAAGTGACTGGAGAACGATTTGTTTAGGGCAACCTAGACTATAGAGCAAGAAGAAAAAGAGAGGAAGGAAGGAAGGAAGGAAGGAGGGAGGGAGGAAAGGAAGGAAGGAAGGAAGGAAGGAAGGAAGGAAGGAAGGAAGGAAGGAAGGAAGGAAGGAAGGAAGGAAGGAAGGAAGAGAGATGGTGGAGAAAAGATTTACCTTTTTTACTGAAACAGAAAATGCGTGATCCTAGGCCCATCACTTTATCTCATTAGCTCCTCTATAGATCTATTGTAATTCCTCAGAACAAGTTTTGAAACTCTAGCCCTTGATAAGTAGTTTTAAAATCTAAGCAATACATTAATACATTATGAATAGGAAGCATTGCAGAATCAGTCACTGAGGGAAATACTTTACAACCAACATCAATACATATAACTAGTTCATGTCTGCCAATAATAATAGTCCCATTTTATAAGTGGAATATCTGTGGCATGGAGATCATCGAAATGGCTCAAGTTTAAGTATCTGCTAATTGGAGGGTCTGTGATTCAGACTCAGTCTTTCTGATTTCATATAAATAATGACATTAACTAGAGCAGCTGATGCCCAAATTAACTTATAAATGAGCAGCCACAAATTCAGACTTCTATTTCAGATGAGTACATTTCTGTCCAGAAAAGTAGGAATGTCAATCCTGCATATCCATTGTTGCTATGCAAATGGACGTTCCTCCATACATTGTTTCCTATAGTTACAAAATTTTACTCTTTTTCTTTTCATTTACAAAATTTTAGTTCCTAAAATGAATTTTCAATGCATTAACAGTGATTGGCATTTACTCCTAACCTAGTGACAGCAGAATATCAAAGTTCAAAGAAACGATTAATTAATTCAGGGGTGCAGCAACCACATATAGTAACACCAATCAAAAAGCATTTGTAACAGGTTATTTTTTCTTGACTAGGCTATTATCACTTCACTTTAGCTGAGATTTATGTCCAAGGCATAGAAAACTTTGATCTTGATATTTTTTAGAGATCAAAGTTTCACATGTCACACTACTTTATGAGGTCTCCACACAACACATATTGTTCTACAGTAATAAACTGACACAAAAGAATCACTCTTCTCATGTCGGGAAATGCAACTTAAATCTGTGAGTCTTCCAGCATCCACAGCTGAAGGAAAAAATAAACAAGAAATGGAGAAAAATGAAGCTGGTGTACAACATGATTCTCATTTCTCCTTATCCAGTTACTCTTAAATTACAAGAGAATTATTTACTTTTTGTGTGTGAACCATTATTTTGTTTTCCTGTGTGTGTGTGTGTGTGTGTGTGTGTGTGTGTGTGTGTGTGTGTGTGTGTAGGAAAGAAGGAATGTCAAGGCCATTTTTTGTAGTCTTCTTTTTTCCTAATGTTGGTTGTTAAATGATGCAGAATATATATTATTATCTTTTTAACCGAGGCTTGATTCATGTGTAAGGCATCCAAGCAGGAACTGGAAACATCCTCTTGCTTTATCCTGATAGTTACAGCTAGCTGAATGACTTTTCAAGTCGGATTATTTGGGAAGAAAAACTTTAATTCTTCAGTTGTGAAATGAGGTGGAGAAGTACTTTTCATGTAAAATAATGTATTTTGACTTTTTGGATATTGATTATTAAAACACAATTGTACAGTGTCTTTATAATCCAAGTGGTGTGTTCCCATGACTTCTTTTCTCCATTTTTTCCCTGTGCTTATGTTTTCCCCCTTTCCTGTCTCTTTATTTCTTCCCTATATTCTGATATAATTTGCTGGAGGGATACACAATTAATAATCAAAATAATGACTTAAAATACATAGAGTCATGCTTTCTGTTATCTATTTTGAATTATTCTCAGTATTGAAAATAACCTGGGGACAACTGTAGACCCTGAAGCCTGCTGGTCCACAACTGACTAAGAGGTGAGTGGATCAGGCCAAGCACAGACTGTGGTCTCTGAACCCTGGCCCAGGGACACAACCCCCAGCTCCCCCAACTATACCCAGCTCTTCCCTAAGCTGAAGAAAGTCAGGAGAGCCCCCCACCCAAGCCCAATCCCTAACAAAATACAGCTGGAGTGACATTCCGTGGACCAAACTCCACCCAAACCACAATCTGCATCATGACACTCCAACAACTGAAGACATTGAGGCCTCCTGGATCACAGCTGACTCAGAGTCAACTAAGGGCTGAATAAGAACCAATTAAGGGCCAACTAAGAAAGAAGCATGCAAAAACTGGAGAAGCAGAGTCACTCCTTAGCCTACAGCATCTGAGAGCTAAGAACAGCCCCTGAAATTACTGGAGACACACAGTCCCAGGGTCCAAAAGTGACTAAGAGCCTACCAAGAGCTGACTAAGAGTGAACCAAGGAAGCAATGGGCAGATGCCAGTTTAAGAAAACATATGATAATATAAAGAACAATAAAATACCACCAGAAGAAGCTGGTGGTCTTACAATATCAAGACCTGAGCATAAGAATAAAGAGGAAACAGAAGAAAACAACCTTAAAAACAACTTTATAAAGATAATAGAAGCTTTAAAAGAGGATATTTAAAAAATCCCTTAAGATAGTAAGAGCTGCAAAGGAAAAAGTACAAATTACCTATAAAGACAGACCTATCAGAACAACACCTGATTATTCAATGGAAACAATGAAAGCAAGAAGGTCCTAGTCAGATGTTATACACACACTAAGAGCATGGCTGCCAACCTAGACTACTATATCCAGCAAAAATGTCAATCACCTTTGATTAAGTAAACAAGATATTTCATGACAAAACCAGATTAAACAATACCTATCCACAAATCCAGCCCTACAGAAAGCACTAGAGGGAAAACTACTTGAACCTAAGGAAACTAGACACACCATTGAAACCACAAACAATTGATAATCCCATAGAAGAAAAACCCCCCAAAAAGTAAGGAAATATACACAAGCTACCACTGGGGGAAAAAAAAGGAAATAAAAATCATTGGTTATTAATATCCCTTAATATCAATGGACTCAATTGACCTATAAAAAGAGACACACTCTAGTATTGCAGAAGAAAAGCAGAAGCCATCCTTCTGCTGCATACAAGAAACACACCTCAACTTCAAAGACAAACACAGGCTCAGAGTAAAGGTTTGGGAAAAGACTTTCCAATCAAACAGTCATAAGAAACAAGCTGGTATAGCTATCCTAACAAAATAGACCTTAAAGTGAAATCATTCATAACAGGCCAGGATGGATATTACTTATTCATCTCAGGAAAACTCCACCAAGATGAAGTCTCAATCCTGAATATTTATGCCCCCAACACAAGGACAGCTACATATGTAAAAGAAACACTACTAAAATTGACCAAGTACTCAGTCATAAAGCAAATTTCAATAGATACAAAAAGTGCAAATAACTCCTTGTATCATATCAGACCACCATGGTTTAAAGTTGGAGCTCAACAACAACAAAAATCACAGAAAGCCTACAAATTCATGGAAATTGAACATCTCTCAACTGAATCACCTCTGGGTCAAGGGAGAAATTAATAAAGAAATCAAAGACTTCCTAGAATTTAATGAAAATTAATCCACAACATATCCAAACTTATGGGACACAATTAAAGAGCTATGTTAAGAGGAGAACTCATAGCACTAGATGCCTATATGACAAACCTAGAGAAAGTTCACACAAGAGACATAACAGCACAGCTGAAGGCTTTAGAACAATTAGAAGCAAACTCACCTAGAAGGAGTAGATGGCAGGAAATAATCAAACTGAGGCTGAAATCAATACAGCAGACACAAAGAGAACAATAAAAATCATAAATGAATCAAAGAGTTCGTTCTTTGAGAAAGTCAACAAGGTACATAAACCCTTATCCAAACTAACTCAAAAGGAGAGAGAGAGAGAGAGAGAGAGAGAGAGAGAGAGAGAGAGAGAGAGAGAGAGAGAGAGAGAGAGAGAGAGAGAGAGTTCAAATTAATGGGGACATAATAACAGACACCTAGACACCCAGGAAATCCAGAGAATGATCAGGTCATACTTTGAAAATCTATACTTTACTAAAATGGAAAACCTAAAAGAAATGGACAGCTTTCTGGAAAAGTACCTAAACAGACCTATAAGCCCAAAGGAAATTAAAGCTATTATTAAAAGTCTCTCCTCTCAAGTACAAAAATCCCAAGACCAGATGGTTTTGGTGCAGAATTATACCAGACATCCAAAGAAAAACGAATACCAGTATTCCTCAAACTGTTCCACACACTAGAAACTGAAGGAACATTGCTGAACTCTTTTTATGAGGCCACAATCACCCTGATACCCAAGTCCACTCAAAAATGCAACAAAGAAAGAGGATTACAGACCAATCTCCCTGATGAACATTGATGCAAAAATATTCAATAAACTACTGGCAAATCGAATCTAACAACATATTAAAAAAAAAAAAAAAAAGTCATCCACCATGATCAAGTAGGCTGTATTGTAGAGAGGCAGGGATGGTTCAACATATGGAAAAACTGTGAATGTCCTCTATTATATAAACAAACTGAAAGAAAAAAAAAATATGATCATCCTCTTAGATGCTGGAAAAGCCTTTGACAAAATCCAGCATTCCTCCATTATAAAAACCCTGGAGGAATCAGGAATACAGGGAAAATACCTAAAAACAAACAAAGGTGATATACAGCAAGCTGACAGCCAACATTAAACTAAATATAAAAACTCAAAGCAATCCCACTAAAATGAGGAATGAGACAAGGCTGTCCTCTCCTTATCTATTCAATATAGTTCTCAAATTTTTAGCTAAAGCAGGAAGAGAACAAAAGGAAATTAAGGGGATACAAATTGGAAAGGAAGAAGTCAAACTACCTGTATTTTCAGATGATATGATCAAATACAGAAGTGACCCCCAAATTCTACCAGAGGAACACCAACCTAGTCTTAATATTGGGATGAGGAAATCTGACTTGCTTGGAGTGGATATGCCACGCTGAGCTGACCCACCTTGGGACTTCTTGCTTTTTGGGGGGAGGGGATGTGGAATAGGGCAGAGGGAGGCTAAAAGCTGACTGGGAGGTATTGGGAGGAGGGAGGGAAGGGGTTGTAATAGGAAGTTTCTGGCCCTGACTTTTGGGCCTAGCCTCAGGGTTTAAACCTGCAGACCCACAGACCCACAGAGAGACACAGATGTTTACAATTAGTTTAAGGCTTATTGACCTAAGGCCCAGGCATATAACTTGCTAACTCTGTACCCTTAATCTAACCCATTACTCTTATCCCGTTCAGCCATGCTGCTTGGAACCTTTCTTTAGAGAAGCATAGTTGTCCTCTACTTCTTCCAGCTTCTCTCTGGCAGTCTCTCTGACATTCTGCTCTGTGCTTCCTGTTCTCAGAGTTTTTAGTCTTGTAGCCCCACCCACACTTCCTGCCTGCTGTTGGTCCATCAGCGCTTTTTATTAAACCAGTGGGTGGGACAATTATTTACCATGAAACAACACAGTACCCCTACAAGGGGTAGCAGGAGGCTTCATTGATAAAAAAGACTTTTTTATAAATAAATTAAAGAAAAGAAATAATCTGGTTATACACCTGTTTTTTTTAATATGTTTGTGCAGAGATCTTTGTAATAAATTAACTAACAAGTTAAAATTCAGAGTTTATTTCTGAATTTTAAATACATCAAAGGTACAAAATAGAAATTCTAATCCTCACTATTTCATCCCTTCTGACCCTTAGTATTGTGTCTACAGTAAAGCAAATTTTTACCAGCAAAATACCCATAGGCATCCCATTGTAAGTTTTATCAGTACCCAAAAGTGTTTGAAGATTTTACTTAAAATTAATGGAAAAAGTATGATCACAAAAATCTACTGACATTACTGTATACTCTGGTGAAGATCCAATGTATGTTTCAAATATGTAGTCAATTGGAGAAAAGTCTGTTACATCGGAGATAATGTTCCCGATCTCCCTTATCTTAGGAAGGGACTTATACAGATGTACAGCATGGGTCCTTGCACTTATTGGAAACAGTTTGGAAAGAGCTTCATTACCTGAATAAGAGAATCAGGTCCAGTAGCACCCACAGCAGAAGCACTAGTCACCTGTAAAGTTCAGTTTGCCCTGGATACCATAAGCAGCCTTAAACTTAGACAAGATCTTTCCAAACATTGATCTCATCATAGAAATTCCATCTGTAAAACTAGAAAAAATTTGCAGGTGGGGGTTCAACACAATCAACTTCCTCTCCTACTGAATTTTCTTTTAGTAGACATAAGTGCTAATATTTCACGAAGTATGCTTTCATATCATTTAATCTCTGTATATTTTAACTTACAGTGGGTATATGCTTGTGCATATGTGTCAATGTTTGGGTGCTATAGCACATATGTGGAAATTACAGGTCAGCTTACAAGAGCAGTTTCTCTCTTTTTACCTTATGAGTTTCTGAGGTTGATCCCATATCAGCAGGATTATATTTATAAGAACTTTTATTTACTGAGTTATTTCATTATCCCAATATATGTCAACTAAAAATATGCTTTAATATAATGTATATAGATTATTTTGAGAAATTTATTTACTTATTTATAGCACAGCTGAAAATTTTTAAAAGGGGCTTTTTCACAGATTCACATTTGTGAAACAAAAGAGGCATTGGTGAGAATAATCATTTACATAATTATTAAAGAGTAGATAATGAATAACAAGAAGATATTTTATTAAAGGCTTAAGCATGAGGGTCAGGAGAAAGAAAAGAATGTATAAGTAAGTAACACACACTGAAAGGCATGGTGTAGGCTTCTTAAGGACAACTAACAGCTCATTATTTTTACAATAGTCATAGTTAGGATTTGGTTGATTTGAAGTTACTGACAGATGACTGAGACTATACCTAAATTGAGTACAACTGATAAAGGAAAAACCTAGCCACAGGGATACAATAAGTTATGGTTTCTTTACTCTAAGCAAAGTTATTTTTTGAGATTCTTTTTCTTTTTATAAATTATTATTTTATATGCATATGCTTTGCTTATATTCATGTTCTGTGCACAATATGTATACAGTACCCAGAGGCAAGAAGAGGGCATCAGTCATTCAGAACTGGAGTCACAGATAGCTGTAACTTCCACATAGGTGCTTGGACTTGAACCTGAGTCCTCTAGAAGAGCAGCTCTCCAGACCATGTTTGATATCCTTAGATATCTTTAGGCAATGTGTGAGGAATGTAATGAAGCCCTACTCAAATCCATGGACATCTAGGTCTGGAACCTACTTTTAAAATTGAATATTTTTATATAAAAGAAACACTATTTCTGTCAATAGCCTTTACAGTAAATGTTGATTATGCTAGAACTTCTCAGCTGGGTAAAGGCTATCAGGATGAGGGGCTTCTCTGTCATTTTTTTCCTCCTCATATCCCCATGATTTTCCCCTTTCTATCTTAATTTCTTACTCTAAAATTTTGACTGCTAAATTATAAAGGAACCAAAACATCAAGAAGAATTTTGAGAGTAAAGGACATCCTCATGAAGGGTCAGAGACTCTACTGTGTATTGGACTAGAGGTTGTTCATGTTGTCTTCTTGTAGTGGGATTGTATACTGTTCCATTGTAAATAATTGTCCTGCCTACTTGTTTAATAAGAATACTAATTGGCCGAAGGCAGACAGAAAGTGTGGTTGGGGATACCAGACTAAGAAAACTCTGGGAACAGGAAGAGCAAAGCAGAGAAGCCAAAGAGACACCAGAGAAGCCAGAGAGATACATGATGAGATACCAGTAAGATGCAGAGGAAAGAAGTTGAAATACTGCTCTGTGAAAAGGTACTGAGGCACATGGCTGAACAAGATAAGAATCATGGGTTACTTTAAGAGCAAAAACTAGTTAGCAATATACCAGAGCCATAGGATGATCAGCATAAAATTAATACAAGAGTCTGTGTCTTTCCATGGGACTGCAGGTTTGTGGGTCTGGACCATAGGGCAGGCCAGAAACTTAATACTACAAATGGTGGCCCAACGTGGGTGATATATACCCACATAAAGCCTTAGAAACCTTAAAAAGGGTTCTAGAGCACAGAATTAGAGCCATAAACAGCTTCCAAATTTTGTCTCTCACATGAGCCTTGGTACAGAGATGCCCTGGTGAGACGTGGGCTTGAACTACAAGATGGCAGGCTTTAGAGTGCAGCTTAAGCTGCAATATGGCTGGTTCCTGAAGTGCTACAGGAGTGTAGATGTTAGCAACAAGCTTTAAAGGATAGATTTAAGCTTTCTGTTTATATAGACAAAAAAGAAGCAGAGTCAAAGGCTTCTTCTTAGTAGCAGTAGCTTTTTTCTTGAGTCAGCTCCATTTGCTGGAGGCAGGCAGAGGAAAGGCTTTTTTTTTTCTTTTTTTTTTTTCTTTTTTTTTTTTCTTTTTAAAGAAAGGCTTTCTGATTCAGCCTTAGAGGCAAAACACTTGTGAGTCTTTTAAAAGGCCTTGTTGCCGGATACTTAAATGGAGCTCATGAGCAGCAGACAGCAGTGCTTTACTTGGTGATTATATGGACCCTAAAATTCCCCAGAGTGGTACTTGTGGGTCCTATCAGTACCTTGGCTATAAAGCTAAATTCTATGAAGCTGGAATAGGAGCTGAGTGTAGCCAACCAGCAACCCTTGCCAAGCCTTTAATCCTTAGCCACACCTTGGCCGATTAAAGGTGTAGTTATAAACAGAAAGAAATAGAAGGAGCTGGGTGGATTCAGCCACCCTAGTCAAGCAAAGGTGTGGTCAGAAACAGAAAAAAGTAATAAATAAGAGATATACAGTAAAGACAGGTTAAAAAAAGAAAACTCTAACTAGTTTAGAGTGTATTTAAAAATATATGTAGGCTTGAGAGAGAAAAGAAAATAAAGGATAGAGAAAGTCCTTAAAAATTAAGTAAAAAATAATAGTAATAAGTTATGCAAAAATGGAGACTTGGTTGTAATAGTTTCTGGCCTGGCCTTTCCGGCCTAGACCTGAGGTTCTGACCCACAGTCCCACAGAAACACACAGTTGCTTATTTCAATTTTAAGTTGATCAGCCTATGGCTCTGGCATTTTGCTAGCTAGCTCTTGCTCTTAAACTAACCCATAATTCTTATCCTGTCAGCCATGCGGCTTGAGATCTTTTCTCAGAGCAGCATAGTTGTCCTCTGCATCTGCTGGCTTCTCTGGCATCTCTGTGGCATCTCTGCCCTGTTCGTCCTGTTCCCAGAGTCTTCTTAGTCTGGTAGCCCGGCCCACACTTCCTGTTTGTCTTCAGCCAATCAACATTTTTATTAAACTAGTAGGCAGGACAATTATTTACTGTGTAACAACATAATCCCCTACAGAACACTGGCTGAGATGACCCAGCCTTAGAAATTACTACACTAAAGACTTGTTTGTCCATGATCCGAGCTTTGTTGTTGTTGTTTTTGTTTTTGTTTTCTTTTTCTTCTTCTTTTGATTCCCATAAAATTACCAGCACCACAAATCAGCAGGAAGTAGCCTAGAGATCTATGTCCACAGTCCCCCAAAATGGATCGTGGATGCTTATCTTATTTATTTATTTATTTATTTATTTATTTATTTATTTATTTATTTATTTATTTATTTATTTACTTACTTACTTATTTATTTGTTTATTTATTTAATTTGTTTGTTTGTTTGTTTGTTTATTTGTTTGTTTGTTTTTTACAGTGTTGGTTACAAGTTGCTATAGATAATAGTGAGAAAAAAAACTATCCAAAGGAAATTAGATTTGGGATTCTTGTTTTAAAAAAACTAATATGAAGAAATGTAGAGGAATTGTGTTCTTTTCATTGTAAATAATTGTCTCGCATACTGGTTTAACAAAAAAGTTGATTAGCTGAAGGCAGACGGAAAGTATGGGCAGGGACACCAGACTAAGAAAAATCTAGGAAAAGGAAGAACAAAGAACAGAAGCCAGAGAGACACCACGGCGACACCACGGTGAGATGCCAGCAAGATGCTGAAGAAAGAAGTTGAAATGCTGCTCTGAGGAAAGGTACCAAGCCACATGACTGAACAAGATAAGAATCCTGGGTTAGCTTAAGAGCAAGAGCTAGCTAGTAATATTCCAGAACCATGGGCTGATCAGCATAAAATTAATACAAGCACCTGTGTTTTTCTGTCGGACTGTTTATCTACAAGTTTGGGGATCTATGGGTCTGTGAGTCTGGGCAGAAACTTCATATTACATCTTTATGAAAATATGTTCTGTACATGATATGAGACTTTATGTGAGGTCATCTTTAAAGGTGATGCTTTGGGATACCTTGTGGAGGAATTTATGAAGCACACTGAGATCATGGTGTGGATATCACTGACTGTTTTTAGCCTCTTGTCCACTGAGAATGGTGAGGAAAAGATAATGGAAAGATTTGAAAAAAAAAATGTTTTTTCCCAGAAAGTAAGCACAAGGTAAAGGAAACTATGACTTCTAAAGACACTGAGGGCATAAAAAATAATTCAAGGTAGGGCAAGAAGACTCAGTAGAAAATGGTGCTTTACACAAAATATGGTTATCTGAGCTTGATCCCCGGAACATCAAGAATTGACAAATCAAAGTTATCCTCTGACTTTGATGTATGCACCAGCACACATATAATAAATATTTAGATACATAAATAAATATATGTTTTAAAAGTAAGTCAAACAATTGTTTGTACCTGGACAACAGGAAAGATACCTTGAATGGAAATCAGGAATCAATACACTCTCATCTAATATCTGGTTAAAGGTTTGTAAATGTAATTCATTTGAAACTTTTCTCCAGAGAAGGGAAAGCTTCCACGGAGGTACTCTGTTTTCACAGGGATGCCTAGGCAGTTTTCAAAAATTTTTTCATAGTTCTGAGGTATCTAGTCATCCAGAGGCCATGTATCTGAGAACTAGGAGGGCTCATCTACTTCTTAAGTAGGCAGCCGACCTTGATATCATTAACATGTTGCTGGCTTTACAGATTGTAGAATGCAAGAGTTTTAGTGTTTTAGAGGATTCTATCTTTCAAAGATATCAAAGAATAGCTTGGGAGGCCACAAAATGTGTGAAAGTGTTCAGGTCCCTGAAATGCTATTGTCCCATATGACTTTCACTTGTTGTTATAAAATATGGACCAAGACAATTTGGGGGAAGAAAGGCTTGTTTCATGTACGTGTTTATATTACAGTGTACCATCAAGGGAGGTAGAACAGGAACTCGAGCATGAGCCTAGAGGCAGAAATCAGTAGAGGGTATGGAAAAATGCTGCTTACTGGATTAATCACAACAGTCTACACTGTCTTTTCTTATATAGCCCAGTACCATTGTCCAAAGGCGGTACCATCAAATATTAACGGAGTCCTTACCTACATATCAATAGTTAATCAGGAAAATGTTCTACAGACAATCCTATGGGACAGTCTGATAAAGGTAAGCCTTTAATTGACGTTTCCTCTTTCTATATGTCTGTAGTTTGCATCA
Organism: Phyllotis vaccarum; assembly: GCA_033318265.1. Taxonomy (NCBI): domain Eukaryota; kingdom Metazoa; phylum Chordata; class Mammalia; order Rodentia; family Cricetidae; genus Phyllotis; species Phyllotis vaccarum. The sequence continues at coordinate 81,052,729 of JARWLC010000002.1, forward strand.
AGTTCATCCAAACAAAAACCTGTCCTGGACAATTATTACTGTTAAGCTATAAGAGTAATGTTGAAGTTTCAAAAAAGATCCTAAGAGTTTAGAAATTCCAAAAATGTAAGCTGCCTGTTGTGGGAAGTTACATGCATACAGAAGAGACAAGCTTAGAAGGAAGAGGTTGAGATTTGGATGAGTTTACATTATACCACTATGTTCCATGGATGGCAATCACAGAATTACAAGAGTCAGTGCCTGCAACACTGTGCTTCAGTCTTGCTTATTTCTTGATAGTTTGCCATTTCTCTATTTTGGAATAGAAATGTGTACCTTCCACCACTGTAAATTGGATGTATGTGACTTACTTTGTTGTTTTTAAAGGACCCCCACAGATAATTGCTTGTCTTGAGTCTCAGTGGAGTTTTTGAACAGTTCTGGAAATTCTGAGATTTCAGGGGACTCAGAGTTGGACAAGATATTCTCCTTAATAGTATGGACGTAAGACTTTGTTCATCAGGGATAGAGTAGTATGATTTGGGTCAAAAGTGACTTATGAAATTTTTCCTAAAAGTTCACATGTTGAAGCTCTAGTCCCCAGTGCAATGATCACAGGTAGGAACAGGAAAGTATATGACTCATGGTTGATAGATTCATAACTGAATGAACTCTGTGAATGTGATAAACTCTGTGGAAGATGTGGGAGACTGGAGGGAGTAGATCATTGTCAGTATGTCTTCAAGTGATATTTTTTACCAGGTGCTTTCCTTTGTATTGCCATAACATTATTAGCTTTGATCTACTACGCCCTATCCGCCATATTCTGCCTTATGTCAGGATCCTAGCACTGGATCCGGGAAATCTTGCATGTCTCTGTCACATAAAACTGTGTGACAAACGAAATCATTCTTCCCTCAAGTTACTTTTCTCAGTGTCTTCATCACAGTACAGGAAACAGACTATCACAGGAGCATTGATTTGTGTACATTCTTAAAGAGCCCATAATACTGTCTGCTTTTCTTTCTATCTTAGAAATTTGAATGCCAGAAGAAGCTGAGGAAGCCAGACATTCATGTTAATACACTTGCTGGCCTTTCTTTTCTGAGTTTCAGTGTCTCACTTGCTATTTCTGTTTGCAAACACATACCAATGAGCTGTAAGTACCATGCAGATGAGTTATTATGGTAATTCAGTCTTTCTTCCACTGTATGTGAAAACATAGGTTTGGTAAATGATTACAAATATACAGACTGCTTATATTTCTAAACATGTGCTATTGGACAAGAAGTGTGGATGATTTTAGGCTAGAATAATGGTAATGGAAATATGGTGGAAAATAAATTATGCATCTTGGTGACTCAGATGAAAATGGCACACATAAGTTCTTATATTTAAATGTGCTATGCTCAGATGGTGGAACTGTAAGAAGGACTAGAAATTGTGGCCATATTGAAGGAGGTATGTCACTGTGGGTGGGTTTTGAAGCTTAAAAGTCCATACTATTACAATTGAACTGTCCCTGCCTCCTACTTTAGGATAAGAAACCAATATCTCAGCTACTATGCCAGTGCCATGGCTACCTGCATGCTGTCATGCTCCCAGACTTGATGGTCATGAACCTACCCTGTGAACCTATAAGTTCCCAATACATTCTTTTTTCTGTAAGTTGCTTTGGTTATGATATCTCATAATGGAAATTTAAAAGAAGAAGATGAAGGTAGCACATTTAGTACAAGGCATGGAATTTGTACTGTGATTGTATTATGCACAGTGCATATCTCTACTATAAGGAACAGAATCCATTTCCCATGATAAAATTTGCATAATCTGGTTTTGCATCTGCTGTGTATGGTTGAACTCTTGAATTTCTTGTCCTTTATCACATGGACTGTACCTCACTGACCCCAAGTGCTTAGCCCCTTTAGAATATCTTAATATATTTTCATATGGTGTTCCATTTAAGCCATATTTTTTTTTGTTTTTCTTTTTCTTTTAAGAAAACAAAAAGAAAATTCAAATAGAACCATTTTCTGACCCATTCCTTTAACATTACCAGGAGTCCTGTTATGTGCTATGATACTCTTTGCAGCTGTTTAGTGATGTGAATGTTTGACTGGGCAGATTTACTGGCATTGTCTATCCATTGGCAGAAGATTGACAAAGGTGGGAAGTGAAGGCATCATATTCCGTACATGTAGATAGATTATCAAAAATTGTCATTTCAGCTAAGAAACTACTTTGAAATGTCAAACTTAAAGATATTAATATTGGAGAAAATAAAAATAAAAATGTTTTAATCTAATTTATTATTTCATAAACAATTTTAAAATGTTTAAATAGAGATAATCCATTTTGTATTGTAGGAATTATTTATTGACAATTTGTTATATAAAATAATTAATGTTTATTAAGGGGTTGTATAAACACTCACTAATATAAGATTGAAATTTAGGGAAATTTGGGGAGAGTTAAAATTTTTCACATGACAGCAGCAACAATCTCTCCTCTGTGAATGTACAAACAAACAGGGAGGGCAGGCATCATGCAGCCAGATCTTGAAAGGGGACTGGCGAAGCTTCATCCACGGTCTTCAGGACTCCAAAGCTATGTCTCTAGGTCTCCCTCAATAATGATTGAACCCCAAATGATGTGGGATGTCTTTCTGTATGCTATAAATATCATTGATCAATGAAAAGACTATTCTGGCCTATCACAGGGCATATTACAAATATCCAAAAAAAATCTAAACATAGATTTTAAAAGAAGGCAAAGTCAAGAAAAACACAATTCAGCCAGCCAAAAAAAAAAAAAAAAAAAAACCAAACAAAACAAAAAAAATAATTAATAAGCCACCGGCCACAGAACAAGACAAATTATTAAAAATAAGTTAAAATAAAATACAAGAGCTAACCTACAATATACCTAGGCCAAACAACATCTAAATAATATCAACATCTATATATTTCTATAAAACTACAAGTCTAAAAGTTTAGACCACAGGCCAAACAGATCAAAAACTCATACAATCTATTTTATTATCTCACAGACAATTTTTAAATAGAGATAATCTATTTTGACTATTCTTTGATACAAAAAAATTAAATTTCTCATACGTCTTTCACAGTACATTGGAACTTGGTGTGGACAAAGGCACTAAACTCCAGTGTTTGTGAAGGAGTGGGTTTCTGATTCTTGTGCCTTCATTTGGGCTCTTTTTTTTTTAGTTGAATTGTCTTGTCCAACTCCAGTGTTTCTGGTTTTATTTTATCTTACTATATTTTATTTTGTTTCATTTTATCATTACCTCTTAGAAGCCTGCTATTTCTAATGAGCGATAGAAAGGAAAGGGAATGGGTGTGTTAGAAGGGGGTGTGGAAAGAAACTGGGAGGAGTCGAGGGAGGGTAGACTGGAATTAGAATACATTGTATGAGAAAAATATTTTTAATAAAAGGGTTGGAGAGAGTGGTGAGTGCTTGTGTACTACTCTTTTAGAGGAACCAATTTGACACACAAATATCAGGCAACTCATACCACTTGCAACCTCAAATCTAATGGCTCTGATGTTGGAGACACCAGTAGTTATGTACATAGACCAATTCACTTATTATATTTAAAAATGTTAATGAAACAAATCTTTAAAATATGAAAAGTTGTATTTTAATTTTCATTGTTATTTGGATGATTTAACTTCTTCATGACTTCATTGTTTGACTGTTGAATTTGAATAAATCATGTAGATCAATTACTTTGACTTTTAAGAATATTACATTTGTATCTATTAATTGTATGACTGTCTCAACTCTAGGGAATTGAAGAAAAGCTGATTACTGGGTTATAAATTAATTGAAATTTTTTGTTTTCACACTTCCTGAAAAGAAACTTTCTTTGAAGGCCAGCAGAACTTTAAGCTAATAAATTATTATAGTGTGTGTGTGTGTGTGTGTGTGTGTGTGTGTGTGTGTGTGTGTGTGTATGTGTGTGTGTGTGTGTGTATCAGAGGACAACTTTGGGGGGCTGATTTATTCCTTCCACCTTGCTGACTCAGGATCTTCCTAGTCTCTGCCTGGCTGTGTACTCCATCAGAGCTTTCCGTGAGCTTCCAGTTGATTCTCCTGTCCCTGCTTTCCATTTCTCTGTAAAGAGTGCTGGGATAAAAGGTGTACAACAATGCTTCTGGCCGGCGTTTTTATCCACTGAAACATCTTAACATTCTTAGTACATTCTTGATTATTTTTTAAAATATCTTCTTCAATCTAACATTGTTATTTTTGTTTAGGGTTGTTTTAGGAACCCTGGGCATATATTTCTGGGCTTTCAGTGTAATCTGTTCATTCCTTGGCATCCTTATGTCCCAGTTATCTATTAGAGCAGCAGATGTTACTGGGGAATCTTTTTGACATGCAGCCTATAAATCTGGTCACAATACTGTTCTGTAATAAATGGATTTGGTTAAAGGTTTGTATTGGCCTGGCTCTACAATATTATTTTTAGCTATTTTCCCCCAGCTATTTTCAAAAGATAAGGTATGTGTTTACTCACATAACAATAGCCTGAGGAGGGCTGCTTCTCACTATTGTCCCTTCAATGCAATGCCAATCAAAATTTTAGCCTACTTGTTGGAATTCATATTAATATTGAAATAAATATTAAGCTTTATGGAACAAAAAGACACAATGAAGAGGCTCAGGACAGCCATTGATTTTAATCTCAGATTCAATATTATTCCTGACAAGGTGAAACAAAGCATAGAAAACAACAAGCAAAGTGTTTGCTGCTCAGGCCATCCTGGCAAAGCCCAGGGGAGGAGGAACTGGCAACTGTTCTTCTGAGCTGCTACCTTAGTGTTCATATTTTGCAAATATAAAGCACTTATTGTTTGAATTTTTCTTCCTTACAACCTAAGTTTGGCAGAAATCTTGCAGCATATTTTCAGGGAAAAAAAACCACAGGAAAAAACTTAGACATTACAACCATCTGCCAGATATACCTATCAAATTATTCATTTTTCAGGCTGCTTAAGGTTATTTAAATTCATAGCTTTTCAAACTACTGACAAGGTTTGCACACTGTGAAGAAAATGAATATTGTTAAGGGTTAAATGGACAACTTCACACTATAAATGCGTTATAAATTCACCCCAGGCACACTTCTACTGATTTTTCTTTTTATTATTTTATTTTACAATCAGTGACTCTTCATAATTGTGGAGCATGCTGACAATCTGCATGACAGGAAAGGATTCAAACAAGCTGACCGAGGGATGGGACAATAGTTGTGTTATGCCTCTAAGGAAACAAGCTTTGAGATAATTTCTAGGTATACAAACAGGGCTTCCAGAAGAAAAGTTATGCAAGGGAATCTGCAGTGTGTCTTGTCCTGGATGTGGACCCTACTCCTAGCAATTTGCATGACTTGACATGATGGCCTACCAGACTGCCTTTTCAAGTGTTCATCATTAAAATCCAGGTTGTCTATCAAGAGGGATTTTCTCTCCAAATCAACTCTTTCAAATTTGATAATGCCAAAAATAGTGTAGAGGAAGTAGAGGTTCTGTTTCTTTGATTTCTTTTTATTACATTCTGTCAGTCCTCAATCAAGTTTCATAACTCAAAGACACACATTTACCATCAGGTGTGGTTCAAAGAGATGTTGACCTTTGATATACAAAGCCCTCTGGATTACTCCATGCTCTTCCAGAGAGATTCCCTGCCTTTCATAGACCACAAGAGTAATACAAACGTGAAGACCTGCCAAGTCCAAGAAACTATTTAGGACAATATTGGAGCTTGCACACCCTGGTGGTCAAGAGACTGTACTTCATTTTACTTAAGTTTTGTAAAATAGGTTCAGTAAAGGATTTAAAAGCATTTTAATAAACTAAGACAAAGTAACAAAAATCTGAAAAACACTGCATGTTTTCAAATAATTATGCAACATCTACAACATTTATTCCAGGGTGCTATAATAAACCCATGCCATCAGGCATAGTTAGCTTATGGACAATATGATTTTGCCTCAGCACAAAACTTAGGCCAGTTATTTAAGTTTTCCAGACCTTCACTTTTTCACCTGTTCAGTAGACTTTTCCTTATACCTGGGTCATTTCAACATGATTGGAAAAATGATTTAAATTTGGAACTGAAGTATGATTGCTGAGAGAATGACATTTGCTGCAACAGCATAAATGATATGGTACAGCGACAGCTGCTCATCACAAATGATACTGCTGATCAGCTATGTCTAAAATTCTGTGGGGTTCTTACCCTGTGAGTTATGGATATTGTAGGTTTGCTGGTAGTCCACGAATTCAGACACAAAAAATTAGAATTTCTTTTACGTTTTCCTTTGCAGAAAAACCAAAAACATATACACATAATCATCAAGAACAGAATATAAGTGATCTCACATACAACTAACATAGTGCTATGTTACACTAAAAATATATTTTTGTGAATTCATTAGATACAAATATTCCAATTTATGTAAAAACGTGGTGTTGGATATCATTTGACTAAAATTTGAATTACGTAAAAAATGACAAGTGGTTGACATAAAATGGACTTTGGCAACTAGTGAGGACATTTGACCATTTGTAGAGTCTTAGAGTTTAGAGGGAATATAACTAACACAATGCTGTTGTCATATGCTCTAAGTTTTCGCTTTTGGCTCCATGAACTTATAAACAAAAAATTTTCCAAAAATATCTCTGTTCTTCGTTTTTACATTTTCAAGGAAGGCAGAACAATAACTCTATCCATTAAAGCTCCTCTTGGGATGACATCAATTAATATTTATCAACCACATGTAAAATAATTGATTACATAATAACAACATTAATAGTTAAACCTAGATGTATTTCTCTATAAAACTTTTTTTTTGATAGAAATTTGGTGACACATTCAAAATGTGGTACTCCTGTGCCTTTGTCATAGCCTTAAGGTAAAGCGATACACTGAATAGAGAGAGAAAAGTAGGGTTTCCTCTGTATGAAATACTCTCTAGAGCTAAACATACCACCAATGAAAAGTGATGGATTTTAGACAAAGCGGTATGGCTCCTGTTTCTTAGTTCAGGAAAGCTTCTCTCAGTGTCTTCATCACGGTGAAAAAGTAGACAAAGCATGTTATGTTTCCAGTGGGGCAGTCACAACTGAAACACAGCACGCACAGGTCAAAATCCCAGCAATACCATCATTGGTTTACTTGGCTGAAAACAGAGGCCAACTGGTCTCCCATGATAGAAGACTTGTCTTGAACAAAGCAGAGGACAATCCTAAGAAAATGGGGAGAATTTTAGGAATTTCTAAAGCATCTAGAAGAAGAAGACAGTCAAGCACATATTCTAAATCCACTTATAGATCCAGGAGGACAAGTTCAGAAGAAGATGGTCTAGATAAAGATTCCCGACATTTTGGGGAAGATCTATTAAATTCATTCCAGTTACAGTGGTGCAAAGCTAGAATAAACATGACAGAGGGCTGGGTGACACTTGGAAGGAAAGGGGTGATATATTATTGTGAGATATTATGGTTCTGCTCTTCTCTTCAAACAAATTTAAAATCTCAGCAGATGCAAATGACAGATATTACCAACAGACATGAGCACATTAAAATGTTTCAGAAGGCAATTTGAAGTCTCGTCTTTGCCATTAAGCTTGTTTGGATCACTTGTTTCAATTTCCATATCTTCCACATAGCTCTGAGAGGCACCACTATTTCAGATGCCCTGTGTGGTCCTCAGTTTTGTATTTCTGTTTAGCTTTTTATTGACTTAAAGGCTACCTGTTCTTCCCTTTTTGCTACATCTTCCCCTCCTGTCACCTAAATTGTTGCCTTTTAAACTTTCAGCCACTTTCTTGCTTCTACTTTTGTGCAATTAAGTCCACTTATTTAACCGAGATAGAAATTATTAACTTTTATACTGCTACCCATTTTATATATTCGACTAATATTTTAATTATCCAAATGCTCCAGTGCAGTGTGGCAGACCTAACTCAGCCCAAGAGATAGAACCAAAAGGAGGTTATTTTATCTAACAGATTGGAAAACTATTTATGTCTTCTAAGAACTGATTTAACAAAAACAATTGGAGAGGTTCAAATATCTATTTTGAAATTGTTGTCATTACATAGGTGATACCTGATGCAAGGGAAATCATATTATGCTTTAGAAAACAATCCTGTGCCTACTTTGTTTTCTTTGTGTAAGAAAATCCCCCTGAAGGTACACATTTGAGGGGAGTTCAATAGAATTTGAAGTTTTCCTCGTTTGGTGTCAGTTTAAAACTTTGGATTTCTAAATGAAATTGACAAAGTAATTTATAGAAACTTCACATTTTTCTCCTTGGGACTAATAACAGCAGGGAATAGAGGCATCTGAGTAACACAGAAAGAAAGGTCCCCTGATGCTTTGTGATTCTAAAATAAAAATAATAGAAGATGAAAGCAAATCTTCACTTAGTCATGTTTGTGATGTCTAATAATTATGCTTGAGGAGATAAAAATACTCATTGAAGAAAACTTTTAAATATGTAGGCTTAGTCATGTCAGTGCAGGATTCAAAACACTTATTAAAATGGTTTCTTTAAAAAAAAAGTTCATGTTCACATCTTCTGAAACTGATTTGTAAGTTATCTTTTTCCTGCCAATTAGTTAATTTGGTATTGACCAAGATTTTCCAAGTGCTATTACAACATTCAAGGGAGATATAGATGCATTTGTGCTTCCAATTATGACATATCTTGATAAGCCCATCATAAGCTGAAAATATATCTACTATGCACAATGTTCAGAATGCAATAACCTTATAATCAATGCTGTGGAGTTTCAGTTGTTTGCCCCTGAATCACGTGGCTGTTTGGGAACTGTGACTGATTGGTGCTAAGTAGCACTTAAGAGTTTATGTTCAAAGGTAGCTAGACTGTGAAAAGAACAAAATTAGAAATTTGAAAGAAAGTTTCTGTTTGATGCAAATTGCTTGATACTAACATAAACTGAAAAAGTAGATTCAAATAATTGTAAGCCAGAAACAATTTGTACTATGTGACACACAAGAAGATGTATCTTTGTTCATAAATAAAAGAAAATATTTCTATATTTGCTTCCTAACTAGTTAGCATACTATTTCCATACAAATTATCTACTGTATTTTATTAGTTAATGAACAATATCAATCTGATAAGAGAAAGGATTTAGTTATAATATTTAAAAAAACATTCTTATATAGAATTCATGACATAGGATAAGGGTAGTTCATTAGTTTCTTTTATATTGTTGTGATAAAACAGTATAATCTGGGCAATTTATAGAAGAAATAATGTATTTGGATTTTTGGTTCAGAGTAATAAAAGTCTACCACTGCATTGGTAGCAAACAGCAGGCACAGCAGCACAGCAAAAAGCCAAAAGGTGGTTACAATTCCAAATGTGAGCCGAGGCAAAGGGATGGAGCCAGAAGCACTAGGAAATTTTATATTCTCAAAGCCAATGAGACAGTTTCTCAGCAAAACTGCGTTTTCAAAATCTCCTTGAGCAGCATCGCCAACTTCCAAGCAAGTGTTCAAATACTGGAACATACGGGGGACATTTTTCATTCAAATCCTTTCAGATATTTTTTCAGTTTCTTAACTAAGGACATCAAGGAGGGCCGAATATGGCTGACCTGTCTGTATTACAGGAGAGGAGAGACTTACCCTTGAAGTTAATAAAGGCAGCCCTCTGCTGGAGAGGACTGCTAGGTAAGCTGCTTGATTAAAATCCATTTTGTGTTGTTACACATACACATCAACAACTTTTTATGAATCAGAGGCTGAGGTCTGGATAGAAGGCACTCGTATTTGTTGTTCTTGCAGAGATCATGAGTTTGGATCCTGGTATTCCCATGGGACTCACAACAGTCTGGAACTATGGTTCTGGGAGACCTATGCCACTTTTTTTTTTTCCTGGTATCTGTGGGCACCAGGCAGACCCGTAGTGCTATGCATGTAGTGCATGTAGTGGGCATTGAATTTTATACTTGTGGTGTTAGTGCTAGAGATTCAATACTCAGCATAGGGCCCTCTATTTCTTTGTTTTGGTTCTATTGATACCGAGTCTCATTATGTAACCCTGGATGGTTTGGAACAGGCTATGCATATAAGGCTGGCTTTAAGCTTACGTTTACACTACTTCTGCCTTGTGAGTCCTAGGTTTAAGGGCATGTACAACCATAGCTGTTCTGTACTTAAATTTTGGGTGAGAGGCGATCTCAATGTAGTTGTTCTTATCACAATCAAATAAAATACAGAAATAAAAGAAGGAAATAACAGCAAACTCTGCACCCAGAGGCTAAAGATTCTTTCCCTTTGATAGGGAAATGTTCTTCCTTTCCATATGGATGCGTTTACTTCCCTGAACAAGAAAGAGAGACTGTTCGTCAGTGATGAGTCTGTTAAGCCATGTCACAGGGCTTTTAGTACAAGCCTTGAAGAGTTGTGATGACTTACTCCTTTTTTCTCTTCTCAGGATCCAGCTGCTCAGCACAAGAACAGACAATATTATAAGGAAAGTCTAGCCTCTGAGATCACAGCACTAGCATACCTTCTAGTCCACGGCAATCTCAGCCATGGGAGATCAACACAGTTGATCACTAATGATGTAGGGAGCTGATATTTTATGTAAAGAGTAATGAGGGAAACCATCACATTTTTAGTACAATGCTGTAAATAGCTAACACAAAGCAAAACTCTGCAATGTAGGTGAGATCCAGTTGTCCCAGGCTTGGCTTCTGAGTACTATATCCACTTCGTAATTCAGTTCTATGTAGTTAAAAAAAAAAAAAAAAAAAAAAAAAAAAAAAAAAAAAAAAAAAAAAAAAAAAAGAGGCTGGTTAGATTTGATGGCTTCATTTTGGAAATGGTAACAGAGGTAGGGGTATCCTCAAATTCAGTTATCATTTTTAGCTTCTTGAATGGAGCATGACTGATTTCCATTCTTCTGTATAAACAAACCTCTTAGATATCATAACCCAACAGTTTTGAGAACTTGTCACTGACCCTAGTACCTTAGCCTATTCTTGGTTTGTTTGTTTGTTTGTTTGTTTGTTTGTTTGTTTGTTTGTTTATTTATTTATTTAATTTTGTTGTAGTGCAGTATGTTCCTCGAATTGCCCAAGGAATTCCATAAACAAATCACCCAATAGCTTCAGGTAAGGAGCAGACATGTACTTTCATGCTTTCTTTCATCTATAGCCACATTGATAAAAGATTGTAAAGATCAACTAATGATGTTTTATTTGACTTATATTCATATATGTTTTCTCTTTCTTTAGCAAATAGTGCAATAAAAACCTGGATCACATTTTATAACATGATACGATTTAATACTTTTACAAACTTTATTGAATAATATCCAAGAATGAAATTTCGATTCTCTTCAGGGGGTCAGATAATCCGTTCCAGGATTGGAGACCATGATTGCCATCCTTGCCTTGTGCTATCTTTGAATCCTTTTCTATAGATGTGGAAGGAATTTTCAAATTGTTTTCCAGGGAAATATCTGTGGCATGTATCACATAGCCTCTCTGTCATGTTTTTCTTCAGAACTAAGGCAACAGGAATACTTTGCTCAGCTTCTGTTCACTGTAACCTCCATGGGGTAAGGTCACTCCTTCGAAAGGCCTTAGGTGATTCAAAAAGTCTGTCAGAAACAGTCATGTCTATCTAACGATAGGGTCTCTAATTAGAAAGTGAAGTGGCCCCAAAGCTAAATGACAGTATTCAATACAAACTGGAGCACTTTGTTGTCCATGCTGGGAGACTTTGACAATTTAAAAGGTAACAATCGAAGTGCTGATTATTAATCTAGAAACCCTAAATTATGACAGTCTCGTCTCTGGAAAACCAACATGATAATCCTAGATTTAACACAATTATAGATTGGGCTCTCTGTGATCTGCTCTTTTGGCTTCTTTACTTGTCTGAGTCAGTCCTTTTCATATAAAAAGCAGTGTTATTTTGTGCCCTTTCTATCTCTAACACTAATTTCTTGCAGCCATGTAGCTTTTCAAATCGATATAGTTGAAAAATAAATCATCTATTTTAGTCAGTGTAAAATAATAAATCTGGGAGATTACGTACAAATTGTCAATATTACTTTTTTGAAAGATATGGTTTCAAGTTATATATATATGTACATATATATATACTGTACATATATATTAAAATATATACATAATATTTATACCTATATACATGTGTATTCATAGGTATATGTAAGGAAAAGATTTTGTGCTTAAAGTTTTGATTGTATTTCTTTGTAATCAAGAAAATTAAAAGATAAAGCTGTCTGCTAAATGTGTTTATTAATAATTTTCTTTCATTATCTGATTTAATTCTATTAACAATATGTTAAGGGGCCTGTATTTGTTCTGTTTTATTAATGAGAATACAGAACCATAAATATTATGGCTATGAATAGGTAAAGATAGAATTTGAACTTGGGCATATTTGGGTCCATCGTCCATATGGTTAATGTGGTACTATGCTGCCTTACTCTTCAGCTCACAGTGGCTGATAATTAAGTTGGGAATTGATGGCTCATTTCTCATTTTCCTCTATTTTATATGACTGGTTCACGTGTGAAGATAAGTGCACCTGAGCTCAGTTTTCAGATCAGCAGTGTGCATTCATTTCTAATTAGCAAGAATTTCTGCTATCACATTTTATGGTCATAGAACTATTTCATCGTGTCTAACAGCCACACATCTATCTCACTGAAAATTCTTTCACTGGCTTTGGCTGTTTCCTTTTATGTGGTCTTTATATGATTAATTTAAATGTCTCATATACAGCATTCTGCATTTTTAAGCATCCATCAGTTTTGTAAAACTCAGCACATTTTCTGCTGTTTTTTTTATTTTCTTTCATAACTTACTGTAGATTAAAATAAATGTGTGAAAGTATATAAGTGAAAGATTGATTAAGGGCAATATTCTCTAGTCAACTCTTTGGGGACAATTAGACATAAATTTTGTATAAAATCTGTTTTTCATCTAATAGTTTACTTCTCATTCACAAAATATTTTTGTAGGTTTAAAATAAGAAACTATGGATGACTCAATCCTAGAAAGAGAAAGAACAAAAACTCATGGAAAAGAATATGTGAACCTTTACCCATAACACAACTATTCCCCACTCAACACTAAATGTGTCCTTAGTTTTAAAAATAAATGACTCTTGAAAAAGAAAAGACACTATAGGAAAATAGCCATTGGCTTTTAAAACTTCTTGGCTTTAAGTGTTTTTCAGTCACTTCAAGAACACCTTTTATTTAGGAGTTGATTTAGGACATTGATTCTGTTCTGAGAAGATGTTGAGTAGTTAATGCTTTAGAAAAATAATGGGGAAAATAAAAAAAAATATGGTGAGTAGGAATGAGTGGAAATGAATAAATGTCTGTAATAATGAATAGTTGTTCCTGTGAATGAAGGTTGCTATAGAGGCCTTTCTAGAATACTCATAAACATTATCATTTAATCAGTATACACCTGACTTATTTTATTATAAAGTTTAAACAATAATATAAAATCCTATCTACCCTATAGGACAACCTTAAAGAAAATAAAATCATTTTGAAAGACCCTTTCATATTCAGCATGTGACCATTCTGACATTAATAAAGTTTTAGAAACAGAAATACAAAATATTAACCTGCCAAGTATTATGATTAATTTCTATAATTTTGATAGTCTTATATGCCATCTGTTACTTTTTAAGCATTATTTTTTTAAAAACCAAAATATGTTTGAAAGAATAACATGAAGAAACACAAAACCAATAACTAAATATGGCCGTTATGCTTGGACATATTATTTTCCTTTAGGTGGTGGTCTATTTACTGATTAAATTTCCAATGATAACCAACGTTTAATCTAAGATAGAAGATCTATTTCAGATAGAGAGTTACTTATTAGCTGATTGAAAAATCTAAGTTTCAACTCACGAAAGTAAGAATGAAAAGTGCTGAGATAGCTCTAGGTTATAGTGGTTTCCCCGTGTGCATTTTCTATTAACAAAGAAACTAAACTTTACTTCTTCAGTAAAAAAACATACATTAATTTAATATAATGAAGACTTACCCACTGTCAAATATCTAAAGATTTGCAAATATTTTGGCATTATGAGCTAGGGAGCAAATGATTCTCAGAAGCTGCTCAAATGGTTTGTGCCTTTTTGTTTGTTTGTTTTATACTTCTACTTGAACATTGATATTTGCTGTTTAGCAGTTTTTGAAAATATGAGTTAAAAAAAATGAAAGCAGGCTCATTCTCAGAGCATTTTAGTTTAGGCTTAGATCTCAACTTTAAAAAGAACCTTGACATAAAATTATATTAATAATTCATGGACTATATTAATGGCTGAGTTAAAACTTTAACAAGTTGGTGTTACAAAACTGTCAAAAATGTAACAGCCCTGCCTTCTCTAATTCTGACTGTCTCTGATGAAGCGTAGGGAAATGCCTTATTGGTGTGCAGTGTTACCAATTATCTGACAGAGCCAGAGTGTATCTCCAGCTAATCAGAAATAAGAGTGCAGAATTAAATCTCCTGTGTGAAACTCATCATTTACATATTTATGATTCAAAAATGATAATAAGGCTAATGAGAAACTTGCACACTGCCTTTAAAAGTCAAGCCAATCTTATAGTTAATTTCCAACAGACAATGCTCCTGATATGTGGGTTTTGAAAGATGGCGTTTATTGATGACAGCTGAGTTTAATTAAACATTACAATTATTTGTGTGGACATACCTGTACATATTATAAAGCAGATGTATGTTTTAAACAATCAATGAATGAAAAATGAATAAAAAGGGAGTAGAAATGGGAATAACACAAATTTGTAAATATATAATGCTATGAGAATGGCAGTAACATTCATGCATGTAGTTATACACACATCACACAATACTGCTTTGTATGTGTCTGGGGAGTGTTAGTAAATGGGTGACTAGCACAACTATGCTGTGGGCTCAAGGATGAGTATTTTATACACACATGTGTGTGGAGGCAGGATCTTGTATACTATGATTTCAGTCAATAAGTGGCATTTTCTTTGGCATTTGAATGTGTTCACCCCAGCAGCATCCTTAGCTATAGAGATAGTGCACTCCCACATGTCCTCTCACCAAGGAATGTATGTGTCATTGGTTTGCTGATGCTAGCAGTAGGTGAAACGTTCAATGAATAGGGTGAACTTTATTTTACTCTGGGTATTCTCATTTTTACAAAAACTTTGGGTAGTTAGGGCCTGTTATAGTACTTATTTTTAGAATACAGTTTTTGTTTTGTTTTTACCCTGCTGAAGTATTGGAATTTAAAAGTTTTCATGCATAAAGTTGCATTTGATTATATTTTGATTTATTTTTATCTGACTTTCTAGGAAGGTTTTTGTTCCTTCATTTTTCTGGGAATGGATTATGTAAAAAAAAAAAAAAAACTGAAGACTTGACAGGTTATGTTCTGTTGTAGTGCTGTATGATATTTTGCTGTTATAAAGATTATTACTATTATGATAGTACAATAATAGCAATCAGACAACTGACTAAAGAAATAATATCCTATGTAATTATACTGTGTGTTGGGGGCAGCCATAGCTCCAAAAGTAAAAGTGTGAGACTAGAAATAAAACGTAGTAGAGGACTTGCTAAACATGAACACAGTTAAGTTTAGTCCTCAGTATTACATGAAACTGGCACCTACCTGTGATCCCAGCACTTCCAAGGTAGAGGCAGGAAGATGAGTCATCCTCAGACACAAAGCAAATTTTAGAAAATTTGAGGACAGCATGTTCTACATGATGCTCTGTTACAATAAAAATAAATATGAATGAATAGCTATTCCAATTAAAAAATAAATTTTTAGTAGAATTTTTTGTTTAGTGTAGTATATTAGTTTTCTATTTCTATATAGAAAATTACAACAAGCAATGATCTAAAATACTATTCACTTTGCTTCCAGGTTCTGGATACTACAAATAATGCTGCTACGAACATAGTTGAGCAAATGTTTTAGTGGTGAGAATGTACATCCTTTGGGATACCCAAGAGATGTATTTTTGAATCATTACTGATTTCCAGTTTTCTGAGAAACCGCCATACTGCATTCCAGAGTAGATGTACAAGTTTACACTCCCACCAACAATGGAGGAGTGCTCCCCTTGCTCCACATCTCCTCTAGCATAGGCTGTCATTTGTGTTTTTGATCTTAGCTATTTTGACAGGAATAAGATAATATCTCAGAGTTGTTTTGATTTACATTTCCCTGATGGCTAAAGATATTGAGTAATTTTTTAAAAGTCTTTTGGCCATTTGAAATTCTTTTGTTGAAAATTCTCTATTTAGCTTTGCATCCCATTTTTAAAATTGGATTATTATTATTATTATTATTATTATTGATCTCCATTTTCTTGAGTTCTCCATATATTCTAGAGATCCATCCTCTCTCAGATGTAGAGTTGGTGAAGATTTTTTTCCCATTCTGTAGGATGTTGTTTTGTCTTATTGACTGTGCCCTTTGCCTTCTAGAAGCTTCTCAGTTTCAGGAGGTCCTATTTATTAATTATTTCTCTCCGTGTGTGTGTTGCTGGTGTCATATTTAGGAAGTGGTCTCCTGTGCCAGTGCATTCAAGGTTATGTCCCACTTTCTATTCTGCCACGTTCAGTGTAACTTGGACCTGAATTTTATGTAGCATGACAGACATAGCTCTATTTGCATTCTTCTATGCCACTATCCAATTATGCCAGTACCATTTATTGAAGGTGCTTTTTTTACACTGTATATATTTGGGTAAGTCACTCTTCTAATGCACGATGGATCCCAGATCCAAACTGAGGTGGTCAGTGTACTGAGCCCACTCTTACCTCTAACCCCTAGGTTATGTGTATCCAGTCTCCTGTCTAAAGGTCAGTCTTAATTTTATGTAAGCTTTTGCATATCTTTGCCTCAGTCTGTGAAGTTCACTCACTCACTCTCTCTCTCTTTTTTAACCTCTTAACTGAAGAATGGATTAAACAGCATGTAGTACATTTACGCAATGGAGTACAACTTAGCAGAAAAAAAAAATGGTAACCTAAAATTTTCATGCAAATGGATAAAATTAGGGAAAAAACCATTCTGGTAGATTTTAGACATATACTAAAAGATAATCAGGTTACAGTCCACAACTGCAGAGCAGCTAGGTAACAAAAATGAACCTAAGAGAGACATCTATGGACTCCCCTGGGAAGGGGAAATAGATAAGGTCTCCTGAGTAAGTTGGGACCATAGGAGAGGAGAGGGTAAGAGGTGGTAGGAAGAGAACATCAGGGGATGAGATGATTACATTGGGAGAGGGACAGAGAGGGAGAACAATGAAATAGACACCTTGATAGAGAGAGAGAGAAACCTGGTGCTAGGGAAATACTCAAGAACCCACAAATGTGACCCCAGTTAAGACTCTAAGCAATAGTGGACAGTTTGCCTAAACTAGCCTTCACCTATAATCAAATTGACAACCACTCTAATTGTTATTATAGAACCTTCATCCAATTACTGATGGAAGCAGATGACAATATCAACAGCTAACGCATGAGGTTGAGCTCCCAGTCCAGCTGAAGAGAGAGAGGAGAGATTATATGAGCAAAAGGGTCAAGATCACATGAGGAAACCCACAGAGACAGCTGGCCCGAGCTATTGTGAGCTCACTGACTCTGAATTGACATCTGGGGAACCTACGTGTAACTGAACTAAGCCCTCTAAATGTGGATGGCAGTTGAATGGCATAGGCAGCAAGACCAAAATTTATTCCTAGTATGGGAACTGGCTTTTTGGAACCCATTCCCTACAGAGGAACACCTTTCTCAGTCTTGATACTGGAGGAAGGGCTTGGTCCTTGCTCAGCTGGACATGGCAGACTACATTAATTCACCCTGGGAGTCCTTATCCTTTCTGAGGAATAAACAAGGGATGGGGTAGGGATAATTTGGGGGATGACTTGGAGGAGGAAGAGAGAGGGAACAGTGGTGGGTATGTTAAAAAAAACCTTTTAAATAAAAAATATAATAAAAATAAATATCAGTTGATTCCCAAAAAATGAAAAATTAAAAAAAAAATACTAGGCACTTTGTAGTGCATTGTTTTGTAAGCCAGAAACCTGGGAACAATTTAACTTGATACCACAGCTCAGGGTTTCACATACTGCAATCACAGTATTGACTATGGCCATCACCTCACTGAAGCTCAGTATTCTCTTCCAAGTGAATTTGGTTATTGGTAGTACTCACTGACTGGCAATTGTTTGCAGATATAAACTTCTTTAAATTATCTACTGTTTCCTCGCATGTGGTTTATGGGACTGATGGTCTTTATCTTCATTGATTTATTTATAGAAACTCTAGCCCCAAAGTGATGTTGTTGGAGGCTAAAACTTTTTGGAAACAATTTGGTTATGAGAGTCCAGACATTGTGAATAAGATTAGTACCTTCTTAGAACAGACATTGTGGCTTTGTCCACTAAGTGAGGCCACAATAAGATACCATCATCTGAAGATCAGAAAAAAAAGGCCCTCCTCGTTGGCTACCAAATCTTGTACTTCCTAATCTCCTAAATTATGAAAAATGAGTGGTTGATGATTAGGCCACTGAAACCTTGTTACAGTGGATTGTCCAATGTTTTTATCATACGCAAATTCATATCATAGATGATTATTTGCATGAGGAAAAAAGAAAGGTCTGGCAATTTGGTCTGTTCAAAATCTTATAAAACAAATCATCATCTTTTCAAAATTCAATTGACTTTAATCAAATTTCTCTGATTCTAATGCAAAGGAATTATATGAAATTTTTTTTAAAAATATATTTTTTGGTTACTTTCAGATGCATTTACTAGGCTACTATAATTCTGAAAAATAGAATACTGAAGAGGTTAAGACACAGAGCACTAGCCACCACATGCTCAAGTATGAGCTGTCATTCATGGGCTTGGTGATATCTAGAAATAACTTAATTGCTTTATCTTGAAAGGTAACCAAAAAAAAAAAAAAAAAAGATAGTGACAAGATTTAAGACTGTGGATATCAAATATATTAATTTTAAGAACTTAAATATTGCCTGGCTCATGCAAGCTTTCAGCATATGTTGCTGGTACTCATTTTTGTAGAGAAATAAGTTGTTTATTTTCCACACTCTTTATGTAAGGGATAACATATGTGATGTGTGGAAAACACAAATACAAAATTATATTATTTTTCTTGAAACTTAAGAGATTTTTATGATTCTAATTATTGATCTTATTTTTTTCATTATGTCTATGTATCTTAACTTTTGGATGTTATGATTAGGTGACTAGAGTATTTTCTAACACAATTAAATATTAATGAATAATGAAGAATAAAAAGCATAATAATTAATATTAAGGGGAATTAGAATCAGTGAGTATCATAAATAGAGGTAAATATTGAGACGAATATAATTTCTCAGAATTTCCTTCAATTAAGTGTTGATAGAATTCATAGTTTAAATTTCTATTTAGGATGAATGAGATTGCTTATCAGATAAAGGTACCCGCCTTCAGTCCCTAGGACACACATTATACTAAGAGAATACCAATCCACCAATGTGCACCTCTACATATGCACTGTAGCACATGGGCATGTATACTCATGTAAAACATACAAACACAGACTAATTTTAAATTTTCACTTAGTGTCTTGAACCACGTTTTAAGAAAAAGTAAATCCATCTGAAGTAGTGTGTGATGAAAATGAAGGCAAGCATAAAGGTTAGAAAGGGAAAAATAACAAAACATCTATTTATGTTAAAAATAGAAATTATTAGAAATAGTACTTTATGGAGACTATAATGTCATTCTATCAAATAACAATGACAGCATATTCTGCATATTTATTAGAAAGGTAATAGTGTTATACTCATTTTCAAGTAAAATAGAACCCTGAGAAGGCAAGCTTTTTCTAAATATACTTAGCCACTGGTAGTTTGCTTGTGTGTTATGCTTAGTATAAATACTGATCACTATTAAATGTGTTTGAGCACAAAAAATTAAGCACCCCAACCCAATCTACTCACATAACATTTGGATGGTGTAATGGATTAGAATGTTAGTAAACTCAATAAACCTAGATGATATGTATGGAATCTAACAATGAAACAAAAGAATGAAATTGAAAGAAAGATATCAGCAAATTCAATTCACTAATATTAACTGTTTCTACATTTATGAATGGTAATGAATAAGCCTATATCATTTCCAAAATGTGTTGTTTTGGATGGTCTAGTTATGAATACCATATGATGAAATAGCCAGGTGTGGAGGCACATATCTATAATTCTGTACTCACGAGGCTAAGGCAAATGTCTGTTAGTTTAAGCTTCTCTACATTATGTAGTCAAACCTTGTGTCATGACAGAATAAAGCATATAGAAACAATCATAATTAAATTAAATAAGTTAAAATATTGAATGGAAAGACATTGTTAGACAAATTGCCCAAATTCATATTAAAATAATGATGTATTTTGTAATTTATCTCTCGAATTTATTTTCAAATTTGCAAATTCATAAAAGAAAAGCATGAATTGCCTAAACAGTATTATCATTAGCAGAGGGAAACTATAATTTTAATAGGATAAATGTGGGGTGAGAAAGATGGCTCGGTGGTTAAGAGTGCTGAATGTTCTTGTAGAGGATCCAGGTTTAGTTCCAGGCAACTATACTTTGTATCTCCCAGCTCTCTATAATTCTAGCTTCAATAACATGATAATCTTCCATGGTCCTCAAAGAGAGCCAAAAAATATGTGTCACTTACACAAAAAAGATACAAATATACAAAAATAAGTATAAGGGTTAATATAAGTCAGAATAAAATTCAGAAAACTTAAACTACATCATCACGATAAATGGAACACACAAACTCACTATAGAACAAGATATGTTTACTAAACAAAAACTACCTTAATCTCTGAAAAATATGTAAAACAATTGCCTCAAATGTTATTTTGTTAGCCGAATAATAGAAACAAAGAAAAATAAGAAAAGGGCATGGGTATAGATGAATAAGCATGTAACATTCATAAAAGGGAAGATTATTTGGAATATCGTAAAGGGTCACATATATGTGCTACATGGTGTTCAAGTCATTTAATAAATGAGAGTTATGATTCAAATGTTGTTAAATCCTACAATGGAAAATATCATATCATATATATATATATATATATATCATATATATATATATGGCTATATTTTGAAGAAAATATTACTTAAAAAGTATATAACCAGATCCATGAAAATAGAAACTACAACTTAAAATATGGTTTATAAAATAAAATTTATTTTAAAGATATAATTGTTTGATGGAATCATTTGTAACTTATTTGAAGTGTTTCATATGTTCAACTGAAATTATTTTCAGTTACAGCATTTGGTATTTATTTTTTTCATTTTCATCCATCATATTAAACATTTGGCCTGCATATTGCTTCAGCCTGACATGATGATCTTTCATATTAGCTTTATAACCACTATAATTTTTATTCATCCGTTTTTACATTATAAATGTGCCTTCATTACATTTGAGTCACTTATAAAAAATGAAAGCCTGTTAACATGAGGACAGTTACTTAAACTCTTGATGTGTCCAACTAGTGATGAGATAATGTATTATCCCATATTAAAGATTTGTATTTTAATATCTCTTTTTATTCTATACCTATGCATGATGTAACCTAGTAGGAAATGTGCCTTTTTTAAAGTTATGGCCAATTGTCCCGTAAACTCATTTTTTAAATTGTCTATTCCATGAAATAAACATATTAGAAATACTAATATACTAGAAATACTAATATATTAGAAAAGAAAAAGATTTGCCAAAGGCTCAAGGGAGCAAAAAAGAGATAAGAAATGTCAATTTATAAATCTTTTGACTTGCAAGTGTATTTTTTTTTTTAATTGACTCATGGACAACTTCATTTTTTAAATTAAGGAATAACCAAGAAAAATTAATTATATACATATTGTCATTCAGAATCCATCACTAGACACATGCAAAACATCCTAACCATCATCCTTCTCTCCAGGGAATATCCTTAGACACTATAACCATTAATGAAGGTCAAAGAGGAGAGTGCATGATCTGATCCTACACAGTTTTGCTGCTGATTTTTAAAATTATGTATAACTCAGCAAGGTAGCTGTGTGTTTTGAAATGTAATGTTTGTATTTCTGCTTTTAAAAAAAGTCTACATACATGGTCATGGAGAAATTGTTTCAGAAATAAGGTTCATATGGTTATGTTGTATTTGCAGAAGTGAGGAGGAAGTGTGGCTAGACTCTACAGCCTCAAGGTGTATTCTCCTGAATCACTTCCTTAATTACATTCTCCAGCATAAAAGAACTACACAACTTTCACTTTTTGTTGTTGTTTTTTTCTTTTTTCTTCCCCCATACCCCTCCTTTCGCTCTTCCCAATCCCTCTAAGTCAGCCTTCAGACTTCCCCATCCCCATCCCCCCATCCCCTCCTTTGAAAGGCAAGAAGTCCCAAGGTGGGTCAGCTCAGCATGGCACATTCACTCCAGGCAAGTCAGATTTCCTCATCCCACTATCAAGACTGGGTTGGGTGTTCTGCAGGGAATGGGCTCCAAGGTGCCAGCTCATGCACAGGAACATAGTCTGATCCCACACATCGAGGCTCCACATACAGCAAATTGACTTTCCCCAGTGGATGTCCAGTGCTATTCTTGATTCTTTGAGTACCCCAGAGCTCCAGGTAGCCACTATGGGAGTTTTCTTTATAATCCCTATCCCCTTGCCTATACAGACTCTCCTCCCCTGCTGTGGACTAGACTAGGATCTCAGCCAAGTCTTCAGTCATGGATCTCTTCCTCTACCTCCATTCATCGTTAGATAGAGATTCTGTGATGACACTTAGGTTGTTTATTCATTTGATTCTAGGGGAAGTCCTGTTTAGGCATCCCCTCTCCTATTAGTTGGAGACCTAGCCAGGGACATCCTGTGAGTTCTTAGAGGTTTCCTATCACCCAGTCTCTTTCCAACCCAACATTGGCTTCCTCTATCTAGATATCCATCTCTTTTTTTTTCTCCCTCTTTGTTGCTTCTCTCACTCAACCATCTCCTTCTCTCATGATTTGTTCCCAACTCTTCTTTATTGCAGCCCATTATTACCGCAATTTGCAAAGGGGGATTGTCTCTATTTTCTCTTCTTAGAGGAATCTTTGGATGTCTCTCTTAGATTCCTTCTGATTGTAAGCTCTTCAGGGGATATCATTTTCAGCTTGGTATTCTTTGCTTTTTCTCTAAAATATACTTATTAGTGAGCACACCCCATGCCTCCCTTTCTGGCCTTGTGATTCTTCACCCAGGAGGATATTCTCCCAATTCATCTATTTGCCTGAAATTTTTAGGATATCTTTTTTTTTTTTTTTTTTTTTTTTTTTTTTTTTTTTTTTTTTTTTTTTTCTGCTGAGTCGTACTCCATGGTGTAGATGTACCACAGATTGTTAACGCATTATTCAGATGAGGGCATCTAGGTTGTTTCCAGGCTTTTGCTATTATGAATAATGCTGCTATGAACATAGTTTAGCTAATGACTTTGGGTACGAATGTGCATCCTTTGGGTACATGCCCAATAGTGGTATTTCTGGACCCTTGGGGAGATTGATTCCCATTTTTCTGAGGAAACTGTCATACTGCATTCCAGAATGGCTATACAAGTTTACACTCCCACCAATAATGGAGGAGTATTCCCCTTGCTTTGCATATTCTCCAACATAGGCTTTCATTTGTGTTTTTGATCTTAGCCATTCTGAGAGGTGTAAGGTGGTATCTCAAAGTTGTTTTGATTTGCATTTCTCTGATGGCTAAAGATGTTGAACACTTCTTATGTGACTTTTAGTCATTTGTAATTCTTATGTTGAGAATTCCCTTTTCAGCGTGGAACCCCATTTAAAAAATTGGGTTATTTAGGTTTGGGGTGTTAAGGTTGGAACGAGTGAGCGACACGAACCAATGCAGAGTCTTAGGTCTCAGTCTTAAAAAAAAAAAAAAAAAAAAAAAAGCTTTATTCCACTAGTGGGACCCAATGTATTAGAAACAATGGGCCCTGATTTACAAATGAGCAAACCTTTTATAGGGCAGGAAGTAGGGGGTCAGGAATATGCTACCTGAAAATGTGTGTGTGGGTAACCATGGTAACCACATAATCTGGCAGACAAAGCTTTTCCTAGAACAAACAGATACTTAGTTACATTTTATCAAAAACTCTGTCAACATCTTGGGGATTTTTTATAATGCTCTGTTGATATTTATCATGTGATGGGGGCTGTTGTGCACTATCTGGAAAGCCCCCCCCCCCTTTCAGGGGCCTCTAGTTTCTTGAGTCCTCTGTATTATATTTTTTAAATCAGTCCTCTGTCAGACTTAGGGTTGGTGAAGATCTTTTTTCATTCTGTGGGCTGTTATTTTGTCTTATTGACTGTGTCCTTTGCCTTACAGAAGCTTCTCAGCTTCAGCAGGTCCCATTTATTAATAGATGATCTTAGTGTCTGTACTACTAGTATTACATTTAGGAAGTGATCACCTGTGCAAATTGGAGAGTATTTTCCACTTTCTTTTCTATCAGGTTCATTGTGGCTGGGTTTATATTTAAGTTTTTGATCCACTTGGATTTGAGTTTTGTGCAGGGTGTTAAATGTGGATCTATTTGCATTTTCTACATACTATCATCCAGTTATGCCAGCTCCATTTGTTGAAGATAACTATTTTTTTCCTTTCACTATTTTTGGCTGCTTTGTCAAAATCAAGTGTTCATAAGTGTGTGGGTTAATGTTAGGGTCTTCCTAGAATTTGATGAAAAATGTCACCCACATATTATCCCTTTTTTCCTAGAATAGAGTAAGATTTTATAATTTTATTGTTATTATATGTGCCCACGTTTTATTTTAATATTACTCAGTTTTACCTCATTTTTCATGGACTCAATTGCTTTTCTTGTTTTAATTTTCTATTTTGTTTTTTAAAGAATCATATGTATGTTGTACATCCATTGAGCAATAATTCTTAACTACAGAAGATCTTATTTTGATAACATAATTATATTTTTATTGAATTTCAACTGAATAAAACACTCAAAACTCAAATTTCAGTATCTAGGGATTCTGACTAAATTATGAAAGTATTCAAACCATTTTTTGCATAATAAATATACCTTTGACATACAGTGAGACTTTACTTCCTACTCACTCATCTTCAATGTGTGACAGATTGATAGAAAGCATTTAATTATTTATGATAATAATTATGAAGATTAAAACTAATTCCAAGTGAATAAGTATAGATGTGAGGATAATTTGATGTACTAGTCAAAATAATGCCTTTCCAGAATGTTACTGGAAAGTGAACTACATGTTTAAAAGGTGAGGAGCAATTCATGTAACAGAAGAAAGAAAATATAGAAACAACTTGAAGAAATAACTCAGCTACCTCTTGCATAGAAAAAATTTTGATACATTTATCATAAAAGCATATTAATGCAAGTATTATGTGATGATGCTAAAATGGTAGTCTGGTGAATATTAGCACAGGCTTTTTTCTAATCTTACAGAAATGTAGAGGGAACACTGGTAAAAAGCATGAGCTGTAGGAATAGATGACAGAAACTAGGAAGTTAAAAAATAGAGTCTCTGGAGGAAGAAGGAAGAGATATTTATGTCTTGATAACCCCTTTATATGAAGATGAAAGAGGTAAGGAGAATAATAGAGAGTTTCACACATATCTAATAATATACTAGATGTCTAGAAAGAGTTATTTATAAATTTTGAAACTAGAAGAGAGATGATATCTGTTTGGAATCAAGGAAAGTTAATCTCAGGTTGAGACATTTAAGTTTAAAACTGAATAATTATGAACACTATAGTACATGCCTCTAATCTTTGCAGTTATCAAGCAGAGGCAGGGGGAACTAGGTCATGTAGCAAGCTCAAGTTCAGTCTGAGTTAAAGAAAGAGATCATGTATCATGTTCTCTTATTACTCATTAAGAGAAAACAGGAGTTTTAATCTTAGAATAAGACTTTAAAGGTATTTTAAAGTCATTATAGTCATGCCGTTCTTAAAGATGATAAGTCCTGTGTCCATAGTATGAAGTTCAATGTTCATGGGTACAGATTGTATGTAAATAGTGTAGGCATATTTATTACCCAAAACATCATTTATTTCTTATTACTAAGGATAACAGCTACATCTGCTGTGGGATGCTCTTTCTGTACTTTGTGAATATATGTTGCTACCATTGGTTAATAAATAAGGTGTTTTGCCCATGACAATACAGTTTACAGTCAGGTGGTAAATCCAAGAAGAAAGACAAGAGAAGAAGGACAAAGTATGGAAGATGAAATGTAAGCTCCCAAGAAAAGATGTGATTTTTACCAGTAAGTCACTGGACACTTGACAATATATAAATTAATATAAATGGATAATTTAAAATATAAGATCTAGCTTACATGAAGCCTAAGTCATAGACCAAACAATTCAAAATCAATATTTTCTTTGAATGAATTATTATTTTATATAAAACTTCAGGGACTGGAGTGGGAATGAGAAATTCCAGGTGGGTCAGAGATGTATCAGACTACATACATTTGTAGTGGTGGTATCTTCACTTGAATCCAAAGTTTTACATTTCTCTATAAAAGTCCATGTTATCATTTATGACTAAATCATTGTGGTGGGATTCAGGTGTCAGCTTATAAGGTGAAATCACCCTGAAGGGGGCGTGGAAACCCCATTGAAGAGGGGCTTCTAGAACACGAGACACTTTCTTCCTGGTTCCTGGTTGTTGGAGAGACAGGATTGGAATCCATCGTCCATCCATCACTCGTCAATCGTTCCAGACTCCAGTCCCTGTTCAGGTGCTACTATAAACTGTTACCTGTACCGTGAGTGTTGGTTTATATTTTAATAAATATCTATCCTGTATTGGTGCCTTCTAAGTACACTCCACCTACATCTGGCAGCACATATACTAAAATTGGAACGATACAGAGAAGATTAGCATGGCCCCTACGCAATGATGACATGCAAATTCGTGAATCGTTCCATATTTTTAAATCCTTGGTGAAGGCATGTTTGCTGATGTGAAGACTCAAACTACTTATGACGAACATACTTTATTGCTATGCCGTACTGCTGCACTTAATGCATGGGAAAAGATTTTGGACCCAGGTCAAAAAATTGAGCATTATACTAAGGTCAAACAAGGTTTAAAAGAGCCTTATACTGACTTTCTACAGAGGCTTACCATGGCTGTACATAAAGCAATATCAGATCCAGAAGCTAGAAAGCAATTAATACTTTCTCTGGCCTTTGATCATGCTAATTCAGAATGTAGAAGAATACTTCTGCCTTTAAAAATCAGAGCCACTCCTATAGAAGAATGGATTCAATATACAATCAATGCTGACTATCTCCATGGCAATGAGGAGAATTAGGTAGACCAAGCCATTGCTAAGGTTAGGGAGAGGAATCAAGGCATCACTTGTTTCAACTGTGGTAGACAAGGCCATATAAGATGGAATTGTACACAAAGTACTCTTAGAAATAATGCCCGATCTAGGTTTAATTCAAACAGAAGGCCATTGCCTTCTGGATTATGCAGAAGGTGTGGCACGGGGCGGCATTGGACCAATGAATGTAGATCTATCAGAGATAAAGAAGGCAACCCTCTGCCATCGGGAAACGCCCTTTGGGGCTTCCCCCGGGAAGCCCCCAAAAATCTGACTCCAAATTTGAGGATGGTGAGATCATATCCGGTCATAGTAGAAGACCAGCATTCTCAGGATGAATAGAGTGCCCAAAACCTGATCTTGAAAATCATACAGTATTAGATGATAACATAAATTCAAAAGAAAATTCAGAAATTCCAAAAAGAATCATGAAACGAATATTTTGGCAGACTTCGATAAAAATGAACAAAGACCGAAATTGGGGATATGGATAGATAATATTTATATCCAGGGTTTAGTCAACACAGGGGCTGATGTTTCGATCATAACCCCACAATCATGTCATTCAAGATGGCCTTTACAGGCAGTAGATATCAAATTTCTGGGTATTGGAACAATATCTCAGGTGAAACAGAGTGTGAGATGGCTTGAATGCATAGGACGGTTGAAGCCATATATGGCTGATATAGCAGTGAATCTGTGTGGTTGTGACCTCCTAATGCAATGGAATACCCAGATTAAAATCCCTCCTGGTTCTGATGTCAACTGGAGGCTCAACTATGTTTCCAAAAATGATGCTTTAAGGTACTATGAAGGAAATTCACCAGCTATTCAGGTTGTACAAAAGAATTGCCCTATATCCACAGAACCTAAAAGGACACTCACAGCACTGCCTTTGAAATGGTTAACAGAAAAGCCTATTTGGGTTCAACAATGGCCTTTGACGAGAGAAAAATTTCAGGCTTTGGAACAGTTGGTATAGGAGCAGTTACAGGCTCAGCATATTGAAGAATCAACCAGTCCATGGAATTCTCCTGTTTTTGTTGTCAAGAAAAAATCTGGGAAATGGAGGATGGTGACAGATTTAAGAGCAATTAATAAGGTGATTCAACCTATGAGCTCCTTACAATCTAGTATTCCCTTGCCTTCTCTGCTACCTAAAGGATGGCCTATTGCAGTTATTGATTTGAAGGATTGCTTTATTACCATAACTTTACAAGAACAGGATAAAGAGAAATTTGCTTTCACAGTGCCTACTCTTAATAATTCAGGGCCAGCTAAAAGGTACCAATGGAGAGTCCTTCCCCAAGGAATGTTGAATAGTCCCACCTTATGCCAATATTTTGTACAACAACCACTAGAAATACTGCGCAAGCGCTTCCCACAATCTATAATTTACCATTATATGGATGATATTTTGTTGGCAGACCCAAACCCAAAGACATTAGAAACATTGTTTGAAGAACTAAAGAAAATATTGCCTAATTGGAGACTACAAATTGCTCCAGAAAAGGTACAAAGGGGATATTCTATCAATTATTTAGGATATAAAATAAGTTTACAAAAAATTATGCCACAAAAGGTAAAATTAAATAGAGATAAATTGAAGACTCTTAACAATCTTCAGAAGCTACTAGGAGATATCGCTCATATACGGCCCATGATTGGTATAAAAAACTATGAGCTAGTTAATTTGTTCAAGACTTTGGATGGTGACAAGGATTTACATAGTCCAAGAGAATTATCTGATGAAGCTGAGAAAGAATTAGAGTTGGTTGAAAATAAACTTCAAGAAGCACATGTGGATCGTGTGGATCTAGACCTAGATTGCATACTTGTTATTTTACTCTAGAAAATCTCCAACAGGAATCTTAATGCAAAGAGAAAGCATTATATTAGAATGGATATTTCTGCCACATAGGCCAAGCAAGAAGATGAAGACATATATTGAAAAGATTGCTGATCTGATTTTTAAAGGTAAATTAAGACTGCGCCAATTGACTGGAAAGGACTCTGCAGAAATTGTTGTGCCTTTGAATAATGAAGAAATTGAATGATTATGGGCAGACAGTGAACCTTGGAAAAAGGCTTGTAGTAGATTAATAATAAATATCCCCAAAACAAGAGAATTCAATTTATAAAGGAAACTAATTGGATCTTTCCTTGTGTGGTACAGGATAAACCCATTTCTGGAGCCCCTATATTTTATACTGAAGCAGACAATTTAGGGAAGGCTGGCTACAAGTCTGAAAACTTAACTAAGGTGGCCTTATAACTCTGTTCAGAAGTCAGAACTATATGTGATTATTATGGTGGTGTTGGATTTCACAGAGCCCCTCAACGTAATTACTGACTTTCAATATGCTGAAAGAGTTGTTTCACATTTTGAAACTGCTGACTTCATTCCTGATGATACAGACTTGACCTTACTATTCATACAACTATAGGATATCAACAGAGGTAGGATACATCCTATGTACATAACACATATCAGGGCGCACATGGGTCTCCCAGGCCCTCTAACGCAGGGTAATGATGAAATAGATTGGTTGCTAATAGGAAACATGCTAAAGGCCACAGAAATTCATGGGAAACATCATGTTAACAGCAAAGGGCTAAAGAAGAGTTTTCCCATCACTTGGAATGAAGCAAAAGAAATAGTAAAAAAAATGTAACACTTGCTCTTTCTATAACCAACCATCTTTACCTTCAGGAAGTAATCCTAATGGTACACAGAAAAACAAGATCTGGCAAATGGATGTGTTTCACTTTCCGGAATTTGGAAAGATGAAATATATACATCATACTATTGATACCTATTCTGGAATACAATGGGCGACTGCCCTGAGTTCTGAAAATGCTGATGCTGTACCTACTCACCTTTTGGAAGCCATGGCCATAATGGGAATTCTCACTCAGATTAAGGCTGACAATGCTCCAGCTTACGTTTCCTGAAAAATGAAGATAATTTTTGGATACTATGATATAAAGCATATTACAGGGATACCACACAATCCTACAGGACAGGCAGTTGTGGAGAGATCTCACTGCACATTAAAAGAGATGCTTTATAAACAAAAGAAAGAAATGAAAAAACCTAGAGAGAGGTTGCACAATGCTTTAATGACTTTAAATTTTCTTAACGCTGATGAAAAGGGAACATCAGCTGCTGAGAGACATTGGGTAGTAGAGACATCCTCTAAGTTAAATCAACCCATCTACTTCAAAGATGTGTTGACTTCAGAGTGGAATCCAGGATATGTGCTTCGATGGGGTAGGGGTTTTGCTCTTGTTTCAACAGGAACGGAAAAGATATGGGCACCAACAAAACTAATAAAAGTCCACTTTGAAAAGGAGTCCCTTCCTGAGGAAGAGAAGTATTTGCTAATCCGTGATATGACAAACAGATACATGGTAAGGAAAACACATTTAACAAACCTGGGGCAGGGTCTCAATTTTGTCTTTACAGGAAAATGGATACAACCATTTTTAAGGCATTGAGTAGACATTAAATAATTACTCACCTGTAATCAAAGACAGACTGATGATGAAGGAATGTACATGACTGACTATGAGACCAACTAATACGCCTATGCACTACTAGGTAATCTCTCAATTCTTACTGCTTTACATCTTGCATCTACACCTCAAGAAAAAGGGGGGGGTGGTCCTGATTTGACTATTAATAGGGCTGGATTTGGATTGGGAGCAAGTGGCTTTCTCCCTCTCTAAACCCAAGCATATTGGTAAAGAAAATGTGAAGAATTCTGTCTCATATCAGAAAAGCCACCTGGTGTGAGACACAAGACAGAATGTTTAGGGACCAATATTATTGTGACTTCATTTCAAACCTTATTTCTCTCTGTATCTGTACCTTTCAAACAGCCTGTATGCATACAGTCTCCTAAAGTCATAAAAGATATGAATATCTCTTTTGAATATCAACAATGCTTAAGTTTTCCACTGTAAATAACATTTCCTCCTATCAGCTATCTACAAAAAATCTGGAATTGAGATGGGGTCCCCACCACAACAACTCCTACTAGTGAAACAAGAATTACAGGGAGAATATGAGAGAGAGGGTAAGAGAGAGGTAGACAGACAGACAAAGACAAAAATAGAAAAATCAAGAACCTGCTGTGCACCAATCAATAATTGTTTTCAGGAAATAGACTATTCAAAAACAGCTGCAAGATAGCTCTTTATGATTATCCTTCAGATCACACTTCTAATTAGATTTCCAGATGGAGTTAACCACTATTCTAAGAATGGTTATAGAAGTATGTGGTCAGTCCATTAAGAACTAACCATCGTTTTAGTTTTTACAGGATCCCAAAGAGATGCCATCACCCTTAAGTCAGCAGGAAGCAACCTTATAAAAGACTACGCCCCCTTTCCCAATAAGTTTCATGCTCTGAGGGTTGTGGGTAATTATTATTCTAATTGAATAGTTATAAGTTAAAACTGGGTGAAGGACAGAACTATAATATAGCATCAAGGATCTCTTTTGAAGAAGAGAGGGGGGATAGATAGGATAGATAAAGGTAGACTGTTCTACCTACCTATACACCATTCTAGCTGAATGTATGGGCTAAGTTAAAGACAATTTGCACTGGCATAGATATTTGTATATTGATACAAATGTGAAATCATTTTATATGTTTAATTGTGATAATTTTTACATTGGTACAAAGTTTAATCTGAGATTGCTTTATATAACCAAAGCAACTTGTATTTTGATATAAATCTGAATCTGTAACTATTATGTAAAACTGAATCTGAAATTGCTATATGTTATGTATGCTTCTACCTCTGTTTAAAATATTTGCACATCATTATCATGTATACTATGCAATTACTTCCTCCATTTAACTATACTAGATATAATGTATGATTGCGCTAGTTATGATATATGCACAAGATGTTTTATATACCTCTGTTTGGATGATATATATGTATTTACATGTCTAAAATGCTGTGGCCACTTTACCTGGTAATATACCCCTGGCTAATGTTTGATAGTCGTACTAAAGGTCATTGTTCAGGGATTGTACACCCCTTATATAGGTATTCTAATTTTTAGTACAGGGTTTATTCCTTAAGATGATAAGAACTGCAGTCAACATTACTTAAGGTATCATATCCCAGTCATATCAGATACAGGTTAGAATATCATAGATAGACAGGAATTTTCAACCATTTCATAGACCCAGAGAATATGGCATTTAACATTTAAAATTCAGCCACGAGAGACACGACGACTCTTGGTATCACTGCTCCCTTCACGAGATGGTGTTGAGCATCAAAGATACTCCATTGGAGTTTGTCCTTTTGGCAGAGAATGGCCAGTTGAGTAAGGAACTGTCCTTACCTTGATTGCTGACAGTACACACATGGTGTCAAGCTGGACGAACAAGTTGATGGATAGAGACTGATGAAACCTGCCTAGACAGGATAAGACAGTCCCTCCAAAATTGTCCTGCTTGTGAAAAGATCTGTCAGATACCATAGGCCTGTAGCCTTTATGATAGATGCTCCAATGACACACAAATCCAGAGGTGATTGTCCAGGTAGCTGTGTTGCTGTCCTCTCCCAAATTTTGGAAGCCACTACTTCCATGTACTTCTGACTTTCAGGTGATTCACCTTCCTTCTTGGGTCTTGAAGAGGTTGAAGAATGGGTATGTAAGGTTATCACCCTAATATCCCTTAGATAAGAACACTCAGGTATTGAATTTTCACTTTCCCAGATTAACCTTTTGAAGTAATTTTTACACCCTACCATCTACCAATATTCTAGAACTATTTGATGTACCTTATATAGGTTAGGTTTTGATTAGAATTTGTACTTTATCCTCTCCTAGATAATACCTCATAATAATTCCTATTATACACAGTCTTAGTTTAGAACCTTCTTAGTTAGACAAAAGGGGGAGATGTGGTGGGATTCAGGTGTCAGCTGATAAGGTCAAAAGACACTTATCCAGGGTCCCGGGCCCCTGAAGGGGGCGTGGAAACCCCATTGAAAAGGGGCTTCTGGAACACAAGACACTCTCTTCCTGGTTCCTGGTTGTTGGAGAGACAGGATCAGAATCCATCGTCCATCCATCACTTGTCCATCGTTCCAGACTCCAGTCCCTGTTCAGGTGCTACTATAAACTGTTACCTGTACCGTGAGTGTTGGTTTATATTTTAATAAATATCTATCCGGTATTGGTGCCTTCTAAGTACACTCTGCCTACAAATCAACTATTAAAAAATTTGAATTTTGAATATTTTGTCCCATTTAGTGAATCTAGTCATTGAGGGCTGATCTGATCACAAGGGCTATGAATTTGCCATTGGATATGTCTTTTCTGAATTATAATATGATAATATTCTTTGAAAATGGTGAAATTTAGAGGTAGAGTCTAGTTAGAAATTCATCTTTGGCCATGCCTTGGATATATACATCCTAGGATCCTTCCTTCACCTTTCTCTCTGCTTCTAGGACACCATGAGTATGCACCATTGCTTTGTCATTCCTTTAATCCTGGTGATCTACGGGAATCAATTGTCTAAGACTGATACTTCTAGAACCCAGAGCCAAAACAAATACTTATTTCTCTAAGTAGTTTCTTTAAAAATTTTCCAGTTATGAAAAGCTGACTATCACTTCATGTTCTCAAATTGTCCTCAGAATGATGCTTTGTTGTATGTTTGCGTGCATGAATCTGTGTATATGTTAGGGTACATGCATATGTGTTCACACATGTGTAGTGATCCAAAGTCTGCATTTGTTATCTTCCTCTACAAATCTCCATCTTTTTTTGTGATACAGGCTCTTGCTGAATTACTGATGGAGTACATCAATTACACTAGCACTAATATAATAAGCTTCAGGTATTTGCTTATCTCCACCTCCCCAGCCCTAATATTACATATGTGTACTTTCATACACAGCTCTTTATATAA
The DNA here is from genome assembly GCA_033318265.1 of Phyllotis vaccarum. NCBI lineage: Eukaryota > Metazoa > Chordata > Mammalia > Rodentia > Cricetidae > Phyllotis > Phyllotis vaccarum. The sequence goes on from JARWLC010000002.1 coordinate 81,087,215, forward strand.
GTGCTGTGAATCAAAACTCAGGTCCTCATGTGTGAGCAGCAAGAATTTTACCAAAAGAGCTGTATCTCTATCTTCTGCCCATTTATTTTTCACTCTAAAACGAAATTAATGGGAAATTTTAAGTAAATAGGTTAGTGTGGGTAGGTATGGGTTGAAACTATAAGAAAATGTACCAAACCAGATTATTTGTTAGTTTTGTGTGTAAAGATAGGGTTTTCCTTGCCTAACCTAAGATTTGACCTCTTGTGCTGTAATGCTAACTTTCTGAGAAGGTGCTTGTCCACCACTCCCTCCTGAGAAACACAGGATATGCTTCCTGTATTGCGTGGTCGCCTGACTTCCTGCACCTTTATTCCTGCATGTAGCAACCTCAGTGGGACGACCCAGGAAAGTCCTACCATGAGAACTGTTACAACTTCCCTATCTCACGAGCCCGGATATACCCCTCCCCTACCCAGAATGCTGTATAAAACTTCTGTCCTAAAAGCATTCGGGGCTCTTGGCTTCCACAGTGCCCTGAGCCCACATGTGTGTGTAATAATAAACCTTCTCCTTTTTAAGGACAGCTTGACTATTGGGGTCTCCTTTTTTACCCAGTGGTTACAGTGCTGCTAATGAAGAATACATATAAATGAATTGTTAAAAAAAAAAAAAAAAAAAAAAAAAAAAAAAAAAAAAAAAACAGAAATTTATTTTTTCACAGGTCTCAGATCTGTGAATTCCAAACACAAGAGTCCATTGAGTCGATGTCTAGTTATAGTCTAATCACTACTTCCCAGACAGTGCTTTAAAGCAGAATCAGCAAAATAAGTCAGCTTTCTTTGTAATGCAGCATGAATTCAACTAAAAGTACAGAGACCTCAATATCACAGACCTTCAGGCTACACCTATACACTATCATAAAGAGATTTAATTTCTAACACTTGAATTTTGGAGGGAACAATACATATAAACCAAAGCAGCAATATTGGAATTGAAAAGCAACTTTTATATTATAATATTATAATTATATATTTTCCCTTCCATTTTTTTCATTTAAAACATCTTGTATACATACCCCTCCTTGTTCTCTGCTTCATGGCCTCTTTTTCATTGTGAGTTTGTGATTGTGTGTATACATGTATGTTTACAATGTTTTTATTGTACATTGCATTTTAATAAGGAATATTTTTAGTAATTTTTATTAAATTTGATTCATTCTTCTGAAGGAAAAATTTGAACTTTTTAAACCTTTATACTTTCCTTTACTTAGAAAGGCAGCATCTTTCTCTATGCCATATTTCTTTTCTGTAATCCATGAGTTTTTGTGCTTTTGTCCCTAAAATTCCTTTGAAAATTAACCCTATGCTATACTACAATTTTTAAAATACTTTTTCTCACCTGAATTTTTCTTTTCAAAAAGATGTAGTTCAAGATTAAAATGAATAGACTGTTTACTGAAACTTTCACATAACATGAATGGCATTATATTACATGTCACATACTCATATAATTATTACTATAAATTCATATTTCTAAACATTTCTGCACCTTTCACATAGGTCATCTTTGTATACATGGTACTGCCCTATGATTATATACTATCACCTCACATTTGTCATACCACAATAACCAATCTGTTTCCTCACCTTTGTCCTGCCAGGATATTTATAGTACTAATATCACAGCAAATAAACCACTGAATGCATCCAAATCCCTTGTCCTAAAAATAATCTGGGGATGAGTTCTTAAAATAACATTTGCCTGTTACTTTTAATATTATAAATTATTCATCTCTCTCATCATGTGGCAAATTATGGTGAACATTTTTTCTCACTCTATGAAATTCTATTAGGTGTCTTTTTCTTCTTAAATATGCTTAAAACTAAAAAATACACATGACCCACTTCAGTGATTGCTATTTTAATTAGCAGAAATGGCATATATTGCAGGAATTATTCTCATGCAATTGGCCAAAATATAAAAGTGTTTATACAGTTTTAAGAAAGTATCCTGTTTGTAGAAATTTGATAAGACATAAAATATTTAGTTATCATGACAGAGGTGATTATTTGGAGAATGACAAAAAGAAAAAAGTGATCTCTAGAAAAGCATATACTCCTGGGATAGAGCAAATAGGGCAGATGGGAAGGTATATTCTGTTGATAAGAAATTTCTGCGTAAAATGGACATAATTGCACACTAAAAGTATTGACTTTTGTGTCTTCTTCTAGGTAATTATTCTTTGATAAGAAGGAACTAGACTGTACTCTGGTAAGGTATCTCATCATTCAAGAAATACTGGATTACCATACATAAATAAGGACTCTTGGTGTAGAAATTTATTGTATCTTTGTAGAGCTTGCCTATATCTACCAAGGAGAAAAAAACTATGATAAAACAAAAACCTTACAAATTCAGAGGGACATTCTTTTATTTTATATTTGTTTAACTTTTGTGTGTATGCATATTTTGTCTATATATATGTGTGTGAACCAGGTGATGTTGTAATTATATAGACCAGAAGAGGACATCAGATCCCATGGACCTAGAGTGGGCCACTATGTTGATGTTGGAAACCAAACCCCAGTAATTTACAAGAGCAATAAGTGTCAAGACCTCTCTCCAGCCTCCATGATATTCTTTCACAAAGAAGAAAGAAGGAAACATAACACATCGGTAAGTGAACAAAATTGAAGGGGTTAAAGGCTATCTTCGAAATAGGCTCAATAATGAATGCTCCGTGGGAATTCTCCCCTTACCGAGATTTCTTTCACTTTGGAATTTTAGGCATAGAGGAGTCCTTATATTCTCCAGGAATAATATTTGTATCTCTTCTATTATTTATATAATATACAATAGAATTAAGATTACAAATAAATAAATTAAGACTTAGTTTCTGTAACTTTCCTATAACTGTAGAAGAGATAATCATTTTTTATAAATGTTCAGCCTAAATTTACCTTTACTTAATTTTTTAAATCTCTTTACATAATAGTACTTGCTTATTTTTGATAGAGGCTCAGTTATAAGATGTGGAAAAATAATTAATGTAGTCAGGTATTTTAAGGTAAATTGAAACATTTTGTTACCTAATGTTCATGTGTTGTTGTTGAAAAATAAGCTCTTAAGTGCTTTATCAGACAAAGTTGGGACTATGGGTCTCACTTCTAGTGTTCATTTCCAAGGTGATTTTAAGATATTTTAACCTATCATGTAGAAAAGAAAATCCAATGACAAATGGAATAAAAATGAAATGCTTTAAGAAAGTGTAAACTATATTTAAAAGAATGGGAGATTGAAACATTGAGTATTTGCTATCAATAAAATATACCTTTGTAAATACAGTTTACATAGTTATAAATTACTAATTATTATTTGAGAATTTTTAAATTAAATTTTATTTGATTATTATTTAGTTTACATGAATAAACATTTATTTCTGTGCAATATATATATTCTTTGGTGCACTGGACAGAAGAGGGTGTTGGATTCTACAAAGATTTGAGTTACAGATGGTAGTGATATGCCATAGGGGTTTTGGAAATCACATCCATCTTCTCTGGAAGAATATAAGGTGAGGTGCTCTTAACCTTCGAAACATTTTCTAGTCCCTGGGATATTTTCTCAATAAGGCTTCAACTATTACTGACAATAAGAAGCCAAAAGAGGGATTTATAAGTTAGGTCTCTTAAGTATTTATTTAGCAATTGACACAAGAAATTTCTTTATATGAAGATTTTAATCTTCATCACAATCAAAATTAACATAATCCACAGTATAAAAGTATAATATCAAATTAGAAAGGCATAACTTAAACTGTGTCACTTCTTGCACCTGTATTCTCCAGAACAAAAACATTACTATAATAAAAAATCTATTATAAAGCAAAAATACATTTTTGTTAGAATAGAATAATTTATAGATATTTAAAAGATGAGTTTTTCAGGCACTTGAGAAATGATAATTGCAATAATTTATTAATCATATTCTCACCTTACTTTGAAGTTTCATGTATATGCAAGTCACTGTATACCCAAATTTTCTTGTAAAGTGATTAAAAGATATATGGAAAAATAAGAAAAATTCTTACTCTTCATGTTAGATATAGGAGGTTGTTCTATTTTTCAAGACAAAATTCTTTAGCTAAAATGTACATTTATTCTGCTAATGTACTTTCTAAAATAATGTACAACTAAAGTTCTTAGTCTAAAGTTTAGTGCATCTTGGAAATTTTTGCAATTTGCAACTTATTTTTGTCAACTGATGCTATGTTAATTAATGCTATAAACAACCATTTAATATAATGGATCAAAATTAAGCACTCAAGAACAATAATTCTTTTCTATTGCTATTCATTAATTAAGTCCAATCTGTGCCCCATGATAAAGTGGAAAAGATATTTTTGATCTTCTATAAATAAGTACCTTGTTCTTTTGCCCTGAGGTAAATTAATTCAAAATATTATTTTCCCACAAGCTTTAATGATATGATAATCAGTCACTGATGACTAGAATGAATCATTAAAGTTACTGTCTTCTTTTATTCATTCACCCGTCATAGGTTAGGCAGAGAATAACACTGAGAACTCTACAGAGATGTATCTTTACTATCTGTCTGGATAGGTATGTACAAGTAATGGTAAAAATCCAACTGTGCTTCATCACAATAATATGTAAGGGAAAAAACAGTTAATGAAGCTGCTATATTAAAAACACTTTCCAGAACAAACACAGAACTGGCTTCCACGTGTATTGTTGCATGCTTCAGTAGAAAATGCTTAGCAATTTTGATAGTAAGCTAAGTAGGGTCCTCCCAGGGTCATGTTACAAAAAAGGGAGGCAATGTATTACTTTTAATATAAAGGCTAAATTTGATCTATCTAAAATGATCATGAGAAGTCAAAAAGTAGTTCATTAAAAAATAAGCTATAGATAATTACATGCCAGAAAATAATCCAATACACTTTAAAGATTCTCAACAGTCATGTGGTCAAGAAGAGAACATTCATAAAGTCTAACAGCCAATTAAAATTGTTACACATTGGTAGAAGAAAGAGTATATCACCAATAACTGTGAAAACAGTAAAAAATTGAAACAAAAATATGTTTGAAATTATCTAAAAATGCCTACTACATACATATTGCAAGTTCAGTTACTTGATTGGTAATATGTATTTGTGAATAGAATTGAGATATACTGAAAATATGGGATAAGTAGTGAAGAAACTTTTATACATGAAACAGATAACAGGTTGCGTATGCGAAAGTATTTTACAGTATTATAAGAGTTAATGGTTAAAAACAAAAGTATTTTTAAGACTAAAATTTATGAAAATTAATAGCAACTAAATAGAAAAAAATTAGGAATAATTCACAAAGATATATAACAATTAATTATTTGGAAAATGTTATTGAAGAAAACATTAAAATTAGCCAAAAGAAAAAAAAAGAAAAAAAAAGGATGGAATCAGATTTCAGAAATACTACAAGTCAAATACCACTGAAGTAATACTGGTAAGTAATTTAAAAAAAATACTTAAACTTAGAAATATAGGTATAGAAATATAGTTTTAAATAAAATAGTCAACTAAGATAAATGTTAGTAGCCAATTTTAGTAAATAGATATTGAAAAATTTATAGCCAGCAGATGTGAGTACAAACAGACTTGAAAATGATATTTAGGCAGAATCCCCCAGTCAGCAACATCCTCCTTCTCTTTTCAACTGTGAATAAAATTATCAAGGCAGAATATACTCTGAACCATAAACATTGCTCAATATATTTTCATTTAGTTTAGCATAATAATTATTCAGAGAATACGATGTCATACAAGTTATTTAATTCTAATAAAATAATTGAAATAAAAATGAATATGAAAAATGAAAATTGTGTAACTAAATTTACTCCCTAACTCATGAGTAAATGAAGATATAGAAGAAAAACGCAGAAATTTTTCTCAAAAAAAGTAACAGATAAAAAAAGCAAATCATTTCAGAATTTTTGAAATGTTTTTAAAGACATGGTTAGAGGAGAAAATAGGTCAAGTAAAGCTTAAATTAAAAATAAATGATCTAAAAGTCATTATTGTAAATTTTTATTATTCAAAATATATAACCTGTAAGCAGTCACCCACTTTAGCTATTCCATCTTGTGAAGCTCTATTGGATGTATACTGAGACATGCAGGCATGTGATTATTTATGTGAATGTTTTGTTTGAATAAACACATACGAACAATTTTAAAATTCCTGTAGAGTCTACATATGAGTGTCCCTTTCTTGTTTCTAGAGGTAATACATGCTGTGTCTCTAATTACTCTTGTCATATATTGTGGTATTGTGGCTAAAATTGACCTTCTGATTTTCACACTGGAAATATGTTAAACTAATATTCTGAATGTTTGTAATTAATATAACAAGTTTACTTATGAAATAAAAGTTAATGATATATATAGTTGAACCATTATACAACATGTATTTTTATGACACTTGTTACAACCATAATTGAGTATATAGAAAACAATCATTTGCATTTATATATTTAAATATATAGAACATAATCAGTTACATTTCTAACCCACTCCATAATCTAAGGTTCTAAGTGTAAGAAAAGTAATTGTCTGATCTTATAAGATGTTAAATGTAAGAAATTAAATATTATGGACTCAGTCTTGAATTTGTATCTACTTCCCATTTGCAGCTTAGTCTAGGGAAATGCCTGTGTATGGGTATTTCTGCATAAGGAAAGAAGTTAAATCATAGAATATTAGTAAAAATTAATCACATTCAATAGAAATTTACCAAGTATCTGATATTATTCATGTATTTTTCTAGATCTATGGACCTATAGAAACATCTGTGGCCAGATACAGAATGTATGCTAAATGTTCAATATGTTTGTGTACAAAATCTTTTATTCTGTTTTAAAATACATTTTAATTCTGTTCTTATCAAATGATGAATGTTTGACCCAGGAGCAGTACAGTGTTTTGGAGATTCTCTACTGCAGTGGTCTCAATATTCCTAATGCTGCAACTTTTTAATATAGTTCCTCAGGTTGTTCTGACCCCAACCATAAAAATCGTAATTCATTTCATTTGCTACTTCATAACTATAATTTCCTATTGCTATTAATATATATTAATTTGTATGTTATAATGTTATCAATTATAATGTTATAATTATAGAATTAATTATAATATTAATAATTATAATGTTATATTTATGTTATATATTTATTGTTGTGTGTGTGTGTGTGCCTACAGGGTCATGACCTGTAGATTGATAATCACTACTCCACCACCTGGTTTGGGTTGTGTTTTTTTTTCTATCATTTTTGATATTTGAAAAGCACGATAGAAAGGGAAGCTTCTATTTAACACTTTGTGGAGAATAGAATTTACTATTGGTCTGTAAAATTTTCTCACAACTGGCTATTGAATTTCATTCATTTGTACATAAAAATGAAAGTTCATGAGAACATTTTTTTCTGTAACTGTTATCAGTTTATGTATTAGTAATTTATTTGCTTTCACAGCCTGTATTTTGTTTAATTAGTTGATTTAAATATATTTACATTATAACCTGTTTAATCTTTATTATTTTCAGCTTCTGATGCTAAAAAGGCATGTCATAGTTTAAGCTATCATTTACTTCCAGAGATGGCTTCATGCTGATTCTCCCAAAACACATAGAGAACTGAGAGACCCAACTATTCTTGATTGGGTGAGTTGAAAAAAGTACATGTCAAAGTCATTTCCTGATGTGAGATATCTTTCTGTATACTGTGACTATCATTGGTTAATAAAGGAACTGTTTTGGCCTGTGGCAAGGCATCTTAGAAGTAGGTGAGAAATCCAAGCATAGATAAAGGGAAAAGATGGTAAAGTCAGGCAGAGACACTGTGAGCTGCTGCTGAAAGAATAAAATTAAGGACTTCAGGTAAGCCATGAATCACGTGGTATAATATAAAATAATGGAAATGGGTTGAGTTAAGATGATAAAGCTAGCTAGTAATATGCCCAAGCCATAGGCCAATTAGAAAACTTTAAAAAAGCACTAGATGACACAAACAGAGCCAAAAAACAGCTTCTAAGTTGTGTCCCTCGAGTGGGCCATGGTACAGGCAAGCCCTCGTGTGCTGCTTGAGCTTAAGCTACAAAATATCTGGTTTTTGGAGTGTAGCTTAAACTGGAACAAGTCCAGTTCTTGAAGTCTCATAGGAGCCTTGATGTAAGCAACAATTGGCATAGAATAGATTTATGCTTTCTGTTTATGTAGACAAAAAGGGAGCAGAGTCAAATACTGCTTCTTAGTAGCAGCAACATTTCCCCCTTGGTTCATCTCTGTTTGCTGGAGATGAGCAGAGGTGTGGCTTTTTAAAAAGAGGCTTCCTAATTCAGTGTTAGTGGCAAATACTTGTGAGTCTTTTAAGAGGCCCTGTTGCCAAATACCTAGAGTTCATAAGCAGTGAGCAGTACTGCTCAACTTGGTGGCAATATGGACTCTAAAATACTTCCACCTCTTGCCAGTACCTCTGCTAAAAAGCTATACTCCCTATGAAACTAGACTAGGAGCTGTGTGGAGGCAGCAAGCTGCCCTAGCCAAGTCTTTAATTCTAGTCATACCTTAGCATATTAAATGTGTGATCGGCAACAGAAAGAAATAGTGGGAGCTGGGTGGAGTCAGCTGCCATTGTCAAGCCTTTAATCCTAGCCACACCTTGCACTTTGGCAGATTAAAGGTATGGTCAGAAACAGAAAAAGGTAAGAAAAGGGAAATACAGTAAAAACAGATTTAAAAATATCTCTAAATGTTTTCTAGTGTGTTTAATAATATATGTAGGCTTAAGAGAAAAAAGGAAAAGCAAAAGAGGGATAAAGTCCTTAAAATTGAATAAAAATATAATAATAAACCACATAAAAGATAGTTATTACAAAAAGTCATAGATACTATATGTTTTTGTCTTGTCTTTAAGTAAGTTTTTTTGACTGCAAAAGAAGTAGGAAGATTTGCTAAAAGACATTTGATTATAAATGTTTCTGGTTTAAATTAACCTATATATTTTATAAATGAATTGACTTTAAAATTGAAATCAAAAGATATGCTACTTTGCAGAAGAGAGGTTTTTTTTAAATTTTTACAGAAAATGAGAGGCTGTGGATTTACTCAGAGTTAAAATAAAACAGGTTTGATGAAAGAAGACCTCTTGAAAAATCTCTGATGGAACTTGATGGTCATATCACCTTCACGGCTGGCAACTAAGATGATCCAGGTGGCTCAAGACCCCCAAGGATTGCCAACACCCTCAACAGCAGGAAGTAGTTTATGGAAACATATGTCCCAATTCTACAAATGTTGTTTAAAAGTTTTTATTTTCATTATAAATGGTAGTGGTCATAGTCAATCTCTTTCTAAGGAAAAAAGGGACATATGATATAGAAATGATAAAAAAAAGATTTTTGAATGTATTTTGATTCAGAAAAAATTTTTTAATCTCAAATATTTTACATTGGTATGTATTTTGGTTTATTGATAAAAATTTAAGGTTAATTTTGTTACACTGTATGTATATTTCTATTCTTGTTTAAGAAATTATGTTCATGTGACTCATTTAAAATTATAATATATAATTAAGAAATACAGATTAATAGTCATCCATGATAAACTTAGGTTTTTTAGATATACAAAGATATATTTCAATTATATAGGTAATCTTTAAATATTTCAATAATCTACAGAATATGGCATTTAAAATATTTTAAGAACTTAGACTTTTTTTGGACAGTGAGACATGTCTGCTCCTGGTAGCACCAATCTACTTCAAGACAAGGATGGGCATCAAAGAAACTCCAGGAAGAGTTTACTTTTGTTGTGGCAAAAAATTAACCACGGGGCAAGAAAGTGTTCTTGCCTTAATTACCTGACAGTATGCTCTATAAACTGAACATGCAGGACCCATAGGAAGGTGACCTCTGAACTTTGGCAGAACAAGCCAAAATGGTCTTTCAGGTTCCTTCTTCGCAGAGAAAACTGCCAGACATTCTTCAGGATACAGGGATAAACAACTGACAAAGTATGCCAAAATGGATGAAATAATGCTTCAAATTTCAAGCTTCAAAAAAAGTCTACCAGAGACTCTAAGCCTGTAGGCTTAAAATGGATGCTCCAAGATACAAAGGAACTTTAGGTGCATGTCCAGGTAGCCAGATGTCTCTGTCATTTCTAGAATTAGGAAGTTTCTTATAAGGTCTTTCCTTACTCAGATATTATATCCTTCTGTGGTCTTTGATGTAGTAGAAGATTAGATAGCTATAATTTTTTTATAATAAGAGGTAAATTATATGTGAAACTTTGGACTCATAAGATTAAGGTATATAAAGTACATTAATTTCCTTTAATTTTGTTAAATACAATTGGACTAGAAATGGCAATTGTAATTCTTGTTTGATAGCTGTTTTGTTATATATAATTTTGCGATATTGAAATTGAAACCTTCCTTTCTGGTTAGATAAAAATGTGAAATTATGTGAGATTTCTATAATCTGTGAACTACCATTGGTCAATAAAGGAACTGCTTTGGCCTGTGGCAAGACATCTTAGAAGTAGACGAGAAATCTGAGCATAGATAAAGGGAAAGGAGGATGGAAAAGGTAAAGCTGTGAGCTGTTGCCAAGAGAACAAGATATAAGGAACTCAGGTAAGCAATGGACCATGTGGCAAGACATAAATTAATAGAAATGGGTTAAGATGAGAGAGCTAGCTAGCAATATGTCTGAGCCATAGGCCAATCAGCATGAAATTAATAGAAAACTTTGTGTGATTGTTTGGAACCAAGCAGTTGTGGGAAGTCTATTTGGGATAGTTGGTCTAGATCTTGGGGATAGTCAAGAACAGAAACTTAATACTACAATTACCTGGAGCCCCATATAACCAATTTCTAAGGCACTTACAACAGGACATGTATATTCCTAGCTTCCCTTAAGCTTAATTAACTCACAGTTTCTACTTGAAGTATTTAGGGAACCTATATTTTATGATCTTTTCATGAATAATTCTAGAATTGGAGGCACTGACCTATGAAGCAGAATGCCACCTCAAGCCCAATATCACAAAACATTTTTAGCATTCCTGAGGTGGTCATACATACCTTTTGTTTTTGCTACACAAATATTTCTTTATATTTATTTGTTATAGATCTTATTTCAGAAATAGGCATATCTTCTTACAATTTGGATGGCATCTTTTTCTTTGCTTAATAACATTTTAGAATAATGAATTTTTTTCTCCCTTGTTTCAATATATTGTCATGTAATGGTTCCTTAGTTAAGACTAGTGAGTAAATGGTACATACCTTTAATCACAGCATTCTGGAGAAAGAAACAGGTGTATCTCTGAGTTCAAGGCAAGCCTGGTTTGCAGAATGTGTTCCAGGACAGCCAGTGCTACACAGAAAAACCATTTCTCAAAAATCCAATAAAATAAAATAAACTCAGCAATACCATAAAAACATTTCACTGATCTTTTTTTTGAAAATTAGTAATAATAAAAATTATTCCAATGAAAAATAAAAATGTCCTATATACATAGTATACACTAATTAAAAAGTTTAAAGCAACACATAGTAATTGGAAATAGAAAAAAAATAGGTCACATATCTTACACAGTCTCTTTTTTCTTTTCTTTTTTCTCTTTCTTTTTTATTTTTTTCCTTTTATTGAAAATATTTTTTTCACTCAATACTTTCTGATTATAGTTTGCTTTTCCTCTACTCTTCCCAGTTCTCCCATCTGTCTCATCCAGATCTACTTCCCTTGTGTCTCTTATCTGAAAACAAATAAGCATCTACAGAAGCTTGGTGTGGGCTCCCAAGACCTACAGGCCACATTTCTAGGTCAAGATAAATAATGCCTAATTCCAACTACAATAAAAAATATAACATAATAAGAGAAAGCAAAAACTAACACACTGGAATTGGGAACAAACAGAAGGAAAAGAACCCCCTAAAAGTCAAAAGATTCAGAAATCCACTCATTCATACACCCAGGAATCTTCCAAAAACGTTGTATTGGAAGCCACAATGTATTCACAAAGGATCTGGTGCAGACCCATGCAGGCCCTGTGCTTGCTGTCTTAGTCTCTGTAAATTTATTATCTGCTTTGATCATGATGATTTTGAAGGCCTTGCTTTCTTGGTGTTCTTCATCCCATCTAGTTCTTTCTACCCTTTTTCTGCAGGGTTCCGTGAGCCATGAAGGGAATAATTTGATAGAGTTCTCTTTTTGCTACTTGTATGTTTTTAGAACATTAATGTCTGTTTTTCCTTAGGGCTCTGGGTTCTCTAGTTGCACATTCTTCTTCACCCAAGCAGTGTCATATGGATATTGTGGAATGGATCTTAAGTCAAATAAGATATTAGTTGTTTTTCTGTAACAAAGACGCTATACCATAGTGTTAATGGTTTTCTGTAGCTACCAGCTCAACTTTCTCTGATTCTATTAAATGTGTACATGTTTTCTTCAGCATTGGGGCTTTGGTATCAGTTTGTGGAGACTAACATCCTAGAATGTATGGGGATTGCCTCTGGATCAATTTAAATGCAACCAAACCCCAGGGCTTAAGCTTTATTTGGTCACAAGAGATGGCCAGTTGGGTCTCTGTCTCCCCATTATTTGACAATTTCAGTAAGATTGCTTTCATTTAAGTATATCTTTAGGAAGCCTCTACAGTATTAGGTTTTCATAATACTCCTCAAATGGTTCTTAATTTTAACTCATTCCCACATTTCTTTCCTCATGTCCGTTCACTTTCCTGATCCCAGCATGATCCACTGCTCCTTTCAACCAGACATTTGTAACTATTCTATAGATGGTTTTTTCCAAAGTAAAATCTGTCTGCCTCCCTTAGTTCCTTACACTCTACCTAACTGCTGTGGGTTTTTTGTTTGTTTGTTTGTTTGTTTTTGGATTGTAGTTTGGTTATCCTTGACTTAATAGCAAATATCCACATATAAGCAAAAACATACTCATTGTAACTGCACAATAACTTTTTTCTTTGTAGATCTGCCCTCTTCAATTATTTTCTTCTTTATTTTCCTGTTAAAAATATCACATTATCTAAGGATAAACCTACTCAGTTTGCAGAATGTTCACCCAGTCAGGTGGCTTCCAAATCTTCCAGAAATCAAACACATCCTTTTACTGATTAGTCTATTTTCAAAGGCTGGGAGTGGGAAATAGAGGTGGAGAAACACTTAATCCTTCCAAATTAAACACTCTAATGTCCCCTCTTCACCCTTACTCTCTATTTTAAAAAGATTTTTCTTTGTGGTATTTTACAAGGGTGTCAGAGAGCCATGAGACACCAGTTCTGCTTTGAACAGGAAACTTTCCCTACAGCTCTAATTAAAAGGAAGTTTCAAACCTACAAATTAACAGTTTTAATATGCCCTTCCTGGTGATTAACTGCTTCATTTTAACAGGCATTCACTGTTAACAGCACAACTGTTAATTTGAATGGCTTCAATTTTAAGTTTGAAGAAGAAAAGCAGCTCAAAGGTACTCCTATAACTTCCTCACTGGCCTAACAATCTTTAGAGAATTTTCTTTGATAAAGATTCAATTCTCTTAAGGATTTTACTCTTTTTTTTTTTTTTCTAGAATGTATGTTAAAGGTAAGCAGGATTTTTTTTCTTCATTTTTCTTTCTCTCTGGACTCAACCTCAGTAACTATCTTTGCATGTTACTAGACCTTTGGAGATTAGGTCAGAAGAATACTGTCTATATAAAAATTTCATCCAGTTGAACATTTAAATGTTTGTAGTTTTAAGATTAGTAAATTGAGCCACGATATAGCAATTGACAGCAGCAGATACAACAAAATATGAGAAATTAAATTCTGTGAAAATGCTGAGATAAAAATGTATGTACATCTTTGAAAAAACTTCTTTGACTTCTATCTTTGGAAGGTTTTCTAGCTCATTTATATACCCAGAGGGCACATTCTTAATTATCAAGAATGGCATAAAACCCACCAATAATAATTTTTAAAAATTTCTGTAGCCTTCAGTGGTAAAGCCTTTTCGTAAACAATTATTTTCTTCAAAGTAGGTAATACGTACCCAGAGTGACTTCATTAAAATGAGCACAGATTGTTGACTCTTACGCATTGACTGTGCTTTGCTTGTAGCCATTCTCTCCCATTTTTATCTGCCCAACACAGTTGTAACTCTTCATTCTCAAGAAATCTGATCTCATTCACTTATACTTATGCTTTATGATTCTGTTTTACAGTCTATTACATTTTTACAAGTGAAGAATCATATATATGTTTTTATACACATATGATATAGTAGTATATACAATTTTACATTTATTTTAAGCACATAAACATATTTTATATACTATTAATTCATATTTTTATATTTCTCTCATCCAAAAAGGAAAATTATTTTTTCCATACATTTTACTTCTAAGAATATATACCTAAAAGCTGCCCTACATGGATTTACAGACTTACACCATTACATGACTATTTTGACTTGCTTATAAATATCATAGATTATTTAACTACCTTATATGAATAGATAGTCACTTTATTAATAGTATTTTATAATGAATAACAATGCATAATAAGTATAATATATATATTGATTATTGCGAGTGTATCTTCAGAATAGGTGTTAAGTGAGAAAATAGGATCAAAAATACATAGTTATTCTTTTGTATGAATATAAGGGACTTATATAAGTCTCCTCTTATATAAGTCTCCTTACACTTAGTATGAGAGAAAATATTATTTTTAGTGAATTTATTACAATTTATTTTATATATTTTAGTTCTTACCAATTCACTAGGTTAGAACTAGTATATGATTGTAGTTTTAATTTACACTTAAAGGATTATGATAAAAATTTTTATACTTTAATGTAAATTACTTAATACATACCTCTGTGAGTTTATGTTATTGGTATTGAATAGGTCTATTTTACCCCCATGTGTAAATATTTGTCACATAGTCAGAATCTTAGTTGCTTACACATAGTATACAGTGTTAAACATCACCCTTAGCCTTCCTGTCTGGAAGGATGGATGTACATCTGAGTGGATGTACTGTTGAGTTTTCTCAAGCTCAACAGTCCTTGCTTTCAGATTTTGAGCCACAGTTAGCAGACTTTTCCCCTGAAATAATGACAAGAGAAACAATAAACATGTCTGGCTATTCATGGATTTTAACTGCAGGATAGAGTTTTTTGGGCATGGCCAAACAATGCTAAACCTAGGTCAAATGGTCATCCTATTTTTTTAGTTTTATGAGCCATCTACACATATTTTTCCACAGTAGATGCACACGATTTTACTTCCACCAACACTCAATAACGGTCAGTCTCACAATCCAGAATTTATTGTCTTTTCTTTTCTTGAAGTTATTCACTTGTTTTCTTGAAGATATCAATTCTTCCTGGAGTAAGATGGAATTCCAAAGTAGTTTTTATTTGTATATGTATTTCTAATAGATTAATAGAGAATGAAAATGAAGTATCTACACGTATGTGTGTGCAACTATATATTATATATCAATTTTATTTAGTATCAATGAGGTTTGTAGGAAAATGAATTTAATTGGAAAATATTATAGGAAAATAATATATAAATTATATATTATTCATAAAGACATATATAGTATGTTCCTTATGATATGCTGATTCTATCTTTGAACTTATATGTGTGTTTATGTTAAGCTGGTGTGGGTAAAGATAAGGAAATAAGAAAGAGTCTGAAAGAAGGTAGAAAATATCACTTTTAGAATAGGAATGAATAGGACAATAAAACACAGGCAAGTATAACTATATTCATGATTCTATGTAAATATCAGGTTAGCCAAATCAGATAGCATATGCTACATTAAAGTATCTATATGTAAAAATTTCAGTCTAAAGTAATAGCACCAGGAGTTTCTCTTCCTAAACTACTGACTCACAGAAACAAATGTGTATCTACACTTGTGGTGAATTGGTAAATGCCTGTATACAGGTGTGCTGCACCTTTAAATAAATACATATTAATATACACGTCCCATGTTCTGAACCTTTTAATGCATATCCACATGTGTGCTAACTCATTGAAGGCATGTTGACATGTGCTACATTAGTGCATGCATGCATAATGCAGTGGTAGTGAGTGCGTGTTTATATTGTGCTGCATTATTAGCCTCTGTTATGCAGAACCCATCTCCCCCACCATGTTTGCCATTGTATCATTTTTTTCCTTTCCCCAAATGATCATTCTGAGGTGTGGTTATGTTTGGTGCTATCTTACTCAGACTATGTAACCCTCACTGAAAAAAAATTAAAACCCCTAACTTCCAACAAACTAATATTAGGCTCCTCCTTCTCTTCCTCCTCATCTCCTGTTTTAAAATTTTTCACATGAGTACAGTGTATTTACTTTATATTTCCTTTCTCACTCACTCCAATTCAACTCCTTCTGTGTTCCTTTTCAAATCCCTCTTTAAAATTCATTCTGTCTCAATGTGCTCCACACACATATGCACCCACAGATAAATAAGCAAATGAAACCAGTGATACCTTCTGGGATTTGTACCTAGGTCTGAAGAATCATGTGTGAGATTCAAAGTTTCTGGGTTTCAGAGCTATCAGTCAAACACAGCATGTGTACTATGAACTGCAGCACTTCAATGTTTCCTGTGGTGAACAGACTTTCTCTCTACTACAGGAACTGTCTTCAGCTAGAGGCAAAAGCAGAAAAGAGAATACCAGTCTCTGGCCCAGTTTAGATTTTAGGCCTTATTTTAAAAATAGAGAAAGCTTGTCACTGTCTCAACAATGTAGGCAAACAAAGGCTGATAATCATACAGACTCTTTCTTCCTAGGATGGCTTGGGCTCCCAGCTCATAACTCTCAACACATCAAGAATGTATGATAACAGAAATGATGATGCAGACCTTCCTCTTACAGGCCTTTGGCTTATGACTTGATTGGGGCTCTGATGGCATTTCACTGGAGGCTAAATGACATAATGAAAACCTGGCTATACCACTTTCATAAAACATCTGCCTAGAATAAATTTATTTTTGACAAAGAAAAATACCTAAAACGTATTGCTCAAAAAAAATCGCACAATCAAAGGGCAAAGATTTTTCTGTTTCTTTCATAAGGTAGAGGAAATCTTACTATGGATAATGGTGTAATCAGAATTAAATTTATATAGCAGCAGATTTTCACCACCAAGGAAATGCTTGGCAAGACAGAAAATAGACTACATAATGAAGCAGTATAACCGACAGGAAAAGGGAGCTGCCAGGCTTATAGACACATGTATTCATTTTGAATATATATGACATGAATCTTTAGACTTATTCATAAATTTCTGCTGCAAAAATAGTTTTATGTTAGGCTAAAACCAAAACTCTAACCTGTACTCAGTGTTTGAAAACCTGTGTCAGAGCAAAAGTAATTTAGAATTAATAGTCTAACAAACTACTCTTAGCAAGTCAGTAGAAGTCAGTGCTTCATATATTTGATAAGTAATTTAAAACTATGTGATTTTAAAGTATATTTATTTTACTGGTGGTATAATATTGATTTGATCTCATAAATGCACCAAAAAATCACATAGATTAATCACTTTTTACTAAAACTCCTTCAAATTATAAGATACTTAGTAAGTATGTATTTTAGTAAAATGAGACCAAAATAGCGATGGGGTTTTAAAGCACAAAAACATTTAGAAAATTATTTTACATAACACAGGTAAACTATTTTTAATGTGATATGCTTGATTAGAATTAATATTTGATTTTCCTTTTGACTCAGATATAAAACTCAGAAATGTGAGAAGGTCCATAAGTATCTAAAACTAAATTGCTAAAAATTCCAATTACAATATTACTCTTGTCAATTTTTATATTTTCTCTTTAAAGTTTAGATTCATCACTTTGACAAGAGTAAAATAACTTTTTTTTATCACCTCCCTTTCAGTTTCAAGCAATATACACACAAAGGCTGACATTTCAGCACACATTTATAGCCACGGTGAAGTCACTGTGACCCTTCATTCTAAATATCAACAACATTTTCAGTTATAAACTACCCTTAAAACAAATATGATTTATGTTAACATTTATCCTAATCTTTCTGGCATGGCAAAGCAATTTCTTTCAAGATTTAAAAGTAAAGTTGAAATAACTATGTGTGCGGACAGTTACTTTTATATAGCTATAATACTATATAAATACATTGATATACACACAATAATTTTATATTTTATAATATATTTTATAATAGTTTTTGAATAGACTCAAAGTGAACCAAGATGTTTAACTTAATAATTTGTTTTAGCCTTAGTCATTTAGAAAACACGAATTATTCAGATATTATTTTAAAATATTTATAATTTGTTAAATCACTTGAAATTTTAATAAAGCATGAGTGTGGGAGGTTGTGTTGTTTCATTTTAAATAATTGTCCCAACCACTGGTTTAATAAAAAGAGCTGATTGGCCAAAGGCAGGCAGGAAGTGTAGGCGGGACTACCAGACTAAGAAAATCTCTGAGAGCAGAGTGCCAGACAGAGCACCAGAGAGAAGCCAGAGGAAGCCGAGGACAACTATGCTGCTCTAAAGAAAGGTACTGAGCCGCATGGCTGAACAAGAGACATGGGATAGCTTAAGGGTAGAGTTAGCAAGCTATATGCCTGGGCCTGAGGCTGATCAGCCAAACACTAATGAAAGCGTCTGTGTATCTCTGTGGGACTGCAGGTCTGTGGGTCCACGGGTCTGTGGTCCTAAACCTTGAGGCTAGGCCCAAAAGTCCGGGCCAGAAACCTCATACTACACATGAGAGGAAATTAAGGTACATGAGTAAAACTGTGTAGTCATAAGCATGTCATATATTTCATGATGAAATTATAAGCTATTTTGTTTAGAAGCTTTTACTTCTGTATTAATTACTTTTCTATTGCTGTGAAAAAACAGTGTGATGAAGGCAAGAAGGAAGAGTGTTTTTGACTTATAGCCCCTGAAGATATGAGGCCATCTTGTGAGAGAAGCATGGCAGGAATCACCGGCATGAAGACAGGAGCTGCATGTTAAGCGCTTGCATCTTAACTCAAGCAAGAAGTAGAGAGAGAAACTGAGAATGGCACAGGCTTCGAATCCTCAAAGTTCTTTTCCAACCATTTATTTACTCTGTGACAGCCCAGGCTACTAAACCTACCCAAACAGTGTCACCAGCTGGGGAGGGGGTGTCATTAAAACCACCAGACCCACTGTTATGGTATTTTATTGTCTTTCTCATGAAACAATGCAAGTATTCTTTGTAGAAAGTATAGAAGGATTGGGAAAAATGACTACGCTATTTAGACCAGATTCAAAGGGATATTTGTAATGAGTGTTTTAAGACTGACTCACAGAGAATGAAGGTCAAGGAGCAGGTAGTATTTGTTGAATGATTAAGTTCGCCTCAGCTTTCCTTGCTTTGCTGGGAGAAATTCTGGTGTGAGTATTCAGAAGGGTCTTTTACACAATGGAAGAATTTGACCTACAGAGGAGACTACTGCCATGCTGAATAGTGATATGAGCGGGTAACTGATGAAGCATGAAACCATTCCATTCCGCTTTCATGGCTCCATATTCTTAAAACATTTAAATCCAGCAAAGTTTATTGACGTTGTTTCCCATTTCTGAGGCAGTCTTACAGGAACTGGGGGTATTATCTATAAGAACCAAAAAAAAAAAAAAAAAGGATTATAAAGGTCTTGTCCCTTGGAGAGTTTTATATTCTCACAGAAGGAGGAAAATAATGAAACAAGAATCCAGAATACAGTTAGGAAAATTGGGAATAACTGTGGCCGCAAGCTGATGCTGTTGCTCTGAGTCTGGTGCTGTGGGACCACACTGCCCGCATGACTTTGCTGAGAAGAGATTCTGTATAAAGAGCTGAACGTGGAAAAGGAAGTGAGTCAAGGAGTGCTCATTCCTAGTGGAGGCCAGGATAGTTTTAAAGCCATCCCAAGGAAAAGAATAATAGGAAGCAAGATCATATATCCTAGAAGGAAAAAGGGGGGGGGGGAGAGGTATTTCAAGGTGGATGAGGATGATTGTCCTACACTGTCAAATACTGCTGACAAAGAACTGATGTACATCAGATTCACAGTACTAAGTTCATTGTTGTTCTGTGAAAGATGTTTCCTGGGAGATGCACAGAGAAAGCTCAGGTAGAGAGAAATTAACAACTGAATAAAAATAGGATTTTTTTTTTTTTTTAAAGAAGTAAATGTGATTCAAGGAATTTAATTACTGCGGAACAAATTGATGGTCAACAAAAGAGAATAGATTCAAGAGAGGTTTATATCATACAAAAAGTGAGCAGCATTGTCCACAAGACTTGAGGGAGAATTGGAGATATAGAGAAGTTGTGGTGTGTGGTACTCTTGAGTATGCGGAAGGAAAAAGATCACTCACACAAGAGAAGGGTTTGCCCTGAAGAGACTCAATGGTGACTGAGAGAACAAGAAGGGAAGCAATTTCAGAATAAGCTTCAAGAAAAGGGATATTAGTGGAAGACAGAGAAAGATTTTGTGATTGTTGAATTCCATTCTTATTTGATTGGTTATAAAAAGCAGTCACAGGGAAAAGATGGGGGACGTCGGGACTGTTGGGAGGACTCACTGGGATGACCTGAGTCGACGGAGGTTAAAATTTCCATGTCAGAATGTTCATATACCATCTCAGATAACCAATGTATCAAATAGTGTTCAAGATTGATAAATATGGCTTATTTGGATGTTGTGGAATAATCTTGTACACTGTATGCAAATATATTTCTGTGACTGGTGTAATAAAAAGCTGAACTATCAATTGCAAGGCACGAGGTGCAGGTGGGACTTCAGGGCAGAGAGAACTCTGGGAAGAGAAAGACCAGTCGATGAAGAAGCACTATGAGCAGTACCCAGAAATGAAGTAATGCATCATGTGCTCAGATGTAGATTAAAAAATCTTGTTTAAGTTTTAAAAACTAGTTATTAACAAGCCTAAGCTAAGGCAAATTATTAATAATAGGCCTGTGTCACTGTTTGTGAACTGGCATTCTGACAAGAAAATTTGTCTATATTTACCTATGTTGAATGAGGTAAATTTTATTATGTTGGAGAAATGTAAAGCAGATGGCTATATAAGTGAATGCTAATTTTATTTATTTAATGGTATTTTATATAAATAAATTTCACAGTCAGGATGACTATGTAAGACTGAAACAGAAATAGACATCAGTTTCTATCTCAGTTGTAAGTAAGCTATTCTGAAGAACACTTTCTAAGAAAGTGAATTACCAAATAACATGTAATAATATATTACAGAAATTATTTTAGGTGCTTATATCATTGAGCCATTAGTGATATTTTCTGATATTTCTGTTCTCTGAGATTATAATGTTTGAAATAACAATCTGCACTGATTGCCATTATTAGATCAAGTCTTCTACCAATCGGCAGCCTTTGGCTTCATCTCTTCATTGTCCCAGCTCCATTTGCCATGCAGAAAACACGTTTTACTACTTCCCTGCTCTTCTTTGTAATCTGATTTATTTATTATTTATTTATATTCATATCAGGATCTACCGTTAGTTGTGGATCTCACCTCATCTGTGTTCTCTTCCTTAGTTGATTTATCTCATCTCATAGATTATAAATACCAACTTAGCATGTGCTCCATATGTTTTGACAGACAGGCAGTGAAAACATAGGATTTATTTTTCAATTTCCCCAATATCCTCTATACTCCCTTTCTATTAGTCTGGGTTACTGTTGCCTCATACAATTTTTGCCAGGGTTTGAACTTTATAGAAATGGTACTATTCTAGCTGCCCTTTTATGTCACGCTATTCCTGGTTACTATGCTGTTTTTACTAGTTATGTTTGGTGCACTAGTATAGTTCATTCACTATTTTTTTGTTAGAAGTGTTTTATTTTGCAAATATGCCACAGTATGTTTATCCATTCTTGTGTCAGTGCACATTTGAAATACTTCCGTTTGCATTATTGTGAGTCAGTACTAAACATATCTTTGCATAATTAGTTCACGGATATGTATTTTATTTCTCCTAAAGTAAAATCGCAGCCATGGGAATAGCTGTGTATTTCATTTTAAGAGAGATTGTATAAAGTTTGTCACCATGGATGTGCTATTTTACACTCTTATAATCATAACACGGGATCTGGTTCTATTTTTGTCATGTAGTGTCCTTGGTACTTTTAATCTTGTCTATGGTAGTAGGGATATAAGCATATCCCATTTTATTACCTGTTAAGATTCATGGTACATGCCCAGGTCCACTCACCATTCATGTACCGTCTGTCATAATACACCTTTTCAAATTTGTATCTACTTAGTAGGATATAACTCTTCTTATTACAGCAAAATATACTTTCTCCATTTTGAGAGGAAGTCCTTAACCATATATTTGCATAATTATAAATTTTCATCTGGTTTATTAATTTATTTTTTAGTTTTCAAATAGTAGACTTAAAATTTCATGACATTTAATTTATCAGGATACTTTTCTTTTTTTTCTCATTTTAGCTAAATAGCATTTCTCTCCTTATAATGCACAAGTTGTAGTTTCTTGACTATTCTAGAAATGTTGTATTTTTAGCTTTTACATATATCTGAATAAATTTGTTATTGCTTACTAATACAATGCATTTTTTAAAAAAATTAACAATTAAGATTCCAATGTTATTGCACATCAGACTTATATTATTTATTTAAATATTTTGGCTCTTTGACCAAATGTAATTTATGCTGTGTCTGCATATGTCTGTCATCTATTTTGCCCATTGTTCTACTTGTTAACTTGTCTCAAAATGATACTGTCATAAATTTACAATAAGCCTGTGATCTAGTTACATGAATCACCTACATTTTCTCATCTTTTCTAAGCTCTATTATTTATGCTAGATCATATTTATTACTATTTTAGTTATCTTATAGATCATTATTATCAAATAACTATTAGTAATCTGGTATTGAACTGAAAATGTACTTAAAAGTTCTAGAAGAAGCGACAATATTTAAAGCCCTAGTTCTAGTGCTCTTTAAGATTAGGATTGTCTATCTAAACAATGTGGTGCTATGTGAGTGAAGAGCATTCGCTTTTTCTTTTCAGTACATCTGTATATTGTTTATTTTATTATGAAACTGAACTAAATCTCCAGTGTGATGCTGATTAGAAACCATGAAGATGCATAATTGCACCTTGTTACTGAAACAGATCCAGTGTCCCTGCTTTGATGCCATCTCCTTGTGGTCCCAAAAGGAAATTTCATTTTTTATATTTTAATCTTATTCTGATACTTTCCTGACTTTTGTCAAATTATTCCTGAGCATTTCTGGCATTGATTTTAAGTATTAAAGCAGCTTTTCATTCTTGGGTTAAACTTCTGTTGTCATTATGTCGTTTTACCTATGGGTTCTATTAGGTATTCATTAATACATTCTGTGTATATGTGAAGTTTATTGGTCTCTAAACTTCGCATATCTGCTGGATTCTGGTGCTAGTAGATTGTGTTTAACTTCAAAAAACATCTTGAAATATTCTCTTTTCCATTTCTCAAGCCTTTAATTTTAAGAGATTGACAGTGTTCGTGGGCATATTTTAACTAGATAACATGTCATTGAAACATAATTTCTAGGGAACTTTGAAAATATTAAACATAAACTGGAAAAATATCTCTTGCAAAGGACTCATGTTTAGTGTCCATCCCTAAAGCTAGCAACTCACAACTGCCTATAACTCCAGCTCCAGGGCCATCCAATGCCTTCAAACTCTTTAGGCTCCTGCACACATATGCACATACCACATACAAATATACAGACATAAGCATAATTAAAAATAATAAAAAATTAAAACAAATTCATTTTTCAAAATAGATTTAGTGGTATTTACACTGTCTATTGCCTTTTCCCTCTCCTGTTTTATAAGTGCTAGGCTCTGCTTGGCTATGGTTTGAGGCTCATTAAATGAAAGAAAGAAAGAAAAAAGATATAAAATAAAATGAATTATGATTGCTAAGGAGCACAATGATCTTTTGACTTTCAACTGTTTACTATCAACTTTTACTTGGTGGACTAATTCTTTTTAATTATTTCTCTGTTTTTGTCTCTATGTCTTTCTCTTTCTCTTTCTTTTTCTCTGTACACACACACACACACACACACACACACACACACACACATGTATGTATGTACATATATATACATATATGAATGCAGGGACTCACAGAGTCCAGAAGAAGGTGTTGGATAGCTTGAAGCTGGAGTTACAGGCATTTGTGGGCCAGCCAGTGTGGGTGTTTGAAATTAGAATTGTGCCATCTAGGAGCAATTTATGTTCTTGTCTACAGAACCATTTCTCCAGCATCCATAGAGAACCAGTTCTAAAACCAAATCATAATAGGAAAATTGAAATTTCTAATAAGACTGTATAACTGACAATTTATACTTACCATATAAAACAAATAATTCTGAACTCTGATCCATAATGCTTTCATTGTTGTTTAAAATGAAAATTACTAGTTGAGGGTGCACAAGATGCTGCTCAACCCAATTTCTCATGAAGAGCATATGGAGGAAAGCCCAAATTGATGCTGGATAGTTGGTCTACAAAAACCTGTTCAGACTGTCTTTTACATGCTTTCCATGTTACATAACATCGTGGTATATGTCTGAATACATACCACATTATGCATACATGCATACATCATGCATACATGCATACATACATACTATTATAAATATAAGTATAATGAGTAAAAATTTTAAATTTAAGATTAGCTGATAAATTTTTCTTTTTCAAAAGAATGTGCTGAAGCAACAAGTGGGAAGAATGACCCCCTTAGATATTTTATTTGTCTAGGACATGCTTTTAAAAACTCAGCATTTTTAAAACAATGAACCCAGGAAAGAGGCAATCTAAATGGAAATTTAGGTCAAAAGAGCTGAAGAACTTCATCAAAAATAATCAAACAAGGCTGACCCACATGGCTTGCTCTGTTCCATGCCTCTTGGGTCCTACCGAGCTGGCAGTGCAGTTTTCCTCTTCCAATCTTGACCCACTTATGCATGGTGTTTATTATTTTGATCCAAATTCAGTATTTTAAAACCTCAGATTTTGCATAGTGCTATACATAATAGTTGTTATAAAAGGCATGCATGTTAGTATAAAGATTTTTTTTATAGGAAGTCAAGTAACTTATAAGAAAAGATATATATTGTCTTGAGCTACAATTCACATTGTTGATGTCTCTGATTATTTTTTAAGAGTGACTACTATAAATCTGGGAAACATTATATGCAAGATTAGCTTTACTTACAAAACCAGAATTTTCTTTGTAGATAGCTGGTCATTTATTTTTAAATGAGGCAGAACATCGCAAAGGAGAAAGTTTACTCTGGAAAACTAGTAAATGAGAGAAAGAACTGAAATTTCCAGAACTTTAGAATGTAAGCCGCAGTCCAGAGGCTGAGATTTTGGTGTTTCTTCCTAACAATCACACAGATGGACTCAGAGTTCCATGGAGTCTAAAAACATGGAATGTCACCTAATTGAGTAGATGCCATGACTACCAAAAAACTCTGTTTCTCTTATCAAGTGTGATATTATAAACATATCAGTAATTACAGAAATTATATAATATTTATTCTCCAGGAATTAGACCTAGTCTAAATACATATTACAACAGATCACACAAGAGTCACCTAAGATTGGTCAGGTCATTGATAATTACAAAAAGAGATTTTTTTCAAATATATTTAGACATTTTGATTTTAGTTTTTTTTTTTTTTATTTACTTACTTACTTACTTACTTACTTACTTACTTACTTACTTACTTACTTACTTACTTACTTATTGGTGTTTTGAGTCAAGAGTCTCACCATAGAGCTCAGGCTAGCCTTGATCTTCTGACCACTACTCTTCCTAATCCTAAAATCTGAGATTATAGGCATATGCCATTTATGCCTATATGTCAAGAAACAGCATATTAGACAAAGTCACTAATAAAGGCTAATTCTTATCATATTTGTTGAATGAAAGAAACATTATAAGTTTCAAACATTTGAATTAAATCCATTGAAAAACAAAAATTAGTAGAAAGATTAATTAAGAAGAAACCGATTTAAAAACACTCTAAAAAATAGCCTAAAGTCCTGATCTTGGCGCACAGTTAAAGTAAAGCAATTATTAACTAATAATTAATGAGATTAATAAACTAGATTGTTTAATAAGCTAGGTTTATGAAGCAATAATAGCTTATGCTTTATTATTTATTATTAATTAATTTACCTACTTAGGACAAAATAATTGTTATACGTATTTATATATTAATAGGAGACCTGAAATACAGGAGGCTAGCCTCAAATTTAAGGTATAGTCTAAGGAAAATTAAACATTGCTGTACTAGAAGAGTTCTTTCCAATACATTTTAATCAGAATAATTATTAACTATGATGTCAGTAATGATCATAAAATTCACCAATTGCAGCCCTCACTCTGAAAATTTCAAAAGCTTAAGTTAGTTTTTGTTAATATTATAAATACCAAAGTCCTATGACTTAGTTACTATTCCAAACAGTAAAAGGTGATTACTTTTGTCAAACTGTAAAAAAATGTTAAATTTATTGGTTTTCTAAATTATACTTATCTTCAGATATTTTAAACGAATAATCTCTTTTATTTTATTTTATAGGAATTAATGTGCATAAATAAAATGAGAACATTTAAAAGCTATAATAATTAAAATTGGCTAAATTTCATAAATATCATAATAAAAGGACTTTTATTGATGAACATGATAAAACTAACATTTATAATTAAAAATAAAGTAACAATTAATAATTTGTGCAGAAACAATACAAATTTCCTGATGAACATAAACAAGCAAACAGAACAACAGCAACCACAAAATCAGCCTTTTTTTTCATATGCCTTCCCTGACTCCTGACCTCCGACCCCTGACCCCTGGCTATAAGTTCTTATAAGGAAGTAGAGGGAAGCAGTAACATATTTACCTAGTTTTCAGATCTGCATTGCTACCAGAAATCATTAAATATTTAGAAAAAAATAGATTAAAAACCACATTTTACTCAGGGAAAACTATGAGTCAATTACCTCAGGAGAAGTAAGAGCAATATCAAAGTTTGTAAATGCTGATCAGATTTCATTTGATTCCTGTAAACAGAAACTCTGCCAACTTGATGGAAATGAAGAGGGATATTGAGATGAAATAAAACAGGTGAATCTTTTCCAAAGAGAAAAAGAATATATCAAGATTAAAAATAGCAGTAAGGGTAAATGAAAGAGAGGCCACACACAGCCATCTATTAGTGGTTTTAAGGTTACATATTGAAAAGTCAGCTCATTGCATTTGGAGTTTTGTGTTAGTGTGAACAGCATTGTTTATAAATAAGAAAAGTAATTATGACATAGGTAACTTCCCAAGCTCATGTGAGCACAGAGGCATGTTCAGAGCTGAGTGAATGATGATGGTCACTACAAAAGATTGGAAGCTTTCATATCTAATCTCGACAAAACAACTAATCCAAGATCTGAAGACAATTTGTTTTGACTGTATCTGGTGTAATTGACCTCGAACTCTGAAATCACAAACAAAAGTACCAGATTTTTGTAACATATGCTCATGTTCATTGAGATTAAATCAGGGAAATCCACAAGAGTTTAGGGAAAGACCCTCAAGTTACCAACATTGATATTTAGAGACCTTATCTTTTAACATGCTGTCTTTACTTCCTTCCCCATTTCGGTTATTAGAACAAACAAACACACAGAACCTCTTACTTACGCGACTTACAGAAGAAACTGTTGATTTTGGCTTTCAGTAGAGGTTACAATCTTATAGGGCAGGAAAGTAACAGTAGCAGGAACTGGAGGGAGCTTGTCCCATCCCATCCACAAAGAGGTACAGAGACAAACGCTACTGCTGAGCTTCCCTACATCTTATATAGGCCAAGATCCCTGCCCGGAAAGCAGTGCTGTCCACACTGCAAAGGTCTTCCTACATCAGTCAACAACATCAGGATACTCCTTACTGCCATACCCAGTGTCCAGTCTCCCATGTAACTTTAGATGCTGTCAAATTAATATTAAATTGATAATCACGTGTGGAAGCACATCGATTTATTGCCAAGTCTTCATGGAAATCAGCACTAGGAAAGTAAGTGAAAATTAATGATTCAAAAAACAGAAGAAAGAAAAAAGAATGCAGAGAGTGAGAATTTATGTCCAAGAAATTAAAGAAAATAAAACAAATAAGACTAAGGGGCTGTTATATTCATAAAACAAATAATAATGCAACAGTTAAACAATGAGATTATTGGAAAATAAAATGCATTGGGCAAAAAAAAAAAAGATGTCAACACTAAAACTTTTATAAGCTAAAAATTATGGTCGATAGAGCTGAAGAGTGAATCTTAGTTATGTGCCGTCAATAGACCGTGCCACTGAGCACTGGCAAAAGAAAACAATGTGACCTAGAGGTAATGGTCACACCTTTAATCCCAGCACTCAGGAAGCACAGACAGGTAGTTTTGTGTTAGTTTGAGGCTGGTCTACACTACAAAAAGAGTTATAGCTCAGCCAGAACTACACAAGAGGTCCTGCCTCAGAAAATACTAACCGTAGAATTTGAAAAACGTGTCTGTCTATCAGAAGTTATGGCAAAATAAACTAAAGAAAATGGAAGAAAGGAGTGAAATAACTAATTTTTCTTAGCTAAACAACAACATAAGCTTGATTCACTAAAGATAAGAAAGATCCACCAAATTTTTGAGGAAAAGGGGATTTTGCTGAGTTCTTTAACTCAAAAATACAAAAATCAGCAGTGCGTAAAGAAATCAGCAAAATTGATACCTAAATAGATATAAAAGTTTGGCAAAATGGTTGTTAGCCCAAAGATTATCAATAAAATTTGTGCCGATGTGAATAGAAGCATATTGAAAATATAATAAAAAACAGAATTTGAAATTGCAGAATATTTCAACAAAATATGGAATATTGGAAGAAAAAGAAAGTGACAGCTTGTAAAAAAGTATTTTTATTTGGAAAGGGATATTATAGCTACAGATTAGTTCTCCATGTTGATAGAAAAATATTGTTAAATATTAAATAAATGTTTCACATAGTGTTACATAAATAACTGTGGAGTCATCATATTATCACTTTATCACCTACCTAGAGATCTTTTATTTCTCATGAGGAAGAAGTAAAGAAGCTTTGCCTTTGAGTGGTACTCATTGCTCTCTACAGCTAAACCTAGTCCTGACATTTTTTTTTTTTTAATTTTATTTTATATACAGTGCTCTGCCTGCAGATATGCCAGAACTGTAGGCCAGAAGAGGGCTCCAGATTGCATTTATAGATGATTGTGAGCCACCATGTGGTTGCTGAGAATTGAACTCAGGACATCTGAAAGAACAGCCAGTGCTCTTAACCTCTGAGCCATCTCTCCAGCCCCTGACTGACATATTTTATCTTCTCTTTAGTGGAAAAATAGGACCCTCAGTGTTTTCTATATTATTTGAAATTTTAGATTGATACCCAGTACCAAGTAGTCATCCCTGAGATCATACACAGGTAATGAATTATTTAATAAGATATAAATGTTTTTCTTCTGAAGTTATCTAATGATTATATATATAAATATATGTGTATATGTATACATACATATATATTTTCTTTACAGAGCAATAAGTGTGGCTTATTTTATGTATAAATTTTATGTGTGAATGCAGAAATGTTTTCATTCACATTTTAGGACAGTTTATTGTATACAACATTCTACTATATTTTTGTTTTTAGTGTCAATTAAGGACTTTTTTTCTTTTACTAAAGTTACTTAATAATTTTTGCCAAAAATTTAAAAATGGGTCTTAGACATCTACCCTACTTTGAATTTATGGATAATTTTACTTCCAAGTTTTATGCTTTTTAAACCATAGTATTTATTTTCCTTGTCTGTAGAAATTATATCATGTGTTTGGGGTAATCAATCTGCTTTAAAATTTTTGAAATTTAGCTTTAGTAAGAGAATATCCATGGTGAAACCTTTAACACATGTTTACAACTGACTTTGGCTTAAGATAACTTAATTTTTTTGGTTTCCTAACTCCTTGAGAGTTAAGAAAAACAATGGAAACATATGAAGGTACTTATACTTCCTGGGTGATGTCTATCATATTAAAGGGAATGTGAAGTTAAAGTAGGAGGAATACCACTTTGTGATTGTTAGTTCTGTTATAATTCACACAAGATATTATTACATTGCATTTGAAAGCATAACCCTAATTAGAATATATTAATTCAATCTGATGACTATATAGAAACCTTTCATTATATTTTCCTTAAATATTAAGGATTAACTTCTTGATGATGAATAGCACAGGATTATATTTTGTGGGGAAAGTTTAAGTTCTTTGCATTTTGAACACTAGCAGGAAACTTAGTAAGAGGGCTATAGTAATTGATATTCAGACACAGGGAGGCTACAAAAATCAGAGAATCTTAAAGTATTTGGTTTCTAACACTTAAATATTGTGTAATTTTGACCTATTTCTCCCACTGAGGTAGCCCAAATATAAGCTAAGGAAAATAAGAGGCTTATAAAGCTATCAAACTTTGAAAGATCAGAACCTTCAGAAAGTTAAGTTTCACAAGGCTTGTTCTAAAAAGAAAAGTAAGTAGCGGCCATTGGTGGGAGAGAGGAAACTGTCTGAACTGCCTACAAGTTGAGCAAGCAGCACTGAGCTGCAACTTCCATGAATCTTTACTCATCTAGGAGTTGATTCTGCAAAGAAGATACCTTTAAGTCATCTATGTTCTTTAAGAGAGACCTTATTCATGCTCCTGTGTTTAATGCCAATGAACTCATTTCTCTACCAAGCTAGACTTGGATGAGTTTTTGTTTCTTTGGCTGGTGGTTTTGATGTTCTATATTTGTATAAATCTCTCCAGGAACAGTCATAGAATTTGTATCAAAGGATATTTTGATCACAAAAAAAAATTATGGGCCACTCACTGTTGTCAAAAACTATGTAAAAATAATGACCAAGGTATATATCCTAGCCTACAACATTTCATCAAAGTATGAAAATATCTTAAATGATTTATTTCAGGTTGCCCATAAAAATGTGTCTCAAATCCAGTTCCCTCTATGTGTTTCAGTTCTATGTTGACTCTTCAGGTATTTCATGATTTGTCCATAATAAGTTATTATCCAGGATTTAGAAAGCCAAGAAACATGAGTTGGGAATGAAAGTTATATATGTTTTTATAAAGTGATTGGAGATTTGCATTACCATTTCAATGACTGAGTATTGCAGTAGAGGCAGGAAAATGGAGGTGGTTTTGATGGCTGACTTTCTAGCTGAGTCATCACAATGCATCTCAAATAAGATGACTCATTTTGAGGGAGTTAGAAATTAACAGTAGGAGTTTAGAAAAGCCTTTACAAGTATAACTATAAAAAATGTGTTCAGCATCATAAGTATATGAACAATTCCCTCCACAATATTTGCCCAAATGGCTTATCATATCACAATAAGAAAAAATGGATGACAAAATTGTATTTTAAGTAGATATATTTAGGGAAGAGAATACTATTGAACAAACAATTGGGCCAATCAAAAAGATAATTTCAGTATACATACAATTAAAATAGTATAGCTCTAAAGGATAATTTTGATTGAGAAAGAAAACTAAGTAATCTGATGCAAAAGAAATTGACAAAGTTATCTGAAGCAGAGATCATATGAAAAATAAATGAACAAAAGTGTAAAGTAAGAGGCAAAATTGTTCTAAAAACGGGATGGCAATAACAGTTAAATGAGAAAAACTGTCAATGGAGAACACACGAGTGGGAAAGAGCCCTTGGCATCTATTAAGTTATTTATAAAATAGCAATTGTGCAAATCTTTTCTCAGACTTAATTACCCATGACAGGTTTTATTTGAGAAAAAAAATATAACATACATCAACTCATTTACCCTTCTTTTAAAATCATCAAACCTTTAAAAAATAAATCAGCTTAATCTTTGTCACAAATATGAAATGTTCCAAATATTTTAAAGGTTACATAACATTACATACACTTTTGTCTTTTAACCTTGTCAACATGTGTATTTGCTTCAGATAGAATTTTGAGAAGATTTGAAACAGAAGGACGTAGACGACCTGCCTTAGAGCTCTCCTCAACCTTTCTGCCCAACTCAGAAACATCTCTTATTGAAGGATAAAGTATCTTTACAAGGCACACTTCTACTTTCCCTAAAACTAAATACATTTAATCTATGTAACATCAGTTTCATTGTGGCCTTATGCAATTGTGCATAACTACTATGACAGGTTGTATATTATTCTGTAAGTTGCAACACTAAATTTTAAAGTTTATTTATCAACTGCTTATATATTTAAAATAGTCAACTGACATTTTGCATTTTACCATCTTCCTAATGTTGAATATTTAATTTGTTTACACAGAATAAGTAATGTATACATGTATATTCATATATATGCATAAACTCATGCACATATTGAAATATATTTATATTTTTACACATATTCTTCTGGAAATATCTGGACAATAAAATTATTAAGAGATACTTCTAAATGTAAACTTACTAGATTATGAAGAATTTTCCCTTTAGTACTTCATCAAAATTTTACAGAACATTGTTGCCAATTCAAACTCCCTACTAGTTGTCTGAATGCCTCCAATTCTCTATGTCTCCATTTGCATTTGATTTTACTGTATTTTGTATTTATGTCAATAAGGGAATTAGGAGAAAGTAAATATTGTTTTTAATCATCATTCCCTAAATTACGAAGAGCTTGAGGATTTATTCATAGGTTTGTGAATTTTGTTTTAAATTTTGTTTTGTGTGATGTGGTCAAACCTTTTTCCCAATTTCAATTTTTAAAACTATGTTTTTTGCAATACTAACTTAAGAGTACTTTTAATAATGCATAAATATTAATATATTATGTTTATATTGCTGCATACCTATTCAACCTAGTGCCTCTGCCATTCTTTATTTAATTTGTCAATATTTATATATAACAATTATAAATGTTTATGGTATAATTCAAAATGTAAAATAATTTTATTTGAATTTTGTTATAAAAATTCTTTCATACCTTTACATTTTCAATTTTAATATGCATATTTTAAATCTAATAGAATTGTTTCATGCATGTATATTCACATATAATACATATTTTCCATTTTGAAAGGGAAGCTCTTAATTCTAACTGCAAGATTTTTGCATGAGGTTTAGCTGCTCAGAATCATAAATTTCTGAAAGTAACTTACAAGAACTCACAGGATGTCCTTGGCTAGGTCTCCAACCAATAGTGGAGGTGGACTTTTCCTAGAATCAAATGAGTAACCACCTTAAGCATCATCACAGAACTACATCCAACAATGAATGAAGTTGGAGGCAAAGATCCATGGCTGAGCACTGGTCTGAGTTCCTGTCCAGCTGAGAGCAGGGGAAGAGAGACTGTATAAGCAAGGGGATAGGGATTATGAGAAAAAGTCCCACAAAAAATGCTGGCTGGAGCTCTGGGGGGGGGGGTCACTGAATAAAGAACAGCCACTGGGGAACCATTTGGAAAAGGAGCTAGGCCCTCCAAAGGGAGGCAACTGTCAATTGGCATAGGTAGTATGTGGAGCCTCGAGGAGATCAGACTGTGTTCCTATATGTGGGCTGGCACCTTAGAGCCCATTCCCTGCAGATGAACGCATAACCCATTCTTGATATTGGGATGAGGAAATCAGACTTACCTAGAGTGGATGTGCCAAGCTGAATTGACCCACCTTGAGACTTCTTGCCCTTTTGGGGAGGAGATTGAGGGATGGGGAGAGGAGAGGCTAAAGGCTGACTGGGAGGTAT
This sequence comes from Phyllotis vaccarum, assembly GCA_033318265.1. Classification (NCBI taxonomy): domain Eukaryota; kingdom Metazoa; phylum Chordata; class Mammalia; order Rodentia; family Cricetidae; genus Phyllotis; species Phyllotis vaccarum. The sequence continues at coordinate 81,121,176 of JARWLC010000002.1, forward strand.
TGGGAGGAGGGAGGGGAGGGAGGGGGAGCAGGTGGATACGTGGAAAAATGACTTTTATACATAAAAAAAGAAAATGCACTCCTTGTTAAATATATAGACTTACGTAAATAATCAGAATCTCTAAATAGACAATCTTTCTCGAATAAACATCCCTTAGTGAATGTAGTGTCCTTACAGAATGTAGTCATATCTTAATGTCTATTCCCCAGTGAATGTACCATTTTTACTTTATGTCCAGACTTAAATTCATATATTCTTAGCTTAAAGCACAGTCATGCTAAATGTAAAATCTACATCGATGGACAGAACCCAATAAATGAACATTCTTCAATGAATAATATTTGTTAACACACTGCATGTATGATCCTCACTATAGTAAAGCTCGCACTGAATGATAACTTGTCACTGAATGACACTCTTCATGCAAGGTACTGTTCACTGATTATACTGTGTTCACTGAATCTACAGTCTTCATTGGACAGGCAGGCTTCAAAGAATGCAGAGTCTTCAATGAATGTGTAGACATCATTGATTGTTCCCTCTTCAAGAAAACAATTATCCTCCTTGATTTTTCAGTGTTTGATGAATGTAAATTTCTCACTTAATGTCTAGTATTATGTTGGTGTACAGTGTTTCAGGATATACATATGTCATTTAAGTAAGTGTCTTCTGAGTAATCAATCCTCAGTTTTCAAACCTCACTAAATATACACACTTCACAGAATTACAGTCCTTATTAAATATTCACTCCTATGTGACTTACATTCTTCAAAGAATATCTTGATTGACTTGTATGTTTACCCTTAGTGTCTCCTATCTTCAATAAATATCAAGTCATCAATTAATGCACTTTCCCCTTTGAATATCCACTATTGGTGAATGTATTGACTTACCTGAATTATCAGACTCTCTGAATGTACAGTCTTTCCTGAATATACATTCCTTAATCAATGTACATTTTTCACAGAACGTAGTTCTAACATAATGGCTAGACCAGAGGGAATGTAGTCTTTACTTTATGTCCAGACATAAATGAACATAGTCTCATCTAAAGGTTGAGTCATGATGAATTTACAATCATCTCTTGATGTAAGGCATTCAGTGAATGAACAATCTTCATAAATGAATATTATGTAACACACTGAATGAAAGATCTTCATTGAAGTAAAGCTCTCACTGGATAATGTCTTCACTGAATGTGCATTGTCCTGCTACATACTGTCTGAAATGAACTACAGTCTTCTTTGCATGTAGAATCTTATTTTGATAGGCAGGACTCAATGAATAACAGTCTTTAATAAATGTACAGCCTTCAATGAGTGTAAACTATTCAAATTATCACTATTCAGCACTAAATTTCCAGTGTTTGATAAATGCAATTTTCTCAACCTATACTAAATCTCTTAGTGTACAGTGAAATCAGGATATATAATTTTTGTTCAAGTACATCTTACTTAAATGAACAATTCTCCTTGAGTTCACAATCCTCACTAAATGTACACATTAGAGATCATATAACATCTTTGCTGAATATTCAGTCCTATGTGACCTACATTCTTCATTTAATGTTCTGTATATCATTGATGTAGACTCTTAATGTCCAGACTTAATAAACTGTATAGTCATAAATGAATTACAATTCTGGTTTAATATGTAGAGTTACATGAGTGATCCATTTCTTTGAATGAACAATTTTACCTGAATATACATTCCTTAGTGAATGCACAGTTCTCATAGAATGTAGTCCTAACATAATATCTAGATCTCAGTAAATATACAAACTTTACTTTATGTCTATGCTTAAATGAATATAGTTTTATCTGAAGATACAGTCCTGCTAAATGTAAAATCATAACTTGATGTAGGGCATTCGATAAATGAACAATCTTAAAAAGAAATGAACAGCATTCTAGCTCTGGTTAGAGTAGCTATTACATAGTATGTTTCATCCAAACTTCAAAGGGTTTATTTTAAACTTAGTAGTACCTAGATTACTTACTTCTAATGTGCTTAAATGTAAAGCTATAGTCTTATATTTGTTTCTACTGGGCCCATCTGTTTGGTTCTTTACCCTGACATTTTTTCTATTCATTGCTTTGTACCAGACAACTTTCACTCTGTAACAGATGTCATCCTCAAACTTGTGACAATCTCCTTCCTTTGCCTCAGAGTGCCCTGATTTCAGGCATGAGACACCATGTCTGCCTTAAGTTTGATTTTTTTTCTTTATGGTATGATTGTGAAATATTTCACTGCAGCTAGATGGTAATGAACTATTTTACACCTTAAATACTTTTTGTTTTAAACAATCCTTCATTTTAATATTTTTCTCCTAGATTATAACAACCCCCCCTCCCCCATAAATCTGGAGACAAATCCTTGGGCAAAGACATAGAATTTTTCAATTTCTGTGCAGATGTCACATGTGAGCTTTCTCCATGTAGAACTTCCTTTTCTCTATATTTTCTCCTAAGTTCTAAGTAACAGCAACCTGATCTATTAATAACTTATCACTTCAATGTGACTGATGTTTCCATACTTTGACTACCTTGAACTAGGTCCTAAAAGTTGTCTCTAGGCTTCAGTCAGTGCCATGAGCAATGTTTCTTTCCCTGGAGTCTGCAGCTTTTTTCTATTAATTATCAAATGACTGGAAATATTGTTTAGATTATTTAGATTATTATATAGTTATTTTAAATGTTTTATTTATGCAGCTGTTTCACTTAGCTAGATATTTCATACTTTGTCTCATATATTGTTTAGGCAAGAGAGTCAATAGTGTCCTGTTTCCAGGTTGTGGAAAGCAGAAATTAGACCTCCCTCACAATAATGCAGTGACTTGAAGGCTGTCGGCACCTGTGCTATAAGTGTCTCATTTAAGTAATTTACCTTTTATTCAATAACTTTAGGAGTTTTATAGATATTTTGGTTGTCTCTTTTTGAGAGAATTATATCATAACCAATAAATATAAGGACTTTCCTAGTCTTTTATTTGTCTTCTTGTTTTGTATATTATCCATGTGCATAATTAATTACAGACAGTTTTTTTTTGTTAAATGCTTGAGAGATTTCAAAGTATATCTATCAAATCTAATATAATTCATTAAATACTTTCTCTTTTCCCACTGTATTACAATATACCATAAAAGACACAACTGAATGCATTTTGCTTGCTTTTCTTATTTGTCTATTTTTGTATTTAAAATACATAATTTTAAGTTTAACAGGTACTTAGCCCAGCAATATGTTCCTTAACCTTTAGAATTCGTTGGCACCTGACATTCACAAACCTACATTAAAGTTACAGATAAATCTTCAGAAATTGACTCCTTAATGTTATTGAGTATTAGTAACAGTGTATAAATGACACATAAATGGAAATATTTATGGCTGTTTAAATGTAGTGTGGCATTATTTTTATACTAATTGTTACATCCCTTAAAAATGCAATTACATTTTAAAGCTTGTTTACAGTTAAGCTAAACTTAATATTACAGTTTTGAACTATATTTTCTAATTTCTTTAAATGTTGAAAAGGAATGTATACTTGCTTTGGTTCCTATGTCTGGGAGAAACCAGTGGGATTGTGGAAAAATCACATACCTATGCTAGAGATTGTTCACAGTGATCTTCATGGGCAAATAAATCTTTTGAATATAGACTCGGATACAAGTCCTGTCAATTGTTTCCAAATTAATTACATCATATTAAGCATATCATTTCTTTAAAAATGGAAGACAACTTTGGCATCTCAGTAGATTACAATTTTGTTGTCATCTTTATTTGCACATAATTTTTCTTTAGCATGAATTTAAGCTATATTATTGCATGTATTCTTACATGACTGTGTATGACAGAACATTTCACAACTGTTATGGCATCAGAAGTCATAATTTCATGATGTTTTAGAAGAGTGGCTTCTTATAATCTTTAAATAATTTAATTCTAATTAACCCACAGATAAATATATAAAATAAACTGAAATCTCTCAAAAGATTTCTTTACAGTGGTTATTTTTTGATTTGAGAAAATCCTTTTCTCTAATTCCATTAAAATCTATTTTGTTTAACTACTTGCCTTTTCATTTCCTTGAATCTCCACATATTTTGATATATTTTAAATTGGTTTTGAGACCACATAATTTTCCATTTAGATTATTTAATAATATTCTCTACAGTTTGAACAAGCAGCAGTCATCAATGCACTGCATATATAACCAACATAGTACTTGGGCTTTCACCAGTCTTCAGATAGGTTGAGTGAATCATGAGATTTTTCTATTTTCTCCAACTGAATATTTTTTTGTGAATTAAAGGCAAATAAACAACGTAGGTTGGAGTCTATAAAGTCAAGCGTTTTCCAGGTTTTTTATTTTTTTAATGTACTGAGATGCAAGGATAATCTGATGGATTGTCTTTATTATTCTGAAATCATTAAATCCAGAATATATTTATTGTATTCAAGTTAAATACCTTATGAATGATTTAAATAACATCTATAAAAATAAAAAATGGAAATGCATTTGTAGTTGAGTATTACTTAATAAAACATAGGCCTTGGCCATTTATGTATGTCACAAAACAAAACAAAATATTTTTCATATAAAAAATTTTGGTTTTTCATTCATATTAAGTAAATATGTTCAATAAAATAACTATTGTTAAAATATATAATTGGAATTATTAGTTTGTTATAACTATTTTATTACGATTATTACCTTCTTTAATTTTTATTTTAAATAGCTAATTCTCACTTTTGCTCATCTTCATTAGGAATACTCAAAGTTCTCAAAGTTAAAATTCTAAAATATTAACCTCTGAGCTAGTTGTTAGTTTAGAAGAATCATGTACCCATATGCTAGACTTCTGCAATGTGAAAGCTCTAAAACCAAGACTGAATGAATCCTCAGGAACAGTGTTGTAGGGAAAACAACTTTCCATAGAAACTCAGGAAAATAAGCCAAGTTCTAGATTAGGACAGGTTCAGTTCATACTCAGGCCAATATCAGACATGAGAAGGCAATAGCAAGCATACCATTCATTTCCTTGTTTTCACACTTTATCTTTTACTAAAAACAAATAAATAAATAAAACGATTTCCCGTTCATGTGCTTGCACCTTGGAGCCCATTCTCTGTAGAGCAACACCCAGCCCAGCATTGACTTTAGGTTGAGTGAATCAGACTGACCTGGAGTGGATGTGCTGTGCTGGGTTTGCCCACCTTGGGACTTTCTGCCCTTTGTGGGGAGAAGATGGGTGGATAAGGAGGGGCTAGACTGAGGGCTGGCTGGAAGGGTTTGGGAAGGAGCAGGGGGATACATTGATGGAAATAATATATTTTAAATGAAAATAAAAAGAAATAAAATAAAATCCGCCCCCCCAATTGATTAAGGTACATTTTAAATTCTTCTCTTTGTGAATAAGTCATAGTTGAAGGGAAAATTTGTATATGTTACATAAGCACACATACAGACACATTTGTAGATTGGTGTTTGTTATGTTATTTAATATACTTACCATTATAACAAGCAGATTTAGAGTCAAAACGTCTCGGTCAAATTTGAGGTCCCGTTTCTCTCACTGCATTTCAGATGTACAGATTTTTATAGTGCAAAAATATCACTTGTAAGGTAAATAATTTTGTACTTAGTAAGTTTCAAAGTCAGTAAAGGATAAGACAGTATAATTCTTAAATCATATTATTAACTCTGAAATTCCTAAATTAAACTTTATTTTTAGTAAATACTAATTGTGTAAGAGAATAAAGAGAAAGTGGGACACTAACAATAAGATAGGAAATTCCTCTGTACTGAGACGGAGTCCACATAGCAGGAGTGACTTAGAGCAGAATTTTACCCTCAGCATGCTGTTGCTAATTATTGTATCAATCAAAGGACTGACTCAGCTGTCATTAGAATATATTGCTTCTTTATGAACTCTCTTATGCAGTAAATTTAGTGTTTCAGCAGGGGGCTGAATGCAAACTTAATTATGATTCAGACTTTTCTGACTATTGACTCTGGTTATGGTTTGTAGAACAGATGAAAAATATCATTATACATACTGTATATGAACCAAAATGTTAAAAAATGGATTCAAAGCTCATGAAACTAACTATATCACTGACTTGTTAAGCATTATCTTTTGTTGATTTGTAGATACCACAGATCCTTATAGTTGCCTATTATGTTAGCTTTTCAACGTCTGCTATCATTGAGTCCAGAAGGCCAAGTCACTTTTAAGGAAAGCAAAAGACTAACTAAAGTTTCTCCACTTATATTTCTAACCACAGAAACTTGCTTTGTTTAAATAATAGAGTGAGTGTGTGTAGGCCATCAATATTCACTAATCTAAAAAGCAGTTCTTGAATTTCACAAGCTACATTTTACATCAGTGAGTTAAGATTATTCTCCACTCACATTCTACACCTGTGATCAAGGCACAAAGGTTAATAACATAGCATTTTGCTCTTTGTATGAAGACACAATGAGAAGGAGAAGGTATGTGTTTGCTAACTGCCCTCTCTTGATGGGGGAACTTAGCTTATTTTCAAAACACATGCGGGGGGGGGGGGGGGCGCACACACGTGCGCACGCATGCGCGCGGACACACACACACACACACACACACACACACACACACACACACACTATGCTCTAAAAATAATTTTCAAAGTAAATATCTTAGACTACTAAAATGTTACTGTGTAGGGTCAATTCCAAAAGAAGTTGGTATGATGGTTAACATGGGGTCATCTTGACTGCATCTGGATTCAACTAAAACACAGATCACTGAAGCATTCCTTTGGGTGATTTTTCAGATTATTTGAAGAAGGGTGACCTACCCTAAATGTGGTGATATTTTGTGGTCCCAGTCCAGATTAAAGACATGAAAAAGAATGCTGTCTTTTCTCTGCTAGCTCTCAATATTTCTAATAAGTTTGACTTCAACCATCTTGTTGCTGAGGTTATTTTTTTCGTTGATGGGAGAACAACTTCTTCAGGTTTTCAGTGTAAACTGAACTTAACAGCTCTTCAGGAATCCTTTAGGGCACTAGAGACAGATTGAGACAGCTGAGATTTTCAGCCTGGGGTCTAAACAACCTCCTGAGCCTGCCTCTCCAGTGTGAGACATCCATTGCTGGGACACCTGGACTGTATCCTGCAAACCCACATAATAAATTTCCTTTAACTAAATATATTCATTCTACACGTTCTGTTCCTTTAGAGTTTCCTGATTAGTACAGTTGGAAGACTATTCTAATCATTTTTCCTTCCAATAGCAAAGTGGAAACTCTTAAAGAATATAAACTTTCAAGCTGGTAAATTGATGTTAAATTGTTATAAATCAAAAGAGTCAATCATATTTTCTTCCTTAAAATTGGACATGATTTTGGTATGCATGAATATTGGGAATACAACGTTCTGCTCTTTTATTTCATACAAAATATGAGTTTTATATTTTAGAAGAAAATGTTTTATTTGTCTTACCATTCTAGTTACAGCTATATGGCAGAGAGATCAAAGCATCTCACCCCTAGTCAAGCACAGAGAGGAGGCAAAGGCATAGTATTTCTAGTTTGCTTGGTGTCTTCATTATTCACAGTTCAAGGCTCATTCACTAATAGTAGGCTTTGTCTCTCTACATCAATTAATAATTAAGTCAATTCCCAAGCCAATCTGATCTAGAGAATTCATCAGCTGAGGCTGTATTCTCAGGCTGTTCTAGATCATGCTAATATAGTAGCTAAACCTAAGGAGCATAGGTTTGAACATTGGAATCAATAGTTCTTACAGAAAACTTTGATGTCATTGGGAACAGGGAAGTAATCACAAAAGATACAGGAGGAAGACATTTCAGCAAGTTTCCCTTGGTTAATATTTTAATTTATATTTTTAAAATATTTAAAGTATATATCATATTTTTCTTCTCCCAATTTCTCTCAGAATCTTCTCAGCTCCCTACCTGATTTTATGTTCATATCCTCAAACAAAAACTCTCCTCAAAATCAAAATATACAAAAAATACAAAATGCAAAAGCAAAACAATAGCAAAACGCAGGCATATAACATATATGTGTGTGTATGTACATAATATGGACTCCATTTTGTCTTAGCTACCTACTCCTGAGCAGTGGGTCTGTCCTGGAATAATTTTCTTCTTTCGTTTCTGGTATTGATTTTAAATAAATGCTTTGTTTGGAGTTGAATTTTGAGCTTATTCTCCATTTGCTGGGATTTTGTCTGATTTAGTGTGCGTAGGTCTTGTGCATGCTGTTACAGTCTCTACGTTTTATATATATATACATATATATATATCAGGCCTGTTGTATCAGAAAGATACTTTTTCTTTAGCATTGTTGACCACCTCTAGATCTTACAGTCTTCCTTACACCTCTTCTATATCAGTCATCTGATCTGATGCAAGGAGAAGCTTTTATAGTGACAGTTGAGCTGATACACTGATTTCTGCAAATAGTGAAATATCATTAGAACTTATTTTATTGCTGTGTTCATTTATCAGAATACTAATAATGTTAACTCTCCCCTAAAAGCCCATGACACTTTTAGTATAAGGTTCTTGTACACATTAGCAGTATCAAGTATGAGTTCCATCTCATGGCAGTTACTCCCATAACGTTTGTGACACTATTGCACCAGTATATCTGGCAGGTGCATCTTTGCTGTGGATTACTTAGATAAAAATGATACTTTTTAAATAAATAACAAAAATACTTTAAAAAAGAACTTTAAAAGATTAGTGTCCTCTTGTTTCATGACAAATGTTTAGAATCACGGTATCTTCTCAGATAACTATCCCTTTAATTAGTGTGTAATGTCCTTTCCTATCTTTTCTGATTAGTTTTGGTTTGAAGTCCAGTTCAAAGGATATTAAAATAGCTTTGCCTGCTTTTTTTCTGATTTAATTTGCTTGAAATATCTTTTTTTCTATTATTTTACCCCAAGGTGATACCATTTGTAATGTGTGTTTGTTTTTAAATAACACAGAATTACAGATTCTATTTTCTATCATAATCTGCTACCCCCTGTCTTTTATTGGGTAACTGAGACAGACACTATTGATAGTTAATGTTGTACAGTAGTTTTTAATTCCTATTGTATTTTTTTGTGTGTGTGCTGGTTTCTTTCTTTTTCTTATAATAAATGTTTTGGATTAATTATTCCTTGTGTTTTTTGGTTAGTTTTACTTTTCTTTAGTGGTTATATTTCTTTGTTAAATTCTACTTTCATTTCTTGAATTTTTTCATTACTTCCTTCATTTGATGGCATTATCATAGTATTTATGAGACATTTATTCATATCTTCTTAAGCCCTTTGAACATATTTATAATTGCTCTTTTGACTTCTTTGTCTTGTGCCTAAGATACATTGTTTTTCTTAGGCCCTATTACAGTTTTGGCTTCTGCAGTATGCCTATTGTCTTTGTTGTTTATGTTTGGGTTTTGAGCTGAGACATTTAAAATTTTGCTATTTATGGTATTTCTTGATATAGGTATTGTGGCAGACCTGAGAGTATTCTGGAAAGTAAATAATGGAGGAGGACAGAACAGGTAGCCTACCTGAGTCTCAGCCTAGTATTATCTGCTGTGGAGTTCTGGTAGAGGTGTGGGTCAGTTGGTCAGTAGGGATCACAAAGAAATGGAAGAACTGGGAGAAAACTGAGTTCACACCAGGAGGCCAAGTCCCAAACAAATCTTGTTTAATGTTTTATACAAGATTCTAAGTAAAAATCTACACAACAACAATCTTTTATGAATTTCCCACAGCTAACATCATAATCAATGGTGAAGAAAAAAAAAAGATTTTCCTCTGAGGTCTGGGAAAGAGGAAGTCAACACTGACCTGAAAAGCACTGTGAGTTTAATTAGGCATTTAAAAAAAGACATAAATGGTCTCTACTTTGGAAAGAAGTAAAAGCATTTGTCCACAAACAACATGTTTCATAAAATTGAAAGACTCTATATTCCAAAACATATTTTTATGAGTGAATTCTTTAAAGTTTTATCATGCACAATTGATATTGCTTTTATTTATAACAACTAACAGTGCACAGGGACATTATAAAAATATGTTGATGTTTCTGGCTGGAACTCCCAGCAATAGTTAGAGAGGGTGCCTAAACAGGACTTCCCCTGTAATCAAATGAATGATCACTCTAATTGTCATTACAGAACCTTCATCCAGCAATGGACAGAGGCAGAAGCAAAGATTCATAGCTAAGCACCAGACTGAGCTCCCAGTCCAGAGAGAGAGAGAGAGAGAGAGAGAGAGAGAGAGAGAGAGAGAGAGAGAGGGAGAGAGAGAGAAGAAAGAGAGAGTATATGAGCAAAGGGATCGGGTTCATGGGGAAAAAACCCACAGAGACAGCTGACCTGAGTTAAGGGAGTTCATTGACTCTGAAATAATCACTGAGGAACCTTCAGGAAAAGGAACTAAACCCTCTAAAGTAAACAACTGTCAAATGGTGTGGGCAGTTTGAAGAGCCCTTGAAGTAGGATCAGAGATGTTCCTGATCCATGAACTGGCATCTTGGAGCCCATGCCCTACAGAGGAACACCTAACCCAGCCTCAGTACTGGGATGAGAGATTGTACCTACCTCAATTGGATGTGCCAGACAGAACTTGGACCCCTTGCCCTCCTTGATGAATGGATGGGGGGATGGGGTGGGGGAGGCGTAGGGGGGAATGAGAGGGACTGGGAGGGAGGAGTGATATACAGAAAAGAAAATTTTAAAATAAATAAGGAAGAAATATGTGTGTTTACTTAAAAATAATGTTTGTATAGTAAGAAAGATGCAATCAAAAGTGCTAGGCCAAAATACTTTTTAGTCATAATTTGTAACATTTACATATTTCAAAGAAATCATAGAATAAGATGATTTTATTTTAAATAAAAACAAAGCACTAAAGATTAATTTAAAACTATAGTATACAGTATTATCTGAATAAAACATAACAGAAGTTATTAAAAAAGAAAATAAATAGTATTTTTTAAATTTAGATTATGCGAATTTTTTGGGAAACTATGATCAATAAATTCTTCTATATGGAATTATACTTTTAAGACCCACTAATAAAATATATCATGCTTATTAAAGTTTGCTATTACTTTCTTATCCTAGGAAAAATAAGGCATCTTCAAATACCAGTAAATATATGATTATACTAAGGAATGCAAAAGTTTCTTTGAAAAAGCCTGCAAGATGTCTGTCATCATAATTTCAAAAAAAACCCCAAAGTTAGCACTTTCAAGATGTTGCACATTATTTTCCTTTTATTAAAAATTGATTTTCTCACATAATATATTCTGATTACAGCTTCACTCCCCTCACTCCTCCCAGCTCATCCCCACCTCCCTCCCATCTTGATCTATACTTTCTGTCTTTCATTAAAAAATCAACTATCAAATATAGGATAATAATAAAATACATCAAAATAACATATAATACGATAGAATTAAACTATCACATCAAAATTGGACAGGACATATGGACAGAAGGAAAAGAGCCCAAGAATAGGCAGAAGAGTGTGAAACCTGATCATTCACATACTCAGGAGACCCATAAACATACTGAACTGGAAGTTATAATATATACAAAAGGACCTGTATAGGCCTGATGCAGCCTCAGTCTCAGGTCTTTTGAACTTTGATTATATAGATTGAAAGGACCTTGTTTTACTGCCATCCACCTGCTCGGCTTCTAAATTCTTCCCATCTTTTTAGCTGTCGGGTTCCTTGATCCTAGAAAGAACTTGATGGAGATATCCCATTTATAGCCAAGGTGTCTCTCTCTCTCTCTCTCTCTCTCTCTCTCTCTCTCTCTCTCTCTCTCTCTCTGTGTGTGTGTGTCTGTGTGTCTGTGTCTGTGTGTGTCTAATATCTGCTACAGAAGGAAGCTTCTCTGATTTTGGCTGAGCAAGGCACTGATTTATGAATAGAGCAGAATGCCATTAGGAGCTATTCCATCAATATGTTTTTATTTTAATTAGATTTATTTATCTATTTTACATTCTGACTGAAGTTTTCTCTTTTCTTCTCTCATTCCTTCCCCTCTCCTTCCCTCTGTTCCCATACCTATCTACCCCTTCTTTGTTTTGGGCAGAAAGAGGCAGGCCTGCCATGAGTCAACAAAACATGGCATATCAAGTTGATATAAGACTGAACACCTCCCCTTGTTGGTGACAATTGTGTGGCTTGGTCTGCTTGTGTGGCTCCTGGCAGTGGGACCAGGATTTATTCCTGGTACAGGGACTGACTTTTTGGAGTCCATTTCCTATGGACGAGTACCTTGCTCAGCTTTGATGCAGGGGCTTGGGTATTGGTCTGGACTCAAGTTGGTATGCTAGGCTTTGTTGATTCCCTAAGGGAAGCCTTACCCTCTCTAATGAGTGGAGGGATTGGAGTTGAAAATAGGGGGAAGAAGACTCAGGCTTTATTGGAGGACAGGTCATATCTAGAGACCCAAGAAAACTTTGGTTTTACTGGAGGCCAGACTGGATTAAGGGATCAAAGGTCCAAAATACCCCAGGGGACTGGATTAAGGGACCCAAGGTCCAAAATACCCCAGGGGAGACTCACTACTGTACCTAAAGACTTGTTACTTAGTCATTAGAACCCTTAGACACTTAACCAGAATGCCAGAGAGGAAATGGAAACCAAGGAGCAAAACAAATTTTCAGCAGAAATCAACAATAGAACTATAATCATCCCAAAACCAGATGCCTAAATGCCAGTGCAATCAATAACAGAAAGGCAATGTCACCACTAGAACCCAATTATCCTAAGACAGCAAGATGTGAACATTTCAACACAACTGAAGCACAAGGAAATGACCTTACAAATAACTTTATTAAGATGATAGAGTACATAAAAAGGGACTTAAAAATCCCTTAAAATAATGGAGGAAAAGACAACCAAAAAGTGGAGAAAAATCAATAATCTCTTGAAGAATGTCAAGAAAACCAAGAAAAAACAAATTAACAATTGACTTAAATGAATAAAACTGTTCAAGATCTGAAAACAGAAATAGAAACAATAAATAAAACACAAAATGAGGGAATTCTGGAAATGGAAAACCTGAGTAAATAAACAGGAACTGCGGAGACAAGAATCACTACCAGAATGCAAGAAAAGAAAGAGAAACTCTCAGGCACAGCAGGTAAGAAAGAGAAGATAGAATCATCAGTCAAAGAAAACGTTAAATCTAAAAAAAATTTCTAACATGAAACATCCAGGAAATCTGGGATGAAAAGACCAAATCTAAGAATAATAGGAGAAAAAGAAGAATAGCTGCTCAAAAGTCCAGAGGGCAGGAAAAAAACTCAAACAGGCTTAAAATAAAAAAGAACAATATGAAGAATCAGTGCAACAAATAGGTGGTTCTTTAGAAAAGTAAATAAGATAGTCAAACCTTTATCCCAACTAATGAATAGTCAGAGAATATTGAAATTAACAACAGAAATGAAAAGGGAACATAACAACAGGTACTGAGGAAATCCAGGAAATCTAGGAAATCATTGTCTCACACTCCAAAAAAATTGTACCCTACAAAACTAGAAAATGTAACTGAAATGAGCGACTTTCTTTGTAGATACTAAATGCCAAAAATAAATCAAGATCATATAAAGAATTAAAACACACCTATTACCCTGGAGGAAATAAAAGCAGTCATTAAAAGTATCCTAATCAAGAAAAGTCCACAACCAGATTGTTTCACTGCTGAATTCTACCAGAATGTTAAAGAACAATTAATATTAATAGTCCTCAAATCATTCCACAAAATAGAAACAGGAACATTACCAAATTCTTTTAAATAGGCCACAGTCACTCTGGTACTCAAACCATCCAAAGACTAAACAGAGAGAGTTACAGACCAATTCCCCTCTTGAACATTGATACAAAAATACTCAATAAAGTATTTGCAAACCAAAGTCAAGAACACATCAAAAAGATCATCCATCATGATCAAGTGGTTCATCACAAAGATTCAGGGGTGACTCAACATGTGAAAATCTGTAATTTACCATAAAACAAACTAAAAGTAAAAACAAAACACATGATCATCCCACTAGATGCTGAAAACGGCAAAATCTAATACTCCTTTCTGGTAAAAGTCTTGGAGAGATCAGCGATACAGAGACATATCTAAATATGATAAAATCAATATAAATTTAATTTCATTTTGATTATACAAAAAATATAGCAAGAAGACAGCCAAAATCAAAGCAAATTGAGAGAAACCCAGAGAAAGTCTACTAAAAATCAGGAATAAGATAAGGTTCTATACTCTCTGCATTTATTCAATATAGAGCTCAAAGTTCTAGACGGAAGAATAAAACAACTAAAGGAGATCAAGGGGATACAAACTGGAAGAGAGAAAGTCAAAATATCAGTATTTTCAGTTGGCGCGGTAGTATACTAAACAAACCCAAAAAGTCTGCCAGAAAACTCCTACAGTTGATAAACACCAACATGAAAGTGACTGGATACAAGAATAATTTAAAAAAAATTTCAGTAGCCCTCATATACAAAGGATGAAAGGGCTGAGAAAAAAATCAGGGAATCAACAGCCTTCACAATAGCTACAAACAATATAAAATACTTTGGGGTAACTAACAAAGCAAGCGAAAGCTCAGCCTTCATTTAGGATTATTTCACTAGCTCTTAAATTAACCCAGTTAGTTATTTTAATGTATATTGTGTTCTGTTGTGTAGATCCTTATTTCATCTCTGCATACAACCTATGCTGCTTCCCCCACATCTGGCTAGGGACTATGCCCTCTTTTTCCCAGAATTCTTTCTGCCCAGAAGTCCCACCTGTACCTCCTAACTCTTGGCCATTCAGATTTTTATTACACTAATCACAGCAATACATTTATACAGTCTACAAATATCCCACAACAGCTGCTTTATTTGTAATAGCCAGAACAACCTAGATGCTCCTTAGCTGAAGAACATATAAAGAAAATGTGGTATGTTTACACAATGAAGTATTACTCCGCTTTTTAAAAAAATGACAGCAGGAAATTTGATGGCAAATTGATTGAACTAGAAAATATTCTGAATGTGATAATCCAAATACAGAAAGACAAACACGACATGTATTCACTACTAAGTGGATATTAGCTACAAAATAAATGATGACCATGCCACAATCTACAGATCAAGAGAGGCTAGGTAACAAGGAGGGCCCAAGTGGAGGATGCATGGATCTCTGTAGGAAGAAGAAATGGGATAGATTACATGAGTGGACTGCAGATAGATGGGGATGGAAACTTGAAGGATCAGGTTGAGGTGGTGAATGAAGGAAGAGAGTACTGAAAGAGATGACTGGAATCGGGGGCTTTTCCAGTCATGTAGAAACTCAAGGGAAACTCCCCAGTTAAGACTCCTAACAATAGTGGATAACTAAAGTGTCCATCTTCTGTGATAAAATTGGTAACTATTAGAGAGCCTTTATCCAATAACTGATGGAATCAGACAGGGATCCACATCCAAACATTAGGCCAAGTTCAGGAAATCCTGCTGAAGGGTGGAGGGAAGGACTGTAGGAGACAGAAGGGTCAAGGACATCACAAAAAACAAACAAACAAACAACAGAAAACCCTGCAGAAATAACGATTCTGGCTCATAGAAACTTATAGAATCAGAATCAACAACCAGGGAGCCTGTATGGGACTGACCTAAGCCTTCTACATGTATGTGACAGTTGTGTAGCTTTGCCCATTTGTGGGACTCCTAACAATGGGAGCAGGGGTTGTCTCTTATGCTTTGGCTGGCTTTTGGGAACCTATTTCTCCTACTGAATTGCCTTGCCCAGTCTAAATACACAGGGAGATGCTTAGTGTTTCACATGCAACTTAGTATGCTATGCTTTGTTGATACCCATGGAGAGAAGCTATGGATTTGAGAGAAGGTGGAGGGAAGGAAGGGGGGGGGGGGGATGTGAGAAGAGGAGGGAGGGGAAATTTGGGTCCAGATATAAAATAAATAAACTAAAAAAAATCACAACTCCAAGCATTATGCATATTATTCATCTGAGAACAATAGAGATCACAGAAATAATTACTTTAATATGGTAACAGGGTGTCACAGAAGCCGTACAAACACACTGATTGCTGAAAAGAAGACTGAAACAAATAGTAATGAGAAAACTAGGTATCAAAATGCAAAAGAATGAGGCTAGCCTTCACATAATATAGAAAAGGGAACTGAAATACAGATGTAAGGGTAAAATATGAAACTAAAGAAACCTTTTCAAAGACACACACAAATACTTTATGTTATTGTAATTAGGCATGATTTTTAGGGTTTACCAAAAAATATAATAGAGCAAAATAAAATGTTAGACCACTGTAAAGACAAACACTTAGTGGAGTGAAAATATAACATAGATAATGAAAAATATTCGCAATTTTTTTCTAAAAGACTAGCACCAATTATATTAAGCTTTTCTACTTTTACAATAACAAAAATATCTAATAAAAATGAGCAAATGAAATAAATACTAAGAAAAACCTGAAAGTGACCAATAGGTATATGAAAAATCTTAACTACAAGGATGTGTGAAGTCAAAGTCACAGTAACATGCCAGAAACCATCTGTTAAGATAATCAACAGTAAAAATGAGCAATAGGGCCCAAAATATCAAATATTAGCAAGAATGTAAAAATATTTGAACCCATGTGCATAGTTGGTAATAATGTAAAATGTTGCAGGTGATATTGATATGTAGAAGTAGTAATTTTTCATACTATTCCATCTAGAAATAGCATTCCTAGGCATATGTAAAAGTGATCAAAATAGTTATTAAGTTATATTTGTACCCCACATTCACTGTAGCATTATTATTCATAGTCACAAAACAAAAACAACTGAAATTCCCACTGGTATATGAATGGATGAAAATATGAACCATACAAAGAGTGTTTATACAATGATAGTAAGAAGTAAATCTCATCATGTACTACAAAATCATGGGAAGGCATGATACTAAGTGAAGGGAACAAAGTGGACACAAAAAACTACGTACATGTACAGAGAGGGGGGAAGAGAGAGAGAGATCTTGCACCATTCTACTGTGAAATGTGCAAATATAGTTAAACTTTCAGACACAGGAACCAGAACATTAGGTTATTGGGAACTGAAAAAAAAGAGATGTTTCTGTTGAATAGGTGGAGAGTCAATAATTGAACCTCTAGAAATTGCAACTAAGCATTATGGTTTAAATTATTGTGCTATATAGATACATAGCTATAAATTATGAGAATAAAAATTTTCTACATTTTAGAATTTTACCGTAATTTGCATGAAAGAAAACTGAAAGTAATAATACCACTGTCATATTAAATCTAGCTTCACTTGGATTTATTTGGGTGAGGAGAAATAAAGAAAATATATAGGTTCAGAGCCAGGCAATATATTTCAGTTTTAGAATATCTGCCTAGTGTGTATGAGGCTTATGTTTCCTAGCACTGAAATGGATAAAAATTACCTTTAAGGAGTGTTTATCTGCCTCAATTTAAAAAAAAATTAACATTTTTTAAAAATTTATTTTATATACCACATTTTCCTCTCTTCCAGCCACCATATCTTTAATCCATCCTTTAATCCACTCCTCCTTTGCTCCATTCAGAAAGAGGCAGGCCTCCCATGGTGTTGAACAAAGCATAGCATATTAAGTTGAAGTTAGATCCAGCTCCTCCCCTTGCACAAAGGCTCAGGGAAGAGGGAAACATCTTTCCAAAAGCCAGCTAGGCACAAGGGACATGTTGTGATCTCACTGCTAGGACGGAACCTTATGAAAAGAACAAGCTATACAACTGTCTCACACAGAGAGGGGGCCTCTGGTGGCCCCTATGGGCTCCATAACTGTTAAGAAGGAGTCCAAGCTCCGGGAGTTCTGAAGAAAAGGGAGGAGGGATTGTAAGAACCAGAGCGGGTTAAGTTCATGACCAGGATCTCACAGACACAGCACACCTGAGCTCATGTGAGCACATGCATAGTGCCTCAAAATTAAAAGAAAAAAAATGATACTATTGTTTAATTCCTGTATTCTAAAATTAAATAAATGATAGTAGAAAAATATCAAAAGGGCAATTTAAACAAAGGATGGGTAGATCACCAAGGAAAGTCAGTTAAAAGAATGCACCTTAAAATACTTAGTACTGTATATTGTATAGCATAGCATACTATTTAATTATAACCATGAATGAATTGAATAATTAGGGTGGAATTGAAATATTTTTAACTTTTAAGAAAACTTTGTGTATAATTTTTATTTAATTCCTAAAATTAACCAAAAGACTAGTTGCAATGATATATCAGCCTTTTCCTGGTGGCTTTTTCTTTGTTGGAAATCAGTGATCTAATGAATTTGCTCACTGTCTCTTAGATGGTATCAGGATACTGACATGAATCTCAGAGTTCTCAGCCATGAATGTGAAAAGATAGCACTCCTCTTACACTGGCAGCACCCACTAATTTTAATAGGGTAGAGACTCATTTAAATTACTTAAAACTCTAGTAATATTAAATTAATGGCCTTTTAATGTTCTGTTTAATCCAGGCTAGAAAGATGTAAGATAGAAAGTAAATGGGAACTCTACATTTATTTATCATATGACATTGTCTTCTTTGTTTATCAAAAACAATCTTTGTCATAACTGGTCTTAGACATAGCAAGAAAAATATCAATTTTTACTTTGGAATAACAAATTAATAATCCTTCTATACCCAAATATTCTTTTAAAACTGCACCTACTATAAATGATTAATCAGTATGTTTGTCAAATTTCTTTTAGTGTCGTTTGTATATGTATCTGTGCTATATTCATATCTGTATACCTGATCATGTGTTTGGTGGATTACTGTGTGAATGTTCAAGCAAACATATACATATGTATGTAGAAGACAGAAGCTGATGTCAAGTACCCTCTTCTATCACATTCCATTTTACACAGAGAGGTAAGTCTCTCTTACTGAATCCAGGGTGGGTCAGTTCTGCCAATCTAGCTAAATGGCTTGCCCCAGAAATTCCATGTCTCTGTTTTCTTTAGTGCTGAATTACAAGTTAGCTTCTTGTGTGTACTAAGGATCTGAATTCTGGACCTAAAACTTGTAGGGTAATTTTTCATACATAGCCATTTTAGCAGCCACTATTTCATATTCTTATGTGCATTTCATTAAACATAGCTGGGAATGTAGGCCACTTGTTGAAATGCTTGCTTAGTAAGCACCAAGTCCTGAGTTAGAATCATGAAATACCACATAAGCCTGACACATTGTACATGACAGTAATCTCAGCCCTTGGGAGATCGTGGTAGGAAGACTAGAAGTTCAAGGTCATCATCAATAATACATTGCAAGTTTAAGACCAGTTTGGGATGCATGAATCATTGCCTCCAAAGCCAAAAAAAAAAAAAAAAAACCCAAAACAAAACAAAACCCAACCCCCCCAAAAAAACAAAAACAAAAAACTGCATATTAAATTTAATATAATAATTAATAATAGAGTGCAAGATAGCAAGATATGAGTTTTTCACATAACTGACAAAAATTATAAAAAAGAAAACTGTAAATTTTACAAAGGTAATAGGGAAGAAAGGGAGAGCTGGAAATAATGCAACACAGTATTCACATATAAAAAATCTCAAACAATTCAAATTTAAAAATAACTAATTATTAAGCAGTCTTGATTCATAATACTCCCTATGTTCAGACATATATCCTCTATAGGGCTTTCTAGCCTAGGACAGATAAACTCACCAGTGCTTCATTGTTGCTGTATTTACAAAGTACCTTTATTCTTTGAGATGGAACCACTCAAATCTAGAGCTCACCATTTCTTCTAGATTGGCTGGGTGATGATCTACCTGCCTCTACCCAGCCCCGGTCCTAAAGTCAAAAGTATACGCTGACATATCTGGCTTTGTACATGGATGTTGCGGATCAAACTCAAATTCTCATGTTTGCTCAATAAGCTCTTTACCCATTGCCCAATCAGCCAAGTCCCAAATGGTTTTCAAGGACACTGTTTGGAAGTTGCTGTCAAAGGCTTGCCTGATAATCTCACCCCCTGTGTGATACTGGATTGGCATCTACTTACTTCTTTTCCATCTTCCTTGATAACATGTTCATTTTGAATTTCATCTCTGAATTCTGTGGTATTGTTTCAAATAGTACTAATATTTTTGAATTAGTACTGAACTGAACTGTAGACCATCTGATCTGGCTCAGGATTCAATTCTATTCTCTAAGCCTTACCTACATGCTGTTTCTTTTCTTTTCTTCTTTTTTTTTTTTTTTGCAATCTGAAGAAAAGAGCAAGATTGCTCAAAACTATAAAAGAATTTTTACAACTGAAGGATAGGTGGATGGAAATAACATTCTAGTCAGAGACAAAGGTGTAAGAGACGTTTATCCTTATTTTTAAAATTAAATGTTTTCTAATGTTTTAAACTATTTCTACTACAGCCAAACGTATCTTGAGCACCTAAAGATTAATTTCAATCAGAAAATAATTTTTTACATTTAAATTTCCTTTGTGCACAGGTGAGTATGCACAAAATATCTGTGCAGGTGAAAACACTACTTGTGGAAATTGGCTCACTCCTTCCCCCGTGTGGTAATGATAATCAAATGCTGATCATCACCATGCTTGATGGCAAGAACTCTTACCAGCCGACTCATAGTCATCTACTCTCTGAAGGACAGCTGCTGCCTTTGGTGGGTTTTGTTCCTTATCAGATGCAGGAGAAACAGGGAAATGGTTCTTCTTCCTTACCACATCTTGTTGGGTTTCAGTGCTTTCCTTTCCAACCTTTCTCTCTGCTACTGCTTCTCTCAAAGGACTATTACTCATACTTGGTTCACTGCACCCAGCATTTGGAAAATCCCCAGTTTTTACGTAAGATAAATATGGAGATAATGATACACTATTTCAAGGACATGTGATCAAATTAATAGTAAGCTTAGTAAGCATAAGTATTAGTTATGACAAAGCAACAATGTAATAAGAGAATGTCATCTAATTTCATTAATAAACACAGTACTTTTTGTAAGTCCAAAATTTATCAGATACAGTAAAACTTATGCAGGCAACTAAATTAGTTAGATGACTGTTGCTTGAATAAAGGAAAGTCAGGGCCAGATTTCTGGGAAAGTCGGAGATATTAGAGAAAATAAACACCACAGTCAGATCTCACCCAGCTGTCTTCCAGCTTCCTCAGCCTGGCTCCTGCTGGCCTCTTCTGCTCCTCTATCTTTCTATGTCTGCCTTAAATACTGTCTTTACTCAGGTAAGACTTGGTCCCACCACTGCCTGCCTGAGAGCCTGGAACTCCTTCTGTAACCTAAAATGACCTTGGACTCAGATTGGATTAAAGGTGTAGGTCACCACTCCCAGGATACTCCCTGTGCTGGGATTAAAAGTGTGAATCACCTCTCTCTGATCCTCCCAGACTGACTGTGGGTAGATTCCTCTGATATCTCCGAATGTTTTATTATATCCCCACCGATGACTTTACCCTTAAAAATTTAAGCTTTCTAGCCATGTAAATTTCATTAGTTATTTCTCTCACATTGTGAATTTTGTTATTGTTGTTATCACTAATATAGCCATAGTATTATTGTTTCTATTCCCATTTGTTCTCAATAATGCCCAAGTCTACAGCTCTTATCGTGAATAGTGACAGTGGGTACATCTAAATAAACACAGCATTAGGATGATTTGAGGAGCATTTATCATGGTTCTTTAGTACTAGCATGGCACATGACTTTGTTTATATTTTTGTCAACTGCTCTTAATGCCAACTTCTTGCTGGTGAGACTAGATTGTCCAGCTATAACGTTTTGTTTCTGGGTATATGCAGCTCTCTGTTCTCATTTGTCTAAGACACATTTTGATATTTAACTTTAATAGCATTGCCTTTATTGTTGCTTCCTTCCCTGCTTCTGGTTTCAAGTGTTTTGTTTTTAGAAATTTAATACTTCCTAATTTATGTATACCTCCATTGTTTCCCAAGTAGCCAGCTGTACAGTCACTGCTGATGAAACAGACTGCTGTAAGTGGCCATTGTGTGACCACTTATAATCGACACGTTCATAGGAAAAGTACTCAGGTTTTCCCACTAGCTGCCAAGTAACAGATCCCCACTTTCCACAAGTTGTGTCTGGAAATAGGTCTCATTTTAATAGTTGCCAAGTATTTGAGATTCTATCTACTAACAAACCAGTTTTTCTTTACTATATCCTAGCTGTAATTGTCTTCGGCGTCAATCACTCCACTGTGAATCACTAAATACAAGGTATTGTTATTACTATAATTATTGCTATTATTGCTATTGCATGTCATTTCTGAATGCAGAGGGGAATTCTGAAGAAGGAATATTTTGAAAAGAATGGTACTGACACTTTCACTAAGAGGAAATAAATTATGCTAAATGTGAGTCAGAAATTTGAGTCACACAAAAAGGAACAAATGTGTGTACCTTGTTAGGATTTTTTCTTGCTGGTAATTATAGTATCATTCCTTTTCCCTAGATGTTTCAGAATCAGAAAGCTTAGAAGATGTAATCCTGTACATTTATCTTCTTTTCCTTGGTGCTAGGCTTACACTTCTTGAGATTAAGTAAATAGAAGAGATTGGGGGTAAATGATAGACAGGAACACAAACAAAACCCCAGCCCCCTTACTGCCCAGTAACTGGAGGGAAGGTCCTCTGAGGCTCCATTGTCATTGAACAAGGTGCACTCTCTCCAGGGATGCTGTCTCTATTCCATCTCCATCTCTATGCTAAGAGGATGCACTGGTGCTGGAGTGAGGAAATACACGAGTGAAAATAACATATTAGCTTCTCAGTGTTTTTAGGAACATTTTGTGGTTCATCCGATACTAATTATAATAAGACTTCAAATGTGTTACCATTTCATGAAGTCCTTTTCATATGCCAACCTCGCCAGATCTTATTTTTGCTTCCTGCATATTTTCAGGCACTGAGATAAGTAGTTCATATTGCTTCTTTTCCTTTTATAACTTCTAAAATATGTGTGCACTCAACATTATTTTTTAACTGAATCTGAATCTCTTTCTTTCACTCAGATATTTTAATTGTACCATTTCCAATACATTTAAAATACAAATAACATATGAAATGTGTCAGTCTTCACATTGAATTTATAAATAAGTCTAGTCACAGTCAAATAATTTCACACATTGCCCAGCATGAGCGTCAATTTAAAATATGAGACTCGTAAATAAAATGAAAACTGTTACCCAGCAGACATGAAAACAGTTATTATGGTGGAGTTAATCTTTGCACCAGCTCATGGTCTTTCAGTACAGTGCTTTGACTGGGAACCCCTGAATACCACAGGTTCTGTATAATAAATCTTACTATGCTATCTCATTTGAAAATTTAAATCAAGTAAGCATCACCATCTACTTGAATTAAATTTAACCTTGTGGAAAAGAAGATAATTGTATATTTGCAAAGGATGTCAAAATAGCATGAGATGGTGTGTTTTCAGTGAAAAATAAGCAGAACTGTTTCAAATTCTTCTGAATACCCAATGAATATCTAGAACATCGTAATATACTCAGAGGTCAAGTATCAGTTTTGGAAGGTTATGGATGTTGAACAAGACTATTGATACCTGATCATTCACTGCACAGAGACTATGGAACATTAATAGAAAGAAAACATTCCAGAGATGTTTCGGTTATAAGGTCTTTGTGTTAAGTACAAATTTTCAAAAATAAAACATTTCTAGATCCTCTTAAGGAAATGTTGAAAGTGGGTTTAATTATCATAGTGAAGTTTGCATGGCTTGTGGAAGAATACATGACTGATTTTTTTTTTTTTATGCTGGGAGGAGCGATTTATCTGTCAACCTTTAGTCATACTAACACAGTGATTTTATACAGTGATTTTATATAGTAATATTATTTATCAAAATCTTACATTTTGTTTGTCCTTTATCTATTTCTATAGTAAAAACAAGATTTTCTAAAATAATAGATTTCCCACTTCTGTTTTCCTCAGGAATATCTATAGACAGAATACGCACACCTCTTTATATGTATATACAATATGTTTATATGTATATTGCTGGATTTTAATTTTAACACACAAAGTAATGGATTTTATCATGCAAACTTCAAACATATACTTCCTTCTTATTTGTTATTTCTCCCCATTATTTTCCTTCCCTTGAGTAGTCATCATGTCACTTCATATCACTACAGCTTCAGGTCATTTCCATCACCCTCTTCCCCCCCCATTACCCCCTCAAGATATCACCCCCCTTTTCCTCCCATTTCTCCCCCTCAAGATTCTGGTCTCCTTTCTACACACACACACACACACGCTCACACATGCACACGCACACACATGGACATGCACATGCACAAATGTGGACACCAATTTTGTTTGTTTGGTAATATATGTGTTATTGTTTCTCCTTCAACTTTACTATCAAATTATAGCTTAATTAGCAAAAACAAAAGCTTCTCTGATGTGACAACAATGGCAGTGTTTTGGCATTGTTACTTTCTATTGGTTTTTATGATAGCTGCATTCTCATCTCCCATTAAATGTGTATATAGTTACTATTTTCCTAAATTATTGAAATTTATCTGATTTATTTCTTAAAAGTCATAAATTGTTAATTTTGCCTAAATGCTGTGGTTGATTTTTAATGTATGCAATGTGGCTCTTTTTTGATTTCTGACTGCTTCTGTGATTCATGTACTTCTTAGATTTGTTATAACAGTTAAATAATTTAACACTCATGAAGCACATATTATTGCAACTAAATATTTCTGCATTTTACCATAGTTTTTCTGTTTTTTAAAACTTTTAATTTATACTAAGTGAGTAATTAATTCAACATCTCACCCTGTGGTTATCACCATCTGTTATACACTGAAAATTTTCAGGTGTCAAATATGAGCCATTTTTGCACAAGTTTTGTTAATTTCTCTCAATGACAATGTCAAATATCTTTATCATTGTCAATTTTGAGCTGTGGAAGTGTTAACTAGTTGATGGAAGTTGTGTGAGTTGGAAGCAACAGAGTTACAATTCTGATCAAGGACGGTTGTCCTCATGAGCTCGGATCTTGACTCAAAACACATACTCACATTCATCTTATCTTTTCTTCATAGGTGTATGTCAAGTGAACGGACAGCTTGAAGTTGTTTTATGCTTTACTGACCTAGGTTTCTTCAGGGATGTCTTTACTATCCAAATATGTTTATATTTATGCTATAAATGGATTTGAAGACATTTTCATTTTATAGATCCAGTATTCCTCTTTTTCTTTACAGAGAATGGATGGCAGATATTCCAAAATCTTCCTTTCCGATACTATCTTTTGCTGTTGTCTCTCCATTTTCCTATTACTGAACTTGTTCATTACTACTGTGTTTTGTTTCTCCTAGTTTATTCTCAAACAGGTCCTGAGAGTCAGGCTGAGAGTCTACACTGTAGAATCTACAGTCTTATTTGCAGTGTACATTAGGCAATAACATTCTTCATAATAATGGAAATATTTTGGAAGTACAAATGAATCTGGTGTTGTAATTAGTGGAGGACACTGAAATCAGAATCAGAGTTCTGATGACTCACCCTCCAACCATAAGTGGAATACTATTTTCTTGCATGAAACAATCAGCAGAAGCATTTCATATGGGTGATGTGGGAATGCCTTTCTGTATGCTGTGAATAGCAATCTTTAAATAAAGGAGCTGTTTTGGCCCATGACAGGCACCATAGAAAAAGTAGGAAGAGGAATCAGAATAGGTAGAAGGAGCCAAAAGCCAAAAGGATCAACATGTAAAGAGAGAGAGACCATGCTAGAAGCCCAAAGGAGCAACATGTAAGGAACATAGGTAAGCCACGGACCACATGGCAGGAGAGATTAATAGAAATGGGTTGATCTAAGATGTAAGAGCAAGCTAGCAATGTGCCTGATCCATAAGCCAAACAGCATGAACTTAATATAAGCATCTGAATCATTTTGGGGGGCTTGAGTAGTGGCAGGAGGCTAAGGGGTCTGTGGCTGCAGGTCTGTGGGTCTGGGCCTCTGGCTGCTCAGGACCGAGAAAAAAAAAAAAACCACATTTTAATATATGGCACCCAACGTGGGGCCGAATATCCACTTAAGGCCTGAGAAAGTTTTAAAAGGGTTCTAGTTCACAGAAACTGAGCCAAGGCAGCTTCCAAATTGTGTATCTGAAGCAGGTCATTGTACAGAGAAGGCTCGGCACCTGGCCACATTCAAAATGGTGCCGGCAGACTGGTGGCAAGAGTGTAAGATGCAACCAGGCTGGTTCCTGAAGTCTCACAGAAGACTTGGTAGCATGAGATTGCCTTAAGGTTTCTGTTTATTTTGAACAAAAAGGAAGCAAATACAGATACTTAGTAGCAACATTTTCTTGAGTCTGCTCTGTTTGCTGGCCACAAACAGATGCGGTCCCTTTAAGAGAACTTACTGATTCAGTTTTGCAAAATCTATGTGGTTCTTTAAGAGAGTGTGAGTATTTCAAAAGCTCTTATGGTTAGAAGATGATTAAAGATTCACAATAAAACAGATTCAGATGAAAAGAAAAACCTGTAAAAGAGTTACAATGTGTGTAAAAGGTACATAGGCTTCAGAGAGAAAAAGAAAGAGGATAGAGAAAGTCTTTAAAAAGAGAAATAGAGTAATAAAAATATAATAAGCCACATAAAGATGGAAAATAGACAAAAAAATCTGGATTTTGGTTGTTATTGTGTTTTCTTTTAATTTTTTAACTATTAATGAGCTAACTGCTGAAAGATAATGGATTGCAAATGCAAAGGCTACTAAGTTAAACAAGAATATATATTTTAAAGGTGTCTTGATTTTGAAATTTGTGTCTAAGGATTTATTGCTTTGGAAGAGTTCTGCTTTTGTTTCCACAGAAGATGAGAACCTGTGGATTGCTTCCAGGCAAATATGGTTTCATCAACCAAGACCCCCTGAAAAAAATCTCTGATGAGAAGAGATGGCCATATCAGCTTCAGGGCTACAGACTATGATCCAGTCTCAAGAACCCATGAGATTTTCAATGCCCTTTAGTCAGCAGGAAGAAGTAATGGAAAACTATGCCCAAATTCCCAAAATATTGTTTATAAATGTTTTTTTTCATTATAAATGGTTAATGGTCATAATTAATCTCTTTGTAAGAAGAAAAGGGGGATACGGTATATAAATAATTTTTAAAAACTTAGATTATTAAATTTACTTAGATCAAGAAATAAGCTGTTAATCTCAAAATGTTTTACATTGGCATGGATTTTGGCTTATTGATAGAAATTTAAGGTCAATTCTCTTATGCTGTATGTATTCTTCTACTCTTGTTTAAGATATGATGTTTGTGTAACCAATTTAAATTTGTAATGTATAATTAAGAAATGCATGTTAGATTTTTAGGTATACATAGATATATTTCAATTTGGTAATCTTCAAAGACTTCTAAGACATACAAAATATGGCATTTAAATGTTTTAAGAACTTATACTTTACTGGACAGGGAGACAGGTCTGCTTCTGGCAGCATCAATTTACTTCAAGAGAAAAATGGGCATCGAAGAAACTTCATATGGAGATTCGTTTCTTTGTGGCATCGGTTAGCCACTGGACATAAACCTGTTCTTATGTTGACTGCTTGACAGTATACTGTTTAAACTGGACATGAGGTTCCATAGGAAGGTGACCTCTGAACTTTGGCAGAACAAGCCAAAATGGTCATTCAGGTTCCTGCTTTCCAGAGAAAACTGTCATACATTCTTCAAGACTGGAGGAGAAGTGACTGATTAACTATACCAGAATGGGCAGAGCAGATTTCCTGCTTCACTGAAATAAAAAGAGACTCTGGGCCTGTAGGCTGAAGATGATTGCCCCAACTTTGTAAAGGAACTTTGGGTGACTGTCCAGGCAGATAGGTGTCATCTCTGTCGTTCCTGGATTTTGGAAGTCACTTGCACTTGCGGTTTACTTAGGTAAATATATATTTCTGTGGTCTTTGATGTAGTTAAAGATTATATAGTCATAGGTATAGTTTTTCTTGGTTATTTTAAGGTACATATGAAACATTAGATTCATAAGGATAAGATTGATAAGAGTATTTTCTTTAGTTTGCTAAATACAAATGGACTATATTCTGTAACTGTAATTCTTGCTTGATAGCTGTTTTGTTATATGTAATTTTGCTTTGTTAAAATTTAAGCCTTCCTTTTTTATTAGACAGAAAGGGGGAAGTGATGTGGGAATGCCTTTCTGTAAGCTGTGAATAGCAATCTTTAAATAAAGGAGCTGTTTTGGCCCATAACAGGCACCATAGAAGAAGTAGGAAGAGGATTCAGAATAGGTAGAAGGAGCCAAAAGCCAAAAGGATAAACATGTAAAGAGAGAGAGAATGGGCTAGAAGCTCAAAGGAGCAACATGAAGGAACACAGGTAAGACACAGACCACGTGGCAGACAGATTAATAGAAATGGGTTGGTTTAAGATGTAAGAGCTAGCTAGCAATGTGCCTGAGCCATAAGCCAAACAGCATGAACTTAATATAAGCGTCTGAGTCATTTCTGAGGCCTGAACAGCTAAGGGTGGCTAAGGGGTCTGTGGCTGCAGGTCTGTGGGTCCGGACCCCTGGCTGCTCAGGACCAAGAAAACAACACATTCTAACATATGGGCTCAGTGTTGTGGCTTTGACTGAATCCAGGACATTTAGGCCTTTGTTTCTTCGGTCTTAATTCTCAGTTTATCTTTTTTTTTTTTTTTTTTTTTTTTTTTTTTTTTTTTTTTTTTTTTTTTTTTTTTTTTTTTTTTTTTTTTTTTTTCCAGAGCTGAGATTATAGAAGGATGCTCTCTAGAATCCCTGCGATTGTGAGTCACATGAATGCTTACATGCTTAAACCTATAATTATGTAAACAAGACTAGCAAAATAACCATAAGAGTGCCAACATGGATAGGGAAATACCATAAGCCACATTCCTAGGTGAAGACATGTAGAGTTTCAATGACCTCTGAAAAAGAGAAATATATTTTTCTCCAAGAATAAAACTAAGTAAACAAATGTAAATATATGCACATATGAGAAACACTAAATAGACTTAGCAGCTTGTGCAGATGGATGTAGTAATAATAATTAAAGCAGAATAAATCATGAATTAGAAAGGGCATCAGAGAAGTTATGGGAGGAGAAGGAGCATAGTGAAGGAAGAATGGAAATATAAATATACTCATGTATGAAATTCTCAAAAATGTAGTTAAAGTAATCATATCATCAAAAATTTGATAAAATAAAAGCATTTTACATAAGGTTTCACTATGTAGCCATGGCTAGCCTGAAACTTGTAACTAGGGGGAGGCTGGTCTAGAACTCAGAGATCTGCTTTTCTCTGTCACCAAAGCGCTAGGATTAAAGAATGAACTACCACACAAAGCAGATGTTTTGTTTTTTATTTAACTCCAAGTGAGTCCCCTACACACTGAAACCTTAAAAAAAATTGAAATCATGGTGTAGATCGAATTATTTTGTTTCTGGTGACATTTTTTCAAAAGTTTATGAAGTAAATGACAAGTGTGCAAGTTCTTCTTACTCTTCTAGCTTCTAGTAAGTTTTAAATTTATTTATGATCAAACATTGGAAGATATGAAAATACCGTGTTCCACATCTAAAGAGAGACCTTCCCATCTGCTAATGGCAAGCACATAGAAAAACAGAAAAGGCTGACTTCATGCACAGGAATTCTCTTCTCTTAGTGTAATTTTTTCAGTAATCCAGAAAAAGAAAAGCCAGAGAGACCTGAGAGAGTTGTTCACCTTTGTGCCATATTCATTTATCACCTACACAATAGAAAATAATTAAGACCTGCAGTCTAAAGGCAGGTGACCTATCAGAATATTAAGGGCGTCTTCAAGTAGGTGTTCCATTATGTGAACATGTAATTACAGTGCCTTAGGACATTGTCGGAGTATCTTGCTGATAAGTTGTGTGAATAAATAACTCTATTCTAACATAACTCCCATGTTTTGTAAAGTAAGCATGTATTTCTGCTTTGTATTCATTAATATTTTTGCTTTTTGGCCAAACAGCTTCATTAAATCATCTTGTGTAGGAAATCTGTGATATGTGTGTATGTACAATTAATAGTGATTTTATTAAGAAAATAGCTTACAATGTTTAATGTCATGCAATATAAGAGAGTGGAAGCAGAATTCAATAGTATGTTTTAAATTTTAATTAAAAGATGAAACATTGACCTCCTCATTAATGATTTAGGGCAATATATAGAGTTGTGTATGGCTCTTATCACTTAAGAAAATTAAAGTTAGCTTCTTAATAAATGGTAATGTATTGAATAAGAAGAAAGCTGTGGTAGGGGGCAGATGGCAGATATCATGAGTGTTCATTCTACCACTGATGCTAATGACCTTTGGCAATACAAAAACAAAAAATTATAATTAATAATCTTAAAGACTCAAAAGATTTGCTCATTTCCAATTGTGAGAGGCAAGATGACTCATCTGGCATTACAGAAGGAATGGAGCCAGTTACCACAAAACCATGTGCTCTATATTTTTAAGAAAAAAAAAGCATCAGAGTTTAAAGATCAGTCAATTATAACTTCAAATGCACTGTTTACAGCTCTTTTATTACAGCATAGTATCAAGTATATTGAATAATTTAAGTTAAAAAATAAAATTTAATTTCATTGAATTTGGCTTAGGTTATGACATTTTGAGCATTTATTTTTATATAATATTGAGCTCTCTTCATTTGTATTTATAATATCTTCATTGATTGTATGCCTTATAATTTCTAGCATTCAAGTGAAAGAAATGTATGGTAAATGTTCAAATACCGCTTATATTCTACAAGTAATTTTTGCAATGTTTATCATATTATACAGTTATCCACTTATCCATCTCCTAGTACTTCTTTGTCAGTCACACCAAATAGGATGCAGACATCAATATATGCTGCCCTTAAGCACTTTGCATTCATCTTATTAAGTGCATTTTAATATTTGTTTAAGGATACTTGTCATTTTTCTTTCAAGTTTTTTTTTGAGTATGGAATGAACGCTTTTAGCATATAATATTTGGTGATGTACATTTAGAAATGTGCACACACTGTTACCAAAGTATAAAACATTATGCTGGGACTGGCCCAGTAACACCTTCACTGGCTTTTCTAGTCAATCTATGTTTCTACTCTAAGTGCAAATGCAGGTGCTGCCTCTCCTGTTCTAGAATTTTATGCAAGTTAAGTCACATGTCACATATTTTTTATAAAGTACCATCACGGAGCATAATGCTTTTAAATTTTTACCACTTACTGTTTGCATCAATATCTTATCCCCTTTTATTGTTGAATTATATCACTTATAAATGAACTCAATGTATTTATCTACCTATTCTGCTTTTCTCAGACAGTTGAGCATTTCTCATATTATATTATGAGTAAACCCAGCATGGCCTTAAAAAAAATCGTTCTATTGTGTATGCTTTCATTATTCTAACCTAAATCTTTGTAATAATGTTTGGATTATGCAATAATTTGCATGCTTTAATATAAAATAAATTTCCAAACCTTTTTTTACCAAAGAAATTTCTCAGTTTTATACTTTCAGTGACAATACATAAAAATACCAATGTTCTTGCCTATTCATTTTTGTAAGGCTATAATGTTTGCCTTTCTGTATAATGTGGTTTCTGTTGCTGTTGGGATAACTATTTATACTTCCTTCAAAAACAATAACATCGACTCTATTAGTTGGTTTACAGTCTCTGGGAAATGTTTCTTTTTATTTTTCTCTTTTCTTATTATATTGATTCTCCTTAGCCTGTTTTACTTTATTTTATATTTTTGTGATTATATTGTAATTACCTTTTTCTTTTCCCCCCTTCAAATTCTCTCACACATCCTTTTTTTCTCTCTTTTTAATTCATGGCCTCTTTTTTGACCAATTGTCATTGCATACTTACATGCATCTGTATATATGTCTAAATAAGATGCGCTCAGTCTGTAAAATGTTATTTATATGTATGTTTTCAGGGATGACTATGCCATATTGGATGACCAAGTGCTATATTTTTCAGAAAAGGATATTTCTCTCATTCCTAGAATTTCTTATTTTCCTGAAGTTGATTTTGTATGGTTGAGCCTCATGGGCTTTTCCCTGTTCATTCTTGAAATTTGTTGGTTTTCCCTTATCCATCTCACTTTCGTGTGGTTGTATTGGTGAGAATTTATGGGTGTAACTTCTGAAATTCCTAGGAGACACAATTGCCCAGCAAACCTAATATTCTGCCTCTTACAGATTTTTCACTACCCTAATAATACAATGGTCAATGGTCCCTAAACCTAAGGTGAAGAAGTGCTTTGTAGGTATGTCCACTGGGAATCAGCTTCACAGCTCTGTATTTGATTGTATTTCTCTATAATGCTCTCTTTCTGTTGCAAAGAAAAGTTTCTTTAAAGAGGGGTGAAAATAACACTATCTGTGAGTATAAGGACACTATTTAGACTTTTCAGATCATGCTGGCTGCTAAAAACAGTCATTGTAAATTCTCCAATATTTATGACTTCACTGGCACTAAAGAGTTAGCTAGGTTTCAACTACTAGGTGTGGTTTTTCTCGAGTTGCACAATATTACATAGGATTAGAAAGTTGTTGGTTACCACTAAGGTATTCATGCCATTACTGCACCTTAATGATTATCTTGCCATGCTGGCCGATGTCATAGATGATAGACCTCATAGTTCGGAAGGACTTTGTTGCCTCCTTCCTTTGGAAGCTTGCATAACATCTTTTGTCATCATAAAAGCTAGTCCACATAGAAGAAGAATTAAGGTAGTTCCAGCTAAGGAATCTCTAGTTCCTGTGTCTGAGTTGCACGGTGTCTTCATTTATAGTGACTATCCTCCACCTCTGAAGTCGACCAAAGAAAACATACGGTAAATGTTTTTGAAGTCTCCTAGACAGTCCTGGCCAACAACTGAAAAGATAGCTTTTCATGTATACTACTGTTTATGCTATATGGTCTATGGCTCTTGGAGGAAGTATTGTTATTCCAGATAAGAAAGATTCATTAAAATGATATTGCATATTTAGATACAGATTTACATATTTAGATACACAACTACACATATTATGTTTTCTTTGTAAATAGTTAATAATATGGTATCTTATGGCTTTCTAATAATGTCCTTGGTGTTATTTTATCCTTCTGTTGCTTCGATATTTACTCCTTTCCCCCCTTAGTAATGCCCCATTTTCCTGTTTCTCCTATTAGATCCCCTGAGTCCAGTTATTTTCCTCTACTCTGCTCCCACTTTATTCTGAATTCACCTCTATCACTGCTTAAGGAGTCCTCTCTTCCCATTTACCATATGAGATCACTTGTGCCCTGCTGTATCCCTTTACCTTTCCCTCACTTTTATTTGCCTTTACCTCCTTCACAATCCCTAAAGGGCCTCCCTGTTTCCCTGATCAGATCACTAGTTATTCTACTGTCTTTTCTTCCCCAACTCTTCTATCATAGAAATGGCCCTGTTTCACTTTCCTAGTTTCTTCAATTACTACAAAGTTTGTACTCTTATCTAAAGATTTGGAGCTAGAAGTCTCCAGTGAGAAAGAGCATGTGATACTGTTCGTCTAGGTCTAGCTTACCTCACTCAATATGATCTTTTCTAGTTCCATCTATTTTCCTGCAAAGTTTGATTTCATTTTCTTTTTACAGCTAAATTGTGTTCCAGAATGTATTGCATTCTAAGTATGTATTTGTTGACATAGGACATTAAGTTGCTTCTTTTTCCTACCTATTTCTTATAAAGCAGCCGAGATTATGGCTAAGCAAAGATCTGTAAAGTAGAGGTCAAGTCCTTTGAACATGTACCAATGAGTGGTATAGCTGGGTCACATGGTAGATATATTTTAAGCTGTTTGAGAATTCTCCATACTGATTTGCATAGCTGCCACACCACTTTGCAATCCCATCTAATTTGGACAGTGTTCCTCTTCCCTCATACCACTTTAAGCATTTGTTATTCTTGTCTTGTTGAGCTTGGCCATCTCACTGGGGTAAGATGGTCTCTCAAGGTTATCTTACCTGATGTAAGATATGTATTTACCTGATTGCTAAGAATTATGAACATTTGTTTGGAAGGAGATAGTTCTTAGTCTTTTTTCTTTTTTTGAGAACTCTTTCCTACAACTGTATCACGTAGGATGCTGTCTATGTTTACTTCCAGTAGCTTTGGTGTTTCAGGATTCATATTTATGTCTTTGAACAATTTAGAGTTAGTTTTGTGAAAGTTGACAGATACACATCTAATTTCATGCTTCTGTAAGCTGACATCATTTTACTAAGCTCCATCTGTTAAAGATAATTTCTCTTATCCAGCTTCTGTTTTTGAATGTTTCCAATGGCACATTTTTTTTTAAAAATTTTGCTATTAAACAAGATTTGATTACATAGGTATGTCGTAATTAACTGTTGACAGATACTTATGTTTCCAAATCCTGGCTATTCTGAATAATGCTACAAATAACATGAAAGTGCAAATGTTTACTTGAGATTTTTACTTCACTTCCATTAGCAGCATCCAACAATGGGATAGCTAGATTAAACAAAAAGTCTATTTTCAAAAGATTTTTGGGGTTATACTATTTTTCTTCAGTAGTTGCGTAATTCATACCTTACAAAAACATGCGAATTTCTTTTACTTCATAAACTTGCCAGCAAGCATCAATTTATGTTAGTTAATCAACCAGTGTAGACAGTAAAACATTGTGGTACACACACACACACACATACACACACACACACACACACACACACACACACACACACACACACACACACACAGACACACACTGTATAAGTCTTCTGTATAGATTTATGCAGGCCATTAGCTCATTTACTGTATTTTAATTATTTTGGACTGTGAGATCTCTGAGTTTCTCTTACATTTTCAATATTAAGTCTATTTTAGATGTGTAATTTAAACATTTTGCTTTTATATCCTTGGTTGCCACTTATCTCCATAATTATTTTTCCATTGCATAGAAGTTTTTCATTTGATATTGCCTCACTTGTTTATTGTTTTTCAGTTTTGCTTGCGTTTTTGGAGCAATATGGAAACTATTGTCAAAAACAATGGCAAGTGAGTACTTTCCCTTTGCTATCAATCAGAAAATTTATGCCAGAAAAATCTGTCCTTTAGCTAGGACGAGGATATGAAGACATTCTCAAATAAATAAGATCTGAAAGGGTTCATTAACACTACATCTATCACCAAAGAAGTATAAGAAAGAGGCATTTAAGTTGTGCTGAAGAGACACTAGATAACAACCTGAAGGTGTCAAAGTATAGAACTTTCTGGTAAAGACAGAGTCATAAACAATATACTTTCTTCTTAACGGCACCAACACTATTAGGACAGATGGTGCATATATATGAGACTGTGAATCAGAAACAGGAGATTTTTTTTTTTAATTCCTCAAATAATGGAAACTACATAATGTGGTTCTGAGGAAGGAAGTGGTCGAACATCAGTTCAAATCCATCTTCATATTTGCACCCAGGCTTGGTTTGTTAGTGGGATCGGCTGCTAATGAAAAGTATCTTAAGTTGAAGAAGAAATGAAAATAGTTTGAAATACAGAAAAGGGCTAAAAGAGGAAAGCTGGTGCCTTAGACTTACATATTTATGTTTTCTTTATTTTTAATTTCTTTATATTCTGCATAAAATGAACAGTAGTGGTGGTAAAAGGTATTTTTATTGTACATAATCTTAAAGGAAAATATTTACTATTTAATTATTAAACATGGTACTAGCTTTCAGTTACTTAAAAAATTCTCTCCTTTTGTTTAGTTTTTTTATATTTTGGATATATGAGAAATATTTTATGCACAAAACATTTTAAAATATAGATATGACTTCACTGACCTATAAGTTATAAGAACAATTTCTCAGTCATATTTTTACTATGACCTTACATAGCCAAAAAGAGATAAATAGGGGGAGGCAGAGAGAGGACTAGGAGGAGGGGAGGGAGGGGGTGCAGTGTTGGTGTATGGGTAAAAACTTTTAAATAAAAAAATTTCAAAACAAAAAAGAGGTAAATATTCCTTTCATACTGTATGAGAACTCACTTTGGAAAAATTTATTTGGCTTTTTATCTCTAATCTATGTGAGTGTTGCAAAACAACTGAATAATTAGTTATGTTGATATTAGCAAAAGCATTATCTGGATTAATTTATTATTCCAGCAGGCTGGGAGCCATCATTGACCATGGTTTGCAACATGAGAGTAGAAAATTACTGTATGTCTAACTAAATAAACAAGACAATCTAATTCTCTAAACCTTAAAACCAACAACACTTACTTTAAACATAACCAGTTTATCAGTGATAGGGTTCCTTCAGTAATTATCTCTTTCAAAACAGCCAAAGTTATCAGCTACACATTTCTGTAAGGTTGAAGTATAGTTAAGTCTTCATCATTTCTGTTTTGGAAAGCCTGCCATCTCTTGTATTCCATGCTTCCTACAACTTTATAGACAAGTAGCTGGATGCTTTGTTGATGAACTATACTCAGCAAAAATACATTTGCTTGTTTGTTTTTTCTCTAGGTGATCAATTTTTAAGGAGTCTGGAATATAGTACATATATGGATTAGTGTCTGATAAACTCATGAGATATTTAGACATACAAATCTCTTTGTATATCCTGTAGTTAAAAATATAGTGAGTTCTGACATCACTTTATTACTACATTCTCACTGACTGTGTACCCATTCAATTTAGCATTTCAGGGAATACAGATTCAATCTTCAGTCTGTATTCCAGTCTCCGGCGATTCAAGAGATATGATTATTAAGAGTTTTGCTAGAAGAATAAAGAAGGTTAGGTTAAAAGAACTGGGAATGCATATGAGTCAGAGTTATATAGAAGAAAAGAAGTGATACATTTGATACATATCATCAGATGGGAATTATTAGATTAGCCTACATGATGTATGTTGAGAAGTCCAAAGAATGGCAGTCGGCATGCTAAAATGGCTAAGAACTGAAGTTTAGATGATTCAGCAGTCTCAATCTGGTGCGGAAGACTTGAAAGTTTCCTAGTGAGCCCCTGGTCCTCCATACATGTAGGAAGACAGAAGAAACTGGATTATGATAGCATCAAAATTGGCAACAGCAGTGGCAGCCACTCCAGTACAGCAGTACTTGCAAACAAAATGTGAAGGCTGATAGCCAAAAGCATAGCTATTTTTTTTTCTTGAAGGAACCACTCACCTTTGGGACAGGGCCTGATCTTGTTAGTGAGTAATTCCTTGAATCCCTCAAAGGTGTGTGTTACAATAAGGTTTCTGGCCCACTAGCCCAAGACCTGCTGCCCCAGAACCCTTAGTCATCTGCTGCTGCTTAGGCCCCCAAAATGGTTCAAACACTTACAGTAACTTCATGCTGTGTAACAATAAGGTTTTTTGGCCCTGGGTGGCTAGAGGTCCAGACCCATAGACCTGCAGCCCCAGACCCCTTAGCTGCCCACCACTGTCCAGGCACCTCAAATGACTCAGATGTTTATATTAAGTTTATGTTGTTGTTTAGTCTATGACTCTTACACATGATTAGTTAGCTCTTACAACTTAACTTATTTTAAATTAATTTGTTTGTCCCATGGCCTGTGGATCACCTGTGTTTTTTATATGGTTTTTTTTTTTGTTTTTTGTTTTTTGTTTTTTTTTTTTTTTTTTTTTTTTTTTTTGGTGGCTGGCTCAGTCTATCTCTGGCTCTGCCCTTTTTTAAAAACTTTATTTTGAATCCCCACCTACTTTTTCTATGGTGCCTGTCATGGGCCAAAACAGCTCTTTTATTTAAAGATTGATATTTATAGTATACAGAAAGACACTCTCACATCACCTCCCTCTTTCTGTCTAATCAAAAAGGAAGGTTTTAATTTTAACATAGCAAAATTATATATAACAAAATAACCATTAAGTAAGAATTATAGTTATAATATCTAGTCTATTTGTATTTAGCAAAATTAAAGAAAATATTTTAATCATCTACCTTATCCTTATAAATCTAAAGTTTTATATCTAATATATCTTTTAAATAACTAAGAAAAACTATATTTATAACTATTTAATCTTTAATTATATCAAAGACTATAGAAGGATATATTTACCTAAGTAAACTGGAAGTGTAAGTAACTTTTAAATTTTAGAAATGACAGAGATGTCATTTATTTGTCTGGACAGTTATTTAGAGTTTTTAAAATAAAGTTGGGGCATCTATTTTTAGCCTATAGGCCTAAAGTCTCTTTTCACTTCAGTGAAACAGGGAATCTGCTCTGCCCCTTCATCAGTTGCTTCTACTCGAGTACTGAAGAATGTCTGACAGGTTTTTCTGCAAAGCAGGAACCTGAATGACCATCTGAGCTTGTTCTGCCAAAGTTCAGAAGTCACCTTCCTATGAAACCTGTATGTCTAGTTTAAACAGCATACTGTCAAGTAGTCAATAGGAGAACAAGTTTATGTTTAATGGCTAATTATTGTCATAAAGAAAGTTGACTCCATATGGAATTCCTTCAGTGCCCATTTTTTTTTCTTGCAGTAGATTGGTGCTGCCAGGAGCAGATCTGTCTCATTGTCCAGAAAAGTCTTTGAGTTCTAAAAGTATTTTAAATGCCATATTCTATGGATCTCTGAAGTGTTTGAAAAAGACCTGTTCATCTAAAATATATTTGTTTGATCTTGAAAACATATTTAACATGACTATGTCTGAATGTAATGTCTAACTATTAATTTGCATTGCTTTATATTTTAATTAATTAGAAATAAAAACTTTCATGGACTATCAACTTGTATTATAATGTTAGATGAACTAAATAAATATACTACCTTAAACAAGCATAGAGATATTTGTACTGTGACACAATTAATCTTAATATATACAATTTGTATGCAACATATAGAAAAACAATGCAATGTAAAATATTTAAGCTAGTAACTCCTTTTAAAAGAAGATTCTATAATCTATCTTAACTCCTTAGCCACCCACTGCTGCTTAGGTCCCCAAAATCATTCAGACACTTATATTAAGTTCATGCTGCTTGGCCTATGGTTCAGGAACATTGCTAGCTATCTTTTTCATCCTAACTCAACACATTTCCATTAATCTGTCCTGCCATGTAGCCTGTGGCTCACCTGTATTCCCTACATGTTTCTTCTTTGGCGTCTGGGTTCATCTCCTCTGACTTTGCACTTCCTTTCCTACCTATTCTGATTCCCTACCTACTTCTTCTATGGTGCCTGTCATGGACCAAAACAGCTCCTTTATTTAAAGATTAATATTCACAGCATATAGAAAGACATTCCCACATCATCTCCCCATTTCTTTCTAATCAAAAAAGAAGGTTTCAATTTTAACATAGCAAAATTACATATAACAAAATAACTATCAAGCAAGAATTAAAATTACATATCTAGTCTGTTTGTATTTAGCAAAAAGAAAATACTCTATTATCTACCTTATCCTTGTGAATATATAGTTTCATATCCAATATGCCTTTTAAAATAGCTAAGAAAAACTATACCTAAAACTATCTAACCTTCAACTACATCAAAGATCACAGAAGGATATAATATTTACCCAAGTAAACCAGAAGTACAAGCAACTTCCAAAATCTAGAAATGACAGAGATGACACCTATTTGACTGGACAGTCACCTGAAGTTCCTTTACAAATTTGGGGCATCCATCTTCAGCCTACAGGCCCAGAGTCTAGTTTCATTACAATGAAGCAGGAAATCTGCTGTGCCCATTCTGGTATAGTTCATCAGTCGCTTCTCTTTGTGTCCTGAAGAATATCTGACTGTTTTCTCTGAAAAGCAGGAACCTGAATGACCATCTCTGCTTCTTCTGCCAAAGTTCAGAGGTC
Source organism: Phyllotis vaccarum (assembly GCA_033318265.1). Classification (NCBI taxonomy): domain Eukaryota; kingdom Metazoa; phylum Chordata; class Mammalia; order Rodentia; family Cricetidae; genus Phyllotis; species Phyllotis vaccarum. Next base: position 81,161,185 of record JARWLC010000002.1, read on the forward strand.
ACCTTCCTATGGCAACTCCATGTCCAGTTTAAATAGCATACTGTCAAGCAGTCAATACAAGAACAGGTTCTTTTCCAGTGGCTAACTGCTGCCACTTCATATGGAGTTTCTTTGATGCCCATTTTTCTCTTGAAGTAGATTGGTGCTGTCTGAAGCATATCTGTCTCACTGTCCAGAAAAGTCTAAGTTATTAAAATATTTTAAATGCCATATTCTGTAGATCTTAGAAGTGTTTGAAGATCACCTTCTAATTGAAATATAACTTTGCATACCTAAAAATCATAACTAACATAAATATAAATTTAGTTATCATAGGTGACTATTAACCTGCATTTCTTAGTTATACATTACAAATTTCAATCAGTTACATGAACATCATACCTTAAATAAGAGTATAAAATACATACAGCATAACAAAATTGACCTTAAATTTGTATCAATAAAAAAATCCATACCAATATAAAATATTTTGAGACTAATAGCTGATTTTTTGATTAAATTAAATTCAATAATCTAATTTTTTAAAATCACTCATATACCATATTCTCTTTTTTCTTTTTAGAAAGAGATTAACTATGACCATTAACCATTTATAATGAAAACAAACATTTATGAACAATATTTTGGAAATTTGGGCATAGTTTTCCATTACTACTTCCTGCTGATTATGGGACGTTGAAATGCTGCTCCCAAGAAACCGTCTTTGACTCTGTTTCCTTTTTGTTCAATATAAACAGAAACCTTAAATCAATCACATGCTACTGAGTCTTCTGTGAGACTTCAAGAACCGGTCTGGTTGCAGCTTAAGCTCCCTGCTGCCAGTCTGCCACCATTGAATATGGCCCGAATGCCATGCTATCTCTGTGCAATGACCCACTTCAGATACACAATTTGGAAGCTGCTTTGGTCTGTGAAGAGGATGTATGGATTATGAATTAAAGTTGAATACTGCTAATTACATTTTCTTGTACCTGGTATGCAGCTATTGATACAGGAAAAAAAATTTTTCTACACTTTCCCATCAGGACCCCTAGAAGCAATTTGCTTTCAGATGGTGTATGAGTGATTTTAAAAAATTAGATTATTGAATTTACTTTAATCTAAAAATCAGCTGTTACTCTCAAAATATTTTATATGGTATGGACTTTGGTTTATTGATACAAATTTAAGGTCAGTTTTGTTATGCTGTATGTATTTTTCTACTCTTATTTGAGGTATGATGTTTATGTAACTGATTTAAAATTAATGTATTATTAAGAAATGCATGTTAGGTACTTCAGGCATAGATAGGATAATGGAAGAGCCACCTGTCTCATTTGCCAAAGATCTCAGAACAAAGGGGATGATTACAGAATCTGATCTCTAGACCCCATCTCCAAAAGGTCCTACAATTTTCTCAGACAGAACCATCAGTTGTCAATAAAGTCATCGAACCAAGGGTACTGGAGAAAAGGGCTATTTCATATATAATCATAATAGTCTCTTATATTCCATAAATACTTTTGGTTTAATATATAAAAGTAGACTTTCACTTCTGTGTTTTTGCATCCATATATTCAATCAAACATGTTTAAAAATACAAAACAAATAAGCTAATGAACAAATAAATAACATTGAGTTGACTTATCATTTGCAATTTCTTTGTAGTTAGTTACCTTGCACTCACAACAAGCCCACTGTCTCCATATGCCTCCCAAGACCTAGGATTACAAACAGGAATCACCGTGTTTGAAATTATTCCCTAATAAATATAGCACAATGATAATTTATATTGAATTAGATGTTACAAGTAATCCAGCGATAATTTACAGCATGCAGGAAGATGTGCATTGGTCTATGCAAATACTATGCTATTTTATATGAGATAGTTGAACATCCAAAGGTTCAGGTATGCACAGGGGTTTGTAGAACTGATCTTCAGGGATACTCAGAGAAGACTAATTACTGATTTATTTGCCAATAAATTAAAGAGCAAATAACTTCTGTGTTTGTTTGTTAGGGAATTCAGGGATTATTGAGATTTTTTTTTCTTTCTTTATATTTAGAGGAAAATATTCTACAATTTTACCCAACAAATCTCAGGTTGTAAATTGTAAAGATTCTTGAATGAGGATAGCTATAATAATGAAGAATAAGAAAGAGAAGTATTTAAAAAAAGATATTGAACAAGAGTTTGATTTTATAAAATTTATTTACTTTGTTAACTATACAGGTGAGGAAAGATCAGCTGGTGATCAGAAAATGGACTACATGTTCTTCAAAGAGCTTGGGAAAACCCTTATTTCAGTCTAGATTCTCAAGTGCAGTCTATAAGGCATCTGGCAACATGTATAAAAATGAACAAAATTTATTGAAGGATATTAGACATTTACTACATTCTTTGCAACCACTGTACCAGAGAATTACTGCTCAAGGCCACTAAATCCACAGAATAAATTGATAGCTACCAAATATAATAGCGTTGGTACTGAGTATTGGCACCACAGTTTGACACGGTGATTATTTTCCTCTGAATTGAAACACTTCCTCCAAGAAATTGGAGGGGGTTCATGAAACTCAGGTATCAAACAGATTTTACACACCTAAAAAATAACTGCAAGTTAAAAGATTTACGGAGGCTGCTCCTCAAGTAAACAGAAGAAACAATGGCTAAATAATACACAGATTTGCCAAGAGAGGATTCTTGAACTGCCTGAAAGGTGTTGGAGATAATTCCAATGTTGCAGACTGTGTGGGTCATCACCGTTTTTAGGGTGGGTTATTTGGTGATGTAGCAGTTTTCTGAGGTATCCCTGCTCCTATAGGTAACCTCTCATCTATAATATTTGTTTCACTAATTTGAATTTTGGTGAAACTGTTGTTTTCTTCTGCCATAGTTAGTACACATGTGTTGGATCTCCCAGGAAATGTGTTACAAACACTGAGCATATGGTAACAAACAGCCCAACTTATAGGAAAACTCATGCCATTGTGAGAGTTTTCTAAAATCTGTAAATATTGTCTGCTTTTGTTGCTTCTAATGAGAAAAATTTAGGACAAGAATACTGAAAGAAAGAGGTACAGGGCTTCTGGATTGGCAGAGTAGAACAGATAATTAGGAAACTGCAAGTCGTGAAAAGCTGTCTAAAATGATCTCAGCAAATCGCCATAAATAATGATAATCACAGTATATATTTGTACACAAGTATTTTCTGGAAGGGATTCCTGTTTGTTTTCTGCAACCAGTGGCTGGCATATGCTTGTGTCTTTCTGAATTTCTGCAATGACAGTTTTGATCATTGCTCTAGATCCTTGTCAAGCACCATAGATGTCACAAAATTCCGTGTTTTGCACATATTTTTCTTTGGAAGTTATATTTGACATCTATCTTAATTGGAATTACAGGTTAATATACTTCTTTTGCGATTTCTCAATCCATAGTTTATTTGTGGAGTTGTAGAAAACCAATGAGTTTGTTATGTTCTTTCTATAAATGTACTAAATTAGATGTTTTAAATTACTAGATCCTTCCTTTCAAAGTTAATGGAGAAGAAAGTGAATCCCAAGGTATCTTCTCCCTTTCCTTCATTTCTCTGTTCTTTATCCTTTGTTTTTCATTCAGTTTTCAATGGATGATCACATTGTTAGACTATTGGACAGCAAGTAAGTATTTATTAGTGACAGGAGACAAAATGGGGAATTGGGTTTGAGGATTTGGTCTCACTGTTTTTATCTCTTTAAATTGATGTGATAAAATGAGATAATTGAACAATTTTAAACAAGGAAACAGAGATTTACGGTTACAAGGATATGATACTTTGAAAGCCTCACTTTGCATTTTTTTCCTCAGAGGTTAGGCCTGAAAGGAATGGCCAAAGTGCTTTCACCTAGGAAGTAAGAGATTATCTTTAAGAAAAATGTGAAAATGTCTTATTTTTATAAGAAAATAATGTAGTCACTGAATGAAAGAGAAACTTATTTACTAGCTATTATGAGTATTAATTAACAACAAAACATGTTTATAAAAGGCTCAGTGCTTAAATAACCATGAATAATAGAAGTATTACTATATTCACATTATATATTATAGATATAAGTAGATCAGGCCTGAAAAAAACTAAGTATCAAAACTAATTAATCAACGGATTAGCTGAAAAAACATGTACATTAATCATGAAGTAACTGGATCTATGAGTGGCTCATTTCCCCTGGTTTATGGAGTTTTAAAACAGAAAACAGAATAATAGTAATTAAGCTCACTGCAAGTAAGTAATTCAAATTTTATAAGAAAGTAGAGGTGATAAATTTGCAAAGAAAACTATTAAAGGAATTTGTAATATATCCAAATGAAGTTACTTAAAGTCTCAGAATACTTTGTATTCTTCAGAAATTTTGTATGTTTTACACAATGCCTTCTTGTTACTGTCCTATACTTCAGTAATTTTCTTCACATTATTACATGACTCCCTTCTTCCCTACAATGTTTTCCCATGCTCATAACTTTCTTGTTTTGTTTCCCATAGAAATTAATTAGGATTATCAGTGTGTCATGGGTTTGGTATTATTCATTCGCACCTGTTGGACTTAATGAATACACATGAATATAGTGTCTCCTTCTCATAGAGAATCTAGTAGTTATCAATCATTTGACATTAAATAGTAGCAACTGTGAGTTTCTTCCTTGCCCATGTCTGTCAGGCACCTTGACTTGTGTATGCTCAGTGCCAGTAGGTAAAGATGATATGAGTTCATGAGTGCTCTATCTGAAGTCCGAAAACCTAACAGCACTGCTTAAGAAAAATAAAAGTAACTTCTTCTTGATATGGAGGAGAAAATAAAACATTGATGTAGAGCAGTAGAATTTATGAGCTTGATAACAGGATTTGATTCTTTATAGATACTTTTTAAAGAGAGAAATTAGTGGACTATAACTCTAAAGCACATTTTAATCTATTGAAATTATTATGAAACATACTTGCATATGTTGAATTTATGTATATATGTATATACATATATATCCTTTCGTTTATCATAGCTCAATGGTATATCTACAATTAAAAGTAAATCTATTAATCTATGCCAAGTGGATATATTTGTTATTATGTTGCACTAAGAATGCAAACTTTTGTTGTCTTCCTTATAAAAATTACTAAAATTACAGTAGATAACTTTATATAACCATTATTCATTAAAGATAACCAATTTTAATAACAGATAGTAAATTAAAATGTGGACATGAACTCCAAAGTGAATATAATTTTTGTTTATAACACTATAGGCTATTTAAAAAGTTGGCATATCAGTTTATTCTGATCTAGAATATAGTGACACATATTTCAGCCTATTTTCAGCAGACTTAGTCCATTGATTCTTTATATATTTAAAAGAAGCACATATAGGATGCCTGACATTCCCAGGCATTTAAAACTTCCCAGAAAGATAGATTATATGACACTTGGAAAAAAAATTCCTATTGTAGAAATCTATTACTCCACATTCTGCAATTTCAGCAACATTCAGTATGTATCATTTTCAACATGTTTGCTATTTCATGTTAATCTGGAGCAAGAGAAGGGTGATGGGTATGGACTTTACTCAGCTGGACTTTTTAGGTGTGGCAAGTTAAACCAAAAATTCTCACATTATCAGAAAGGAATGTTAACACTGACTATTTCCATTTGTTTTTGAAGAATTGCAAATAGCGCTTTGTATTTCAGGCCTTTTGAAGCAGTACCTTGGCAAACACCAACTGTTTTCTGGTATTCTCCAAGAAAAACATCAAAGGTGCACCAAGACACCACAAATAGACATTCTGAGTGGTTCTATTTATTAGCTGAAGTGTTCAGAACCATGTAACAGCTAAGTGCAGATGGGAACTCAATGAATGTTATGATTCTGCACTGAAACAACCTCAGACCCGAGTTTTAAGTGAGATATTATCGTTCTGTCACCCAACAATTCATAAGAGCATAACATATATTCAACTCAATGTTAATAAAATACAATGGTTTAGTGAAATAAATGAATTATAAATGGATTAACCAAAATTCTTTTGTTCTGAAGTCATCTTGTTTATCTCACTATTGTAGGGAGTTTTGTTGTTGCTTCCTTCCTTCCTTCCTTCCTTCCTTCCTTCCTTCCTTCCTTCCTTCCTTCCTCCCTCCCTCCCTCCCTCCCTCCCTCCCTTCCTTCCTTCCTTCCTTCCTTTCTTCCTTTCCTTCTTTCTTTCTCTTATTTTATTAAAATGAGAAATGTTCATTATAGATTTTGTAATTTTATAGACTTCAGCTGGTGATGCTGCTAGGGAAGTTTTGGACGTAAACTTGCTAGATACTGTGTGTGAAAGGGGTGGGGTGGGGTAGGGCAGGGTGGGGCAGGGTCAGGTTTGAAGGATTCATAGCTTCAAGCTCTTTCCTGTTTTCTCTCTGTTTCTTGCTTATGATAAAATCTGTGATCATTTAGCTTCTAGACCTTGTCCTTCACTTTGCAGCCATGCAATCCTGCCCTACTGGGCTCTTCTTACTCATCGGGAACCATAGTCCAAAAGAAACGTTTAGTCAAGGTGTTTTATAACAGAAGTAACTAATAAATTGCCTAAATTTGTATCAGGATGTCATATACTCTGGGTTCTGAACTCTTTAATCCTAAATCTGCACAGAGTAAGAAATCTCTTTATGATGTTGGAATATATGTTCTTAAAAGAAAGTCAGTTTGATTACTTAAGTGTTTTTAAACATTGGTTTATTTACTTCAAGGAAATCATTAATTAATTTAAGCATTTAACTAGCATGCAGTGTATGAAAAGTACTATCTAGAATATGAGAAAACTGAAGAGATTGTCAAGTGGGGAAAACTTGCTGCTATTGAAAAGGACCCGAGTTCAGTTAATAGCATCTACACTGATGGCTGATCACTGTCTGTAAGTCCATGTGCAGGAAATCTCATTCACTAATCCAGCTTCCATAGCGACCAACATTCATACATACATACATACATATAAAATAAAAATAAATAACAGAATCAAACAGGACCGAAGAAAAGAAATGTCAATGCATTGATGCCTGACAGTATTATGCTATACTCATAGATTGGTGCCTAGCCCAATTGTCATCAGAGAGGCTTCACCCAGCAACTGGTTGAAACAGATGCAGAGACCCACAGCAAAACATTAGGGGGATGTGGGAATTCTTCAGAAAAGGCAAAGAAAGGGCTTTAGGATTAAGAAACACCAAGGACATCATGAGAAAACCCACAGAATAAGCTAATCTGGTGTCATAGAGGCTCACAGACTGAACCAATAATTAGGGATCCTACACGGGACTGACCTGGGCCCTCTGTATATTACAGTTGTGTAGCTTGGTCTTTTTGTGGAACTCTTAAGAGTGGGGACAGAAGCTGTTTAAAACTCCTTTGCTGGCTTTTGGGACCCTACTCTTCATGCTTGGTTGTCTTGCCCAGAATTAATACATGAGGAGATACTTAGCCTTAATGCAAAATGATGTACCATGATTTGTTAATATCCATGGGAGGCCTGCTCTTTTCTTAACAGAAACAGAGGAGGAATGGACTGTGAGTGGTAACAGCAGTGGAAAATGGGGAAGGACTTGGGAGCAGAGGAGGAAGGATAAGTGTGGCTGGGGTGAAAAATAAATAAATAATAAATAAATAAAATTTTATAATCTAGAAGATAAAAAAATGAAAAAGATGAGATTTTTGTCAAATAGACTATAAGTTACAGGGAAAATATTTATTAAAAATGTCCTATGTCCTTTTTACAGTTAGTAATGATATTACTTCAAAATTTTGTATTTAACTTATGTATTTTATCCAAAAAATGTTTTCCCATATCCACCACTGTTCCCTGCTCTTCCCTCCTCCCAGTCCCTCCCAGTCCTCTTTCAGCCTCCCCCCACCCCATCCCCCTTATACATTCCGCAAGGAGAGCAAGGAGTCCCAAGGTGGGTCAGTTCAATATATATCCAGTTGAGGTAGGCCCTCATCCCATTACTAAGGCTTGATTAGGTGTTCCTCTGTAAGGAATGGGCTCCTAGATGATACTTCTACAAAAGCCTCCACAAAATGTCCATGCTGTTTGACAGTTGTCTATCTTTGGAGGGTTTAGTTCCTCTTCATGAAGGTTCCTCAGTGATTATTTCAGAGTCAATGAGCTCCCAATACCTTAGGTCAGATGTCTCTGTGGGTCTCCTCCTCATGATCTTGATCCCTCTGCTCATACAGCCTCCCCCCACTCTCTCTCCCTCTCCCCCCACTCTCTCTCCCTCTCCTCCCTCTCTCTGTTCCTCTCCCTCTCTCCCTCTCCCTCTTTCTCTCCCTCCCCAGCTGATCCAGGAACTCGACCTGATGTTTAGATATGGATCACTGCTTCTGACTCTATCCCTTGCTGGATGGAGGTTCTATAATGACAATTATGGTGGTCATTCATTTGATTATAGGGAAGTCCTGTTTAGGCACTCTCTCCATTATTGCTTGGAGTCTAGCTTGGGGCATCTTGTGGGTTTTAGAGGTTTCCTTAGCACCAGGTTTTCTTTAAACCTGACAGTGGCTCCCTCTATCAAGATATCCATTTCTTTGTTCTCCCTCTCTGTTGCTCCTCATACTCAACCATCTCTCATGATTCCCAACTTCCCTTGGTCACCCCCTTTTATGATTCCAGTTTACTCAGGAAAGTATAGATGTTGGCCATCATTTAATGAGGATATAGGAATATAGGATAAAATGACAATCATCAACTGTAAATATTTTTCCTTGGTATTGATTTTGGTTTACAGTAATATAAATTTTAACTTATTTTTTTATACTGCATGTATGTTTCTACTCTTGTTTGGAATATTATGCTTATGCAGATCATTATAATGTAATGTATAATGAAGAAATTCAGGTTAGTAGTTAGTCATTTATAATAATCAAATGTATAGTTATATTAGATATGTTTTCAAGTTAAACAGAAATATTTTAGAGATAATTTTCAAACACTTCAGAGATCTGAAGAATATGGCATTTAGGATGTTTAATATCCTAAGGATTTTCATGAAAGCATAACATGTCCTCTTCTGGCAGTGCCAATCAACTTCATAGAAGATGATGGGCATTAAATAACCTCCATATGGAGTTTGCTTTCATTGTGTCAATGCTAGCCATTTGGACAAAAACTGTCCTTCCCTCAACTGATGGCAATATACTGTCCAAACTGGACGTGCAAGACACAAATAAAGTGACTACTAAATTTTGAAAAGACAAGGCGAAACAGTCCTTCAAAATTTCTTCTTCAAAGAAAATTCTTCCAGATATTCTAGGACCATACGCTGGAGATAGATGCCCCAAGGTTGCAGAGAATCCTTGGATAACAACTGTCCTGGTAACCAGATGTCTCTGTCATTTCTACAGCTGTTGAAGTAGGTTGTACTGCACGTTGTTTACTTACTTAATCTTAAATCCTCGCTGGATCTTTAATGGAGTTGGAAACTACATAGTTATAGTTACAATTTTTCTTATTTATGATAAAAAGTAAATTAAGTATAAATTTTTGGATTCACCAAGATAAGATAAATAATAGAATTTTTTTTTCTGAATTTGCCAAACACAAATAGACTAGATATTGTTAATATAATTCTTACTTGGTAATTGTTCTTATTACATATTTTACTATGATAAAATTAAAATCGTCCCTGTCTATTTAAACAGAATGAGTAAATTTGTGAAATAAAATATTTAACTATGTAAAGATGTGTTGCATTTGTTTGTGTTGCAGAATAATTGTTTAACTATTTAAAGATGTATTGTGGTTTTACCTTGCTTGCATAAGGCACCTGATTGGTACTTAAGAAGCTGAATGGCCAATAGCTAGCCAGGCAGAGGAGGGATAGACAGGGCTTGCAATCATAGAGAAAAGGGGAGTTAGCCAGCCGTGGAAGAAGCAGAAATGCAGGATGGACAGTATGTAGCTTATGTAAATGAGCTTCAGAACAGCACATAGATTAATAGAAATGGGTTAGTTTAAGATGAAAAAAGCTAGACAGAAACAAACCTAATTTAATTTAATTATTTATACATAATTTAATTATGGCTGCATATCCATAATTAAAAATAATTCTCTGTGTCATGATTTGGAAGTTTACCATCCAATGCCACAAAGCAGTATTTTTTATTTGTATCTTGAATTTTACTGTCATAATTTTCGTGATAATTACAATGATAAAAATTTTAAAAGTCCTACAAATGTGTTGAGAGTCTATGGAAATTAGTTTGTAACTTCTCATTTCTGTTTTTTGTGTCAATTTGATATCTGCCTCTAAGTCAGTTCTCAAAATGTTGATGGAGACCTTTTGGAAAAGCCAAGTGACCCTTTAACACAGATCATTTAAGACTGTCAGGAAACACAGATATTTACATTATTGTTCATAACAGTAGCAAAATTACAATTATGAAGTAGCAACAAAAGTAATTGTGTAGTTGGAGATCACCACAACTGAGAAACTGTTTTTAAAGGGTTACAGCATTTGGAAGGTTGAAAACCACTTTAAGTGATGCCATCATAACACTGAAATGCGCCTCATTTCTATTACTAAGTAGGAAGATTCAAGACTGTGCAAGATACTGTGTACAGATGTAAGATCCCTTTCCATTTTGCTGTTTCTGACACTTAGGTATAAAATAGCACACAATCCAATATCCCTGACAGTCCATTTTCCTCAGTGCAACGTGAAGAGTATCTTTAAATGCTTAACTCTAATTATGTTCTTTCTAACCTAAAAAATTTCAAAGCTCCTTTATTCCCCCTTTAAATACACTTCAAAATTCTTAGGTTGGTGAAGAAATTCACCCTATCTAAAATCCATGCTGTATTAGCATTATTCATTATCTCTGTGGGAAAGCTAGAGTATGATTTTATGGGAACAAAAAGACAAAATCTCATACTACTTCTTTACTCATAGGTAGGAACTTTTAGAGAAGATATATTTCTTCAGAGGATCTCTTAAAGTAAGTCCACAGTTTTCTAATGTCAGAATTCTCTTTGATAAACAGTTACTTCGTACATTTGCTTGTTTGAAAAGTATCTGCCAATATTTACAAAAGTATATGTTAGGGATTAAAATCTTTATTAGTTAATTATCAATAATAAATCCACTAACAGTTGACAACAAACATTTTTTTATAAAATGTAAATTATTTTCCAAAAAGAACATCAAATATTCTACTGTAGAAGTGTCTCACTATACAGCACTTGCTTACCTGGACATTGGTGTGCATAGTAGACCAGCCTTGAATCTGTGGCAATTCTTCCACCTTTGCTTCCCATCTTCTATCTGCTACCCAAGTACCGAGATTGTAGCTATATGTCACTGTGAAGATCATTTTGCATTTTTAAGCCTACAAAATGGCTATGCTAATAAACCAAATGGTGGCTATGATCACTTTTGTTCATTTTCATTATATCTATTTTATATTAAGAAAGATCTGACTTCAGTAGGTATATGTAGTGAGAAAGGGGGATACATATTCTAAAAAAACTGTTGAGGTAATTCTGACTTTCCTCATTAATGTGTCTTCAAAACCCAGTATGAGTTAGTTGGTTTTAGTAGTGGCAGTAATATAGAATCTGAAGTTATGTCAGTTGGCTTTCTAGTCTCTTAATATTCATAGAAATTGAGATTCATATAAGCAAAAATAACTATTATAGAGAACATAAAGCTCACCTAATGAATTGTCTGAAAGGATTTTTTTGAACTACCTATGTGGGAATTAAGACAATAAATTTATCTATCATCAAGAGCAATTTTTCCTATATACTCTGATTTGAAAAGTTCTAGCTCCTCTACATCCATACTGATGACCTGCAGAGCTTATGAAAGCTTCTCATCAAGCTTTCCTTTGCTAATCAGTGATAATAGCAATGATGGAATCAATTTCAGAAGTTTCCTGCACTTAAAGAATAAAATAATAAATGTGGAATGCTTGATAAGGGCTTGGTCTACTTTTTTTATTTTAACAAATAGCAATTACTGTTAATATTTACAAACTCTCAGTATGTGCCAGGAGTTAATCATTACATAAGAACACTGGTTGCTCTTGAGGAGGTCTGGGTTCAGTTCCCAATACCCATTTAGTAGATCATAATTGTCTATAGGTCCAGTTCAGAGGATCTGACACCTTTTTCTGACTTCTATATGGGCAACAAACACACATGTGGTATACACACACATATATGTTGGCAAATACTCAAACACATACACTAAAAAATAAATATTTAAAATAAGTAAATAACTAAAACATGAATGATTTTATAAATGAACGTATACTTATGATATGAATTTTTGGTAAAAGATTTCAAAATTTGCAGCTTGGAACTTTTGAACTCCAGGAAACTTTAGGTCTCATAAAATGTTCAGGTTAACTTAGGTTGTCACAATGAAAAATCACAGTGGGATAGTATGTTTCCAAGAAATATTTAACTTTAATGAGAAGCAAATGAAACAGACTATGTTTATACAGTCATAAACAAAACATACGCAAGAAAATGAATTTTTCTACTGAATTGATTTCAATAGAACTCAGTTGGACAGCATTTGCTTTGTTTGAGAAAAAAAGCATTTTTCTCTCTTTTCATTAGCACATGCACTGAATAGTCCCATGTGATTAGCAAAATCATCTTGAAACACTGGCATGTGTTGGCCACAGATGCAAATTTAAAAGCATCTCTAAATCCCCACCCCTCATCTCATTTAAGTAGCAATGTTGCTGTACTTGGACTCCAGTCCTTCTAATCAGGCAGCACATTCCCTGTCACATCCAACACCTGGCTGAATCTATGTGCCAGCTGTGCCCAGTATAATGTTATGTCTGAAAATAATTTCTATCATCCATATAAGACCAGAAGATATGAGATTCATCATATGCTTACCTTTACACACTCATTTTTTTTTCATTTTAAATGCCTCTATCGGTTGGCCTAAGAAGTGTCACCTGAGTCCCCCTAAGAGAAATTAAGATAAAAAATTCAGATAAAGAAAGTACCTCACTGTCATCATGGTTTTCCTTTTCCTATTTTTAAAGTGGTAGTTTTTGACAAAGAAAATGTCTTGTGATCCAGAAGTTAATCACAAACATTGATTATTTATTGGACTTGATGTATTTTGTTTGAGCATGAATGTGTGTGTATGAATTTTCTCTCCCATATGTTTTATAAGAAATTAATATATAAGTGAAAAACCATCCTAGATAAAATATTTTTGATATTATAATTGTATAAATAAACTTAAGCCCCTCCCACCTATTGCCTTTATAGTGCTCAAAGGCCTATTTTTGGCTATATCTCTTGTGTTGTGTCTTCTGATGAAGTCACCTTTTTCAGGATCTCAGAGTATTCAGATTCTAATGTCTTTAGAGTTTTCTGGCATTCAATCAATGTGTTCATGGAATGCATTGTATCATATTTAGCAGACATTGTTCTCAGGGGAAGTGATTAACCGCTGAGTGTATAGTTAGTGTAGTAGAAGTTTATGGCCCAGCCTTTTCTGCATAGCCCTAAGATTCTGACCTGCTGTCCCACAAAAACATACAGACACTTGTATGAATTTTATGCTGATCAGACTATGGCTCTGGCATATTGCTAGCTAGCTCTTGCTCCTAAACTTGTCCATGATTCTTATTCAGCCATGCAGCTAGGTACCTTTTCTCAGAGCTGCATTGTTGTCCTGTGCATCTACTGGCTTCTCCACTAGTCTCTCTGGCATCTTTGGGTTATCTCTCTGGCTTCTCTTCCTGTTCCCAGAGTTTTCTTAGTCAGATAGCCCCTCCTACACTTCCTGTCTGCCGTCAGCCAATTAGCGATTTTTATTAAACCAGTAGGTGGGACAATTATTTACAATGTAATACAATCCTACTACAAGTTAGTACATTTAAACACAGATTGCCTCTGTAATACCTGTCTATTCTTTGAACATGTAACTATAAAATACAGACAGAAAGAAGGAACTGTGTCATAGTGTTTATTTAATCTGATCATATATTTTGAATAATTAAACTTTTTCTATTTTTACATTCTTCTATTAGTTGAAGTTTTGTATTAATTTAAGTTAGATAGATAATGAACAGTTAAGGTAAAAAAAAAAAATCTTGACTGAGAACACTGAGGTTTTCCTTGTTAAAATTCTTCATAAAATTCTTAGTGTCTACAAATAAATTGATCCATTTAAATAAATTTTAGTCTATATAAACAAATACAATATATAATATACTATATATAATACGTTAAAACAGTAGTCACATTATTATATTGAATTTAAAAGTGATATAATTTTACATAGTAATAGCAAATTTTATGCTCATCAATGAGTTGATATTCTAGTAAAGCAAACATCAGTGTCTTATAACCAAGTGCTAAATCTAATTTCTAACCTGGTGTCTTCCACATCCCTCAGCTGCAAGACCACTCATCAAAAATGCTTTCATCTTGATTCATTTTGAGGAACAAAAATGCCCTCCTGTTTGCAGGAGACCTATAATAGGGGGATTCTGATGTTAACCACACAGGGAGAAGTCATTTTTCTACATTATCTACTGTCTCCTTCAGCCATTAGAATTCTATATTCAGGAACAGGAGAGAATTACATAATAATAAGTGGTGTCAGCAGATTTTTTTCTCTTAGGAATCACCCTAGGAGACCTGCCAGAGAAACTACCATCCACTTAAAGCAAGTATTCGTCTTTCATACATAATGTAGAAATACATACAAAGTGGAAACTTCTCACTATTGACAAAATGATAGCATAAAAGTAGAATGTCTTTGTTCTTATGCATTATTCTGAATTGTTTTACTTTGGTAGAACACACAAATTCAATGTATTATAAATATGGCTAGAGATATGGCTCAGTGGTTAAGAGCACTGGTTGCTCTTCCTGAGGACTAGTATTTGATTTGCAGCTCCCACATGGCAGTTCACAACCATATCTAACTCCGGTACCAGGGGATCTCATGACCTCTGGGAACCATGCATACACACAGTATACAGGTATATGTGCAGAGAAAATACCAAATATGCATAAAATAAAAACAAGTGAATCTTATAACAATAAGTAAAATAAAACAAAAATTTACAGGCTATAGATATGGAGAGTATCGAAAGGATCATGAAAGAAAAATGAGACTAAATATAGAAGGGATATAGGATAATTACTCATGATGTTAGAAGCACTGTTGGTCTGTACTAAAATGGTCAGTATACTAGCCTATACAAGTGATATTAGTACAAAAAGTAATTGAACTTAAATACAAATGCAAATCAATACAAATAGATAAATGGATGAAATGGGGTGATGCTATTTTGGAGGATGTTACTATTAAAGGAAACCAGGGAAATAAGAATACACAGAACACTCCTGAACTATTACAGTGAAATATGAGTCTTTTATGATCGCAAAACAAAACGTTGTTAAAAAAACAGCAGCATGTTCATCCAGGAGGATAAATAGAACTTGGAAAGTCTTAGTTACACATTTATCTGCATTGAGGACAGCATAAGCCAAAACTCGAGTGTTTGTTAGCTCCTTTGAAAAATCTAAGAGCTCAGAGAAAATGCTCACTCCTTAAAGTGGGGGCAGATAGACAGATACAGAGAACCATAGCCCAGTGTAGGAAGGTTCAGGATCAGGAACTGTTGCTGGAGTCAGTATTGGCTTAAGAAAATAAACCCAATGTTGGTAAATTTTCTGGAGAGTCATGGTCAATGTGTGAGAATTCAAACATCTCAGGAAATGCATAGTGAAGTTTTCTTTCCAGAGATCCTAAGGTTTTTGTTTTTTGGTTTTACTTTGATTTGTTTCTTTTTATTTTTTGTTTTTCTCCTCAGTGGAGACCTCTGAAGAATTCCTTTGTAATTTTAACAGAACAGAGATTCAGTCTTGATTTCAGAAATATCTCCAGAATATTGTTCTCCTTTACAAAGCTGTCTCAATAAAACAATTTTTACCAGTGTTCTAAACATTTTCTGTCTTACCAGAACCTCATCATACCGCACAAAGAAAGACACACAAGTTTAGCCTGCCCCAGTTTTAGACACAGAGACCACCTAATTGTGTCTGTCTTGAAACAGAGTATCCCTGTAGGAAAAGTCCACCAAATCCTACCAAATTTCTAACACATTATCCTTGAAATTAAAAATGAAGGTACAGTGTGATGGAGGCTGATGCTAGAAGAAGCAACTTTAGATTTTAGTAGATTTACATGCTCATGGGGAAGCTTTCATTGTCATAATTCCTCTTCACCTTTGTTTAGAAATTATGAAAGCATTTAGGACAACAGAACTAACTTCTGTATTTAAAGGAGAGAGCATATTTGCTTCACAATTAATAAGCGTCATTTATGTGAGTTTTGTTTTTGATTATCTTTTACTTTGGTGTGTGTGTGTGTATGTGTATGTGTGTGTGTGTGTCTGTGTCTGTGTGTGTCTGTGTGTGTGTGTCTGTGTCTGTGTGTGTCTGTGTGTGTGTATGTATGTCTGTGTGTGTGTGTCTGTGTCTGTGTGTCTGTGTGTGTGTATGTATGTCTGTGTGTGTATGTGTGTGCGTGTGTGCGTGTGCGTGTGTGTGAATGCCCTTCAAAATAGACTATCAAACACTATTTGGGAGCTGTGTTTGTTCTGGTTCTGTTGTTTGTTTGATTTTTTTTTTTTTAATGTTGTTTGAGCTGGCTTTAAATGTTCACAAATGGTGAAATGCCTGAGAAAACAAAAGAGGTACGTACTAGCAGGGGGATGTGGATATAAAATGTTTAACTCAAACCTGATGAGGCAGAAAAGAGGAAAAATAAGAGTAGCTGTACAAGGGCGACACTTACGATATTAAAAGTACTATTGTCTTGACTAAGATCATCAGTGTGCAGTATGGTAGCCTGAGAGAGAGACAAGAGAGAGAGAGAGAGAGAGAGAGAGAGAGAGAGAGAGAGAGAGAGAGAGAGAGAGAGAGAGAGAGAGAGAGAGAGAGAGAGAGAAAGAGAGAGAGAGAGAGGATAAAATGGGTGAAAAACATGAAAAACACCACCAGTAAATCTTGTGGATGTTAATGTGATCATACTTAATCACCTATAAGTTTTATAAGTTGTCTGCACTTTGCTAATATTGATAGTAACAGGCTAAACCTTTGAAAATTAATAATTATCAAAAAAATTGGGATAAACCTACTTTATTTTAGCCAAGTAGAGTCTTAAAAGGAAAAATTGTCAGCAATAAAAGGGAATCATCATAAAATGCCTTTAAAAAGGACTCAATTTGAGAGATCACAGCAGTCCTCAAATTATACTCAATACCAAGTATCAAAATATGTGAGGCAAATTGGATACAATGCAAGGAGATACAGAGAAATTCACCTATTTGTGGTTGTACACTTTAACACACTTTAAACCATAACTGGCTGACAGGGCAAACATAAACTTAGCAAGTCAACTGCATCTAATTGACATTTGTTGACCACCTCATTTAAGAACAGTGTGTTGCACATTTCTCAAGCTTATGTGGAACATTTACCAAATAGAATATAACCAATGTTTAAACACAGCCTACCAAATGTTAAATAATAAAATCATATAAAATATGCTCTCACATCACTATAGAATTAAACTAGGAGTTATTACCTGAAAGAGAGCTATAGGACAAATGCAATACATTAACTAATACTTCTAAACATCTGTTTTAATCTGTTGTTTTTTTACTTCATGTTTAGATCTCTTTAGTTATGTCTATATTCTAGACACCAATCCTCAGTTAGATGTATAGCTTACAAAAATTTTCTCTCGCTCTGTAAGTTGCCTCTTTACTTGCCTGACGGTTCTTTTATTGTAAATAAGCTTTTTAATTTCATGAAGTTTCATTTTCTATTGTCGATCTTCCTTCTTGTACCTGTGGGGATTTAGACAGAAAGTCTATAGGTTACAGTGTATCCTCTACTTTCCTACTATCAGCTAAAGGGTAGTATGTCTTATGTTGAAGTCTTTGGACTTTTTGAAAAACAGTTTTGTCCAGAGTGTGAGATAAGGATACAGATTTATTTATTTATGAATTTTCTGCATATTGAATACCTAGTTTTCTAAAATTATTTGTTGAAGATACTGCTTTATTCCAACTTATATTTTTAGTATCTTGTAAAAAAAAATTTCAGGTACCTATAGCTGTGTAGAAAGTGTGTGTGTATCTCTCTCTCTCTCTCTCTCTCTCTCTCTCTCTCTCTCTCTCTCTCTCTCTGTGTGTGTGTGTGTGTGTGTGTGTGTGTGTGTGTGTGTGTGTGTGTGTGTGAGAGAGAGAGAGAGAGAGTATCATGCTGCTTTTATTACTGGTTCTAGAGTATAATTTGAAATACAGTGACTTTTCCTACAGTATTCTTTTAAGTTTTCTCAGGCTGTCTTTAGTCTGTTGTTCCACCATATAAAATTCTAATTTTTCTTCTATATCTAAGAATGGGCTTGGAATTTTGACTTAGATTAGAATGAATTAATGGCATACAACTGAGTCCTTTAATATATCATTGTCTCCATTTTATCTTTTAAATTTATGTTCTATTCATTATCCATTCACCGACCCATCAACATCTATTTACCATTTCTGCATTAAACTTGCATAATTAAAATATTAAACTATGTTTATATTACCCTATATTTTTATGTTTTCCAAGATGTGACTTTTTTTGTTCCTAGTCTGGTAACCCCACAGTCCATCAAGCATTTAGATAGTGTACATGGAAATACAGAAAGGTAACTGAAAAACTACGAAAACTCCCATTTTAGAAGTGTTTCATTGTCTTTTTTACTGGCTAGTTGTCCATCAACTTGACACAAGCTAGAGTTGTCTCAATGGAGAGAACCCCAATTGGGAAAAATCCTTTCATTAGATACAATTGCAAGTAATTTTCTTACTGAGTGATTAATAGGGTAAAGCCCAAATCATTGTAGGTGGTGACGTCCTGGGT
Organism: Phyllotis vaccarum; assembly: GCA_033318265.1. Taxonomy (NCBI): domain Eukaryota; kingdom Metazoa; phylum Chordata; class Mammalia; order Rodentia; family Cricetidae; genus Phyllotis; species Phyllotis vaccarum. The sequence continues at coordinate 81,180,137 of JARWLC010000002.1, forward strand.
TGGTAGTCCTAGGGTCTGTAAGAAAGCAGACTGTGCAAGCCTTGATGTGTAAGCCAGTAAGCAGTACTCCTTTATGGCCTCTTTATCTGCTCCTGCCTCCAGTTTCCTCCTGTCTTCCTTCCATGATGAACATCAATATCTAAGTGAAGGAGAAATAAATCCTTTAATTTCCAACTTGTGTTTTATTTATAGTGTTCATCACAGCATAGAAACTCCGATTAAGGTATGATGGTTCAATTAAACAAAATTATAGTAAGGTTTCTATTGATAATTTTAAGGAGTGTTCATTCTTTTAAAATCAGTTGTTGTATTTGAAAATAAGTAGGAAATGTATTTTTACTGTGACATCAAATTTTGAATAAAATCTATATAAATAAGTTGCAGGTCTTTGATTTGACAATCCCTGATTAACATGACTCTTAAACAGTCAAATGTGACCTCAGCCTTAGGAAATGAAGCTTAACCTAAAGTCCTAAACTCAGAAATACACTTCCACCTTTTTTTTTTTTTTTTTTTTTTTTTTTTTTTTTTTTTTTTTTTTGCTGTAAGAAGCTTGAAAAATCTCTCAGCAAAGACTTGGTTTTGAAATAGTTCATATTCTTTTTGACAAGTTATATGATGCCAAAATAGATGTCAGTGTTCATAAAGTCTATATAAAACAAGAAGCATCTAAATAATATTTGTGATGTCTACCAGGAAAAGAGTACATATTTTATTTTCTAAGGGTATTCCAGATTTATTAGCATATTTGTATTTTTATACAATTTAAAGTATCATGAAACATGGCCAACCATACTTTAGTTTACTTTATGTCTAATCAAAAAAATAACTGTTAATAGCATAAATGTTGATTATAAGACCTTAAACCATGAATCATTTTTAGAATGTTGCATGTTTATAGGGACAAGAAGAGACGGTATACCTAAAATTTTAGTGTAGTGACCTTTGTAATTATTATCTTATTATTCAGATATCCAGTTAGATAGCCATCATTACAAAACAAAGTAATCCAGAAATATGCTTGCTATGCTTGTAGTGCACAACATTCTGCACTATTTTAAAAGATGACATGTTAAGAGTGCTGAAGGAGTTATTTTGTGATTATATAAGAAAAAAAGGAAAGGTGAAAGATGAAGTTAATTTATTGGTAATATCACCCTAAAAAGGAGATCTTCAGAATTAGCCAATCATAGCTTGCATTTTTTTCATATAAAACCTTCTTAGTCAAAAAGTAAACTTCAAGAATATCTTTTTGACTTGTGCACAGATAGAAACTTTGAAAGGTTCAATGGAAATGCTAGTAGTAGCAACAGCCCCTGAAAGTCAATTCAATATTTTAACAGGGTGACTGATATTAGTTCCATTTACATTGGAATGGAAGCTTGCAATCCTCATCATTGCATACTGAATCACAAACAAATGACTGTAGTACGAGGTTTCTGGCCTGGACTTTACGGGCCTAACCTCAAAGTTTAGGCCCGCAGACTTGTAGACCCATGGACCCGCAGACCCACAGTCCCACAGAGACACGCAGAGGCTTACTTTTGTAGTACGAGGTTTCTGGCCCAGACTTTCGTGGGGCCTAACCTCAAGGTCTAGGCTCACAGACCCACAGACCCGCTGTCCCGCAATCCCACAGAGACACACAGATGCTTCTAATAGTTTTAGGCTGATCAGCCTCAGGCCTAGGCATATAGCTTGCTAACTCTCTACCCTTAAGCTATCCCATGTCTCTTGTTCAGCCATGCGGCTCAGTACCTTTCTTTAAAGCTGCATGGTTGTCCTCTGCTTCCTGTGGCTTCTCTCTGGTGCTCTTCTGGCATTCTGCTCTCAGAGATTTTCTTAGTCTGGTAGCCCCGCCTACACTTCCTGCCTGCCTTTGGCCAATCAGCTCTTTTTATTAAACCAGTGGGCACTTCCTGCCTGCCTTTGGCCAATCAGCTCTTTTTATTAAACCAGTGGGTGGGACAATTATTTACCACGAAACAACACAATACCCCCACAAATGACAGTTAATCTATTCACAGGGACTAAGTTAGTAGTGTCTGGAATGCATACATTCAAGTTACAAAATTTGTGTGGCCAAGTCAGACCTTACAGAGCACATCTAGTATAGTGTTTATATATTCTTGGTAATAATCTAAACTAAGAGCAAAGTGTTTTGCAAGTACCTTCTGTGAATCACTTCTACCTCCTTCAGTTTTATCCCAGCCAATATTCAACCTGATATTAGAATTCCTTACCTTTTGCTAATCAATAATTTTTATATATTTTTGTCATTTTATAAATTTTTGCTTTGGGAATAATTTTATTGATATTTTATGGTAACTTTAAAATGTGAAACCTTAAGAAAGCATAGTACTAATAATTAAAATTTAATCAGAAGTACCTCTGATAATAACATTTAAATGTGTAGTTTCTTCATATAAGATGCAAAGATAAAAAATGCAGTAAAATGAATAAAATTTTGACTGCAAGTATCTACTTTAATACAGCAAGCACATACTTATATACATTCTTGTGGCATCTTCCATAACATAGAAACACATTAGAAAATGAAACACAAGGGGACATGAAACTATATTGTAGTACAACTGTCATTTTTCATGCTAACAAAATTCATTGTCAGCCATATCCAGTAAAACTTCTGATGTATAAAACAACATTATTAATAGATCTGTTACCCTCTGTCCTTCCTTTTCACTTTGCGTATATACTTCTTGCAAGTCACTGAAAGGCTTGACTTCACATTTATTTCTTGATGACATTCACAACCACCATATTAATCGGGCGCCTCCACACACTGGTGAGAGTACTGCATCCTTCAACTCACCCAATACCTAAGACTTTCCTAAATCCCAACACAACTGGTCTTGAGGAACGCTACAGGAGAGAGAAGGGATTCACTGCTTTCAAGCAAAGCCACTGAAAAAAATATCAATCACATAAATTAAGAGCTTTTGATAAATAAATAATTCATAGAGAGCAAATTAATTAATCAAATTCCCGGTAAGGCTTAGCATAGCATTTTAGACTCTACCAGCATTGTTTCAATTGAAGTGGAATCATTTGGCCTGGATCCGTATGATTTACATATATGAAATGGCTGTGCACGTTTAAGGCTATAATTTAAGAGAATATAACATCCCAAACCAGGTGTTTGAGCACTCTCTTCCCAAAAACTTAAACAACTATTTCTTTATAAACACTCTGACCATTGTATTTAATAGTGTTGACATTTACATCAATGGATTGCTGTGTAGTTGTTGAACATGTACTGGGATGATTCCATAATCCTGTTTTAATTAGATGGATGTTGCGAGCATACAAAAATCACAAGCTGCACTCCCTGTGGTGATGCCATACTGGCAAGGAATCAATCACTACGGCTCTGGTTGCCATAGAAACTGATAGCTTCTGCACCACCATCTAAGTGGCAAATGATTGGTAGTGTACTCATAACACAGGGAGAGCAATGAGTTTTTCTATCCTGTCCAGCAGCTGTGCCAGAGAGTTAATTAAAAGCAGGGAACATGAAATAAATCTAAATCTGTGAAGAAATGAAATGTACAGTACAAATTGAATTCCCGTGTCGGACAGAAATTAATATGCAGCGCAAACCACAGAGCTGCCTGAACAAGCAGCAGCTGGGAATCATGGGAAATGTTGCCTTCGAGGCAGTCAGAGCTCAAAAATGGAGAGGGCATCTCCTTATCTTATTACCTAAACAAGCACTTTGCTCAGCGTTTGTGTTGACTGATGCATGCAAATTGCTGGCTCAAATGTTAAGAGTTCCTATTTCCAAGCAGGAAGGACAAAGCTTAACTAAGATTTAATTAACAAACTGTTAGCAACTGCCGTTTATCAGCTGTGAGCACAATGCAAGTAAATGTTGCTACTCCTGTACTAGAATTCACCAGACAACCTCTGTGAAAGTCAATGTGTTTTTATTGATAAGCCACGAATTCGGAATTTGTATTTCAAATATCACAAGCCAAGAAGCAAAAACCTGAAATACTTTCTCAAGAAATAAGAGAGGCTCTACATAGAAATAAATATACATATGTTTTTCGTTCCATAGATTGTGCTGCAACAGATCAGGCATGAAATATTTAAATAGAGAGAACTAAGTTTCAGTCCGCTTCCATTCTATAATTTGGTTTTATCAACTGGAAAGGTGTTTGGGCAACCTGTTCTCTATGTGAAGTCAACCACTTCCATAGTGTACAACTGCCTCTCTGCCCTTGCCAGACATTTATGAGTTTTAGAAATTGAAGGCAAGAAAACATTAAATCATGCGATTTACAACCCAATCCAACCATCCCAAACAAGGCACAATTTGGTCTTTAGAGAGCGAGAGCTTGGATAGCAAAGCACCAAATATTCTGTTTGAGCTTTACTCCTTATATCATGTGTAATTAATATCCTTGTAATGAGTCATTAGAACTTTCCCAGAAATGCACATTTTCATATTGCTAGCACTCTATTTCTGATGTTAATTGATAGCTTCCTTAGGAAGAATTTATAATATGTTTCCAATCATCTACTTATAGTACATTCTCCAGTGTCACAAAACAAAACAAAAATAGCAAGACATTTTTCGTAGATTTGTCTATGATGATTTATGTGGATGAATGCAGTTTCAGATGAAGTTAATACCTGCATGGTTTGAAAATGTCATGTGAGTTCTTGAGAGCTGCCTTGGGCATTAAGAGCACTTACTGCTATGCTAAAGGACCAGAGTTCATATTCCAGCATTTATATCATGTTGCTCACAATTGCTTATAATTTCATTTCCAAGAAACCTGATTCTCATGCTGGAATATGTAGGAACAAGCACTCATGTAGGGCATGTGAACAAATAGATTTAAAATAAATCTTTTTATACAAAAGAAAATATCATGTAAGTGTTCACATCTCATGGATTATAATCCTAAAGTGTACGCTTCAAGGGGAGTCCTATATGTGTTTCAAGCTATAAACAGGTGTCTAATGGCTTGTAGAATTTTAATGTCCTTAAAAAGAAAAGGTTTCAGCCTGACATGATGTGGGAAAGGTGAGTAAAAGTGTTACTGAGTTAGGAGAGATGGTTCTGCCACTTTCATTTTGATGACTCTGTTTTATCTTTAAACAAATGTCAGCTAGTTTTACTCTGCTGTTGTTAGGTATGAGCAGAAACATTACTAGGATAATCATCCTATAAGTTCACCTAATTAAGTATCTGAATGCATGAAATTTTGAAGAAATATATTTATAAATATTAAATTGTGATGATGAGACAATTTGTATACTTGTATATAAGGTTTGAAATTAACCTGCAAAATATATTTAAACATTTTCAAAAGGAAACATTCAGGATTTTACAATTAAAGTTTTGCAAAAATGTTTATATTTGCAAACATATAAACATTTGTAATATATATTGTATGTAGTTAGATTATTATTTCTGGTATTATAGTCATATGTGAGATGTCAAGGGTCATGAGACATCAGTATTTATGGTGAATAATAATATAGATAATACCTTGAAAGCACTTCATCTATTTCCCTTTCTTATTTCCATATGCCCCTATATTCTTCATGTTGAACTCTAGCTAACATCTTTGGAGCATCTTTTCATTCTTGTGTGAGGGGAAAGGGGCTAAATGTGCACAGAAGTTCAGAGATACTGTGTTTAAAAGGCTAAACTTCTTTTTCTTTGCCAGGTGCACTTAACTGGGAACCAAGTTTCAAAACTATGGTTCTGAAACATAAGTATTTAAAGTGAATCAATGAGGAACACACACACACACACACACACACACACACACACACACATATATATACACACACACACACACATATATACACACACACACACATATATATACACACACACATACACACACACACACACACACACACACACACACACACACACACACACATACATACACAGAGGAGGGAGAGAGAAAGACAGAGACAGAGAGAAGGGCGTTGCTGTTCAATGACCCTGGCTTAGTGTTTGAACATCTAAGATGCAATACTTTTCACAAGTGAGTAAGAGACAAAGAATCATTTCAACAAAAATAAAAATTTAACCCCAACAAATTTGAAGCCTACTGATGTCTTATCCACTTCCACTGATGACCATTTCACCTGCAGAGATTTATAGGGAGACTTCACAATTTGTATAAGAAATATATAAATCCTGTCACAATCTTTTATTGTTGGATGAAGACCTATACTTTTTTATCTATGTATCAGAAAAAGCTTTGTTTCTCTGAAAATTTAATTGCATACTTTTGTAATACAATGTAAAAGTACAACTCAAATATTAGTTTCCAATGTGACACAAAGGCAATTTGTATTCTGTCCAAATTGAAGGGCAAAACCATCTCAAATGCCTTATAAAATATTTGTAGAAAGTGTTTTGCAATTTTAACCCCATTATTTTATCATAATTATAAAATAATTGGGAAGCTATATGTTAAGAGAACACTTTGGGGGGAGGCAGAGAAAAACACCATCTCATGTGAGATTCTTTCATCCTGACTCAAAAGGATAATTAAATAGAAGTTTGAAATAGATGGAGATATTTCCCTTAAAATGTAGAGATAAAATTTCAAATTTGGTTTTACCTAGATGGGAATGCCTCAAGGAGAGGCAGTGGGGCAGTAGGGAGATGCATTATGCTAGGTTGTTGGATTGCATTTTACATGAAGGTGAATTCTGGACAATATTTAGAATATATTCAGGAGACAAGGATTATGGGACTTGGAAGCAGGCCAAGAATATCATTGAGAGATAATATAGGAGTAACTTGTATTTCCCAAATTAAAGTGTATGTATGTGTGTGAATGTATATATGTACATGCATATATAATGTGTGCCATATCTATGAAAGGGTTTTGAGAATCACAAAATATCCAGTGGAATTCAATAATGTGAAACAGGTGTAAGATGTATAAAACCTGAGACAATACTTTACTTTGGCTTAAGTAAGAAATTTCTTGTCCCTTCTCTTTCTTTAACACATTGACTTTAAGCTTGTGACTCAAGACTTTTTGGGGGGGTGATCAACCATCTCATAATAACTGTCACCTAAGACTGTTGGAAAACACAGATATTTATATTGCAATTCATAACAGTAGCAAAATTACAGTTATGGAGTAGCAAAAAATTGTTTTATAGTTTGGGGTCACAACAATAGGAATTGTATTAAGGGGTCACAGCATTAGAAAGGTTGAGAACCACTGCTCTAGCATCTTTCTACTGATCCTTAAGCTTCATCTCTAATATATGAAATAAAACAACCATAATAATAATAATGCATCATAATCTATAAGTAGATATTAGATTTAGCTATGGAATAAAGTAGTAATAGTTAAAGATTCTGAATTACATTAGTTAATATGGTGAATGAAAGGTCACAATTAAATTTAGAGTTCTGGAGCTTCCTATAATGCGATGCTGGAAATTATCATCACTTAGAAAGATGGATCCCTAAACCCTTGATGGTCTGTTTTTCTTCTCTTCTAGCCTCATTTTTTGAATAGTTAAAAAAAAAACATTTCACAGATAAACATATGAGTAACTAAGTCATACATTTATATTTCATAGACATTTGCATAATGAGCTATCTCTTAGCCAGCCCCTAGCCAACAGGTGTTCACCAAAGTTTAGTATCCATCTCTCAGAAGGATGAACTCCAGAGAAAGTGTCTTATAGACTATGAGCAAAGAATGGCAGAGTCTTTATGATTCCAACAGCAAATATGGAGAACAGCAAGACCATAAATTATTTTATTTCTCCATAAATTCACTTTCTCATGTAAGAGGGAGCAACTAGAAGGACAGTCAACTGGGGCTATGGCAGTCAGAAAAAGGAAAAGCTGTTATGCCTCGGTAGAATTATATGGAAGTATCAGACACCATCATCAGTATGATGTAAAGAAAACCTTCAGTACCAAGAGTACACAGTGAAGAAAGAGAAGAAGGCAAAAGTGTCTTTCCTCTCCCCACAGCACAGTGTTGGCTGCTTGTACAAATTCATAAGGACCACTACCGTTACTATGGGAAAATTTGACATCTTGCTTATGGTAGGTATTTCCAACACTAGGCATTTACATGCATGACCAGAGGACCTTCCACACCTTAGCAGTGTTTCAGAATTAATAAACCTCATCCTAATGTTTATCACTGTGGGAGAAAGAACACATCTCATAACAAACCAAAGTAAGCCAAACAAAGTGACATGTTGCTTACAAACATTTTTCAGGCCCTGCTTATTTAATGTGTTTACTGTTTAATATTTGTACTGCAGCAATGAAAATGTTTTAATTCATCATGTCAATGCCACATCTTTTTCTTTTTCCCCCTCCTCTATCTCTTCTGAATGTAAGTTTGATGAGTTTCCAGAAGCTTATCTGATCCAGCTTTTCCATACTTGTGTTTATGGTTTCCACATTTTCTTGTTGCCGCAGTCAAGTCAATTCCAAAGTCATGATAGACATAGCACTACTAACACCTCTTTTCTCTGATATTTCCATCTCTGTGATTCTAATCCTGAATTTGTTAATATTTATAGTTTATGGTAGTATATGAGTTCTCATAAGCTGAGCAAAACATTGTGAATGATCCTGCATAAGTCACATATGTATGAAATTCCATGATACACACCAAAGTAGATGAATACAACACAAGTTGGAAAGTTAGTCTACAAACAACTAGAACTAGGTGGACAAAGAAGTCTTCCACCATATAAAGACTCAAGGCATATTAAGCCTACAGTTCAATCTAAAGAGACCCCATATCTCTTGGTTAATCAGTATAAATAAGAATTGTGATAAACATATCAATATGTTTATTCATTTAACAAGTAGCTCTTGAGCAATTCTTGTGTTTTTTGTCACTGTAATAATGAGGTTGATGTGGTTGCCCAAATGTGAGAAGGAAGAATGACAGGGTTATTACTGCCCAGCATGTGGCCTGTATATTACATAAAAGGACACCACTGTAGGTTTTGGGCTTTGCTCTTACCACCTTGAAATTCCTAACTATTTTTGTACAGGGACACCCCACAATTTCCATTGTGTATTTTGACGCACAATTTATTCAGTTAGTTATGGGTAGTAAGTAGACTGTCTATTTGGAATCTTTGCCTATCTACAGATTTTTCCCAAACACTCTTCATGTTTCATCTGGATCTCACATTAGATGTTTTTGAGACTGCATGGATTTAGACTTCTTTGTTAAGACACAATGTAGGCCCATTATCTCATCCCTCTCTGAAATAAAAAAGAACAGTTTGAAAATGTACACAAATCTTCTCCTGTGTCAGCAAGACTGTGGTGTGATTTACTCAAATGACTAGTGTATAATGTGCTTCTTTTTGAAGAGAACAAGTCCTGTGTTGGAAAGAACTGTGCAAACTGAAGAAATTGCAAAGGTTGTTTTAGCAATCTGCAAAGAAGGTTCTGTCCATTGCTCTTGCCCTGTCCCTTTATAACTTCTACAGGGTAGTACTCTGTACTGAATTTGAGCACTGAGATTTGAAACTGTAGGAAACATAAAATTCTCCTTTTCATTTTGCAGTTTTAGCTAGTGCATACTAGGGGCATATGCAACTTCTAGCATTAGTATCTAATTATGTATTTGTTGCTTCTGTGTGGGTCCTGAAATTTATCTTTATATCATCAGTAGATTGACTTTATACAGAGATTATGACCCGAAGATTGTTTGCTGAGAGAATGAATGATCTTTCATGTTCAGACACTCAAATGAGTACTTCATATATGCTATTTTATGACATTAGAAATTATTTAGTCCTTCTTAGTCTGTAAACTTGCTTAAATCCAGAAGGTTGTATTCCCTTTGATACCTTTTCAGTGAGAATGTTCTTAGAAATGCAATTCTATATTAAGGTCTTTGGGGTAATTTAGGAACCACACTGTCTAGTATAGAGTTTCAAAGTCATTATGTACGGTCAGTCTCCTCCCAGAATTTCTCTGGAAGCACAACTGAGATGGATGTAAAAAGTAGAAAAGGTATCAACAAAAATGATAAAGTAGAAATAGGATTGATGAAGGAGACGGTCTATAATATGCTGCACAAATCTTCATTGTTGTTGTAATAAAAACTCTGAGCCTGATATTGGTGTAAATGCTAGAGTATCAGAGAAGCAGAGAAATAGCCATTAGAAAGACTTCTCACCACTCCGGAGTCCTCAGGCTGAAAGGGGGAGATTCGAACTCCAGGAATGCTCACACTGAGTGCCTCTGAAAGGCAAAGGGGACAGGCACAACTCCTGTTTCCTCCCCCTTACATTCCTTTCACTGTCCAATTGTATCACTTCCTGCTTCAAACCTTTCTAGTGCTGGCAATAAAGGGGTGCCACCATTGCCTGGCTCTGTTTCTCTTTTAGACTAGATTAATCTCATGTAGCCACTGTGTCCTGGAACTCACAGAAATCCTGATGGATTTCTGACTCTGGCTCCTGAGTGCTAATATTAAAGATGTGCACTATCATTGCCTGATCCCTATGGCTAACTCCAACCAAGGCTGCTCTGCCCTCTCATCCTCAGACAAGCTTTATTTGTTAGATGATAAAATATATATCATCACAGTAACATAAGTATAATAAAGTCTCAGTCACTTAGTAGAGATTTGAAGAATATCTCCATCTGGTTGACATACTGTGCTTTCTATCTCCAATTAGTAAACACTCAGAAATGAAAAACTAGTTTTCTGTAAGGTAGTCTTAATGGGGGATAAAAACTATTCTTAGGGGCAGGCTTCATGCCCAGCTGTAAATGGTCTGATGTTATGTATATATTTTTTTCTAATTTTATTAGTTCGAATCTTCTCTCTCCATTTTTAAGTTAAGTATAATGAAGGTTTGCCAATATTTTTTGTTTTCTCAAGAAACAAACTCTCCTTTTCAATAATTATATGTAAATTTTTGTTTTTGTTTGCTTGCTTGTAGTTTATTGATTTTAGCCTTGAGTTGATTATTTCTTACCATTTAATCTTTTTGGCTGTTATTTCTTGTTCCAGAATTTGCAGGTGTGTTCTTAAGTTACTGTTATAAAAATCTCCCCATTTTCTTAAGTGTAGAAAGTCACTGTTATGACCACTCCTCTTAGAACTACCATCATTGTGTACCAAGGTTTAGGTATGACATGTTTTCATTGTCATTTATTTCTAAAATGTTTTTAATTTCTTTCTTTATCCATTTGTTATTCACTTGAGATGCTCAGTTTCTACAAACAAGCTTTTTAAGCTTTTTGGTATTTCTGTTGTTGACATCCAGCTTTATCCCATTGTAGTCAGATAGGATGCAGGATATTACTTCCAGTTTCTTTTATCTATTGAGACTTGCTTTGTGTCCAAGTAAGCAGTCAAATTTCAAAAAGTTCAGTGAGGTGCTGAAAAGTAGGGGGGATATGGGAGGGGTTGTGGAAAGTGAAATATAATTAGAATATATTATATAAAGATCTATTTATAATTAATAAACACTATGACTCCATCAAACTAGAATATTTTTTTTAAAAAATGGACTAATTTCTAGATGGATGACCTGCCAAAGTTAACAAAATGAAGTAGATAATTTTTTCAGATATTTAACAACCAAGAAAATAAAAATAGTAATTAAAAATATCTGAGCTGAAAAAGCGCAGGGATAGATGGATTAAGTACAACTTTTACCAGACCCTCAAAACACTAACAGAAACATTCTGACATTCTGTTATTTTCACAAAAGATGAAAGGAATACTCCCACTTTTCAAAATGGTACCAGTATTACACTGATACCAAAACCAGACAAAACAAAAATCTAAGACAAAAGAAAATAGCAGGCCAATCTGATGTATTTACAACCAGTTTTTTTTCCCATGAAATATTTGCAAACCTTATTCAAGAACACATCAAAATGATTATACACTATGATCAAGTTAATTTCCTCTCTGGGAAGCAAAGATGTTTCAATAGTCAAATTAAAAAATGTAATTTGCCACATAAACAGACAGAAGAGAAGAAAACACATGATCATTTTATTAGCTGAAGAAAAAGCATTTGGCAAATTTCAATATCCCTTCATGATAAAACTGCTAGACAAACTAGGGTAATATAGGGTAAATATCAATATAATAAAGAGAATATGCCAAAAAACTATAGAAAGCACCATGGTAAAGTTTAAAATCTCAATGCATGTCCACTAAAATAGAATTACACTGTGAGCAATCTACAATCAGGGTTGCATTTAAAAACTAAGTGAGCACTACTGCCTGATGAAATTAACGTTTTGTAACTGAAGATCTCATCTATTTAGAGATTGAGTGGAGCTGGGTATAATGCATGCTGCTGGATTCTACGTGATAAAGGCTATCACTCTATTTTATATTCACAGAGTTTCTATAATGTTCTCTCTTACTTTTTACAAAGTGAAATTACAGAAACAATTAAAATAGTATCCAATGTCTGGCACTCTGTAAATTAAATAAACTCTAATGTATGTGGTCTATATCCCTGTCTAAGTTGCATACTAACCTTCTTGACTATTCCTCACAGTCCTCATTAAAGGCAAAGTTAGGAGTCTATGATATTCATGTTCTCTCTGTACTTGACGTAGTTGTTGACCTACTGTTAGATTGTTAAACAGCTGTCCTAGGGAGTCAGTTCCTGGTTTTCAAATACTGAATTAAAGGAAGCTCTGAGTAGAAATCCATTTGACCAAGAATTATTGGTAAAATTTTAATATTTTGAAAAATGCTTTATTTTAATAATTATAGAAAGAATATATATAGTTGGGAGAGAAATTTCATGGGAAATCATGTGGGAGATAAAAGGGAGAAATGAAGAATAAATATGATAAAGATTCATTATGTCCACTTGAAAGATTTTCAAAGAATAAACAAAAGTTTTAAACAAAATTGTTTCCTAAGAGCAATTAACATATATAAGAAAAGGAAAAAAAATCTCCCATGCTCTTGGATAGTTAGGTTCAACATATGGCAATTTTACCAAAAGCAATCTACAGATTCAATGCAATCCCCAGCAGAATCTCTACACAATTCTTCACAGACCTAGAATAAAAAATACTCAAATTCATATGGAAAAACAAAAATCGTAGTATAGACAAAATATCCTATTCAACATTGAAACTTTAGGAGGCATCACAATCTCTGATTTAAAGCTCTACTACAAAGCTACAGTAACAATACAGCTTGGTACTGGCATAAAAACAGACTTGTGGCTCAAAAAAAAAAAAAAAAGGAATTGAAAAACTTGATATTAATCCTCACATCTGTGAACAGCAGATTTTTTGACAGAGGCCAAATGTGTACAATAGAAAGAGCAAAGCATCTTCAACAAACAGTGCTGGTGTAACTGGATGGTAGCATGTAGAAGTATGCAAATACATTTATATCTATTACCCTCCACAAAAGACAAGTCCAAGTCCATCAAAGACCTCAACTTAAACTCAGCCACACTACACCAGATAAAAAAGAAAGTGGGAAGGAGCCTTAAATGCATTGGTACAGAAGACTATGTCTTCAATATAAAACCAGTAGCACAGACACTGAGAGTAACAATTAATAAGTTGACCTTCTGAAACTAAGAAGTTTCTGTAAGGCAAAGGATAAGGTTAATAAGACAAAATGACACTCTACAGAATGGGAAAAGATCTTCACAAACCCAACATCCGACACAGAACTGATCTTTAAAATTTATAAAGAACTCAAGAAATTAGAGGTCAAAACCCCAAATAATCCAATTAAAAATGGGGTACAGAGCTAAATACAAAACTCTCAACAGAGGAATGTCAAATGGCTAAAAGATATTTAAAGAATTGCTCAAGGTCTTTAGCCTACAGGGAAATGCAAATCAAAACAACTCTGAGAAAAAATTTTATACCAGACACAATGGTTAAGATCAAAAACACTGATAACAATTTATGCTGGAGGCAATGTGAAGTAAAGGGATTAACTCCATTGCTGGTGGGAATGTAAACATTAATAGACACTTTGAAAATCAGGATGGAGGTTGTTCCAGAAAACTGGAAATAAATTTACATAATGATTCAGCAATATCACTATTGGGCATATACCTAAATGATTCATATCCTTACCACAAGGATATTAGCTCACCTATGCTCATAACAGCATTGTTCATAATAGTCAAATGTGGAAACAATCTAGATGCCCCTCAACTAAAGTACCGATTAAACAATTATGGTACATTTATACAAAGGAGTACTACTCAGCAGAAAAAAAATTGAAAGCAAATGGGTTGAATTAGAAAATATAATCCTGATTGAGGTAGCACAGACCCAGAAAGGTAAACATGGCATGTACTCATTTATAAGTGAATTTTAGATGTAAAGAAAAGGACAACCAGGTTATAATCCCAACCCCAGAGCAGCTAGAAAACAAGGAGGAACTTAAGAGAAAGATCCATGGATTGCACTGAGAAGGGGAAATAGAAAATATTGCCAGGGTTAATTGAGGATACAGTGGGGGAGGGAACAAGGGGAGGTGAGAAGAGAAAATGAGAGAATGGGATAGCTGAAGTGGAGAAGCAATAAGAAGGGAGGACAGCAAAATGCATACCTTAATAGAGGGAGCCATTTTGGGGTTAGGAGAAACCTGGTGCTAGGAAAGTAACCAGAAACTCACAACAATGACCCTGACAAAGACTCAAAGCAATAGTAGATAGGGTTCTTAAACTGACCTTTCCCTATAATTAAATTCACGATCACTTTAATTGTCATTATAGAGCCTTCACTGAACAATTGTTGAAAGTAGGTGATGAGATGCACAGCTAAGCACTGAGCTAACTCCCCTTTCATTTGAAGATAAGGAAGTGGGATTATATGAGCAAAGGGGTCAAGATAAGGAAAATCCCATAGACAGTTGACCTGAGCTACTGGGAGCTCATTGACTCTGGACTAACAGTTGTGGAATCTGCATGGGACCGAACCTGGCACTGTGTATGTGGATGACAGTTGTGCAGCTTGGGCAGTTTGTAGGGCCTCTGAATGTGCAACCAGGATTTATCCCTAGTGCATAAACTGGTGTTTTGAAGCCCATTCCCTATAGCGTAATGCATTGCTCAGCCTTGATGGGAGAAGGAGATTGGTCCTGCAGCAACTTGATATGCCACACTTTGTTGACTTTCCATGGTAGGCCTAATCTTCTCTGAGTAGTGGATAGAGGTAATTTGGAGGGAAACTGGAAGGTGAGTAATATGATAGGAAGAAAATGGAACTACCGTTGATATGTCAAGTAAAAAAATTCAAAAAAAATGTTCAGATATAAAAAAATCTTTATTATTTTCAGAATTTCATTGACATTTGTTATAATATCTCCCTTAGTAATATGAGATGTCTTTTTATATGATGTGAATATCATTAGTTAATCAAGAAAGTGTTTTGGCCTATGGCAAGGCAGGTTAGAGGCAAGAGGAAAATTCAAGCATAGATAAAAGAAGGGGAGAGTCAAGGAGGGATACTGAAGCCTGTCACCCAGAAAGCAAGATGTAACTGGACACAGGAAAAGCCATAGAGCCATGTAGCAATACATAGATTAATAAAATTGGGGTAAGTTATAAGAGTTGGTAATGAGCCCAAGACATAGGCCAAACAGTTTATAATCAGTATAAGCCTCTTTATAATTGTTTTATAAGCAGCTTTGAGACCAACGGTAGGAAAGCTTTGTTTGAACCTAGGAGCCCAGACAGGACAGAAAATTTGAGGCTACAAATGGCAGCCAATGTGTGGCAGTAAAAAAATCTTTAAAAAGATTCTAAATGCACAGAAATGGAAGCACACTGGGCTTCCTATTCTCACAGTCTCATGCGAGCAACAGCACAGAGACTTCCTGCTGCTTCCTAGGAGATGTAGCTAGCCACCAGCTGCCATGAGCTAAGCTGCATGGCTGGTTTCTGGAGTCTCTCTTACAGGCCATGGTACTAAATTGCTTCTTCCATCCATTGATTGTGGGTTTGGAAGTAAATCTATGGGCTTAAAAACACAGCTCCATGCTATGTAATACTGCTTCCTAGAATCGAAAGGTAAGTATGACTGATTGATACCTCTGGTATATTGAAAAGCCAAGTGGGGTGAAGTCAGCAGCTAAAGGTTCTAGCTACACTGTTTTGCTACTTCGAAACTCTCCTGATTAAAAATTATTAAAGATATGCAATAAAACAGACTCAGATGGAGAAAGCCTCTAAATGGGTTACAATGTGAAATGTATTCCGTTTAGAAGTAAATTTTCCACCGTCTCTCACTCTCTATATAATGTCTGGCTGTGGATCTCTTAATTTGTTCTGACCTACTGCAGAAGGAAGCTTCTCTGATGATATCTGACCAAGACACTGATCTATCAGCATAGGAGAATATTATTAGAAGTCATATGGAGAGCAATCCACATACAGTCTTTGCAACAGCCTCGGTTGTTTGGAGATTTCCATGGGATCCCTTTAGCCAAAAAACTAAATTATATTTAACTTAATCATAATACTGGAGTCTCCATTTGTTCACAAGAGATGGCCAGTTGGAACTCTGTCTCCCCTAATATTTGGCAATTTCAATTATATCACCCACATATGTGTATACATTTTAGCAAGCTATTACTATAGAGTGAGGCTTTAAAGCTCCCACAATACCCTCAAAAAGGCCCTTATTTCTCCTCTCATCTCTCTCTTCTCTGCCCTTTCCCACTTGATCTTCCAGTTCCACCCCATCATTCTCTAAAAAGATTTATCAGTTCCTGTTAGACTCTTACACTGTACCTTAGCTGTGGTTCTACAGATTGTAGCATGGTCATTTTTGACTTAACAGCATCAGTTACATATAAGTGAATATATACCTTATTTCTGGGTCTTGGATACCACAACCAGGAAGATTATTTTTTCAGAACCATCCATTTACCTACAAATTTCATAATGTCATTTTTTTTTAACACCTGACTAAAACCCCATTGTGTAAATGTGCCACATTTCTTTAAACATCAAGGAACATTGAGGTTGTTTATAGTTTTGGCTATTATGAATAGAGAAACAATAAACATGGTTGACCAGTGTCTCTGTAGCAGGTTTCTGGATATATTCTCAAGTAAGTTACATCTGGATTTTGTAGAAGATATATTTTTATCTTATTGAGGAATATTGATTTTTATAGTAGCTATATGAGTTTGTACTTCCACCAGCAATGGATGAGATTTCCCTTGCTTCACATCATTGCCAATATTAGTTGTCACTTTAAAAAAAAAAAAAAGAAAGAAAGAAATTAGACATCATGCTGCTGTATAATGAAATTAAAATGTTCAAATTTTGATTTGTATTTCCCCGATGGCTAAGGATGTTGAAAATTTCTTGGTTTTTATCCATTGAGTTTTCTCTTTTTAGATTTCTGTTTAGATCTGTACCACAATTTTAATTGGATTATTTTTTTAATATTTAGTTTTTAGTTGGAGAAATTCATTTCTTATTCTGTAGGTTGTATTTTTATTCTCTTTGAGTGAATAATGGTGTTTTGTTTCCATCAGAAGCTTATCAGTTTCATGAGCAACCATTTATAAATTGTTTATCTTAGTGCCTGCATGAATGGTGTTTTGTTCAAATAATCTAGGCTAGTCTTTACTTTCTCTTCTGTGAGGTTCAGTATGTCTGGTGTTATGTTGAGGTCTTTGATTCATTTAGGCATGAGTTTTGTCAGGAAGATATGAATGTATCTGTCTGTATTCCTCTACAGGTAGCTGTCTAGTTTGATCAGCACCCTTTATTAAATATGCTGTCATTTTTCCCAATGTCTATTTCTGGTTTCTTTATCAAAAATAAAGTGTGCAGATTTATGTCTGGGCTTTCTATTTGATTTATGGTGTCATTCAACTTCAATGTTTCTCTGCTTTTCTGGCCACATAACCTATCTTTTGGTGAGAAGGAGATATTTAAGTTACTCACCAATTCTGTGTTGGGGTTAACCTGTGGTTTTATTTCTAATAGAATTTTGAAATGAAAGATTTTATCTTTGTGTTTTATGCATAAATGTTTGGGATTAGAATATTGTCTCATTTTATTATTCCTCTGATTAGTATAAAATGACTAATAGTTCAGGAAAGGCTGAACTGTTCTGACTAATTTTAATTTCAAGTGTAGCTTGTCATATAGCTACTCAGATAGCTTGTTTCTTAGGTCAGCATTGTAAGAGTACCTCTGCCCATCCTTTTATTCTAAATTTGTGCCTATCATTGATGATAAGGTATATTTCTTAGATGGAAAAAAATCTTATTTTCTAATTCAATCAGAGCTGGTCTGTGTGTTTAAATGTGAATTGAGCACATTAATTTAATTTCTGTCATTTAATTGATGTTTGTGGTGTTGTCTTACATGCTTTTTCATTAACTGTCTTGGTAGAGTGTAGGGATTTAATAAAGTTTCAGAAGTTTTGGAGATATCAGAGGGAATCTACCCACAGTCTATGTGGGGGGTTAGTAAAAGCTCCAGAAGTCCCAGAGCTCTAATCACAGTCAGTCTAGGAAAATCAGAGTGGTGATTCAAACCTTTAATCCCAGCACAGGGAGTATCCTGGGAGTGGTGACCTACACCCTTAATCCTAACTGAGTCAAGGTCACTTCAGATTATAGAAGGAATTCCAGGCTCCCAAGCAGGTGTGGTGGGGCCACGCCTTAATTACTGAATGATTACTTAAAGACGGGATTGAAACCCAGAAAAAAAGCCATTCCAAGGGAATCGAGGCTGAGGAAGCTAGAAGACAGCTGGGTAAGTACTGTCCCCACAGTAGAGTTTATTCCCTGTGACTTATTGAATGTGTTTATTTCTTCAGACTAAAGTATTCCTTCTGATATCCTCTATATAATGTGCTTAGTGGTTATTCATTCCATTAATCTGTTGTTATCATGAATGTTGTTTTCTCTCCTAAAATTTTTACTTATTATGTTGCTTTTTATTATATTTTTGTCATTATAATTACAATATTCCTCTTTTATTTTTCTTTCCTTTAAACTCTCCCATATACCACCTTACATGACTTTACTTCAAATCCATTGCCTCTTTTATTACTAATTCTTATTGCATGCATATATGTTATAGACATGAGCTTTGCACTCAAAACAGAAGAAGATAACCAAAGAAAGAGCACAAGAAGCACGTATAAACTGAAATATTCATATGTTAGTGCATACAAGAATACCATAAAATCTTAATACTAGAATCCAAAGTACCTACAGAAAATAAAAAGGTCCTGACACAGCATTTAACATTATGAGACACAGAAGAACCTCTAAAAATGAGATATCTTTGGAGAAAAGCATTTTTTTTTTAATTGCAAGTGGTTACCAAATGTAGTTAGCATTTGGGTTAGAGATGGGGGTGTGTCCACCTCTCTTGCACCTCTAGGTCCACATCTGCTACAAAGCTGTGCAAGTCTTGTGTATACTACTACAGTCTCTGTGAGTTTATATGTTCATTAATCATGCTGTGTATAGAAGGCCTTTTGCTTCGGTGTCCTTTATCCCTGTAAGGTCTTACATGATTTCAGATTATTTTTCTGCAGTGTTCCCTGATCCCTGAGAGGAGAGATTTGTAGGAAACTTCCCATTTAAGGCTGAGTGTTCCAAGGTGTCCCTTGCTACACACTGACTGTGAGTCCTTATATTTGTTCCCATCTTCTGCAAGAGGAAGCTTCTTTGATGATGGCTGAAAAGGGCACTGATCTATAACAAAAGTATCATTAGGAATCATTTTTTGCTTCATTTCTTTTGCAGAAAAGAAATACTCAATTTCCCTTAGGACCCTTTCCTATCTAATCTCAGGTTCTTGGCCATATGAGCAGTTGAAGATATTGGCTCCATCTCATAGAGTGCCCCTAAAATCAAATCAGATGTTGGTTGGTTAATCCCACAAGCATCTTGCCACTGTTGCACCCATTATCTTGGAGGCAGGACATCATTGTAGATTGAAGGGTTTATAAGATGTGTGGTATTTACCTTTCTTCTTTTGTAGCATGCAGAGTAGTACCAGAAATAGTAGTTTGTAGGGTTGAAGGTCCTAGGTTGGTACCATGGGGATTTTTCTGCTTTCAATGAGATGAAAGTTGTGGTCTCCAGCATTACTCTCTGTTTGTGGAAAACAAAAAAATAGCTTTGACAATAACCTTGGTTGTCCAACTTAAGGAGATATGACTCATTCCAAACACTGGAAACTTCATTATGTGGCAGGAGTTGTCTAATTGGGGCTCTGCCCATCCTGTTATTTGGCAGGTTTGTTTAGATAACCTTCATATATATATATATATATGTATTTTAGAAGCTTCTACTGTATTAGGATTTTCCTATGACCCCTCATATGGTCTTTGGTTTTAATTGTCTCTGCTTCTTCCCTTCCTCTTTCTGTTTGATCCTCTTGCCCTGGCCCCTCCTATCATCTGTCACTACATATTCTATTTCCCTGTCCTAACAAGATCTACCTACTCCCCATCATGCTCTATATACTAACCTCTGTGGTTATATTAATTACAACAAGCTTATCAAATATTTAACAGCTAGCACATACATATAAGTAAATACATATCCTGTTTGTCTTTCTGAGTCTGGGAGGCCTCACTCAGGATATTTTTTCTAGTTCTACCCATTTAGCTGAGATTTTTTTTGTTGATAAATCAATGTACTGTATTGGAGTTTTACACTATTACTTATAGGAATTGTGGCATGAGGACAGTCCTTTAGGGAACAGAAATTACTCAGGAACACTTGTGTCACTGAAACTCACTCCAATACTGGCAACAGCTCACAAGTGCAGGGAATTCGGAACACAATGCACAGCAAGCAGGCAGTTCAACAGGCTATGGGCCAGAGTCAATTCCACGGCATTCAGCTGATCGTAACCTATTCCTCACAGCTGGAATGGCCTCAATCTTTTTTGTAGCTTTGTTTTTGCTCTTTGTTTGTTTTTCTTTTCTTCTCTTTTCTTGTTGACATTTTTTATTATTTAAAAGTTTGTTGGCATAACAACCAAAGTTCCCCATTCTCTCTACTTCCCTCACTTACCTCTTTGCTACCTCCACTCCTCCATCCACTTCTCAGGGAGGAAAAGGCCTTCCATGGAGTCAACAAAGTCTGACATATCAAGTTCAGACAAGATCAAGCACCTCTCCTGCTATATCAAGACCAAGGCATCTCTTTATAAGAAATGGGCTCCAGAAAGTCAGTTTATGCACTAGAGAAAAAACCTGGCCTCGCTGCCTGAGGCACCACAAAATTCCAAGGCCATTCAACTGTCATCCACATTGAGAGGCCCTAGTTCCTTCCTATGTGGGTTCCCCAACTCTCAGACTAGAATCAATGAGCTCCCGTAACTCAGTTCAGCTGGCTCTGTTGGTTTACTCATCATAGTCTTTACCCCTTTGCTCTTATAATCCCTCCTCCCTCTCTTTGACTAGACCAGGAGCTCACCCTAGTACTTAGCTGTGGATCTCTGCATCTGTTTCCCTCAGTTTCTGGATGAAGTTTCTATGATAATGATTAGAGGGTGGTCATCATTTGATTACAGCAGAAGGCCAGTTCAGACACCCTCTCCACTTTTGCTTAGAGTCTTTGCTGGGGTCATCCCTATAGATTCCTGGGAGGATTCCCTAGCACCAGGTTTCTCTCTAACCCCAAATGACTTCCTCTATCAAGATATCTACTTTGTTGCCATCCTTCCTCATCCATCCCTCCCCTAACTCTTCAATCCTATTCTCCCATGTTCTCGTCCAACCTCCTCTTACCATCTCATGTTCTGTTTACTCAGGAGTTCTCTATTTACCCTTTCCAAGGGGATCCATTGATCCAGGGTCCAGGGTCCTCCTTGTTACCTAGCTGTGCAGTGTTTGTGGATTGTACCTTGGTTATTCATTCCTTTGTGTCTAATAACCACTTTTGAGTGAGTATATACTATGTTTGTCTTCCCGTGTCTGGGTTTTATTTCATAGTTCCATCTATTTCTCTGCAAATTTCAAGATGTTGTAGTCAGAAGTTTTTCTGTCCTTCTCAGCCAGTCCAATGAAATAATTGACTTGGAAGCTTAATAGTAAATTCTGGGCCAGTAGTTTAAGCATATAACTCTTACATTTAAATTAACCCATTTTTCTATCTATGCTAAGTCGCATGGCTTGGTACCTTTATCTAGTAAGGCATTCTCATCTTACTTCCTTTGTGTCTGACTGGCATCACTCTCTCCTCCCCTCTTTTAAAATTCTTCTAGTCTAATTGCCCACCTCAATTTCCTGCCTAGATATTGGTGAATCATCATTTTATTAAATCAGTATGGGGAACTGTGATGATATTGTATAGAGCATTATCCCACAAAATGTCATTTTCTTTACTATTGCATAATACTACATTGTATAAATATACATTTGTTTTTTATTCATTCTTTAGTTGAGGGGAATCTAGGTTGTTTCTAGGTTCTGGCTCTTATAAATAATGCTGTTATGAACATAGTTGAGAAAATGCTCTTGTGGTATAAATGTGCATCCTTTGAATATATGCCCAAGAGTGATATTCCTGGATAATTAGGTATATTGATTTGAACTTTTCTGAGAAACTATCATGCTGATTTTCAAAGTGGCTGTATACTCCATTCTACAAAGTCATTCATTCTCACAACCTCGGTTGATTCCTGAGATAGAGACCCTACACAGGCCCATCACAAAAGGCTAGTTTCCTTCCTTTCAGGCTTCCAGCCAGGCCAGCCCCCAGATCTGGGCAACAGGGCACAAACTGTGCCCCCCAAACTTATCATAGCTCCAGCTGCAGGTAAGTAAGTAGGACACCTGGAGGCAAGTCTGACTATCACTGAACCAGCCTAACTATTCTGAACATTTATGCCCCAAATACAAGGGCACAAAAAATATAAAAGAAGCATTACTAAAGCTTAAATCACACATCCAATCGACATACTAATAGTGAGAGACCTCAACACCCTACTCCCAACAATGGACATGTCTACCAGCTGACACGTAACAGAGAAATAAAGGATCTAACAGATGTTATGACTCAAATGGACTTAATAGATATATGAAGAACTTTTGACTCAGACACAAAGTAATATACCTTCTTAGCACCTCATGATGGAACCTTCTCTAAAATTGACCACTTATTCCATCATAAATTAAATATGAATAGATACAAAATAATGAAAATAAGCCCCTGTATCTAATAGGATCAACATGACCTAAAGTTAGAGTTGAACAACAACACAAACTACATAAAACCTACAAATTCATGGAAATGGAACAACTCTCAACTGAACCACCTCTAGGTCAAGAAAAAAATTAAAAATTAAAGGCTTTGTAGAAATCAATGAAAATAAATCCACAACATACCTAAACTTATAGGACACAATGAAAGCTGTACTATGAGGAAAGTTCATAGCACTAAGTGCCTACATAAAATAATTTTCAGTGAAGATGTACACAATAGTTTAAAATGGTTTTATTTTTTCTATCAATGTCTATCCAAAATATGCTTGATTATAACTTAAGAACACTTGTTCACCTATGTTCACAGCAAATTTATTCAGAATAATCACAATCTAGAAATGACTTAGATATTTCTCAATGAAAAATTGGGTTAAAAATGTGGTCAATTTACACAATGTAGTTATTACTCAATTGTTAAGAAAAATGACGCCATTAAGTTTGCAGGCAAAGAGATCCTGAGCAGGGCAACCCAGATCATTCTTAAACCTGATATTTACTCACTTATAAGTGGATATTAGCTGTTAATTAAAGGGTAACCACACCACAATCCAAAGACTCAAAGAAGTTATAATGCAATATAAAGAGGTTGAGAGGTACATATAGACCTCCCTGGCAGGAGGAAATTTATGGATGCACTAAGGGTGGGTATGAATGGAAATAGGAGGAATCAGATTGCAGATAGAGGGAGGAGAAAGAAAGTACAGGAAGAGATAACTGGAATAAGTGGATATTTAGAGGGCAATGTGAAAACATTGCAGTAGCAATTTCCTGGAGCTTTTAAGGGTTATTGGTGATAACCAGGCAAAGTTTCCAGTGGTGGGACTATCCACCAAACCAGCCACAAAATATTTGACCTACAATCTTTCCTGCTTTAAAGAAGCTCTGGGGCAATGGTGACTCAGTTTGTGCAAGTGTCCAACCAATGACTGGTCTAACTTGAGGCACCAGCCACAAGAGAGAGCATATATCCAACACTGTCTAGATAGCCAGGATCAGGAAGTTGGTAAAATGATTTCTATGAATACTCTGATGTACTCATAGATCAATGCCTCACCAATAGTTATCAGTGAGATTTTTTGCACTAACTGATGAAAACAGATACAGTGACCCACAGCCAAACATTAGGTGGAGTTCAGAGAACCCGTAGAAGAGAGAAGAAAGGATTGTAGCCAATGGAAGGATCAAGGGTAGCTGGAGAACAGGGAAATAACAAAAAAAAGAATGATACTCCTTTCCCCAGGATCTATCAACTATCAGTAGATTAGATTCTCATTGAAAATGAGCCCTCGACAATATCAAACCCATCTATATTAAAGTTTTGGTTGGCTTGACCCTTGGATATGTCTTGTTCTATTATCCCCAGAAGTTCTGAGTTCATAATACAGCTATCAATTCTGGAAGGCAGCATTTCATAGACTTCTCTTTACCCACAAGCATCCTTTCTACCTATTGTTCTATGATATTCCCTGAGCCTTGGTTAGGCTGATATATATGTACAATTTAGGGCTGAGAACACAGTCTATTACTCCTAGCACTATGACTAGGTATTTATCTTTTCATAGACTGTTGCCTACTTACAAAAAAAAAAAGTTTCTCTGACCAAGGCTGAGATAAATCCCATTCCTTAGTTATAAGTATTTATATGTTATGTTGACAGCATAAGTATTAAAGAAAATAACAATAGCAAGATTTACACTGGGGACTAACCTTACAAGTCATGGCTTTTAACCAAGATAAGGCATAAACTTTCTTCCCATGACACATGCCAAATATCCAACTAGAAATGTTTTAGTTACTCTCCAAGTCATGCCACCACTGAACCTTTCAGTGTAAGTTATTTGGAAGGTCAGTATTGCACCATGGTGGGTAAGAACAATAATGTCTTTTCTTCCTCGGCAGCTGACATATAACACATTCAGGCACTATGACATCTAACCACCAGGAAGGTACTTTCCAGTCAGTATGAGGTTGTTTATTTCTTATAGCCGAAATGTGTGATGTCTTCAATTGTATGATTTTACCATTTTATTATAGGTTTAACCAAGGACAATTGAAATATCTTATGCGATTGTAGAGAACTCTGGTGCCTCTCTGTTGAATAATTCATAGAAAGATATTATGACTTCCACAGCAATTGTCATTTAATAGCCAATATATTCTATGGATGACATTGTCTATCTATACAGTGTAATTCAGTTGTAACTCAAAAACAAAAACCTAAACAACTTTAGCCCTGTCTTTTCTGTAAGTAATATATTCTAAGAGTTTTAGTGACTACAAGAAACCAGAGATGCCACTATTTTTATTACATATGCATTTTTCCTATTTTTACACAATTGTACAAGGTTGAATTAAATATTTTACATATCAATAGAATATTAAAATGAGTAGTAATAAAAAACATTTGAACAGAGATATAAGCATAGAGGAATCATGACACTTTTAGGCAAGTATCAGGTACAGTAAGAATAGGTGAGACTATTTGTATAACAGGCTGTGTGAATATGAAGTAGGATAGTCCAAATTTCATTGTGATACCAGAAGGGTATATAATATGAAGACCAAGTAATATTTTTATTTTCTAGAATTTTCCAGTTTGTATTTCTGATGCACTGTTGAACATAGATAAATGAGTAGTCACATGAGGAGGCTATTGCACTAATAAGTTGAATTTCTTCTTTTTCTACTTGATAATGAATATTTTCAAAAGGGAACTTAAAACTTAATAGATAAATGGCTATTTTTTTTATCTCAAAGTAATCATATCTCATGCCTTAAGCAACAGGTCACTGTACTTCTGTTATTCAGGAATTGAACACTCTAATGTTAATAGGCAAATTTCCTCTGAGAAGAACTTGAGCTTCATGGAAGGTCACTTCTGAAATTCCAAATTGATTTTCTTACATTTTCATCACTTTTAATTTTTATCAATTCTCCTTTAGAGTGACTCAAATCATTTTACCAAATGATCTTGCCAGATGAGTTGAATCAATCATCTTTGGAAAATTTATTAAATAGAAGGCCACCAGGGTACCATATGCTCACTGAAGTACTATTCACACAAGCTCAAGGGGTTAATGTGCTTACTAAAGTGCTACAAAATAGTTTAGTCACTCCAAAAAAAATCTCTCCCTAACTCGTTAATTCTTTTAACATGCTTGCAAATGTTAAAAAGATTTGAATACTGATCCAGTAGGAAAAAATTACAGATTATTCAAGGTGACATTTTGTTATATTAAAGTCTATATCTGAAGAGATATTATCAAAGATCAGTAGAAATATGGTGAAATGAAGAAGGTTGGAATAAAGTTTTGACCAAGGTCAGTTTAAGATTATCTAATGGCTATTAGATGTGAGCACAGGGACATAAAGTGAGCAAACAATTGAAGTATTTCACAGCAACTATGAAAATTAGTTTATATGTAGATAAACACATCAATATCTTTTTCATGAAACAGAAAATGTACTATAAAACTCACAATTTACTTCAGTAAAATGATAAAGAATGAAAGTACTGATAATAACCAGTTTTTAATTGAATATAGATTATACACAAATCTTTATATCACCATGGACAATTACTCTGTGCATGTAGATTACATACTCTTGTCTATAAAGTTAGATATAATATTACTTTATTGAAATGGTTATTGTGTAAATTCAGTGTGCTAATATAAAAAGTGTATTATAACTGTCATAAACAGAGGGATATTTAATCTTATCTAGAAAAAATATATATAAGAATATACTGATTATATATATATATATATATATATATATATATATATACACATTTGTATACAGATGTGTATTTAAATGTTTACATCATGGTAAACTACTACTGTTCTCCTTTTGCTTGACCAGCTACCACTGAAATCATTTTAGTACTTTCATTCTTTACCAATTACATCATGACTTCACTCAGATCATTTTATAAATGTATACATTTTAGAAAATTTCAGCACTAGTAGGTTTCCATATTGACTTTTAAAAGGCATTTAGTATTAGTTCACCCTCCCTGTATTCAGCACTCTATCCTACTTTCTCTCCCTCATTTAATCTATTTTATTTCGCCTATATCTCTCCACAATACTATTTTCTACTTCTCCTTTTTTGGGAGATTCCCCTTTGTCTGTTACTAGGTATTTAAACTCTGTGGTTATTCAAATTGTATCAGGCATATTGAAAGATAAAAATTAATATCTTTATAGAAGTAAACATTTAATATTTATATTTTTATGTGTGGGTTAATTTACACAGGATTATTTCTTTCAAACATTATCAATTTACCTATAAATTTTATTTTTCTAATAATCAAAGAATATTTAACTGTGTAAATGTACCACATTTTCATTATCTATTCACAAATGAATAAGTATCTATACTATTTCTAATTTCTCTTTATATCAAATAGTCCAACAATGACCATACTTGTGCAAGCATCATGGTGGTAGGATGTCAAAACCTTTGAGTATTTGTCTAGGATTGGCATATCTGACTTTTAATGTATCTCAATTCTCAGCTGCTTGAGGAACCAACACATTGATTTCCACAGTGACTGTATGAGTGTGTACTTGTACTAACAATAAATAAAGATTGCACATGTGTGGTCTTTTTATTTTTAATTATTGATTTTGGACATTTTTTGGTATAAATGAAATATCAAGTTAGTTTTAATTTATAGTTTTTTAATAGCTAAAGATGTTGAACTTTTCTTTAAATATTTCTTATAAAAATTTATATTTTATCTCTAGAGAACTTTATGATTAATTTTGTACCCCATTTTTAAATTCAGTTGCTTTGGTTTTTAATAGTCACTCCTTTTCATTATTTATATAATCTAAACACTAGTCCTCTATCAAAAGTATAATTTGTAAAGATCTTTACCCATCCAGTAGGCATCTACTTTGCCAGACTACTGGTATTATTTGCCACACTGAAACTTCTCACTTTCATGAGGCCTCATTTATTATTTTTTGATCTTAATGCCTGTTCTATTTGTGTTCTATTCAAAATATCCTTTTCTATACCCATAAATTCAAGGATATCCCTCACATACTCTTCTATTACATTCAGGATATCTAAACTTAAAATTGAGGTTCAGGATGCATTTGTAGATGAATTTTTGTAGAAGGTGAAAGATATGGATCTATTTCCATTCATCTACAGGCAACCACTTAGTTTCACCAACCTATCTGTTGAAGATGTCTCTTCTCCAATGTATATTTTTGCCTTCTTTTTAAAAACAGGTGTTTGTTGATATGTGGAATTATGTCTGTTTCTTCATCTTGATTCTGTTAATTAAACTGTTTTTTTTTTTCATGCCAATACCATACATTTTATTACTATTGCTCTGTAAATACAACTTAAAATCTGGAATGGTTGATACTTCTGGCAGGTGTCTCTTTCATTATTCAGGGCTTTATTTATTTATTTATTGCTCTCTTGTGTTCTTTTGTGTTTTTTTATGAAGATAAACATTGAGTTTTTTCAACTTCCATGAAGAAATTTGTTAAAAGTTTGATAGAGATTACACAGAATCTGTAGAATGCTTTGGGTAGGATGGTCAGAATAACAACATTAATCCTACTGATCACAAAGCATGGGAATCTTTCTGATATCTATTTCAATTTTTCAATGCCATAATTTTTTATTTTATAAGTCATTCACTTACCTAGTCAGCATTACTCCAACTTAATTTTGAGGCTATTATAAAAAGTATTGCTTTCCTGGTTTCTTTCACAGTTTGTCACTTGTATACAAGAAAATTACTGATACTTGTATATTAATTTTGTATCCTGCTACTGTGCTTAAAGTGTTTATCAGCTGTAGAAATTTCTATTGAAGTTGTTGGAGTCTTTTATTTATAAGTTTGTGTCATTTGAAAATAACGATATTTTGATTTCTTCTTTATTTGTTTCCCCTTGATCTTTAGTTATCTATTGATCTAGCTAAAACTTTAAACACCGTGCTGAATAGCTATGAAGAAAGTGGGTGTTCTTATCTTTTTTTCTTATTTAATACAAATTATTTGAATTTTATGTTGATTTTATTAGGCTATAAATTATCTTATTTAATTTTAAATTGTACTGGGACTCAAACTTTTCTTACAAATAAAGAGATAAAGTTGTTAAGCAGTGAAATTTTGCATGTAGAATATATTGATACCAATAGGTCCAATATTACATTGCCTGTAAATTCTTTCTGGATAACCTTCCCTTCTGCTTTAGATGTCTAGATGTCCAAGATGTTTTTTTGACATCTTTAAGATGAGTATTTCTAGTTTCCTATAAAGACAAAAACAAAAACCCCAACCCTTATAATTTTTCTTACTACTTACAGGATTTCCCCAGAAACATATGTTAGTTTATGGTTCATTTCTGTTTTTGAAGAAAGGCTCCCCATAAATTTATAGCAATGTTAGCCACATATGACTTTAAATTTCCACTCTGAATGACAGTTCAGGTCCTATACATTCAAGCCATCTTGCAGTATGTTTTACCTGGAATAATATCCTAATTACTCAAAACTAAACATTTACCTCCTGAAGGAGCCAATTTGAATGCCAAGATTCTGGTTAAATTGTAACATTTGCCCCTGGGTCTACCAAACCTTCAACAACAATATCATCTATTCATATTTTTAACTTTGGCCTTTGTTTATATGTAGAAGTTTGCCAAAATATTTGTTTTATGGTTTGATTTTGAAATTTATGTTCTATTTTCTATAAATTTTCTATTTTCTAGAGAAGTATGTTCTTTTGAATAGGCTTTAGCTTCTTTAATTGCTCTGGGAAGATGTTTCCTCACTGATGGCAGGGTAAAACTGAACTGGATTTGATATGGGGGCTTTTGAAAGCCTCCTCAGGACATTTCTCAGAGGCAAAAAGTTACCTTGTCTATCCCTTGTTGACCTTTATTCATTAGTCCAGTGCCTCCTCCTGCCACACCTTCTGTATATTCCAGAAGGGAGGGGCATTCTATTGACATTATTCATAAATAAGACACTGTTTGTAGGAACACATTGTTTACAAACTCTTTTTATGTAACTTTGCCTTCCACAATTTTGTTAAATATTTTGATTTTTTATTATATCTATAGAAATAGCCTCTCCTATCAAGTTATCACCACAGTTAAAAAGTTCTAAATTTATTGTATTAGGAATCCAGTCCTCCAAGGGTTCTGACTTAGTTTTATGACCAAATTTTCATTTTTACATTGAGAGTTAGCATTTCAACAGCCAGAGATTCAATTATTTGCCTATCCTCTGATCTGGTACCATTCTGTTTACCACTGCAGTTAACCTCTGCAAGGCTTCTGTAAAAAATTCTTTTCAGCCTTGACTTACTTTTGTGAAGGATTCAGGTTTTGGTTTTTTTTTTTGCTTTTGTATTTCTTCAATTCTTCATGCACCTAAGGCTGCCATTCCACATAAATCCAGGGTGTGTTCATCCTATATTGATAGCTTTTTTTACATCAGCATAATTCCTACCAATTAAAGAAATTGGTCTTGGGAAAATTTTTATGTCTCTACCTCTGATTCCTTGTTCTATTGTTATAGTCTAATTCTTCCACCATGTCTTCCACTGTAAACGTGCCCTAGCCTCAAAACAGAAGCAACCAAATTTAATCAATCCTTAGGGATAATTTGGTTACTTGTTGGCTGGAAAGTTAACATTTATTTTACAAATGGTGAGCGCATACCATACGTGATGATTGCTTCCTCGACTCTCCTTAATTCTAACAATTGTACCAGAGCCCAGCTAACTTCTGTTCAATTTTTATCATTTTGTGATTACTTTGAAGTTACTAGATATACTAATAAGACAATTTTGACATTAAATCTTTATATTTCTCTTTTTGAATTTTAATATCTTTGTGTTCTCTCTTAACAGGCTTATCTAAGACTTTCTCCTTAGCATTCACATTAACTGACTTTTTCAAATAATAAACAAGAAATAATCAAATAAATATTATTCATAATAAACAATATGATGAATATTATGATGATAATCCCACCTACATTACTTTTCCTTACTGGTTACATTATCTATCATAATACCAAAGAAAGACTAACCACCTTCCATTGCCTTAAATAAATTCCTTCTTTAAGGAAACCCAACTTATTCACCAAACTAGTTGTCACTGACAATTTAGGAGACTGTTAAGTGTGGCACCTACCTATAATAACAGTCCAAGGAGAGCTCAAAAAGAAAAAAAAAATCCCACAACCCACCAGGAGAGAGAGGCTATTGTCTGTAAAAACTTACACATATAAACATGGAGAAAAAAAACTGTGTGTGACCAGCTTGGTCTTAGCCTGGAGGCTAACTCTGAACAGAAAGCCTAGCCAGCCAGTAATTATTCCTCTGGCCACATGTTACTCTGGCCAGCAGGTGACTTTTTCATGAATTTGTGCCCCAAAAGTTGAACACCAAATATTGCACAAATTCAAGTTGGTTTTTAAGTAAAACCCAAAGCCAGATATTGGGGGAAAGCTGGAATATCAGAGAAAGAAAACAGACCACAGTCAATTCTTACCCAACCAACTTCTCAGGCTAAACAGGGTAAATGCTATCTTCAACAGTTCTCTGCCTAGCTAGTCATACAGAATGCCTGAATGCCTATGCCTGCCTTAAATATCTTCTGTATCCAGTTGTTTTCCTTCTAAACTCAACTCTACGTCATAATTCTAGAGTTAGGATTAAAGGTGGGAGCTACTACTTTATGGTTGTTAGTCCCTGAGCTCACAGAAATACAGAAAGATCTCTCTCCTGAGTGATGGGATTAAAGGTGTGAGTTACCACTTTGTCCTCCCTGTGTTGGGATTAAAGGCAAAGGACATAAATTACCACTCTCTGACTCTCTTGGCTTGACTGTGGGTGATTCTGTTCTCTGATATTGCAAGACAATTTAAAATATATCACCACAACTTTCAGAGGCCCCACAAATTGCTGACACCATTCAACTGTTATCATCCACATTCAGAGGGTTTAGTTCAGTCTCATGCAGGTTCTCCAGCTGTGAGTTCAGAGTTAATAAGCTCTCAGTAGCTTGGGTCTACTGTCTTTTTGGCTTCCTCATCATGATCTTGACCCCTTTGCTCATATAATCTTTTCTTCCTCTGTTTGGCTGGACTGGGAGCTTGTCTGAACCAAAGGACAAGAATTTCAAAATAGTCATTATGAATAGATTCAAGAGATTTAAAGAGAATATGATTAAAGGCCTTAATGAAGACAGTGAAGGCACAGAGTTGAGTGACATGAAGAAAATGTTTTATGACATAAAAGAAATTACCAAAAATTAGAATAATTAAAGAATATCCAAGCTGACATAAAACTGGAAAAGAAAACTCAAGAAGTCAAACAAACAACTCAGAGGTAAACCTCACCAATAGAATTGATAAAGTAGAAGAACTTCAGGCCTTGAAGACAATAGAGTAGAAATAGATACTAAGAAAATATTATAATCTTAAAAAAAAAAACCTTTCAGGTACAAAATATCCAGGAAATCTGAGTCAATAGAAAAAGACAAAGTCTATTAATATTAAGTTGATCACCAGTTGCTTTCAATGATATCTGAGCATCCCAGAATCTGAGCAAATATATTCTAAATCCTGTGGTTCTTTAAAAATGTAGCTCAGTCCTCATCCCTTTCTCTGCTTCTCACCACCCCAACTCAGTTTTTGTGCTCAACAGTATATCAAAGATGTGGCTGGCTTCATGTTTGTGCTTGCATTCTGCTTAAAGAAGAAGCTAAATTGAAATAAGTTTATAACTCTTGGCTAGGATTTTTAACAAAATTTAATATTGAGGAAGATCCCCTTTCCCTCAGTCACATCTAAAATAATATAGAGTACATCAGCTGGGTACGTGTTCTTCAAAGAGAAATATAGTCTGGCATAAAGCTTTCTGTCCCTGTAAGCATTGTCATCTTAAGTGTTTGGACTTATAGCTTCATGAGTACCTAGAGTACTTTTCATACTTATTTTAGTGTATCTTAAAAAGGAATATATTAGTGAGTTTCTTTTTTATATATTTTATTAAAATGACAAACATTACACTTAAATCAAATGGAGGAAAAATAAATGATAGATGTTACATAATACTTAAAATGTCCTAAATTTATTGTGTTCTAATGTGTTGAAAATGAGTTCAGCAGAGCATCAAATAACCTTAATGAATAGAGAGTACCAGAAAAATCCCTCACAAAACTGGCTATGAAATAGAAAGTATGGTCAGTTGAAAGACCATTGTTTAACTTCTTTTTGTACATCCAAGCTTTTGATGACACATATCTTGTTTTTGATGACACATATCTTGTATTTAAGAAATCCTTATATAGCTTGAATATAGTATTTATCTTCTTTAACAGGATATTGTACATTTTAAGGTAGTTAGATGAATGATATGCAAGTTTTCTCTAAGTACAGCAATGAGAAACTACTATTAAAGATAGAAAAGAAAAAAATGTAATAAAATATTTGTATATTTGTGAACTTGCATGTGCTTTAGAATAGGTAATATATAAAATGGAGGCAGAGATAACTAACCAAGAGATGTATGAGGAGAGCAGGGACAATCATCCTCTTACGTATTGCTCAGTTTAATTTGGCTTATTAAATATGGAGATTGATGGACAGTAAAGGCAGTATTTAGAAAGCAGAACCCTAAGACTCAGGAGAATAGCATGATATTGAGATAGTCTAGAAAGAAAGAAGCTATGAAGCCAATGAATAGCAACCCAGGAAAGAACTGTGAGGGAATCAAAGGATACCTTAATACAAAGGAACACTGATAATAATGTTCAAAGTATAGTTTTGAATAGGTAAAGTCTTATATTCTAAAGCATTAAATTAGGAACAGAAATGATACTAGGGCATTCTTTTGGATAATACATGAATTTTGAAGATGTGCCTCATATATTCATTTTCTAGGCTACATTGTTCTGTACACAGTCCTTGAATCCTGAAGATATTATTGATATTTCATCTGTTTTTGTTCTGTTTATAGAACTAAAAGCAAAGTAGCTTCTCTAATACCAAGTACTCTGTAAAATATTTTGAAT
This sequence comes from Phyllotis vaccarum, assembly GCA_033318265.1. NCBI lineage: Eukaryota > Metazoa > Chordata > Mammalia > Rodentia > Cricetidae > Phyllotis > Phyllotis vaccarum. The sequence continues at coordinate 81,214,448 of JARWLC010000002.1, forward strand.
TTGAGCTACATTTACATAAATTTCTGATGCAATTCATGATACAAATTATTTATGCAATAATTTTGTTCCTCTGAGTAGCAAATATACTTGATATGTTTGTATTTTAAGAAATATTTTCAAAAGTTTTTCATTAAAGAAAACTTCAACAAGACTACCAGGAAGTTATAAATTGTCACAGATAAAAAAATGAGCTCAAGGCTGAATTGTAAGGAAATGCACTGGTGGTATGAGGTAATTTAGTAGCATTGATCTCTAAAACATGTGAAAATGACATCAGAATGATAGCAGTTTCATTGAGAAGTAAAAGCAACTGTATTTATCTGTTAGTGTCTAAAAAGGTTTATATTAGTTATTCTCTTATTTTCATGTTATAATACAATTTGTTTAAAAATATCTTGCTTACTCCAGTTATGAACAACTTAAGGAATGATAATAAAATTAAAAATATTACACTGAAATATTGTTTAAAATATTGGTTAGCCTTTAATCTATGCTTAAACAGAGTAACAACTTTATTTTAAAGTAATTTAGTTACTTTATCTTAATTTTGCATTTCTACTAGCTATAATGTGAAGTGTTACAACTGAAGAATGCGCTTGGCATATCTGATTTTCTAAAGATTGAACACTCTAGTCACATGTTTTTATGAAACTTTTTAAATAGTGAACACATGGGATAAAGTAATTTTAAACAAAGCTATAAATTACACCAGGGCAAAAGGACAATTAACAAAGTTGTAGGACTATTTTCCATCATTTATCAAATTCATTGTGCTTCCTACTAACATTATATATAATCTTGGAATATATCTGTCAAAAATAGGGTAGAATCTTGTTTTCCAGAATCACTGACTAACTTTCTGTGTAATAAATCATTTTATTAAGCCCCCAAAGCCTAGTGCCAAGAACACCTTGACCCATCAATGCATTGTAACTTTCAACAATAACTATTATATCTTGTTCTTAATGTTTTCTAAGATGACTTGACATTTGTTGAGTAGTCTTTCTATATATATATATCTAACACGAAGAAGGAAAATCCTTGCTACATTCTAGATGCGTCTTTCTCTTCTTCGCAACGTTCTTTTAGTCTCTCATTTCTGATATCCAATTCAATCTCTCATGACAGCAATTTTGAAATATTTAGTGAACACATATGCCTTACATCTGTACTCTCCATGACTTCTCTCAGCTTTTATCAACAATATCAGTATTTACTACTTCAGTCCCAATCTATTGAAAGTGATGATTAAAGCCAGAAGTCATGGTGTGGTGGCACTCTCTCACTATTTTTATTCAAGCCTTATTACCTAGAAGATAGAATCCAAGGGTTTCTTGTTTGTTATTATTCTTAAAATTTACACATATCTTCTATATGTTAAAACTGCTCCAAATCTGTCCCTTCTTCATGGCCGTATTCCACTTCATACTTTACTGCAACTGTGAAACCTTAATGGCCTCTGTTGTTTTACTTAATTTTATATTTTATCTGTGGTCTGAAAGTTCTCATACTCTAATGTCCTAATTTTTCATGTGACTGTCTCCTACAAATATGTCAAGGGTAAATTTATGTGACATTTCTTCTAGGAAGAATTCTCTGATAACTTTCCTTTAGACCAAGTCAAATCCCACTCTTCTGAGCTTGAAAAACTGCTTCCTTTTATAGCAGTGCTTATTCTTGAGGTTATCTGTATAAACCCTGAGTTTCTCAAGTATAAAATACACATGCTATTAATCTTCACTGTCATTACATTCAGCTGTACCTGAAATATACTTATCAGTCAAGAATTTATGAAGCATACTAAGTCTTCTAGCATACATGCACTGTATCGACTATGGTTGGCATTTACTGGTGAAAGACTTTTCCTCTGTGTTCAATCTTCCTAGATAAATTTGAGAGCTCTAACTTCTGTACACATGATGGTTGAGAACTGGAAGCTTCTAAAATGTGCTTATTTTGCTATTTTTAGATAGTCTGTGCTTTGTTTTCCTTATTTACTCACATGCTTTATTAAAGAACTTAACTCTAGAGCTTTGGTTTCTATAGACAGAGATTAGCAAAATCCTTTTGGAAGCTAAGTTAATTATTATTTCTATCAAAATTCCAAACACTCTATGCATTTATAGAACTCCTTCAAATTACCTTCATTATATGACAAAGATAAGATTTATTTTGTAATAATTACAGATGTAAATTTACTAAATTTATCCCCCTACTCTGGCTTCTAATGGCTAAAAATATTTTTTCCAGAATTATCAGAAGTTACATGCTAGTATCTACTTTGCTCTTGATTTATCTCTCTTAAAACTATCTAAACATTAAATTGGTAGCAAAAGATTATGAACAGATTCATAGTAAAAGTTATTTAAATTATGTTAGCTTTCAATATTTAGTATGGCAATTATTATAAAATATAGAATATCAGTAAATATTGGCTAATTGTTTTTGTTTTGTACACAAAGATCTTTATCATCTAAATATAAGAAACTTCATTTCAAATGCAATAGTCTGCTTTCCCTAAAAAGAGTGAAAATAAATTAAGATAACTGACTGTTTTTTATTAAATCTCAAAGGAAGCTCCATAGATGCAACAAGAAATACATGTTCTTCTTTCAAGAATAAACAGAAAGGCTAGGATAAAAGCATATCCAAATTATTTTCAACATACTAGGATAAATGATCTATATATTATTTTCATAAACACAAATACCTAACTTCTAACAAAGATGTCAAAAATATATATTGAAAAAAATATAGCATCTGTACCATACATTGTTAGAAACCTGGATTTCAAAATACATCCAAATAAAGTTATATTCTTATCTCTCTTCCAGCATAAACTCAACTCCAAATATGTCAATTGCCTCAATATAGGACCTAATACTCTGAAATTGTGAGAAGTGAAAGTAGAGAATACACTTCAACTTTAGACACAGGTATGGAATTTCTGAACATGACTCTCACAGTGCAAGAAGTCAGTCCATCCTTTAGCAAATAGGATCTCATGAAATAAAAACCTTCTATACATCAAAAAAGAGGCATCTCAAAAATAGTCAAAGTCTTTCCAAGATGTACATTTGTGCTGGTTATATCTTATGGCACTTGACATAATCTAGAGTTTTTGGGAAGACAAAATATGTTTATAAAATATGCCATTATATTGGCCCATAAATATGAGAGTGGTAAATTTTCTATACTGATGTGAGGGAGCTCAATTCCTTGTGGGTGGTGTCAACGCTGGGCTGGTTGTCCTGAATGGTCTAGGGTGGCAGGCTGAGAAAGTGATAGGAAGAAATTCATTAGTCATAATTTCTCCATGGCTTCTGCATCAGTTTCTACTTACAGATTCCTGCCTGATGTTCTTGCCCTTACCACTTCAGATAATGGATTATGAACTATAAGATGTTTCCTTTTGTTCATACTGTCTTATCACAGCAACATAAACCCTAAATAAGACAGCATCTGACAAGGACAGGAAATTTGTTTCTAAACTATGCAAAGTGTGTGTGTGTGTGTGTGTGTGTGTGTGTGTGTGTGTGTGTGTGTGTGCACTTGTGTATAAGAGGCCATGGTTTTAAAAGGAACTAGGGTGCATGGAGGAGTCGGATGAGAAAAGGGGAAGATTGTATAGTTACAATTTAACTAAATAAAAAGAAAATGACACGTTATAATGTGTCCCAAATACTTTGTTATCAGGGAAACACAATAAAACTAATTTAAAGTGTAATTTCATCACAGTCATAACAAATACAAATTCTGGCATGGATATGGAGAAAGGTATAGACTTATAAATAATTGATGGTAATGTAAACTAGTACAAGCAGTTTGAAAATCAACCTAGAGTTTTCTTTAAAAAATAAAATGTTATATGACCTAGCTACGCTGCTTCTATGTATGACTTTATATCCTACCATGGAGAGACGTCTATTTTTAATTATGAACTAATAATTAACTCTAGGAAATAGATTCAATCTAGGTGTTTATGTCCCCATGAATGTTTAAGTAAAATGAGTTTTATCTATAACAATATAAAGTTGTTATAAAATCTGGAAATAAAATTGAACATTTCAAAATAGCATAAGAACGAAATGAGAAAAATTATTTTGAATAAAACCACCCACTCTCAAAATGATAAACATCGCATGACATTTATTTAAATGCTAGTTTTGAATTTTCTTAGATATCTAACTTTTAGTACATGTAGACATCAAAAAATAGGTAATGAACCTATTGAGGGAAGGGAGACAATAAAATATAGGCAAAATGAAAATAAGAAGAGACAATACTTGGAATATACATATGGAGAATGAGATGGATGGGGAAATTTGAGCATCTGGGAAGGTTCAACCAAAATAAAAGTTCTATGAAAAAGCTAGGTAGAAAAGTACAATCTTTCCAGCCAAGTAAATTTATATCATGAGAGGTAAGTAGAACACAGTTATCATGAAATTAAATAAGAGAATACTCTGTGTTAAACATTTAGTAGACATGTGTCAAGGGGATATCACATTTTTAAAAAATCCATTCTTCATTAGAGTTCATCTAGGTTGTTTTCAGGTTCTGGATATTACAAATTGTGGTACTATGAACATAGTTGAGCAAATGTCCTTGTGGTAAGAATATGCATCCTTTGGGTAAATTCTCAAGAGTGGTATTGCTAAATGATTAGGTAAATTGATTCCCAGTTTTCTGAAAAACCATCATACTGATTTCCAAAGTGGCTATATAAGTTTATATTCCCACCAGCAATGAAGGTGTGTTTGCTTTACTTCACATCCCTTCCAGCATTGACTCTCAGCAATGCTTTTGATCTTAGCCCTTCTGACAACCATAATATGGTATCTTAGAGTTGCTTGAATTTGCAGTTCTCTGGTGATTAAGAATGTTGAGCAAGTGTCTTTTGATCATTTGAGATTCTTCTGTTGAGAATTCTCTATTTGTCTCTGTACCCTGTTTTTAAGTTGAATTATTTGTTTTTTACCTCTACTTTCTTGAGTTCTTTATATATTTTATAGACCAGTCTTCTGTCAGATGTAGGGTTGGTGAAGATCTTTTCCAATTTTGTAGACTACAATCCACCACCCATGAGCAGCTAGGTAATAAGGAGGAACATAACAGAGACATCTATGGGTACACATGGAAAAGGGAAATAGATAAGATCTCCTGAGTAAATTAGGACCATAGGGTGAGACAGTAAGGGGAGGCAGAAAGAGGACATGAGGGAATGAAAAGTTTGAGTTAAAGAAGGGACAAAGAAGGAGAAAATCAAAATTGATATCTTGATAAAGGAGGCTATTTTGGGATTAAAGAGAAACCTGAGGCTAAGGAAATAACCAAGAATCCACCCATAAAGATGACCCAAGCTAAGACTCCAAGTCATAGTGTAGAGGATACCTAAACTGCTCCTCCCCTACAATCAAATTTATGACTGCCCTAATTGTCATTATAGAACCTTCAGTAAGCAATTGTTAAGAGTACATGCAGAGATTAGCAGCTAAACACTGCGTTGGAACCCAAAATCCACTGGAAAAGAAGGAGAAGAGATTATATGAACAAAGAGTCAAGATCATAATAAAGAAATCACAGACAGCTGACCATAACTATTGGAAGTTTATAGATTCTCAACTGACAGCTGGGGAACCTGAATGGGACCAAACTAAGCCCTTTGTGTTGCACAAATTCTGGCTTTATTAAAGGAAACTCACAGCCAGATATCAGGGAAAGGCAGGATAATCAAGGTAAAGAAACACCACAGTCAGGTCTTACCCAGCTATCATCCAGCTTCCTCAGTGGCTTCTCGTGGCTTCTACTGAATTAGTCTGTTTTTCTATACCTGCCTTAAGTACCTTGTTCACCCAGTTGTTTCACATCCGGGTTAACATTAAATGTGTGAGTTATTACTATTTAGTAGTTAGGCCTTGGCCTCATAGAAACACAGAAAGATCTCTGTCTCTGGATTTCTAGATTAAAGGCATGGCACTACCACTGCCTGCCTGGGAGCCTAGAACTCTCTCTGTAAACCAAGCTAGCCTCAAACTCATCTGCTGGGATTAAAGGCATAGGTCGCCACTCCCAGTCTTTCCTCCATGCTGGGATTAAAGGCATGAGTTACCACTCTCTGACCCTCCTGGATTGACTGTGTGTGTAGATCTCTTCTCTGAAATTACAAACTAGTTTTATTAAATATGTAAAATATCACCACCTATCCCCTTTTTGTCAAATGTTAAAAGGGTTATAACTAACATAAGAATAACCATATATAATAAGTACAGTGATATACATTAAATACAAACAATAATTACATGAGTAATGTCCAGTCCATTAACAATTGACAAAAGGAAAATATTCCATTTTTTATCCTATTTTGATGAGTACAACAGGTTATATCTAATTCATTTTCTAACTTGTATTACTAACTAAAAACTATGTTTTGATGTCTCTCAAACCTATACATTTTAACTTCTAAGTGATCTTTTTTCCTAAAACTGTCAATAGAAAACTATAACTATCTCATCTTCAACTCCCTCAGAGACCCAAGAAGGAAATAATATTAACTAGTTAAACAGCATGGATAAGCAAACAACTTCCAAAAACTGTAAGAAATGAAACAGCTGGCTACCTGGAGAGTCACCCAAGGTTCTGTAACATTGAAGCATCCATCTTCAGCCTATGGGAATAATGTCTGACAAACTTCTCTGTAAAACAGGATATTCTCCAAAAAACCTTCCTACCTTTTCTTATTAAGGTTTAGCAATTCTTTTGTGTGTGTGTGTGTATGCGTGTGTATGTGTGTGTGTGTGTCCCCTCTGATCCATTTTAAACATCATACTGTCAGAAGTCAAGGCAAGAGTAATTTCTTGCCGATTCACTAACTTTTGTCAGAAAGAAGGTCAACTCATATGAAGTTTCTTAGATGTCCATAGTCTTCTCTGAAGTAGATTGATGCTGCCAGAAGCATATGTCCCATTGTCATAAAATAATAAGAATCTATGTTATTAAAATATTTTAAATGTCATAGTTAATGAATCTCTGGAGTGTTTGAAGAATACCTATTCATCTTAAATATATGTTTAATCTTGAAAACATATCTAATATGACTATGAGTTTGATTGTAATGTCTAGTGACTAACTTCCATTTCTTTATTCCTAATCAGTTGGTAATAATAACTTTCAGGAATGAGCAATTAGTGTTACACTGTTAGATGAACTGTATAGGTGTAATACCTTGAACAAGCATAGAGATATATGTACAGTGACAAATTAATCTCAACTTTATATCAATATACACATTTTGTATACAATATACAAAAAATCCAATCTAATGTAAAATATTTAACAATAGTAATTGCTTTTTAAAAGTAGATTCAGTACTCTACCCTTATACCTATCATATCTATATCCCTTTTTATCTTTTTTCTTTTTTTAAAACAAGAGCCCTGAATCTAATCTCTTGTTCAGCTTTTTTCTAACCATAACCAATTATCCTAAACAATGACAATCATCTATAACCCATTGAATGACCAAAACCCAACCAACCTAGTTCTTGGGAATGTGGATGTCCTGTTCTTAAATTTATTTCCTGCTGTCTGGGGGTGATGGCATCTTAGGAGATCCTGAAAAGAAAAGTTTTCTTAATTGTCAAGTCCTGAAATAAGTAGCTGTATCATTTGTTGTCTAGTCTCTGCATAACAGCAAAGTGCATGGTTTGTCCCAAGTCCTGGCCATAGTAGTCTGTGAAGCTGGTTCATCTCAGTAAGCCACCTCAAAATTGTCCTGAGCAGTTTGTAGTCTAAATCTGATTTTAGTTGGTATTTGTCAGGCTTTGTCACAGTCTATGTGAAATAATCATTGGCGGCCCCATCTTCCCTTCGGATACTTCAAGTTTACAATTAGTCATTGTCATGGATCACTGCAGAAAACTGATGAGAGACTAAAATCCAACATAATGTACAGAAAGCTAAACAAAGCCTTTTCCTATAATTAATTAGTATCCTATATGAGTATCATGACAAAAGTTTAAAATAAATATATATGTATATATAATCTTATAGATTTTAATATAATTATTCATTCAGCATAGGATTAGTAGCAATAGAGTAGCCCCTTATTTTTAGTTATTCTGCTGTCCCATATCAAGTGTCTCTTCTTATATGATACAGAGATTTTGAATTTTTTAATAATAATGCTTGGGTTTATTGAAGGAGAGAGCAACACTTCAACAGTAAAGCCAGCTTTAAATTATAATTAAACTGGGACTTCAAGTTTTCTTACAAATAATGATATATAGGTATTAAGGAATGAGATTTTACCCTGTAGAGTTTATTGGTATCAACGTATCCAATATTCTTTTGCTTATAATTTTTTCTGAATAGCCTCCCTCATATTTTCTATATCTTGATGTCCAAAGTCTTTTAACTTCTTTTGATTTGTATTTCTAGTTTTCTGTAAAGCAAAAAAAAAGAAGAAGAAGAAAAGAAAAGAAACCAAATCCAATAACCTGCCCCAACTCTTTGTTTTTTTTACAACATAAAGAACTGTAATATGGGTGTATAAGACATCAGTTCTTATTTTCATGAAGTTTATCCAGTTCAAATAGAGTCTTTATTAATTTTGATGCTATCCATAACTTTTCTTCACCTAAGGAAATGAAAGCAAAACCCCTTCCCCATCATAGCACATACCCTGGTTTTCATTCTGAAGTCAGTACATCTTTGAAGTAAACAGGCTGATTTAACTCAGCTGTTTTTCCTATAGTCCAATGCCTTTCAGCAGCTGTTGTTCCTTTCTCATTATCACTGAGAAAATTCAAAGTTAGTAAAGCATTATGTAGTCTATCTCTAGGGGGTCTTCGTTCTTTATGTTTATTTATTTGTTAGTTTTGTCTCCCTATGACTGCTTGCCCTGAAGGATTGTGTAGTATGTATTGTACTATGCTTTATATTATAATAAGAAAAAATTGTTTCATTTTACTAGAGACATATGCCAGAGCATTGTCAGTCTTAATTTCTGCAGGTATTTTCATGATGGCCATAATTTCTAGCAAATATGTGATTACAGAATCAGCTTTTTCTGAACTTAAAGCAATTGTCCATTGAAATCCTGAGAACATATTTATTGTACGATTTACATGTCTTAATTTTCCAAATTCTGTAAAATGAAATACATCCATCTGCCAGCTTTCATTTTTATGTATACCTTTAGGATTAGTTCCTTCTGGCAATGGAGTTTGGTTATAGAAAAACAAGTGGTACTTTTTTTTTTTAATTTCTTTGGCTTGTTGCCAAGTGACAGGCAAATCTTTTTTAATTCTTTGCTACTGACATGATGTTTTTATGGAAATTCTGCAGCATCTAACACATTTCCTATTAATTAATAATTTATCAAATTCATCATTACCTTGTGCTAAAGGGCCTGGTAGACTCATATGGGATCTAATGTGTGTTATATGGAAGGGATGATCCCTAGTCCTGATTATTTCTTGCAGAAGAATAAATGATGAAGTTAATTCTGACTCATATGTAATACAATAAGCAGTTTCATTGTGTAGAACAACTCTTTCTGCATACTGAGAGTCAGTAACTATGATAAGAGTTTTGGTAAAAGTAGTGAATACTATCACAATAGCATATAATTCTGAATTCTGAACAAAATTATAAGGGCTATGAGCCACTTTACTTTTTTTTTCTGATTTTTAAGCTTCCTTTTCCTGATTTATTTGTGTCAGTATAAAACGTAGGGGTTTCATAAATTGGTTTATCTCATACAACACAAGGAAGAACCCAATTAGTTTACTTTAGAAATTTAATTCTTTTGCTTTGAGGATATCTGTTGTTAATATCTTGCCAAAAATTATTGTAGGCTCTTTGCCAAGGCTCACTTTCTATACTTAATTGGTCAATTTCTTCATGAATTAAAGGTACAATTTCTGCTGGGTCTATTCTTATCAATTGACAAAGTTTTAACTTTCCTTTAAAAAAATTCAGAAATCTTTTTTTCATATATGTCTTTAATTTCTTACTCAGTTTATGTGGTAGAAATATCCATTCCAACATAACATTTTCACTTTGCATTAAAATTCTTGTAGGAGAATGCTTAGAGGGCAAGATAAATAGAATGCAATTAAGATCTGGATCTATATGATCCACATGTGCAACCTGTAATTTCTTTTCCACCAAAGCCAATTCTCTCTCAGCTCCAGGTTACAATTCTCTTAGACTATTATGTCCTTGTCACCATTTAAGGTTTTAAACAAATTATCCAGTTCAGCAATTTTTTTCCAATAGTGTGTCATAAATTGACAATATCACCTAGAATTCTTTGAAAACCATTAGGTGTCTCTAATCTATCTCTCCTCATTTATAACCTTTTCTGTTGAAAAAAAAAAGGTATGAATTTAAATCATTTTTTTTTTGTTGAACTATGTTGTAACCTAAATAATTAATGGAATCTCCTCTTTGTATTTTTCAGGGGCAGTTTGTAATCGCCAAGCAGGAAATTTTTTTTTTCACTTCTTCTAACATTTTTTTCTAAAGTATCAGTATTTGAATCAGCCAACGAGATGTCATCCATGAAATGATAAATTATAGATTATAGGAATTACTTATGTATTTGTTCTATTGGCTTTTGTACAAAATAGTGGCACAGAGTGGGGATATTCATCATTCTTTGCAGGAAGACCCTCCACTGATATCTCTTTACAGGCTAAGGATTATTATAAGTGGGTACTGTAAAGATGAACTTTGCTTTGTTCTTGTAAAGGTATTGTAAAGGACCAGTCTTTTAAAACAATAACTATAATAGGCCATTCTTTAGGTAGCAGAGAAGGCAAAGGAATTCCAGATTGTAGAGAGCCCATTAGCTGGATCCTCTTGTTTTGTTGTCCTTGGATCTGTTTCCATTCTCCAGTTTCCAGATTTCTTTTAAATAACAAATACGGGAGAATATCAATGCCTGGTTGGCTCTTCAATATGCTGAGCATTTACCTGCTACTATACCAGCTGCTCTAAGGCCTGCTATTTCTCTTTTGTTTAAGGCCACTGATGAATCTATATAGGATTATCTATTAGCCATTTTAAAGTTAGTGCTGTGGATGCCTCAGCAGCTATTGTGCCTTGTTTTTGTACAACATGAATGGTGTGTGAATGTTTCTCATAATACCTTCTAATTTTTTTTTTGAAACATGTTAGTTTATGATTTATTTCTGTGTTTGGAGGAATGTTAATCTGTGTGTTCCATTGTTGTAGTAAACCTCATCCCCATAAATTTATAGCAATGTTCACCACAAATGACTTTAATATTCTTCTCTGTCCTTCTGATCCTATATATTCAAGTCATTTTGCACTCTGTTTTACCCAAGATAATGACCCAGTTCCCCAAAACTGAACATTCACCTCCTGAAGGATCCAATTTGGATGCCAAGACTCTGGTGAAGTTATTGATACATCCACCCCATGTCCAATAAATCATCAATAATAACATCATTTATTCATACTCTGAACTTTGGCCTCTGTTCATTAATAGAAGCTTGCAAAATATTCACTTTATAATTTTCCTGAGGTTTTCCCTTTTCTATATGTTTCCTATCATCCAATGTAGTATGTCTTTTTAAAATAGGTTTTAATTTCTTTAATTGTTCTTGGAAAGTCCCTTGTTGCCCTTCATCCATTAGTCCAATGTCTCCATTTTCCACACCTTCTGCATACTCCAGAAGGGAGGGGCATTCTTTTGATATTATTCCTAACAACAGAACTGTTTCTGCAAATGTCTTATTTACAATCTTTTTTATGTGATCTTGCCTTCCACAATTGTAACATTTAACATTTTGACTTTTTCTTATACCTCTAGAAATAACCTCTCCTACCCAGTTAGCATCACAGTCATAAGACTCTAGATTGTCTCATGAATCCAATCCTCCTTACTTTTAACAGTCTAATTTACATTGTGAATAAGCATTCTCAAAAGACAGAAATTCAATTATTATTCACCTGCCTTCTGAATCCTGTACCATTCTGTTTACCACTGCAGTTAATCTATTTTTTTAAAAGTCTATAAAATTTCCTTTAGGCTTTGAATTACTTTTGTGAATGATTAATTTTTCTTTCCTATCTCTTCAATCCAATCCCATGCATTTAATGCTACCAATCAGCATAAATCCAAAGTATGTTCATTGTATAAGGATTAGCTTTCAATATCAGCATAATCTCTTTCACCAAGAAGCTAGTCTTGGCAGATTTATATGCCTCTGGCTCTGCTTCTTTGTTCTATTGGTTTGACCTCCTCCTTCCACCATGTTTTCCACTGTAAAAGTATCCCAGCCTTCAAAACAGCAGTAACCATATCTAACCAGTCCTTAAGGATCTGGCTACATGATGATCAACTTTTTAGCACTTGTTTTACAAATAGTGAATGCACATCATATGTCAAAACTGCTTCCTTGACTCTTCTTAATTCTAACATTTGTACCAGAGCCCAACTATCTTCTGCATAATTTTTATCATTTTGTAATTTTAAAGATTACTGGATATATTAATGTTGACTTTTTGATAACCTTAGGCTGTTTTGTGTAATCTTAGAAGACATTGCTGAGATTAATTCTTTATATCCTCTCTTTATGTTTGAACATCTATATGTTCTCTCTTAATAGTCTTTTCTAAGACTTTCTACTTGGTATTTACATTAATTGACCTTTTAAATAATGAAACAGAAGTAATCAAACAAATAATATTCATAATAAACAATATGATGAACATTATGATAGCCCCATTTACTTTATTTGTCAGTTCCATTATTGAATTGTGTAGAGTATGATCACAGAAAGACCAAGCACCCTCCATTGCCTTAAACCAATTCTCCTCTTTAAAAAGTTTGATTTACTCACTAATCTAGTTCTCAGTGATGATTCAAATGACTGTGAAGTGGGGCAGCTACCTAGTGTGATATCAGCCCAAGGAGGGGTTCAAAAAGAGGGAAGAAAAACATAACCCACCAGAAGAAAGAGACCACTGTCTGAAAAACTTATCCAGATGAGAGTAAAAAGGAAACACCTGTGACCAGTCTGCCTAAGACTGGAAGCTGACTTAGAACAGAAAGTTTAGCCAGCCAGTACTTATTCCTCCAGCTATGTGTTGCCCTCGATGGCAAGTAGCTTTTTTTTGGGGGGGGGGGATTTGTTCACCAAAGTTGATGCCAAGTGTTACACAAATTCTGGTTGTATTAAAGGAAACTCACAGCCAGATGTCAGGGAAAGGCTGGAATATCAAAGAAAGGAAACACCACAGTCAGATCTCACCCAGCTGTCTTCCAGCTTCCTCAGCTATCTTACTCCTCTTTGCTCCTACTGCCTGATCTGTCTTCCTATCCATGCCTTAAATAACCTCTTTTCCCATTTGTTTCACAATCAGATTAAGACTTAGTGTGGATTATTACTATTTGGTAGTTAGACTTTGAACTCACAGAAACAGAGAGATCTCTGTCTCTGGAGTTATGGGATTAAAGGTTTAGGTCATCACTCCTGGTCTTTACAGTGCTGGGATTAAAGGTGTGAGTTACCACTCTCTGACTCTCCTGGATTGACTGTAGTTGGATCTCTTCTCTGATATTCTCAGACTGGTTTTATTCAATATATAACATATCACCACACCTCTGGATGTGGATGATAGTCAAATGGCATCAGCAGTTAATGAGGCCTCTCTCAGTTGGTCCAGAATTTATTTCTATTGTGTGAACTGGCTTCTTGTAGCCTGTTATCACGCTTACCAACTAGTATATAAACTGAGTTTTCTCTCTCCTTCCAATTTTATTTGCTCACTTTATTTTTTGTCACTTAGTCGTGGCCTAAGAGGTCTTCCACAGGGCTTTTGCTATGGCCAGTTTCTCTTTCCAGAATGCTTAAAAAAAAAAGAATGTAGTTCTCATATTTCTTTTTATTTTTTATACCATTTAAAAGTATTCTATAGAGAAGTCTTTTCTTAACACTATACATGAATTTGAACCTCTCTTACCATGCAATTGATTTTTCTGTTCTGGACAATTTACCACAAGTTCTCAATCAATAACTGCAAGTTTGAATATAGAATCTGAAGTGTCTTCACTCATTGTTAGGGGAGTAAGAGACTCATTAAAATGAGTTTTATGGTGTTTCCTAAGAGAACTGAGCACCCTTACTCACAGATTAATGAGATAGTCTTTCTGTCTTCTTCTTTCTTTCACTGTTACTGATGACTTCATCTTCTACATTTACTAATGTCCCCTGAAATCTTTCATGATGACTAGGGTAATCTACCATTATTATAAATACAACATAGTTATTTTTATGTATCAAAGTATGGAGAAAGTTAATGAAGTAGGGCAGAGAGAGAGAAAGAGAGAGAATCTGACTTAAAAACTGCTCAACAACAAGGATGCCATGCTTAGTGAAATCATGATTATTAGAGAAGAATCTACAGCCACAGAACTAGCATAATTTCCAGCAACAATCTACATTCATTTGTCCTTAGACTCAGATATGATTGTAATCTTTACTCCTCATCAAGGAAACTTCTTTCTGAAACAGACAGGGATCATTACAGAAACCAGAGCCAATCAAAACCCAGATGCAGTGAATTTATCTACAAAACTCTCTAGCACAACAGCAAAGCCCCAGGGTATGCCATTGAAGAGTAAAACAGATAAATAAATTAAAGTGGGAGAAGCAGGAAGTTTGCTGTGAAATTGTGTTTCCTGGCAATATCAGAGTCTACACCTGCAAAATCTCAATAAAATAACTACCAGGACATGAACTAACAGAATGGACAAGAAAAACCCCAGGAGACTTCAGCTGTACACAAAGAGCTGCAGGCAGTTGAGCAGCATCTGCTAGTAGGAGAGGTGCCCTCTGTAGGTAGAATCACACCAACTATTTGTTTAGTGTCAAACTGTCAGCCCTGAAAACATACATGCAAGTAATATTACATGAATGTAACAGGTTAGATTTGATCATGTATATATGTATATGGTGTTTATGTATATGAGCATACAGCAGGAATCAATGAAGAGAGAGACAAAGATATGAGGGAAAACAGGGAAGTGTTTGTAGGAGATAAAGGAGAAGGAAGAAAAATATAATTAAAATAAAATATCAGCAATAAACAACAGCAAAGAGATAGAAAGATGGGTGATAGATTTTTTTAGAGTCATGAATTTAAAATAAGATACCTCTATAATTGATATAAAAAATTGACACAATATTACTAGAAAACATGTGAGAGTAAATCTCTTTTTAGATGAAATGGTCAATTTAATAGATAAAACAAGCTTATTAATATTAACAGAAAGATATCTGAATGGTTCTATATATACTAAAAAGTGCTTATGTGATAAGAATGGCAGAAATGAAAAGGTTTTCATAGCTTTAATAATAACCTTACATGCAGTTGCTTTTAAAATATAACTTTCAGAAAATTTAGAATAATATCTTTCAAATGCATTTTATTTTTTACTTCCACTCTCTTTCACACACTACAAAAGTAGACAAACATAAACAAACAACAAAACAAAGAATTTCTGAATGATTGTAGCATGGTTAAAAAGAAAATGTATAGGTAAATTACTGTCAAAATCAAACACAAAGTATCTTCTGCAAAACACCAAGAATATACACTGGATTGTTTATTTCAATTTTGTATACTATTAAAATTAAGGCTTTCTCCAGTAATGCAAAGCTAGTGTAACTTAGCATATGACTATTATAAATCATTACAGTAAGGTGATCAGGGGTATGGCAGATACCTCAGTAGTAAAGTGCTTGTTCTGTCACATAAGGACCTAAGTTTGTTTCCACAAAACTGATAAAAACACCTCAGTGTTGCAACACATGTCGATAATCCCATTCTTGAAGGACTGAGGAATTAGATAGAGATAATCAGATCCTAAAGCTTATGAGTCAGCTAGCTTAATCAAATTTAGAATGTTCAGGTTAAGTGTGAGATTTGTCTTAAAATAAAAATTAATAATGGGAAGCAAATAAGGAGAGATCCTGTATCCACTGCTGACCTCCACATCATTGCATGAGCACTTAAAAGTATATCCACACAATACTATACACAAAAATGAACAATCTTGAAAAGAATATAAAAGGAAAAACAATCATTTCAATGAGGAAAGAAGAGTTATTTCATTCTAGGATGATGCTTAGTAACATGAATTCTATATTAAAGAAATTTTAATATATGTTCCCAGTTTCCAGCACTCTTAACTTTGACACCTCCCCCCCCCAAGAAAACAACAATAACAACAAAAACCTGGACCATGTTATTTAAAGCTACGCACCTAGAATTTATAATCATTATTTCCTCATACTGTGTAATTGTAAAAACCTGGCTTGAAATTTTAGAAACAATACAACATCAGAATAAGCATTATGGTTTTGTGAAGATGTGTTGACCTTTGAAAGTTATCTTAGCTACAGTTCTATGGCTGCAATAAAACATTATGAAACTTATGTGGTTCCGCATGGGGAAAGTGATGGCAGGAACTTGTCAGGAACCTGGAGGCAGGAACTAGGAGGACATGAAGAAGTGCTGCTTACCTGACTGTTGCTCAAACCTTACTCAACAAACTGAAAACCACCTTCTCAGGAATGATATTGTTATCAGTGGGCCGGGCTCTAACACACCAATCGTTAATTAAGAAAATGGTTCACTGTCTTGATCATAGTCCAGTCTGTTAAAGCAGTTTCTCAGTTAAGGTTCTCTTTTCCCAAATGATTAAACTTTGAATCAAGTTAAGAAAAAACAAATGAACAAACAAGTAACAAAAAATTATATATACATAGACTTTTGATCCTGTTATGTGTTGAATCTAGAATATCGCTCTTAAGTTCATGTGTTTAACCATTGCCTGAAAGTTGTTGGTACTTTTCTGAGAAGTTGTAGGATATTTGGGATGAGGAACTAAACTGGAAAGAGTACGTCTCTGAGACTGAGTTTTGAGGGTGTCTACTTCCTAAACCATCTGCTTCCACACCTTTGGAGATACAACAAGATGTGTTGAAAGTTCTTCTCACTGCAATGTAAGGGATTATGTTGTTCCATTGTAAATAATTGTCCCTGCCTATGAGCTTAATAAAAAGCGCTGAGTGGCCAAAGGCAGACAGGAAGTGTGGGCGGGACTACCAGGCTAAGAAAAATCTAGGAACAGGCAGAATAAAGCAGAATGCCAGAGAGAAGCCAGAAGAAGCAGAGGACAACTATGCTTCTCTGAGAAAAGGTACTGAGCCACATGATGGAACAGGATAAGAGTCATGGGTTAGATTAAGGGTTAGCAAAGGATCATCCTAAAACTATTGTAAGCATCTGTGTGTCTCTGGGGGTATGTAGGTCTGTGGGCCTAAACCTTGAGGCTAGGCACAAAAGTCTGGGCCAGAAACCTCTTACAAATGGCAGCCCAAAGTGGTTAAAACATACCCACATAAAGCCATAGAAAACTTAAAAAACAGTCTAGAGCACAGAAACTGAAGCCCAAAGCAGCTTCTGAGTTGTGTCTCTGAAGTGGCCTGCGGTAAAAAGACTGAGTGGTATATGTGATTAAATTATAAAATGGTGAGTTTGCTACATGCAACTTAAGGTGAACAAGGCCAGTTTCTGAGTTTAGAGGTAAGCAAAGAGCTCTGTATTGTGGATTTAAGGTTTCTATTAATAAGGACAAAAAGAGAACAGAATCAAAAATAGCTTCTTATTGTCAACGTTTTCTTGGATCAACTCTGTTTGCCAGAGACAAAATGAGGCTTGGCTTTTTGAAGAGAAGCTTCCTGATTCAGTCTTAGAGGCAAAACACTTGTGAGTCTTTTAAGAGGCCCTGCTGCCTAATACTTAAATGGAGTTAATGAGGAACAGATGGCAAAACTTTACTTGGTGATTATATGGACCCTAAAATTCCCCCGAGTACCTGGATTAAAAAGATAAATTCTATGAAATTTGACTAGGAGCTAGGTGGAGCCATCCACCCATCCTACCAACCTTGAATCCTGGCAGATTAAAGGTGTGTTCAGAAACAGAAAGAATTAGAAGAATCTGGGTCAAGTCATTCACCCTAGCCAAGCAAAGGTGTGGTCAGAGACAGAAAAAGTTAAGAAATAAACATACAGTAAAGACTGTTTTTTTTTAAAAAAAAATAATTAATAATAATAATAATAATAATAATAATAATAATAATAATAATAATAATAAAAGTCTAAGTGGTTTTGATGTGGTGGGATTCAGGTGTCAGCTGATAAGGTCCAAAGACACTTATCCAGGGTCTGAAGCTCCTGGAGGGGGTGTGGCCAACCTGGAGGGGATGTAGCCAACCCCATTGATAAGGGGCTACGAGGAACTCTCTTCCTGGTTCCTGGATGCTGGAGAGACAAGATGGGATAGTAATCCATTGTCCATCCATCACTCGTCCATTGCTCGGATACTCCAGTCCCTGTTCAGGTGCCACTATAAGCTGTTACTTGTATCATGAGTGTTGATTTATATTCTAATAAATATTAATATTGGACTGATGCCTTGTAAGTAAAACTCTGCCAACAGTTTAGAGTGTGTTAAAATATATATATACATACATAGGCTTAGAGAGAGAGGAAGAAAAGGTAGAAAAAGCCCTTAAAATAAATAAATAAATAAACAAACAAATAAATAAATAAATAAATAAATGAGCCATGTAAAGATACTGTATGCTATTGTCTTATCTTTAAGCTTCGTGACAGAAAATGAAATAGTAAAAACTGTTAAAAGACAGTTGATTATAAATGTTGTTGGATTAATTCAACCTACATATATTGTAAATGAGTTGACTTTAAAATTGAAATGCAAAGATATGCTACTTTGCAGAAGGTTTTCTTTTTATTTTCACAGAAAATGAGAGGCTGTGGATTTATTCCTGGATAAAAAACATAAAGTTTGATAGAGGAAGATCCCCTGAAAAATCTCCAATGGAAATGGATGGCCTAGAAGATTCAGCATTTCAGAGCACCTCTGTTGAAGTTTCCAGGTCTCTGTATCCAGAACAATTTCAAGGAGACTGGCTGAGATGACCCAGCCTTACAGACTACTCTACTAAAGACTTGTGCATAGTCCTACATTTTTCTTTGGATTTCCTTGAGATTGCCAATGCCCCCATTCAGCAGGAAGTAGCCTAGAGAAGAACACCCACATTCCCAAAACATGGATTATGGATGTTCATGTTTATTTACAGTGTTGATTATAAGTTGTTATAGATGGGGGGAGAAGAATATTAGATTTAGAGATCGTTTGTTTTAAAAGGAGAAAGGGGGATATGTAGGAGGATTATGTTGTTCCATTGTAAATAATTGTCCCCACCTATGAGTTTAATAAAAAGCACCGATTGGCCAAAGGCAGACAGGAAGTGTGGGCAGGGCTATCAGACTAGTAGAACTCTGGTAACTGGAAGAACAGAGCAGAACGCCAGAGAGAGGCCAGAAGAAGCAGAAGACAGCTATGCTGCTCTAAGTAAAGGTACTGAGCTGTATGGCAGAACAGGATGAGAGTCATGGGTTAGATTAAGGGTAAAAAGTCAGCAAGTTATATGCCTGGGCCTTAGGCCAATCAGCCTAAAACTGTTGTAAGCATCTGTGTGTCTTTGTGGGTCTGTGGGTCTTCTGGTCTAAACCTTGAGGCTAAGCCCGAAAAGTCTGGGACAGAAACCTCATACTACACTGCCAAGTGAACCTTCTTGTATAATGGAATGCGGCAATAACCAAATAAACCTTTTCTCTCTTACTTTGTTTTTACCAAGTATTTGAACATAGCTATGTGAAAGTTATTAATATATTATATAACCTTGTGTTAATAAGGCACTGATAACTTACATAATGTAAATACAAAATACTAAATGGAAGAAGTAGTTTCAATGAAAATAATGGTCTACTATTGGTGTCGCTATAAATGTTTCAAATTTGAAATTCATTAAGTTAGGTTTAACTTTATTAGTCTCTTAAATTTATTTTTCATTTAGAAGAAAGCTGAATGAAGACAAACAAGAGTGGGTCTGAGTAAATACCAAGTAGTTTCTGAACACATATTTATTCCATCATGTTTATGACATAATAAATCTTTGCGGGGTATACTTGTTTTTAAAATGTAATATATTTGAGATAGAATCTCTCTATAGGGTGTAGTGAGTCTACTGAGAAGAAATAATCAGGTTTTTTTTTTAATCTCAGCTTTAAAACACTTATATACTATAAATCTCATAAGTCATAAATCTGATAATATTACAATAGTGTGGTTTATATCCTATAGTTCTGAAGCAGCAAAAAAAAAAAAAAAAAAAAAAAAAAATGCAGCGTGCAAAGCATCCTCCACAGAGAAGTTTTCTGTGGTGGCTGCTCACAATATTCCAATACAACACACTCTATTCTACTCTATTTTATTTGGTAATTGTCTATCTACCTTTTTAACTTGTGGGAACCTTGTGGATAAAGTGGGTTCTACTCTTTTTTGTGCTGTTTGTGATCTACCACTTGATAATAAGTATCAATTGATGATGTAAATGAATAAATGCATTTTCTGCCTTCAATAATTACTACACTAAGACATTTTCTTTCCAATGAAATAAAAGTTAATTAGAATCCAGTTCTACATTTTTAGAAGCATATTTCATGAAAACTTCACCCTGACTCATTTATAAGCAAGAAAAGAGACAAAGTGAGATCACTGTGAAAACATTTCTTATTTTCAGTTTTAGAGAATGTACCATCAAAAACTTTAACAATTTAAAAATGGATTGATAATATTTAAGTAATTGACTTTATTTGAATAATTTAATAATTGAAGAATAACTTTATAGAGACAGATCACTTAAAAAAAAGATTGTTTCAAGAGTAAGAGAAAACATGATACTATCACTTATAATGACAGACTATTTAGACAATTAGTAATTAATAAAACAGCTAGAAGAATGTAATAGCCCACCCTCACTCATATCTGTCTTAAATCCAGACCTCCAGGATAAACCCCTGCAGACTTGAAGCCTCAGTAAATCCCATATCAGATTAAAGGATACCTGGCCCCCATCAGACTAAGAGAGTTCCTCAGTTTCTACTGGATCAACAGCAGCTACCTGAGACTCTCAATTTCTTAGCACCTCCTGGATCAAGCAGCCACCTGAGACTGACAGTGTGTCAGCAAGTACTGGATTATGATGGGTCACTGTGACACAGAATATACTACTTCCATACGGAACAGGAACCCAGATTGGACCAAGAGAAGCTTCTTAAGACAAAGACACAGCCAGAATAGATTGCACCAAAATCAGCTCCCTGCAATACAGACAAATCCTGCAGTGATTCAGGGAAACAATGTGCAGAGGCCAGTGCATATAATAACATAAAGAACAACATGTCATCACCACAATCTGGTGGTTCTAAAACAATAAGACCTAAGCATGGCAATGCAGCAAAAGCAGAAGGAAACAACTTTAAAAACAACTTTATGGAGATAACAGATGCCTTAAGAGAGGAAATAACAAACCTCCTTAAATAAATAGAAGAAAAGATATATGAAAATTGGAAGAGATCAACAAATCTCTGAAAGAAAATAAAGACATCCAAGAAAGCCAAAAAAAAAAAAAAAAAGCAATCAGACAGGTGAAAACATTTCAAGATATTAAAACTGAAATAGAAGAAAAACTAAAAAACAAAAAAGACAAAAACTGAGGCAATGCTAAAAATAGAAAACATGAATAAGCAAACCATAACTATAAATGCAAGCATAACAGAATGCAAGAGATTGAAAACAGAATCTCTGAAGAGGAAGATTCAGTAGTGGGAATAGATTTGTCAAAGAAAACACTAAAACCAAAAATCTCATAATAAAAAACATCCAAAAAAATATGGGACACTATGAAAAGACCAAACCTGAGAATAATTGGAATCGAAGAAGGAGAATACCAACTCAAAGTCATAGAAAATACATTCAGTAAAATCATAGAAGAAAACTTCCCCAACCTAAAGAAGGAAATGCCTATAAAGATATAAGTAGATTATAGAACACCAATAGACTAGACATCCCCTCCCCCCAAAAAATTTACTTGCCACATAAAAATCAAGTGACTAAACCTATAGAATAAAAAAAAAAGATACATTAGAACTACAAAGGGGAAAGTCCAACTTCCCTATAAAGGCAGACACATCAGATAATGCCAAATTATTCAGTGGAAACAATGAAAGCCAGAAGGTCCTGGTCAAATATCACACAGACACTAAAAGACCTTGGTTGCCACCTCATGCTACTATACCCAGCAAAACTGTCAATAAGCAAAGATGGATTAAACAAGATATTTCACAACAAAACCAGATTTAAACAATACCTATCCACAAGTCTGGCCCTACAGAAAGCACTAGAAAGAAAACTCCAACGTAAGGAAGGAAGCTAGATATACCCATAAAACCACAAGCAGTAGATAATCCCACAGAAGGAAAACCGTAGACACATCACATCCAAAAATAACAGGAAAGAACACTAGTCATTAATATTTCTTAATACCAATGGGCACAATTCACCTATAAAAAGACACAGTGTAACATGACAGATACAAAATCAAAATCTACCCTTCTGCTGCATACAAGAAATACACCTCAATTTCACAGACAGACAGTGGCTCAGAGGAAAGTGTTGGGAAAAGAATTTTCAATAAAATGGGCCTAAGAAAGAAACTGCTGTAGCCATCCTAATATCTAACAAAATAGACTTAAAACTAAAATTAACCGAAAAAGACCAGGACATTTATTACATATTTATCTCAGAAAAAAGCCACCAAGATGAAGTCTCAATTCTGAACATTTCTGCCCCCAACAAAGAAACACCTACATATGTAAAAGAAATACCACTAAAGCTTAAATCTCATATAAAACCCCACACATTAATAGTGGGAGACTTCAATACTACTTCAAAACTTCAATGCTCACCAATGAAAAGGTCTACCAGACAGAAACTCAACAGGGAAATAAGGGATCTAACAGATGCTATGACCCAAATGGACTTAATAAATATATACAGAACTTTCTACCCAAACAAAGAAGAATATACCTTTTTCTCCAAACCCCATGGAACTTTCTCAAAAATTGATCATGTATTCAGTCATAAAGCAAATATCAACAGATACAAAACATCAGAATAACTCCTTATATCCTATCAGACCACCATGGTCTACAGTTAAAATTCAACAACAACAGAAATCACAGAAAGTCTACAAATCCATGGAAAATGACCATCTCTCAATTGAACCACCTTTGGGTCAAGGAAGAAGTAACAAAATAAATCAAAGTATTCCTAGAATTTGATGAAAATTAGGTCACAATATATTCAAACTTATGGGACACAATGAAAGCAGTGCTAAGAGGAAAAATCATAGCACTAGTTGCCTACATAGAGAAATCTCACATAAGGGACTTAATAGCACAGCTGAAAGATTTAGAACAATTAGAAGCAAACTTACCCAGAAGGAGTAGAAGGCAGGAAATAACCAAAGTCAGGACTGAAATCAATAGAAATTGAAACATAGAACATTATAAAGAATCAATGCACCCTTGAGAAAGTTAACAAGATAGGCAAACCCTTATCCAAACTAACCAAAATGGAGAGAGAGAGAGAGAGAGAGAGAGAGAGAGAGAGAGAGAGAGAGAGAGAGAGAGAGAGAGAGAGAATTTAAATTAACTGAAGCAGAAATGAAAAGGGAAACATAATAACAGACACCCAGGAAATCCAAAGAATCATTAGGTCATACTTTGAAAATCTATACTTCACTAGATTGGAAAGCCTAAAAGAAATGGGCAGATTTCCAGATAGGTACAACTTACCATAATAAAGAAAAACCATGTAAATGACCTAAATAGAGTTATAACATCCAAGGAAATTGAAGCTGTTATTAAAAGTTTCCCAGGCAAAAAATTAGCCCAGAACCAGATGGTTTCTACTGGGTAAAAAACTAATACCAATATTCTTCAAACTGTTCCATGCAACAGAAACGAAAGGAACACTGCAGAATTCTTTATGAGGCTACAGTCACCTTGATTCCTAAGCCACTCAAAGATACAACAAAGAAAGAGAATTACAGACCAATCTCCATCATGAACATTGATGCAAAATACTCAATAAAACACTGGCAAACTGAATTCAACAACATATCAAAAAATCCTCCACTATGATCAAGTAGGCTTCATCCCAGAGATGCAGGGATGGTTCAACATACAAAATACTGTCAACATCATCCATCATATAAACAACCTGAAAGAAATAAAGCTACATGATCACCTCCCTAAATGCTGAAAAAGCCCCTGACAAAATTCAACACTCCTTCATGGTAAAAGTCCTGGAGAGACCATGAATACAGGAAAAATACCTAGACATAATAAAGGAATATACAGTAAGCCAACAGTCAATATCAAACTAAATAGAAACTCAAAGCAATCTCACTAAAATCAAGAACAAGACAAGGCTCTCTTTTCCTCCCTTATCTATTCAATATAGTTCTCAAGGTTTTAGCTAAAACAATAAAAGAACAAAAGATGATTAAGGGGATACAAATTGGAAAGGAAGAAGTCAAACTATCTCTATTTTCAGATATGATAGTATACATAAGTGACCCCTCCAAATTCTACCAGAGAACTACAGCTGATAAACACCTTCAGGAATGCTGCAGGGTATAAGATTAACTCAAAAGAATCAGTAGTCCCCCTATACACAAATGATTATAGGGCTGAAAAAGAAATAAGGAAAATAATTGCCAATTATAATATCTGCAAATAGTATTAAATATCTTGAAGTAACTCTAACCAAAGAAGTAAAAGACCTGCTTGAAAAGAATGTTAAGTTATAATTGAAGAAAGAAATTGAAGATGATAACAGAAACTGGAAAGAACTCCCATGCTCCTGGAGAGATTGAATCAATATAGTAAAAATGGCAATCTTACCAAAAGCAATCTACAAATTCAATGCAATCCCCATCAAAATCTCAACATGATTTTTTACAGATCTTGAAAGAACAATACTCAACTTCTTATGGCATAACAAGAAGCCCAGAATTGCCAAAACAACCCTGTTCAATAGTAGAACTTCAGGAGGCATCACCATCCCCAATTTCAAGCTATACTATAGAACTATAGTTTAAAAAAGAGAAAATAAACAGCCTAGTACCAGCATAAAAGTAGACTCGTGGATCAATAGAATTGAGTGGAAAACCCTGATCTTAATCCACACACCTATGAACACCTAATTTCTAGGAAAGAGGCCAAAAATATAAAATGGAGAAAAAATAGTATCTTCAGCAAATGGTACTGGCATAAGTGAATGATAATATGTAGAAGAATGCAAATAGATCCATATCTATTGCCCTGCACAAAATTCAAATGCAAGTGGACCAAAGACCTCAACATAAACTGAGCTATGATGAACTTGATAGAAAAGAAAGTGGGAAATACCCTCCAATGCACTGGCACAGGTGACCACTTCCTAAATATAACACTAGTAGCAGAGACACTAAGAACAACAAACTGGGACCTCCTGAAACTGAGATTTTGTAAGGCAAAGGACACAGTCAATAAGACAAAACTACAACATAGAGAATGGGAAAAGATCTTCATCAACTCTCTATCTGACAGAGGACTGATCTCTAAAACATATAAAGAACTCAAGAAAATAGAGGCCAAAACCCCAAATAATCTAATTTTTAAAATTAGGTTCACAGCTAAAAAGAGAATTCTCAACATAAAAGTTCTAAATGGTTGAAAGACACTTAAAGAATTGCCCAATGTCCTTAGTCATCAGAGAAATGCAAATCAAAACAACTCTGAGATACCATCTTACACTTGTCAGAATGTGTAAGACCAAAAACAAAGATGATGGCCTATGCTGCAGGGGATGTAGAGCAAAGGGAACACTTACTCATTGGTGGTGGGAGTGTAAACTTGTATAGTCACTTTTAAAACCAGTATGGTGGTTCCTCATAAAACTGGGAATCAATCTTCCAATGATACAGCAATACCACTATTAGGCATATACCCAAAGGATGCGCATTCTTACCCTAAGAGCATTAGCTCAACTATGTTCATAGCAGCAGTATTTGTAATAGCCAGAACCTGAAAACAACCTAGATTCCCCTCAACTGAAAAATTAACTAATAAATTGTGGTACATTTACACAGTGGAGTACTATCCCACATGGGGAAAAAGACATCCTAAAATTTGCAGGCAAATGGGTGGATTTGGAGATTATCATTCTGAGTGAGGTAACACAGGCCCAGAAACATAGACATGGTATCTACTCACTCATAAGTCGATTTTGGACATAAATCAAAAGTATCCAGGCTTCAAACCACAACTTCTGATTAGGTAGGTAATAGAAGAAACTTAAGAGAGACATCTAGGGATCCTCCTGGGAAAGGAAAATAGAGATCTCCTGAGTAAATTTGGATTATAACAAGGAGCAAGGAAGGTTAGGTGAGACCAAATCATTAGAGAAGGAGATGGTTGGGTGAGAGGAGCAACAAAAAGGGAGAAAACAGATGATACCTTGATAGAAGGAGCCACTGTGGGGTTAGAAAGAAACCTGGTGATAAGGAAACCTCCAAGAACCAAAAGATGTCCCTGGCTAGGACTCCAAGCAATAGTAGAGAAAGAGGCAGCCTAAAAAGGACTCCCCTTATAATCAAATGAATGACCACTCTAATTGTCATTATAAAACCTTCATTCAGCAGTGAATAGAGGCAGAAACAGAGATAGCTAAGGACAGGTTGGCATCCTGGTCCAGCTGAAGAGAGAGAGGGGGTGGGTAGTATATGAGCAAACATACAGGATCATGAGTAGGAGACCCACAGTGATGGCTGACCCAAGTTATTCTGAGATCACTGACTCAGAATTAACCACTGAGTAATCTTTAGGGAAAGGAACTAAACCTTCCAAAGGTATATGACTGTTAAATGGCTTGGGAAGTTTGTGAAGCCTCTTGCAGTAGGATCAGACTGTGTTCCTGGTGCATGAACTGACAGCCCTTTCTCAGACCTACCTTATCTGCATGTGCCAGACTGAAGTGATCCACTTAGGACTCCTTGAATGGATGGGGGGGATGGGGTGTGGGGAGGCTGAGGGAGGAGTGAGATGAACTAGGAGGAGGGAAAGGGGGGGAACTAGTTGTAGATATGGAAAAAAATTAAATAAGAATGGTTAAAAAAAGAAACCAAAAGCAATGTTTATTTTCAGCATGAGTTATAATACTCTACCCATATTCTCATGAAACATATTGAGAGAGATTATTGAAATTATAGTTAAAATCTACTATGTATACATATCTCAGCCAGATAGTGATCTTTGGTTAGCATGTTTTTTAAATGTCAAGTAAAATCCAGCAGGTTACTCAAAAGAAAAATGAACTAAGAGCAAGTTGAAGATGAAATGTTTTATTTGGCTTAAATGTCCTAATCAAATTTCATCACTGAATGAAGCCAAAGCAGGAACTCAAGGAGAGCTGGAGCCTAGAGACAGGAACTAAAGCAGAAGTCAAGCTTACCGACTTGGTCTTCAGGTGTTAGTTCATATTTCTTTCTTATTTGTCCCAAGAACATCTGTGCAGGGGTGACCATGCCACGGTGTACTGGGTTCTCCTAATCAATCAATAATTAAGAAAATACCACCACAGACTTACCTATAGGTTATTCAATGGAGGCACTTTCTGAACTGAGTCTCCCTCACCCTAGAAAACTGTGGCCCGTGTTTGTTGACCAAACAATCTGAACAGCCTAATACATTTCAATCTAGTGAAGCCAAAATTTATGAAATCAAATGAAAACTCAGCAATGATTCAACAGGAAATTATCAAGGGGATTTAAAAAAAAAAAAGCAATGCCATGGTTTTTTAATACCTCTAGAAGAGGTTCTAACAATTGGAGTTCTTTCTGGTTTGAATAAGCTTGTAAAGTAAATTGTCTTTATGATCCAAGAAACAATGAGAAAAATAATAATACATATCAAAGAGAAAGAGTATTAATAGGAAAGAGTTCTTAGAAAAATCAGAGGATATTGTAGCAGAGGGGACAAATGTTGGTGCAAGAATTTGTTTATGGAATGGTTAATATGAGCATGTTCAGCAAACTGCTGTTAATATTCAATGAAATTAATTTCATATTCTGTCTGTTCCAGTTAGTGATAAACTTGGAAGAATTTAGAATCACCTGGGAGATGGACCTCTGGGATTATCTTGTCTTCTTTATTAATTGAGTAAGGAAGAGCCATTAAATGTGAGTGGCACCATTCCCTAGGCAGGCCATCCGAGGCTGTTTAAGAGTGTAAAATACAAGGTGAGCAGTAGAGTGCAGGATGCAGCACTCTTTTTTAGCTGCGGAAATAATGTGACTGTCCAATTAACTACTTGCCACTGTAACTTCCCTGCCATGCAAAATGTCACCTGAATCTAAGAAACATAAGACATTTCTACCTTAAGTTGCCTTTGCCAGAGTATTTTATCACAAAAGGGAAAGAAACTAAGACCCATATAGCATTAGCTCCTAAGCTATCAAACACAAAAAAATTACTTAATTGAAAGACAAGTACGACAAGATAACCCAAAGAAATCATTAATAAATGAACCTATGACTAAAACATGTATATTTAATAAATTTACTTATAAGAACACATAATTAATCAGTTAAATTAAAACTTCTTTGTGTAGGTATATGTATATGCAAACATTCTAAAAATAAATGATGAGAATTTCTTATCAAAGCCATAGGGTAACCTGCAATAAAATGCTGCAATAGTTTACTTAATCTTGGACCAGTGCCAGCAAATCACTATTATTAACAAGCAGTATTCATAGTTGCATAAAATCATTGCCAGCAGCCTGAAGACTGTCATCAGTGACTGAAAAATGGACAGCAAGTATGTCAGTGCAGCAAAACGTTCAAGAACAAAGCAGAAAAGAATGCAAGAAAATTAGTTTTAAAGCATTTCATAGATAAATAATTCCTATTCTGGAAAGAACAAATTCTTTCGCAGTATAAGACATAGCTTTCTGTCAGCATTTGTTTTCATAAATTATTTCTTTTGTTTTTGATGTTACAATTATTTATCCTTTCTTTTTCTCTCTCTAAGCCCCTCCTATATTCACCTTGTTAAACTTTTTTTAAATTTCATGGTGTTATTTTTCAGTTACATATATATGAACATATTCCTAAATACCTAATCCTCCCTTCTCAGTCTGTACAGGTAATGTTCCATGAATGTATGTTTAATGGGTGATCTGTTGGTATTGGATAAACAATTTGTGTCTTCTTACACAAAGAAGACTATTTCTTCCTGTCCCAGCATTATGTAGTTGTCTGTGATTGTTTATGCAGATTGGTGCCAGGCCTTGTCTCACTTCCCCATAACTCCTCCTTTCTTTATTCCCATTTGTGTTTAACCCCACGTCACCTGTGGTAATATGGGAGAAATGAAAAAAAAAATGTGTAGAGGGCTTGGATTATGTAGGAGGAAGATAAATGCAGAAGGATAATAAAGAATGGTAAAGTGACATTAACATGTATTTTAAAAGATCATAATGAATTATATTATTAACTATCTAAAATATCTGTAACACAGAGAAGTGTATAAATACATCTAATTTGGATTTAAATAATTTTTATCTAGACAAACAATCTTTCCCTCCAAGAGCCAATGACCATCTAGCAAACACTTCAATACTAGGCTTGAAAAAGAGACTCCCAAACCATTACAGGCTGTTGTTAATGCCCTTGGTTGCCTCCCAGGGGTAGAATTTAAGTTTCTGTTGCTGGAGACACCTGCAATTCAGAGCTATCAAAGTCATGGATCTTAGAGGAGAACCTACGGACAGTCATGTTACTAATAGGATAATCCCCAGTTGCATTCTTAGTATTTGTCCTTATGCACACACATAAGTGTAGTCTTCACCCTTCATCAAGAAAACTTCTCTTTGCAACAGGCAGAGACTATTGCAGCAAATCATAACCAATTAAAATACAGAGTTGTAAAGTCACCTCAGTGAATACATCTATAAAACAACCACTAAACCTAAGGTTTATGTGTCATTGAAGAAGGGAAAATAGAGTATAAGAATAAGATTTCTGAGACTCTGTTTCCCAAAAATTTTAGGAACACAACTGCCCAAGAATGAGCTGAATAAGGCCAACACTTGTTTTATCAATTGTGTATGCCCCTTTCTCCTTATAGTCTGAATTATCCCCAAACATTCTAGATACCCTTCCTTCTATGGTATTTAAGTGTGACTACTTCCAAGTAGAACAGGCTTCTTTTATGTTTCCATACAATGCAGCCTTGTATGTCTTTCCTTCTGCTCCTTAGTCCCTTCATTGGGTTCACTGTTAATCAGGATGGTCACATTAACCCCTCCTCACTCTGTTCCCTTCTGTGTTCTTTGCTGAATTGCACTAGTAAACTCTCCTTTGGTTTTATTAACCTATCGTTTATTTGTTGTAGGTCTTATTGAGTATTTCCGAGTGCTTGTCAATAGAATTATAATAAAAAATATGTTTTGATACAAAAGTGAGAAAATTTCCAAATTTCCTTAGACAATGATACGTAAATCACCTTATTCAACCTCATTATTTTAATCTCACAATGAAGAAATTACAAATCAGTCATTCATTTAATTAATATATTCACATGCATATATAAACATTTTATATATAAATTTTAAGACTGTTATTAACTGATAAAAATAAAAACAATAAGAATATCTGCTTGGAGACAAACTACAAATAACTTAACATCAACAAAAACCAGTATATTAAACTTTATAAAGAGTAAAGTGCATTCATAATTCTGTTATGAAATGTGAACAAATGAAGGAAGAAAAAATAACAATACAGTATGTCTAACCTGATTTAGTTTATGCAAAGCTAAAATTAATTGTTTTATTACAGAATGTAACATGAGAATTGGGTTTGAATTCCAATTCTTTTCCCCCTGCTAACAGCTCAATGAGAGGGATAGGAGAAGAGAGAGAGAAGGAGAATCATTGGTCATCATAGACCTTGATGAGGGTGAAGAAGGGGCAGACATTTGGTTACATGAACCTCAGAGTATGTAGACAAGATCAGCCTACACAGAGAACTTGAAGAGGAAAAACTTTAACTCAAGTCTCCTGGCCAATTATTGTAGAAATCAGTTTAGTCTGAAATCAGTTGGGTAAACCTTCTCAACTCTGTTGCTGTTTAACAGGGTCGATGCTATTGTTGAAGATCTGTAGTAACAGAGCTATGCTACTAAAACACTAAATTACTACTACGTAGTGATATTAACTCACACTGGAGAGTAGATTTTGTAAGAAGCAAAGTAGTTTTTAAGTTTAAATTTGTAAAACAAAAACTCTATGCCAAAATTACAGAAATCTTTGAAAATTGATATTATTTATATTATCCTTCTTCATATAGAAAGCCATATTTGAGCATCTAGCAGTGTATATTTGTATGACACATTCATTTGTATTGTTTGATATAATTGGAATTTTGCCTAAAATTAGTTGTCACGTATATTTATGGAGCTAATTTACACTTTCATTTTTCCATGGAATCTGAACATACTATAACTACAAGTACAAAGATATATGCCAAGAGGAAACTATAAAGTTCAACAAATCAGTGAAATACCCCATTATAAAAAGTTATTTTAATATTTTGCTTTGGGTACATTCTGATTGTTTTCTTTAAACAAATTAAGAACGTAGTAGATAAGGCTTTAACAAAAGCCCGAGTTTCTCATTTTGAAATAATTTAATTCTATAATTACATTTCATTATGATATACATTTCACATTGTGTAAAGATGATGCTAGAAGCTATCATCCAAAAATTATTACACTTCAAAGATATTTTAAATTCCCTTTGATATCTCTACTATTTCCTTGTGTAGTTTTTATCCTCCTGACGTTACTCATGAGGTTACTAAACCATCTTTCTAATCATAGTTTTACTTTTATTCTGTTCAGTTCATCTAAGCTTGTTAATGCGCCTTCATTCTATGATTTTTTCACTTTTTCAAGGAGAGTCACAAATTTGCCACTGAAATCTTTTAAAGTTATAATATAACCACATTTCCCTCCACAGAGATAATTAGAAGAAAGTGATCCCAATAAGTAAAACCTAAGGCCTAGAAGTAGGGTTTTTTTTTTTTTTTTTTTGAAAGTGGGCCAAAATCTAGAAAAACTGGAATAGAAATAGGTGTGTCTGGAATTCAGACTCAGTGGCAAACCTGGCTCTCCTTGCCCATAAGGCAACAATTAACAAGAAAAATGGAAGCATAGAGAAACAGACTACAAATTATTTAAAATGTCTTTCCTACATCAGCAGTAAGGAGGGTAGAAGCTTCAGTACATAAATTTTTTTTCTTTTTTTTATAGATGGCTGGAAAACTGCAGCAGCAAATCCAGAAATCTTAGTAGTTTCCCAGATTAAAAAAAATCATTTTCTAAACAATTATACCTGGCTAGTACATTGAGATTTATGCATTGTTTACCCTTCATATTTGTACATAATAAAATAATAGATATCATTCACATAAAATTGATTAGTGTCTAAATTACAGCCTTAATGTATCATCTCATTTCAGTTCTCAAAATAAAGCTAAAAGGTATGAGGTATTGTTACCAGCAGTTTATAGATTACATAGCAGAAAGGCAAATGGTATTTTTTAGGTAACCCACTTAGAATCTGACAATGGTATTCACAGCCAGGTTTGCCTTACACAAGATCCAGGCCCTGAAATATTTGATGTTTTTCTGCTGTTATTACGGCCCATCGTTAATGGCACCCAAATACAAACTCAGAAACCACCAAAATTACTTATCTCTAGAGGAAAAATTGCTTTTCAGAATATTTATCAAAGGAATATGAATTAATTTAATATCTAGTTTATTGTTAAAAAGCATACAGAAGAGAGAAATGCAGCTTAGTATTATTAATTTCATTCACTCTTATTTAATATGTCAATGAAACAGGTGGTGTTTTCTGTCTTTAGTATTGTGGCCTCAGTATTTTTAAATTGTTTTTTAATGTTTACTTCATAGATAGAAAAATATTTCAGCAATGATTCACACTCCTACCAATTACAATTTTTTAAGAGAATCTGACCTAACCATTTCCTTATAGTGAATTGTTTCATTTTAGTCTGTTGAGAATTAACTGTGCTTTGAATGTCATTGGTTTTTATATCCTTATAATGAGCTCACTTGTTCTCCTCTAGAAAACTGTTCTTTCCTTGATGTACTAAGGTGATGCCTATAATAGAAAAACATAAAATAAAATAAGATTTTTGTGAGTCAACCTCTGTTTAGATTTTTAAAAGCAATTTTGTTATCTTACTCACTGACTGCCTGCAGGTGGCTTTGTAGATAAACAAATGGATTAATTTAGACACTTTAGCGTGCCATGCCTATTACACAATCACAAGTAGAAACGTCAACAAGATACATTGTGAGGACATGGAGCCACACATCTATTAATGTGAGCACTAAATTTAAGGAGGAAATTATGCTTCACAAAATTGAAAAGAAAATCAAATGAGGAAACATTTGTGAACAATAAGATAAAAGGAGACTAAGAGTTAGACTGACTGGAGATGTTGAAACCAGGTTACAGGACATTGAGAGTCATTAAAAAAGGAAAACTAGGTTACTGACATGGGTGAGAGAGCGAAAGGAAATAATATTTCCTATTGCTGTCAAGAATAGGAAAAATTCACTGTTATCCTTGCCAGTTGCTTCTCTCAACTATATTATCACAATGAGCCAATCATCTACAGATTTGGAGACTGGAATCATCCTTCAAAATGAACACTTTTTGTAATTAGTTCATTGACTGCACTCATAGCTTGTGTCTTTCTCTAATAAATGAACAAATGTACAGCAAAATGATGTTAAAATTTAGAAAAGAAGCTTTGAGAAAATGCTAACAGCAATGTGGTTAGATGACGATGTGGTCATTAGAAAGTAAAGAAATTTTATTTTTGCTTGATACAGAGTCTCTAAGAGCATCCACTCCAAATGCTCACTCTAGGATATAGGATTGGGTTTCTGATGTGGTAATATAAAATGGGGAAGCAGACAAAGAAGAAAGGCAGAAAACAAAAAAATAAATAAAAAACAACAAAAAGCCCTATGATCATTAGTATTATTTGCCATAATCTGGACATAAGATGAAACAATATCTTAAGATAAAAACAAAAATCAACAGAAGAAGTGGACATGGAGTAACACCTTCGGAGGAGAAAGAGGCAATAGAATGCTGAAGGAAAATGTAGAGTCAAAATAGAAACTCCAAAAGTTTGTCCACAAAGCATTGAGGCAAATTGATCACACTGGGAAATTGGTGAAATCTCATGCTTAGGCAAAATTTTAAAAATCAAAATGCAAAACAAATAAACAAAAATAAATAAAACACCAGGTTCGGTAAGTCCTACCTGTAATTCTAGACTGAGGCAAGGGATTCCAAATCTTTAGTTTAGTCTGATGTAAAGAGAGATTGCATCTAAAAGGAAAAAACAAACAAACAAAATCAAAACAAAACAAAAAAAAGATCGATTGACAGTCTTCGATTTTTGCAACCTCAGATCTCATGTGCAAGTCAACCACAGTAAACCTAGAGCTAAAAACTGTGGTAGGGATGGATAGTCTAATAAAGCTTTTCCTCTCACAGAAGCAATTCAGAAAATGATGTCACCAAAGTTCTGTAGTTCTGTTTGGCTGGGGACTCAAAACACCATCCATCACCTTTACAAGCATCAGTGAGGAGGAAATTAAGTAACTATCCTAGTTGCTAGGCATTTCTCCAGAATAAGATTAAATTATACTTGTGAAGGAGGTAGAGTCTTCGTGGTGAAGCAGCTGATGAGGCAGATAAACACACATCTTAGGTATTTATGCAAGGACTCAGTTCCTAAGAGTCAAATCTATTAACTTAAATCTGTGATCTGTAGTGAATTTCTTAGGCCCAATAGTGCTCTGTTTCAACATCCCACGATGTCCTTTAATGTTGACCAGGGACCAAATGACAATCATCTAGTTGCTTCTATGTATTACCAGATCTTCAGTGCTAACCTTAAGATGCCTGTCAGTGTTATCCACAACTCTTACAACAAGCATATCTTAACTTCATCTTCTGTCCAGACTTCTTGTGAGGATCAGCCGAGAATCTCACTTCTGATAGGAGACCGTATGATAGATCCTGAGAGATAACAGGCTTCTTTCTTTCTTCCTTCCTTCCTTTCTTTCTTTCTTTCTTTCTTTCTTTCTTTCTTTCTTTCTTTCTTTCTTTCTTTCTTTCTTTCTTTCTTTCTTTCTTTCTTTCTTTCTTTCTTTCTTTCTTTCTTTCTTTCTCTCTCTCTCTCTCTCTCTTTCTTTCTTTCTTTCTTTCTTTCTCTCTTTCTCCTTCTTTTTTTTTTTTAAGCAGTAGATGACAGATACCCCAAACCAGATAAAACACTATACCACTATGGTCAGATGACATTCTCCACTAGGGAAAATGTCTACAGGGGTCAGATGAAGATCCAGGGTGGTAAATATAGCCTTGGTGAATACAATACATTAGCTTACAGAGGTGACCAGAATCTCTGTGTGGATCCTCAGAGGACAAGACCGGAGGATGGCCAGTCTCTCTATGACCATCGAATGCAAGCTCATGGGTTTGAGACAATTTGTAATGGGAGCAAGAAGAGAAACTTGAGTGAAAAAGAGAACCTGTTCCAGTGTCTAGAAACAACAGCCAGTTGTGAAGACACTTTCTACTAGGGTCATATGAAGATCATCACTTCTGTAGATGAGAATGTTGGCCGAGAACAGAAGAGCTCACCCAATGTTGAAGGAAGTTGCAGTCTTCCCTTAGATGACGTCATTTGGTAACCAAACTCTGTATATGGGTATATCTATATGTACTTCAAGTTTATTTGTGGTTGAAAGTACACCTCTGTAGAGATTTTCAGTTTCCATTCTGTCCAAGGACAGCTTCCACAAGAGAATTCAGACCTGCAGATCAAGAGTCAAGTGATCAAGAAAAATCCTCCACCTTTGAGACCCTACTTCTGTCCCTACAAAGACTATAAGAAATCTTATACAAAAGTCTGGAAGCTTGAAGGCCAGGAACCAGCTCAGGAAACTTTCTATGAATGATATCTTATCTAATAACATTATTTTGTTTCCAACTCAAAATAATATCAACAAGTATTTGCTAATGTTTAGTGATGGAAAAAATAGATATTTGAGAATATAAAACTCTACCAAATGATCTAAAGACCAATTACTTGATTAAGGGGATCTTTTAAAGTTATCCTTTTCTTGTTTGTATGTTTGTTTGGTTGTCTGATAGAGACAGGGTCTCACTAAATGCTCTGGCAGTCTTCCAACTTACAGAACAACTGGCCTCTGCCTCTTGAATACTGGGACTAAAGTTCTGACCCACCATAACTTGCTAAGCTACCCTTTTTTATCTTATGGAATAAAGACATCATGTGTGCACGTGTGTATGGGTATGAAATTAAATTTTCTTTGTTTTTATTACTTTCAGCAAAGATGCTAGAAAAATACTTATATTAGGGTATCACTGAGAGTATGATTCCTTGGTGAAAGAGAATCAATATTTCTCCAAACATCTTTCTTTGCCTTTAGATTTTCTAATGCTTTTTAGTCAGGTTACTTGATCAGTTGCAGGAATTAATATTTTAACTGACATAAGAGTTTCTCTGTATTTTGTTAGGAATGTGCTTAGCCACATATTTATATTTCTCTCCTCAATTTTTTTAAGTGATGTTCAATCAATGGTTATTATATTTAAGTTTGAGATAGTAAAAGAATATATCTCACTGGACATGATCACCAAGTCCAATACAATAACATGTTCCATTAATAGGAATTCAGTGATAATTCTTGAATTTTTGACCCTATACATTTATTTAATCATCAGAAAATTAAACTATACTATGGGATAGTTATGAAATATTCATGAGAATGCAATTTTCTACATTTCTTAGTTAAATATCTGCATTTGCCACAGCTTCTGCATAATACAAAAGGGAAGGGCATTCTGTTGCAATTATTCTTAGTAAAAAAAACTTTGTTTCCAGGAATGCCCTATTTATAGTCCTTTATAAAGTGACGTTGCTTACTGTAATTGAAACATCTGACATTGTGATTCTTCTTCAAACCTCTGAAAATCACCTCTCCTAACCAAACATCATCATGGTTATGAGATTCAATGTTAATTATGTCTTGGACCATTCCTCCAAAGATGCTTTTCTTGACTTTAATGGCCTAAATACTTTTGCACTTTATATTACCATTTTTAAAAGCCATAAAATCAATTATTATTTATCTAGTTTCTGAATTTGGTATAATTCTATTTACTTCTGAGGTCACTCCGAAAAATATTAATGAAGGTATCTTTTGGGCCCTTTATCAATTTGTAAATGATTCAATTTTATTTCCTACTTCTTCAATTCTATCCCAAGCATTCTAGGGTGCTGTACAGCATAAAGCCAGGGTACGGTCATCATATAAAGATTGCCTTTCTTCATTAGCATAATCTCCCTCTCCAAGAAGTTGGATTTAAAAGATTTCCATATCTCTAGCCTTACTTCTTTGTTCAATGGTCTTAGCCTCATTTTTCTACTAGATCCTTTATTGGAATTAAGATCAGACACTAAAACTGCTGTAACCAAATCTCTCCAATCTTGAGGGATAATTCTAGTATAAGTTGACCCTTAGTTTAACTCCTGCCTCACAAAAAATAAATGTGTGCTTCCTTAAATCTCCTCAGATCTAACATTTGCACAGGAGTCCATTCAGCTCTTATACAGTCTGGGGGTTATGAAAGTTCTTTTAAGGTTACTGGAGAAATTAAGGTTGACTGTTTGAAAGACTTAGGCTGTTTCTCTGTAACCTTATAATGCAATGTTGAGACTGATTCTCCTTTAAATTCCTCTGTCAGGGTCAAAATATCTCTATTATCTGTTTTAACAAGTTTTTCTAAAACTTTTATATTCATATTAACCAACTTTTTAAATGATCAAACAAATAAAATTTATATTATGAGAATCCCATCATTATTTTTATACTCTCATTTAATTGTTCCATTTTCAAAACATCTATCTTATTATCAAACAGAGACCAAACTCCATCGTAATAGTGTTTCTCTTTTTTAATGTGGAAAAAAACTTCTCTGTGTCTTTATTAAAAACCAATTCCCCCTTAATAAATCACACTTGACTCACCAAATCTGAAGACAATGACAATTCAAATGTTGGTAAAATGAGGCAGCCAACTAATGTGGTAGCAGCCCAAAGATTGGGTTCAGTGAAAACCCAGAACCTACCTGGTGAGAAAAAAAGAGAAGTCAAAAAGCCACCATCTTCATGGGGGAAATGTGCAAAAGGTCTAACTCTTATGGGTTTTGGAGGTCTGCTGCAAAGAGGCTACACACACACATACACACATACACACACATACACACATACACCCATACACACATACACACATACACACACATACACACATACACACACATACACACATACACCCATACACACATACACACATACACACACATACACACATACACCCATACACACACATACACACATACACCCATACACACACATACACATACACACATACACACACATATACACACATATACACATACACACATACACACACATACACACATACACCCATACACACACATACACACATACACACAGATACATACATACACCCATACACACACATACACTTATACACCCATACACCCATACACACACATACACACACATACACACATACACACACACACATACACACATACACACACACATACACCCATACACACACATACACATATACACCCATACACACACACATACACACATACACATACACACACACACACATACACACATATACCCATACACACACACACACACATATACACCCATACACACACACATACACACATACACACACATACACACACACACATACACATACACACACAATAAAATAATACAATAAAGTAAAAAGGAAAGATAAAAACATGGCGCTTTGGGAAGAAATGGAAAATCTAGCCCGAAGGACAATAATTGAAGCTGCAAATAGCTCAAGCCTTTGCCAGTGGCTGTAAATCCACAGGCAACTAACATTTTTGTAAATTTGTGCTCAAAAAGTTAGACACTAGGTATTGCACAAACCCTAACTGGTCTTAATAAAAACCAAGAGCAAGATATAGGGGTAGATGCCAAAAGATCAAAGAGATAACGGAGCAAGCCACAGCCACACTTAACCTGTGAAATTCTCTACCATAATGGGGAGAAACTGTCTCCAAGAATCCTCATACTAATAATCCTGAGATCCTGTCTCTACTCACTTTGTATTCCAGTGTCAACCCAACCCTACACTCCCTGTTTTAACATTCCTAGTGCTAGGATTGCAGGACAACATGCTTCAAAGTACAGGGAGCAAAGTCATAGGATCCCAAGTGCTGGAGTTAAAGGTGTGTCACACCAATGCCTGGTTCTGTTTCTTTTTAAAGAGCAAGGTAACCTTTAATGAACAGAGACTTTTTTTTTTTTTGATCTGCCTCCCAAGTGCTAGCCTTAAAGGTGTGTGCCACCACAGCCTAGTCTCTAAGGCTAATTCTGTCACAGACTATGTATTCTGATCTTCAGACAAACTTCAATAGAGAATTCAAAAAATGTCACAAACTTTGACTTCCACAGAAAGGCTTACCCTTTCTGAAAAGTTGAAGAGAGTTAGATAAATGAAGGGAAGAGGTTTGAATGATGTTAGGTGAGGAAACTGTGATGGATTTGTAAAATAATGGAAAATTTTAATAAAATAAAAAAGGAAAACAGAAGCTTAAGCAAGAACTCCATGTGAGGTTGCACTCCCATTAAGAGCATGACATGACATACCCTAATCTATGAAGCCCTGCCCACCTCAGGCCAAACTTTATAAAGGAAAACTGGAGAGCTCTGGAGCTCATATCATTTCCATCATTCCAAATTCATAAAGGCCCTGAAAGACTGAAGCACTGGCTCCAGCAACATTCTCAGTCTGCTTTGGGCAACCACCAACCTCAGGTCTGCCTCATGTACTTGAATATCTTCAAAGACCTCACTGTCTCAAAGACTGAAAATCTAGTTCAGCAAGCTGTCTTCTCCAGAAACAGTTGAGGAACTAGAAAAGTTTGTGTAGTAAGAGGTTTCTAGCCCTGACTTTTGGGCCTAGCCTCAAGGTTTAGACCTGCAGACAACCAGACATGCAGAGATACACAGATGTTTACAATAGTTTTCAGTTGATCAGCCTAAGGCCCAGGCATATAACTTGCTAACCCTTCATCTAACCCATGACACTTATCCTGTTCAGCCATGGGGCTTAGTACCTTTTCTCACAGCAGCATGGTTGTCCTCTGCTTCTTCCAGCTTCTCTCTGGCATTCTCCTCTGTGCTTCCTGTTCTTAGAGTTTTCTTAGTCTGGTAGCCCCACCCACACTTCCTGCCTGCCTTTGGCCAATCAGCACTTTTTTATTAAACCAGTGGGTGGAACAATTATTTACAATGTAACAATATAATCTCCTACAAGTTTTTCCAAAAACTTCCATGAAGATCATAAGGAACAGATCAAAATCAAAAGTGATTTTCAGAAAGGATCTGCCTGGCATTCCTGAAGGGACTAAGGAATTGAGATTCTACAAATCAGATTACAGCTACAGGTGGGTACTAGTCTTTTACAAAGCATCAGATGACAGACCATCAAGACCAGATAAACCACAATGGTCAGATGACATCTTCAGGGGTTGAGGAAGTACAAACAACTTCCAAAATCTAGAAAGGACAGAGATGACACCTGTCTGCCTGGATAGTCACCCAAATAACCCCCTCAATGCCAAGGCATCCATCTTCAGCCTAGAGGCCCAAAGTCTCAAGAGAACCTTTCAATGGAGCAGGAAATTTGAAAAACTGCTTTACCCATTCTGACACAGTTCATCAGTCTATTCTCGTTGAGTCCTGAAGGATATGAGCAGATTTCTGTGCAAAGCATGACTCTGAAGGACCATCTCAGCTTGTTCTGCCGAAGTTCAGAGGTCACTTTTCTATGAGTCCTGTATGTGCAATTTATAAAGCATACTGTCAGTCATTCAATACGACAGCTTCTTGTTCGA
The DNA here is from genome assembly GCA_033318265.1 of Phyllotis vaccarum. Classification (NCBI taxonomy): domain Eukaryota; kingdom Metazoa; phylum Chordata; class Mammalia; order Rodentia; family Cricetidae; genus Phyllotis; species Phyllotis vaccarum. Next base: position 81,255,658 of record JARWLC010000002.1, read on the forward strand.
TGGCTAACCATTGCCACAAACAAAGTAAATTCCATATGGAGTTTCTTCAATGCCTATTACTCTTTAAGTAGATTAGTACTGCCAGGAGCAAACCTATCTCACTATCCAGAAAACTCAAAGTTCTTAAAATATTTTAAATGCCATATTCTGTAGCTCTTAGAAGTATTTGAAGATTACCTACCTAATTGAAATATATCTTTGTATACCTTAAAATCTACCTAACATGACTATAAGTTTGGTTATCCTAGATGACTGTTAATCTGCATTTCTTAATATTACAATTTTAAATGAGTTACATAAACATCATATCTTAAATAAAAATAGAAAAATACAGCATAACAAAACAGACCTTAAACTTGTATCAATAAAAAAATCATACCAATGTAAAATATTTTGAGATTGACAGCTGATTTTTGAATTAAAATAAGATCAAGAATCTATATTTTAAAAATTATTGATATACCGTATCCCCTTTTTCTTTTCAGAAAGAGATTGACTGTGACCATTAACCATTTATAATGAAAACAAACATTTATAAGCAATACTTTGGGAATTTGGCCATAGCTTTCTATTATTACTTTCTGCAGATTAAGGTGTGCTGGCAATCTTTTGAGGGTCCTGAAGCTGGATCATCTTAGTCTGTAGCCTTGAAGCTGATGTGACATTCTCATGAGAGAATTTTCAGGTGGTCTTGGTTGGTAAAACCATATTTACCTGGAAGCAATCCGCATATTTTCATCTTCCATGGAAACAAAAGCAGAACCTCTTTTCCAAAGTAACATATCCTTAGACACAAATTTCAAAGTCAAGATACCTTTAAAATATATGTTTGTTTAACTTAGCAGCCTTTGCAATCAATTGTCTTTCTGCAGTTAGCTCATTAACAGTTAAAAAATTGAAATAAAACACAATAATAACCATAATCCAGACTCCTTGTGTATTTGCCATCTTTATGTGGCTTTTTATCTTTATATTATGGTATGTCTTTTTTTAAAGAAATTTCTCTACCCTTTTTCTTTTCTATCTCAGCTTATATATTCTTTTCACACACTTTGTAGCCCATTTATAGAGGTTTTTCCATCGGAATCTGTTTTATTTTGAATCCTTGTTCATTTTCAACCAGAAGGGCTTTTAAAATGCTAGACAGTAAAACACTGCTTTGCTTGCTGACTCAGCCCTGCTTGGCAGCTTTTCAACATGGCAGAGGTGCCAGAGCCAAAATTGCCTGGGAAGCAGTATTAAACTCAGTGAAACTTTTTACAACTCTAGCTCCAGGGAATCTCAGGGTCAAAGCTATCAAATAAAGCAGGGCTACCACCCATTTCTCATTCAACTTAAGCATTTAGCAGCAGGGCCTGTTAAAGGGCCACACAGTTTTTGCTGATAAAGCTAAATCAGGAAACCTCTCTTAAGGAAACCGTGCCTCTGTTTGCTGCCAGAAAACAAAGTGGACCCAAGAAAATGCTGGTACTAAGAAGCCATCTTTGATTTTGTTCCCTTTTTGTTCAATATAAGCATAAACCTTAAATCAATGACAAGCAGCTTATTGCTTATATCGAGTCTTCTGTGAGACTTTGAAACCAATCTTATACAGTTTATGCTGCCTACCTTTGACCTACCATTTTGAAATTCAAGCCTGAAAACCTGTATTATGACAAACTTCAGAGATACAACTCAGAGGCCACTTTTGGCTCAGATTCTCTGTTCTAGAACGCTTTTTAACCTCTCTGAGGCTTTATGTGGGTGTTTGGCCTACATTGGGACACCATGTATACTAGGAGGTTTCTAGCCTGCACCCTCTCATAATTCAGACCTACTGCCACTGTTAACTGGACCAACAACACCAAAGAACATAGAAAAAAACATAAGCTTATATTAATTTCCAACTGTTTGGCATACGTATGAGGCATTTCCAGGTTTTACATTGGGAAGAGACATATTTACACTGAGTCTGACAGTCAGCTGAGAGACTTAATCTGGAACTCCAACAAGAAAGGTCATGCACTTGCTTCTTTTCTCTCCCCTTGGAAACACATCATTCCTTCATTCCTCTTGGAGCCTACCTCCTAAAGATTCCACTATGTATATGTACTACAGGGCAGTTGAAAAACCCAGCCTTCTGGGCAACAGCACCTACCAAATTCTCGGTTATTTCCAGTAACAGCTAGCCAGGGTAGGAATAGTTGGACTGCACCTTTACTACATTCCAATATATACCCTTTGTATCGAGAGATAGAGAACAAGAGAGATTCATGCCATGAGATCTGATACTCTTGAGAACCTGGAATAACACCAGGGATAGTGGCATTAGTATGAGATCAATAATATTGTTGTTTGGGGTGGGATTCCATAAATGTAACTAATCATCTGAAAATCAATATAAAGTATGAAGTAAGTGTGAAACGATCATGACAGTATCATTTTACAACATAGACATGGGATAGTTTTAAGTAGGTAGGTTAGGATCATTATGATCTATATACACATTTTTATCTATGATTTTCTTTTTGTGTTCATTTGGGGGCGTGGACAATAAGGACATTGAAGGAAGAGCAATGGTGTGAGACTAAACCCCATCCCAGACATTTAGACTAATTCATTGCTAAAAACATTTCAGTGGGTGACTGAATTACTTAGGAAAGAAACTAAAGGACCCCCTAATTCCTTGAAGTCCTTTCCAGAGGGGTAACTTCTGGGAAAACCACACCTTAGATCATTCCAAGGTTACCAGCCAAACTCTTGGAGGTCTCTACCATATATTCCACGTGATGAATCACTTTGAAATATAGCAGGGAAATGTCTTCAGGACATTGGAAATCCATATAGATGCAAGTAATCATCCACATCAATTTTATTCACAAAAGGTGAATCCTCAGGTTGACAGGCCAATGATGGGACCTCTACCTCTAGTTAAATTCAGATATACACAAATAACATTTAACCTTTCTGCTATGATATAATCAAAATGACTTCTAGTAGAAAATATTGAGAGCTCAGCTGGTTCCGGTTAGCACTGATAACACAAATTTGTATGTGTTGGTTGATGTGTCCTTGTAGAAAATTTCCCTTTTTAGGCCAAGATGAAAGCAAATTGTGTTTCCTGTTAACTCAGCCTAAGATGAGACTAGGGAGATGAGAAGATTGGTGGTTATTTCTTGGTTTGATTTACTTGTGGTCCGGCTGTTGACTTCTTGCCTTGTATTTGGACATGGAACCTTACTTAGTAGGATGTCCAGAATGGGGAAATACTGCAGGACTCAATCTAAGGCCTCTGTGTCCCTTCTGCCCAGGGCTAGCACCACTCCTACAGAAACTGTTTACACAAACAGGACCTGAGGGTACTGGATTCACTTATGTGACTTCCCTCCACCAGTAAGAATCCCAGCAAATGAAAAGATGGTGCCAGAATTGGGCTTCTCTGGCTTCTCTGATATCATTTCTTTTGACTACTTCAACAGTCACCACAGGATAATTGAGAATCAATAACTGATGGAAGCCTATGCAGAAATTCCACAGCCAAGCACTGATCTCACCTAGGGGAATGAAGACAAAGAGAGGCAGGATGGATTATAAGAGCCAGTGGTCCTGATGGGGGAGGGGGAGTGATGGGGTTGGTGAGTGTCAAGATCATGAAGGTACCCCACAGAGGCAGCTACCTGGAGCTTGTAGAGAGTTCATGGACTCTAGACTGACAGCAGGGAGCTTGAAGAGAACCATATAGATACTCTGAAAGGGGAGAGAGTCCTTTGTCTGTTTGTAGGCCCTAGCGGAGGGACCGAGATTGGACCCTGAGACATATGCCAGCATTTTGGAGCCTATGCCCTCTGGGGGGGATACTGGGCACAGCCTTGAAACAGCAGGGCTACCCTTGGTCCTGCCTCTTCTGGGAATCTATGACTTGTTGACTCCCATATCAGGCCTACCCTTTTCAGAATAGTGGTTGAGCATTAGAAACGGGGTAGCAGGAAGAGAAGAGGGAGGGGAAACTGTGTTTGATAAGTAAAATGCCTAAAAATTTAATGAAAACAAAACAAAACAAAACAGGAATCTTAAGCAAGTGAGGCTTAAGATGTGAGGCTCCACCCCCTGATGGGCGTGGCAACCAACCTCTAACCTCTGAAGTCCCGCCCAGCTCAGGCCAAGCTCTATAAAAGGGGACTAGAGAGCTCCAGAGCTCAGTCCATTCTCCTCTATCTCCACAGACCCCGAAGGAGTCAGGAACTGGAGTCTGGCAACATTCTCTGTCTTTGTGCAATCACCAGCCTCAGGTAGGCCTCCTGTCCTGGAGGACCTTCAAGGACCTCCCTCTCTCAAGACTGAAAACCTAGTTCAGCAGCACTTCCTAGGTTCCCTGAAATGGGAGAGGAACTGGAATAGGTTTTTCTTTGTTTGTTTGGTTACTTGTTTGTTTTTGTTTTTCCAGGACTTCTTTAAAGTTCATAAGGAACTAAAGAAAACCCACCCGCGAATTTCCATGAGGAACCGGCTGGCATTCCCAAGGTACCAAGGGCCCTAGAATCTCTAGAAGTCAGACTAAAGCTCCCAGGGCATTGTTCTGGGCTCTAACAAAGCCTCGGGTGACAGCCCATGGAGACCAGATAAACAGCAACAGTCAGATGGCATCTTCAGGAGTTGAGAAGGTCCACAGAGGCAAGACCGAAGTTCTGCCTGGTGAAGGCACCTTGCACAGGTATCACACATCAGCCCAGAGCGGCAGCCTGAATCTCTGTGTGCATCCTCAGATGACCACACAAAATGGTGACCAGCCTCTCAATGACTGGCAAGTTCTGACTCCTGAATGGAGCACAATCTATTCCGGGAGCCAGATGACAAATCCCTGTGGAGAGGAGAAGCTATTCCAGGGCCCAGAAACCCCTGCCCTCTGTGAAGACCCTGTCTACATGGGACAGATGGGGACTGCCTATCTAGATGAGAATGTCTGCCCTGGTGGGAAACCATCAGCTCATGCTGAAGGGAGCAGCAGCCCTCATATTGGTGGACAGACCCCTTATGTGGATCCATCCAGAGACCCTGCTGGTTCCTTTGTGGTCGAAAGTCAGCCTGGGAAGAGCTCTTTGGTTTCCCCTGCAGTCCTGGGATGGCTTCCACAAGAGAAGTCAGACCTGCAGATCCAGAGTCAGGTGAGCAAGGAGGATCCTCGAGCTTCGAGGCCCCACATCTGTCCCTACCAAGACTGTGAGAAATCTTATAAAAAAGCCTTCCTCCTCGCGCACCACCTGAAGACACACACTGGGAAGAAGCCCTATGTGTGCAATGAGCCGGGATGTTCCTGGAAATTTTCTCGCTCAGAAGATCTCAAAAGACACAAAGAAAGCACAGTGGGCAGCGGCCCTACCCTTGTGCCAACTGCGACAGAAGCTTTTCCAGACTCTATTACCTCAAGCAGCACCAAAAGGCCTGTATTCCACATCAAGCCAGCTCTGGAATCTGACTGGACCGAGGGAACCTAGTGGAATGAAATGGTTTGCTTTCCTACCCAGAACAATGCCAACAACTGTTTGGTAAAGCTCTTTAGACATGATAAAATAATAAAGGTTCAGAATTTGAAATTCTACCTAATGGCCTCAGAGACTCTTATTTTGCATAGGGAATCTTCTTAAGTGACTCCTTGCTTGTCTGTGTGTACCTTTGTTGATCTGACAGAGACCTGTCCTCACTACATTCTCTGGTCCTGCTCCAACTCAGAGATCCACCGGTTCCTGCCTCATTCTTGGTGGATTATAGATGACAGCCTAATGACAGGCTAAAGTAGATTTTCTGATGGGCCAATAAACATGTGTTTGTGACAAAATTTAGCTTCCTTTTATTTATTTTGTATTTTATTCTATTGCCTACCACCTGTAGACAAAGGGTGGTAAAAATCCTTGAAGTGAGGTGTCACTGAGAGTATGATTGACTGATTCTACAGTGGAAGAGTTTCAGTATTTCTCCAAACATCTTTCTTTGCCTTTGGATTCGCTAATGCTTTCTCTTGTGAAGAATAGCTCATGCTACATGACCAGTTTGCAGACTATCATGAGGTTTCTCCTTCTGTCGTTGGGACTGTGGTTTCCCAGACATGGATATTTTCTAGCCTTCCATTTCTATAAGTGATGTCAATTAAGGTTCTATCAAAGGTTATCATCTTATTTCCATTGGAGACAAGGAGATGCTTCTCTTTGGTTTGGGCCACCACTTCTAAAGGTTCAAATCCTTTGTGTTACTAAGTGTGATAGTTTTCGGATGTTTAGACATAACTATGAAATGGTGATTGCTTCACCTGGAAAGTCAACGCGATGTAAGAAGAAATAACTGTGTATTGTCTTTATAAAAGGTATTCGGTTTATGGTGCCTACCTATATTAGGTAGAAACTGGACTGTATCTGGCAGATACTGAAAGGCCCAAAGCAAAGGGCACACCTGAGACAAGCCCTTCCTTAGCTGAATCATCTGAAGGGGAAGGACCCATTTCTGATTTATATATCTGAAGAGAAAAGTCTCACCTTACACTCGGATCTTTGGAGAGGGTCTCTATGGGATTGAATCTGTTCCCTCCCTTGGAAGCTGCTTTGCCTGTACACATAGCAACATTTTACTCTGACTCCTTGCTCTTGCTGCCAAGTCAGTTCTTTCCCTCATGTCTATTAGAGATTCCATCCTGTTGCCCTTCCGGGTACACTGAAAACCAGTAGGCACATCTGGCCTAGATGACTCAAGAAACACTGGATTCCTGGATGTCCCCTTCATAGGCAGCCAATGTATCTCATGGGACCTACAGCCTGAAAGCCAGTGTATTCAGTTGTCTTTCTCTCTATAGAAGGAGCCACATTCCATACATTCTTTTACCTCTATGATCCCTGCCAAATACTGTGTCCTTGGCACCATGGACAATTTGCAAGAACAAGTGTGCAGGTCCACTGGTTGGAGAAGACATCTCTACTGGATTCAGGGTGTACAGAAAGTATTAGTAATTGAGAGAATAATAAGAGGCCAAGTAGAGAGGAAGAAGATGCTTTGTGGAACTTAGGCCCTGAGGTCTGACTATTATTCTCAGTCTATCTATGTTGGGAAGTCTACAGTAGTACCTGACTGAGGCAAGGCAAGGCATGGATGTATAGACTGGAGAAATAGAGATGACATGCACACATTTCCCTTGGAGCAATATTGATATAGTAACTATCATTTACTTGGACATATAACACCCAAAAAAGTAGGCACACCTGTGAGAGATTTCCTGCTTGGTTTTGGACATCTAGTTTGAACCCATGAGTCATACAGACATGTAATTTTGATCTCAATACGGAGGCAGGAAAAAAAAAATGCTTCAGTTGAATCTCAGGTGGGAAGACACACCTCTTCAATCCAGATTTTACATTGGGAAGAGACATATTTACACTGAGTCTGACAGTCAGCTGAGAGACTTAATCTGGAACTCCAACAAGAAAGGTCATGCACTTGCTTCTTTTCTCTCCCCTTGGAAATAAATCATTCCTTCATTGCTCTTGGAGCCTACCTCCTAAAGATTCCATTATGTACTACAGGGCAGTTGAAAAACCCAGGCTTCTGGGCAACAGCACCTACCAGCTTCTCGGTTATTTCCAGTAACAACTAGCCAGGGTAGGAATAGTTGGACTGCACCCTGTAATACATTCCAATTTATACCTGTAGGGAATTGTGCTTTTTCATGGTAAATATTGTGCCACCCACTGGTTTAATAAAAAGAGCTGATTGGCCAAAGGCAGGCAGGAAGTGTAGGTGGGGCTACCAGACTAAAAACTCTGAGAACAGAACACCAGGGAGAATTCCAGAGAGAGGCACCTGAAGAAGCAGAGGACAACTATGCTGTTCTAAGAAAAGGTACCGAGCCCCATGGCTGAACAAGAGACATGGGTTAGATAAAAGGTAGTGAGCTAGCAAGTGATATGCCTGGGCCTGACACTGATCATCCAAAAACCATTGAAAGCATCTGTGTGTCTCTGTGGGACTGTGGGACTGTGGGACTGCAGGACTGTGGGATTGTGGGACTGTGAGTCTGCAGGTCTATGAGTCCATGGGTCTGTGGTCCTAAAGCTTGAGGCTAGGCCCAAAAGACAGGGCTAGAAACCTCGTACTACAAATGGCAGCCCAAAGTGACGTAATGATGCCCACATAAAGCCACAGAAAGTTTAAAAAATGGTCTAGAGCCCAAAGCGGCCTCTGAATTGTGTCTCCCACATGAGCTGTGGTACAGAGACACCCTCGTGAAGCATGTGGGCTTGAGCTACAATGGCGGGCTTTTGGAGTATAATTTAAGGTGTAAAATGGCTGGTTCCTCAAGTCTCACAGGAGCCTCAATATGAGCAAAAGGTTATAAATGATTTATTTAAGGTTTACCTTCATAAGGAGAAAAAGGGAACAGAATCAAAGATGGCTTTCTAGTGTTGGAGTTTTCCTGAGGCAAACTGAAGCTTGACTTTTTTAAGAGAAGCTTCCTGATTCAGCCTTAAAGGCAAACTACTTGTGAGTCTTCTTAAAGCCCCTGCTGCCTAATACTTAAATAGAGTTAATGAGCAGCACATGGCAATTTGACTTGGTCATTATATGGACCCTAAAATTCCCCAGAGTACCTACCTGGGTTAAAAAGATAAATTCTATGAAGTTAGACTAGGAGCTGGGTGGAGCCATCCACCCATCCTACAAACCTTGAATCCAGACAGATTAAAGGTGTGTTCAGAAACTGAAAGAAATAGAAGAATCTGGGTAGAGTTAATCTCCCTAGCCAAGCAAAGGTGTGGTCAGAGACAGAAAAAGTTAAGAAATAAATATACAGTAAAGACAGTTTTTTTAAAAAGCCTAAATGATTTAGAGTGTGTTGAAAATATAGATACATAGGCTTAGAGAAAGAAAAAGAAAGGTATAGAAAGCCTTAAAAAAAATAAAGTAAAATAAATAAATAAGCAAGCCACGTAAAAATGAAAGATACAAAGAATGTCTGGATACTGTATGTTATTGTCTTATCTTTAAGTTTCTTGACTGAAAATGACTTAGTAAAAGCTGCTAAAAGACAGTTGACTATAAATGCTGTTGGATTAATTCAAGGTATATATTTTGTAAATGAGTTTACATTAAAATTGAAATGCAAAGATACGCTACTTTGAAGAAGAGGTTTTCCTTTTATTTTCACAGAAAATGAGAAGCTGTGGATTTATTTCTGGATAAAGAACATAAAGTTTGATAGAGGAAGACCACCTGAAATATCTCCAATGAAAATAGATGAACCAGATGATTCGACATTTCAGAGCACCTCTGTTGAAGTTTCCAGAGCTTTGTATCCAGAACAATTTCAAGAAGACTGGCTGTGATAACCCAGCCTTACAGACTACTCCACTATAGACTTGTCCATAATCCTAAATTTTCCTTTGGATTCCCATGAGATTGGCGTCCCCATTCAGCAGGAAGTAGCCTAGAGAATGACGCCCACATTCCAACAACATGGATTATGGATGTTTGTGTTTATTTTACAGTGTTGTTTATAGGCTGTTATAGATGAAGAGGAAAGAATATTAGATTCAGAGTTGTTTTGTTTTAAAAGGAGAAAAGGGGATATGTAGGGTTTTGTGCTTTTTCATGGTAAATATTGTGCCACCCACTGGTGTAATAAAAAGAGCTGATTGACCAAAGGCAGGCAGGAAGTGTAGGTGGGGCTACCAGACCAAAAACTCTGAGAACAGAACACCAGAGAGAATTCCAGAGAGAGGCACCTGAAGAAGCAGAGGACAACTATGCTGCTCTAAGAAAAGGTACCGGGCCCCATGGCTGAACAAGAGACATGGGTTAGATAAAGGGTAGTGAGCTAGCAAGTGATATGCCTGGGCCTGACACTGATCAGCCAAAAACCATTGAAAGCATCTGTGTGTCTCTGTGGGACTGTGGGACTGTGGGACTGCAGGACTGTGGGATTGTGGGACTGTGAGTCTGCAGGTCTGTGAGTCCAGGGGTCTGTGGTCCTAAACCTTGAGGCTAGGCCCAAAAGGCCTGGCCAGAAACCTCTTACTACATATACCCTTTGTATCAGAGATAGAGAGCAAGAGAGATTCATGCCATGAGATCTGCTACTCTTGAGAACCTGGAATAACACCAGGGATAGTGGCATTAGTATGAGATCAATAATATTGTTGTTTGGGGTGGGACTCCATAAATGTAACTAATCATCCGAAAATCAATATAAAGTATGAAGTAAGTGTGAAACGATCATGACAGTATCATTTTACAACATAGATATGGGATAGTTTTAAGTAGGTAGGTTAGGATCACTATGATCTATATACACATTTTTATCTATGATTTTCTTTTTGTGTTCATTTGGGGGCGTGGACAATAAGGACATTGAAGGAAGAGCAATGGTGTGAGACTAAACCCCATCCCAGACATTTAGACTAATTCATTGCTAAAAACATTTCAGTGGGTGACTGAATTACTTAGGAAAGAAACTAAAGGACCCCCTAATTCCTTGAAGTCCTTTCCAGAAGTGTAACTTCTGGGAAAACCACACCTTAGATCATCCCAAGGTTACCAGCCAAACTCTTGGAGGTCTCTACCATATATTCCGCGTGATGAATCACTTTGAAATATAGCAGGGAAATGTCTTCAGGACATTGGAAATCCATATAGATGCAAGTAATCATCCACACCAATTTTATTCACAAAAGGTGAATCCTCAGGTTGACAAGCCAATGATGGGACCTCTACCTCTAGTTAAATTCAGATATACACAAATAACATTTAACCTTTCTGCTATGATATAATCAAAATGACTTCTAGTAGAAAATATTGAGAGCTCAGCTGTTTCCGGTTAGCACTGATAAGGCAAATTTGTATGTGTTGGTTGATGTGTCCTTGTACTAAATTTCCCTTTTTAGGCCGAGATGAAAGCAAATTGTGTTTCCTGTTAACTCAGCCTAAGATGAGACTAGGGAGATGAGAAGATTGGTGGTTATTTCTTGGTTTGATTTACTTGTGGTCCGGCTGTTGACTTCCTGTCTTGTATTTGGACATGGAACCTTACTTAGTAGGATGTCCAGAATGGGGAATACTGCAGGACTCAATCTAAGGCCTCTGTGTCCCTTCTGCCCAGGGCTAGCACCACTCCTACAGAAACTGTTTACACAAACAGGAACGGAGGGTACTGGATTCACTCATGTGACTTCCCTCCACCAGTAAGAATCCCAGCAAATGAAAAGATGGTGCCAGAATTGGGCTTCTCTGGCTTCTCTGATATCATTTCTTTTGACTACTTCAACAGTCACCACAGGATAATTGAGAATCAATAACTGATGGAAGCCTATGCAGAAATTCCACAGCCAAGCACTGATCTCACCTAGGGGAATGAAGACAAAGAGAGGCAGGATGGATTATAAGAGCAAGTGGTCCTGATGGGGGAGGGGGGGTGTTGGGGTTGGTGAGTGTCAAGATCATGAAGGTACCCCACAGAGGCAGCTACCTGGAGCTTGTGGAGAGTTCAAGGACTCTAGACTGACAGCAGGGAGCTTGAAGAGAACCATATAGATTCTCTGAAAGGGGAGAGAGTCCTTTGTCTGTTTGTTGGCCCTAGCGGAGGGAGGGACCGAGCTTGGACCCTGGCACATATGCCAGCATTTTGGAGCCTATGCCCTCTGGTGGGATACTTGGCACAGCCTTGAAACAGCAGGGCTGCCCTTGGTCCTGCCTCTTCTGGGAATTCTATGCCTTGTTGACTCCCATATCAGGCCTACCCTTTTCAGAGTAGTGGCTGAGCATTAGAAACCGGGTAGGGGGAAGAGAAGAGGGAGGGGAAACTGTGCTTGATAAGTAAAATACCTAAAAACTGAATGAAAGCAAAACAAAACAAAACAGGAATCTTAAGCAAGTGAGGCTTAAGATGTGAGGCTCCACCCCTGATGGGCGTGGCAACCAACCCCTAACCTCTGAAGCCCCGCCCAGCTCAGGCCAAGCTCTATAAAAGGGGACTAGAGAGCTCCAGAGCTCAGTCCATTCTCCTCTATCTCCACAGACCCCGAAGGAGTCAGGAACTGGAGTCTGGCAACATTCTCTGTCTTCTTTGTGCCATCACCAGCCTCAGGTAGGCCTCCTGTCCTGGAGGACCTTCAAGGACCTCCCTCTCTCAAGACTGAAAACCTAGTTCAGCAGCACTTCCTAGGTTCCCTGAAATGGGAGAGGAACTGGAAGAGGTTTTTCTTTGTTTGTTTGCTTACTTGTTTGTTTTTGTTTTTCCAGGACTTCTTTAAAGTTCATAAGGAACTAAAGAAAACCCACCCCCGATTTTCCATGAGGACCCTGCTGGCATTCCCAAGGTACCCAGGGCCCGAGAATCTCTAGAAGTCAGACTAAAGCTCCAAGGGCATTGTTCTGGGCTCTAACAAAGCCTCGGGTGACAGCCCATGGAGACCAGATAAAGGGCAACTGTCAGATGGCATCTTCAGGAGTTGAGAAGGTTCACAGAGGCAAGACAGAAGTTCTGCCTGGTGAAGGCACCTTGCACGGGTATCACACATCAGCCCAGAGCGGCAGCCTGAATCTCTGTGTGCATCCTCAGATGACCACACAAAATGGCGACCAGCCTCTCAATGACTGGCAGGTGCTGACTCCTGAATGGAGCACAATCTATTCCGGGAGCCAGATGACAAATCCCAGTGGAGAGGAGAAGCTGTTCCAGGGCCCAGAAACCCCTGCCCTCTGTGAAGACCCTGTCTACATGGGACAGATGGGGACTGCCTATCTAGATGAGAATGTCTGCCCAGGTGGGAAACCATCAGCTCATGGTGAAGGGAGCAGCAGCCCTCATATGGGTGGACAGACCCAGTATGTGGATCCATCCAGAGACCCTGCTGGTTCCTTTGTGGTCGAAAGTCAGCCTGGGAAGAGCTCTTTGGTTTCCCCTGCAGTCCTGGGATGGCTTCCACAAGAGAAGTCAGACCTGCAGATCCAGAGTCAGGTGAGCAAGGAGGATCCTCGAGCTTCGAGGCCCCACATCTGTCCCTACCAAAACTGTGAGAAATCTTATAAAAAAGCCTTCATCCTCGCGCACCACCTGAAGACACACACTGGGGAGAAGCCCTATGTGTGCAATGAGCCGGGATGTTCCTGGAAATTTTCTCGCTCAGAAGATCTCAAGAGACACCAAAGAAAGCACAGTGGGCAGCGGCCCTACCCTTGTGCCAACTGCGACAGAAGCTTTTCCAGACTCTATTACCTCAAGCAGCACCAAAAGGCCTGTATTCCACATCAAGCCAGCTCTGGAATCTGACTGGACCGAGGGAACCTAGTGGAATGAAATGGTTTGCTTTCCTACCCAGAACAATGCCAACAACTGTTTGGTAAAGCTCTTTAGACATGATAAAATAATAAAGGTTCAGAATTTGAAATTCTACCTAATGGCCTCAGAGACTCTTAATTTGCATAGGGAATCTTCTTAAGTGACTCCTTGCTTGTCTGTGTGTACCTTTGTTGATCTGACAGAGACCTGTCCTCACTACATTCTCTGATCCTGCTCCAACTCAGAGATCCACCGGTTTCTGCCTCATTCATGGTGGATTATAGATGACAGCCTAATGACTGGCTAAAGTAGATTTTCTGATGGGCCAATAAACATGTGTTTGTGACAAAATTTAGCTTCCTTTTATTTATTTTGTATTTTATTCTATTGCCTACCACCTGTAGACAAAGGGTGGTAAAAATCCTTGAAGTGAGGTGTCACTGAGAGTATGATTGACTGATTCTACAGTGGAAGAGTTTCAGTATTTCTCCAAACATCTTTCTTTGCCTTGGGATTCGCTAATGCTTTCTCTTGTGAAGAATAGCTCATGCTACATGACCAGTTTGCAGACTATCATGAGGTTTCTCCTTCTGTCGTTGGGACTGTGGTTTCCCAGACATGGATATTTTCTACCCTTCCATTTCTATAAGTGATGTCAATTAAGGTTCTATCAAAGGTTATCATCTTATTTCCATTGGAGACAAGGAGATGCTTCTCTTTGGTTTTGGCCACCACTTCTAAAGGTTCAAATCCTTTGTGTTACTAAGTGTGATAGTTTTCGGATGTTTAGACATAACTATGAAATGGTGATTGCTTCACCTGGAAAGTCAACGCGATGTAAGAAGAAATAACTGTGTATTGTCTTTATAAAAGGTATTCGGTTTATGGTGCCTACCTATATTAGGTAGAAACTGGACTGTATCTGGCAGATACTGAAAGGCCCAAAGCAAAGGGCACACCTGAGACAAGCCCTTCCTTAGCTGAATCATCTGAAGGGGAAGGACCCATTTCTGATTTATATATCTGAAGAGAAAAGTCTCACCTTACACTCGGATCTTTGGAGAGGGTCTCTATGGGATTGAATCTGTTCCCTCCCTTGGAAGCTGCTTTGCCTGTACACATAGCAACATTTTACTCTGACTCCTTGCTCTTGCTGCCAAGTCAGTTCTTTCCCTCATGTCTATTAGAGATTCCATCCTGTTGCCCTTCCGGGTACACTGAAAACCAGTAGGCACATCTGGCCTAGATGACTCAAGAAACACTGGATTCCTGGATGTCCCCTTCATAGGCAGCCAATTTGGAAGGCAGCATGGGAACTACAGCCTGAAAGCCAGTGAATTCAGTTGTCTTTCTCTCTATAGAAGGAGCCACATTCCATACATTCTTTTACCTCTATGATCCCTGCCAAATACTGTGTCCTTGGCACCATGGACAATTTGCAAGAACAAGTGTGCAGGTCCACTGGTTGGAGAAGACATCTCTACTGGATTCAGGGTGTACAGAAAGTATTAGTAATTGAGAGAATAATAAGAGGCCAAGTAGAGAGGAAGAAGATGCTTTGTGGAACTTAGGCCCTGAGGACTGACTATTATTCTCAGTCTATCTATGTTGGGAAGTCTACAGTAGTACCTGACTGAGGCAAGGCAAGGCATGGATGTATAGACTGAAGAAACAGATGACATGCACACATATCCCTTGGAGCAATATTAATACAGTAAGAATCATTTACTTGGACATATAACATCCAAAAAGTAGGCACACCTGTGAGAGATTTCCTGCTCAGTTTTGGACATCTAGTTTGGACCCATGAGTCATACAGACATGTAATTTTGATCTCAATACCGAGGCAGGAAAAAAAAAATGCTTCAGTTGAATCTCAGGTGGGAAGACACACCTCTTCAATCCAGATTTTACATTGGGAAGAGACATATTTACCCTGAGTCTGACAGTCAGCTGAGAGACTTAATCTGGAACTCCAACAAGAAAGGTCATGCACTTGCTTCTTTTCTCTCCCCTTGGAAACAAATCAATCCTTCATTGCTCTTGGAGCCTACCTCCTAAAGATTCCATTATGTACTACAGGGCAGGTGAAAGACCCAGCCCTCTGGGCAACAGCACCTACCAGCTTCTCGGTTATTTCCAGTAACAGCTAGCCAGGGTAGGAATAGTTGGACTGCACCTTTACTACATTCCAATATATACCCTTTGTATGGAGAGATAGAGAACAAGAGAGATTCATGCCATGAGATCTGCTACACTTGAGAACCTGGAATAACACCAGGGATAGTGGCATTAGTATGTGATCAATAATATTGTTGTTTCGGGTGGGATTCCATAAGTGTAACTAATCATCTGAAAATCAATATAAAGTATGAAGTAAGTGTGAAACGATCATGACAGTATCATTTTACAACATAGATATGGGATAGTTTTAAGTAGGTAGGTTAGGATCACTATGATCTATATACACATTTTTATCTATGATTTTCTTTTTGTGTTCATTTGGGGGCGTGGACAATAAGGACATTGAAGGAAGAGCAATGGTGTGAGACTAAACCCCATCCCAGACATTTAGACTAATTCATTGCTAAAAACATTTCAGTGGGTGACTGAATTACTTAGGAAAGAAACTAAAGGACCCCCTAATTCCTTGAAGTCCTTTCCAGAAGTGTAACTTCTGGGAAAACCACACCTTAGATCATCCCAAGGTTACCAGCCAAACTCTTGGAGGTCTCTACCATATATTCCGCGTGATGAATCACTTTGAAATATAGCAGGGAAATGTCTTCAGGACATTGGAAATCCATATAGATGCAAGTAATCATCCACACCAATTTTATTCACAAAAGGTGAATCCTCAGGTTGACAAGCCAATGATGGGACCTCTACCTCTAGTTAAATTCAGATATACACAAATAACATTTAACCTTTCTGCTATGATATAATCAAAATGACTTCTAGTAGAAAATATTGAGAGCTCAGCTGTTTCCGGTTAGCACTGATAAGGCAAATTTGTATGTGTTGGTTGATGTGTCCTTGTACTAAATTTCCCTTTTTAGGCCGAGATGAAAGCAAATTGTGTTTCCTGTTAACTCAGCCTAAGATGAGACTAGGGAGATGAGAAGATTGGTGGTTATTTCTTGGTTTGATTTACTTGTGGTCCGGCTGTTGACTTCCTGTCTTGTATTTGGACATGGAACCTTACTTAGTAGGATGTCCAGAATGGGGAATACTGCAGGACTCAATCTAAGGCCTCTGTGTCCCTTCTGCCCAGGGCTAGCACCACTCCTACAGAAACTGTTTACACAAACAGGAACGGAGGGTACTGGATTCACTCATGTGACTTCCCTCCACCAGTAAGAATCCCAGCAAATGAAAAGATGGTGCCAGAATTGGGCTTCTCTGGCTTCTCTGATATCATTTCTTTTGACTACTTCAACAGTCACCACAGGATAATTGAGAATCAATAACTGATGGAAGCCTATGCAGAAATTCCACAGCCAAGCACTGATCTCACCTAGGGGAATGAAGACAAAGAGAGGCAGGATGGATTATAAGAGCAAGTGGTCCTGATGGGGGAGGGGGGGTGTTGGGGTTGGTGAGTGTCAAGATCATGAAGGTACCCCACAGAGGCAGCTACCTGGAGCTTGTGGAGAGTTCAAGGACTCTAGACTGACAGCAGGGAGCTTGAAGAGAACCATATAGATTCTCTGAAAGGGGAGAGAGTCCTTTGTCTGTTTGTTGGCCCTAGCGGAGGGAGGGACCGAGCTTGGACCCTGGCACATATGCCAGCATTTTGGAGCCTATGCCCTCTGGTGGGATACTTGGCACAGCCTTGAAACAGCAGGGCTGCCCTTGGTCCTGCCTCTTCTGGGAATTCTATGCCTTGTTGACTCCCATATCAGGCCTACCCTTTTCAGAGTAGTGGCTGAGCATTAGAAACCGGGTAGGGGGAAGAGAAGAGGGAGGGGAAACTGTGCTTGATAAGTAAAATACCTAAAAACTGAATGAAAGCAAAACAAAACAAAACAGGAATCTTAAGCAAGTGAGGCTTAAGATGTGAGGCTCCACCCCTGATGGGCGTGGCAACCAACCCCTAACCTCTGAAGCCCCGCCCAGCTCAGGCCAAGCTCTATAAAAGGGGACTAGAGAGCTCCAGAGCTCAGTCCATTCTCCTCTATCTCCACAGACCCCGAAGGAGTCAGGAACTGGAGTCTGGCAACATTCTCTGTCTTCTTTGTGCCATCACCAGCCTCAGGTAGGCCTCCTGTCCTGGAGGACCTTCAAGGACCTCCCTCTCTCAAGACTGAAAACCTAGTTCAGCAGCACTTCCTAGGTTCCCTGAAATGGGAGAGGAACTGGAAGAGGTTTTTCTTTGTTTGTTTGCTTACTTGTTTGTTTTTGGTTTTCCAGGACTTCTGTAAAGTTCATAAGGAACTAAAGAAAACCCACCCGCGATTTTCCAGGAGGACCCTGCTGGCATTCCCAAGGTACCCAGGGCCCGAGAATCTCTAGAAGTCAGACTAAAGCTCCAAGGGCATTGTTCTGGGCTCTAACAAAGCCTCGGGTGACAGCCCATGGAGACCAGATAAAGGGCAACTGTCAGATGGCATCTTCAGGAGTTGAGAAGGTTCACAGAGGCAAGACAGAAGTTCTGCCTGGTGAAGGCACCTTGCACGGGTATCACACATCAGCCCAGAGCGGCAGCCTGAATCTCTGTGTGCATCCTCAGATGACCACACAAAATGGCGACCAGCCTCTCAATGACTGGCAGGTGCTGACTCCTGAATGGAGCACAATCTATTCCGGGAGCCAGATGACAAATCCCAGTGGAGAGGAGAAGCTGTTCCAGGGCCCAGAAACCCCTGCCCTCTGTGAAGACCCTGTCTACATGGGACAGATGGGGACTGCCTATCTAGATGAGAATGTCTGCCCAGGTGGGAAACCATCAGCTCATGGTGAAGGGAGCAGCAGCCCTCATATGGGTGGACAGACCCAGTATGTGGATCCATCCAGAGACCCTGCTGGTTCCTTTGTGGTCGAAAGTCAGCCTGGGAAGAGCTCTTTGGTTTCCCCTGCAGTCCTGGGATGGCTTCCACAAGAGAAGTCAGACCTGCAGATCCAGAGTCAGGTGAGCAAGGAGGATCCTCGAGCTTCGAGGCCCCACATCTGTCCCTACCAAGACTGTGAGAAATCTTATAAAAAAGCCTTCATCCTCGCGCACCACCTGAAGACACACACTGGGGAGAAGCCCTATGTGTGCAATGAGCCGGGATGTTCCTGGAAATTTTCTCGCTCAGAAGATCTCAAGAGACACCAAAGAAAGCACAGTGGGCAGCGGCCCTACCCTTGTGCCAACTGCGACAGAAGCTTTTCCAGACTCTATTACCTCAAGCAGCACCAAAAGGCCTGTATTCCACATCAAGCCAGCTCTGGAATCTGACTGGACCGAGGGAACCTAGTGGAATGAAATGGTTTGCTTTCCTACCCAGAACAATGCCAACAACTGTTTGGTAAAGCTCTTTAGACATGATAAAATAATAAAGGTTCAGAATTTGAAATTCTACCTAATGGCCTCAGAGACTCTTATTTTGCATAGGGAATCTTCTTAAGTGACTCCTTGCTTGTCTGTGTGTACCTTTGTTGATCTGACAGAGACCTGTCCTCACTACATTCTCTGGTCCTGCTCCAACTCAGAGATCCACCGGTTCCTGCCTCATTCTTGGTGGATTATAGATGACAGCCTAATGACTGGCTAAAGTAGATTTTCTGATGGGCCAATAAACATGTGTTTGTGACAAAATTTAGCTTCCTTTTATTTATTTTGTATTTTATTCTATTGCCTACCACCTGTAGACAAAGGGTGGTAAAAATCCTTGAAGTGAGGTGTCACTGAGAGTATGATTGACTGATTCTACAGTGGAAGAGTTTCAGTATTTCTCCAAACATCTTTCTTTGCCTTGGGATTCGCTAATGCTTTCTCTTGTGAAGAATAGCTCATGCTACATGACCAGTTTGCAGACTATCATGAGGTTTCTCCTTCTGTCGTTGGGACTGTGGTTTCCCAGACATGGATATTTTCTAGCCTTCCATTTCTATAAGTGATGTCAATTAAGGTTCTATCAAAGGTTATCATCTTATTTCCATTGGAGACAAGGAGATGCTTCTCTTTGGTTTGGGCCACCACTTCTAAAGGTTCAAATCCTTTGTGTTACTAAGCGTGATAGTTTTAGGATGTTTAGACATAACTATGAAATGGTGATTGCTTCACCTGGAAAGTCAACGCGATGTAAGAAGAAATAACTGTGTATTGTCTTTATAAAAGGTATTCGGTTTATGGTGCCTACCTATATTAGGTAGAAACTGGACTGTATCTGGCAGATACTGAAAGGCCCAAAGCAAAGGGCACACCTGAGACAAGCCCTTCCTTAGCTGAAACATCTGAAGGGGAAGGACCCATTTCTGATTTATATATCTGAAGAGAAAAGTCTCACCTTACACTCGGATCTTTGGAGAGGGTCTCTATGGGATTGAATCTGTTCCCTCCCTTGGAAGCTGCTTTGCCTGTACACATAGCAACATTTTACTCTGACTCCTTGCTCTTGCTGCCAAGTCAGTTCTTTCCCTCATGTCTATTAGAGATTCCATCCTGTTGCCCTTCCGGGTACACTGAAAACCAGTAGGCACATCTGGCCTAGATGACTCAAGAAACACTGGATTCCTGGATGTCCCCTTCATAGGCAGCCAATTTGGAAGGCAGCATGGGAACTACAGCCTGAAAGCCAGTGAATTCAGTTGTCTTTCTCTCTATAGAAGGAGCCACATTCCATACATTCTTTTACCTCTATGATCCCTGCCAAATACTGTGTCCTTGGCACCATGGACAATTTGCAAGAACAAGTGTGCAGGTCCACTGGTTGGAGAAGACATCTCTACTGGATTCAGGGTGTACAGAAAGTATTAGTAATTGAGAGAATAATAAGAGGCCAAGTAGAGAGGCAGAAGATGCTTTGTGGAACTTAGGCCCTGAGGTCTGACTATTATTCTCAGTCTATCTATGTTGGGAAGTCTACAGTAGTACCTGACTGAGGCAAGGCAAGGCATGGATGTATAGACTGGAGAAATAGAGATGACATGCACACATTTCCCTTGGAGCAATATTAATACAGTAAGAATCATTTACTTGGACATATAACACCCAAAATTAGGCACACCTGTGAGAGATTTCCTGCTCAGTTTTGGACATCTAGTTTGGACCCATGAGTCATACAGACATGTAATTTTGATCTCAATACCGAGGCAGGAAAAAAAAAATGCTACAGTTGAATCTCAGGTGGGAAGACACACCTCTTCAATCCAGATTTTACATTGGGAAGAGACATATTTACCCTGAGTCTGACAGTCAGCTGAGAGACTTAATCTGGAACTCCAACAAGAAAGGTCATGCACTTGCTTCTTTTCCCTCCCCTTGGAAACAAATCATTCCTTCATTCCTCTTGGAGCCTACCTCCTAAAGATTCCATTATGTACTACAGGGCAGTTGAAAGACCCAGGCTTCTGGGCAACAGCACCTACCAGCTTCTCGGTTATTTCCAGTAACAGCTAGCCAGGGTAGGAATAGTTGGACTGCACCTTTACTACATTCCAATATATACCCTTTGTATGGAGAGATAGAGAACAAGAGAGATTCATGCCATGAGATCTGCTACACTTGAGAACCTGGAATAACACCAGGGATAGTGGCATTAGTATGAGATCAATAATATTGTTGTTTAGGGTGGGATTCCATAAATGTAACTAATCATCTGAAAATCAATATAAAGTATGAAGTAAGTGTGAAACGATCATGACAGTATCATTTTACAACATAGACATGGGATAGTTTTAAGTAGGTAGGTTAGGATCATTATGATCTATATACACATTTTTATCTATGATTTTCTTTTTGTGTTCATTTGGGGGCGTGGACAATAAGGACATTGAAGGAAGAGCAATGGTGTGAGACTAAACCCCATCCCAGACATTTAGACTAATTCATTGCTAAAAACATTTCAGTGGGTGACTGAATTACTTAGGAAAGAAACTAAAGGACCCCCTAATTCCTTGAAGTCCTTTCCAGAGGGGTAACTTCTGGGAAAACCACACCTTAGATCATTCCAAGGTTACCAGCCAAACTCTTGGAGGTCTCTACCATATATTCCACGTGATGAATCACTTTGAAATATAGCAGGGAAATGTCTTCAGGACATTGGAAATCCATATAGATGCAAGTAATCATCCACATCAATTTTATTCACAAAAGGTGAATCCTCAGGTTGACAGGCCAATGATGGGACCTCTACCTCTAGTTAAATTCAGATATACACAAATAACATTTAACCTTTCTGCTATGATATAATCAAAATGACTTCTAGTAGAAAATATTGAGAGCTCAGCTGGTTCCGGTTAGCACTGATAACACAAATTTGTATGTGTTGGTTGATGTGTCCTTGTAGAAAATTTCCCTTTTTAGGCCAAGATGAAAGCAAATTGTGTTTCCTGTTAACTCAGCCTAAGATGAGACTAGGGAGATGAGAAGATTGGTGGTTATTTCTTGGTTTGATTTACTTGTGGTCCGGCTGTTGACTTCTTGCCTTGTATTTGGACATGGAACCTTACTTAGTAGGATGTCCAGAATGGGGAAATACTGCAGGACTCAATCTAAGGCCTCTGTGTCCCTTCTGCCCAGGGCTAGCACCACTCCTACAGAAACTGTTTACACAAACAGGAACAGGGGGTACTGGATTCACTCATGTGACTTCCCTCCACCAGTAAGAATCCCAGCAAATGAAAAGATGGTGCCAGAATTGGGCTTCTCTGGCTTCTCTGATATCATTTCTTTTGACTACTTCAACAGTCACCACAGGATAATTGAGAATCAATAACTGATGGAAGCCTATGTAGAAATTCCACAGCCAAGCACTGATCTCACCTAGGGGAATGAAGACAAAGAGAGGCAGGATGGATTATAAGAGCAAGTGGTCCTGATGGGGGAGGGGGGTGGTGGGGTTGGTGAGTGTCAAGATCATGAAGGTACCCCACAGAGGCCTGGAGCTTGTGGAGAGTTCAAGGACTCTAGACTGACAGCAGGGAGCTTGAAGAGAACCATATAGATACTCTGAAAGGGGAGAGAGTCCTTTGTCTGTTTGTTGGCTCTTGTGGAGGGAGGGACCGAGATTGGACCCTGAGACATATGCCAGCATTTTGGAGCCTATGCCCTCTGGTGGGATACTTGGCACAGCCTTGAAACAGCAGGGCTGCCCTTGGTCCTGCCTCTTCTGGGAATTCTAAGACATGTTGACTCCCATATCAGGCCTACCCTTTTCAGAGTAGTGGCTGAGCATTAGAAACAGGGTAATGGAGGACACAGGAAGAGAAGAGGGAGGGGAAACTGTGCTTGATAAGTAAAATGCCTAAAACTTTAATGAAAACAAAACAAAACAGGAATCTTAAGCAAGTGAGGTTTAAGATGTGAGGCTCCACCCCCTGATGGGCGTGGCAACCAACCCCTAACCTCTGAAGCCCCGCCCAGCTCAGGCCAAGCTCTATAAAAGGGGACTAGAGAGCTCCAGAGCTCAATCCATTCTCCTCTGTCTCCACAGACCCGGAAGGAGTCAGGAACTGGAGTCTGGCAACATTCTCTGTCTTCTTTGTGCAATCACCAGCCTCAGGTAGGTCTCCTGTCCTGGAGGACCTTCAAGGACCTCCCTCTCTCAAGACTGAAAACCTAGTTCAGCAGCACTTCCTAGGTTCCCTGAAATGGGAGAGGAACTGGAAGAGGTTTTTCTTTGTTTGTTTGCTTACTTGTTTGTTTTTGGTTTTCCAGGACTTCTGTAAAGTTCATAAGGAACTAAAGAAAACCCACCCGCGATTTTCCAGGAGGACCCTGCTGGCATTCCCAAGGTACCCAGGGCCCGAGAATCTCTAGAAGTCAGACTAAAGCTCCAAGGGCATTGTTCTGGGCTCTAACAAAGCCTCGGGTGACAGCCCATGGAGACCAGATAGAGGGCAACTGTCAGATGGCGTCTTCAGGAGTTGAGAAGGTTCACAGAGGCAAGACAGAAGTTCTGCCTGGTGAAGGCACCTTGCACGGGTATCAAACTCAGCCCAGAGCGGCAGCCTGAATCTCTGTGTGCATCCTCAGATGACCACACAAAATGGCGACCAGCCTCTCAATGACTGGCAGGTGCTGACTCCTGAATGGAGCACAATCTATTCCGGGAGCCAGATGACAAATCCCAGTGGAGAGGAGAAGCTGTTCCAGGGCCCAGAAACCCCTGCCCTCTGTGAAGACCCTGTCTACATGGGACAGATGGGGACTGCCTATCTAGATGAGAATGTCTGCCCAGGTGGGAAACCATCAGCTCATGGTGAAGGGAGCAGCAGCCCTCATATGGGTGGACAGACCCAGTATGTGGATCCATCCAGAGACCCTGCTGGTTCCTTTGTGGTCGAAAGTCAGCCTGGGAAGAGCTCTTTGGTTTCCCCTGCTGTCCTGGGATGGCTTCCACAAGAGAAGTCAGACCTGCAGATCCAGAGTCAGGTGAGCAAGGAGGATCCTCGAGCTTCGAGGCCCCACATCTGTCCCTACCAAGACTGTGAGAAATCTTATAAAAAAGCATTCCTCCTCGTGCACCACCTGAAGACACACACTGGGGAGAAGCCCTATGTGTGCAATGAGCCGGGATGTTCCTGGAAATTTTCTCGCTCAGAAGATCTCAAAAGACACCAAAGAAAGCACAGTGGGCAGCGGCCCTACCCTTGTGCCAACTGCGACAGAAGCTTTTCCAGACTCTATTACCTCAAGCAGCACCAAAAGGCCTGTATTCCACATCAAGCCAGCTGTGGAATCTGACTGGACCGAGGGAACCTAGTGGAATGAAATGGTTTGCTTTCCTACCCAGAACAATGCCAACAACTGTTTGGTAAAGCTCTTTAGACATGATAAAATAATAAAGGTTCAGAATTTGAAATTCTACCTAATGGCCTCAGAGACTCTTATTTTGCATAGGGAATCTTCTTAAGTGACTCCTTGCTTGTCTGTGTGTACCTTTGTTGATCTGACAGAGACCTGTCCTCACTACATTCTCTGGTACTGCTCCAACTCAGAGATCCACCGGTTTCTGCCTCATTCATGGTGGATTATAGACGACAGCCTAATGACAGGCTAAAGTAGATTTTCTGATGGGCCAATAAACATGTGTTTGTGACAAAATGTGGCTTCCTTTTATTTATTTTGTATTTTATTCTATTGCCTACCACCTGTAGACAAAGGGTGGTAAAAATCCTTGAAGTGAGGTGTCACTGAGAGTATGATTGACTGATTCTACAGTGGAAGAGTTTCAGTATTTCTCCAAACATCTTTCTTTGCCTTTGGATTTGCTAATGCTTCCTCGTTGTGAAGAATAGCTCATGCTACATGACCAGTTTGCAGACTATCATGAGGTTTCTCCTTATGTTGTTGCGACTGTGGTTTCCCAGACATGGATATTTTCTACCCTTCCATTTCTTTAAGTGATGTCAATTAAGGTTCTGTCAAAGGTTATCATCTTATTTCCATTGGAGACAAGGAGATGCTTCTGTTTGGTTTTGTCCACTACTTCTAAAAGTTCAAATCCTTTGTGTTACTAAGTGTGATAGTTTTAGGATGTTTAGGCATAACTATGAAATGGTGATTGCTTCACCTGGAAAGTCAACTGGATGTAGATGTAAGAAGAAATAACTGTGTATTGTCTTTACAAAAGGTATTCGGTTTATGGTGTCTACCTATATTAGGTAGAAACTGGACTGTATCTGGCAGGTACTAAAGGCCCAAAGCAAAGGGCACACCTGAGAGAAGGTCTTGCTTAGCTGAATCATCTGATGAGCCATATGACACATCCCTGTGGAGAGGAGAAACTTGTCCAGTGTTCAGAGAGTGAAGATACTGTCTATGTGGGACAAACCCCAAAAAAGCTCTCTATCAAGATATCCATTTTGTTGTTTCTCCCACTCAAGCTGTTCATTTTCTCATAATCCCTTCCTACCTCCCCTTGCTCTCTTTTTTGTATTATCTCAATTTAGTGAGGAGATACTTATTTTTTGTGGTCATAAGGTTGGGCAACAAAGACCTTTAAGAGAAATCAAGCATATGAGTCTATACTTCTTTCCATATATTTGGACTAATTAATTCCTAGTCCTGAGAATCCAAGAATTTCCATGGTTAAAAGGAAACGGATGCACAATATCAGGCCAAATAACTGCCAAATATTTGGTATAATCTTATGGAAACATTCAGATAAGAATAGTCAATCAGGTTTTTTGTTACTATTACATTTTTAAATACTATTCCTTGTGGTGATGATGTCAGAGACCTGGGTATTGTATGAATTCTCTTTAGTATTTTAATAAAAACTCTGAGCCGATATTGGGAAACCGGGAATATCAGAAAAATAAGGAACAATCCACAGCCAGTTCTCATCTAGCTGAACAGGATACATCCTATCTTCATGGGTTATGCACGCAGAATGCTGAACTTCTGCCTTCTTCTGCCTTATTTTTCTTTCCCCTACCCAGGTATCTTACCTCCAGATTCAACTTTCCTAGAACTAGGATTAAAGGTAAGTACAATCAGTGCCTGGATCTGTTTGGCCTTGAATTTATTCAGACCCAGAGTATCTCTGCCTGCCAAGTGCTGGAATTAAAGGCAAAAATCTCTATTACCTGACCTTCAGGGCTTGTCTCTATCTTCTTATATTCCCAGCTATTTTATTGAATATATCATCACATGTCCCCCTTTGTGTCAAAAATGTAAAAAGAGGGTTATCACTAACATAAGAAAAACTATATAAATTGGTACAATGTCTATATAGAATATATATAAGCAGTAATTACATCACTAATGGTCAGTCCATTAACAAGTGACAAGTTCAAAGAAATTTCCACTATTTATTTCAGTGAGTTTAAAATATTGTATCTAATTTACTTTCTATCTTACTTGTATTTCCACCTGAAAACTATTTTTGATGTCTCTCAAGCTTGTATATTTTACAGCTCTTAGTGAGTTTCTTTTCAGAAACTATAAGAAGAAAACTATAATTATGTCATCTTTAACTCCCTCAGAGACCTGAGAAGAAAATAATATTAACTAAGTAAACAGGAAGTGAAAACAACTTCCAAAAGATGTGAAAAATGAAGAAAACAGCTGGCTGCCTAGACAATCACCCGAGGTTCTTCTTCAACATTGGAGCATCCATCTTCAGCCTATAGGCCTAGCATATCTGACAGACTTCTATATAAAGCAGGGTATTCTTCTATCTCTCTCACTATTTCTCTCTCTCTTGCTATCTCTATCTCTCTCTTTAAAGAATAAGATATAGTTTATTCTGGAGTCATTTTGACCGGCCGTGGCTTGGAAATACAGGTGTGAGTTATCCCAAATTTCATATTCCACCAACATGGAAGCAGTTTTATGGTTTTAGAGAACAAAGAAAGGCATAAATTAAGGCAATTTTAAATTTATTGATTAATACGTGACAGAGGCGGTACAGGAGATTGGAGGAGTTTTTCTATAGGCACAGTATCTGTACTTGATGGGTTTTTTTTTTTTGTTTTTTTTTTTTTTATGTCTACGCATCAAAAGCTAGAGTCATCAGAGAGGAGGGATCCTCAAATGAAAACATGCCTCCACAAGATCAGGTTACAAGCAAAGCTGTAGGGCATTTTCTAGATTAGTGAATGATGGCAGAGGGCCCAGCTCATTGTATGTGAGGCCATCCATCCCTAAGCTGATTGTCCTGGATTCTATAAGGAAACAGGCTGACCAAACCATAGGGAGCAAGGGGTAAGCAGCACTCCTCTGTGGCCATATATTTTTAAAAGATTTAAAACAGAGGGTTTTTTTGTTTTGTTTTGTTTTTGCTTTTTAGGTTTTTTTGGTTTTTTGTTTTTTGGTTTTTGGTTTTTTTTGCATAGATCTGATGGGCCTGGAACTAGCTATCTGTAGACCAGGCTGGCCTTGAACTCACAGAGATCTGCCTGTCTGTTTCCATGGCCTCTGCCTCAACTCCTGCTTCAAGGTTCCTGTGCTGCTTGAGTTCTTGCCCTCACTTCTTTTGGTGATGAACTGTTGTATGAAACTGTGAGTTCAATTAACTCTTTCTTTTCCATGTTGCTTTTGGTCATAGTGTTTCATCAGAGTAATAGTAACCCTAATTATCTGGTGACATTCTTAGTTTTGGGAGTGGTGAAATCCAGCCAATTCATCTGCTAAATCAATTGACTCCAAAGGGTTTATCCTTTAGTCTCAGTATGTTGCTTCTGACACAGAGGCTAGCAAGGAGGCTCTGTTCCTGGGGCTAGAACTAGCTCAAGATAAGGTAATTAGCTTTTGGACCTGCAGCAATCCAATCTCTCAACAGTTTCTGTGGCTTCTTTTCAGTAGTTTTTGTTGACAGATGTTAATTTTCCTCACTATGAATTTAAAAAAAATCTACCTTTAAAAAATATCTTGGGATATTTGATTGAAACTAATATGTAAAGTCACAGCTTAAAAAAAAAAAAATGTTACACAACTATTGAGCTTGCCAAGACCCAGGAGTGCAGAAGTGTACAGCGTGAGACCAGACAACAAGGGAAAGCCTTAAATACCAGGGTTGCCCTTGGACTTTGAGGAACCCCTGCAGCTCACAAGTAGCACCTGACTTTAGCAAGCTTCTTTGTTTTCTGCTAACTTCCTGATTCCTTAATCACAGCACCTGCTTGGGCAATGTTCCAATAATGGAAACAGATCAATTGTTTCAGGTAAACACCACAGGCCACTAAATAGTGCTAAGCCCTGGGGGTGCAGGCAGACCTCCACACAGTACTACTCCCCTTCTCTGCCCCTTCTCCCAGTCCATCCCCAGCCTCTCCCTTCCCCCTCCCTCCCTCCGATTTACTCCCCAGAGAAAACAAGAAATCCCTTGGGAGGTGAGTCAGTTTGGTCTGGCCTATCTAACTGAGGTAGGACTGAGTCCCTTCTTCAAGTATCAAAGCTGAGAAAGGTGTTTTCCCAGGAGGCATGGGCTCCAAGAAGCCAGTTCATGGACATGGTAGATTCTGGTCCGATTGCAAGAGGCTCAAGAAACTTTCCACACCATTCATTCCAAGAAGGTTTGTCAGCAGTTGTTTCAGAGTCTGAGAGTTACCAACAGCACAGGACAGACCATGGGCCTCCCCATCAATATCCTGATTCCCCTACTCATGCAATCTTTTCTGTTTTCAGCTGGACCAGTAGTAACTAGCTCAGCCTGGTGTTTAGCTGTGGATCTTTGCATCTGCCTCTATCAGCTGCTGGATGAAGTTTCTATAATGGCAGTTAGGATGGTCCTTCATATGATAATAGGAAAAGACTAGTTTAGGTACCCTCTCCAATATTGTTTAAAATCTTAGCTGGGCTCATCCTGCAGGTTCTTGTCTGTTCCCTACTTAGGTGCCTTCCTATCCCTCATTGGCTGCCTCTATCTGGTGTAAGAACCCCCCTCCCTTTTGCTTAAGCAGCAGCCCCCTCGTTTTAGCAATTCCCTCCTGCCCAAGAAGTAAGAAACTTGTCTAAGACATGTCAGCACCAGGTGCCTTGGCCCAGGGACCGGGGAGCTGCAGTCAGAAGCCTGCCGGACACTCCCCAACCAAGGACAAGCTGACTCCCCTGTGGCCTGTACATCTGCTCTTAAAGAAACCCTGGGACATGCATTCTGATACTGGAGACACCAGCATCTCTGCAAAACTTAATAATAAAAGCTTTCATAGTGTCAGCAGGGCAGAGGGGGAAGAAAGATAAGAGTTACATGGCTACATGAGCTGGCCCTAGTCAAGGACCCGGGGAAGTTCCAGAGAAAGATAGAAGACAGAGTTCCCAGAAAGATAAACAGCAGGCCGCCGCCTGGGGGTGGGCGATATCAGGCAGGCCAGGTGGTGGCATGGCCCTCACCCCCTCAACAGAATAGCTTCATTCAAACCAGCCAATAGAAACCTTGTAACTATGCTTCTGCTTCTGTATGCACGCTTTTGCCTCCCCTAACCCTATAAAAAGGCCCTGAACAAAGGGCTGGGCGCGCAAGTCTTCTCGAGGGACTGAGAGACTTGTTTGCCCACAGGTACCTGTGTTATTCAATAAATAAACCTCGTGCTATTTGCATCTGATCTGTGACTCGGTCCTTCTTGGGTCACGGGGGTCTCTTCCTGAGGAAAGGTCCATTTCGGGGGTCCCTCAGCCCCGGGAGTCTTTCACTGGATATCTACCTCTTTTCTCTCCCTCTCTGTTGTCACCCCCCACCCACCCATGGGACTTCACCGAGGTTCCTGTCACTTGTAGGGAGAGAATGAGGGAGAGAGGTGCAGAAGAAGGACCACAAGTCTATCTGATCAAGTGATCTGTCTTTATTATTTCCAGGCTGCTTTATATATGCTTTTGTAGGGCTGTAGGTGCAGGGAGAAGGGAGGGCTAGTGAGGGGGCGAGACTGTGAGCCAGGTTAGTGTGTTAGGCAGTTATGAGTAGTGGTCAGTGAGTAATCATGAGCCAAGGTTAGTGTGTTAGGCCATTATGAGTCAATGGTCAGTGGGTTCCCTTGTGGCTTTCCCAAGGACTGTCTTAATCTAAAGAATGCTGTCCTATCTGAAGAATGACAAAAAAAAGGGAATTCTTTAGTTGACTCTTGGCTAGTGAACTGGCTCCTGACACCCCTCCCCCATCCCATTCTCTTATGTTCCCTTCTCACCTCCCCTTGTCCCTCTTCCCCTTATGATCAATATTTTCTCCGGAGACCTTCTCTATTTTCCCTTCCCAGGGTAATCAATGGAAGTCTCTCTTTCTCTTGTTAGCTAGCTGCTGGGGGAGGGAGGGTGTGGATTGTAGCATGGTTATTCTTTGCTTTGTGTCTAAAATCCACCTATGAGTGAATACATACCATGTCCATCTTGCTGGGTCTGTGTTACCTCACTCTGAATGATTTTCTCCAGATCTAGCCATTTGTCAAAACAGGATATTCTTAAAGACCTTTCTACCTTGTTCTGGCAAGGTTAGGCATATCCTTCTTGTGTGTCTTGCTTGTCCATTCTGGACATCACACTATCAGCAGTAGAGGTAAGAGCACTTTTTTGCCCAGTGGCTAAGTTTTGCTACAAAGAAGTTAAACTCCATATAGAATTTCTTGGATTTTCACTGAAGTCGATTGGTGCTGCAAGAAGCAGACATGTCTCATTGTTATAAAAATAAAACAAACTGTTATTAAAATATCTTACATGCTATATTCTGTAGAATCCTGAGGTGTCTGAAGATGACCTGTCTATCCAAAATATGTCACTGTTTGATTATAATGTCTAACTATTAACTTGCATTTCTTCATATTTTAATTAGTTGGTAATAATAATTTTAAAGAGCTTTGGAGATAAAATTGCACTACTTCTGCCATTAAAAATGTCTACCTGGTCCAGAACTTTGGAGTGGCCAGCTCTAAACTCCAATGGGCAGGTCCAGTGACCAAAAACAAGCAAAGACCTTGATTAGTGACAGATAGGAGATACAGATGACGATGGAATTCCTAGAGGGGTTGCTTACCATGTTAAAGGTTCTCACAGGGAATAGCAGCTGTGCAAACAGCCTCAAGAAATCGCTCCTGGGTTTTGTCACCAAATGCTAGGATTTTGTGAGTATTTTAGTATGGTTTTCATTTACCTGGTTATCTGGAGACAGATTTCTATAGATGCATATGGGAATGTGGAAGGAGGCAGCAGCAGATAGCAGAGATGCTTAACACTGTTTCTATGTATATCTATTAAAAGCTTTATTGTCAGATGAGTATGGTTATAATTAACAAAAAGGTTATGATTATAATAGCCAAAAAGGCAAGACAAATGAGAGTGCTCCCAAGAAAAACAAAAGAGAGATACTTTAAAGCAAAAATCCTATTTTTAAATGGGGCTTGATGTCAGAGCTCAGAGGAGGGTGTGGCTTTAGAGGCTAACACCTTCTTTTCATCATAATATTGTTTCCAGTTTTTGATGTGGGGGAAAAAAAAACTCTCTTAAATTAACTTCCTTTTTAAAGAAATCCCTATTGGCTCACAAAATTTACTTTCAATGAAGATTCTGATGACTGTGAAATGAGGCAGCTCCCTAGTGTGGTGGCAGCCCAAGGAGGGAATCCAGAAAATAAAACTTAGTAACCACCAGGAGAGGGAATCTTTGCTGTCTAAAAAACTCACCCAGGTGATGAGTGAGAAGAGATACCTGTGGTGAACTCTGCCTAAGACTGGAGGCTAACTCCAAACAGAAAAATAGTTAGCCACTCAGGCCAAGTGTAGCTCCAGCCTGTGTGGCTTTTTTGAGAATTCATGCCCCCAAAAGTTGAGTGCAAGATATTGCACAGATTCTATACAGTATTATAATAAAAACACAAAGCCAGATATTGGGGAGATGCTGTAATATCAGAGAAATAAGGAACAAACTACAGCCAATTCTTGCCCAACCAAATGGGGTGCATGCTATCTTCATGGATCCTCAACTAACTGGTAATACAGACAGAATACTGAACTTTTACCTTCTTCTGCTTTATATTTCTTTTCCCCAGCCAGCTATTTTGCTTCCTTGTTGAACTTTCCTAGAGTCAGAATTAAAGGTGAGTACCATCACTGTCTAGCTGTTTGGCTTGTAAGTCACAGAGATCTTGAGGATTAGAGGGATGAGCCACCACTCTCTGACCTTGGGGGCTTGACTCATTCCTCTGATACATCAGGCTATTTTTATTGAATATATCACCACACCTAGGCACCTAGAATAGACTTGAAGCTATCCCTCTGGGGTCAGAGTTCACAAATATGAATCCAAGAGAGGCAGTCCCTGGTGGAGTCAATAGTCCTGTTGTGGGGCACAGCAAAATGTTACTAGTATTTTCTCAAAATAGAGGTGTGTGTCCTGGACAGAATGTAAATTCAGGAGGCACAGGCAGAAACACTGGAGGCCATTTTGGCTTAGAGAGGGTCAGTGCCTCAAAACCAATAACAAATTCCATTTATTTTCAGCAGGAGTGGTAGCAGCTCTAGGCACTTGGGAGACAGAGGAGATTGGTGAGTCCAGCAATTTTGTCTAACCTGGGTATCATACCAAGGCCCCATATTAAAAAATATGAAGTGAATAACTAGCAAAACAAACAAAGTAAATAAAATGCTAGCCTTGTCTCCATCCCATATTCCTATGATGGGCAAAAAGAATTAGAATTTGCTTTCAGCTTGTCCTAAAGAGGCAAACATTTCTACAAAAAGTAGATCAACCACCAAAGACAAAATTTTGTTAACAGTGCTAATGAAACCCAACTAAACTCTCAGTATTTCCTACTAGAAGTAATTTTTATTAAGTTATAACTATTAAGAAAACAGAATCTGCATGGCCTTGGATTTGAATTGATCTAGATATTACATTCTAGATGTGTCTACTTAGGGACTCAATTACTAGAAGCCAAAACATTGAATTATTTTGTGGTTCTGTAGGGAATTCCAATGTCCTGAGTTGTTCTGTTTCCACATTTGAAAGTGAAACATCAAGGAAGATCATGAGAAATCCCATGAAGAACTCTTCTTGTATTGTTGGGATGATCCAAAGTGCAGTTGTTTTCTGATTTGCTTTTACAGAATTGAATTTAAGGAATTCTGGGTACATTCAATCACCATTTGTGTGTGTGTGTTTCTTTCTTTTTTAATTTATTTTTTGAGGCAAACTTATTTTTGTTACTTATACACATAAGTTGATTAAGAACTTTAAACTTAAATGTCAAGTATTTAAAAACCTGAGGGTGTAGATAGAAGACCATCAGTTAAGAATAAATCTGAAGGCTTGCTGTGATATACTAAAAGGTAAAGACATTGGCAATTTATTGTTCAGACATTTTTATGCTCAGTATCTGACATTATAGGCAAAATAATAGTGAATTTGAAACCATGTTGAAGTCATGAGACTCATCTGTAAAATGAATTTGGCCTGTGATACCCTGGATAATTTTTATGGTGAGAGTGGGTTCCAAAGTTTCCAGCCAGAGAAGTGGGTGTTGACTTGAATACTTGGCAAATGATTTAATTAAGCATACCATTAATGCATTCACATGAATAATTAGTGACTTCCAACAAGAGAAGTCAGATCTCAAGAACTAGAGTCATGTGATCCAGAAGAAGCCTTGAAGTTTGAAGGCCTACTTTTGCCCCTACTAGGAATTGTGAGAAATCTTACATGAATTCTTTCCACTTCAAAGACCATTTGAAGAAACTCACTGGGAATAAATGCTATTCATGCAATGAGCCTGGATGTTTATGGAAATTTTTCATTCAGAAGATCTCAGAAGAAACAAAAGAAAGCTCTGTGAAGAGCAGACCCACTATTGGGTCAAGTGCAACAAAAGCTTTTCTAGGTTGTAGTACTTCAAGCAGTACCAGAGCATCTGTACTTAAACTTAAGCCAGCTCAGGAACCTTCCTACAAGTGATATCTTATCTAATGAAGTTGTTTTAATTCTTACTCCAAATAATATCAACAACAATTATTTGCTAATGTTTGAAAAAATATGAAAAAAAATAAACATTGAGAATATGAAACTCTACCAAATAATCTAAAGACCTATTGTTTTGTATAAGGATATCTTCTTAAGTTACCCTTTCCTTGTTTGGTTCACTATATACTCTGGCAGTACTAGAACTTACACATTAAACAGCCTCTGCCTCCCAAATGCTGACTTGCTACCCTTTTTTTTATAAGGAGATAAAACATATCCGTGTGTGTGTGTGTGTGTGTGTGCGCGTGCGCGCATATGTGTCTGTCTGTTTGTGTGACCAAGTTTCCCTTGTTTTTATTACTTTGGGCAATGGTACTAAAAATTCCTATATTAGAATATCACTGAGAATATGATTCTACAATAAAAGAATTTCAATTTTCTAATGCTTGTTAGTTATGAATACCACCACATGGTGTATGACCACTTACATAAATAAGAATTGTAACTGACATGGAAGTTTCTCTTTATTTTGCTAGGGATGTGCTTAGGCAGATATTTATTTTTCTCTCCATTTCTTTTATATCATTATCATTGGATATATTTGTGAAGGGATTTTGTGAATTCCAGCTATGTGAAGTGGAAGGATCCACTTTGAATCTGATTTTTTGAGTTGAGAAGAAACACTATCAATCTAGATCTCATAAGTGGGAACATGTAATTTTAATCAGGACCACATTTTCTTCTGAAAACATGTACAATAAACATTGAGAAAGTGAGTCTTTTTTTTTTTTTTTTTTTTTTTTTGCCTGCTGGTTCTTGTTATTGCTATCAAGTCCATTTCTTTTCTGGCATTAGAATTTACATATTTGGTGTTCCAGTGTATACTGAGGAATAGTTAAATCATCCATGGGATAGTCCTTCCATTAATGGACTACCACTGTTTTATTAGATTCCGGCTTGTGGGCCATTCTAATATATATATGGAGAGAGACAGAGAGACAGATACAGAAAGAGATGTGGAGCAAGATCACAATTCATCAAGTCTTGTTCCTCTAATGAACTCTGAATAATACAGGAGGCAAAAAAAGGTGATTTTTAACAAGTATACCTGGACATGGTAAACTATCCTTCCATAAATATTTTTAATGTCAAATATGATATACTGTGTTCTCCTTTGCTTTTTATTTTTGTGTATTTAAAACACTTTTTTGATACCAGGGTTTGAGGCTACTCTTGGTTGTCACTTTGATTTTACCAGGAATGAACTACAATCCTGAAAAAGAGGGCATACTTTTGAGAGATTTTCTGCTTGGTTTGAAGTGAATGAATCTATTTTCAGTTTGGACGTTTGAGTAATAAGGACATCTAGTTTTGATCCCCATATTGAGCCAGGAAGACAAATGCTTTTACTCTGGATCTTGAGGCAGGAAGACACACCCCTTTAATCCAGGTCTGAAATTGGGGCAATAAACATTTAAAATGGGCCACACATTCCAGTGGGAGCCTTAATAAGGACCTCAAAGAAGGAAAATCATGCTCTTCTTGCTTGCCTTCCCCTTGGTAGCGCACCTATTCTTTCACTAGTGGTGAAGCTTACCTCTTCCCAATTTCAATACATACAACAGACAAGCTGAAACAGACCTCTTTGGGTACCATATACTAGATTATTGAATTTTTTTTATTCACAGCTAGCCAGTGTTGGATTAGGTAGACTGCAGTCTGTAAACCATTCCAATACAATTTCTTTATATATATATATATAAGATGGAGAGATGGGGGACATTGAGATTCATTCCATAAATTCTATGATTCTAAAAAATCAATTTCAATAAGAGAGTATGTTCCATTAATAAAAGTTTAGTGGTTATTTGTATATTTTTGACTCCATATATCTATTTAACTATCAGAAAATTAAATTACACTATGGGGTAGGTATGAAATATTCACAACTAATCAGTTTTCTAAAATTCATGTGTAATATTTTAAGTATTATAAGTATTATAATATTATAAGTATGCTTGGACCATAGCAATCTAAACGCATCATTTATTTATGATTCTCTGTTGTGATCATGAAGGTGGGTAGCAAGATATTGAAAGGGGAACAAGAATGTGGATATACACCCATTCCAGATACTTGGTATGATTAATTCTTAGTCCTGAGACCCAAGAATTCCTACGGAAAGAAGAAAAGAGCTGCACAATGATATGCTAGAAAAACTAGCACATCTTCAGTTAACCAGAAGAAATGTTTAGAGTCCTGTTATTAAATTATTCAGAAAGGAATAGTCAACAAAGTGTTTTGTTCAATATTTGATTTTTAAATATTTTTCCTTGTGGTGGTGATGGCAGAGACCTAAAACACATGACATAGATTTGAAGCTATCCTTCAAGGTTCAAAGGTCACATGTGTGAATCCAAAAAAAGGCAGTCCCTGGTGGATTCAAACAGTCTTAGTGTGGAAGAAGATTTCAAAAAGTTGTCAGTATTTACTCAAAATAGACACATACGGCTTGGACTGAGTGAAGAATCAGGTGGCAGATGCAGAAACCCTGGAGGTCACATTTTCTTCGAGGGGGGTTACTGCCTCAAACCAAGCATCAAAGTTCCATTCATTTTCAGCAGGAGTGGTAGTAGTCCTAAGCACAAGGGAGACAGAGGAGGTTGCTTAAGTCCAGTCATTTTGTCCAATGTGGGAATTACAACAAGGTCCAATATGGAAAAAAATGAATATCAAAACAGAAAACAAAAGAACAAATAAAATGCCAGTCTTGTTATCTCCCTCTGATACTCCTGGTCGGAAGCAGCAGGATAGAAAATTAGCTTTCTGCTTGACTAAGGAAGGAGAAATTTCTACAAAAAGCAGATCAACCCACCAAGACAAAATTCTGTTATCCGTGCTAAAATGACCCAGCTGATATTTCAGTATGTCAAACAAGAATTAATTTTTGTATATTACAACTGTCATGGAAATAGATTCTGCATCACTATAGTTTATAGTAGATCCAGATATCATATCCTAAGTGTGTCTACTCAGATAGATTATTCCTTTTTTGGTAACTTTCTCTGGTTAGTTTTCCTTTCTTTTGATGTTTATTTGTCTAAATGGATTTAAATTCTTCAAGATTATTTGTTACAGTGAGATTTCTTTGGTCCTCGGGCAGCCAGAGGTCTGGACCCACAGACCTGCCGCACTAGACTTTTTAGCCGCCCGCCACTGCTCAGGCCCCTAAAAATGATTTAGATGCTTATATTAAGTTTATGGCTTAGGCACCTTGTTACTTTGTTTTTATTTTAACTTATTTTTATTAATCTGTCTGTCATGTGGCCCATGGCTCATTTGTGTTTTTTATGTTTTCTTTTTGGGTGGCTGGCTCTCTCTCTCTCTTTTTTTTTATGTTTTGATTTTTTTTTTAGATGGTGCCTGTCATGGGCCAAAATAGTTTATTTTATTTAAAGATCCCAGCAGCCCCTAATGAATGGGGTTGGCCACTCCCACTTCAGGAGCCCAGGACCCTGGATAGGAGCCTTTGGACTTTATCAGCTGACACCTGAATCTCACTACTATCATTACTTTTGTTTTCCTCAAAAGAGAAAAACAAAACCTTCCCCACTTGGCTACTTTCTGCATAATACAAAGAGGAAGACCTTTTTTCCCCCTGGTTATTCTTAGTAAATATTTGTTTTTAGGAATTCCCTATTTACAGCCCTTTTTTAGTTGACCTTGTTTACTGCAAATGAAACATCTGACATTGTGATTCTTCTTCAAACCTTCTTCATCACCTCTCCTGTTCATGTATCTTCATGGTTATGAAATTCAATATTGATTGTTTTAATAAATCGTTTCTGGCTCAGACTGTCTGGCCTAGTACTGAGGTTTGGACCCTTTTGGAGCCACTGCTGCTTAATCCCATTAGCTTACATTAATTTATGTTGATCAGTCTATGGCTCAAGTCATATAACTTGCTAAATCTTAATTCTTAAACTAACCCATTATTTGCCAAGTGGCATAGCACCTTTTATCAGAGAGCAACCTGGCTTCTTTCCTCTGCATTTGCTGGCATCTCTGTCTGACTCTTCCCAGAGTTCTTGGCCCTGCCCATACTTCCTGTCTGCTTTCTGGACAATTAGAATTTTATTAAATCAGTAGGAGGGACAAATATTTACTATGTAACAGAACATAATTCCACAGCATTTCCCCCCTTTTTTCTTTTTAAAACAAGAACCCCAAATCTAATTTCTTTTGTGTAGTTTTTTTTTTCACCATTGCCTATACCAACATGTAACCAACACTGTAAACAAAGACAAACATCCATAATCCATTTGGGGAGGGGTTGTGGGCATAATTCTCTAGGCTACTTCCTGCTGAATATGGGTTGGCAATCCCACAGGGATCCAAAGAAAATTTTAGGATTATGGACAAGTCTTTAGTGGAGTAGTCTGTACGGCTGAGTCATCTCAGTTAGTTTCTTTGGAGTTGTTTTGGATGCAGAGCTCAGAGGAAATTGTAACAGAGGTGTTCTGAAATGCTCGAGCATTTGGACCATTCATTTTTATTGGCGACTTTAGTTTTTCTTCCTTGGTCAAACTTTATTTTATTCAACCAGGAATAAATCCATAGTCTCTCTTTTTCTGTAGAAATAAAAGAAAACCTTTCTTCTAAAGTAGCATGTATTTTTATTTCAATTTTAAAGTCAACTCATTTATCAAATATATAGGTTAGATTAATCCAATAGCATTTTTAATCAAATGTCTTTTATCAGTGTTTACTACTTTATTTTCAGTCAAAAAACTTAAGGAAAAAACACTAACACCCAGTATCCACACACTCTGTAATTCCCATCTTTACATCGCTTCTAATTTTCTTTGCTCTATTTTTTAAAAGACTTTCTCTTTCTCTCTCAAGCCTATACATATTTTTAAACATGGTCTAAGCATTTCGAGTTTTCTTAAATCATTCTTTACTGTGTACCTCTTATCTCTCATGTTTTTCTGTTTCTGACCACACTTTTAATCTGCCAAGATGTGAATAGTATTAAAAGCTTGGTTAGGGTGGCTGGCTGGCACCACCCAGCTCCTCATCTAGCTTCATAGAGAGTGTAGCTTTTTAGAAGAGGTACTTGTAGGAACCACAATTACAACTCTGGGGGAATTTTAGAGTCATATAACCACCAAGTAAAGCACTGCCATCTTCTGCTCATGAACTCCATTTAAATATTTGGCAGCAGGACCTCTTAAAAGCCCCACAAGTGGTTTGTCACTAACACTGAGTCAGGAAGCATCTGCTAAATAAGCTGCACTTCTGCTTGCCACCAGTGAATAATGCCCTGCGAAGAAAATGCTGCTAATAAGAATCTGTCCTTAACTCTGTTCCCTTTTGGTTTTAAATGCACTATATGCAGCTCTTTGCTCACATTAAGGCTCAGGAATAGGCCTTGTTGCTGGCTAAACTGTACTCCAAATGCTTGCCATTTTGTAGCTCAAACCCACAAACCACAACAAGGTGTCTCTGTTCCATGGCTCACTTAAAAGACACAACTCAGAAGCTGTTTCTGGCTTTGTTTCTGTACTCTAGAACTCTTTTTAAGCTTTCTAAGGCTCTATGTGGGTATATATGGCCCATGTTGGGTGTCATTTGTAGTAAAATGTTTCTGCCCTGGACTTTCCAGCCTAGCCCAGAGGTTTGGAGCCTCTTGATTCCCTCACTGCTGCTCTTACCCGGTCTTGAGGATATATAACATTTGACAGTTCCTTTAAGGTTACTGAAGAAATTAGGGTTGGTTATTTGAAAGGCTTAGGCTATTTCTCTATAACCTTATAATGCAATGTAACTGCATTGCATTATATTTTTTAAATATATTCTTTAAATTCTTCTATCTGGGTTTGAATATCTCTATTATCTGTTTTAACAAGTTTTTCTAAAAAAATTTATTTTTTACTTATATCAACTTTTTAAATAATTAAACAAATAAAATTTATAATTTCCATTATGTGAACCCCACCAAAATTAATTGTTCCATTTTAAAATCATCTATCATATTATCAGAGACCAAACTCTATTATAATGTTTTCTCTTTTTTTGTGGAGAAACAACTTTCTCTCTGTCTTTTTAAAAAAGTCAACCCCTCTCTCCTTTTAAGAAATCTCACTTAACTCACAAAATCTGCAGACAATGGCAATTCAGATGATGCTCAAGTGAGGAAGCCAATTGATGTTGAAGCAGACAAAAGTTGGAGCCTAGTGAAAGCCCAGAAACTACCTGGAAAGGGAGAAAAGAAAACAAAGTGGGAACTGTGCAAAAGTGTCTAACTCTTGTGGCTTTCAGAGCCCCAAAGCACACAGTCAAATAAAATAAAATAACAAAGCAGAGGGCTTGGGGTAGAAAAGGAAAATCTAGCCTGAAGAATAGTGTTTTGAACGGCAAATAGCATAGGTCTGTGCCAATGGCCGCAAAGCCATGGGCAAGCAGCATTTTTGCAAATTTATGCTCAAAAAGTTGAACACCAAATGTTGCACAAATTCTAATTGGTCTTGATAAAACCCAGAGCCAGATGGGGTAAATGCTGAAAGATCAAAGAGAGAAAGTAGCAAACCACAGCCACATTCTTACCTGCCAAATCCTCTGCCAACAGAAGGAGAAACCTCTTCAAGAATCCTCCCACAAAATCCCTGTGATCCTGTCTCCACCTACCACGAATCCCAGTGTCTGCCCAGCTCTAACACTCCCTGTTTTAACATTTCTAGTTCTGGGATTAGAGGCCTGTGTGTTTCAAAGTACTGGGTTCAAAGGCACTAGATCCCAACTGCTGGAATTAGAGGTGTGTGCCATGAGTGCCTGGCTATGTTTCTCTTTTAAACGGAATTAATCGAACATAGCCTTGGGTGACCTTGAACTCACAGAGATCCTTCTGATCTGCCTCCCAAGGGCTAGGATTAAAGGTGTGTGCCACCCCTGCTTGTCTGTAAGGCTGACTCTGTGACTGGCTCTGATCTTCAGACAAATTTTAATAGAGCATTCAAAATATAACACAAACTTTAAATTTCACAGGAAGGTTTGCCCATTCAGAGGAGTGGACCAGGGCTGGAGAGTGTAGAAGGAAAAGGCTGGCATGAGAATAGGAGGGGAACTGATGGATATAGAAAATTAATTTTAAAAAATTAATAAAAAGGGAAACAGAAACTTAAGCAAGCACTCTATGTGGGGCTCCACTTCCTGAATAGCATGTCATAGTAAACCATAGTCTCTGAATCCCTGCCAACCTCTGGCCAAGCTTTACAAAAGAAAACTGGAGAGCTCTGGTAAAACAGGAATTCTACTTGGTATTGATAAAAACTCAGAGCCAGATATTGGGGAAAAGCTGGAATATCAGGGAGAAGAAACAGACCACAGTCAAATCTCACTCAGCCAACTTCTAAGGGTAAAAGCTATCTTCAAGAATCCTCTGCCTGACTCGTCACTTTTACAGAATACCATACCATCTGCCTATGCTTTAAGTATCTTCTGTTCCCAATTGTTTTTCACTGTAGTATTAATGTTTCTTGGTCCCAAGCTGCCCAGACCCACAGACCTGCAGCCCCAGACCCCTTAGCTGATCAGGTCCCCAAAAATGATTCAGACGCTTATATTAACTTTATGCTGTTTGGCCTATGGCTTAGGCACATTGCTAGCTTGCTCTTACATCTTAACTCAACCCATTCTCATTAATCTGTCTGCCACGTGGCCTGTGGCTCACCTGTGTTCCTTACATGCTTCTTCTTTGGTGGCTGGGTCTGTCTGACTCTGCCCTGCTTCTCCTACCTATGCTGTGATTTCCCTTCTTATTTTTTCTGTCATGGGAAAAAAAAAACAGCTCTTTTGTTTATTTAAAGATTGATATTCACAGCATACAGAAAGACATTCCCACATCATTTCACTTCTGGGCTTAACTCTTTATCATAATCCTAGAGTTAGGATTAAAGGTGTGAGCAACTACTTTTTGGTAATTAAGCCTTAATATCACAGAAACACAGAAAAGTCTCTCTGGAGATACAGAATTATTAAAGGTATAGGTCACCACTTAGTCTTTTCCATGCTGGGATTAAAAACATGAGTTACCACTTTTTGACCCTCTTGGCTTCATTGTGGATGGATTTGTTCTCTGATATCCTAGGCTAATTTTATTAAATAGAAAACATATTACCACATTCTGAAGCTCAGTTTATTTCCCTCATTTCAAATTCATCAAGCCCAGGAAGTCTGAAGCACTGACCTCCAGCAATATTTTTCAGCCTGCTTTGACCAACCACCAGCCTCAGGTCTATCCCCCATATATAATTACCTTCAAAGACCTTACTCTCTCAAGACTGAAAACCCAGTTCAGCAAGATTTCTTCCTTCCCTGAAACAGTTGAGGAAATGGAAGAGGATATTTTTTTCCCCAAAACTTCTTTGAAGCCTATAAAGAACAGGAAAAAAAAAATGGTGATTTTTCAGCAGGAACCTGGCATGCCTGAGATGACCAATGATAAGAGATTCTATAGATACAAAATTAAAGCTGCTGATGGGGACCAGGCTTTTTTTGAGCATCAGATGAAAGACAAGGGAGACCAGATAAACCACGATGGTTTGGCATCTTCCAGTGGTGAGAATATCAGCAGAGGAGGTAAGAAAAACATCTTGTATGGTGAATACACCTTTCATAGGTATCAGACATCAGCCTACAGAGACAACCAGAATCTCTGTCTGTATCCTCAGATGACAAGACCGTTTGGTGGCCAGCATCTCAATGATTGTCAGATGTCAAATCCTGGATTTGACACAATTCAAGGGAGAAAGAATTCAAGGGAGAAAGAATAAGACAAACACTAGTGTAGAAGAAAACCTGTTCCAGTGCCCAGAAACTACAGGAAGCTGTGAAGAAACTGTTGCATGGAACAGATGAAGACCAACTTTATCTATAGGAATGTCTTCAGAGGTCAGAAGCAAACACTGCTCAATGCTGAAGTAAACCACAGACCACAGATGACTTAAGTTGATAACCAATCTGCATATGTGTACGTCCATATGCCCTTCAAGATCTTTATAATTGAAAGTCAGCCACTGGAGGGCTTTTTAGTTTCTCCTTCTGAGACTTCCACAAGAGAAGTCAGAACTGGACAACCAGAGCCATGTGACCAATAAAATAAAATAAAATAAAAAGTCTCCTACCTTGAAAGCCTCACTTCTGTCCCAACCAGGAATATGAGAAATCTTACCAAAAAATCCTTCCACCTCATGAACCATGTGAAGAAACATGTGAAATGTGCCTGGATGTTCATGGAAATTTCTTGTGATGAAAATTTCAGTTTCCCCTTTTATTCAAGGAGGGCTTCTAAAAGGAGTTAGATCTGGTGACCCAGAGCCAAATGATCAAGAAGAAGCATTGTAAAATTTGAAGTACTACTCCTTTCCCTAGCAGAATTGTGAGAAATCTTATAAAAAAGCCTTCCTCCTCGCGCACCACCTGAAGACACACACTGGGGAGAAGCCCTATGTGTGCAATGAGCCGGGATGTTCTTGGGAATTTTCTCCCTCAGAAGATCTCAAAAGACACCAAAGAAAGCACTATGGGGAGTGGTCCCACCCTTGTGCCAAGTGCAACAGAAGCTTTTCCAGACTCTATTACCTCAAGCAGCACCAAAAGGCCTGTATTCAAGGTCAAGCCAGCTCTGGAATCTGACTGAACAAAGGGAATCTAGTGGAATGAAATTGTTTGGTTTCCTACCCAGAACAATGCCAACAACTGTTTGGTAAAGCTCTTTAGACATGATAAAATAATAAACATTGAGAACATGAAATACTACCAAATGACCTAAATTCTTATTATTTTGTATATCAGGATCTTCTTAAGTTTACTTTCTTATTCTTCGTCTGTATCATCAGGGTATAAAGAATGTATTAGTAATCAAGGGAATAGT
The DNA here is from genome assembly GCA_033318265.1 of Phyllotis vaccarum. Taxonomy (NCBI): domain Eukaryota; kingdom Metazoa; phylum Chordata; class Mammalia; order Rodentia; family Cricetidae; genus Phyllotis; species Phyllotis vaccarum. Next base: position 81,299,416 of record JARWLC010000002.1, read on the forward strand.
GAGAAACAAAATAGAGAAGAAAAAGCATAGTGGAACTCAGCCCCAGTGTCTGACTGTTCTCAGTTTAACTATGTAGAAATGTCTACAATTTTAAATCACCAATGCACAGCATAGATACATCAACTAGAAAATATAGGATAACATTCACCGATTTCTAATGAACGAATTTTAATAAAGTATCAATCATTTAATTGGAGGTATGTTCTCTATGACTGAACCTTAACTATGTCTAAAATTAAGAAAAACCCAAAGGCCTGAATGTATCTGTGAAAGGATTTTGTTTAATTCAATCATATAAAGTGGGACAGCCCACTTCTATTTTGCATCTTTCTATTGGAAATACACACTTTGAATCTCTTAAGTGAGAAGGTGAAATGGAAGAATATACAATGAACATTGGAAAAAGAGTCTCCATTGCCTGCTTGCTCTTGTTCATGCTAGCAATTCCATTCTGTCACTGGAAATAAAGCATACACCATTGGTGGTTCAGTGAATACTGAGGAATAGTCAAACCCTTCATGGAATGGTCCTATTATTCATAGACAAGCAACTAATGTTTTACTAGTGCAAATACAATCCATGAGCCCTTATAGAAAATCATAAATATATAAGTGCATATATATGTATATACCTACTTATGCATAGAGAAAGAAAGAAGATTCATTGTTAATTAAGTTTCATTCCACTAGAGAAGTCTGACTAAAGCAGGAGGTAAGAACAGAGAGATCTTTAACAAGTATATCTTGAAATAGCAAACTATTCATTTGATAGATATTGTAAATTTCAAATATGATATACTGTTCTATTTTATTTTAATGTGTCTAAAAAGTTAAAACACTCTTTGATACAAGGTTTAATGCTATTCTTGGTTGTCATTTCGATTATAGAAGAACTACAATCCAGAAAAAGTGGGCACACCTGTGAGAGATTTCCTGCTTGGGAAGATTGAACCTTTGAGTCATACAGACATAATTTTGATCTTAATCTTAAGCCAGGAAGACAAATGCTTCAGTTCTGGGTTTTGAGACAGGAAGACACACTCGTCTAATCTAGATCTTAAATTGGGAAGACACGGGTTTACACTGGCTCAGTCATTCTGCTGGGAGGCTAAATCAGGATCTCAAAGAAGAAAAGTCATGTTTTTCTTGCTTGTCTTTACCCCTTTCTCACAAATCTATTCCTTCCCAGGCCTTGGAACCTTCCTTTTATAGATTCTAGGATATACAGCTGGTCAGCTGAGACAATCAGCCTTCTGGGCAATACAACTACTAGATCCTTGGATGTTTCCATTAACAGTTAGGCAAAGTTGGATTAGCTGGACTTCAGCCTGTAAGCCATTCCAATACATTCCCTTTATACATTGGAGAGATGGAGACAGGAAGAATCAAAGGGAGGGACAGAGAATGAGAGAGAGATTTATTCCATAAGTTCTGTGACTTTAGAGAACCAAACCTAATAAAAGGGCATGATGCATTAGCAGGAATTTAATATTCATCCTTGAATTTTTGTACTCTATAAATGTATTTATGATCAGAAAATCAAATTATACTATGGTACACGTGTGAAATGTTCTTGACAATGCCATTTTCTAGCTTTGAGTAGGCTTAGAGCACCTCAATCTAAACATATCATATATTTATACTGTGCTTTATTTGTGTTCATGTGGGAAGACAGCAAGGACATTCAAGTGAGCAGAACTCCCAATTAAAGACAGAATATGCTACACAATGGCAGGTCAAAAGCAATCCCACAGTGTCAGTTCACCAGAGGAAATGCTTACAATAGTGTTATTAAAACATGCAGGAAGCAATAGTCAAACATGTGTTTTTGTGTGCCATGGATTAATAAATTTTTAAAAACTGCTCCTTGTGATAATGGCAAAAGCCTGGGTATTGTATGAATTCCAATCAGCATATAATGAAAACACAGAGTCAGATATTGGGGGAAAAGCTGGAATGTTAGAGAGAGGAAACAGACCACAGTCAATTCTCACCCAGCCAACTTCTCAGGCTGAACAGGGTAAATGCTGTCTTCAGGAGTCTTCAGCATGATTGTTTACTTCTACAGAATGCCTGAATTTCTCTTTTATCCTGCCCTATATCTTCCCTGCCTAGCTGTTACACCCTGTCCAACTATGTATCATAATCCTAGAGGTTGGATTAATGGTGTGAGCTACTACTGCTTACCTTAATCTCACAGAAATACAGAAACATCTCTGTCTCCTGAGTGATAGAATTAAAGGCAAGGATCACCACACTAGGTAATTCACTGTGAAGGGATTAAAGGTGTGAGTCAGCACTCTCTGACCCTGATGGCTTGACTGTGAGTGATTCAGTTCTTTGATATTCCAGGCTGATATTTTTAATTATATTCATCACATCTAGGCCACTGGCATAGACTTGGAGCTATTCCTCTGGTGTAAGAGGTCTCACATGTGAATCTAAGATAGGCAGTGCCTAGTGAAGTTAAACATTCTTGGTGTGGGAGCAGATTTTACAATGTTTGTAGTGCTTCTTCAAAATACAGGTATGTGGGATGAACAGAGTGTAAAATCAGGAGACAGAGGCAGAGAAATGAGAGGACATTTTGGCTTAGAGAGAGTGAGAGCCTCACAATCAGCAGCAAATGTCATTCATTTTTGTAGGAGTGGTTGTAGCACTTGGGAGACAGAGGGGATTGATTGAGTCCATTTGTTTTGTCTAAACTGGGCATTACAACAATCAAAAGAAAATGAAACAAAGAAATAGCAAAAACAAAGTAAATGAATGAATTAATAAAATATCAATCTGGTCCCTCTTCCTCCTATACTCCTAGGCTGAAGCAGCAGGAGTCAGAATGTGCTTTCAGCTTGAACTAAGGAAGGAGAAATTTCTACAAAAAGCAGATCTACTAACAATAACAAAATTTTGTTGTCAATTTTAATGTGACCCAGATGAATCCTCAGTATTTCATATCAGAAGTAATTTTTAAAAATTGCAACTGCCAAGAAAATAGAATTGGCAAGTTCCTGGATCAGATTAGATCTAGATATTAGATACTGGGTGGGGATTCTCAAGGACTCAATTGCTGGGAGCCTAATGCTTTGAATTATTATTTGGATCTGTAGAATATTCCAGAGCTCCAAATATATTTCCTTTCCACACCTTCAACTGATTCATTAAGAAAGATTATTCAGAATCCCACCAAGAACTGTGCTGGTATTTTTGGTTGATCCAAAGTGTAGATGTCCTATAATTTTCTCTTAGAGAATTGACTTCAAGAAATCCTGGCTCCTCTGCTACATGATTCAATCAGTCACTGATTTTTTTTTTCTTTTTACTTTTCTTTATTTTTTTTGAGGCAGAACACTTTATTTTTGTTACTTATACACAAAATTGTTTATGTATTTTAAACTTAAATATTAAGTACTTGAAACATGAGGATGTAGAAGATCATCAATTAAGAAGAAATCTGAAGCTTTGCTCTGGTATAATAAAAAATAGAGAATTAGCAAGTTATTGTTCATTTTTAATTTCAGGACTCATGTGTTAGAGACAAAAAATATAGTGAATTTGAAACCATGTTCAATCAGTAAGACCCATCCATCTGTGCAAAAGAATTTAAACTATGATAACCTGGATATTTTCATGGTGAAAACTGGCTCCAAAGTTTCCAAGGAGAGAAGTTGGTGTTGACTTGAACACCTGGTAAGTGACTTAATTAAGTATGCCTGTGCAATGATACTTTCACAAGAGTAATTGATGATTATCGACATCCTCAGGTTTTAAGTACTTGACATTAAAGTTTAAAATTGTTGGCAAATTAATGTGTACAAAAACAAAAGTTTAATGTTCTTTCTCAAAATCAAAAAAAATGAACAAAAATAATAAAGAAAACAATTCAGTGGGTGATTGGATTTCTTATCAAAGAGGCAAAGGAGCCATGACTCATTGAAGTCATTCCCAGAAGTATGAATTGTAAGAAAACTACACTTTATATCATCCCAAAAATATCAGCATAGTTCTTAGTGAGATTTAACTTGTTATTTCTTGTTGTGGGTATGGAAAGAGAACACCCATGGGACACTAGAATTTCCTACAGATCCAAATAATAATTCACAGGCTTTTGCTCCCAGTAGGTGAACTCCTGAGCTGACACACCCAGGATGTGATATCTAATCTAATCATGTTAAGGTCCTTGAAGATTCCATTTCCTAGACAGCTATGATTTAATCAAAATTATTGCTAGTAGGAAATACTGAGAACTCTGCTGGGTCACTTTAGCATTGATAATAAAAATTTTGTCTGTGTTGATTAATCTTTGTAGAAAAATTTCCCCTTTTAGGACAAACTGAAAGCAAATTGTAATCCATGCCAACTCAGCCCCAGAGAATAAAAGGGAGATATGAAGACTGATGTTTATTTTTTTTTCTTTAGTTATGTTTGGTTTGGCTGTTTATTTATTCTCTTTATTTTAACATGAAACATTGTTATAATGCTCTGATTGGACATAACTGTTGGACTCAATCAAAGTTCTCTGTCTCCTTCTGACTAGGGCTGTTATAACTCCTGCTTCAACAGCAAAACTATATTATTTTACCAGGGGCACTGTCTCTTGGATTCACACATGTGCCTTCTCTCCACAGTTAAAAATCCAAGCAATAGTGGAGGGGGTGCCTGAACTGGTCTTCTCTGGAATCAGCTTTGTGACTATCATAATTGTCATCACAAAATCTTCATTTAGTATCTAACAGAAGCAGATGCAGAATTCCAGAGCCAAGCACTGATCGAAAGTCTTCGAATAAAGTTGAGATTCGAGAGGAATTATATGAGCAAGAGAGGTCAAGATATGAAAGGTACCCCACAGAGACAGGTAGCTGGAGCTTGTAGGGAGCTAGAGGATTCTAGACTGACAACCCGGGAGCTTGCCAAGGGACCAACTTAGATACTCTGCATGTAAGTGACAGTTGTATAGCTTGGTCTGTTTATAGCCCCCTAGCAGTGCGACCAAAATTTGTCCCTGGCACATAAGCTGGCATTTGGGAACCTATTCCCTATGGTGAAATTCCTTGATTAGCCTTGATGCAGGGGGGAACAGTTGGTCCTGCCACAACTTGAAATGCTTTTTGACTCTCATATCAGGCCTTACCTTTTTTGAGTAGAGGCTGGGAGTTAGAAAAGAGCTGGTGGGGGAAACAGGATGATAAGAATCAGGAAAAATTGTGGTTGACAGTTTAAAATGCATAAAAATTTACGAAAGAAATAAAAACAAATCTTATTCAAGTGCTCTATGTGAGGCTCCACCCCCTGAAGGGCGTGGCAGATTAAATCCTTGTCTCTGAAGCCCCGCCCACCTCAGGCCAAGCTTTATAAAAGCGGACTAGAGCACTGGATTTCAGTCCATTTTCCTTCAAAGCCCATGAAGGTCTGAAGCACTGGCCTCCAGCTGACATTCTCAGTCGTCTTTGGGCAACCACTAGCCTCAGGGCTGTCTCCTATATTTGAATACCTTCAAGGACTTTACTATCTCAAGACTGAAAGCCTAGTTCAGCAAGATGTCCTTTCCTGAAACAGCTGAAGAACTGGAGGAGTTTTTCCAGGGCTTCTTTGAAGCTGATAAAGAACCGAAAAAATCTGCAGGTGATTTTCAGCAAGAATTCAGCAGTCCTCTGATTCCCAAGGATATGATGTTTGACAGAAATAAGATGACAGCTGCTGGTGAGTACTCGGCTTTTACTGAGCATCAGATAACAGACCTCCAAGACCAGATAAACCACTATAATCAGATGACATCCGGCATTGAAGAGACTATCTGCAGAGATCAGATGAAGATTCTGGCTGGTAAACACCCTTTCCAAGAGTATCAAACATCAAGCTACAGAGGTAACCAGAATCTCTTTGTGGATCCTCAGATGACAAGACCATTTGGTGGCCAGCCTCTCAATGACTGTCAGATGCAAACTCCTAGATTTGACACAATTCGTCATGGGAACACGACAAACTTCGGTGAAGAGTGGAACACGTTCCAGGGTTCAGGAACAACTGGCAATTGTAAAGACACTGTCTACTTGGTTCAGAAGACCATCCCTGTAGATGCGAGTATCCTTTCAAATCTGAAGAGATTACCCAATGTTGAAGGAAGTCACAGTCCTCAGATGACTTCATTTGGTAGCCAAACCCCATATGCGGATCCATCCATTTGCCCTTCAAGTTCCTTTGTGGTCGAAAGTCAGCCTGGGAAGAGCTCTTTCGTTTCCCCTGCTGTCCTGGGAGGGCTTCCACAAGAGAAGTCAGACCTGCAGATCCAGAGTCAGGTGAGCAAGGAGGATCCTCAAGCTTCCAGGCCCCACGTCTGTCCCTACGAAGACTGTAAGAAATCTTATAAAAAAGCCTTCATCCTCGCGCGCCACCTGAAGACACACACTGGGGAGAAGCCCTATGTGTGCAATGAGCCTGGATGTTCCTGGAAATTTTCTCGCTCAGAAGATCTCAAAAGACACCAAACAAAGCACAGTGGGGAGCGGCCCTACCCTTGTGCCAACTGCGACAGAAGCTTTTCCAGACTCTATTACCTCAAGCAGCACCAAAAGGCCTGTATTCCACATCAAGCCAGCTCTGGACCTTGACTGCCTACAAATAATATCTTATCTAATAGAACTGGTGGTTTGTTTGTCCTATTAAAAATGTCAGTTACAACTATTTTCTAATATTGTTTGGAGATGAAACAAACATTGTGAATAAAAAACCACCAAATGGATTTAAGTCCTATTATTTTGTATAGGGTAATCTTGTTAAGATTTTCTTTCCTTATTTGTATATTTGTTTGTCTGATAAAGATATGGTTTCTGCAGTATGTCCTGGAAGTTCTTGAACTCAGAATTCAACCCTCCTCTGCCTGCTAAATGCAGGTATTAAAGGTGTGATTCACTCTGACTTTAACAAGCCTGTTCTTACTGAGAGAATAAACACATTCTTTTGGGTGATTAAATTTGTCTGTTTTATTACTTTGGGCAAAGGTGCTAGAAAAATACTTATAATAAGGTATCGCTAAGAGTATTATTCTATAGTGAAAGAGTTTCAATATTCCTCCAAACTATTTTTTTTTTTTTTTTGCTTTTGGATTTTCTAATGCCTTTTAGCTCATGAAACATGATCAGTTGCAGAACTGTCAGTTATAATTAAAATGAATTGCATCTGTATATATTAGGAATGTGCTTTGATAGATATTTATATTTTCTCTCCTCCATTTTTGAACGGATGTCAATTATGGTTCTATTAATGGTTATAATATTTGAGTTTAAGATAATAAATAAATTTCTTTTGTTGAGATAGTCACTTGCTCTAAATGTTTAGTGCCTCTGTGGGATAAATAAGTATAGATCTAATCTGCTTAGGCACAACTATGAAGTGCTAATTGTTTCATTTGAAAAGTAACCATGACATAAACAGAAATGAATATTTGTTTTGTTTACAAAAAGTATTGCTCATGGTAGCTATATTAGATACCAACAGGACTGTATTTGGAAACCAAATCCCCCAATCATTATGCACACCTGTGAGTTTTTGCTTAAATAAATCATTTAAAGTGAGAAGATCCGTTTCTAATTTGGATCTGTGACATGGGAAGACAGGAATTTAAACAAAATCTTTGGGGGGAGGGAGATTCTCCTCTAACCTGGTCTATGTCTTTTCTTGGAACCCTGTATGCAGGACTTGCAAGTAGGGTGTCCATCTTTGCCTTCTTGCTCTTAAAAAGGGGCAGTTAGACAGAGAGACACAGAAAGAGACAGAGACACAAAGAGAGGGAGATTCATTTAGGGTTTGTTACCATGGAGAATCCTGACTAATAAATTTTGGAAGAAAATCAAAGAAACCATTAACAAGTATGCCTGTATGTAGTAATTTTTGTAGTGATTTTGATAGGTATTCAAGATTTTAAATATTATGTACTGTTTTATATTTTACTTTTAATGTTTCTAAAAAGATAAAAACACTTTTTTGATACCATGGTTTGATGGTAAGTCTTTCTTGTCAACTTGATTAAATCTGGAATGAACTACAAATAGAAAAAGAAGGCGCACCTTGGGATGTAACATAAAGTTTATAGCCCAGACTTTCCAGCCTGGTCTGGAGGTTTGGACCTTTTTTTATTTTTATTTTTTAAGTTACACATCTCTAATTCATTTTGTGAAATGTGAAATATGGGCAGAGTTCTCTAGGCTACTTTCTACTGAATGGGATTACTGGCAATCCTATGGGGACCCAAAGAAAACTTTAGAATTATGGACAATTATTTAGTGGAGTAAGAAGTCTCTAAGGCTGGGTCATCTCAGCCAGTCTCCTTGAAGTTGTCTTGAATACAGAGCTCTAGAGGAAACTGCAACAGTGGTGCTCTGAAATGCTGAATCCTTTGGGTCCTTTGTTTCCATCGGCGACATTTCAGGGCATCTTCCTCAATCAAACCTTATTTTCTTTAACCAGGAACAAATGCACAACCTCTCATTTTCCGTGGAAATAAAAAGAAAACCACTTCTCCAAATAATCATATTTTTTTATTTGAATTATAAAGTCAACTCATTTACAAAATATATAGGTTGGATTAATCCAGCATCACTTATAATCAAATGTCCTTTAGCAGCTTTTATTACTTTATTTTTAGTCAGAAAACATAGAGACAAGACAATAACATACAGTATCCAGATACTCTGTAATTTCCATCTTTTTTCCTTTTTATTTTATTATTTTTATTTAAAAAATGTCATTTTTATCTATGTATCCCCCTGCTACCCCTCCCTTCTTTCTTCCCAATTTCTCCCAGTCAACCTTTAGCCTCCCCCCATCCACCCATTCTCTTCCCCCAAAGGGCAAGAAGTCCCAAGGTGGGTTAGCTCAGTGTGGCACATCCACTCCAGGCAGGTCTGATTTCCTCATCCTAAAGTCAAGACTGGGTTAGGGGATACACAGTTTGATCGTACCTCTCAAGGCTCCACATACTGCTCATGCCAGTCAACAGTTGCCTACCCTTGGAGGGCCTAGCTCCTTTTCTAGATGAATCTTCAGTGGCTATTCTTGATTCAGTGAGCCCCTAGAGCTCCAGCTAGCCATCATTGTGGGAATTTTTCTCATAATCCCTATCCTTTTGCTCATACAGATTCTCCTCCCCTGCTCTCAGCTAGATCAGGAGCTCTGCTTACTGTTCATCTATGGATCTCTGCCTCTATCTCTATTCTTTGTTGGATGTAGGTTCTGTGATGACACTTAGGAAGGTTATTCATTTCATTATAGAGGAAGTCCTGTTTAGGCATCCCCTCCACTATTGTTTGGAGATTTGGCCAGGACATCCTGTGAGTTCTTGGAGGTTTCCCTATCACCCAGTCTCTTTCCAACCCCACATTGACTTCCTCTATCAAGATAGCCATCTCTTTCTATCTACTCCTTTGCTCCTCTCATTCAACCATCTTCTTTCAAAATTTGCTCCCAACTCTTCCTGGTTGCTGCCTGTTATGGCCCCAATTTGCTATATGTGGCTTATTACTATATTTAACTCTACTTTAAAGAACTTTGTTGTAGTGGGTTTCTCTGGGTCCGGGGCGCCAGAGGTCCGGAGACCCACAGACCTGCCGCCCGAGACCGCTTAGCCGCCCACTGCCGCCCGGGTCCCCAGAAACGACTCAGACGCTTATATTAACTTCATGCTGTTTGGCCTATGGCTCAGGCACATTGCTAGCTAGCTCTTATATCTTAAATCAACCCATTTCTATTAATCTGTTGGCCACGTGGTCCGTAGCTCACCCTTGCTCCTTACATGTTGCTCCTTGGGCGGCTGGCTGGATCTGCCTCTGACTCCGCCCTGCTTCTCCTACCTAAACTCTGAATTCTCCTCCCACTTCTTCTATGGTGCCTGCCATGACCCAAAACAGCTCCTTTATTTAAAGATTGAGATTCACAGCATACATAAATGCATTCCCACAGAACTTTCTCTATTTTTTTCTCCTTTTTTTTCTCTCTCAAGCCTATGTATATTTTTAAATACACTCTAAGCCCGTTAGAGGTTTTTTGTTGTTGTTGTTGTTTTAATCTGTCTTTGTATCTCTGATCTTTTTCTGTTTCCGTTTACATCTTTGCGTGGCTAAGGTGGCTGACTCCACCCACCTCCTAATCGACCTTAATAGATTTTAGCTTTTCAGCTAATTAGCAGACACCGTTACCCCTCTGGGGAATTTTAGGGTCCATATAACCACCTCCTGAACTCCATTTAAGTATTTGGCAGCAGGACCTCTTAAAAGACTCACAAGAGTTTTGCTGCTAACACTGAGTCAGGAAGCCTCTCCTTAAAAAGGCTGCACCTCTGCTTGTCTATAGCAAATAGGGCTTTCCTGAGAAAATCCTGCTAAGATTCAGCTTTTGACTCTGTTCCCCTTTTGTCATTATAAAGAGAAACCTTAAATCCATCATATGCAGCTTGTTGCTTATTTTGAGTCTCCTGTGAGACCTCAGGAACCAGCCTTGCTGCGGTTTAAACTGTACTCTGGAGAGCCCACAGTTTCATAGTTCAAACTCACACCATGGTTGTGCTTTGTCAATGTTTTTAAACACAATGTATATGGCGGTCCTGTAGCCAGAAAGTCCTAACAATTCCGTTATTAATACAGCAGCTTATTTTGCTCGCCCCTTGTATTTTCTATACAGATGACTATGTCAGCTTAAACATGAAATAGTTTAGACCTGAACACACCAAAATATGTATACTTTAAGTATTCCTGCAAAGAACATAATGTTAGCTGTTGAAAAGATTTTCTTTTTAAAAAACAACAGAAACAGTTACATTTTGCTGCCAATGTCTCTTGCTTCTGTAAATAAAGACTCTAGCCATCAGGTTTGGCCTGTCTTTTCTATCTTAAAATGTGCCTGTCCCTTTAGAGTTAATTAAAGTAGATTTTGTTTGGTGTAATTAGTAATAAATAACTTGGGAATTTTCCTCGAGTTTATGTGTATACTTTAATTTTTAAAATTAAATTTGTTTTTTTTGATAATTCTATCATGCATAAAGATAAGACATTCAGATTGTTCTCATACATTCCCCCTCTCTCTCTGTTCTTCTTTCCTGTCAATTCCATTTCTTCCTACAAGTCATTTACATTTATGATTGTTTTGATTTGTGACTCACGGGGTTTAAAACACGATCATTTGTGCAAACTTCAATTTAGAACTAACTTTTGGTATCTGGTGACTCACAAGCAGGTACACAACTGAAGAGAGTAACTGTTGTATTAAGTTTCTGGCCTGGACTTTCCAGCCTAGCCTCGTGGCCCGGACCAGCAGTCCCACAGTCTCATAGTCCCACTGAAATACACAGATGCTTGTATTAATTGTACGTTGATTGACTTATGGTCCAGACATATAACATGCTAACTCTTTACCTTTAAACTAACCCACGATTCTTATGCTATTCAGTCATTCAGCTCGGTACCTTTCTCAGAGCAGCATAGGTGTCCTCTGCATCTGCTTCTCTGGTGTCTCTGTGGCATCTCTGCTCCATTTTTCCTGTTCTTTGTGTTTTCTCAGTCTGGTAGCTTTATCCACACTTCCTGTCTGCCTTCAGCCCATCAGTGTTTTTACTAAACTAGTAGGTAGGACAATTATTTACAATGTAACGTAATCCCACTATAAGTAACTGCCCTCCTCCAAAATCTATGAGAAGCCAATAGTTCATGAGTGATATGGCCCTATGAGCCCTTCCTTCATCTATGTTCGACAATTTACAGACCCAGTCTTATGTAGGTTACAGTAGCTGCTGTATGATTGTGAGTTTAATGGCTGTATCATACTTTAATGATAACTTTTCAACTCTCCCCCGAACACCTAACCTATTCCTGTTTTGTGCTCCTATCTTTCTGTTCCCTGCTATGTTCCTCAGAACCACACATGTTGGTACTGATTTTTGAGTTACATTCCATCTTTATTACTTCTTATCAGAGGTAACCTTCTCAGTATGGCCGCTTGAGTAGCTGGATATGGATGTAGGAGACAGTCATCATCTTGAATATTGCTTCCTGTGATTGAGGTGGAAAGGAACCAAAGCAAACCAAGAAATAAACCTCTGAACAATTTACATAGTCACGTATTCTTTCCTTCAATTCATGAACTAGAATCTGGAGAAGAGGTTTTGCTTGGTCTAGAGGAAACGATAATGCTTTAGATCTAGCTTTGCGCATAGTCCCCTTCACAGTCCTCAGCTTCGTGCCCCAGACCTTCACACAAGCTTTCATCTATATCGTGCAAATTGGAAGATTCCTATTGGTTATGTTTTACACAGTTGCAAAGAGAAAGCACTGACTTTGACCCAGCATTTACACATGCCAGTCACAGTTTATAGTCCTTTGTATTAGAATCATTGTAAAACTAGACTATGACATAACTTTCCTTCTTTGATTTATCTTAGATATAAAAAAAATCTATTAATCCTCATTTTTCCAAAGTCAAGGACCAAGGTGTGATTACTGGCCTATCGATTTGCTTTTTGTGATAAACTTAGTGTAGGGCAAAGAAAATAAAACATCTTTAAACCAGTATTAAAATTAATAAATGCTTTTATATATGCACCGGTTTTCAACTGGCTTGAACCCCAGACCTCCTGGTTCCATTTGCTACTGTGCTACATTTCACGTGACCCTCTGCTGAAGTTGTATATGTTGTGGACAATTTCATCTGTCTCATTTTCTTTCAGTTGCATTAAAACTTTCAGGTACAGAGGAGGAATTACTTGTAAGGCCCCTGTCCAGTTGCTAACACATTTGGCAGATAGGTAACAATGGCTTGGTCACTATCTTCTGAGCACACGGGGCTGCTCCATCTCAAAACTTTCCCTACTAACAAAGACATTTTTCTCTAAAAATCTTTGTATGAAAATATCTACTGAAGCAGTATTGGTCCTACTTAATTAACTTTCTACTTCTAAGCCTCAGACACAAGAGAAAATAATGAAAAATCACCACAAAACACCTTGTAACCAGCTACTCACTTATTTTTTGCAGTATTTCTAAATGTTTTGTTTCTGTGTAAAAGCACTATTCTTTCCTTAGCACTTTGGCTTTCTCAGAAATTCAATTTTTATAAAGATAAAGGAAAATAGCAGACAAGTGTTATATGATTTTCCATCAAATTGCTTGCTCCTGTGTATTTTTACACTTTCCATTACTCTAACTTTATTTTATCCACTTAATTTGCTTCTTCTTTAAAAAAACACTAAATTATTCCATGTACTATGCCCAAAGTATGTGGGTTTTTTTAAAAGCAATAAATGCTTATCTTTTAACTTCTGATTGGTAAATATGGGTGACACTAATGGACTATACTGATTTGGAAATCTTGTGGACTCTTCTGATCAAGAACTTAAAGGGAGGATTTCTATGTCTGACAGCACCAGGTTTTTGTTAGCTTATGCCTCACAGGAAGAGTATTATCATTCTGTGTGGAGTGGTTCTTTTACATCATATCTATTAATCATCTAATCTATAGATATATAAATTAATATGTAGATGATAGATCAATAGTAGAAAGAGATGTCATCTTTATCCCTCATTCTTCCTTCTCCTCAATGTTTTTCTCCCTTACCCCTCCCCAGTTTTTTTTTTTTTTTTTTTTTTTTTTTTTTTTTTTTTTTACTATTTCCCCCTTTGGAGTACCTATGTTTTTATCTCCCTCAAAGAACTGGGCACTTGCTCCCTGAGAACTGGCTCTCACAGTATCACAAAGTGTTATGCAGCTGTGGAGCTGAAGGAGGAGAAACAATAAATACCCTTTCCCATCTGAAAATCCTTTGATACTTTAACTAGCTCATCAGGATATCCACAACGGTGCAAGGAGTAACATTTTTATCTTGGAGGCATGTAAACTACTATTTCATTATGCTGATTTTCTTTAAGTAACCAGGCTATTGAAATTTCATAGATGTGGTTTCCTTGTCTTATGTAGAAGACATTATTTCACAGTGTGTGCCCTGGTCTCCTTGCTCATATAATTATGTTGTCACCTCTTCCATGATTTTTGCTAAGTCTTATGTGTAGGGGTGGCATTATAGATTTATCACCTGGAGTTTCTTGAGGTCACAACTCTTTGTTTATCTTTTATTTTCCTTGCGAGTTATAATTTATTCAAACAAATAAATAAGTAGAATTTGATCTGTCAAGTGAGATTATTGACATGATTTTTCAATACCTCTAGAATTTCTCTAGTCATTTTAATAACTTGAGAGAAATAGAAAAATCCATGTTAAAATGACTAAGGAAATTTATAAAAGTTCTCAAAAATTATGTCAATAATCTCACCTTGACAGACCATTTTTTATAAATATATCAAAATAAGAAAGAAAATATAAATTATATTTTGAAGATTTATTAATATGTTTAATAAAAAAATTTCAATAAACTAAAGTGATGAAGGGTTGATTGATCAATATTATATATTAGCTCATTGAGATAGTCATTAAGTTAGTAGTTGTAAAGTAGTTATAAAGATGTTATATGTAAATCAAAAATTTGTAAAATTTGAAAGAGTATGAACGTCTAATCATAAATGCTATATCATCCCACTTGAGTTATATATATCTAAATGAAGAAATAATAAACAATAATAAGAATGATTTCTTAAACTAGTATAACTGCTTTGCTCTTTTAAATTATGGTATTTTCTTTAAAGGGAGCAAGCATGAAACTTGAGAGTTTTGTATGTTGAGCACTTAGGAAGACTCAAAGAAAAACAGTTCCCCTCCAATTTTCTCACAATTCATATAATCAACATACTTTAAATATTTTGTCATATTATATCCTTTGAGCATCTGTTTTTTTCCCTCATAAGCTGTGACTTGTCACAAACTTATTTTTTTCAATTCTGCTTGTCACCAGTCTAATTCATGACTCAATAGGCTATTGTCAGAGTTTTGGTACCTTTCTGTGGGTTCCTGGAAAATATTAGTTTCTTTGAGTTTTCGGTGTTTTAAAAGACAGTCCATCTGCAAAGGCAGCAGCATTTCTGCCTCTTCTTCTGTTGTTACATTTGTTTCCTATATCCAAGAAAAAGTATTGTTTTTAAGGATTAGTAAAATTGAATTTGACCCACCTAGATGATCTTCTGTGATGTTATTTCTCAGGAGTTTTTATTTTTTATAACAGGTGTAAAGTCTCTTTTGTTAGGTAAGGTAACATATGTGCAGCTTTAGGGGATTAAGATGGGAATGAATTTGAAAGAAAAGAATTAATCTGCTTCATCTTCCATTTTACATATGACTAAGGAAGTTATTATTTCATTTCCTAAAATAATCTTAAACAATGTTTTGTTGAGCTACTAATTTAGACGTAAGATTTTTTATATATTCTGTAAATCAATTCTTTTTTAAAAAGAACATTTATAAACAATGAAGAAATCATTGTCTATTTTCTTCCTTCATTAATATTTAGACTAAAATGTTAGATATAATATTTTTAAATAGTAGTGCTGGAAGATAAATGTGTTAGCTGATGAGATAAAGATGTTTGAATGTGGTGGGTGAGAGAAGAAGAAGTAATGGCAAACCTTTAGTATAGGATTGAAGGAAGCATTAGGAAACCATGTATGATTTGATAAAAGATGTAAAAGCCTGAGAGAATGAGACCATTCCTGTGACCAACAGCTGAGTAATCATTCTCAAGTAGCTGGTGAAAGATACTTTGACATGAAGTATTAGAAACTTAAGTAGTAAAGAAGATGTTTGAATTTGTAATAATCATGATTCCATCATGGTTTTTTACAGTCCAATTATAGCACTTCTCCATAGAAAAGGGTAAACTGCAAAGTCATCTGATTTAGTACAGAGCATAAAGACTATGAGGGTGAGAAAACAATTTTTGTAGATAGTAGCAGCCTCATGTAGAGATGAGAGTCTGATCACAGCCAGAATTTATCAACAGCCCATGCCCTGACACAGATACTACGTCCTAAGATCAAGATAGTCCTACTTCAGACCTAGAATTATGTATTCAAGTTAGATGAAGGATGATCACAGAAGGCTTACAACATTATATCAGCCTTAAACACCTTACTCTTTCTCACTGTTAGAATATTAAGCTTGACCTGGTAAGGAGAAAAGGCCATCTATATAATAAAATAGAAAAGAAGGAAATTTTATTGCATACAGTAGGCTTTCATAAAATAGGTAAAAAAATAGGTATTGCCTGCAATCAAACTTCTAATATTGCCTCTAAATTTGGATTAGAGATAATTGTGTGAATCCCAAAGACTTAGTGCATAGAGATGAATCAGACAATATATTTGTCTGTGTGTGTGTGTGTGAGAGAGAGAGAGAGAGAGAGAAAGAGACAGAGAGACAGAGAGACAGAGAGAGAGACAGACAGACAGAGACACAGAGACACACAGAAAGCATACATATATTATCTTGTTCTGTTCACTGTAAAAGCTCTGAAGATTTAGCACTCCTATAGCAGTGAAAAAATATGTCCTTCACTATATGCCTTTTACTAAATGCTATTTTTCATACATTAAAAAATCAACTTTTTATTTTAAAAATTTATTTGAAACTTTCCAGACAGAATATTTTTATTGTGTCTAGAAAAGTGATGATTCAGTTTATATTTAAATAAGTAATAAACTATCAAATTATATAATTTCATAAACATGTTTTAAGGTTTAAAATATCTATGTGTATATATAAAAACTTTGGGAGGTTTCAATTTTTCACCTAATTCTTTTTTAAGACTTTTAAACTGTGTTTTCTTTAACATCATAATTTAATTAAGACATTCTGTCTTCTCTTTCTTCTCTATAAACCCTCCCATACACGTCTCCCTATACTCCTTCAAATTCATAACCCCCTTTCCCACTAATTATTATTGTATGTATATGCTTATGCAAATATACTCCTGAATATGACCTGCTAACTCTAAACACTGTTGCTTGCATGTGTTTTCAGGGCTGACTGGAACTGACTTGCCCACTGAGTCCTGGGTTGGAGGAAGCTGGGAAAGAATAGTGGTGAGTATGTAAAGAAAAAAAAAACTTGTAAACTAAAATAAGGGAAGAACAAAAAGAAAGAAAAGAAAAAAATCAAGCCAAGAATATGAGAGAGGTGGCCTCCCCAGGGAAGAACAAAGCAACTGCTTGGTCAATTTTTAAGTAATAAGAAATAGATTCTTATATTGATAAGTTTAGGGCAAATGGAAAATGTTGGGAAATAAGACATGCCTATAATGTTGCATTAGAAAGTAATCAATCCACCAAATAGTTATGAAGACATGTAAAAAGCATCCATGTGCATGGTAGCGACATATACAGAGACAAGTACACATCTAGCTTTAATGGACTTTACCCAGATAAAGAATAATGTGAATATCTAAATAAACTGATGCAAAGAGATTTTATCTTAAACTTACTAAACCAAGTTGAAATCAGTTTGTTCATAACATAAACATATTGGTAAATGCATAAATAAAATCTTGCCAAATAATACAGTAAGATAAATGGCTTAATTTAAAAACATCATTTATACTTCCATTAATCATCCTAAGAGTTAAGTAAGAAAGCTCTGTGCATGTTAAAAAAATTGACAAAATATAAATATTTACAATCTATGTCTTTTTATACTACACTTACCGATCATGAGTTGAGAAAAGAAACTTTTGTAAGCTGAAAACTAGCAGATGTCACCTTAATCAGATGTATAAAATTGTTATCAAAATAAAACGAAGCAAACCATTTGCCACCTGATAAGATATAATCACACAGTGTAACCTCTGTGATATTTCTGCCAAAGTCATTTAATTGGAGGAAACATCAGATAAGCTTAAATCTAAAGGCATTTTATAAATAAACTGGCTTTAAATCAAAATGAGAAAAAGGACAGGATGGTAAGAAGGTTAAAGGAAAGACATCAAGCATCTAAATTTGGTGTGTAATCTCAAGCTTGGAACTGGCCTTTGAACACTAGCTCTGTACAGTGGGACTGGCCCTGTTCTCAGAAGAGACCTCCATTCATTCCAGTGTGTGTGTGTGTGTGTGTGTGTGTGTGTTTGTGTGTGTGTATGTGTGTGTGTATGTGTGTGTGTATGTGTGTGTGTATGTATGTGTGTATGTATGTGTGTGTGTATGTATGTGTGTATGTGTGTGTGTGTTTTAACTATTTGGAAAAAAATCTCATATTCATTTTATATTGTTTCTCATCCTTTGAAATTGTCCTTGTTTAGACTGAATCTTTATCTTCCTAAACAAAGAACATTATTGAACAATTGGCAAAATTTGGATGAGGTTTCTAACAGCACATAATATTATAATTTCCCAATTTTGATGGTTACAACATATTAGATTATATTTGTGCAATATATAAGAATTACATTACTTGAATATTGGCAAATTAGGAGTAGTTTTCAAGGGATTTAGAAAAAAACAACAGATTTTGCATTATAAATGCAACTTTTCTATTTGAAATTATTTTAAAATGGAAAGAAAAGAGTAATATAAAACTTTTATAGAGTTGAGAAGTGATAGACTAAGTTGATAATGTAAATGTGTTTCAAGGACATCTGTTAATCCCATTTATCTAATCATTTACCAGAGACACAGGTAGTTATTACTGAGAACATTCATGTGCCTTTAGTGGAAGGTAATATCTAGAACCCGTTTGTTTTTTAATATAAAGCCCAGTGGCAAAGCAAATCTGTCTACCTTTTTATCAACAGGATAACTAGTAATTCTAGAAAAAGCAAGGCTTGATTTTTACATATTAAAAGTGCTGGCTATGGAGAAGAACCAAGTTGCCTGGTACTACTAAACTGACAGAGCTGTAGTTAGCCTATCCACCAATAACATCAGAGATCTGAGAAGGATTATTCTTCCAAATGGCCTATGTATTTATAAAAATTACAGAGACTAGTCTATTACCTCGATAGCCACCCAGGCTCCTGTGGTCTCCATGGTGTTAGGAGTGGAGGTACTAGGATAGTTTTGGCTGCCAGGCCCAGATGGTGAGTTTCCTGTGAAAGAGGAACATGAGAAAGACCGACCTTACTTTGTCTGGGCAAAATGGGGCAATCAATTTTCCAGTGTCCAGCTTGTCTATAGTTTGAGTCAGGTTGCAGCAGCAGGTACTGAATTGGGGCATTCTCAACCAGTGGTTAGCATTACCATAATCCAGGTGATGTCATCATGGTACCCCATCATCTTTTTGGAAATCTCAGAATCACTGCTAGGGGTTGAGAGGCTCTGTCATTGTAAGTTTTTTTCCATTAAACATTTTAAGTGCTATATTTATCAAATCTCTGAACAGTTTGAGTATTATGATCTATTAAGTATATCTGAGCTAAACAAAATTAGGCTTATTCTTGAAAACATACTTAATATAACTGTAAGTTTTACTATTAGAGATGATTAATTTAACCCATATTTCTTTATTATATATTACATTTTAAATGAGTTGCATACTTACAAGAGCAGAAACAAATATAGAGTACAACAAAAATAGCCTTAAATTTGTATCAATATATAAAAATCCATACCAATTTGAAATATTTAAAAGTAGTTTAATTTTAATTTTTGTTTTGTTTTGGTTTGGTTTTTATATTGTTGTTTAAAAGTATATTCAATTATCTATCCTTTTCTATACCCTCACTTTTGAAAAAAGATCCTTGAATCTAACCTCCTTTGTTCTTCCCTGACCATGACCAATAACAATTTGCATTTTACCAACACACAGTGACAAACATCCATCAAATGACCAGAACCATCCACCTCACCTATGGAACATGCGGGTGTAATGTTCTCTAGATTGCTTTCTGTTGTATAGGGGTGACAGTTTCTGTAGGGACTCCTTAGAAAATTTGGATAATGATCAAGTCTTGGGAGAGCTAGCTGTATTATAGTTTGTTTATTCTCTGAGTGATGGGAAAGACTAGAGCTTATCTAAAATCTTGACTGAAGTAGTCCATGGGGTTAGTGGTTTTCAACATGACAAACACTTTAACCTTCAATACAGTTCCCATGGTGTGGTGACTGCCAACTATAAAATCATCCCTGTTTGCTATTTCACAATTGCAATTTTGCCATTGTTATGAATCTCAATGCAAACATCTGAGATGAAGGGATTACCCCTGTAAAAAGATATTTCAGCCTGCAAAGGGTCAAAACGCTTAGGTTGAGGAGGTCCTTCAAGATTTTTTTGCCAGACTGCTTAGGTCATTGTCTTGGTGCATCATAACATAGGAATATTCCAATTTTGTATTCATTGTTGTGGCCTTAATTTTTAGCCTTTCATTTATTTTAATTTCAAATATTAATAGTATAAAACATTTTATAAAATCAAAACGCCTCATAAACAGAATTTTTAAAACTGCTCCTTGAAAAATGAAATTCAAATTTTCTAAAAATCTCTAAAATTTCTTCTTAAAAAATTTAAAATCTCTCAACTGTATGTTTCTGCAATATCAGAAATAAAGTATCATTTTTTACTACTGCATGTGGCAAAGTCAAGCTCCAATAGTAAAACCTATCCAAAGATCAATACCTGTGGTTCATTTGTAATCCTTTTGGGGTTTTTTGAGAGGCTTGATTACCTCTTTGTCCCTACTCTGTGGCAGCACATACATACCCTTCCTTCTCGATCTTAGCATGCTCATTTCATTGTGGCTGGTGTTCTTGGTGACTATCACATGGCACTAGCATTTCCAAAATTGCAGAGGTCCACCATTGCAGCTGGGCTCTCTTTAGAAGCCCTATTCCTGTCCCTCATTTGCAAACCTTAACTATTCTCCTTAATGTCTTTAAAACTAGTATCTCTTAGGTGACTGCTCAGCTCCTAGAGCAAGATACATTTTTGCATATGAAACCATGGGAGTGCTTGTTTTATTAAACAGCATTGATTTTAAATCTTATCTTTCATAAATTTTGTATTTAAGACAGGACAAGTGTTAACATACAAAATCCATCCTAATCCATATCTTGGAGACCTGTTGTTGCCTCCTTTGGTAGGCCCACTCCACATGGTAAAATCATAGGACATCTGTCTTCTTAAACCCTATAAAATATAGCTGCCAGCTAGGTGGCTACCTTAAAATTACCCATGCACAGATTTTAACTATCAACTTCCAATGCTACTAGTTTCAACTTTTATTTTTCAGATTTTACAGATTTTTAACCATATCTAGAAAGATAAATTTATAAATCTCAGGGTAAGTAATGTACACATAAACCAATCTAAGTTTCTTTGCTGTTCTGCTTTACTTTGTTTTCCTTCTCAGTGTGCCAGGTTCCCAGAAAACGGCCCAAAATTACAGTTTGCAATGGCTTAAGAAGGAAAGCCCATAATCCATTTCATTTCCCATTAGGTCCAATCAGGGGCAAGTATGCATCCTGATGAACTCCAGCCTAAAATCAGGGGCAATTGTACTGTTGTAGTGAGTTCTCTGGGTCGCGTGCGCCAGAGATTCGGGGACCCACAGATCTGCTGCCCGGCTTAGCCGCCCAGCCGCCCGGGTCCCCAGAAATGACTCAGATGCTTATATTAACTTCATGCTGTTTGGCCTATGGCTCGGGCACATTGCTAGCTAGCTCTCATATCTTAAATCAACCCATTTCTATTAATCTGCGGGCCACGTGGCCCTTGTGGCTCACCCGTGCCTCCTTACATGCTGCTCCTTCGGTGGCTTCAGCTCGGTCTGCCTCTGACTCCGCCCTGCTTCTCCTACCTAAACTGATTTCTCCTCCCACTTATTCTACGTACCTGCCATGGTCCAAACCAGCTCCTTTATTTAAAGATACAGCACTCACAAATGCATTCCCACATTTCCCCCTTTTTCTCTAATCAAAAAGGAAGGTTTCAATTTTAACATAGCAAAATTACATATAACAAAATAGTCATCAAGCAAGAATTACAGTTATAATATCTAGTCCACTTGCACTTAGCAAAATTAAAGAAAACATTCTATCTACCTTATCTTTATGAATCTAAAGTTTTATATCTAATATACTTTTTAAATGACTAAGAAAAACTGTATATATAACTATCTAATCTTCAACTATATCAAAGACCACAGAAGGATATAATATTTACCGAAGTAAACTAGAAGTGCAAACGACTTCTAAAATCTAGAAAGGACAGAAATGACACCTATCTGCCTGGACAGTCACCCAAAGTTCCTTTATAAAGTTGGGGCATTCATCTTCAGCCTACAGGCCCAAAGTCTCTTTTCATTTCAGTGAAGTAGGAAATCCGCTCTGCCCATTTTGGCACAGTTCATCCGTTGTTTTTCCTTGAGTCTTGAAGAATGTCTGACAGTTTTCTCTGTAAAGCAGGAACCTGAATGATGATCTTGGCTTGTTCTGCCAAAGTCCAGAGGTCATCTTCTTATGGAACCTGCATGTCTAGTTTAAACAGCATACTGTCAAGCAGTCAATATAAAAACAGTTTCTTCTCCAGTGGCTTACCATTACCACAAATAGATGAGACTCTATATGGAGTTTCTTCAATGCCCATTTTCCTGTTGAAGTAAATTAGTGCTGCCAGGTACAGACCTGTCTCACTGTCCAGAAAAGTCTAAGCTCTTAAAACATTTTAAATGCCATATTCTGTAGGTCTTAGAAGTATTTGAAGATTATCTATTTAATTGAAATATATCTTTGTATACCTAAAAATCTTAACTAACCTAACTATAAGTTTGATTATCAAAAGTGACTATTAACCTTTATTTCTTAATTATACACTACAATTTTAAAACAGTTACATGAACATCATATCTTAAACAAGAATAGAAAAACACATACAGCATAATAAAATTGACTTTAAATTTGTATCAATAAACCAAAATCTATACCAATGTAAAGCAGTTTGAGATTAACAGCTGATTACCTGTAAATTTAATAATCTAATTTTTTTAAAAAAGCATTCACATACCATATCCCCCGTTTTTTCTTAGAAAGAGATTGACTATGACTATTAACCATTTATAATGAAAACAAACATCTAGAAATAATATTTGGGGAATTTGGGCGAAGTTATTCATTACTACTTCCTGCTGATTAAGGGGCGTTGAAAATCTCACGGTTGTTGAGACTGGGTCATAATCTGCAGCTGTGAAGCTGATCTGGCCATCTCTTCTCATCAGAGGTTTTTTCAGGGGGTCTTGGTTGATGAAACCATATTTGCCTGGAAGCAATCCACAGGTTCTCATCTGTGGAAACAGAAACAGAACTCTTCCAAAGCAATAAATCCTTAGACACAAATTTCAAAATCAAAATACCTTTAAAATATACATTCTTGTTTAACTTAGTAGCCTTTGCAATCCATTGTCTTTTTGCAGTTAGCTCATTAACAGTTAAAAAATTAAAAGAAAACACAATAACAACCAAAATCCAGATTTTGTGTCTATTTTCCATCTTTACGTGGCTTATTATATTTTTATCACTCTATTTCTCGCTTTAAAAACTTTTTCTAACCTCTTTATTTTCTCTCTGAGGCCTATGTACCTTTTACAAACATTGTAACCCGTTTACAGGTTTTCTTTTTATCTGAATCTGTTTTATTGTGAATCCTTAATCATCTTCTAACCTTAAGAGCTTTTAAAATACATTCTCCAAAAAGAAGCACAGTTTTTGCAAATTAGGCTGAATCACTAAGTTTTCTTAAGCGGACCGTAAACAGAGCACACCCAAGAAGGTGCTGCCACAAAGAAAATCTGTTTCTCTTTTGTTCCAAATAAGCAGAAATCTAAAATCAATCACATTACTGAGTCTTTTGTTAGTTTTCAGAAACCCGCCTGATTGTAGCTCACACTGCCTGTCGCCAGCCCGCCGCTGGCGCCATTTTGAGTGTGACCCGGACCATGCTTTGTTTGTACAAAGACCCGCTCCACACACACAATTTGGAAGCTGCCCTGGCTCAATTTCTGCGATCTAGAACTCTTTTTAATCTTTGTCAGGCTCTAAGTGGATAATCGCCCCACGTTGGGCGCCATCTGTTGTAGTGAGTTCTCTGGGTCGCGTGCGCCAGAGATTCGGGGACCCACAGATCTGCTGCCTGGCTTAGCCGCCCAGCCGCCCGGGTCCCCAGAAATGACTCAGATGCTTATATTAACTTCATGCTGTTTGGCCTATGGCTCGGGCACATTGCTAGCTAGCTCTCATATCTTAAATCAACCCATTTCTATTAATCTGCGGGCCACGTGGCCCTTGTGGCTCACCCGTGCCTCCTTACATGCTGCTCCTTCGGTGGCTTCAGCTCGGTCTGCCTCTGACTCCGCCCTGCTTCTCCTACCTAAACTGATTTCTCCTCCCACTTATTCTACGTACCTGCCATGGTCCAAACCAGCTCCTTTATTTAAAGATACAGCACTCACAAATGCATTCCCACATTGTACATTGTGGGGATATAATAGAACATTGGAGATATCAGAGGGATCTGCCCACAGTCAGTCTAGGAGGATCAGAGAGTGGTGATTCACACCTTTAATCCCAGCACAGGGAGTATCCCGGGTTACACCCTTAATTTAAACTGAGTTCAAGGTCATCTCAATTTACAAAAGGAGTTCCAGGCTCAAAAGCAGGCAGTGGTGGGGGCCACGCCTTAACTGAACAAAAGGAGTATTAAAGGCAGGTGTAGAAAGACAGAAAGACAGCAGGTTCGAGGAGGAACCAGGCTGAGGAAGCTGGAAGATGGCTGACTAAGATCTGACTGTGGTGTTTAGTCTCTCTAATACCTCTGACTTTCCCAGAGATCTGGCCCTGAGTTTCCTTTATTCATGCAACAGTACATCTTGATGTATTTGTTGCCTGGTAATCTTTTGCCCACTTGGGATCAAGCACGTCTGGTGCAGATGGGGCAAACAAACTTGTTTAGGGAAAAGAAAAGAAAAGCTATTTATCTCCCATAATTAATAGCCTCCAGCATTTTAGGAAGAATCCATCCTTGGGGCAAGGAGCTTGTAGATCAGAGGCATTTTTCTTTCATGGATCTTCAAGACATAGTAATTAAAACTTAAAATCTAACTTTGGCTGTAACACAACATACAGAATTTGTAAAGGTTAGGTAATATACACAGCACTGATAGAACCTTCTTAAGAATCAAAATCAGACCATCAGATCCTAAGTGCAAGCACTGATGGAGGGCGAGATCATTAAGGGGTAGAAATAACCTTGTTGAGAAACCAATTCTGAGTGATGGGGAATTTATACATAGTAGGTGCCTAAGCCTTAAGTAAGACTGGAAATTTTAAAAGAAAGGTAGTGAGAATGAGGCTAATGTTATTGACTCAAGCTGCTTAGTGTTCTTGTTTATCAGAAGGGTAAGAAAAAAGGGAAGGATGAAACTGTTTCAAGGGATCTACGTTGATGTTAATATATTAAATAAATAAAACTTGCTTAAAACCAGTTTTTGTACTTCAAAGAAAATATTTATTTTGTGGTCTTTGATAGTTAAAATTTATTGTAATTACAAAATCTCTTTTACACAATAATTCTGAAGATCCCTTCTTTGTCTGGTTAGCTAAGATAGGAAATCATACATATTTCTATGCCTTTACCCACAAATGGATCAGGTTGACAAAGATAGCATAGATTTCCATTCACACACAGATTTCCTCCTTACTCCATATGATTGACCCTCCTTTATATTAGAAAACATGTCATAATAAAACATTGTTATTTCCTCTTGAAATGTAAATTCAAGACTTCAACTCTTTCAGACTTAAGAACATACCAATGCCTTTCTCAGAGGTAAGTGCTATCATTTTGGAACTTAATTATCCAGGAAGTAAAAACTCCTGTTTCACTGGGAAGGTAAAAGCTCAATTTGGTCTTGACTTACTCCCAGCTTTAAAGTTACTTCCTACAATCAAAAAAATTGAAATTTATTTTTTATTTTTTTTTTCTTGAATGTTAGCAATTAACAATCTCAGACTGCCTCTATCTCAGCTCTTCAGAGCTCTCTGGCATGGAAAATATGTTAGCAAGAACAGAGGGGTTAGACCAGATTCTCAGTCTGTGGGTCTATACCTCTTTGGTTGTTGAACAATCCTTTCACAGTGGTTGCCTAAGACCACCAGAAAACACAGATATTGATATTGTGAAAATAGAAAAATCCTGTAACTCTCTCCCCCTCGACCTCTTCCTGAGGTCCCTGAAACTAGCCAAGGTTGAGATGGCTGTTCCTCGGAAAAGCTTTGTTCACAAGATATACTTCCGCCATTGCCTGGATGGGACTGCATTCCTAGCGAGCAGGTGAGACCACATTCCTCATTCCTGATGTAGCAACCTGGGTGGGGCAATCCAGGAAAGCCCTATCATGAGAACTGTTAACTGTTTGCCAAGGCAGGAACTTTCTGAAGCTTGTACAATGTGCCCTGCTCCAGGAAATGAATGTCTTCAGGTGGTCCTATTGTTTCACAGGAAATACACTTGCCTACCTGCCTGTCTGCATTCCTAAACTCCATCCTAAGCTGACCTTTGGTCCTGCCCTGTTAGTGCCGAGCCTGCCCATACCCCCTCCCTTACCCAGAGTGGGGTATAAGAATTCTGCCCCAAAAATATTTGGGGCTCTAGGCTTTTCTACAGTGCCTGGAGCCCACACATATGTGTGTACCGGTATTCATATTCATTAAACTCTCTTTTCCTTTAATGTTAACAGTGGTCATTAGCCGTGGTCTTGGGGTATCTTGTGGTGCCCTAGGGGCACCTGCCTATTACAATATCATGATTTATAACAGTAGAAAAATTACAGTTGTGAAATAGCATTATGGTTAGGGTCACTATAATATGAGGAACTATATTAAAGATTTGCAGTATTAGGAAGGTAGATAAGCACTGGTATAGGACAATTAGGAGAAGAGAGGATAATTAAAGTGTATATGATCCAAATAGCTTACATACAAGTATGCCATTGTCAGTGGGTTAAAATCCTTTCCAATATTCTGTGTGGGAGGGAGGTATAGCAGAAAACAATATTCCACACATCTTACTAGTCATCAGAGCCTGGTGATAAAACCTACCTTTCTTGTTTTCCGTGTCTTGTACAATTTATCTTTTTTAAAAAAGAATATTGAGAACTGATGAAGAATCAAGGTTTACCTGAATAACTTTTATAAAATTTTACTTTCTGTAGAAAAACAGGTATTAAGTGTGTGTGTGTGTGTGTGTGTGTGTGTGTGTGTGTGTGTGTGTATAAATATATATTTATTTGATGTGGGAATGTCTTTCTGTATGCTGTGAATATCAATCTTTAAATAAAGGAGCTGTTTTGGCCCATGAAAGGCACCATAGAAAAAGTAGGAGAGGAAATCACAGCATAGGTAAGAGAAGGGCGGAGTCAGATCAGACTGAGCCAGCTGCTCAAGAAGAAGCATGTAAGGAACACAGGTGAGCCATGAGCCCCATGGCAGACAGATTAATGAGAATGAGTTGAGTTAAGATATAAGAGCGAGCTAGCAATGTGCCTGAGCCAGAGGCCAAAGAGCATGAACTTAATATACGTGTCTGAATCATTTTGGGGGGACCAAAGCAGCTGTGGGCAGCTATGGGGTCTGGGGTTGCAGGTCTGTGGGTCTGGACCTCTGGTTGCCCAGGGCCAAGAATCTTCACTGTAACATTTATTCATGCCTACATGTGTGAAGGCAAAAGGTTGATACTATCATCAATCTTATTTTTAAAACAAGGTCTTTCTTACTGAATCTAGAGTCACCAGCTAACCCCAGGAAATCCACATTTCCCACCTTTTATACCTCTTTCCCTGCTGGCACATTATTGGAGAGCTCTGATACATCTGGCCTTTAAATGGTTGCTAAAGATCTCAAGTAAGGTTTTCATAAATAAGCAGTTTGCTCAGGGAACCTTCTTATCAGCCCCTGCTACAGGCTTCACAAATTTCTGTGTTAGTGCATTCAAGTTACCATAAAAGAGGAACATTTTCAGGAGAAATTAAATTACTTCATCCTTAAGACAAACAAACAAATAAAACAAATTAACTAACCAGTCAGAAAATCAGATAACAATCAATTTTCTCTGTAACTAGTAAGCTTAGAAGTCAATAATTCAATGTGCCACTTCCATAGTAATTATTTATCTGTTTGTCTCCTTTGGGAGACAACTCAGAGAGGTGCCCAACAGAAACTCATATGTCTACAGAAGTTCCCCTATACCAGTAGCTTTAACCTTCTTTTGTCTTCTCCATTTTAATGCCATTAAATCCTAGAATAAAAACCAAATTTATTATATTTAGATCATCCATAGGAATCTTGAATCCCAATGACAATTTTTGCAATTTCTTTTTGATGTTGAAAACTGTTTAGTTATGTAAGCTTCATGGGAGGAGGATTTTTATCTACAAAAAAGAAAAATCAGTCAGAGTGAACTTTTGCCTAACCTCCTAAAGGCATTCATAAAAGGGACTATTCCTATAACATCTACTTTAAATCATCTGGTTAAAGTGTTTGTATAAATCTTGGAATTTTAATATAGATCATTTGCTCAACTCTTTCAAACAGAGTAAAACAGTCAATTCTTACATAAGGCTATTTTTTTCTTTTTATGGTTTGAAGGTCAAATCTACTCCAGTTATGAAAGTGCATCAAGCAAATGAATCAGTAAGCATCAAGAGGAGTTAACCATCCAAGAGAGGAAAGCATTCAAATAGTTCATGGGAAGGCACTTCTGTTAATTGAGCTTTATCAAAATCAAAACTGCATTGAGAAAGTGGACTATTCCCACTTGAGATCTTGTGAGTCTGTTATAGCATTTGTCTAATTCTGAAATTATCTTGGTTGATGGAAGCCTGTATAAAACTTGTCTTACCTTATTCTGGGGTTGCATTGGCTGGTGGATCCCAGGTTCTATAAATTTCCAGAGAATCATGTGTAGCATCTTTTTTTTTCTATATTTGTCCTATCTGATGTGTGCCAAATTTGAACATTTTGAGATTTTTTTTTTTGTGTACAATTGATTGTCCCTCTGATATATATAGCAGGGATTTCCTTTCTTTAAGGATCTGAAGAGGTTATTGGGAAAATCAAAAGGAAAGAGACACATAACCTGACCACAGTGCATCTTTAGCTAATGGCCACAGGAGAAGTTTGAAGCTCCATTCACGTCCTTCTTAGTACTTATCCAAAATAATCAGGGCTAAAACAGAACCTAGCATTTGAGATCTGGTATCGCTTTTTAATCAAATAATAGAAATTCACTTACCTCACCACACAGCAATAGGAATATACACACCCAGAAAACATTCTACAGATATAGTTTCACCTCTGTGGTGATATATACTTAATAAAATTAAATGGAATATCAAAAGAGAGTCAAGCTCAGAGCCAAGCTATGAAGGTCAGGGAATGGTGACCCGCACAATTAATCTTAGCTTTAGGGATATTGGAAAAAGGAAGTGAGATAGCAGAGTAGGGGGAGAGAAGAGAATGTTTTAGCTTTACCAAACACTTCCTTGGTGGGCTGAGGAGAGACAGGTTTGGAATTGGAGGATTTTGTGCAGACAGGCCTGAGGAGTTTGCAGGTGAAAAGCAACTGTGGCTTGTTTCTCTCTTGCTCTCATGTTTCAGCTTTTCCCTCAATATATGTCTCCAGGTTTTTTTTTTTTATATTACTAAATAGAATTCATGCAATATGTGGCATTCAACTTTTGGGGCACAAATTCACACACACACAAAGCTACATAGGCCAAAACTACAAATGGCCAGAGCCCCTTACAGCTGGTAAGTTTTCTGTCTTGAGCCTTACACAGAGCATGCCACATTTGTTTTTTCTCCGCCACTCATCTGAATCATCATTGGCAACAAGTTTGATAAGTCAACTAGAATTTCTTAAAAAGAGGAGTTAGTATAAGACACAGCTTTTTTTCCCACATTAAAAATTAGAAGCAGTATTATGATGGAATGTATTTGGTCTTTGTTTGATATTACTCTAGACAGTTTAAAACTTGAATCAGTAAAGGAGAAGATAAAATATAGATTACATTATTGTAGTGTCTATTATAAGTATTATTTGTTTTATTATTTTTTGTTTTATCATTTAAAATCAGTTAATAAAAGTGCCATGATGAAAGTCTTAAAATAGCTTGTTAAAAGAGAATGTGGAGATATTCAGAACAAGACAAAGTAATTTAAAGAACCAATCTCAACATTGCCTTCTAAGCTTTCAGATAAACAGCCTGAGGCTTTTAAACAGCCAACATAAGAATATTTAGTAACCATACAGGAACTACCAAATGATAGAAAGATGCAAAATCTGAGTAGACTCAGTACAAATGATAGATTTTAAAAAGCAATAGTCACTTATGGTATGTACTCACCATTTGTAAGACAAATATTAATTTTCTGGTCAATCTGTAATAAAATTATCCCTAAAGACTAGACAAGTACAGTTATGGCTGTCTTGGAGGTTGGGCCGAAGTTACAGTGGAAGACTGGTGGAACAATGAAGCTAAAACCACAGAACAAAGAAGCAGAGATAGAGGGTATGAAATCTCCCAAGACTAACATTTTGGGGAGGGAGATTATACTAATGTAGAAAGGCAATCTTTACATAATAACCACACCTTATATTTATGACAAATGATAACCTTGAATGCTTGGAATAGAAGTAAAGAAATAGGAAAGGTAGGATATTTTATAAGAGTGATCCTTTACAAGAGAAATCTTTGGAGATTTTTCATATAGATTGACTGCACCAGTAAATAGAATAGTACCAGATACAGAAGCTAGGCAAATAATAATTTAATCTCTGGCTTTTGAAAATGGTAACTCACAATGCAAAAGAGTAGACCATTACAAGCAAGGTCAGAATCCTTGGAAAACTGAATTCTCAATATAAGTAATACAAAATCTTATAACTATGTTGATAATTGGGTAAGAATAACCCCAGCAGAATGCCACTCCCTTCTGGAGTATGCAGAGGTGTGGTAAAGGCAGGCATCGAACCAATGAGTGCAGGTCAACAATGGACAGGCAAGGTAACTTTTTGCTGGGAAACACCCTGAAAGAGCTTTCACAGGCCCACATATCAAATGCAGTTCAATCTTATCCTGTCATCGTAGAGGGAATTACCCTCCCAGAGAAATTAAGGAACCTAAAACCTATTCTAAAAAATCACACTGCTCTGAACAAAGGAAAAGATATAGAAAAGGGAAAAAATAGAAAAAACATCAAGCAACTATTTTGACAAACTTCTATAAATGAACAAAGGGCAAAATTATAAATACAAATTAATTATGTCATTGAAGGTTTAGTAGACACAGGCCAGAAGTAACAGAAATTTTAGCAGAATTTTGGCATCTAAGTTGCCCCCCCCCAGGAGGTAAATGTTTAACTTTTAGGAACTGAAAAGTTAACCAGGGTAAAATGGAGTGCATTATGGCTGAAATGTGTATGGCCAGAAAGGCATAGTGAATGAGACTTATTACAACAATGAAAAATATTCAGATTAACATTCTTCCATTCTCAGAAATGAACCACAAATTAACATATGTTGTTGGGAAAAGTATCAAAAGGTATTATGAAAAACTACCAAATATTCAGGTTGTATAAAAATAAGTCACAACAACTGCTGATCTTTCAAAGGCACCCACAGTGCTATCTTTAAAATGGTTAACAGAGAAGCCTATCTGGGTTCATCAATGGCTCTTAACAAAAGATAAATTTCAGGCCTTAGAGTAGCTGGTACAGGACCAGTTAAATGCCCAGTATATTGAAGAATCAACCCAGCCTTAGGATTCTCTTGTATTTGTTAGCAAAAAAATCTGAAAAATGGATAATGATATCAGATTTAAGAGTGGTAAACAAGTTAATTCAGCCTATCAGCTCTCTACGATCTGGGATCTTTTTGCCTTCTCTGTTACCTAAAGAATTGTCTACCATAGTTATTGACTTAGAAGGCTGTTTCTTTACTATACAGCTACAAAAACAGGACAAAGAAAAATTTGCCTTTACAGTGCTCACTTTTGATAATTCTCAGCCTACAAAGAGATATCAATGAAGGGTTCTCCCATAGGGAACATTAAATAGCCCTATTATGTGCCAATGTTATTTATGACAGTCGTTATACGTAATATGTAAACTATTCCCACATGGATCCAGGATCAGGTACCTACAACATGTAGTCCTAAAAGTGGGACAGCAAAGGAGGTGATGTGGTTAAATGTGCATGGATAAGTGAAGTTGGAAGGAAAAAGTAGCAGAGTATTCTGTACTCTCAACTCAGGGGACTGGAAAACTCATTTTAGCAAGCTGAAGAAAACTTGATTCTAAGTAAATAGAAACACCGGAAGAAATGACATGAAATCAACTTTGGACATTTTTGGACTTCTTAGTCCCTCTGCTTTCCTTCAAAAAAATTCAGAAAAGGAAATAAAAATACAGTCTATTATTTTAAAATAAAGAAAATAACACTCTCAAGGGTGGGAGTAGTGATTGCCAAAGAGACCATTATACCTACCTATATCTTAGGCAGGTTTATACTATTTCAAAGGTCTCTGGAACATATAAGAATAGCTTCATATCAAGGTGATTTATGGACCTTTTTGGGCTGCTTCTTATAGAAAAGGATAATGATATGGATAAATTCTTTATACTAAAAATAATTAAGGTAAATAATAATAATATGGGGGTTAGATGGTTCTGAATTCTCAAGAAATTCAGAATCTTCTGTTTTTAACTAGAGCTCAAGATTTGATTCAGATTTTTTCTTTTGACTGGTAACCAAATTTTTGAAGTTTCCATTTCTGGTTTCATAAGTTGTTGATTATGAGGCACTGGTTTATCCTCAGTAAACTCCAAGCTCGCTAATATCTCACAGGAATATCAACCAATGAAGACCTCTATCATGGAAAGAAAAAAAAATATTTAAACTCTCCTAACAAAATCAACTCAAGAACAAAAGATTCTAGTGCTTAATATTAGGAAGATATATATGAGCTAATGTATACTGATAAACCAGCTGGACTCTATTTTAAGATCAGTAGCCATTTTGTTTTTAGATCAAAATAAGTTCATTTCTGTTTTCCATAAACTTAAGTAGATGTGTCTCAGAATTTGACTTGACTGTGCCTTGAATATTTTTTTAATTAAGATTAATCTATCTCTAAATCTTGACTCACAGCAACCCTTATAAAGAAAAGGTATTCTGTCAAATAATTTTGAGCTATTCTGCCAAGTTTCTACATGATGCAGGATATTTTACACACACTGTGAAAATGTGTCACTGGTTTATTGTGATTGATTTAATAATGAGCTGAATGATCTGTGGTTAGACAGAAGATAATGGACAGGAATATTTTTGGGGGGGGTGGGGATGAAGAACTCAGAATAAATCTGTGTGCACAAGAGCAGCCAGAAAAAGCAAGACACAGAAAGAGTAAGACATACAGAATAAGAAGAGGTAAAAAGCCCACATGGCTGAACACAGATTGATAGAAATAGGTTAACTTAAGTTGTAAGAGCTAGTTGGGAACAAGCCTAAGCTAAACGGCAAGATTTCATAATTAATAAGTCTGCATGTCATTATTTGCAACATGGTGGTCCCCAAAAGAAAATCCAACTATAACTATACCTACATCACCAAAATTAACTCTAGAAAATTCTCACCCTTTAAAACATCCTGGTCTGGTCTTACAGTGTTTGATCTCTATAAGCCCATCTCTCTCTCTCTCTCTCTCTCTCTCTCTCTCTCTCTCTCTCTCTCTCTCTCTCTCTCTCTCTCTCTCTCTCTCTCTCTCTCTCTCTCATATTCAATGCTGTTATTTTAAACCCTGCTTTAGGAAGACAACCCTGACTGACCAAAAATAAAGCTTGCCCCAATTTGACTAAAACATGATTAATGGTTTTTACTCTCATTTATTAGGATTAACAATATCTAGATTTCATACTAATGCTCTCCTATAAAATACCTTTGAGAAGATTGAGTCCTAGTATAATATGTTTAAGGTTATTGAGTTAGGGGACAGAGAAGAAGGCACATTATAAGAGTCCCAAATGCTTCCTCTGAACGTCTAGTTTGCATTCATAACAATAATTTAAAAAGAGGCTTCAGGCTGAAGTTGACTGTGTGGCAGGATGAGTGATTTCTGTTTCACTCCAGGCATTTTGGTTATAGTAGATCTAGCACCTCTCCCCAGAGCTGCCAATATCTTTTTCTAGGAATATAGTACCAGCTGCCTAGAGCGTTTAAGATTTTTTTTTTTTTTTTTAAAAAAAAAACTCAATGAGTCTTTATAATTATTTGGAAGAATATTTTGTTATTTTTTTCTTTACTATAAAAACAAACATTGTAAAACATTTTAAAATCTTGAAGACTATTAAAAACCATTAACTATACAGATACAATAATTATTACATTTGCTTGATTTTTCCCCAGTCTTTATTTACAATTATTATATAATTGAGGTGATACAAAATAGTTATTTTATGTATAGTTTCAAATATAAATATTTACTCATAACTAAATGTTGGAATGTATTTATTGTAGATAAAATAAAATACCTGCCTTCCTTGTTTGGAAAGGTAACTTTAAAATATCAGGTCTCACTAGATTATCTACTTATCTTAACTAGGATTTTTTTTCCAGAATTTTGCAAAATGACCTCTGTAGATGTATCAATGACATAATAAGCTATTTTTTTATTTCCTATTGATAAGACTGATGAACAATTTAATTTGTTTCAAACTTGTTGGTGTATACCCTTTGATACTGCAATGTCCTTTGCTTGGAATCTGGGGCTTCTGAGTTCTGAGATTTTCCTCCAATGAATCCAGACAATATGTCAAGCCTAAATGTTTTATCTCTGGTTCTAGCTCTTCTCTGTCTCTGTCTCTCTGTCTCTGTCTCTCTTTCTGCTTTTCCCTTCCTTTCTATTTATGTCTTTTGTGGATATTTTGTAAAGTGTTTTGATGATTTCTGGAATTGTCAGTCTAGTTAATTCCCGCGTCTTGCTTTGGTTTATAGATTATCTAAAGTTTTATAAAATTTTCTAGAAAAGTAATCACTTGGTAATTATCCCCATTTTAAGGTGACATATACTGACAAATATCAGTCATTCTTATTTCATTGTGTTTTGTCATCACATTTTATTTTATTCATTCTTCTTCAGTCTACTTCTCAGCATATTATTTCAACTACTGTCTTATATAAGTAGCTTTAACGACTAAACTTTCTGTAGACCACTTTCTCAACATCACACCTGCAGTTCTGACTGGGCATGGGGACAGGTTTAATTCAACTCTGTCCCTTTAAATACTTCTTCTACAGTAAACCTGAGATAGGGTAGTGTGTTGATATATTGTATATTTAATAAAGTCAGCCTGGAATATCTGGGAACAGAATCACCCACAGTTAAGCCAAGAAGGTCAGAGAATGGTGAGCCATATCTTTAATCCCATCACTCAGAAGACAGAGATATTTTTTGTATTTTAGTAGCTCACACCTTACCTTTAATTCTAACTAGGATTATGATGCAGAGTTGAACCGGAAGTGAAACAGCTGGCCACGGACAATATTTAAGGCAGAAGGAAGCAAAGATTCAGGCATTCTGCAGAGGCAACCAGTCAGGCTGAGGACTCTTGAAGATAGCATTTACCCTGTTGGACCTGAAGAGTTGGTTGGGTGAGAATTGACTGTGGTCTCTTTCCTCTCTTATATTCCATCTTTTCCCTAATATCCGGCTCTGGATTTTCATTATATACTAACTAGAATGTATGCAATAGGTATGAAGTACAATTTCCCTTTGTTTATGGTTGGGTCTAATTAATTACTTACTTAGACATTTATTTTCATTTTACAAATAAGACCATAGTAGATAATTGCATTTTATTACAAAGCATGATTGTGTTTTCAGAGCCTGCTGATGTTTGCAACACATTAAACATTCTATTAATATCTACTGAAGTATCCTTTTTCTGTCTATCCTGAAAGTCCCATTAAAGTGGGAAATTTGTTTTATTTTCTGTTATATATTATGTCTTATTTTCTGTTATATATTACAGTAACTAAAAACTTACACTTAGCAAAGTTGTAGAATATATATGTTATATACATATGTGTTAATATAATGTACTTTTTGTGAATTTCTTACATAAGTACTGTCTTGTCTTCAGTACTCTGCTGTCCTCTTTACTCCCTTCAAATTTCATTGCCTTTGATTCTTTACATACTTGTATATGCATATAAACTTATAAATTTAACCTTATCAATGTCTCTGGTTCTCTGGTTTTGATTGTATGACTGTGTGCTTAGAGCTGACAACTTAAGATTAGATCTTCCATCAGGAGACTTTCCTTGGAGAAGATTGATTCTTCTCTCTGCAGCCATGAATTGCCTATAGCTGTTCTCCCAAGAGTAGGGATGTGTGACATTATATCATCCACACTCTTGTGTCATCTGGTGTCATTTTACAAGTCTTGTCTATCCAGACATATTGTTGAGATGCCATGATGCAGCATTCCAGGCACATAAAAGCATCACTACATCCTAGATGATGCCTTGGTTCTCTAGCTCTTACAGTCTTTTATTCTTCATTTTCTATACTGTTTTCTGAGCCTCAGGTATGAGGATGGCATTATAAATGCATCAATTGGAACTGGACACCCTGTGGTCAGTAGTTCTGTATATTTTCACCATTTGTGGTTTTCTGTAGTTATATACATCTGCAAAGAAAGAAAGAAAGAAAGAAAGAGAGAGAGAGAGAGAGAGAGAGAGAAAGAAAGAAAGAAAGAAAGAAAGAAAGAAAGAAAGAAAGAAAGAAAGAAAGAAAGAAAGAAAGAAAGAAAGAAAGAAAGAAAGAAAAACAGTAACAACAACAAAAACAAAAGAAAACCTTTCTCAGTGAGGGATAAATGATACACAACTTTAGGGTCTATGATATTTAGAACAGCATATGATTTTCTATAAAAAGTGAATACTATTTGCAAATATCATGATTAAAGCATAGCAGAGTTAAGGACTTTAGTGAAATAAATGGTTATCGATTTGTTTAATTGAAAGTGTCATTTTAAAAAATGTGACTATATTTATTTACAATAAAGTTATACTTAGTGCTTTATTGGCTATAGCCTGAAGTTTCTCACCTGACCTAGCTTCAAGGTCGAGACCCACAGTCCCACAGCTGCTTAGTCTCAAATAATCACACAAAGGTTATTAATTACAGACTGTTCTCTAAGATCCATGGCTGAGCACTGGGCAGAACTCCTGGTCCAGCTTAGAGCAAGGGAGGAGAGTCTGTATAAGCAAGGGGATAGGGATTATGAGTAAAATTCTCACAATGTTGGCTAGCTGGAGCTCTGGGGAGCTCACTGAATCAAGACTTGCCATGGGGGAACCATCTGGACAAAGAGATAGGCCTTCCAAGGATAGGCAACTGTCGACTGGCATAGGCAGTGTGTGGAGCCTCCAGGGGTGAGATCAGACTGTGTTCCTGTGCATTGACTGGCACCTTGGAGCCCATTCTCTGCAGAGGAACACCTAACCCAGTCTTGACTTTAGGATGAGGAAATTGGACTTACCTGGAGTGGGTGCTTCATGCTGAGCTGACCCACCTTGGGACTTCTTGCCCTTTTGTGGGAAGAGATGAGTGGATGGGGAGGGGCAAGGCTGAAGGCTGACTAGGAGGTATTGGGAGGAGGGAAAGGACAGGGAGCAAGGGATACATAAAAATGACAATTATTTAAATAAAAAAATAACAAAACAATTACAGACTGTTTGGCCTATGACTCAGGCTCATTAGCAACTTGCTCTCACTACTTAATTCAACTCATTTTTATTAATGGGGGGAGTATGCATGGATTTCCCAGGAAAGAGGAAATAAAAGAATTCTTATAGGTGAACTAGGAGCAAGTGGAGATCAGAACATGAGGGACTGGGTTGGGGTGAAAGAGATTATTAGAAAGGGGCTGGGCTTATTTTGGGGTCAGGTAGAATCCTAGTGCAAGGGAAATGCTCAGGAATCCACAAGGATGACCCAAGCTAAAACTCCTAGTGGCTACAAAGCCTGAACTGGCTATCTCCTGTGAGCAGGCAAGACTTCCAGTGGAAGGACTGGGACACCAACCGTAAGATTGAGCCTACCTCTGACACTGCCTGGAGTTCCAGGACTCAGGGGCCAGAAGGCAAAAACCTAAAACAGAACCAAACATAATTAAATAAAACAAGTGTCAACATAATGATACCTAACGATATTCAGCAACGTTCGTAGATTGGTGACCACCCCAATTGCCAGCAGAGAGACTTCATACAGTAACTGATGGAAAAGATTCAGAAATCCACATGTAAACCTGAGGCAGAGCTCAGGGAAACCTACTGAAGAGAGTGAGCAAGAAGTGTAGGAGCCAGAGGGTTCAGGGACAGCATAACAAAATCCATGCGAACAACTAACCTAGGCTCACAGAAACTCAGAGTCTGATTGAACTAACAACCCTGAGACTGAATGGGACTGACCTAGGCCCTTTACATATAAGTGACAATTTTGTAGCTTGGTCTGCTTGTAGGACCTCTAACAAAGGGAGCAGGTGCTATCCCTAACGCTCTGCCTGGTCTTTTTGCTGTCCCTAATATTTTTATGCCAGGCTTTATTAAAGAGAAACTGAGAAGAAGTAGATGGGGGGGGGGGGGGGCGGGGGGCGGCCAGAGGGGAGAAGTAGGAAGGGAAAATGTGGTCAGGAAGTTAAGAAAAAAAAAAAACAAACTCATAAACAAATAAATTTGTGTAATGGCCAGAAGCCAAAATATATAAAGAGAAAGGTAAGGTGTTTTAAATATTAAAAGTCAAAATTTAACCAAAAAATAAGGGAAAATTGCACAAAGATGGGACCTAGATACATGAGGGGATGAGTTGTTGGCTAAGCTGTTAGAGAAATTATTGATTGGTAAGAATTAAAGCCACTGAGATAAAGATCAAAGGTGTACTTTCTACTTATGAATGCTGAAGCTATGCAGAAATAATATAAATTATGAGTGTTCCTACAGTAAAGTCCTCTACAACCTCAATTTACTCAAATTTCAAGAGACCAGTAGGAATCAATGTGTTAGTTACTTCTGTGTTCTTATCCCCAAAATGCCTGAAAGAAGGAACTTAATGGTTAGAGTCTGTTATTCCAGGGAAGGGATGGCAAAAGCTTCTCAGATAATAGTAAGAAAAGCATGTGTCATAGCAGGAGCCGTTCACAAGGTGGCGGAACAATAGGTTCAAACTCTTAGACGTTCCTTAGGCCAATATCCCTAAATACCATAGTCAGAATTTAAATTTCAAACTCTAAAATTGTTTAAACAACCATATTACAAGATTATATTCATAGGGAGAAAGGGAAACAGCTAATTGACATGCAAGTAAAAATCCAAATTGTGTGGATTAAACTAATCCTAGAATGACAGCAAAATCAATACCTGGAGTAGGACCTGAGGAAGGTCGAAAGAGATCGAAGTACACACCAAGAATGCAGAGGGAAATCTTAGAACAGTAAAATAAAATGAAGATGTACTTAGGAGAAATAGACCTAGACAAAATGCCTTAGTTAACATTCACATCATGAAGACTTTTACTAACTACTGTGAGTTATACACACTTTATTACTTCTTTGAGTAAATTTACTTTGAGAAAAGCTATGAAAATTTATTCATATATACATACATATATATATGTATATATATAGCATACTTTCTATATATGTTGTCACCAATTTCATGGTAATAGCTGGTTAGAATTGGGAAGTTGTAAAGATACTTTGCAGCCTGTGATGCTTGAAATATTATTCTTTGGTTTTGCTAAAAAAAAAGTTTGTCTTACTGTTTGTTAGTAATTAGGTAGAACATTAGACTTATTGATACACAAATAGTATTTGAGTCCAATGATGATTGCAATTTTTCTGTATATTAAGAAAATTAGTTATTGGGATAAAAGATAACTCAGTATCTAATTATTAATATGACCTTATGAAAGATGGAAATTATAAAAAAGATATGAATCCTGGTGAAGAATTACTGTAATGTAAATAAGTGATACGAGTTATCTAAATACTAACTGGTACATAGTGGGTATTCAGGAGGTAGTAGCTCTTATTCTTCATTGTGCTGCTGGTACCATTTTAGATATGATCAAAAAGTAAGGGTTATAATCAGCAAAAAGGGAGAGATGTTTGCAGGTAACTACAGCTGAATATCACCCAAAGTTTCAGAAAAATTACATATATATGCATATTTTACGTATAATCATAAATAGTTATATTGCATATGAAATATATAAAACACATGGATATAGTTATAGCTGCTTCAATATACATACTGTAATAGGCGGGCACCCCTATGGCACCCCAGGACACCCCAAGACACCCCAAGATCACGGCTAATGACCACTGTTAACATTAAAGAAAAAGAGAGTTTAATTAATATGAATATGAATACCGGTACACACACATGTGTGGGCCCCAGGCACGGCAGAAAAGCCTGGGGCCCCGAATATTTTCCGGACAGAATTCTTATACCCTACTCTGGGTAGGGGAGGGGGGTATGGGCGGGCTCTGCTCGCTAACAGGGCGGGGCCAAAGGTCCGCTTAGGACAGAGTTTAGGAATGCAGGCAGGCAACCTATTTCCTATGAAACCACCTGAAGAAATTCATTTCCTGGAGCAGGACACATTTTGCAAGCTTCAGAAAGTTCCTGCCTTGGCAAACAATTAACAGTTCTCAGGCAGGGCTTTCCTGGGTGGCCCCACCCAGGTTGCTAGATCGGGAATGAGGAATGTGGTCTCACCAGGTTGCTAGGAATGCAGTCCCAGACAGGCAATGGGGGAACAAAGCTTTTCCGAGAAATAGCCATCTCAACCTTGGCTAGTTTCAGGGACCTCAGGAAGGGGTGAGGGGGAGAGAGTTACAGGATTTTTCTATTTTCACAATACTATACATATATACCCAGTCTCTTTCACACATACAAAGTCAAGAGCCAATTGAAATATGATGTGGTGGCTGCAACTGTAACAGCACATGCCATCATCATAGTTGAACCATTTTTAGCAGGGGTGCCAAGAACTGGAGAAACTTGGAAGATTTAGGTGCTTTGGTTTTAGATGAGTCCTGCTCACTCTACACTCATTGGAATGACAAGGTCCAAATGTAAGTGTGTGGAGTTATCACTCCTTGGCCCTTAGGAGCAGAGAATTCTGAGGCAAACCTAATGGTCAGGCCTGTCATATTAAAATGAGAATAAAATTAGCAAGCTGGGAGCTTGGACGAGAAAGGATCATGGCACATACCTAAGCATCCTCAGAGATATAAAAGCTTCCCTTTGGCCGTTTAGATCATATCCAGGCTATTTTAGTGCTTACATTTTTTTTTTTTTTCTGAAAGTTAACTCTTACAAAATCTGGTGAATCTGCCAATTGTGTAAGCAAGTCAAAACTTGAGGCAAAGCCAAAATTACTCCTATCTTAAAATTACTTATCACTTTGAAAAAAAAAATTCTGTCTGGAAAATTATTCTACAAAGAAGGAAGAGAAGATAATTAAAGAAGATTACATTTTTGAATTTGAGCTTCACCTCTGAACTACACTCTGAAGTGTAGAGAAAAAAGTGATTCATTAACTTTTGTTTTCTAATTATTCAGCAAAAAAAGCTGTTGGTTAGGGTTTGTGTGCACACATGGGGGGTTGTGTGTGTGTGTGTGTAAATGCAACCCTTGCTGCTTCCCTATTAGTCAGAACATATAAAAACTGGAGATGGATCCATCTTGCCACTGTGCCTTCAGAAGATCCAGATTCTCCTCCTGTCAGCATCACATTTCTTTGTATTCACAAGTGTTTACTATCTCAGTCAAACCAGACTCTCTCTTTGCCCTTCATGTCACCTGCTGCAGTAATTGCTGGCACTGGCAGGCTTTTATTTATTAGGAGGAAACCGGAGACTATGCCCTTTGAAATGAAATAGCAAGATCTGTAATGAATAGAGAAGGATTAGAATCTTCCGAGTGTCCTGAAAAGTAAGGCATTTGGGGAGACATTCTCCTCAAATCATTCTGTTCATTAATCTAATTATAAAGACACCGAGGACCCAGGGCAGTAGTGGGCTGTCTTCTCAAAATCAGCAGGAGTCTTTGAGTGCCAGCTGCCCCATGTGGTCCTGAGGGGGAGAATAAGGATGAAACAAGAATACGATTCTGTGGAGTGAGTTTTATTGCTTTGTCTTTGAGCTCTTATAGGAAGGACAAGCACTTGTATGTCTTCTTTTTTGCTTTTAGCTACCTCTTTGTACCCTGTGTGGTACCTACTGCCTTAATTAAGCACCTTGCTCATCTAGAAAGGATGGCACAATGGGCCTTCCACATGTTTATACTGATACCCTTGTGTCATAGAAGGCGTTTTTGAAAATAAAGTTCGTTTGCATTTTTTTCTTAGCCTTATTTCTACTCTCTGCTAAGTATCTACAGAGGCATTCTTCTCACCAGAGGCATTAACTGTGTCTCACTAACTGCACAATTCTACAACTGCTAGAGCAGGGCTAAAAACAACTGGGATTTAACACACCCTAACCTTAAAAAGCCAGATGGTAAGATGTATTCAAATGACTACATCCTAAACACACACACACACACACACACACACACACACACACACACACACACACACAAATATAAGGCAAGTTTTTCATTTATATTAAATAATATAGCTGACAAAACCCCAGAAGACCTGTGAAAACACTGCATGGCAAAATTCTTGCACTTTATAATAAGGCCAACATTCTCAGTCTGTTTCCAGGTACAAAAAAGAAGGAAATGAGCTGTTTTGGGTACATGTTTGCTCTGATCTGGAATATCTTGACACAGGCTTGACAAGTCCTGCTATCTTTGGCTTCTGGGTCATATACTTATCTTAATTCACTGTGTCATTCAGTACTTTGCAAGGAAAAGCATCCATATTTCAGAGCGTGCTAGAGAATGCCAGGCTTCTGCTATGTGTATAATGCAGCATTTTCTCCTTTAGCTTTTATACATTTCATCACTCTTTGGAGCTGGCAGTGACTTACAGACGGTTGAAAAGATATTGGACCCTATGAAGAATGAACTGTGCCAACTTAAAGCTTTTCAGGCACTTAACAGTGAGACATTCTCCTTCCTGCCAGATGTTAGATATGTTACCAGGAAAAGACCAGAGGGCTACACACCATAATTCCTTCAGTCATTCCTTCAAAAGCTGTTATAATGACAAAAAGCAAAAGATGACTTAATATAGTCAAATGTGACATCACATTGTGCCTGTATGTTTCAGTTCATATAAAGTAACTCAGGAAGTCTAAGATTTTAGGGAAAGCACCTACTTCCAGTATGAGTACACGAGGATCTTTCACAAGAAACTCCATGGTTGCTTTAATTTATGTGTTATAATGACTTCAATGTTTTAAAGAATTATATTCAGCTTAGATGCTATAATTATAAATTTATAAATGTTATATTTATATAGTCATATTCAGTACTGAGTTGGAAATAAACATTAATTGAACTAGGCAGGAGGGAAATACTGGTGATAAAATTCTGATTTATTTTCCTTGAAGTTATACATGGTGCCTTTCATCTTGGTGAGCCAAGATGGTAGCCAGCCACACAGTTCTGAAAAATTTTGACTTGTAATCTAGAAAGTGTCTGGATCAGAATTTCAAACTCAACACTCTTCTCTCTTTATTCTCTCTGTCTCTGTCTCTTTGTCTCTCTGTTTCTCTGTCTCTCTCTGTCTCTCTGTCTCTCTGTCTCTCTGTCTCTCTCTCTCTCTCTCTCTCTCTCTCTCTCTCTCTCTCTCTCTCTCTCTCACACACACACACACACACACACACACACACACACAGGAGGGGGAGGGAGAAACACACATATAAAATTTAAAAGGGAACTCCAGGAAATTCCAGAGCAGCAAGCACTCTGAATCACTGAGCCACCTTCCCATCCCCTACAGCTCCATTTTACATTCATGTATATTTATATCTACATCTTACTAAATTTTTAAGAAACAAAGAGAAATCAATTGCCTTTTTGGTTACTATGATGATTTTCTTGATAGTATTTAAGCCACTTTACAACTGTATTAGTCTGTCATCGTTTCATAGTGGACAACATTTT
The DNA here is from genome assembly GCA_033318265.1 of Phyllotis vaccarum. Classification (NCBI taxonomy): domain Eukaryota; kingdom Metazoa; phylum Chordata; class Mammalia; order Rodentia; family Cricetidae; genus Phyllotis; species Phyllotis vaccarum. The sequence continues at coordinate 81,343,498 of JARWLC010000002.1, forward strand.
GATAATGACCTTTCTTGATTCATGTATAAATTGACAGTCTATATGCTAATTATTTAGGTAATAAACTGTAAAAATTAAAGACACAACTTTCAAATAAACTGTTCCTACAATTCATTAATTATTAACTATGTAACCTAGGCTAATTACTTCCTCTTTAAGATTGTTCTTTTGTGAAAAGAACTACATTCCAATAGTCTGCATGTGTTAATGGCTTTACTTTAGATGGTCTGATAATATTGAAGAAAAATTTCTGAAATATACAACTTGTAAGTTATAAATTGTCAACCATTCTAAGCAATATGATGAGCTCTTGTGTTGCCCTGTGCTACTTCATCTCAGACATGAGTCATCGCTTTGTCCACTAATCCAGGCACTAATGTAGTCACTGAGCAGTTATTTTGAGTATAAGCACTGTGTGACAGATGTACAGGTCTATGAGTCCCTGAAAGAATGTCCAAGACAAACCCAAAATAATGATTTCATCAATGTACATCTTGGTGAGCTTTAATTGGGATTATTAGCAGGAGTATTGTTGAGGGGCTACTTACAGAAGTAGGAACGACTCAAAAGTAGCCTCATCCCCCAAATCCCATTTCAACATAGGAGCTTGCAGGCAATTTGACAATAGGACAATCTTGTCTCTTCTCCTTCACTGATCAGAATTCCTTTCCCCAGCATATGTTTACTCTTTTTTAAACTTCTAAGAGAATGTTTCAGAGAAAACTTCTAAATGACAGTATGAACTACTATGCTAGTCCTGGTGTTTAGATAATCTTTATTGTACATAATAGTGAAATGAGGTGCAAAAGCAATCAAGCTGCCAGTTTAACTATGAAATAGGAACCACAAAGTGTGTCCTTAAGTGAAAAGTAAAACCTCACCACTTAAGGACAAAAACAATATGACCTGTCAAACAAAACAAAAGATGCCCCTCCATTGCCCTCTTATATCATCATGGAAAGAAGGTTAAGCACCATGCAGAGACACAGAGAGACTGTGTTTACCTAAGTCTATAATAGTGCTCCATTTAAAGCTTCTTATCCTCTTTCTGTACCTATACGTATAAGTTAATTGTTGTCACAGACATAAAAAACATGAGTATAGGCAGGATTAGGATTTGTTGCTAGACACAGTATTGAATATCCTTTGGAAGCCTTGGAATATAACCATGAAGTAAAACGGAGCTGCTGTAATTGTAGTTACTTCTGAATTGTTGTAAGAACTCAGTTTACACATATTAATAACATTCATAAATTAGGATTTTTATTCAAATGGTCTAATAAGCAGAATTTCCAAATTTCAAGTATATATACCTGACATGTATAAATCAAAGAACAAATTACTATAAGAAAAATGAAAGATAGAGAAATCTCAACTGAAACTACAAGTCTTAGACCAAAGATATGATTTCACTTAACTTTTTATGCTACTAATTTCATATGGTTATCACTTTCTTGTCAAAGTCACAAAAATATTACTGTTTCTAAGAAATGAAATTAGGTGTGGTTAGAGATTAATAAATCAAAACATTTAGATATTAGAAAAATAACAATTTTATATGTTATATAAAATTATATTTATATTCAAAATAATGTTTTAGTGTCCTCATTGGTTTTGTCATCTTGAAACAACCTTGATATACCTGAAAGAAAAAGTGTCTGCTGCTTGGGTTGGATTGTTTTGTAGGCATATCTTTGGGCCATTGGCTTGATCAAGAATTGACATAGGAGGGCTCTGTCTACTATAGGCAGTACCATCTCTAAGCAGGTAGGCTTGATCTATGTAAAAGTAGAATGTCATCCACCTGGCAGAATTCTTCCATGTAATATGTTTCCAGTTACTGCTCTGACGTCCCTCAGAGATGGATTATGACCTGGGAATGTAAGCCTAATAAACACTTTCTTTCCCAAATTGCTTTGCTGTTTTATCACAACAGAGGAGAAACTAGAAAATTAGTATGTGTATATTTAAAATGTAATAAAGCAGGAACATATTTTGTCACCAAATATTCATATAAAATGTCTTTGGAAGTCATTTGGTTTAGAAAAATAGTCAGGAGAGTGATAGGTGCTCACATCAGGAATTTAAGTTTGGTAGAAAATATTTCAAGACTGAAAATCTCTCCAGGTGCATACTTATTGCAAATATTTTTTAAAAGTCAGTGCTAGAAGTAAATTATCTGGGACTGAAATCTAAGTAATTTTTTTCTGAGCAAGGGAGCATGTGTAGATTTGTGGGGGTCCATGTCTCATCAGAGAAAGAATTGGAATAAGCAGAGCAATTACTAAGTCATACAATCAAAACAACTGACCAGTTACTGTAGTATTTGCTGATGTGTTTGTCAGAAACTAACTTGAACACAAGGCACACCTGGAAAGCAACAAGGCAACAAGAAGTAGACTTTTGAAGAGAGGTAAAGAAAATAAGACAAGACAATCATGAAGGGGTGATCTAGACACCCGTGAAATACACACCCATTCCTGACAGCTAGAGTTGTTTATATATCAATTAGCTACAACTTTTTCTAAGAATTTAAGAATATCACCGTGGTGGCTATTTTGTTCATCAATTTGATGACATCTGGAATTAACTAAAACCACAAAGTGGAGAGACACATCTGTGAGGAATTTTTGCTTAATTTGAAGCAAGACGATCTACTTCTAATCCAGATATTTGTTATAGTAAGAAACACATGGATGTTAAGGCAGGAAGACACACTAATCCAGATCTTTTGAGCTGGGAAAACTCATCCCTAATCTGTGCCACACCTTCCACTGGAAGCCTATAAAATTGAAAGAAGGAAGTTTTTTCTCTTTGCCTGCTTGTTCCTGCCTCACTAGTAAATTTTTCATTGGCAATAGAGCCTAGCCTACTTTTTCAGGATTGCAGAAAATACATCAGATTAGCTGAAACATCCAACCTCATGAACTGAGCAACTACTGGATTTTGAACTTTCCATTCATAGCCAGCCATAGGATTATCTGGACCATAACCTGTAATTAATTCTAATATACCCCTTTCTGTACATATAGAGAGAAATTAATTCTAAAAGTTCTGCTACTCTAGAGAACCCCTTCAAGTAAGATAACCTCCTTCAAGTAGGCAAGTGGATACTTCTCTATGATTCATTTTAACAATAAGGATGGTAGCTACCACACTATATGAATATTTAGGCAAAAGGGGCTCCTGATATTATATTTGTGAAGGATGAAAACGTGACTATTTAGATAAATTTAGACAATTGTTTCAATGTCAAAAATACAAATTAAAAACTTAGGTTACCCATTTACAGAGGTAAATCAGTTTTCTGCTTAAATTGAACCCACCTTCTAGTTTTCATCTCTCAATTCTCTATTAGAGGAACTAATAATTCTATTCTTCTAAGTTTAGCCAACATAATCTAGGATTCCTCTTGTTCCTCTTCTCAAGGCAACTCTCTAAGGGGATTCCAGCTGCTCTTACTCTAGTGCCTCAAGCTAATTCATATGTGTTTGTATGGGTCAGTGTTCATTATATTTTTTTAAATTTCTAATTTATCCCCTAGTTTATCCCTCAATATTTACATCAATCAGTGCCTATCCTCAGAAGCTTTCTTCAGCTCTACCCGATATAACAGGTCTTTTCTTTTCCTGTAATATGATAAAATTACCACATGACCATATTTCATTTCATGTACTATAATGATAACTCAGGTATATCATGCCCACAGATTGCAAGTCTTCTTAAGCCAGGGATTTTGTGTGATTTATCTTCGTATCTTTGGTATTAAGTTAAATCAATACCTGAGACGCAAAAGTGTCTAAACTAAGGAATGCATGTGTAAAACTAATGAATGTTTACAAAGTACAGCTTACATTTCCTAGTCACTAACTTGGCAGTTAAGGTATGTGAAGAGAAATTTAAATCATAGCTGGAGTAATTCTTAGAAATATTTTCATTAAATAAGTTTCTTTTCCATTCTCCCTGTCTTCATTTCTTCTTTTCTTTATTATTTCCTTTTCTCTCTCCTTTCTCTTCTCTTCTCTTGCCATCATTCAACCTTCCTTCTGTAATTACTTCTTCCTCCTTACATTTCTTCTTTCTTTTTTACTTTTTTCTTTCTTAATGTTCCCTCTTCCATTTTTCCTTTCCACTATGGAATGAATGCAGAAGCATCATCTTTGAAGAGAGCTTCTAAACAGACTATAAATTTCTAGAAGTCACAATAACTTGTACACAAAGAGGCGATAAACTTGCTAAAGGCACCTCTCTTTAAATGAATACGTATATATACACTTACAATAAGGTCTCTTAACCCTGGGTGCCCAGAGGTCCCAGACTGCTTAGCAGTCCGCCACTGCTTAGGCTCCCAAAATGACTGAGACACTTAAATTAATTTTAAGCTGTTTGGCCTATGACTTAGGCACATTGCTAGCTAGTTATTTCATCTTAACTCATCACATTTCCATTAATCTGTCTTCCATGCGGCCCGTGGCTCACCTGTGTTCTTTACATGTTTCTTTTTTGGTGGCTAGATCAATCTGTCTCTGACTTTGCCCTTCTCCTACCTATGCTCTGATTTCCCTTCTTACTTTTTTCTACGGTGCCTGCCATGGGCCAAAACAGCTCGTTTATTTAAAGATTGATATTCACGGCATACAGAAAGACATTTCTACATCACCTCCCCCTTTCTGTCTAATCAAAATGGTTTCAATTTTAACATAGCAAAATTACATATAACAAAGTAGCTACCAAGCAAGAGTTACAGTTACAATATTCACTTTATTTTTATTTAGCAAAATTAAAGAAAATACTCTTATCAACCTTATCCTTATGAATCTAAAGTTTTATACCCAATATAGCTTTCAAATGACTAAGAAAAACTATACCTATAACTATCAAATCTTTAACTACATCAAAGACCACAGAAGGATATATTTACCCAAGTAAACCAGAAGTGCAAGCAACTTCTAAAATCTAGAAATGACAGAGATGACACCTATCTACCTGGACAGTCACCCAAAGTTCCTTTACAAAGTTGGGGCATCCATCTTCAGCCTACAGGCCCAGAGTCTCTTTTCATTTCAGTGAAGCAGGAAATCCGCTCTGCCCATTCTGGTATAGGTCATCAGTCACTTCTCCTTGTGTCCTGAAGAATGTCTGACAGTTTTCTCTGCAAAGCAGAAACCTGAATGACCATCTTGGCTTGTTCTGCCAAATTTCAGAGGTCAGCTTCCTATGCAACTTGCATGTCTGGTTTAAACAGCATGTTGTCGAGTAGTCAATACAAGAACATGTTCTTGTCTAGTGGCTAACTGTTGCCACAAAGAAAGTAGACTCCATATGGAGTTTCTTAGATGCCCATTTTTAGTTTAAGTAGATTGGTGCTGCCAGGAACAGATCTGTCTCACTGTTCAGAAAAGTCTAAGTTCTTAAAATATTTTAAATGCCATATTCTATAGGTCTTAGAAGTGTTTGAAGATTACCCATTTAAATGAAATATATCTTTGTATATCTAAAAATCTAACTGACATGCATTTCTTAACTATACATTACAATTTTAAATGAGTTACATAAACATCATACCTTAAACAAGAGTAGAAAAATACATACAGCATAACAAAATTGACCTTAAATCTGCAAACAAACCAAAGTCCACACCAATGCAAAATTAGCTGTTTTAAGATTAATAGCTAATTTCCTGATCAAAGTAAATTCAATAATCTAATTTTTTAAAATCATTCATATACCATATCCCCTTTTTCAACTTAGAAAGAGATTAACTATGACCATTAACCATTTATAATGAAAACAAACATTTATAAACAATATTTTTGGAATTTGGGCATAGGTTTCCATTACTATTTCCTGCTGATTGAGGGGCCCTGGCAATCTTACAGATTCTTGAGACTGGATCATCTTAGTCTGCAGCCTTGTAACTGATGTGACCATCTCTTCCCATCAGAGAATTTTCAAGCGGTCTTGGTTGCTGAAACCATATTTGCCTGGAAGCAATCCACAGGTTCTCATCTTCTGTGGAAACAAAAGCAGAACTCTTCCAAAGCAATAAATCCTTAGACACAAATTTCAAAATCAAGATATCTTTAAAATATATATTCTTGTTTAACCTAGCAGCCTTTTCAATCCATTGTCTTTCTGGAGTTAGCTCACTAACAGTTAAAACATTAAAAGAAAACACAATAATAAACATAATCTAGATTCTGTGTCTATTTTTCCATCTTTATGTGGCTTATTATATTTTTATTACTCTATTTCTCTTTTTTATAGACTTTCTCTCCCTTCTTTCTTTTCTCTCTGAAGCCTATGCACATTTTATACACATTGTAACCTGTTTACAGGGTTTTGTTTTTGGTTTTGGGGTTTTTGTTTTGTTTTGTTTTGTTTTTGGGTTTTTTTTTTTTTTTTTTTTTTGGTCTGAATCTGTTTTATTGTGAATCCTTAATTATCTTCCAACCAGAAGAGCTTTTAAAATGCTACCACTCTCTTAAAGAGCTGTTAGCTTGCTCTTACATCTTAACTCAACCCATTTTCATTAATTTGTCTGCCACGTGGCCCATGGCTCACCTGTGTTCTTTACATGTTGTTCTTTTGGGCTTCTGGCTCCTTCTCTCTCTGACTCTGCCCTGCTCCTCCTCCTACCTACTCTGATACCTCTTCCTACTTTTCCTATGGTGCTTGTCATGGGCCAAAACAGCTCTTTTATTTAAAGATTGCTATTCACAGCATACAGAAAGACATTCCTACATCACTTCCTCTTTTCTGTCTAATAAAAAAGGAAGGCTTTAATTTAAACAAGGCAAAACTATATATAACAAAACAGTTATCAAATAAGAATTATAGTTATAACATATAGTTTATTTGTATTTAGTAAACTTAAAGAAAATACTTTTATTATTTATTTTATCTTTAGGAATTTAAAGTTTTATATCTAATATATTTTTCAAATGACTAAGAAAAATTGTACTTATAACTATCCAATCTTTAATTATATCAAAGATCACAGAAGGATATATTTATTTAAGTAAACTAGAAGTTTAAGTAACTTAAAATCTAGAAATGACAGAGGTGACACTTATTTGTCTGGACAGTCACTTAAAGTTTTTTATAAAGTTGGGGCATCTATCTTTAGTCTATAGGGTTAGAGTCTCTTTTTATTTTAGTGAAGTACGAAATCTGTTTTGTCTATTTATTAGTCTTGAGTTTTGAAGAATGTTGGATAGTTTTTTTGTAAAGTAAGAACTTGAATGACCATCTTGGCTTGTTTTGTCAAAGTTTAGAACTCATTTTTATAGGGAACTTGTATGTCTAATTTAAACAGTATACTGTCAAGTAGTCAATATAAGAACAGGTTCATGTCTAGTGGCTAACCGATGTCACAAAGAACCTAATCTCTATATGGAGTTTTTTTCATGTCCATTTTTGTTTTTTGATTGGTGTTGTCAGAAGCAAATCTGTCTCACTGTCTAGAAAAGTCTAAGTTTTTAAAATATTTTAAATGTCATACTTTGTAGGTCTTATAAGTGTTTGAAGATTATTTATCTAATTGAAATATATTTTTGTATATTTAAAAATTTAACTAACATGTATTTTTTAATTATATATTATAATTTTAAATCAGTTATATAAACATCATATTGTAAACAAGAGAAGAAAAATATATTTAGCATAACAAAATTGACCTTAAATTTGTATCAGTAAACTAAAGTCTATATTATTTTAAAACATTTTGAGTTTAACAGTTGATTTTTTGATCTAAGTGAATTTAATAATCTAACTTTTAAAAAATCATTTATATATCATATTTTTTGAAAGTGATTAATTATGACTATTAACTATTTATAATGAAAACAAACATTTAGAAACAATATTTGGGGAATTTGGGCGTAGTTTTTATTTTTATTTTTTGTTGATTATGGGGTGTTGAAAATCTCATGGGTTCTTGAGACTGGATCATAGTCTGTAGTCTTGAAGCTTATATGGCCATCTTTTTTTATTAGAGATTTTTTTTAGGGGGTCTTGGTTGATGAAACCATATTTGTCTGGAAGTAATCTACAGGTTCTCATCTTTTGTGGAAACAAAAGCAGAACTCTTTTAAAGCAATAAATCTTTAGACACAAATTTTAAAATCAAGACACCTTTAAAATACATATTTTTGTTTAACTTAGTAGCCTTTGTATTTGTAATCTACTGTCTTTTTGTAGTTAGCTCATTAACAATTAAAAAATTAAAAGAAAACATAATAACAACCAAAATCTAGATTTTGTGTTTATTTTTAATCTTTATGTGGCTTATTATATTTTTATTATTTTATTTTTCTTTTTAAAGCCTTTTATCTTTTTTTTGAAGCCTATGTACCTTTTATACACATTGTAACCCATTTATAGGTTTTTTTTTAATCTGAATCTGTTTGTGAATCTTTAATCATTTTTTAACTATAAGATCTTTTACAATATACTCTCTTAAAGAGCTATGTAGTTTTTGTAGACAAATCTGAATCACTAAGTTCTCTTAAAGGGACCATGTCTGTTTGTGGCCAACAAACAGAGCAGACCCAAGACAATGTTGCTACTAAGTATCTTTGTTTTTGTTTTTTTGTTTTTTTTAAATAAGCAGAAACCTTAAACCAATAACATGTTACTGAGTCTTCTGTGAGATTTTAGGAACTGGCTTGATTATAGTTTATACTGTCTGTCGCCAGTCTGTCAGCACCATTTTGAATGTGGCCCGGAGGCTGAGCTTTCTCTGTACAATGACCCACTTCAGATATACAATTTGGAAGCTGCTTTGCCTCAGTTTTTGTGCTAAAACCCTTTTTAAACATTTTTAGGCTTTAAATGGATATTTTGTCCACCTAGGGACATTGGGTGCCATCTGTTATAATGTAGTTTCTTGATCTTGGGCAGCCAGAGGCCCACACATAGACCTACAGACCTACAGCCCCAGACCCCTTAGCCACCGGCTGTTGCTTAGGCTCCAGAAATGACTCAGATGCTTATATTAAGTTCATGTTGTTTGGCTTATGGTTCAGGCACATTGTTAGCTAGCTCTTACATCTTAACTCAATCCATTTTCATTAATCTGTCTTCCACATGGCCTGTGGTTCACCTGTGTTCTTTACATGTTGTTCCTTTGGGCTTCTGGCTCCTTCTCTCTCTGACTCCACCTCTGCTCCTCCTACCTACTCTGATACCTCTTCCTACTTTTCCTATGGTGCCTGTCATGGGCCAAAACAGCTCTTTTATTTAAAAATTGCTATACACAGCATACAAAAAGACATTCCCACATCAAAGAGCCACATAGTTTTTGCAGATAAAGCTGAGTCAGGAAGTTCTCTTAAAGGCGCTGTGTCTCTGTTCACTGCCAGCAAACAGAGTAGACCCAAGAAATGCTGCTTCTAAGAAACCGTCTTTGACTGTTTCCTTTTTGTTCAATATAAACAAAAACCTTAAACCAAGCACATGCTACCAAGTCATCTGTGATACTTCAATAACTGGCCTGGTTGCAGCTTATGCTCCCTGCCACCAGTCCATGGCCGCCATTTTGAATGTGGCCCGAATGCCACGCTATCTCTGTACAAGGACCCACTTCAGATACACAGTTTGACAGCTGCTTTGGCTCAGTTTCTATGGTCTAGAGCCTTTTCTAATCTTTCTCAGTCTTTATGTTTGGCCAATGTTAGGACATCATCTGTTACAATAAGGTCTCTTATCCCTGGGCAGCCAGAGGTCCAGACCCACAGACCTGAAGCCCCAGACTCCTGAGCCGCTCTCCACTGCTCAGGCCCCCCAAATGACTCAGACACTTATATTAAGCTTGTGCTCTTTGGCCTATGGCTCAGGCACATTGCTAGCTAGCTCTGTCATCTGAACTCAACCCATTTCCATTAATCTGTCTGCCTCGTGGCCCGTGGATCACCTGTATTTCTTACATGTTTCTTCTTTGGCAACTGGGTCAGCTGTCTGACTCTGCCCTCCTTCTCCTAACTATTCTGATTCTCCACCTATGTTTTCTATAGTGTCTGTCATGGACAAAAACAGCTCCTTTATTTAAAGATTGATATTCACAGCATACTCAAAGACATTCATATGTGTGTATATATATATATATATATATACACACACACACACACACACAGCACTTAGACTAGACATAGGATTCACTTATGATGGCATATCCTGAAGACTAATTCACAGGAAAAGTACATATATATATATATAATTATATAAAGACCATATGTAAATATACATTATATATTTAATATATTTATATGTAGTGTATAATACACACACACACATATATACACACACACCATATATATGAACACTGAAGCTGTATTTCCGATTCATGAGCAAAGAGTTTGAACACTTTATACTCAAAATAGTACCCAAGACTGTGGATTATGTACTGACCAAACCACCTGGAAAATTTAAAACACATGTAACTTATTCTTACCTTGGAGCAGCCTAGCTCTTGTCAGAAAGCTCTCTCTAGGCATAAAATGCTTCCTAGAGGTCCTCTGTAGCTCAAATTTTTCACAATTGCCTCCCACAGTTTTCTGTGATCATAGTGCCTCAGGATGTATACCACTTTCATTTTAAATTAAGAGACAAGAATTTCTAGTTTGTTCTGAAATATTCTAATAAATGTACTCTCCTGTTAAAAGGACTGAAATTCCAAAAGGACATAAAGTTTAGATCACATGAAATCTATAGTTGTGTATAATTTTACAATGAATTTTGAAAAGAAATCTGTGTTAGTTTAGCAAAAGGAAAAGAATAATATACACATAATCTTAAAGTTAAAAATGAGAAATTTTCAACATAGAGTTACTCCTTAATCTTCTGAAATGCCATGTTCCTCTCAATATAACAGGGAATGAACTAAAAGATTCCGTTTCAAGTCATTCTGAAAGATAGAATCTGAAGCTGAACAGATAATATAGGTATAATGTGCTTCAGTTTTAACTGTAGAGTACCATGTGAGAAAAATAAACACTATACATACATATTTATAGTGTGTAACATATGAATTACATACATTTTGTTTTGGAAAAGATACTCTGATTTAGTTGTAAATACCTGACTCTATAATTTCAAGATATTATAAGAAATGTCCACTTTAATGTAATATAGTTATAATTTTATGTTTGGATAAGTAATGTTTTAATTGAGATTATAACATTTGATCCTATTTTTGCCTAGGTAACATTTTCTTTAATATAACAAATGTTTTCATTCTTCAAAACAGTCTATATATAATACCAATTTTTTGGATTAAGGGATCCAATGTCAACTGTCTTGAATAGGCTTAATAGAATAAATTTCCAATCTGGCATAAATATCATGCCATTAAATCTATTCTTGCTTATAAGAGGAAATATTGTGTTGAAAAACGCATTTCATCCACATCTGAAACATTAGCATAATGTGAATTCTCTGGTCTACCTTCATGCATGAAACAATATAAACTATGAAGTTCAGGTTATTTCAGCCTTAAGTCTCCAACACTTCCCAGAAGTTATGACGACAGAGTTTTGAGCTACTGGAAACATTGCTGAATGAAACCAAGGACACCGTTACCATGTGCCCTTCCAGACTGAACAATGCAGACTGATAGTGAAAAGATAGCCATGGGTTAGTTATGTGTCCATCATTTCACTTTGACATATTCACAGAAGGCTAAGGAACTCAGCTAGAATATTAATTCTAAAAAAGGGGCCCATGAAGAAAGTTACAGCTGATGTTAGAAAGGTGGAGAAACAGGACAAAGAACATATGGACATCTTATATCTACATGAAATGTGAAAACAAATACCAGCAAAACAACCCAAACTAGGAAGGGATCAAAGAAGAAAGCTCAGTATTCATGGGTTTTTTTTGGTATAATTTATGTTCAATGATTTACTGGGAGTTTTGATTTTGCAAAAAGGTTTATTGATTATAATTCACACAGAGTGAAATTTACTTTTAAAGAGCATATTTTTTCTAATGTCACAGATATTTGTACAGATTTTGATATTCATGTGATATTTCATTTTATGTACTTGATGTATAGTAATTGTATAAGAATAGTAGGAATATTATCCCCTCAAATATTCACTATTTCTTTGTGTTGGGATATTCACACATCACCTTTACCACTTTTTAATTTTTTACATATTTACTTTGATTAATTTAGATACATGCTCACCACTATACAACCACTACTATATTCAAAAACTAGAATATTTTCACTATCCCCTACATTTCTCTTTAAAATCCATTTCTTTAAGCAAGTAAACATTAATGCTAGTGATACAATCTATCTGAAAATTAAGCTCATCTAGATATAGATAGTTCAATAGCCATGTCAAGTAACTGGATGAAGACTATATCTTTGTAATGTAACTTCCACTTTAAAAGAGTTTTCTTTGATGGTGGTGTTCTTGTTGACACTTCTCACATCAAAAAGCATCTTTGAATTCATGGTTTAAAATAGACATTCTGTCTACATGTTGCATCAGTCAGTTGTAACAACAGCACCTCAGGTAGAGGCAAGAGGTTTAAGAGGGCAAAGATAGCCTTGGCTACCTGACAACTTCAAAGACACACTGGGATTTGTGCAACCCTGCTTCCAGAAACATTAGAAATATCTGATGCCTATGACTGACATCTGCAACCGATTAATAGTCAGATTGAGAGAGTTGAAAGACGGCAGGTGAGGAAAGTGCATTCCTGAGTGTGCCTGAGAGGGTTTCTCTGAGTGACATGAATGCTGTATGCAAAGAACTCTGCACCCACCCTGGAATGTGAATGGGCCTGTATTATATGCTGGGGCCTGAAAGGAGAGAGAAGCCAGACTCTCAGTGTCACCTTTATTTCTGTTCTCTCTGCTTTCTTGCTGCCTTATTGTGAATAGCATCTTTGGGTTATGATCTCTTATCCAGAGTGCGCTGCCTCATCTAAGACCCTAAGTAATGGTGTCACCAAGTAATGAACTGAAACATCAGGAATCATGCAGCAATAACTCCTCCATCCTTTAATAAGATTATTTTTCTTGCATAGGAAAAGTGACTAACAAACCTACTGCATCAATGTTTGTCATCATAAGTATGTAGTTCAAATGATTCTTAGGAACCTTGACATCTACAAGTTGTGCTCTCATCAGAAAACAGAAAAGAGTACATGTGACTGCTACTAGCCACCAGGAACTCACGTATACAAGAATTTCTATTTCCCACACTTTCAGAGAAATCATATGAAGATTGCATTTTAAGGATAATAACACATCACTGCTATTAGATGAGAAAGATAAGCACCATATTTTTAATGCCTGATAAAATGGCCATAGAATATTGTCATAATAAATTTATGTAATTGGTAATGGACTTTTATAAATGAGTTAAATACGGATAACCTAACTAGAAACTCTGAAAATTAGTAAAGTCAGAATATTTCAGGAATATTATGAAGTAATATTATATTTTATAAATGGATAAACACTAATTTAACTCAAACTTGCCTTTTTCAGTAAACATTTGTAGTGGATTTATTATGTTACATTGTAAATAATTGTCCCACCTACGAGTTTAATAAAAAAGTAGTGATTGGCCAAAGGCAGATAGGAAATATGGGTGGAGTTACCAGACTAAGAAAACTCTGGGAACAGGAAGAACCGAGCAGAAATGCCACGGAGAAGGCAGAATAAACAGAAAACAACTATGCTGCTCTGAGAAAGGTACCAAGCTGCATGGCTAAACAGGATAATATGGGTTAGATTAACAGCAAGGGCTAGCAAGTTATATGCCTGGGAACCAGGTCAATCAGCATACAATTAATACAAGTTGTCTGTGTGTTTCAGTGGGACTATGGGACTGTGGGTCTGAAAGTCCTGGCCACCAGGCTAGGCTGGAAAGTCCAGGGCAGAAACCTCATACAACAAACAGTTGTTTTATGTTTTTGATTTTTCTTTCCTACTACAGTCTGAAAGCAATTTTTCCTTTCAAAAGCAAAATGTAGTTACTGGAATGTGGACTATTACCATCTTTTTCATAAGTATTTTTGAACACTAATGCAAACCTACAAGGGCATTTATTAAATTTAAAGTAATGGAAAATGAACATTGCTCTAGTACTAAAGCACACAATAGGACTGCATCCATCAGAAAATTCACTGTGTAAAGTGGGGACTGGATACAGGACAGGATCTGTAGACAGAGATGTTTTAAATAAGTTCATTCATTTGCTTACGCATACTCTTCACATATTTATAGGGAGTTAATATGTACATAAAAATGCATTAGGGGCTAGCAATTCAGAGAATAATAAATGACAGTTGGAAACCCCAGAAAACTTACTGTCTAGTTTATGAAACAGTACAGTGATACAAATCAGGCAGCCACTATGGAAGCACACAAAGATACATGAGATCTCCTTTAATGTTGTTCTAAGTCTCACATAATTTCCCACACACAGTTGTGGGATCCAGTTATTTGGTAAAGCCATAGAGAATAATAGCTGATGTTATTTGGGTAAAAGTTGTAACAAGGAGTTCTAAAAAACAAAGGGTATCTAGTAATGACTATCTACTCATATTTATTGCTATCAAAACAAAGTTGAACCTGTAATAGCATTACATCTAAGAACATCTTTAAGAAATTAGAGCCTAGCATGATCAAGATACAAAACTAATGAACAGAAAGGATTTGTGTTTAGAGGACAATTTTCCATTTATGTGTGTATAGAAGAAAATTTGCCATTTACGAATAGTGACCCAAACCAAGTCAGTCATGTAATTTAAATACCAAAGGAATAAATTGTCCATGGTGTAGCTTCTGGTCCGGGTGCTAAAACTGAAAACCAGGAGATTTATCTCATAGTTGAAGTAGTCATAGGTAAAGCCTTGAATACTCTTTTTTTTTTGTATGCAGTTCATGCACTCAAGTGACAGCATAGTTTCATCCATTCTGGAGAGGGCAGATACATAAGGAGATGATATTCAACAGACCAAATTAAAGATACCCTAACTAGTCAAGTTCACAAAAAATCAACTATCAGAAGTTCCATATAACTAGATCCTCCCATTGAGCTTAAATTTTGGAATTGAGTTTTCTTCATATTTTTTTTACCAAGAAAATTTCTATGAAATTATAGTTTTAGATTTTAAAGTATTAAACATTATAAAGTAGTCTTTTTTTTTTCCTTTGGGTTTGACATATCTCTTCACAGGAAGATAATAGAACACAATTGTTTCTGAATTGTCTTTCACTTCTTCATGTTCTGAACTGGCTTTTCGATTGTGTGTGCAAGCACAGGAGAGTAACTTGAGTTCCGAGGAACTCAGATGACTGTGTGCATACAGACTCATGCTGAGTAAAGGTCATGGCTGACCAAGGTGACCCTACTTTGCATTCAGAACAGAGTAAAGGTGAATGCTAATAGAGGTGACACTTCTTTACAATCTGAAATCCAAGAAAGGGAGATAAAGTTAAGTAGAAAGGTAAGTTTGGAGCTTAGGGCTGAATGTGGGTTACTTTGCTTCTTATTTTGGGATGGCATATTCTGATGTTTACTTCTAAAAATCTCTAAATTGTAAATGAAATCTGGTTCTCTCAATCCTTTGTCCCTCCATATTTCTCACCCAGAAGGCTCCAGCAGAATTCAGTCTAGTTTGTTCACTGTCCAAAGATTACAGTGTCCAAAAATTATGGCCCAGCTATGATCTTACAGTGCTGATCTTAAAAGCCTTCTGGTCTTTCATGCATGACAGTAGAATTAATACAAACAGTAGAATTAATACAAATTATTTAGCACGTTCTTCTCATGCTCCTTAGTTGGCCCATCTGATTTTATTTTCTGTCTTATTTGCATGCATAGTATGCCTTGACCATTCAAAGTATAGTTCTCAAAAGTTTTCTATTTATCCTCGTTTTCATTATTCATAAATGTTTTCTCTCCCTGAAATGTACTTATACCATTTTATACCCATGAAATATGGTCAACTTCTTGACTTTGAAATTTCTTGACTTTATTTATGTAAAATACAAGCTTTTTTAGTTCTTGGAAGTAGGTTAAATATTCTCCTTTTCATGCCCTTTTCTTTTGTTTCAGACATTTTTATTGCAATAATATGTTAGCTTCCTATTACTGCTAGAGCCAGTGACTTCAAACTCAATAGCTTAAAATGACTCAAATTTAGATTTGCAATTCCACACTACAGAAGTTGGAAATAAATTTTATTATCCCCAAATCAACATGTAGCCTAATTTGTCTTCTGCTGGAAGTGTAGTGTGTGTGTTCATTGTCTAGATCTTTATATATTTCTAGCTTTTAAATTATATTTTCATTGTTGCTGCTTTGTTTTCTTTTTTCACATTTTTAAAACTTTTCTTCATTAGAAAAATGACATCTCCATCAATGTATCCCTTGTTCCCCCTCCCAGTCCCTCCCAGCCAGCCCTCAGGCTAGCCCCTCCCCATTCATCCATTTGAGATATTGATTAAATTGTATTTTCTCTTTTTTCTCTCTGATTGTGCATTTAATGTTCCAACCAACTATCTTTAAAATCTATGGCCTCCTTTTCTTTAAGTTTTCTTACAGATATGTATGTGTGTTGTGGATGTATACACACACACACACACACACACATACACACACACACATGCTTTAGTAATACAATCTGCACAGTTTATATAATATTTCTTATATGTATATGTTTTTAAGTCTAACTTTTATATCTGATATCCCATTGGTGTGCTATCCTGGGGAAGACTTTCTTCACTTTTCAATATTGCCTTTAGCTCTTTGTCTAGGGTTGAGACCTCCCCAAGTTTTCTCAAATCCACATTGGCATGTCTACTATCACCATCTGTCTTAAGGGGCTTCTTTAGGCAGCCATGTTGATAATATGTCATAAGTGTAGCATTTGTTATTTATAGGTGACTCTAGCTCAGAGCAAATTTTGCTTTCTTCCAGCTCTTAAAATTTTTCTACCAACTCCATTGACTGAGGATTAAGGCCAACCCTTGACAAGGGAGACGTCATAAAATTAAAAGCTTCTGCATAGCTAAGGAAACAATCAAGTAAACAGGAAACCCACATGATAGAAAAGTCTTTTTACAATTATAATTCTGACAGAGGCTTAAAATCAGGAGTACATAAAGAATGCAAAAGCCAAAGAAAGACAAATGACTCATTCTGGTATTTGAGCAGAGAGTTCTCAAATAAAGAACTATCAATGCTCAATAAATACCTCAAATTTTAAATTTTCCTAAAAATTAGAAAATGTATATCAAAACAACTTTGAGGTTTCATCTCATCATTGTTAGGATAGCAAAGGTCAATAACACCACTGACAATACATGCTGGGGATGAGACCCTCATTCACCGATATTTGGCACGTAGAATTTTCAAGCTTTTAGAGCTTGCTCACATTCTCTACTTTTGACTTCATTTTCTCATTAAAGACGCATTACAACAGAGTTTCCAGGCTCTCTGACTTACTCCTCTCACTGCCAAGCTCTCTGGGTGACTTTCTCACTTCTTATTGTGACAGTTGGTTCCTTATAACATTAGGTTCATCATGATAATACAGAACAGTTTCCTTAATTTTCATTACCTTAGTTGAATGCACAATTTTTTTATTTTGTTTCTCTCTCTCTCTCTCTCTCTCTCTCTCTCTCTCTCTCTCTGTGTGTGTGTGTGTGTGTGTGTGTGTGTGTGTGTGTGTGTGTGTGTGTGTGTGTGCAGGTGCCAACCATGTCCAAAGGTATCAAATTCTCTGGAGCTAGGAGGTATAGGTAGTGATGAGCATTACCCAATGTGGGTTCTGGGGGCCAAAGTTGGGTCTCCCATAACAGCAGTATATACTCTTAACTACTGAATAATCTCCCCATTCCTGTAGAGCAGATATTTAGAGTAAGATATTAATTATATTTGCAAAATTATTTATGTAATATAAGGAATATATTACATGTTCCAAAGACAGAAACTTAAAGATATTCTCAACCTGTACTGGTGTCAGATGAAAGATATTTCACATTTTCAGGGAACCATGGAGTTGTCATGGCCTTGAGAGGCATGTGTTATAGGTTTGTCAGATTCAAGGCCGTGGCTGCTGAGGCACTATGTGCCTCTCAGCTCACGAGAAACCAAGGCACAACTTCAGTCAGTGAAGTGTTCAGGCCATTTCGTGTTTCTCTGTATATCCCCTAAGAAGTCAAGAAAATATATGGTCAACAGAACAATTGTCCATAGATATTAATCTTGTGTATTTTGTATAGTCTGCAAACATCATTGTATTATGGCAACTACAACAGTACTGATCCTGTCATTTACTATCATATTCTGTTTCTGCGAGGTGTTTAAAATATATGATGGTCCTCAATAAAACTGTCCCAGCCTCGGTCTTGCTATGACCTCTCCAAAGACCCTGGTTTAATTCTTGATAGCTGTAGCAAGTAACCTTGTGTAGTAGTAGGGTTTGTTGGTCCCGGGCAGCCAGAGGCCCAGACCCTGCTGCACCAGACCCTTTAGCTGTCCACTGCTATTGCTCAGGCCCTCAGAAATGACTCAGATGCTTATATTAACTTCATGCTGTTTGGCCTATGGCTTAGGCACATTGCTAGCTAGCTCTTACATCTTAACTCAACCCATTTCTATTAATCTGTTGGCCACATGGCCCGTGGCTTACCTGTGTTCCTTACATGTTGCTCCTTGGGCAGCTTGCTCGATCTGCCTCTGACTCCACCCTGCTTCTCTTACCTATGCTCTGATTTCTCCTCCGACTTCTTCTATGGTGCCTGTCATGGGCCAAAACAGCTCCTTTATTTAAAGATTGATATTCACAGCATACAGAAAGGCATTCCCACATCACTCTTGGCTGGGTAAGTAATTGTGGGCATTTACACCGTTTACACTATAACAGATTTTAACAAATATCTCTTGTATTTATCTACTTTTTACTATTTTCAATACTTTTTCAAGTCACTTTTGTCTTTTCTTTTATATTTCCTTCTTTTTTCTCATGAGGAAAGACTTTACAATCTAAAATTTTTCTTTATTCAAGTCAGAATTTTTTTTCACACACCTGTCAGAGCATTGTCTTTTTCTTGTCTTAATTTTGTTTCCATGTCCATTTCTAAGATAAGTTCAATGACACATTTGTCTACCTGAAATATGCCATTACAGTTTCCACACACCTAATTTGGCCTTATCTTCACCTCTGAGTTCTGTTCAATGCTATCAGACTTCATGTGAGTATTACACATAAAGTTGTACAGAGTTCTGTGCTTAAAAAGTCTTATGGTTATCTCAATCACTTAATATTACAAATTATTTTTTAGTAAGAAATTTCTCATTTTTATTTTTCAGAAAATCTCAAAAATATATAGTTAGTGTTTTTGTCAATTTCTATAAATAGTTTCTTGAATGAGGCAAAGATGATAGTGTTTTCTACTTTCTCATAAAACCATAATATCTTAGATTATTTGTTATATGTAGTTTCTAGTGTTAATCCTTTTTATCAACAAAAAGGTTTTTAATACAGTATAGTATTATTATGATTTTTCCATACCAACTCCTTCCAGATCCTATTTTCCCACTTCCCCAAATACACACCTTTTCTTTCTCTATCATTAAAATAAAAGCAAGCACCCCAAATAATAATTAAAAAGCAGAATAAAATTTAAAAAAAAAAAAGAAAAAAAGGAGAGCTTGCAGATAGATTTTGCTTTGGGCTTTACAAAAATGTCGTGAGGACATTAATTATGAAAGTTCAGTCTATAGTTTAGGACTGTCTAATTAGCTCTTATAACTTCAGTTAACTTATCTATATTAATCTATGTTTTGTCTCATGGCTTTTTACCTCTCATTCATCTTTCACTTCCTTTATATTCTCTGTGCTTTCTGGCATCTCTTCTGCACTTGGAATCACCTCCTCTCTGTCTCTTTGTCTCTGTCCCTCTCTGTCTCTCTCTCTCTCTTAACCTCTTCCTGCCTAGCAATTGTCCAGCCAGTTCTTTATAAAACAAATTAGAAGGCACCTCAGCAAACACATATTTTCACATTGTACAAAACAGTTACTCCACAACAAGAGTCAAACAAAATCCCCCCCCCCAAAGAAATACACATTCAGACACTGAGACACATACACTCCACATTTTTACATACAAGAATGCTTAAGAACAAAATCAGAAACCATAATATAAAAGCAAAAGATTTATAAAGAGAAAAAATACTTAAACAAAACATTGTGAAATAAAAGTTCCTTCAAAAATACTTCTGAGTTCTTTTGTGTTCGCCGTGTATTGCTGGGCTTAGGGCCTGCCCTTGAGTGCCCTTTTGTAGTCAGGTTAGACTGTACTGAGGAAAACTAATTTATCACTTGTAAGTGGTTATCTATTGCAGATAGATTCTTGATTAGAGAAGGTAGTTTATGTTCTGTATTCAGAAGTTCCTAGCCCAGTCTAGCCCTGAAGTTCAGACCAGCAGTCCGAAATAATCCCACAAAATCTTTTATTAGTTACAAACTGATTGGTCTATGGCTCAGGCTTATTACTTGCTAACTTTTGAGCATCTTGATTTCAGTTTCCCTGGCCATTGCAGTCTTTCCACCTCCTCTTTCACAGAATTCTGTGAGACGTGAGGGTAGGGATTTGGTGAAGACAAACTATTTAGAACTAAGTATTCCAAGTTCTCTACTCTCTGCAATGTCCAGTTGCGGGTTTCTGTATTCATTCTCATTTACTGCAGGAAGAAGCTTCTTTGACAATGGCTGAGCAAAATAATGATTTATGAACATAGCAGAATTTCATTAGAAGTCATTTTATTACTATGTTTTTACGGTAGAATGTAATCATAAATTTCTCTGTTCCACCTGGCCAATCCCACAGCCACTAAGTTCCAAAGAAACACACAAATATTAATTACAAGCTGTTTGGTCTCTGGCTTAGGCTTATTACTTATTACTTGTTAATTTTAAGTTAACCCATATTTCTATTTATGTTTAGCCATGTGGCTTTGTACCTTTTTGCTCAGTGCAGCATTCTTATTCTGCTTCCTTTGCATCTTGCTGTTGTCTGTTCTCTGCTCTTTGGTTTCCCAGAATTTTCCTACGTTTGCTCCACCTCTACTTCCTGTCTGGATATTTGACCAATCAGCATTTTATTAAACCAATATTTGCAAAGAAAAAATAAAAAGCATAATCCAACAGCAGTAAAACAATACTTTTGCTGTTCTCCAAAGCCCATGGCCTATCTAGGCTTTGTTTCTATACCATCCAGGCAGTATCTGACATGGGATCTATCTCATGGAATGTGCCTTAAGTCAAATCATATACTGATTACTAATACAAGCCTTGTGCCAGTTGTCCTAGTATATTTTTCAAGCAGTACATCATTGTACATCAAAGTGTTTGTGACTGAGTTAGAATGTTCATTTATCTTTTGGTGACATGTAGAGTGTCTTCCTGTATCAAAGGTTTAGGAAGAAAGGTGCTATGTACATACCATGGAAAACTTGTCCATATTTAATGAGTTGCAATAGGGCCTTGCCATCAGGTTTGTACAGAGCCACCAATAGCTTTGTCAATAGCCTGGGTTGTGAGTGGGTTTTTATTTGGCCTCCTTAACCAACAGCTGGTCTAAATGTAAGCAATTCCCAGCACTGGAGGTTTCACTGGAGATAAAAGGTATCTAGTTGGAGTTTTATCTTCTTGGATTGGTAATTTCATTTATATCTTTTTCATATATGTATCTTTTTAAAGAAGCTTCTACTGTTTTGGTTTTCTATATAACCTCTCCAGTGGTCCTCCCTCGTAGTTACTCTTCTCTGTATCTTTCCTTACCATCCCTTCCATTCCCTGCTGTCTTGTCCTCTCATTCCAGGCAAATTCTGTTCATTCCTAACTATCTCTTTTAGTTTGCCTTCCTAGGAAGATCCTTTCATCTCCTCCAAGTCCTTATTCCCTACCCTAACTTCTGTGGTTATAGAGATTGTATACTCCTTATCAGCGTCTTAGCAGATCACATCCTCATATAAGTAGATAGATACCATATTTGTCCTTTTGAGTCTAGGTTAACTCACTCAGGATATTTTATCTAGCTGTACTCATTACCTTCAGATATCCCGATTTAGATTTTAAAAGCTGAGCAATACTCCACTGTGTTAATGTAATACATTCTCTTCATGTATATATCCTCTTAGCCTTGCTTTGATTGAAAAGGGGATATCACCTTATTTTCTATCCAGAACATAAACTCTGGTCAAATTTGAGTCTGATTTTTGTTGACCATACTGTTTTCTAGTAGACATGCAAAGATATTTTCAAAACTGATATAAAAATTATCTTATATGTAAATAGAGGATCAGAAACTTAACTCTCACAAGTTTAAATATGCTAATTAAATAAAATTGTTAATGTTCTGTAGGTCTGCTTTACTTTTCAGAGTATTAGGGGAAGATTGCCATTTTCCAAATAACTAAACCAACTGAATTTATTGCAAATGAAGTCATTTCAGTTTACAGAATTCATCTAAAATAAATTATTAAACATTTTGTTTTTCATTTTCTTTTGGAATAATGTATATGTCTTTTAGAAATAACAGTCATAACCAATATGCTTAAATATCAACACAAATATCTATGAATTTTGTATTTCATTAATCATTCAACATATGTAACCTAATATATTATTTATAAAGTCCATTAATCTGTTCCTACTACTAATCCCTAAAAAAGTAAATTATAAAGTAGTTAAAATAATTAGCCAATAGACTTTGTGCATGAGACTCAAGCCAAGAATTTAACTAGCATGCTTTTACTTGTGTTAGAATATTTAGCTGCTATTCACGGAGTAAAGGAAACAGCTTTCTTTTCAGAAGTCTGTATTACTGCAAGCAAGGAAAAATATATTGAAGTTGTTCACTAGTTTCACAGGTATGAGGAAAATTACACACTGAATACATTTTATAGTGGCATGAGTTAATTGGGCAGGAGATGTCTTCCACCTTCAGACCATCAAAAGCACTACATTTCCCTTCCATGCTTCAAAGTGCTTGAGAGACTTATTTACCAAAGGCAGACTTAATCTGAACCAATGAACAAATGGTCATAGCCTGAGAGCGTGCACAGCTGATATGCAAGGATGGTTGGCTCAAAATAGTCCACAATATGCTTCAGGAAGCTTTTAAAGTAAAAAATTAGTCCATATATTATATCTAAGATAATCAAATCTGCATACTTTGTCTTGTAAACATTTCTCCATGTTTTTACCACATTTCAGAATCAATTTAGAAGATTAAAAGAAGCTATTCCTAAATCTAATAAACATTTGATTGATTAGTGGAACAGACCTATTGGGCCTTGCAACTAGTCTCTTGATGAACATTTCTTAAATAGAGGAGACTAGTTAATGAGCAAGCCCTCCATGTCCTGCAGTGTGGTGGGTTGTATAGTAGGATCTCCTTGAGGTACATTTCCTTAAGTAAGTAAATTTTCCAGGTTATTATTCCTGGTCTGCTGTGGGATGATCTTTCTGGATGCTGTGAATATGTGTTTCAACTATTGGATAATAAAGTAGCTATTCTGGCCTATCATAAGACAGTTCTCAGCCAGGCAGGGAATTCGAGAGAGACAGAAAAAAAAGCAGGGTCAGAGGAGACTCTGAGTTGCTGGAGGAGCAAGGTGTAATGAAACAGGTAATGCTATGAAGCACATAGATGAATAGAAATGGGTTAAGTTAGTTATAAGATCTATCTGGTAATGAGTCTGAGCCATAGGCCAAACAGCTTGTAATTAATATAAGCCTCTCTGAGTAATTATTTTATAAGTGGCTGTGGGACCATTGGTGGGAGAGATTCATCAGGGCCTAGTGGCTAGACAGGATAGAGAAATTTCCAGCTATACTAGACCCTTATTTACTACTGCCAATAAATTGTTATATTGTTTTTCTTGGTTACAATTTAGTAATATTTAATATTATATTAGAATGTGAACATTCTGAAAGGAGATCAGAACTTGATAAAATAATACCTACTAACCATTCTTTCTAAACATGCTGCAGTTGGCATACACACTGAAAACTCACTGGCAGTGTTCCAAGTGTCTTGGTCCTCAGATGCATTGTTAACACAACACATTAAATACACTTGAGAAATAACTTTATAAATTGGGTGGGTAAAAGTATATCCTAGTGATTCAATAAGGGTAGAAAGGGTGAGTCTTATTTATGCTCTAACGTTCCAACTTGTCTTTATTCTTTGATAACTGGATCCTCACCTTAAAAGATTACACTTGTAATCTCAACACAGAAAACACTAAAGCAAGGTAACCCCTGACAGAGAGCAAGTTCAAAGCAAGTGTGTATGTTATGTAACATTCTTTCCAAACTGAAAATAGACCAAACTCCAACATTTACATCTCTGCAGGACACTGGGGTTGCACAGCCATATTTCACTCATGCACTCCCAGTTTCCCCCTTGATACTTTGGAGTTCACCTTCATCATCTTTCCCCTCCTGCTTATACAGCACTCTTTTTAAATGTTTCTGAGATTGTAATTTAATAACAAACTGTGTTTCTGCCTTGTGTCTGTCATACTCTGCCACTCAGTCCTCCCTGCTACTCTAATAATTCATTACCTCTTCTTTTTTAATGGTTGTTAATGATGCATATATGTACATGGAGATGCATATATTTCTAAATATAATATCTCATTCTTTTAACTTTTTATTGGGTATTTCTATCAGTATTTCGTGTTTTAATGACTAAAATTTGGTTAATGATGAAAAGTTCAGAAATCAGTAGAGCTTCTGGATTTGAGTAATTCTGGAAATTTTCATAACATGTTTAAATGTCTTCTTTGAAATTTTGCTTTCATATGAGCTAGTAATATCCACCTCATCTGCAATATATTTTTAAGATAAAATGTTACTCTAAACTTATTGAGAAAATTTTTATTCTATTTTTTTCTTGCAAATTTTCTCAACATCAAGTTCAATTCTATGGGCCTCTGCTGATTCACCCTCAATGTTGCTTTTGTAAAGACCCAGCAACTAAGTGCAGGTACTGATTATATTCCTTCCTCCTGAGGGAACTTGACTAGCTTGTTTTTCTAGAGAGATATATGGCATGGTAGCATTAATTTTTCAGTCCTAGTAACAGTTTTACAAAATCTAGATCTTAAATAATACACATATTTTCTCTCCCTTCTGCTTAAAACTCTTAAAATGAAACCAAAGAGATTTTTTAAAGACTTATAACAATGTCATTGCTATGCTTTTTACAATCAAAAATAATAAAAGTTATTTATCTACTTGTCTGAATTGCTTAACTTTAATATTTTTTATTTCATTAACACTCTTACAATTATTTTAGATACCTACCACACTTTCTCCTACCTCCTCTTTTCTAGTTCCCTCTCCTGCCTCTCATTCACCCTCCTCCCCATCCGCTCCTCCTCAATCTCCATTCTGAAAGGGGCAGATTTCCCATGGACTAGATCAAACATGGCACATTAACTTAAGCAGGACTGAGATCCTCCCTGTAACTTTGGTATTAATACTGGATATGAAAATACCTTTTGGATGTTGTTATGCACAAAATCACTTAATACCGCTTCTCCTCATTTTTAAGTGCACTACAAGGAAGTGAAGATGAGTTCTATCACAATTTAATATTGAAGAGAATAGCTCATATCTAGTGAGCAGACTATATATAAAAAAAAACCTGGTCTTTTACTTTCTCTTTAAGTCAGTTCCTATTTATATAACAAAGGGTCCAAATTAAAATACCACTAGTGGTAGCATGATGGCAGGCACTGTTTTGTGGTTATCAAAATAGTATGACTAATAGCAACTTTAGATTGGCATTAGTATTCAGCAAGCCTCAGCTCTGCAGCATAAGGGCTGAGTAAACTTGAATATTTACTTAGGCTTGCATGTTTCTGCTACTCTAGTTTGTAAAAATGCAGTTATAATTATGATCTCATTGGTAGTTATCAAGACTAAGTGATAGAATGCATGTAAGTTGGCTAGCCCAGTTCTTGGTCATCATAATTGTACTCGATGTTTGCTATTTCCATTATTGTATTTATTAAGCAAGAAGGAATTATAATAAAAGGAATTCTGATGCCAGTAATAGAAATCTGTTAGGTATTGGGTATGCTCAGATAATAACTTATATTTATTCGCTTCTCCAAATATTAATATATTATACATGTTTAAAGATAAAGGAACTGATACTGAAGAAGTTTAAAAGGCTCATTTATGTTTCTCGCAATTGATATAATACATACCAGAAAAAATATAAATAAATAAGATCTTATCTTTAAAGCCTTTGTAACTTATAATGGGAATACAGGTCAGAAATAAAACACTTGTCTAGCCTGTGTGGGGCCATAGATTTGATCCCAAGCACTCTCACGCACAATTATCTATTATTTTACATTTTGAATGAACAAACAAGAATGGGGAAGAATGCCTAATGCACAGTCTGGGCAATGATGCCCAAGCTAAGACACAAAGCTAACTTAGCCTCCAAAGCCTACAAAAAATTAGGCCATGACTTAGTGGGGGTTTTTAAAAACAGTACATGATTTTATAGTCTTGTCATTTCTGTATGTTAAAATCTTACCATAGAGGACAGGGAAACATTTTTTATTAAGGAATTTTTCTCTGTGTCCACAAATCCCAATAAAACAAGAGCCAGATTGATGCATAATTCATAGATGCTAACAAATTATAGTGCATTTGCAAAAATGACCTGCTATTTTCTACTTATTTTCTGTGTGATACATTAATGTCAAAAATAACATAGTGGTAAATACAGACAACATAATACAACAAACAATGTTGAGCTAGTGTATTTGATATAATCCATACCAGCAATTAAGGCATGCTAGTTTTCAAATGAGGTCAGAAAGGTCCACCACGCTGTTATTACAGCAAATGTTATTTTGTGCTTTATATTCATTCTCTTTAGAGTGAGAAGACAAACCTTTATTTTGAGAAAGACAAATCAGACATATGAAATTTCATTTTTAACTTCTGATAAATTGACATTGCTTAGGCTATCAGGAGTTGCAAAAGGCATTAGCTGTGTGGATTTCTACAACCAAACAATATATCAGCATGATCTACAAATTGCTAAAGCCCCAAGTGTAACATTTAAAATGGCAAATTTTCAGATCTACTTCTTGAAAATGCGACATTTTATTATGTTATATGAGATGGATACAAAGAAACAACATATTTTTCTGAAATAAAGGGTATGGTTATATTTTCTCTGTCCTTTTTCAAATATAAAATTAAAATTAGGGCACAGTCTGGCTAATGAGATATTATGGACACGACTGACAAAGTTGTTCTTGAAATTTAAAGAGAACTATCACAACAAAATACTTAGATCAAAAAGAAAATTGCTAAAATTATGAAATATTTGCAGTTCATGGAAGCATATATTAATAAATCTTAAAATGAGGTTTACACACTTTTATTTTATTCGGATAGTATTCACTAAACTGCAGCTAGAGAATGGTCTGTAGATATCTTAAGATGTATAGCAAGGTCTTTACACATAGTTCTTATAATTTATAAATATTCACTGTTATTTGTCCACATGAATGGTACTTCCAGTAAGTACACTCTTACATTAACAGTAATATTCTGCACAAAGATCAGAACTATAAGTCTCTTGTTAATACAAAAACAGTCACCATAAACAAGCCATAATCAAAATCCTAGAAAGAACAAACACAATTAATGAACTGTTAAGCACATTACCTCGAAAATCTCAAGTTAAAAATTATCAAATTCCCAAATTAGAAAATCTAAAATTTGTTTTCTTATGCTTTAGGGTAATATTTTCTGGGGGAAAATTCTTAGAGGTACAATTAAAATTATTTTATAAATTATCAATGTTTTAATTTGCTTTTCTTTGATTTTCATGAAGCTTTTTTGTTGTTTGGTTTTGTTTGGCTTGCTTTGATTTAGATTTTGAAGCAGGAAGTCATTTTTACCTGGAATATTTTTCTAAACCTCAAGCTGTCATTGAACTCGTGAAAATCCTCTTATCTCAGCCTAAGCTACCATACTTGGACTTAATTGAAGTTTTCTATGTTGAATAGTACTAAGTGATGTGATTACATAGTCATGTGAATTTTCCTTTATGCTTCATGAACTGAACGGTCTTTGAGAAATAAAACACAAATTTTGAAAATAAAGTAGGGCTGCAACCAGAGTCCTGATGCAAGAACTCATAAATTCTAAACCATAGTAATTGTATAATATACATTTTTAATAACTAACAAATGCCTGTTGAAATGCTTTACACCACGGACAAAAGATGTAAAAATCCAATTCCTGTTTCAAATAAATTTAAGTCTAGTTGGCTTTTTAAAATCCCCTTAACTACAGCTGTTATGTAAAATACATAGAATTTGCAGTATAGTTCAGAAATGTGTGTGTGTGTGTGTGTGTATGTGTGTGTGTATGTGTGTATGTGTGTGTGTGTGTGTGTGTGTGTGTGTGTGTGTGTGTGATACATTCACACAAAAATTCTTGGCTCAACATCAGTGTTGCAAATTTTTGTCTGGTAATTTTACTTAAAACATAATTCATTAAAACACACTAAAGCACTCTTATTGATGAAATACACAGGGACTTGAATACATATACCCGTTTTATAGGTGAAACAGATATATGTATTCTCGGGAATTAAAGGTATTATAAATAGAAAAAATGAGAAAATTATATGTGAGTTGTCATTTCACAGAAACTTCCAAGGACATATACTATTTAAGGTGAGTCTTTAAAGACAAGTGAACATGTTTGGGTGGATGAGTGAAGAGAGTCTTATGAGTAACGCTTGCCAAACTCACAGGCTACATCAATGTGACATATGCAGAAAACACCAAACCGTTTTTGTTTGAAATGGCTGAAAATGAAGTTCTATTGGAGGCTTGTCCAAAGAAAAAAATATATGATGCTGACAGATGAAAGAATACATGTGTTTCAAAAGTTTTTTCTTTCTTTCTTTCTTTCTTCCCCCCGCCCCCTCATTCGGCTTCTTCTGGCCTTGTATTCTGGTTAGATATAGACTGACCACAAAATCGCAAATAAGAAGAGAAGAACTTGCCCACATGGGGCTTCTAGTCTAACATTTGACTTGTTCTTTCAACATCCCAAAACTTGAATATTAACATATGAGAAGTATGAAGTCATTGTATGAAGCAAAGGAAGAGGATAAGATACGTGTGTTGAGAAGATCATTATTGGAGTGCAGATTTAATACTCCTTAGTACCCTGGATCTAGCCAGAAACGAACTCAGACAGTGGCTGTGGTCCTCTCTTAGCTGAGGTTAATGTTTGGAACACTAATGAGCTAAAATTTAGAGTACACCTGAGTGGAGATAGAAAAGAGAGATAAGGGGTGCTGTCTGTGTTTCCAAGATGGTAGATGAAGGGAAGCATCATTCAGTGAGGAGCAATAAACACATAAAAAAAATCTTATGATAATGGATGGTAAATTGAGACTGAAAATCATGTGTTTTCTATAAATCATATTTATAGAAAAAGTGAAAATATACAGACCTTAGTCAGGAAAATAGCTAAAATTCAAATGTGTTGTTTAAACATAATAATATTTTAATAAACAGTATTGGATAGGTCACCCAAAGAAAGTATATGTAGAAAAAGTAATGTTTATAGATTTAATAATTTAAAGGATGGAAATAATGAATATCATAGAGAATTTTGTAATGACCAAGGATTGATAATATAAATCTATGTAGTTTAAAAGGGTAGTAATGTGATGACAGTGGATACCAGAGATCATACACAGAAGGAAGTGAGATGATTCAACTCAAAATAGTAATGAACATGTCCTTGGAAGCTTCTTGTTTTAGTTTTATTTTAGGGGTTATAATTATGTCATTTCTTCCTTCCCTTTCCCACTTCAAACCCTCCCCTATTCTTCTCCTTTTTCTCTTTAAAATAATGGCATCTCCTTTTTTCATTAATAGTCCTTATATTCATTTATATATTATATGCACATATATTCCTAAATGTAATCTGTATAATGTTACCTATTTGTTCTCTGGGATTAATATCTGTGTTTTATAACCAGTTGGTAGGCTCCTTCCTGGGGAAGACTCTTTCCCGGACTCTCAACATTGCTTTGTCGCCTGGAATTCTTTATGTAAGAACGAGGTCTTGTGGTGTTTTCCAGGTCTACTTTGGCATGTCTATTGATGCCATCCTCGTTCTTCTCATGTTTGGTGTAGCCATGATGGTGAGACTTTATTTATCACTGGTAGCTATAACTGAAGCAATGCCACTGAGTGGCGAGAGATGCTGGCAGACTACAGCAGAGCCCAGAATGAAGGAGCAAAGGTACAAAGCTGTTGAAACAGTAGCCTATAGTTTCAGTAATGACTGTTGAAGGAATGGTTATAGGAAATGACTATGGAAAGAATACATTATAGATGACCGTTTTCAATCAAGGAGAAAATTATAAAGTTTGTCTCTAGGGAAGAAAATGTAGATTGTATTTAAGATTTTAATGAAGTAGATAAATAAGTACAATGAGAATAAGGAGGGAAATTGTTGCTGCGGCCTCAATGGCCCCTTGCTTAACATATGCTGATTTTTTCAGAAGTAAAACAGAAATTACTCTTAAAAATTAAAATAATCCAATTGATTGTTTTCAGTAGAACTCAGAGCTTCCTACATTAATCTTTGGGTTTTTTTTTTTTTTTCACTTGTGACTACTATGGATAATTAATATAAACAGGCCTGTGATGCTCTTGACTTTTCAAGGTAATTAACACAGCAGGGAATGGATTCTGGGGCAGACAGTTCTAAGAAGAGTGGGCGGAATCTTAATGGGAATCTAAGGACTATTAAGAAAGTTAGTAATTCTAGACTGTCTATACCTCTCACATCATTAAAGTCTCAAAGTTATTTTTAAAAGGCAAACAGCCTAGAGAGAAATTTTTACCTTTCCTTTAGTTTTATTGCAGCTCTGGGCTTTCATTATTATTTTTATTTTGTCTGACCATAGTGCTGAGACAAACATTATAAAATCATCAAAAGCTAAAGCTAATTTCTCACCTTTAATAATGTTCCAAGGAATTACTTAAGCAATAATGACCTTCAGAGTTGATATTTTTGTAGTATTAATAAACAACTTGAAAGCATTCATGGTCTCTGGGGAAACTAAGGGTCTTTAATGGAGCCTACTATTAATGGCCAGAAAATATCTAACTGTGAGGTCATTAGTGCGATTATAAATCATAACAATGTAAATAAAAAGCAAAAGTTACTAGTTGAACATCAAGTTGCCATGGATACAGTGTTTTTCTAGATAAAACCACTGAGAAAAGGAAAAAAAATTCTCAGTTTTATAATTGTATTTAGAATTATAATCATTGTGTGGATATAAACATTGATCTATGTAATATGAAATAACTAAATTTCTTTGGTCTCACAATATCACCTGGAGTACATTGTTCTCAGATTTTAGAACCACAGATACAAAAAATAGGTTGAATTTAAGAAGAAAGACATCGACATCATAAGTTGATGTGAGGACGTTTTTGTAGAGACTAGGACTTATAGATTTTTCAAGTCCCATATCAAAACCCAAAGCAATAATAATCCAAATTATAATATAAAACATTAAATTCTTCATAATTAAATATAACAAAGACAATCATTTTACATATCATAATTTGAATGTCTTACTCTTACAAAGTCTGTAATACTCCTATGGCTATTTCTAATGTTAGAAGAATCCTTCACAACATATAGAATGAAGGCTGAAATCACTTGGATTAACTTTTCCTGTGGCATCCTTTCATGAATCTCTAAATCTTGAATAAAAGAAGATAGGAGATTCTCCATTGTAACTATCCTGGGCTGTGAATTTGAAGGGGATATATTTGCATGTAATTTCTAGAAGTCATGAACTACCCTAGAGAAGGAGATCACTTAATTGATATTTAAAATAAAAAAGGTTTCATGGTGGAAAGTATTAGCTGCTAAAACTATATCTCTTTGCATCTTCTAGCTTGCATAGAAAAATCACTGGCCAAACAGATGCATATTTTCCAGGTCTCTCTTACAGCTAGGTTTTTTCTGATTTTGAGCTTCAATAGAAAAGAATATATTTAATATTCCTCTTAATTACATTGAGTTATAACAGCATAACCTCTTATATAAAAGGATGTAACAAAAACACAAGCTAAGTAGCTAATAACTGCTTGTTTTTTTTTAAATGGACAATAAATTATCTTCCTTAGCTATTTCAGAATGCCCTATTAAGTGAGTAAAATCTTAAGAATGTATGGAGGACATCCCAAAGAACATTAACTGCAAAAGTATGTCCAATGCAATTTAGCTTGTACAGTCACAAAAAAAACTTGTACATGAAAAGTTTGGACTTTATTATTTAGATCAAAATGCCAATTTTGCAACAATTTTTTAACAAAATGATTGAATTGGAAATGTTTCCCAATAACATTTTCAATTAATTATTTTTTTAATCTAATCAAGTGTAGGGATAAGAAATTATGAACCCAAGTGTATTGCTTGCTACCTGAAAAGGCCAGTGCTCAGAGACAAGCTAATTGAAGGAAAGGATTTATCTGGAAAATTCGGCTATTACGAACATGGGGTTGTCTGCTTCACCCCCACACATTGCTTTTACCCTTTGGGCCACTGATGTTCTAGATTCTGTCAACCTAAAGATAAGTTTCTGATCACAAATGTTCATGCTCTGAATTCTTTTCATTCCCTTTCACTGGAGTAATTAACTTTGAAATTAATTATCAGAACAAGAAAGACATGGTTCCCTTTAGAGCTCATGGGAAGATAAGAAAAAGTTTCTTTTCTCTAGATGATAGGAATGACATTGGTTGGATAATGGGTTTTGACAGATTCAGTGTCATCATTAGGTAGTGTCTCCTCTAGCAAAGCTCCTAATGTTTAGTGATACATTGCCTTGGTGTGTGACTACTAAAATCACAAACAAATCTAGAAGTTTTGACATATTCTCTTAAAACAGATATATGAATATTTTAGAAATATTTATTTCTTTTTGCCCTTATTTCCACAATACTTTATTACTATGACTTTATCATATAAATTGATATCATCTATCTACATATATGCAAACATACTGATTTCACTTCATGCTCACACTTAAATTTGTTTGAAAAGCATTTGTACCTTGAATATATTTGATACTGACCTCAAGGGAAAAAAATTCAGTGATTGTATATAGTCAAACTTTTAACCACAGAGGCTAATATTCAGATTTCTTCCAGAAGCATATCATCCATTGCTGTAGATGCCCATGACACTGGTAGCTCTGCCAAGCTTCTCTAAAGAAAAGATATACAGACCAAATAAAAATCTCAGAGAAAAATAAAACTTAACAAATAGAATGTTTAAGTTCCCTAATGACTGAAGCAATAGAATCACGATGTTTCAAAGGAAAGGATTTCTGTCCCAAGCAAGTTGCTCCCTTATTTTTCCTTTTCAAACCAGTTCTAATAGTATGAAAGCTGGCATTTTTTTTTAAGAGTAACTTTTCCTGAGAGCAGACTTCTAGAAAAATTATTATCTTGTATCTTCTAAGTTTTTACATTCCAATCTAATTCATCATCTGTTTTACCAAGTATGTTCAGATAGGAAGTAACAACTACTGCACTCAGATCAAAAGAATATTCTTTTACTCACAAATTCATCAGACTTAAAAGTAAAATCTTACACAAAATAGTCCTTTGAACATGGTGTTCTTTATGTATTTCAGATTAGTGTCAAAAACTAGAGCTGATTCCTGGTGATATAAAATAGTTTTGATCACTGCTTTTTAAATTGCAATGACATTTTGTAAAGTTCTAATGCCAAGGACACTTACTTGTGACTGATGTAATCTGTCTTAGAAAGAACAGTACAGGACATAAGTAGGAGGAAAGACACAGAGTGAGTATGCAAAGGGGGAAGGAGCGCCTGTGCAGCCTCAGGATCTGGGCTTAGAACCAGCTGAGCACATTGCTTTAAGGAGGCTGAGGTCAGTCCACGTCTGCTTTTCATACATTCAAAACCACACCACTACTCAACATAATTGACAAGTTACTTCTCCAAGGGGACTGTGCCCTAAAATAGGACTCTGCCCAATGTATTAAAAAAATTCTCCAAACACTCACATGATCTTTTCTAGTTTTCAGGTGCTGCCAGTTATAATAGAGTCTAGATTTTGATTCAATGTTTACTTGGCTTCTGAAACAGAGCATAATACAGACTAATTAAAATGCTTTGGGTTATGATTCGGATATTTTATCTAAATTCCATACACCTGAAAATTCTATGTGAAGTTCTTCAGAAAGTGATTATGAGATACCAAGGTTTTATATTTTTAATGCCATTTTTTTGTGAACTCATTTGTCAGAACTTTGTTTTTAAAAAGTATACCATTAGTATCATGATAAATGAAAGTAACTATAATCCTGCAAAGTTTATGGTTCAAAAGAGTGAATTATATTATAAGCCCCATATTAGTAGTAAAGAATATAGATGTGTAATTGTGAAATATTATGGCAAAGTCATATGACTAATTTTATAAATAAAATGTTTATACATATTTATACATAATATTTTTATTGCACAGTGGATCCTAGGGGCAGGTATACCCATGTGTATCAGACATGGTAGGTAAACAATTTGTTAAGGAAGGCTTTTATTTATTGATATGCCATTGATGATATTTCATCATTTGTTTCACATTCTAAACCATGGAATAGGACTTGTAGCTTAACTCTTTCTAGTTGTCCCCCTCACTCAATTCTTCTGATTATTATGCTCAAAGTACACCATAGGTAGAATTAGCTCAAGGAGGGTTCTTGTCCTATGAATAAGGTATGTGTGTGGTTTTGTTGTCCAGTACATGCTCTCTCAAATTTGATACTTAGCATTCTAGGATTGCCAGTTCTTTGTTTGGGGGAGCAGTTATGCAAGTTGGAGAGGTTATTATCACACCCGGCCTATACACTCTAGATGAACCTTAACATTCACCTTCATTGTGAAAACTACAAATGTCTAGAAAATAATAAAAGGTTCCCTGGAGACAAGATTTTTCCTAGCTACATCCAAGATGGGCAATGTTATATAGGGATGTTCTCCTGAAGTCTCCGGGGAATAGACTGAAGAAAGCTGGGTAACAGCTATCAGAAGAGATGGGTGATCGGAGGGCTCTGAATTCCCAATGCCTGTTTATGCCAGAGTGTACCAGAAACCCAGTAGAAAATATTTTTTAGAAAAATAGGAAGAAAGGAAGAAGAAAAGAGCTGCATACACCAGAAACAGAAGGAAAAAGGATGACAGAAGAGGCCTCTAATCTCAGCACTAATCTGGAGCTTCTGTAAAACACAAACTGTATAAAAGACTTTTTCTAGATAATGTCTCCTAGATAAAACAGAGATGCAGATATATTTATGAAATCTTAAAAACATGATTACTTGAATAAGACCTGCATAATGAAAATACCAGTCAACAGACTAAAGTAGATGGAAGAAATTTTCTAAGGCCCTATACCTACAGATGATCTATGGGAAATCAATGGCTCCATTGTGTAAATGTACTACAGTTTTTTAATCCATTCTTCTGTTGAAGAGCATCTAGGTTGTTTCTAGGATCTGGCTACTACGAATAATGCTGCTATGAACATAGTTGAGTTAATGTCCTTTGGGGTACAAATGTGCATCCTTTGGATATATGACAAATAGTGATATTGCTGGATCTTTAGGGAAATTGATTCCCAGTTTTCTGAGGAACTGTAATACTGCTTTCTAAAGTGACTGTACAAGTTTACAAGTTAACACTCCCACCAGCATAGGAGAAGTGATCCCCTTGCTCCACATCCCCTCTAGCATAGGCTGTTATCTGTGTGTGTGTTTTTAAATCTTAACCATTCTGGCAGATGTAAGATGATATCTCAGAGTTATTTTGATCGCATTCTTTGATGGCTAATGCTGTTTAGTAATTCTTTAATTGTCTTTTAACCACTTGTAATTTTTCTGTTGAGAATTCTTTTCTTAGCACTGAACCTCATTTTTTAAATTGAATTATTTAGGTCTTTGGTCTCTAGTTTCCTGAGTTCTCTATATAATTTAGAGAACAGTCCTCTGTCAGATGTAGGATTAGTAAAGATCTTTTTCCATTTTGTAGGTTGTCATTTTGTCTTATTGACAGTGCCCTTTGCCTTATAGAAGTTTCTCTATTTAAGGAGGTCCCATTTATTAATTGTTGCAGCTAGGTAACAGAAGTAACTTAAAAGAGACACCCAGGAATCCCCCTGGGAAGAGAAAATAGAGATCTCATGAGTAAATTGGGATCATAATGGGAACCAAGCAAGGAGATGTGAGAACAAATAATGAGAGAAGTAGATGGTTGAGTGAGAGGAGGGAGCAACAGAGAGAAAGAAAAGAGAAATGGATAGAAGGAGCCACTGGGGTTAGAAAGAAACCTGGTGCTAAGGAAACCTCCAAGACCCAAAAGATGTCTCTGGCAATGACTACAAGCAATAGCAGAGAAAGAGGGAGCCTAAAAAGGATTCCCCTTATAAACGAATGATCACCCTAATTGTCATTATAAAACCTTCACCAAGCAATGGATAGAGGCAGAAGTGAGATCCATAGCTAAGCATGAGGTCAAGCTCCTGGCCCAGCTGAAGAGAGAGAGAGAAGAGAGAATATATGAACAAAGGGATCAGGATCATGAGAAGGAGACCCACTGAGACCTCTGAACAGAGCTATTGAGAGCTCACTGACTCAGAAACAATTGCTGAGTAACCTTAATAATAATAATAATAATAATAAAAAAACTCAACCCTCCAGAGGTAGATGATGGACAAAAGGCATGGGCAGTTTGTGAAGTCTCTTGTAGCAGGATCAGATTATGTTCTTGGTGCATGAACTACATCTCTGAGCCCATTCCCTATAGAGGAACACCTAACCCAGCCTTACTACTGGGATGAGGGACTCAGATATACCTCAGCTGAATACACCAGACTGAGCTGGCCCATTTTGGGACTCCTTGCCCTCCTTGGGAAGTGGATGGGGTCTATGTAATCGGGAGAAGCTGGGGGAGGACAGGTGGGGACTGGGAAGAGGGAACAGAGGAGGAGCAGTGGTAGATATAGGAAAAACTTTTTAAATTAATAAAAGAAAAACACTTGAAATGTTCAACATACTTATCCATCAGGAAAATACTAATCAAAACTACTTTGATACTCCCATCGTATACCTGCCAAAATGGCTAAGATCAATAAGACAAATGACAGTTCCTGCTGGCAAGGATGTTGAACACTTCTCTATTACTGGTGAGAATGCAATTTGTACAACTACTATGGAAACCAATATGGCAGTTTCACAGAAAACTGAGACTCAATCTACCTCAGTATCCAGTAATATCAGTCTTAGGCAAATAACCAAAGAATGTACCATATTACCACAAAGATACTTGCTCAACTATGTTCATAGTAGCTTTATTCTTAACATCTTATTTATGTTCCTCAACCCAAAAATGAGGAGAGAATATGTGGTACATTTATACAATGGATTTATACCTTTTAAAAGATGATATCATGAACTTTGAAGGCAATGGATAGAACTAGAAAAAAAATCATTCTTAGTGGCCTAACCCAGACCCAAAAAGACAAACATGGTATGTTCTCATTTATACATGGATATTAGCTGTTAAGTAAATGAGAATCATGCTACACTCCACAGGCTTAGAAAGGTTAAATAACACGTTGGGCTCTAAGGGGGAGACACATGGATCTTCCTAAAAATGGAGAATAGAATAAATTTGTGAGTGAGGTTGTTGGGAATAGATATAAAAGGGATAAGGTGGGGAAATGGAAAGAGAGAGAGAGAGAGAGAGAGAGAGAGAGAGAGAGAGAGAGAGAGAGAGAGAGAATGCGGAAAGATTGGAAAGATTACTGGAATTGGAGGACAGTGGAGTGATGTGGTGTGGAAACCTAGTGCAGTAGAAACTCCCAATATTCTTCAAAATGGACCCTATTGTGAACTCCTAGAAATGAAGGTTTTAGAGCCTCAGAAAACCATTTTCTATAATGAGGAAAGGATTCCAATGGTGAGATACCAGCTCAGTCAAAAAGACCCTTCAACCTATGATCTATTCTGCCAAAAAAATAAATAAATAAATAAATAAAATAAAAAGGTCTAACTTGAGGCATAAACCATGAGAGAGAGTCCAAGCCTGGCACTACTTGGATGAAGAGGAACCAGAGGCTGAGTAACCCACAGATCTAGGATAGGAAAAAAAAATGACATTATTCCAAATGATATTTTAACAATGAGTGTCTCTGACTCTTTCATCTAATCTTGGCAACCTTTCCCTCCTACTGGGTTGCCTTGCCAAACCTTGATATTAGGGCTGTGCCTACTCTTATTGTTTTAATTATGATATGCTCAGTGAACATACCTGGGGGCCTGCTCTTCTCTGGAGGAAAAGAGAAGAGAATTGGATCTGAGGGAGAAGGGAGTAGAGAGGCAGGAGAAGTGTTTGAAGGACACAGGAGTGGAGGAAAGGAAGCTGCAGTTGGCATGTATCGAAAAAAATAATTAATAATTCAAAAAATTTGGAAAAAACCCAAATGAAATCCAAAGACCCCTGTTTGACCCAAATATGTGATTTCAAGACACTTGTCAAAAGGTCCTTTATATATCACAAAGAGACTTTTCTATCTATGTTTACTGGAATAGTAGTCACAAAAACTAAGTAGTGATAAGCCTTATATTCAGTGATAGAAATACGGATAAAGAATATACAGTGTTTATACTCAATATAATTTTGTTCAGCCTTAACAAAGAATGAAGTTGTATTCCTTGTTAGAAAATGGCTGACTCTGGAGATAATTATATTAACTGAATCAAAATATTTTCAGAAGATAAGTATATTTATTTTTACATATATTCTCTAGATTTTATATAGATACATATATTCTGATCATATCCACCCTCCCTTTACATTTTCTTGCCTCCTCCCACTCCTAGTGACTCCTTTCCTTTTACAGGCTAGTCTTTCTTCTACTTTCATGACTTCCTGTTTCAATGAGATAATGATAATGAGCACGGGTGGGACCATTTTACAGTAGTATGGGAAGCATATTATTAGGGACTACATCCTGAAGATATCAGTTCTCTGACCAATGATGGACATCCTAATGATCCTTAGGAGGGAAAGGGTCTCATAAGCTCCTCTTTTCCGCATGATTCAATGTCTTCAGGCCCAATTTTGTACAGGTATCCACAGATGCAATAGTTCAAAAGTGATATGGCTTTGCCATGCCAAGAAGCATTCCACACACTCCATCCCTTGCTTTTGCCCTCATATTTTTTCTGGACCCTCTTCTGTGATGAACTTTATCTTTGAAGGAGTCACACAGATGTCCCACTTAGGACTAAACACTCCTTTTTATTTTCATCATGGTAACAATTTATGAGTCTCCATAGTAACTACTTCATACTGACAAATGAAGCTTCTGTGACCAAATAGAAAGGCTAGTCTATGGTATAAATATAAATATTAGTAAAGAAGGCAGATATATAATTATTAAGAAAGCAATATGACAGGCTCGCCATGTCCATGTAACATTAAAAACAGTAGTAGCCTTCCCACTGGGGTTTATGGTTTCACTAGCCATGAGGTTTGTCACATTTAAAATACTAGAAATTTATTTTCTCCTGTGGTTCAGACCTCCAATCAAATCAGAAAGCAGTTCATCATTTTCATAAAAGGTTATGCCACTATTTTAATTTGCTGAATAATAATTGTTTATAACTTACTATAAAATAAATTGAAATAAATATTTTGTAAAAGACATGCTCTTGGGTGCTATTTATTTTTTATGTAAGTGGCTGGCATTTTTTTCTAAGTTTGTTCATAGTTCATGTGAATAAATGAATTTGAATCTACTAACCCAAATAAAAGCTGTTATAAATTCTAATGATTTATTAGTAGTTCATGAGTTTCTATACATAAAAGATTATAACTTATTGCATCTTTTCCTTTATTATTTTTCTTCTTGACTTAATGAATTAGCTAAGGATAGAAATTATTTTAACAAGAAAACATTCATAATTTCAAAGAAAAATATTTTAATTCTCTATTATGAATCAGAAATTAATTTTTGTTTTGTAATAATTTTAAGTCAACATATACTGAACTATATGAGAAGTTTAATGTAGTAGTAGACAAAGAAGTGTATTAAAATATAAACTTTTAGGTTGGTATTTATGATACTAAAAGACTGAAAATTTATAAAATCAAAATTTAGTTTAGACATGCTAATTTTGAGATATACATTATATATGTAACATTTTTGTTAAATATTTAAGTGCATATGCAATAAACTATAAACAGAACCAATAGGGTATCTATAAATGTATGAGATAAGTACAAGTTGTCTTGTATAATTATAAAGAGGACTTTTGGTATGCCATGAGAACCATGGAGGCTGGACATTCTTAAATCAATCTGAGTTTGAAGACATAAAAACCGAGGAAATATTAATATTACCTAAAGGATTTGCAGGCAGAATGGGAGAAGGGCCACAGAAGTGGGATCATTCTGAGGGTAAACAAAAGTAGTCCCAAATTAAGAGGAAGTGCTTGAGTTGTGTGTACTCTCCAAATGTCCAGTATCTTGAGTATTATGACCTAAACTTATCAATACTCAAAGACCACATAAAATCTGTTGTTATGTTACCATGTTAAGGTTACAAGGGAGGAAAGAAAATACAGATACCCATTTCATATGTGTATACTTTACAAAATCATATTCATAATAAGATAAGGATTATAAGAGGTCACATCCTATAAAATGCCATGTTTGTAACTACTTGTTACCTTCCTCTACAAATTTTCTAATCTAACCTTTCAGTTCTGGAGAGAATTTAGAGCTATGTTTGGATGGCATGTTATTGGTTTCCATTGATTTAATGGTAGAGCCTGACAGTTTTAGAAGATAATCTAATAACTCTTATTCCAGCCTTCTAAGATAGTGCCACCTGCAACTGAAATTGAGTGTTCCAAGTTCTGTTCAATATTGTGTTGTGCCTATTGCATTGGAATGGTAGATCACATAGTTAGATCAGTAAATTCTACAAGCATGACACATAGCTAAGCTTCATTTTGTATATATGAAATCTGATCTTTGATCAGAAGGCATACTATATAGACTTTTTCTGTAAATCCATGAGTGATTACACGGTAAAAAAAAATATGTGCAGATAGGAAAAATCTATATTCAGAGCACTTATATTAAGTTCATGCTGTTTGGTCTATGGCTTAGACACTTTGCTAGATAGCTCTTTCATCTTAACTCAACCCATTCTCATTAATCAGTCTGCCAGGTGGCCCATGGCTCACCTGTGTTCCTTACACGCTTCTTCTTGGGTGGTTGGCTCAATCTGTCTGACTCCGCTCTGCTTCTCCTACCTATGATGTGATTTCCCCTCCTACTTTTTCTATGGTGCCTGTCATGGGCCAAAACAGCTCCTTTATTTAAAGATTGATATTCACAGGATACAGAAAGACATTCCCACATCAAGACTTAATTAAATAGGCTTTTAAATATAAGTGATAAGCACTTAGGAAAAGGACAGTGTCACCACACATGGACATGAGCTTCTCAAGAGGGAGGTGACAATTAGGGTGCAGTATCAGGTCATTATATATTGCTCATTGATGACAGATGAAAACCTTGTAGATTACCACAGCATGTTTGGTGAACAGAAGTCCATGATGCTGAATTCCTTCATAACCTCAAAACTGTCATTGGGGCCATTGTTTTGTTGCTTGCTTGATTTTATTGTTGTTTTTAAAATGCCTGGTCAATAAGATTTATTGTCATCCTTAGAGTGGGTGATCATATACAATTTTCAACCAAAATAAATTTCTGCTAATTTAGTCATTTGTTGAGCATGCACAGAGGGTACAAATATCTTTACTTTTTTCAGTTTGAAATATTTTTTCATAGATCTCTTTTCTTAGTGATTTTGTCATCAATTTTATTATCATTCTTATGAATCACAGGCCACTCACTCAATATAGCTATATCCTATGAATCAGTTTTTAATCATTTAGCTGGCCATTTCCTACCTCAAGAGATGCATATAAGATGCTTCACATAATTCTACCACAAATTGTAGGGTTTCCTTTACCATTATTTTCTTCTTTTTTTTATTATATATTTTTTTACATCCTAACCAAAGCTTGTCCTCCCTTCCCTCTTCCCAGCCCTTCCCACTGTCCCATCCATTCCTCCTCCACTTAGTTTTTTGAACACAAGCAGGCATCCCATAGATATTAGCCAGCCATGGTATATCAAGCTGCAGTGAAACTAGGCACCCCCTCCTACAAACAAAACTAGGCACCCCCTTGTGAAGATATTTTTAAATATAATAAAAACAGTCGGAGATTATAGTGACCTACACACTTAATCCAATCTAAGTTTAAAGTCATCTTAGTGACAAGCCTTAACAAAGAAAAAACAAAACAAAACAAAACAAAAACAAACAATGACTAGAAGAGGTAGATCTAGCCTCTAATATCTCTGACTATTTTTATTATATTTAAAAATATACCCACACCCCCTCCTTCAACCAAAGTTGGATGAAGCAACGGGCAAGAGGAATGGGTTCCCAAATCAGGCAATGGAGTCAGAGACATTCTCCATTCTCACTGCTATGAGTCCGACATGAGATCAAGTTAAACAACTGTAGCATATATGCAGAAGACCTACATTTGTCCCAGGCAGCCTCTCTGGTTGTTGGTTTTGCCTCTGTGAACTCCTATGAGCCCAAGATACTTGGTAATGTGGCATTTCTTGTGGTGCCCTTGACAATGATGGGTCCTACAATATTTCCTCCCATTCTTCTGCAGGTTTCTCTGAGCTCTGCATCATGTATGGCTGTGGGTCTCTGCATCTGTTTCCATCAGTTGCTGGGTGAAGCCCCTCTGATGATGGACAGGCTAGATATCAATCTATGAATATAGCAGAATATCATTGGGAGTCATTTTGTTGACTATTTTTCTGTTCATGTTTGGTTTTATCATAAGTCTCCCAAGTATGCTGTTTCTGGTCCTGGCCCTAAGTGGGGCTCTCCCTTAGGGTATGGGTCACCAACTGTGCCAGTGATTAGTTGATCACTCCCACAATTTCTGTGTCATCTTTACCCCAACACATCTTGTAGGCAGAGCAAATTGTAGGTTTAAGGGTTTGTGAATAGGTTGAGACCCTCCACTGGAAGTCTTGTCTGGTCACAGGAGATTGCTTGTTCAAGATCCATGTCCCTTACTACTAGGAATATTCCTAGGATGTTTCATTGTTTTAGTTTTCCAGCTAACCACAGAGATGTCTTCAGTTTCCAGTTGCCTTTCATGCTACTCTTTCCTCCCATTCTACCCCCGCCCCCAAGCTGATCTCTCCTGTTCCC
Source organism: Phyllotis vaccarum (assembly GCA_033318265.1). NCBI lineage: Eukaryota > Metazoa > Chordata > Mammalia > Rodentia > Cricetidae > Phyllotis > Phyllotis vaccarum. Next base: position 81,386,999 of record JARWLC010000002.1, read on the forward strand.
ATTTGCATTCCTTCTTCTGGGTCTATACCCTCATTCACTGGCAATATCTATTCTATTTCTATTCATGGTGAGTTTCCTGCCTCTCACCCCAGCTTCCTTGAGCCTCCCTCTTACCTAGGTTCTCTGGGTCTACTGGTTGCATCATGGTCCTCTTTTACTTTACTGCTTAGATTCACTTATGAGTACATACCATGTTTGACTTTCTGGGTCAGGATATCCAAAGAGTGATCTTTTCTAGCTCCATTTATTTGCTAGAAAATTTTCTGGTGTCATTGTTTTTAACAGCTACATGATATTCATGAGTATCACATTTTTAAAAATTTATTTCTTGGTTAGAGGATATTTGGGTATTTTCAGTTTCTGGATATGATGAATAAAGCTGTTGTAAACATAGTTGTGCAAGTGTGTTTGTACTATATTGGAGTGTTCTTTGGGCTAGAGTGCTACAGTTGGATCTTTAGGTAGGTCAATTCCCAGTTTTCTGAGAAATCGCCATACTGATTTCCAAAGTGGCTGTACAAGTTTATACTTTCACCAGCAATGGAAGAGTATCCCCACTTACTCCAAATTCTTGCCATCATGAGCTGTCACTTGAGTTATTGTATTATTTTACATACTAACAGGTGTAAAATGGAATCTCAAAGTAGTTTTGATTTGCATTTTCCTGATGGCTAAAAATGTTGAACATTTCTTTAAGTGTTTCTCAGCCATTTGAGATTCTCCTGTTGAGAATTCTCTGCTTATACCTGCACCCAATATATGAGTTCTTCATATATTTTGGATATTATCCCTGTGTCAAATGTGGAGCTGGTGAAAATCTGTTACCTTGATGTGAACTGCTCTTTTGTTCTATTGGCTGTGCCTTTTGCCTCACAGGTGCTTTTCATTTTCATGAGGTTCCATTTGTTGTCACTCCCGGTGCCTGTGCTGTAGGTATTCAGGAAGTTGTCTCCTATGCCAATACCTTCAAGGTTATTTTCCACTTTCTCTTTTATTAGGGTCAATGTATCTGGCTTTAGGTTGAAGCCCTTGATCCATATGGACTTGAGTTTTGTGAAGGGTGATAGATAGGGCTCTATTTTTATTCTTCTACATGCTGATATCCATTAGGCCAGCACCACTTGTTGAAGTTGAAGATGCTTTCTTTATTCCATTGTATCAATTTGGCTTTTTTTTTTTTTGGACAAAAGTTGAAATCTTCTACTACTAATGTGTGATTTAAGTTTTAGTAATGTTTGTTTTTCAAAAGTGGGTACCTTTTCATTTGAGAAGTAGATGCTAAGAATTGAGATGTCATCTTGGTAGATTTTTCCTTTAATGAGCCTGAGGTGTCATTTTTCATCTTTTAAAAACTAATTTTACTTTGGAGTCTATTTTGTTACCTATTAAGATAGCTATAACAATTCTCTTGTATGTCAATTTGATTAAAAACAATCTTTTCCCAACCATTTACTCTAATATAATATCTGTCTTTGATGTCAAGGTGTGTTTCTTATCTCCAACAGAAGAATGGATCCTGTTTCCAGATCTATTAAGTTAGCCTCTGTCTTTTTATTGGAGAATTATGTTAATTGATTTTGAGAGATACTAATGACCACTGCTTATTAATTTTTGTTATTATGTTGTAATTGTTGGTTGTGTGTGTGTGCGTGTGTGTGTGTGTGTGTGTGTGTGTGTGTGTGCGCGTGTGTGTGTGAGTGTTTGTTTTCTTTCTTTGAGTTTTGCTAATGTGGCACTATGTATTGCCTGTGCTTTCATGGGTGTAGTTAAATTTTCTTGTGTTGGAGTTTTCCTTCTAGTACCTTTTATAGGGCTGGATTTGTGTATAGATATTGTTTATATTTGACTTTTGTGGGAGCCCACAAAGATTCCAGTTTATGGTTTGTTTCTATTTTGACTCAAGGTCAGAGAATTATTTCCCTCTGCAAGTTACAGTTACCAGGTATCTTATGTTTGAGAATTTAAAAAGTGTTTATACCTATCTGTACTTGCCTCTCCCCTTTGAATAGTATAAAAATCCCAGGGAAAATAAAATTGGGGCAGCTGAGTATTCATTCAGTGCCCCTATAACCCTAAATTTCTGTCTGGCTTAATTATGTCTATCTCTGTAATTTTTAAACCACAATTCCCCTCTCCCGGACTGTACTAAATGTCAGAATAGCCTTCAACATATTTTGTCATGGAGTATCTTATTTTCTTCATCTATGATGACTGAAAGTTTTGCTGGGTATAATAAGCTGGCTGCCATTTGTTTCAGATGGATTTCTCTTTGTGCTGCCAGCTTGCAATAATGACCTGGAGACTTATTATTAATTATGAAAGCCCATGCTTAGTTTAGGCATGTCTCACTAGCTCTTATATCTGAAATTAACCCAGTTTTATTAATCTATGTTTACCTATTGGGTCCTACCTGACTCTGGAATTATCCTTGGTGTGAGGAGAATGTGAATGGAGAAATTACAGGGACAGAAAGAATTAGAGGGAGATAGAAAATTTAGTGTCTGGAGGGCAGTTGATCAATACCAAAGCCTTGAGCTTATTCTAAAGGTTCTTTTTATATTCAAAACAGAGGAGGGCTTGCCCTAATCCTCTCAAAGACAACATAGCCCAAAGTACAGACAAATGTAAACACATCCTTAATTCAGGAAACATCTAGTAACTATGGCTTATGGAAAAGCATCCCAATGTACAGCCTTAGGGAGCAAGGCCAAACATTCTGCCATTAGACTTCAAAGAATAAAACACTTAGTAACCAAGGCTTTGCCCAAACATCCTATTATGCAACCTTGCAAGGCAAAATAAGCTGGAACTCTCTGACCTTAAGTCAAAATGAAATCAAACTTCAAGCTGGAATCTCTGTGGGCTCCCACATTTACCATGTGGCTTTTTACCTTTTCTTTAATTCTGTACCTTGAACTTGTTATGCATCTCCTCTGTAGCTGAATTTATCTAGTTACTATCTTGCCTAGTTATTGGTGATTAAGCCTTTTATTAAACCAATCACAACAATATATCTTTACATAGTGTATCTAAAATATCTAAATTTAATCCACGGTATCTTAGAGTCTAAGGCATCTGTCCAGGTCTCTCTGGTTTGTAGACTCTTTATTGAGAAGTCAGATATAATTTGCTCTCTTTCTCCACTGCTCTCTCTTATTTTTTCCTCTCACATACTCCCTGCTGTTCCTCCTCCCTTCCCTCCCACTTTCCCCATCCTCCACTACATATACTTTTTGAAAGGTGTAATGCCTCCCTTGAGTAGTCAGCATAGGCTAGCATACAAAAGTTGAGGCAGGACCAAGCCCCTCCTCCCTGTAACAAAGCTGAGTAAGGCATCACACCATAGGGTGTGTGCTCTAAAATACTAATTCATGTATCCAGGATAATTTCTGGTCTCAATGCCAGGGATCACACTTACAGATCAATCTATCCATTTGTCATCTTCATTCAGAGGGTCTAATTCAGTCCCTGAAGGCTCTCCAGCTGTCAGTCTGGGGTCTGTGAGCTCCCAATAGCTCAGGTCAACTGTCACTCTGGTTCTCTCCACAGTGTTCTTGACCCACCCTTGCTCCTCTAGCCCCTCCTTCCTCTCTTTAACTGAACTTCAAGAGTTCAGCCAAGTGCTTGGCTGTGGGTGTCTGCATCTGCTTCCATCAGTCACTGAATGTGGGTTCTATAATGACAATTAGGATAGTCACTGATCTAACTACAGGAGAAGGCTAATTCAGGCACATCCTCTTTAGCATTTGAAGGAGACTTATCTAGGGACATCCTTGTGGGTTCCTATGGATTTCCCTAGCATCAGGTTTCTCCCTAACTCCATGATGGTTTACTTACTGCTCTCCCTCTCTGTCCCTCACCCAAGTTGGCTACCTGGAACTTTCCTGTCCCCCAGCCCCTGTTCGCTCTCCTCTAATCACCTGTCCTAGTTTATCCTGGAGAAAATAACTATTTCTTCTTCATGGGGCAATTCGTATGTATCCCTCTCTGGGTCCTCCTCTCTACCTAGATTCTTTGGTGTTGTAGATTGTACACTGTTTATCCTTTGCTTTGCATCTAATATCTACTTATGAGTGACTACATACTGTTGGTGTGTTCATCTTTCTAGGTCTGGTTTGCCAATCAGGATAATTTTTTTGTAGCTCTATCAATTTGCCTACAAATTTCATTTTGTCATTTTTTTTGACCATTGAGTAATACTCCATTGTGTAAATGTACCACATTTTCTTTATCCATTATGTGGTTGAGGAGCCTCTAGATTGCTCCCAGGTTCTGGATATTACAAATAATACTGCTATGAACATAGTTGAGCAAGTGTCCTTTGGTGTGGTTGAGCATCTTTTGGTTATATGCCCAAGAGTGATATTGATGAGTCTGATGCAAACCAAATTAACTCTGAGATATTTTTTTTTTAACCTGTCAGAATGGCTAACATAATAAAATACTTATGACAGCCTAGGTTGGAGAGGTTATGGAGAAAGGGGAACACTCATCCACTGTTGGTAGGAACATAAACTTGTACAGCTAGGTCTGGAAATAAGTATGATGTTTCATTAGAAAATTGGGAATCAGCCTACTTCAAGTGTAATTCTTATAGCTCTGCTTTTATATCTTACTTGGTGTTTTTCCTATGAAGTTTTCAATATTCTTTTTTGTTTTCTATACTTTATATTTGGATTATTATATGTTGTAGGGACTTTCTTTTCTGATCCAATCTATTTGATGTTCTGTAAGCTTCATGTTGTACCTTTATAGGCAGGTCCTTCTTTAGCCTAGGGAAATTTTCTTCTATGGTTAGGTTTTGTGTTGAAATTCTTCCTCTTCTTATATTTTTCTTATTCTTAGGCTTGACATCTTCACGATGTCCCAGACTTTATGGATGTTTTGTGTTAGGAGTATTTTTTTTTTATTTAACATGTTTTGACCAATGAATATTTCTTTGATTGTATCTTCATTTGCTGAGATTATCTTTTTAATCTCTTGTATTCTGTTGGTGATGCTTACATCTATAGTTCTTGTTCTTCTATCCTGATTTTCCATTTCCTGAATTGAATTGACTTAGTTTGTGTGGTCTTTATCTTCTATTTTAACTTTTATGTTGTAAATAATTTCCTTCACATATTTGTCTTTTCTTGGTTTTCTTGGCATTCTTTGAGATTTGTTAATTTCTCAAATTTTGAGGATTTTTTTTCTCAATTTCTTTAAGAAGGCTTTGTATCTTCTCTTTAAAGACCTCTATTATCTTGATAAATTCACTTTGTAGATTGTTTTATTGTGCATTGGTTGGATTAGAAAGTTCAGGTCTTGCTGTGGAATAGCTATGGTGGTATCATGTTGCACTGGCTGTGGATTATACTTTTACACTGGTGTTTAGGCTTCTGGGTTTAGGATGATCAGTTCTAGTTCCTGATTACCGAGTCTGTCTTTGTAGATGGGTGCTTTGTTCTTTGGTTTCTCTGTCCTCTTTGATTTTTCTAGTCTTTGTGGTTTGGATTTCTAGCATTTTTCATGTCTAGTTGAGAGCCTCTGTCCAAGTTGGGAGTTGGCTTTCTAGTTGTTTATCTTGGTCTTTGGTGAAGTAAGGAAGCTCTGTTGTTCTGATTGTCATGGTCTGCACCCTAAACAGGTGAAGTCTATTCAAGTTGGTACCCCTATACCTGTTCTGACTGCCTGGACTTGGACTTGTCCTTGATAGTGTGGCCTGCTCTTGAATGGTAGAAATCTTCTGGAGTTGGGGGCAAGGCCCAGTATCAGGTCAGTGATGAGCTAGTATGGAGTAGGCCTGAGAAATGGACTCAGGGAACAGAAACAAGAGTGTAGTCTTAGTTCCTAACCACCAAAAACTCTCAAATATACAGCAGCCACTACTCAAATAACTTAACTGGAGGCTTAATATGCTACTAGCTCAAGCATATTACTATCTAGCCCTTACACTCAAATTAACCCCTAATTCTTATCTATGTGTAGTCATGTGGCTTGGCACCTTGATCAGTGTAACTTTTTCATCTTGGTTTTTCTGGCTGGCATCTCTTTCTCTCCTTTTCTTTTTCCAGAATTCTCCTAGTCGTAGTTGCCCCCTCTCTACTTCCTGCTTAGCTACTGTCCAATCAGTGTTTTATTAAACCAATACAAGTAGCGAACCTTTATAGTGTACAAGAGCATTATTCCACCCCCCCTTTTTTTAAATTTAGAACAAGATCCCTGAATCTGATCTCCTTTGTTAGTTTTTTTTCCCACTGATCATTATCTGTAACAACTTGTAACCAACACCCTAAACAAAGATAAACATCCATTTTGGGGGAGGGGGATGTGGATGTAGTTATCTAGGTTACTTCCTACTTATTATGGTTGCCAGTAATCTTATGAGGACCCAAAGAAAGTTTAGGATTATGGTTAAGACCTGTGTGGAGTAGTTTGTGAGGCTGAATCATCTCAGTCAGTGTCCTTGAAGCAGTTTTGGATGCATAATTCAGAGGAAACTGTAAAAGAAGTGCTCTGAAGTATTGGATCATCTGGGCCATCTGTTCCCATCAAAGATTTTTTTTAGGAGGGCTTCCTTGATCAAAACCTAGAATATTTATTCTAGGTGTTACACAGCCTCTCATTTTCTGTTGAAATAAAAAAATCCCCTCTTCCAAAGTAACATATCTTGTGAATTAAATTTTGAAGTCAAGATATTTCAATATTAATAGGTTGGTTTAATCTAGCAGCATTTATAATCAAGTGTGTCTCAGCAGTTCTTGCTCCTTCCACTGCCATAAAAAACAAACAAACAAACAAACAAAACTCAAGGACAACAATAGTATCCAGACTTTCTGCGTATATTCCATTTTTACATGGCTTTTTTATTGCTCTATTTTTAAAAGAATATTTCCTATCCTTTTACTTTTCTCTCCCTAGCTTATACATATTTGTAAACACACTGTACCACCTACTGCTGCTCATAAATCCCATTTAAATATTTGGCGGCAGGGCCTCTTAAAAGAGACTTGCAGTTTTTGCCACTAACGCTGGGTCAGAAAGCCTTTCTAAGCAGAGCCCACTTGAGAAAATGCTACTACCGAAAAGCCTTGTTTGGCAATGTTCCCTTTCTGTCTGTTTGAACAGTAACTTAAATGATTATATGTAGCTCATGCTTGTTCCTAGGCTCCTGTGAGACTTTGAGAAACCACCTTGCTGTGGTTCAATTCTGCATGCCACTCTGTACCGCAGCCCACCTGAGAGACCCAACTAGGAAGCTGTTTTTGGCTCTGTTTCTGTGCTGTAGAACCCTTCTAAGCCTTTAAATGCTTTATGTGGATGCATGAGCTCCATGTTAGAGTGCATGTAATTGAACAAATCCTATTTGGTCTTCTAATAAAAACCAGGAGTCAGATATTCTTGGGGAACAGTCAAGAGTGGAACAACCAGTCTGTCCTTTTAACTGTGTCATGTAGAGCTGTTTATAAACTAGGGCTATAGACAATATGTAAAAAAAAAAATATTAGAATTGTCCCCCTATCATTTCTTTAGGGGGCAATGCCATATATTGTCACATTTGGAAGCAGAGAAAGAAAAGATAGTGTAAGGACAGAGGATTATGGCACTGGGGCATCTTTTGTCCAGAAATAAATTGAAGCAGGTTCTATTTGCTTGCAATATCTCAAAAGCAGGGGAAAGACAAAGCACAATATAGTATAAAATAACTCTGGTACAGTTGAAGTCCCACTACACTCATATCATATACTCTATTTTTTAGTTTGTTTTTTTCTTAACTTTATACCTGGTTGAGAAACAGATAGAATAAAGTTGCATTAGCCATGATGAATTCTGCCTCTAGCAAGCCCCCTAAGTCTTTCAAATTTTACATGCAGTAAATGCAGCTAAAACTAAGTAAGCAAAACAACACCCATGAGAATTGTTTTGCAAGTTTGAGTATAAAAATGTCTTTTTTGAAGCCTGACCTATTTTTACAAAGGCCAGAATATGTAGTCTTCATATTTAATATGGAAAGCTGGCTCTGCAACCCTATTGGAACCAGCAGCACTTTAACACTGATGAAGCTTTAGGCTGAAATGGAATATTCTGCATCACTGATTTTCCTGGAGACTATTTGTGGTTTTGTTGTTGTTGTTGTTTTAACAGCTGCACTATCTATTTAAAATGAATAGTTTTGTTCTGGAACAAAAACTGTAATAAAAATGTAAGAGTCTCATATATTTTCTTTTTAATCTATGTACACGTTCTATTTCTTTTTCAGGTTTTAATAGTGAAAGTATCTATTTATAGATAATTCTTAAGGTTTGTAGTAAATTCAAGTCTTAGAACAAAATTACAGAATGTCCGAAGTTAGCTTTTATGTAGTAGAGGAAGCAGACCTGCTACCAAAGGAAAATCCATGTGTTTAAAAAGAAACAATTGACAATTGACTACAGATAGATCAATTTATAGAACCAAAGTTACACCAGAATTCTAAAGTGTCTAGTATGTTCTTTACATACTAAAGTGTGTGTCTGTGTGTGTAGTGATAAATTGTATACTTAATAAAAATAGTCTGGACTATCAGAGGACAGAGCCATCTTTCCAGTGTTTTTGTTTGTTTTGTCTTTTCAAGACAAGGTTTTCTGTGTAACAGCCCTGGCTATCCTAGAACTTGCTTTGTAGATCAGGCTGGTCTTGAACTCAGAGATCCTGTTGTCTCTGTCTTCCAAATTCTGGGACTAATGGCATATACCACCACTGCCTGGCTGTTAGACTTTGAACTCACGGAATTCCAAACAGATCTCTGTCTCCCAAGTGATGGTATTAAAGATGTGGGTCACCTACTACCTGACCTCCATGGCTTCACTATAGGTTATTCTAATTTCTGGTATTTCAGACAATTTTTAATAAATATGTAATATATCACCATGTGTGCATGTGTGTGTGTGTTTTCACTACAAGCTACTTAGCATTTAATAGAGGATATTGTGATTACTGTCAATGTAATGAGTGTAGTAGATGCAAATATGTGAAAGAGAAAGGGGAGATAGAAAATAGGGAACTTAATTTTGACTTGAATAGATGAAAAATTAAGTTTTTTTCCTTTTTATATTTTTGATTTGAGATATCTTAAATAACAACATTTAACTTCTATTATCAGTTTAAAATACTACAGCTTTATATGCTTATTATCTTTATGAAGTATAATTTACTTATAGAGATGTAAAACTTATTTTTAAAATCAAGCTAATATATCAAATTTGATATGCATTTACAGACTACTTCAACCTTGTCCAAGTATTGGAAACTACATGAAGAGGAAGAAACATAACTGTTGTATGAGGTTTCTGACCCAGACTTTCAGGCCTAGCCTCAAGGTTTGGGTCTGCAGACCCACAGACACACAGACCTGCAGACCCGCAGACCCGCGGACCCGCAATCCCGCAGTCCCACAGTTCCACAGAGACACACAGATGCTTACATTAATTGTATGCTAATTGAACTGGAGCCCAGGCATATAACTTGCTAACTCTTTACCCTTAAACTAACCCATGATTCTTATCCTGTTCGGCCATGCGGCTCGGTACCTTTTCTCAGAGCAGCATAGTTGTCCTCTGCATCTTCTGGCTTCTCTGTGGCATCTGTGCTGTGTTCTTCCTGTTCCCAGAGTTTTCTTAGTCTGGAAGTCCTGGACACACTTCCTGTCTGCCTTTGGCCAAACAGTGCTTTTTATTAAACTCATAGGTGGGACAATTATTTACAATGTAACAACATAATTCCATTATACATAACCCTAACTGATAGATACTTGGTTGTTTTCTAAGGCTAAATACAACAAGCATAACATTTGCCTTGTTCAGAATCTTGCAAAAAGCCTGTGTTTCTTCTAGAATTTTTCATAAGTTCTATGGATTGATTAAAGCATCCAGTTCTAGGACAGCATCCCTCTATTCAGAATGAGGCTCGATATACTTAATGAAAACCTAACCTAACCCTTTTTGCCAGCAGCATTTGAGTCTCCTGACAATTTTAATCCACCATGTTCTTCTGACTTCATAATTGTGCTCCTAGGGATCTCCTCAGATCTAGGTACTTTGGGGGTTTTGTCCTTAGTTTTTTCCTTGTATACTTACATTCAAGGGTCATTCATCCACACCTGGAGTAAACCATTATCTTACCCCAACTCTATTTCTGAGGTTAATTATATTAGTGTACTCCTGTAGAGTGGTCCATTGTATGCTCCTAGGTTCTGTACTCTCCTTGTCTTTCATCTTCACGGTAGTACCTGTCCTGTTTGTTGTGTGTGTGTGTGGGGGGGGGGTGTTTGTTTGCTTGGTTTAATTTGTGGTGGTGTTCTTTTTGTCAACTTGATAAAAGCTAGAAATATCCCAATTGAGAAACTGCCTCCATAAGATTTCCTGTGGGCAGGTCCTTAGGGGATTTTCTTGACTGATGATTGATACGGGAGGACCCCACTCATGGGGGAGGGGAGGTGCCACTAAAATTGTACAAAAAAATCAGGTTGAGAAAGCCACGTGGAACAAGCCACAAGGAGCAAGTGATAAGAAACAGTGCTCAGTGGTCTCTGCTTCAGTTTCTGTGTCCAGGATGAGGCCTTGGCTTCCTGCCTTGGCTTCCCACAATGGACTGTAACAGAGGATATGCCAGCCAAATGGATTCTTTCGCCTTCAAGTTGCTGTTGACCATTTTCTTTCTTACAACAATAGAATGTGAACTATTACAACCGTGTTTTTCATAGAGTGCAAAATCTACTTACTTTTCATCTGCTTGAATTTCAGCGATTCCAACTGTTCTCATGATTCTCCTATGATGAATCAGTAGGTTTACCTTGCCTTCACAATTGATAACATGGATTACTTTGCATTTCACAGACTCCCTGTACCTCCTTTCTTTTTTTAGCCTAAACACCTAACTTTCTAAATTAGCTTTCTGTATCTCAGAGCCACTGCTCTGTTTCTCAAGCTATTGAATACTATAAACTCTCTGATATTATTATTTTACTCATGGACTTAACATCCCTAATTGAACACTTAGCCATTCTCCATTTAACTAACTCAAATTAACCTGTCAGAGAATTTGAGTATTCACTTATTTGTTGAACAAAAATTGTTGAGCATGTATTATGTATAGGCACTACAGTTAGTGCCAGGAAACCAATGTTGTTCAAAGCAAGCAAAGTACCTATTATTGACTTGCAAGCCTAGCCTAAGACAGCTGTATAAATTGTTTTGAGTACTTCACCACGATAACTACATAAAATAATTTATTCATTACATTTAATTATTAATTATTTGTACTATCAATGAAATAAGAGTTCCATAAGGGAAATGATTTAACTAACATTTTGACACACAAATATTGGTATATTTAAGTTATTCCTTGGGCCACCACCCAAACTCTTTGCCATCTTACATAAGATCATTAAAGTCACAAATATAATTTTGTATGTGTGCATATATGTCTGATTTTGAAGGTATACATGTGTACAATGTGCATGTATGTATGTGAGTATTTGTAGAGGTTAAAATAAAATCTCATATCATGAGGCACTTCTCAGGCACCATCAGTCAGTTTAGTTTTTGAGACAGAGAATCTTAATGTCTCAGAACTCATGATTGCATAGCTATCCAGTAAGCCTAGGCCTGTCTGCTTCTCCAGTACAGAGGTTGAAAGCACCAGCACCCTAGGTTAGTTTTACATGCATTCTGAGGATTCAATTGATTTCTTTTTCATTACTGCAAGCCAAGCTACTTACTGACTGTACTTTCTTATTTTATGTAGCGAGACTTTTTCTGGGAATATACAATGTACGTATTTACTTATCTCGAATAGGTAGCCCATGACAGACCAAATATGTATACCACCACAGTTCAACTTGGTGAATCAGTGAGTTCTATTAGGTTACTTTCAGAAATATGGATAAAGTGTGACAGGGATAAAAATTTTCTCAAAGAGAGCTACATGACTAAAGCCCACTTAGTATGGGAGACATCACACAAAAGCTAGAAGCTTGGAGCAACTGTACATCCTGCAACTTCTAAGTGACTAAGCTGTTCTAAATCTCTTCCAAGCTACTTGGCTAGTTTCTACTTTTTCTAAGCAGCTGGTCTGGTCTCAGAGCCTTCTTTGCAGCTTGTTTTCTACTCTGGGAAGAGGGAACTAGTGAATTTGTTCAGTTTCAGGGACTCCCTGAAGCTTTTTTTATGTTTTTTTTTTTATATTTATAATTAAAGAAGTTTTCTGCAGGATAGAATATTTTAATCTCAGATTAAGCTCCTATGTCTTCCAAGCTCTCAATAATAATTTCTTACCTCTCTTAATAGAATTTATATTCTTTCTATAGTACATAACTTTAATATTATTAAATCAAGTTTATTTTTTCTTAAGTTTTACTGAAATGATTTTCTTTCTTGTGAAAGCCCCTTTACAATTATTTTCCTAGTAAATTCATATTTTTTCACTTTGTATTTCATATATAAATTTATAAAGCAGTTCATGAATAGTGAATGTAAGTCATGTTAAAAGCCAAATATAGAGAAGATCATTCTGAGCTCTTAATACAAAAGAAAGCTACAAGTAGAAAACAAGAAGCTTTTGATATTGCATCATAACCTGATACATGTTGTACAACTCCTTGGGGAGGCAGAAAGGTTGCTTTGAATAATGAAGATGTCGAAGATGGTGACTGATAGGAATATGATGATAATTTTTTTCCTGTGACAGATGCAAACCATAGGGGAAAAAAAAGAGTGGCTAATATGTATTACAAAGATTATATTTTTAATCTGACATGTTGAAAGAAATATGAGGGAAGTAACAAAAATATTTTTCTAAATTTTAAAATAAAGATTTACTAGACTGGTTTTATGAGATCTGTATTAAAGTGATAGAAGCTTAAGAGTAGGAATGAAGCAGAATATGTCTATAGTGGTAACTTGGGGTGAATTAAAAAGAATTGGGAAGGGGGTATTTGTAAGAAGTCTATTTGTAAAGGAGTTACTTTAAATTCAAGGGCTTGCAGATTGTGTAACTATGGAAACCATCTTTTATAGAAAGACTGTAAAATTACAAATACAAAAGTAAGCACACACCAAATATTTATTAAAATGAGCAGTAAATTACACAATTTAAAAACAGCAAAATTGTCACAGAGTTTAGAAAATAGTATTTTCAATCATTTCATTTCAGACACAATTAACATAAAACCAAACATACAAACTTTGGTACAAAGTTCAGGGAACTTAAAAAAATAAAAAAACAACTTATTTTTTTTTTTTTTATTTACCAATTGAATTAAGGCATGTAGCATTTCTGTCAGTCAAGGGTATTATCTTATATTCCATTTGATCCCTATTTCAAAATCAATCATTATTATATTCAATTTGTACGTCTATAAATTAGTTTTGCCTGATCTTAACATTCACAAATACTATTCCATATCTTCATCAGACACACACACACATCTATAATTTTTACTCCAGTAATAATATGAATATGTAACTACTCTGTTGAATGCATCAACAGGCTTATGGAAAGGCTGAATTGTACACAAGTGTAATGATATATTGGAAATTTCTTATCTATTTGATTGGGAGCATTTGTTCTGTATCTAACTTATAGTATTGCAAGTTAAGCTACCGTTGTAGTTTTTCTGTGGCTGTTATAAACACCATGACAAAAATAAATGTGGATGAGAAAAAGGATATATTTTATCTCACAAAGGAAAGTAATTTTTATCAAGGGAAGCCAAGGCAGGAGCTAGAAGCAGAAATAATGAAGGTATACTGCTTAGTAACTTGCTCCCAGGCTTGTATTCTGCTGTCTTTCTTATAGTGCCCAGGGTCGCATAGTTGGGTATAGGTATCATCCACAATTGTTTGGGAAACCATAATGAATTAGCAATTGATTAAGAAATTAATCAAATAAAAAAGACCTATAGGCACAGTCGCTAGCCCATCTGATGGAGGCAACTCTACAAAAATTGATGGTTCCACTTCTGGAGAGTGTCAAATAAGAGAGAGCATCTTTCAAGAACATAGCATATTCTTACCAGGGGTGATGGTAGTGATGATGCTTGCTTTGTTTTTTGCTTTGACAATTTTGTGGGGTGATACATAAGTGTGATTTTTATTTGTAGTTCTGTAATGGGAAAGCATGCTGAATACTCTCCTGTGTCTGCTTTCATCTATACATCATTTTTAGTGAAATACCTCCAAATCTGTTGTTAGTTCTGATTTAAGTTGTTTGACTTTCATAGTATTGAAGGTTTTAGCCCTTTTTCAAACATGTGATTTGCAGACATCTTAGATGAGAGTGGCTTTTTTAAACCATATTTAGAAGTTTTTAGAGCAACAATAAATTAATTTTGAACAGACATAATTATCATGTCTCCCTTTTAAGAACATTGTATTTATTTTCAAATTTACAAACTTCATTTGAGTTACTCAGTGGTCTCATACCTTTTCTAAAGTGTTTTAGTTTTACATTTAAGTTGATAAGAATTTTTTTAAAATATATTATTTATTTTACATCCCAGCCACAGATTCCTATCATTCCTCTTCTCCCAGTCCCTTATTCCCAGCCACACGCAATCTGTCTTCATCCCCAATACACGTTTACTCCACTTTTGTTTAGGGAAGTGCAAGCCTGCTATGAATATCAATAAAACATGGCATATCAAGTTGTAATGAGACTGAGCACCTTCCCATATACTAAGCAGCCTTAATTAATATTAAGGAGACACAGTGTGAGGGTGGCATCCCAAAATCCTACAGAAGAGTTTGAGACAGCTCAAGTTCTCACTGTTAGTCTCACAAGCTACACAGCTATAATACACATGTAAGGTGCTTAGGTCAGTCCCATGCAAGCTTCCTGGTTATTGGTTCAGTCTCTGGAGCTCCTTTGAGCCCAGGTTAGCTGATTCTGTAAATTTTCTAGTGGTGTCCTTGACTCCTCTGGTTCCTACAATCTTTTCCCTGCTTCTTATGAACGACTCTTCAATCTCTGTCTAATGTTTGGCTGTGGGTCTGCATTTGTTTCCCTCAGTTGCTAAATGAAGCCTCTCTGATGAGAGAGGTAGGCATCGATCTGGTCATAGGAGTGAGATAATGTTCTTGTACATTGTAAAGATTTGTCACTTATATTAGTTTAATAAAACACTGACTGGCTAGTAGCCAGGCAGGAAGTGTAGGTGGGGTGACCAGACTAAGAGAATTCTAGGAAGAGGAAAGGCAGAGACACTATCATCAGCTAGACACAGTGAAAGCAGGATGAGTATGCTGAACTGTATGTATGTGGGCTAGTCATAGATAAGAATTATGGGTTAATTTAAGAGGAAGAGATAGCAATATACTTGAGCTACTGGCTCAGCATTTACTATAATATTAAGCTTCCAGATCAATTATTTGGGAAATAGCTCCTGGTATTTGAGAAATTCGGATGAGGCAGAAAATTCTGACTACACTAGAGATGGTCTGTTTAGACTAGCTATCCTCTATTTCTAGGAATATTAGCTGGGGACATCAATGTAGATAGCTGTGAAATTCCCTTGCACCAAGTTTTTACCTAATCCCCAAATACCTCTTTTTAGTAATCTCTTTAGGTATTCTTCCCCTTCATTTCTCCCACTACCTGATTGCTTGCTTGTGTTCTCAACCACCCACCCTCAGCCCACTCACACAATCTCTTCTATTTTCCCTTCCCACAGAGATCCTGGTGTCCCTCATGAAACTTCCTTGTTACCTAGCTTCTATGGGTCTGTAGATGGCAATATACTTATTCTTTACTTTGTAGCTAACATTTACTTATGAATAAATACATATTACATTTATCTTTTTTTGTCAGGGTTACTTCACTTGGGATGATTTTTTTCTAGTCCATTCATGTACCTTCAAATTTCCTAGTGTCCTTGTTTTTAAAAGCTGAGTAGTACACCATTGTACAAATGCACCATGTTTTCTTTATTCGTTCCTCAGTTGAGGGTCATCTAGGTTGTTTCTGGGTTCTGGCTATTACAAATAATGTTTCTCTAAAGGTAGTTGAGCAAGTTTCCTATGGTATGAGTGAGCATTCTTTGGCTATATGCCCAAGATCAGTGTAGCTGAATCTTGTGTTAAATTGATTCCCAGTTATTTAAGAAATTGCCAAGCTAACTTCCAAATTGGCTATACACATTTGCATTCACACAAACAATGAGAGTGTTACCTTTGCTCCACATCCTCTCTGCTATGACTGTTCCCTTGTGATTTTGATCTTAGACATTCTGACAAGTGTAGGATGGAAACTCAGAGTCATTTTGACTTGCTTTTCCCTGATGACTAAGGATGTTGAACATCTTCTTAAATGTTTTTAGCCACATGGAATTCTTCTGTTGGGAATTCTCCATTTAGATCTGTATCCTATTTTTTTATATTGGAATATTTGTTTGTTGATATCTAGTTTTTTTGAGTTTTTTTAAATATATATTTTGGATATTAGCCCTCTGTTGGATGTGCAGTTGAAGAAATTTTCCCATTTTCTAGGCTGCCTTTTTGTTCTATTTACAAGTTCTTTTCCTTAGAGAAGCTTTTCAGCTTCATAAGATCCCATTTATTATCAATCTCACTGCCTGTGTTACTGGTGTTCAATTCAGAAAGTTGAGTGCTGTGCCAGGGCATTCAAGGTTATTCCCCACTTTCTCTTCTATCAGATTCAGTGGGTTTGAAAGTAGGTTGAGGTTCTTGATCTTCTTGGACCTGAGTTTTACATGTGGTGATAGATACAGCTCTATTTGTATTCTTTTACATCCAGACATCCAGTTATGTCATCACCATTCAATAAAGATACTTTATTATTTTCTGTTGTATAATTTTGACTTATTTGCCTAAATTGGAGTATCTGTAGGTGTGTAAATTTATGTTTGGGTCTTTGATTCAATCACATTAATCCACCTTTCTGCTCTTATGCTAATACCATGTAATTGGGGTTTTTGTTTGTTTGGTTGTTTTTTTGTTGTTGTTGTTGTTTGTTTGCTTTTTTACATAGCTCTGTAGACCTTAAAATTAGGGATGGTAACACCTTTCAAAAATGTTATTGTAAAGGATAGTTTTAGCTATCATGTTTGTTTGGTCTTTTTTTTTTTTTTTTACATTTGAAATGAGTATTGTTCTTTCAAGGCCTATAAGAATTGTGTTAAAATTTTAATTGGGATTGTATTCAATATGTAGATTGTTTTTGGTAAGATGACCATTTTTACTATATTAATCCTACTGATCCATTAGCATAGAGGATCTTTCCATCTTCTGACATATTTTTCAATTTCTTTATTCAAAGATTTGAAGTTTTTGTCACATAGGTATTTCATTTGCTTGGTTAGAGTTATCCCAAGATATTTTATAATACCTTAGGATATAAAAAGGATGTTTGTGGTAGCATTTTGTTTGTGTTTTAACAAATAAAGCTTGCCTGAAGATCAGAGAGCAGAGATAGACACTAGTTAACTATAAAGGTCAGGCAACCTTTAATTACAGCACCTGGAAGGAGGAAGCAGTAAGATCATTCATTAAAGGCCACCTTGAGATTGAATCTGTGGAAAAACAAACAAACAAACAAACAAACAAAAAAAAAAAAACAAAAAAACAGAGTCAGGAGGTGGAGGCTCCTGCCTTTACTTTCAGCACTAGGGAGGTTGAGACAGTAAGTGATATCACTGGGGAGAGAAAGGAATATAAATTGGTTGATGACAAGATCTCAGCCCCATTCAGTCTGAGGATTTTCAGAGACAGGATCTTGCCCTTTTTTGGCTAAGGAGTTTTTAAAGGTAGTTTCTCTAATGGCTAGCTCCAGGTTTCTGTTATTTAACCAATTAGAGTTTGAGTTGCAGAACAGGTTTTGATGCTATAATTTCTTTCTCTCCTCATTTATCATTTGTATATAGAAAAACTATTGATTATTTTTGAGTTAATTATATCCAGCTACTTGAATTTATCAGCCAGAGGAGATATCTGGTAAAGTTTTTGAGTTGCTTATATATACTATCATATCATCTGCAAATAATGATGCTTTGACTTCTTCCTTTACAATTTATATCTCCTTGATTTCTTGTTGTTTTATTGCTCTAGCTAGAATTTCAAGTGCTGTAGTGAATAGGTATGGGAAGGGTGGACAACCTTGTCTTGTTCCTGACTTCTGTAGAATTGTTTTGAGTTTCCTGACATCTAATTTGGTATTGGCAGTCGCTTTGCTGTATATTGCTCTTATTCTAACTAGGTATGTCCCTTGTATCACTGATCTCTCCAGGACTTTTATCATGAAGGGGTGTTGGATTTTGTTGAAGGCTTTTTAAGAATCTAATAAGATGTGTTTGTTTTTCTTTTAGTTTGTCTATATGGTAGACTACATTGACAACATTTTCATATGAACCAACGCTGCATCTCTGTGGTAAAGCCAACTTAGTCATGGTAGGTAATATTTTTATGTGTTCCTAGATTCAATTTGCCAGTAATGTATTGCGTATTCTTCTATGAAACGCAAGCAATAGATACTCGCACACCAGAAAAAGCCTAAATTAGTAAAACACACACATACCACCACCACCAACAGCAACAACAACAAAATGACAGGTACTGACAATAGATTTCTAAAGTAGCAATTTAGATTAATGCTTGCTGTTCTTTGGTCACGATAATGCAGTTGTTCCTTGTAAACCTATTGATAACATTTGAATGCAATTTCTGGGTATAATTAGTACCTGAAAAGTGCTATATTAGTGGGAAGGTGTGGTAACAAATATCTAAGATCAGGAGTCAGGAAGCAGAGGCAGGAGAAACTTTTTATATGCAAGGGCAGTCTGTTCTACATAGGGAGTTCCCAGACAGCCAGGGAGAAAAAGAGAGACCTGTTGTAGTAGGTTTTGGGCCCGTGCGCCAGAGATCTGGACCCACAGACCCGCCCGAGACCGCTTAGCCGCGCACCGCCGCCCAGGCCCCCAGAAACGACTCAGACGCTTCTATTAACTTCATGCTGTTTGGCCTATGGCTCAGGCACATTGCTAGCTAGCTCTTACATCTTAAGTCAACCCATTTCTATTAATCTGTCTGCCACGTGGCCGTGTGGCTCACCCGTGTTCCTTACATGTTGCTCCTTGGGCGGCTGGCTCGATCTGCCCCGACTCTGCCCTGCTTCTCCTACCTAAACTCTGACTCTCCTCCCACTTCCTCTATGGTGCCCGCCATGACCCATAACAGCTCCTTTATTTAAAGATACAGCATACACAAATGCATTCCCACATCAGAGACCCTGTCTCAAAGGAAAATAAAACCCAAAACCTAGATTAGTGATTATATTTGTAACTTCTAAATTGTCATCTTCTTAGAAGATGTGGCAGAGGCTCAACTCCTTGATGAGACAGTATTTTGTTTGCTTCTAAAGAACAGGATAAACAAAAATTCCCTAAATTATCCAAGTGTATAATGCAAGTAGGAAACAATCAAAATGATGCTTCTGTTTTGCAGTTATCAATATTCAGTTCTAGTCACTGAAATCATAGGGTAAAAAATAGTAGTCACATTTGTATTTGACTAGAATAGGATAAGTGTTGTGCAAAGGTTATCTATTCTTTTAGGATATCTTTAAATATTTCATTCTCCTGGTCCATTGATTATGTGAAAATGCTGTTACTAGACATTTCTCTCTCCCTATGGAAGCTGAGGTTTTGAGATTATTTGTTTGTTTGCTCTAATTTTGAGTCTCATATAGTTCACTTGCTTGTGGAATATGCAGAAGGCAAGAAAGACACATGGGAATTTAACCCCATGTTACTAGAGTTCTAAATTTAATAGACATTCTCTGTCTCTCTGTTTCTCTCTCCACTTTATCCCTTCCTCAACCCCCTTTCTTCTGTTTAACTGTAACTGGCATGAAACTTTTACTCTGATACATACCAATATGGCCTTGGACCCGAAACAAACATTTCTGCTTCTGCTTCCGTAGTACTAGAATTAGTTGGGTGATCCACCACATTTGTCCAAATTTTCCTTTCTTTACATCTACTTGTTAGCCCTGTATCCATGGATATATAGATGAAAGATAAAATAGGTAGAATGGATGGGACTGTTTCTTCTTGATTAGGACTAAAATTTTAAACAAATGTTTAAATATTAAAACAGACACATTGATAGCATACATTATAATGATAGTACATGATCAATGTATCAAACTATTCATATTAAATTAAAAGCTGCATGTATGATTGTATTTCTCATTGTATAAAAACGCATTTATAATAAATATTTTAATTAGCATATGTTATCAACTAATGATTATAAATAAATAACCCAAATATTGTTATTTTATCATGTTGTAACATATGACAAAACTACATATTATTATAAGTCTTCAGATATTGAGAGAAGGCATTTATTGTGAATATAATACTTCCAATCTATTATAAACAAGTTTTTCCTCTGGTGAATGCAAATATTTTTGACAGTCTAACATTTACATGACCTTATTGTTTTACAAACAAGGATTAAATATCATAATTAACAGTCATGGATTTCACATAAACATATTTTTATAGTTTTAATTATCTCATACATTTTATTGTTTGAAATATTTTGCAAAGCAACCTAATCCATACAAATGACAAATGAGCATATTATATCGGCTTTTCATATTAACATTTCAAATACAAAATTCATTCTTCTATGTTTAATTTTATATTTATATTGTTAGTAGTCTGAAGTTTTATAATCTTTTTAAATGATGTTTTACTGTGATATTTTCTGCCTGTGAGTTTGGGGAAATACACATCTGTTATATAATTATTTTGAACCAGTTGTTGTTCTATTTTTGGCAATTCTTAAAATAATCCTTAACATTTGCAACCTCAGTGACACATTTACAATAATGCCATTGTATAAAGCAATAAAAATAGCTAGATTAGCAAGCTATAAAAGGTTACAAACTCTCTATGGACTGCTTATGAATTTGGTAATCCCCAAGGCCCTATTTGAAGTCCCAATCTTGCTTCTTATTCATTTCTTGTCTTTAATTGCAGGTTATAGACATTAAAAATGAGTTTTTCCTTCTGTATAACTGCCTTCCTTCTTTGACGCTACTGAAAAAAATCCATTCTTCGCACTATAAGGGTTTTTGTCACTATTTAACAATGAAAACTAGGTGACAGAATAGATTCGACTCGGAACAGCTCTCTACAATTTACCTACCTAATTTACCTACCTTCTTCCTCCTTAATCTTGAAAATGCACAAGAATTGCTTATTTCTTATTTTTTCTCCAGTCTATAACTAAAGACAAAGTTTGCTCCTCTCTCCATCACATACATAATCCAAACTTCCATGTTCCGTTTTCATTAAGAAAATCAAAAGTCACCAAAGCTTAATGATGCAGATGGCCAACTAGAAGTTTATAAGTGGTTTTAGAAATTTCAGTTAACACTCTGTTAAGATGGAGGAAGGTCTGACCTTTTAAGAAATGTAGCAATTAGAAATCCAGAGAAAAGTAAATGAACAAATTGACCTTTAATCTAAACTTTAAACAGAAACCCACAACCTTTCATAGCTATAAGGGTGAGGTCATATGAGAGTTAGTGAAGAAGTGCTTCAAAATATCTTTGAGATCTTAATCTGTAAAAAAATAGTTTTCTAAATATGAAAACTGTGCCAAAGTCTAATAAACCACAGGAAATGAAAATTTGACCTCTGATATGCAAACTCTTTGTAGGATATATTGTAATGTGGATAAAAAAGACAAGAAAAGACAAAAAGTAATATCTGTAAACCAATTATCTGAAAAAGGCTAAAAATATGAAGAACATCAATGGGACAAACAATTCCACTGGAAAGTGAATAATCATATAAAAGATATCGCCTAGAAAATAGTATATGAAGAGAACATGTACACATAAAAGTTGTTCAACATCATCAGCCTTTAGAGAAAGCAGAAGCAAAACCACTATTTAAGTAATGACATTCTTCCTGAAATAAAAACTAACAATACCAAATTCTGATTCGAATAATGTGAAAAAATTAGATGATCACTTCACAATATGATAGAGTTTTATTGTAAAGCAACTTCTAGTTTCTTATAAAGCATTTGTATGACACAATTGTACATTTGGACATTATGTCCAAAGTTATAAAACACTTTTACAATATTTATGTAGATTTTGCCTATGGTAGTTAAGTACTGGTAACAAGGCAGATGTCCTTTATTGAATGTATTGATGGTTCAACAAGAGGGTTATATCTATATCATGAGATATTAATCAGAATTTACATCTTTATTTTACAACATACTGGTGACAATGATGTAAAGAGGTCCTAGGCCTATTAAGGATAATATAATTAAAATATACTTCAGAGCATCTTTATGAGTCATTTTCTTAAGGAGTTCTATAAACTCCCTCCTTCTGAAAGAATAAAGTCCATGGTCAATGTTATGTGTTAAATTCTACAATCTATCAGTAAGCACCCAAGTCCATATTGCTGAAGCTAGCACTTATGTCAATGAGAATGGAGAGAACAAACTAGTTCCCAATTGTAATTTTCACCCTTACTGACTAGCACTCATAGTGCTTTGAGGTGAGCTACTTGCTATGAGAGGATAGAGTATTCATCCATTTTATCCAGCTATGAGTACGAACCCAGCAAGCTGTTAACAGTGGCCTATCTATGAGACATACTCATGCAATAGTGTCACACCTGTTATGAGAATAACCAGCTCTTTTTATTAGATTTAAGGTCCATTCAATGAGATGGTTCCATACCTGATGTTGTTAATGAAGTGACTATATGATACTAAATGTATCATGGGCCATAGGGGAAAACCTACTACTATTTTGCTAAATGAAAATAGCATTTAACTGACTTCCAATGACATGTTGCTATACCTAGAGGCCAGAATATTGCTTAACCCTGCAGAGCAAAGCTTCTTTTTGCAGTAGATAGTAATTAACATCGAGACTCACAATTGTACTGTGTGCAGAGAGTGACTTTGGAGCACTCAGTTCTAAAAGGTATAAAAATGTCTTTATCAAAGTGCTCCCATCAAGGCTCAGAAGACTATACAGAAAGGAAGAAAAACTATTGTGAAATCTAAACATGCTTCAAGGAAAGGGCATATTTTAAGTAGGACCTTACACAGACTTTTATAGCATCTATAAATACTTCAAAAATACAAACCAGACAATATCCCAGTAAACAAAAGATGTTGTGTATAAAGCCCCATCACTCGCCAAAAAAGTTGTGCACTATTGATACTCAATGAGAGGAGAAAATAGCAATTTTATCAGTTTTCTACAATGGCTTGATGCTGGTCCTATCAACTCTATGCACTGGAAGGTCCCATGCTCAGGATTAGTTGGCCAACACAAAGCAGTCATTTAGATTTTTGTTTACTTGTTTGTTATGATTTAGTGAGTTTCTTTCTGTCTTTTTAAGTTTTTATCTATTTCACGTTTAAAGACAGCATATCACTATGTAGCTCTAGCTTTCCTGGAACTCACTATGTAGATCAGGCTGGTTTGTTACTCACAGAGATCTGCTAGCCTCTTATTCCTGAGTGCGGGAGTTAAAGGCATAAGCCACCACTCGTGGCTATTTTTTAACAAAAAATAAAATTAACATAAAAGGTGTATAGGCAGGGGGTGCATCTAAGAGAAATTGAGTGAAGGGAATATATGAACAAAATACATTAGGTGAAAACTATGAATAACTTAAAAATATAAAATAGTCAAAGTCAGAACACTTATCAGTAGCAAGACAAAAGCAAGAATTCAGAGGATGATAAATAAAAACAGCATCTATTTTTTTCTTCAAAATTCACAGAGATCTTAAGGAAATATATTGAGCATTCTGAGAAGTGAAAAATGTGTCAGTTGATAATATGGCCTCTGATGACTCAATGGCAGCCAGGCTGAATGGTACATGTCTGTAGTCCCAACACTCTGGAGGGTCAGATAGAAGGACTGAAGGACTGAAGGACTGCTGTTATTTGGGGCACAGCAGCTGCAGAAGGAAGTACTCACATCTTAAAACCATAATTATGACTAAGAGGGAGGGAGAGAGAGAGAGAGAGAGAGAGAGAGAGAGAGAGAGAGAGAGAGGGAGAGGGAGAGGGAGAGGGAGAGGGAGAGGGAGAGGGAGAGGGAGAGGGAGAGGGAGAGGGAGAGGGAGAGGGAGAGGGAGAGGGAGAGGGAGAGGGAGAGGGAGAGGGAGAGGGAGAGGGAGAGGGAGAGGGAGAGGGAGAGGGAGAGGGAGAGGGAGAGGGAGGTGATCCATGACACATGAATGAAGGTCACAGGACAACTCTGTAGAATTTGTTGTCTCTACCATGTGGGTTTCAGGAACTGAACTCATGCCCTTGGCCTTGGTGGCAAAGAGACTTTAGCACTGAACAATCTTGCTAGTCCCTTTTAATTACTATTGTTCTACACGATCTAATGAGCTAAGAGGAATCCCATAGTGGTGTGAGTTTTCATTACATTGATGATAAATAACGCTAAATATCTTTTCAAATCTTTATTGGCCACAGTTTTCTCCTCTTTCAGAAATGTCTGTCCAACTGCTCTAATCATTTTGAATTGGGTTATTTGCCTTTTTGTTATTTAATTTATTTGAATTTCATACACTTTGTTCTATTACATTACAGGAACCACTATTACTAGTATTTTATGCTACTGGAAGTTGAGCTATTTTCTCAGTTTAGTTTCAGTTTGTTTATTGCAATTTCGTGCTGTGTGTGATTTGCATTAGCAGTCTGAAAACAATGCTACTAATTCTAACTTCAGTGTTGCTCACATCACCCAACTCATCAAGTTATTTTTTGCATTACAAATTCAATCTACCTAGAGACCAAAGTCCTGGTGAGATTTAATATTTATTTCTAATGTTTGTAGCTTGTTCCTAGAAATATTTCAATTTACATTAGTTACTTTCTAGTCTAGTTATAATATAGTTATTTTTATTCCTGTAAATGTGCTGATAATGACTATTCTCCTGTCTAATTTTCCTTCTATGAAGCATTTTTCATTTTAACATATTTGTTCCATTGAAAACTATATGGTTTTCTTCTTTGCAAATAAAATATTTGGAGTTCACAGGTTATATTTTTACATATATTATATTTAATTTATCTTTACCCAACAGTTTTATTTCCTCTGCTGGACTTGAGTTTAGTGTGCTCTTTATTTTGTAGTTAATGAAGGCTCAGTATTAAGTAGCACTGGTAAAATTGTGGTTATGGGAATAAGTAAGCTTCTGACTGGATTTAAGGTATTCTCCATTAATTGATACTTACAACTGGGATTGTTAATGAGACCAAGAACCCAAGGCCAGCTAGATTACAGTTTATAGGGAAAAAAATTCTAGTCTTGCTTTTCTAAATAAGTGTGATAACTAAACTGTCTTCTGGAGATTTATCATTATGTCCATATACAAGTGCCTTTCTCAGCCTTCATCAAGAAATTTTCTTTCATTGTGAGTCAGAGACCCACAGCTGTTCAATTGCAGAGAGTAAGAAATGGTTGCAAGATCATTCTTAAATGGAACACGAATATCACAACCGTTTCCTCCCAAGATTCATAGATTAATGTAGAAGAAGAGACAGAAGGATTACAATTACCAGAGGCGATGGATGATTACACTAGAACAATGTTTCCTGAAAACAGCAAGAAAGTTATACCATATAAACTGACATCTGCTGTGACTGTGTGTACATTATTAAC
Source organism: Phyllotis vaccarum (assembly GCA_033318265.1). NCBI lineage: Eukaryota > Metazoa > Chordata > Mammalia > Rodentia > Cricetidae > Phyllotis > Phyllotis vaccarum. The sequence goes on from JARWLC010000002.1 coordinate 81,412,706, forward strand.
AGAGAAGAAATCCCCTCATAGAAGGGGTGATGAGATTAAGAAATCTCACACCTAGTTGAGGAACTATTAGCACTTGGTGGCTATTGAAAGAGGAGTCAATTTTCTTCAGACATAAAGTACCTGAAAATATTCCTATGTTTCTCTTAGAAACATAGTTAAAGCATTTAAGTTAAGGATGACTTTACAAAATGAAAAAAGGAAGCTAAAGAATGAGTACATGCATAGCAATGAAACGGCAGAGCCTGTTAGAGGTTGAAATGATACAATAAATGTAAGTATATTTAAAACGTCTAAGTGACTTTGATAAAATTCTATTGCATTAATACCATGTTTATGATCATGGATGTACTTCTATACTGCTAAGCTAATTCAACTATTAGCTTTGTAATTAATGTACAAAATTCCACTGAAATTATAGCTCAAAGAATATGAACATTGTGTGCAATAAATCATCAATATTCTTAGCCTGCTGTGAGCAATGTAAGCTAAAATAATTACTTGCCTAGATAAACATGATCAGTGATGCAGTATTGCATGCATATTATGAGAGTAACCAACCACTTTCTGCTTGGAGTTAAAATCTCCTTAACAGGATGCAATTTAAGCCTGTCAGTATAACCTGACCAAGCTCATAGTGAGGGGTCAGGTTGCAGGTATAAGGAGAAAGTCCACTGCTAAGCATATACTGTAGCAAACTGCCTTGCAAATAATTAAATATATACCCATCAATTAATTCAGTTCCCTTATTCAATAAGCTCCTTTTTGTAGTGGAAAGAAACTAGTACAGATGCTCACAGCTGTTCATAGGAGAAAGAATCAGGAAGTGTGGCCTGTTTAGCCCTAAATGGGGTACATAGATCACATATCCCTACATTACACAGAAAGCATTGTGGTAGATGTGCCAGAAGATCTTAAGAGCTAGAGGTTGTAGAGGACCGCTCTGAAAGAGCACCTTCTGAACATCATGGCTGTTTCACACATTAACCTATAGTAGCTGCACAAAATAGAGCTGTTTAACGTTCCTTCGAGATGAAGAATGAACTCACAAAACTCCACTCCTAGCTGAAGAACTTTGACAGTGGCAAGCTGGTAGGTCTCAGTGGAATATAAAAAGAGGGCATGAAGTTGGGAGGCAAATGCAATGGTACAGGTATCTGGGAGAAGTCGGGGAAGAATTAGGTGGATTTGATCTAAGTACACTGTGAGCAATTCTCAAGGAATGGCCTAGAGTATATGCATTGCTATTTCAATCACTTTTGCTTCAATAAAATCTCAATCAACAAAACTATGAGATCGACCAATAAGAAAAAAAGAGTCTTTGATAATCTAATAAATGAAAAGACTGTAATTGTGGTTCTGACTTATACTTATCATTGTGAATTGTATCCAGTCTCTTTTGAGCATTTGACTGTTCTGTTTATTTACTGTTTTTTATGTTTGTTTACTTATTTCCATTAAAATGTGATAGGTACTTCATTGTATGAGAACCATAAATGCAATATTATAGATCAATTTAAAAAATTCTTGATAAATATTATATAAAAAAAAACATTATCCAGGAAAATTGCAGTAACATCATCAATAAATTTAAGTTTAATACCTGGGCTCTTTTTATTAATAATAATAAGATCATGACATATGAGTAATATATATACTATCTGACAAATAATATGATGCTGCTTCTTAAATTGGGGCTACTTTGTCATTGATAATTCTGTGTATCTTGGTCTGTTTAAGGAACTCGTGGTTGTGGAATCAGGATTCATTCCTGATATATTTTCTGGCTCTTTGGAGCTTATTGTCTGAGTCAGGATACCTTGCACAGCCCTGATACAGGGAGGAGGGGTCTGAACCTGACTCAACTGAGTATACCAAGCTTTGCTGACTCCCCATGGGAGGCCTTATTTTTATGGAGGCAAGGATGGGGTTAGGTTAGGGGGAAAGCTGGGAGGGAGTAGGGGTAAGAGGGGGTGTTGTAATAAGTTTCTGGCCTGGCCCCACTGTCCCACAGTCCCACAGAAATACACGGATGCTTATATTAATTTTATGCTGATTGGTCTGAGAGCCAGGCATATAACTTGCTCATTACCCTTAAACTAAAATATGATTCTTATCTTGTTCAGTCATGTGGCTTGATACCTTTTCTCAGAGCAGCATAGTTGTCCTCTGCATATGCTAGATTCTCAGGTATCTCTGCTCTGCTTTTCCTGTTCCCAGAGATTTCTTAGTCTGGTAGCCTACTAACACTTCCTGTCTGCCTTTGGCCGATCAGGTTTTTATTAAACCAATAGGAGGTACAGCATACAAGAACATAATCCCACTACAAGAGGGATCTGTGTTTGGTTTATAAAATACATAAAAAAACATAAAAATAACTATGTATTTACTAACTTTCAAATTACTTTTTCTTGGAATTATTCTTTCCATATGTAACAAAAATATTTTTGAGTTAAAAACAATATCTTAGCTGGTTCCAAGCATAATCTCCTCTTGAGTAGATAGTTCATATAAGATAACAAAGTTCATATTTATTTGCTTAATTTTACTGTCTTAGACATATATCAGCCACAATAGTTTGAAGTATGCCTTGGCTACAAGATAATGATAAACCTGTAATTTTTGCAAATGTCTCAAGTGTTTATGCTCCTTTTCAGTTCTGTGTTCATGTGCATCTACCATATGTTGGACACTGAGCAAGTTCTATGAATTTGTGTCTCTTAATGTTCCTTTTATTTTCACAATCAATATTCGGTTTGACATTGTTCTATCAATAGCAGAATATTCTTTCTTTATATGAAGAGCTCTTTCTGCATTGATAATGACTAAAAGCTTTGAATATATAATGTTATAATGTATGTGATATAGATATTTTTCAGCCCTTGTGATATCAACCACATAATATGTAACATAAAAATAAACTATTTAAAGGTAAATTATCCAAATAACTACCAGAGTAGTAAAATACAGTCAATTATTTTTAACCTAGATATGTATTTTATAAATTTCCACAACTCTTGGGGGTGGTGATAAAGCAGGGTGTTATTGTTAATAGGAATTTGTATTGTGGTTTTCTTTCCCATATAATTTTTAACATGTTTGTACTTCTGCCTGAGTTAATTTAGCTTCACTTTATTTTTAACTTTTATAGAAGTTAAATAATTGTCATATATTGCCTCATGAGTTTGTAGCTTACCATTCTATTTTACCTTAGTAAGATTTATCTACTCTTATTAGGCCAGAGCTCAATTTCATGGTTGTGAATTATTCTAATTCAAAATCAAGCTCTTTACATGAGCATCATTTGTCTTGTTTCCAGGCTTTCCACTTTTACTAAGGATATTCAAATAGTGGAGAAAAAACATGATAAAGTTGTTAATACCTTTGGCTATAGCCACAGGATTGTTAGTAGAGAACAGCAAACTTTCCAGACTCACATTAGTTTTTAGTCAATTAATGGAAAGATCCATTCCTTTGGCATTACTGAGCAAACTGCCAAACTTGGGCATATATATTATAATCAAGCATAATTGCAGGCTTTCCTATTGCTGATGGAGGTAAGTAGTCACTTTTCTTATTCTCAATATTTGCTGGAGTCTTCGCATAGTTATTTGATTTTAGTTTGTGTGGTTATTTTGATATTTGACAGCCTATATTTTCTGGGAGAAACAGTGACATATCTTTATAGGGTAACTCATCTTTTTTTACATTATTATATATTTTAGGAAGTTTCAACAACTGATTTGTACTTGACCATCCCAATTTTTAAAAATTGATTTGTTTTTATTTTATGTGCATTGGTGTTTTGCCATGAGTGTCAGGTCCATTGGAACTGTGATTACAGATGGTTATAAACCACCATGTGGATGCTGAAAACTGAACCCAGGTCTTATACAAAAGTAGTTCCTGTTCTTAATAACTGAGCCTGGGTTGGGATCCCATCACCCACATAGTAGCCTACAACTATCTGTAACTCCAGTTACACATATGAAGACTATTCTGGATTCAATAAGAATGGTCCCATAAGGTCTTACATTTTAATACTTGGTCCGCAGTTGGTTGAAATGTTTGGGAAGGACTAGGAGTTATGACTTTATTGTACTACTGGGGTTTTGAGGTTTCAATAGATTTCCAATATTTCTAGTGTTTCTCTTTGCTTCCTACCTTCAGATCAAGGTGTATGCTCTCAGCTGATCCTGACATTATGACTTTGCTCTGTTATCATGAACTATAGCCTCCTGAAACTCCAAACAAAAATTAAGCACTTTCTTTTATAAGTGGCTCATTGTCATGTTTGTTTTTATTAAAGAGAAACTAAGACAAAGGCAAAATACTCATACACAAATAAATGAATATTTAAAAGTAAATGCACAAAGTAAAGCATGGTCTAAGCATATGTCTGACATCAAAACTGCACACACACACACACACACACACACACACACACACACACACACACACACACACACACACGTTGTTTTTTAAATCTAAGAGTTTATACCTTTGAGCAACATCTTCTCTTTTATCATGACATATCTCCACATAGCCTCTGGTATTTGTTCTATGTTTCTATAACATCAACTTTGTTAAATTCCACATATTCTATCATCCCATCACTCAGTCAACTAAGCCTTTTTCCTCTATTATTCCAGATTTCACCTTCATACCATCTGTGTTTTATCTTTATTCTCTTATAAGCCCCCCCTTGTGGGGCCCTTCACTAGTTTTCTCACTTCTATGGACACTAAAATTTAAAAACATACATCTAAATTTCAAAACCAGCATTCATATATGACAAAAAACTTCCAGCATATGTTTTTCTGTGTCTGGAATTCCACATTCATAACGTACTATTTCCAGTGTCAAACATTTACCTATGGATATTAAAATTTAATATTATAATAGCTGAATAAGTTTCAGTTGTATTAAAATACTATATCTGTTTTTATCCTTTTATAAACAAATGGGCTTTTCTCATCTGTTTGCTGTGTGTATAACATTTAGGACACTGATTAACACATATTTCTCTAGTAGAATGTATAGCACTATATACATGTAGTACTATAAATATATATACATATACTATACACACACACACACACACACACACACACACACACACACACACACACACATATATATATATATATATATATATATATATATATATATATATATATGCCTAAAAGTGGAATTACATGATATATCTATTCTAGATGTTTTAAGAAGCTTCACTTTGGCTTCCATATGGTTGCATCAGTTTCCATTTCCACAAGCATGGATAAATATTCCTCTTTTATCACACCCATGACAACATTTGTTGTCATTTTTAAACTTATAGATTCTGAATGGGGTAAAAAGAAATCACAAAATAATTTTAATTTTGATTTCCTTGATGTATAAGCATGTAAAGCATTAAAATTATTTATCATGTTATTTCTTTGTTGAGAATGTTTAGTTCCATGCTCTAGCATTTATTGTTTGCTTATTTTGTGTCTCTGGCTCTTTAGGATGGAGGGGAAAAGCAGGGGAGATTCTTTCTATACAATAACTCTCTCTCCTACAATATAGCAGTTAAAATTTTAATTCCATTCTGTAGGTTGTCTCATTACTCAAATGATGATGATTTTTGATGTGGAGAAGTTTTTAATTTCATGAAGTTTTATTTTTTAATTGTTTGTATTAGTATTTGTATCAGAAAGTCCTTCCCTATGCATAGAGATAAAATGTATTCTATAATTTCTTCTCTCATGGATTCGGATGTCTGCTCTTATACTAAGGTTCTTGATATATTTTGAATTGAGTTTTGTGCATCATATGAGATAGGATCCTATTTCTTTATTCTACATGTAGCTATTCAATTTGATTAGTACCATTTGTTATAGATGCTGTATATCTCCAATGTGTATTGTTGACCTTTTTGTCAAAACCAGGGAGCTATAGCAAAAAGGGCCTATATCTGAGTCTTTAATTTCTTCTGTTAAACAATGACTCTGTCTTTATGTCAGTATCGTGTTATTTTATTACCAGAAATCTATAATATAACTTGAAACTAGGGGTGTTGATGTATAGTTGTGTCAGCAGCTGCTCTTAAATAACTACTCAGAGTCTTAATATTAATTAACAATAAATGTAAATGCTCATCCAATAGCTCAGGCTTGTTACTAGCTAACTCTTACATTTAAATTAATATATACTTCTTACCTATGCTTTGCCATGTGCCTCTGTGATTTTTCTCTGTACAGCATGACCCTCTTGCTTCTCTTTGTATCTGCTGGTGACATCCCAGCTCCCCTCCTCTTTCTCTCAGAATTCTTAGTTTAGCATTCCTGCCTACCCTTATTCTGTTCAGCTACTGGCCATTCAGCTTTTTTTTTTTAAAACCATTCTCAGTGACAAATCTTCACAGTGTGCAAAAGGTTTATTCTACTGCACTGATGCTAATAGAAGTGTTTTATTTTTTATTTTTTTCTGTCCTTGATCTTGTGAGTTTCCATATTAATTTTTAGAATGTGTTTTCAACTCCTACAAAATTTCATTGATATTGAGATGAGGATTGAATTGAGTCTATAGATTGCTTTTTGTAGAATGGTCATTTTCAAAATATTGATGAGAGCAGTCTGTAAGCATGGGGAGGATGTCTTCCAATCTAATTTGTTCCCAAATTTATTTAATCAGTATCTTAATGATTTTAATTATAAAGCCATTTACCTCTTTGTTAGATTTATTGTCACTGTTTTGAGGCTATTGTTGACAGGATTATTTCTTTCTTAGTATTTTATTGTTGGTATCTTAGAAGACTCCTGGGTTTTGTTTTGGTTTTGTATCTCAATACTTTGCTAAATGTGTTTATCAGCTCCAGGACTTTTACTTTTTATTATTTATTTTTGTTTTGAGATATAATTTCATTACATAATTTTGTTGGAAGAAATTTCTGGCCTGGCATAGCCCCCGAGGTTCAGACCCACAGCCCAACTTAGTCACAAATAATCCCACAAAAGCTTATATTAATTACATGCTGTTAGGCTTATGGCTCAGGTTTATTGCTAGCTAGCTTGCTCATCTTAACTCAACCCACTTCTATTAACCTGTCTTGCCACTCCTGGTTTACCTGTAGTCTGATACATATTGCTTCTTGGGCAGCTGGATTGCATCTCTCAGTGACTCCTCCCTCTTTCCCTTTTATCTATGCTTGGATTTCATCCTGACTATAAGCTGGCTTGCTATAGACCAAAGCAATTTCTTTACTATCCAATGATAATTCATAGCATACAGAAAGACATCCCATATTATAATTTATCACTTTTCTTCCTCCAAACTGTCCCATATTCCTCTTTCAAATTTATGCCCTACTTTTTTTATTAGTTGTTGTTACATACATAAATGTAACAACATATATTATTTGTTCAATCTGAATGCTACTTGGATATATGTTTCCAGAGACGACCAGTTGGTATGAGATGCCTTTAAAAAAAATTATTATCATGCATATCAGTGGTTTGAGTGCATGTACATAGTTACCATATGCATCCCAAGAAGACATAAAAAGACCTTAAACTGGAACTTCAGGAAGCTATGAGCCATCATGTGGAGGCTAGGAACCAAAATCCAGTACTCTACCATAGCAGCAAATTCTCTCTTAGCCACTGGACCATCTATCTAGCTTTAAGCATTAAGAGTTTTCTGGTTTAGTCTTTAGATTCTTTCATTTATAGATTGTAGATTCATGCCATCTGCAAATAAAGATTACTTGACTTATCCCTTTCAATTTGAATCCCTTTCATCTTTTTTACATATTTTTTGATTCTATCAAAGATTTCAAACTTTCTATTGAACAGACTGAAGACAGTTGGTAGTCTTGAAGGCCCAAATTCTAATGTGTGAGATGAAAGTCTCCATAGATGGAGTCTATTATTTTTTTCTGTCAAGTCTGTTCTTGAGAGCTTGGCAGTTCTGGAAGGGCCACTTTTATTTCCTATATCAATGAGTTTCCATGCTTGTTTTGCTTAGTTTCTTTATATTTTCTAAATATTATATGATTCTTCTCAACTATTATTATTATTATTAAAATAATGACTCTTTCTTCATCTATAATTTGGTAACCACTTATGGCATAATAGTCTCATAACCTTAATCTTACCTCTACATCTTGTTCTTACTTCCTTAAATTGGGGAATATATTTTACTTATTTTTCCTTTATTTCATTGATAAACTATTAAGTAAAATTATTCAAATAAGAAAACATATCATAGCTATGAAACCATTTTTGACTCATTGCTTTATGATTAAGATATATTGACTATATATTTAAATTCATTTTACTATACTTTTAGTATTTAAAACAATTTATAAATAAAATTATATTTTGATTATTTTTCCCCATCCTGTCTTTACAGATACTTTCTCCCTCTCTATTCACCCAACTTTAAGTTCTTTGTGTAAAACCAAACAAAAATCTAAACAACTAAATTGCCCAAAATTAAGAAAACAAAGCATGACCTCAAAAGAAAAATAAAAAAATCTCCAAACTGTAACTAAATGAAAACACACACACACACACACACACACACACACACACACACACACACACACACACACACACACACACAACCAAAACAAAGCAAAAACCGTGTAGTTCATTATATCTGGTCAACTACTTTTGAACATAAGACTTACCCTGGAGTGATTGATATACTCAGTGTCACTCAATTAAAAAAAAAAAAAAATTACCTTTCCCCATGGGTACAAATTACAGTCCAGTTGTTAACATTTATCTAATAGGTAGGATTTTTTTTCACTCATTCATTTTTTAACTTAAATTTTTTAACATACCCAACACTGTTCCCCCCCAATTTCCCTCTTTGCAGTCCTTCTCAGGCTTCCCCCATCACATCACCTATCCATTCCTCAGAGAAGGTAAGGACTTCTAGGGAGAGCCAATGCTTTCAGGCATATCCAGTTGAGGTATGACCAAGCCTCCTCCCGTCAGTATCAAGGATGAGCAAGGTGTTACTCTGTAGGGAATAAGCTCCAGGAAACTGGTTTGTGTCCTATGAATAAATTCTCGTGCCACTTCCAGAGGCCCACAAACTTCACAGGCCATTTGACTGCTATCCACATTCAGAGGGCTTAGTTCAGTCCTATGCAGGTTCCTCAGCTGTCACTTCAGAGTCACTGAGCTCAGATCAACTGTCTCTGTGGGTTTCCTCATCATGATCCTGATGCCTTTACTTATATAATCTCTCCTCCCTCTCTTCAGCTGGTTTGGGAGCTCCACCTAGTGCTTAGCTGTGGATCCCTATATCTGCTTCTAATAGTTGCTGGATGAAGTCTCTATAATGACAATTAGGGTAGCCATCAATTTGGTTATTGGAGAAAGCCAAGTTTTAGGCACTCTCTCCACTATTGCTTGGAGACTTAGCCAGGGTCATATTTGTAAGTTCTTGGGTATTTCTCCAGCAGCAGAATTCTCTCTAATCCAACAATGGCTCACTCTATCAAATAGCTACTTTTTTTATTATTCTTTATCTTTGTCCCTACCTCAACTCAATCATCCCATTCTTTCTTGTTCTCTTCCCACCTCCACTTACTCCCTCCCCTTCATGGTCCCAATTTATTCAGAAGATCTTATTTAATTCCCCTTCCCATGGGGATCCATGGATGTCTCTCTTAGGTTCTTTCTTGTTACCTAGCTGCTCATTGGTTGTGGATTTCAGATGGTTCTCCTTTGCTTTATGTCCAAAATCCACTTATGAGTAAGAAAATACTATGTTTATATTTCTTGGTCTGTGCTACATCACACAGAATGACATTTTCTAGTTCCATCCATTTGCCTAAAAATTTCAGGATGCCATTTTTTTCTGCTGAGTAATACTCCATTGTGTAAATGTACCAGTTTTTTTTTTTTAATCCATTCTTCAATTGAGGGGCATCTACGTCATGTTCAGGCTCTGACTATTATGAATAATGCTACTAGGAACATAGTTGAGCAATTGTCCTTGTGGCATAAATATTTATCCTTTGGGTACTTGTCCAAGAGTGGTATTGCTGGATCCTTAGGTAGATTGTTTCCCAGTTTTCTGAGAAATTGCCATGCTAATTTCCAAAGTGGCTATACAAGTTTACATTTCTACCGGCACTGGAAAATTAAAGTTAGAGTTTGACAACATGAACCACAGAAAACAAGAAAACTAATGGAAACTAAATATCTCTCAATTGAATAAACTTTGAGTCAATGATGAAATAAAGAAAGAAATGAATTCAATGAAAATGATCCACAACATACCCCCCCCCCCCCAAAAAAAGCCACCATGGTCAAGTAAGCTTCATCCTAGAGATGCAGAGATTGTTCATCATAGGAAAATCTGTTAATGTTATCTACCATATAAATAAACTGAAAGAAAAGAATCAGATGATAGTCTTATTAGATGCTGAAAAAGACTTTAACACAGTCCAATACCTCTTCATGTAAAGGTCCTGAGAGATCTGGGATACAAGGAACGTACCAAAACATAACAAACACAATATATAGCAAGCCAATAAACTCAAAGCAATCCCATGAAAACCAGGAACAAGACAAGGCTGTCCACTCTCTCCCTATCTTTTCAATATAGTTCTCGAAGTCCTAGCTAGAGCAACAAGACTACAAAAGTAGATCAATGGGATACTAATTGGAAAGGAAGAAGTCAAATTATTGCTATTACAGATGATATGATAGTGTACATAAGTAACCCCAAAATTCTACCAGGGAACTCTGACAACTGATAAACACCTTCAACAGTGTGGAAGAATACAAGATTAACTAAAAAAAAAAATCCTTAGACCTCCTACACACAAATGATAAAAGTGCTGAAAAAGAAATCAGGGAAACGTCACGCTGATTCTGCAAATATATCAAATTTCTTGAGGTAATTCTAACCAAAAAATTGAAAGACCTGTATGACAAGAACTTTAAATTATTTAAGAAAGAAACTGAAGAAGATATTAGAAAATGGAAAGATCTCCCATGTTCTTGGATAAGTAGAATCAACATAGTAAAAATGGCAATCTTACCAAAAGCAATCTACAAATTCAATGGAATCCCCATCAAAATCCCAAACCAATTCTTTACAGACCTGGATAAAAAAATGCTCAACTTCACATTCATTCAATCTTTTAAAAAATATATAGCATAATTAAATAAACAGAATAAAACAAAAACTATCACATAAAATTTGGGCAAGACTGATCAATGGAAGGAAAAGAGCCCAAAAGAAAGAACAAGATTATATAAACATAGGCAACATATGCAGACCCCTGAATTTTCTTTTTATATAAGAGCCCAGACACCCCCCATCTTTTCTTCCCAAGTATGCTCTGTTCTCAGCCCCAATTTGTTCCTCCTTTGTTTATGTTCAGAAAGGTCAGGTCTCCCATAGACATCAACAAAACATAGCATATCAAGTTTCAGTAAGACAAATTATTTCATCATGTATTGTCTTGGTAAGGTGAACCAATATGAGTAGTATGTCTCAAAAGCTAGTAAAAATATTTGAGATAGACATCTTTTGCAAGAATTACAAATGGATGAAAGCCACTTAAAAAGTTGCACATCTTTAACCATCAGAGAAATGCAAATCAAAACAACTTTGAGATACCACCTTACACTTGTCAGAATGACTAAGTTCAAAAACATAGATGACAGCCTATTCTAGAGAGGATGCGGAACAAGGGGAACACTCCTCCATTGTTAGTGGGACTGTAAACTTGTACAACCATTCTGGAATACAGTATGGATATCCCTCAGAAAACTGGGAATCAATCTTCCTAAGCATCCAGCAATACCACTATTGGGCATATACCCAAAGGATGCACATTCATACCATAAAGGCATTATCTCAATTATGTTCATAGCAGCATTATTTGTAATAGCAAGAATCTGGAAACAACCTAGATGCCCCTCAACTGAAGAATGGATTAACAAACTGTGGTACATCTACACAATGGAGTACGACTCAGCAGGAAAAAAAAAAAAGATATCCTAAAATTTTCAGGCAAATGGATATACTTTGAGAATATCCTCCTAAGTGAGATATCACAAGCCCTGAAAAATAGACATGAGATGTACTCACTCATAAGTGGATTTTAGACAAAAAAATCAAAGAATACCCAAGCTACAAACTACAACCCCTGAACATTTTAGGATTAGAAGGAACTTAAGAGAGACTTCCAGATATTCCCCTAAGAAGAGAAAATCGAGATCACCTTAGAAAATTGGGGTCATGATGGGTTGCAACCAAGAAGAGTTTGAAACAAATCTTGAAAGAAGGAGATGGTTGAGTGAGAAGAGCAAAGAGAGAGATAGAAAGAGATGGATATCATATCTCGATAGAGGAAGCCAATGTGGGGTTGGAAAGAGACTGAGTGCTAGGGAAATGTCCAGGAACTCGCAGGATGTCCCTGGTCAAGTCTCCAAACAATGGTGGAGGGGTGCCTGAATGGGACTTCCCCTATAATTAAATGAGTAAACACAGTAGGTGTCATTGCAGAACCTACATCCAACAGGGAATGGAGGTGGAAGCAGAGACCAATGGCTGAGCACTGAGCAAAGCTCCTGGTCCAGCTGAGAGCAGGGGAGGAGAGTCTGTATGAGCAAGGGGATAGGGATTATGACAAAGGTTCCCATGGTGATGGCTGGCTGGAGCTCTGGGAAGCTCACTTAATTGGGAATTGCTATTGGAGATCAATCAGGAGGGGCAGCTGGGCCTGCAGGGGATGGGCCACTTTTTGACTGGCATGAGCAGTGTGTGGAGCCAGGAGGGGTGGGATCAGACTGTGTTCCTGTTCATAGGCTGGCACCTTGGAGCCCATTCCCTATAGAGGAACAACCAGCCCAGCATTGACTTTGGGATGAATGAATCAAACTTGCCTGGAGTGGATGTGCTGTGTTGGGCGGGCCCACCTTGGGACTTCTTGCCCTTTGGGGGGAAGGGGGTGGGTAGATGGGGAGGGGAGAAGCTGAGAGCTGGCTGGGAGGGTTTGGGAGGGCAGGGGGAGAGAAAGCAGGGGTATACATGGATGGAGATGATTTCTTTTAGTGAAAATAAAAAATAATATTTTTTTAAAAGGAGTCCCACAAGAGAACCAAGCTATACAACAGTAACGTACATGGAGAGTGCCTAGGTCATCCCATGCAGGCTCTCTGGTTGTTAGTTCACTCTCTGTGAACCCTTATGATCCCAGGCTAGTTAATTTTGTGGGTTTTCTTGTAATAATCTTGACTCCTCTAGATCCTACAATACTTCGCCTCCTTCTTCAGGATTCCCCAAACTCTGCTTAATGTTTGGCTGTGGGTCTACATCTGTTTCCAGCAGTTGATGGATGAAATCTCCCTGATAAACAACTGGGCTAGAAACCAATCTATGTACAGAAGAATATTATTAGGCATCATTAAATTGACATAACCCCCCCATTCATGTTTGGTTCTACATTAGGTTTCTTGGTCATCCAGCCTATGGGTACTGATGCTGCAGACAGCATCAGGAGCGAGCTTACTCTTCTGGCATGGGCTTTGGGCTAGACTCTTTCAGTCTCTAGGTCACCTTTACCCCAGCATATCCCATTTGTAGGACAGACTTTAGGTTAAAGGTTACAAGATTACCTGAAGTATTACCTGGTCTCAGGAGATAGTCAGTTCAGGTTATTTATAAGCTATTGCTATGATTGTTAACTGGAGTCTTGCTTGTAGATTCCTGAAAGATTCCCTTATACCAGGTTCTTACCTGACCCTGAAATATTCCCCTTTCCAGTAGTCTCTTTCAGTATTCTTTCCCTCCATATCCCTCAATCTTATTGCTTATGTTCTAATACTCACCCCCCCCCCCACACACACAGTTAAATCTTAAAATCTTTTCTATTTACTCTTCCCAGTGAGATCTGAGCATCCTCTTTGTTAACTAGTTTCTCTGGGTCTGTGGTTGTAACATTGTTAACCTTTACTTTATAGTTGATAAACACTTATGAGTGAGTACATACCATGTTTTTCTTTGTTACTATAATAAAAATAGTGGGGGTTTTCACCCCCTAGATTTCCTCATCTTCTTCCTCTCTATTCCTTTTTCTGTATTTAGACCTTTGTGCTTCTTTATAAATAATTCATGATAACAGGCATCCTGCATGTTCTTAAAACAATAGCATGTAAATTTTAAATTAGTATGTAAATTTCGTTCTGCTATAATGCCTTATGTGTTTATGTCCCTTAAAATTCATATATTAGAATTAAAAATACCAGTGTAAGTATATTAGCAGGTAAATTCTTCGAGGGGTAAATAGGTTACAAAGGCAAAGTCCTTATAAATAGCATAACTTTCTTTAAAAAATGTAGCCTGTGAAGACATTAAAAAAGTATGGTCATCTAGGAACCTGGACTCATTTTTACTGGACTGAACAGACTAGCATCTTCACCTTGGATTTATGACCTCTAGAACCCAAATAAATATATTATGTAGCTCATAAAATTATTGGTTTTAAGATTTTTTTTGTATCTACCCTGAATCCATTGAGATTACTGCTATAGCAAACAAATGCAAGTGGGTAAATGGGGTTGGAACAGAGTAATGAGTAGAGGTGTGAACATTTTTGAGGTACCTGGAAGAAGCAGCTTGCATTGTTTTAAAAAAACTACTAAGAGAAATTATAGTGAACATTTTGAAGGAAAGAAGAGCTATAGAGATATCTACAAAGATTATGTAGTTTAGTGAGCAAGCACTTGCCTAGAATTCCCAAGGTCTTGAGTTTGACCACTACAACTAGGCAGAACAATAGCAACACTAAATCATTCCCAGGAAAGTGTCAGTATTTTAGCAAACACTAAGACATGAATTGAAGTCTGATAGAAATACTGGTTGAAAGACCAATTTTATGAAATCATACAAGAAAAGGAAGGAAACATTCTTTAAAAAAAATTGAAGAAAGGCAGTTCTTGTTACAAAGTGTCAAAAACTAGAATTGCGTTAGCATTAGCATTTTATGAGAGGTGGAATTTGTGAACAATGGACTGTATATATAGATAGAGTGTTTAAAGTGTGAAGGTCAGAGATTCTTCCTGACTTTTTGTGAAAAAAAATAAGGAAGTAATAATTTAAGGACATTTACTCAAAAATGAAAAGCAGAATTTTTCATTTTAGAAAATTTTCAGCTTATCATTATTGGAAAAATGAAAGGTGATATTTGAGAAAAAAATCTAAATAGTTGACCAAATTTATTAAGATATGAATTTATATGAATTGACCAAGGCAATGGAAGCTAGATCAGTGAGCCATCTAAACTAAAGTTTGTATCTGTCTATTAGCTAAAGCACAAATTCTCAACCTTGGGGTTGTGACCCCTTTGGGAGTCACATATCAAGTATCATGAATATTACATATAATAATATCATATATATAGTTATTTATAGTAGTACCAAAAAACAGTTACGAAGTAGCAATAAAAATAATTATATAGTTGGGGGTCACCACAACTCAGGAAACTATATTGAAAATTAATAGCATTAGGAAGATTGACAACCACTCCAAGGAAAGGAAATAAATTTCAAAATTATGAAGGCTTTCTCAATCTTCACAGAATTTGAAAGCTAATTATTTTTCAAGAGTTCATTATTACCTGTAGAGAATAAAACATCCTACCATCACCTGCCTATGCTGTATGATCCAAGACTTCTCTGCATCAGACCTAGGCAAATTATAGCGTTGTTTCACAGTGTCTATTAAAATTGTGTGAATTTCCATTGTATTAAAGAAATACCAAGAAAAACTGTGGGACCACACAAACACTGCCAGAAAATCAGGACTGCTGTAGACTTTGTACTACAGTAGAGTGACCAGTAGAGTGGTCTACTGAAACCAGTAGAGTGACCAACATTTAAATCTATCTGGAAGACGACAAACATGATTCCAATAATGAGAACTGTGTGTTGAATTACTCCAAACATAGCTGAGAGTTTAAAATTCTGTCCGTAAGTGTTCAAAGGGTATCATCTACATACCAGAGCATCTGGAGACCAGGAAGTGAACAAGGTTTTTGGATTTGACATTCTTCTTACCTATTTCTCTCTCTGAATATCCATCCTATGTCTGACTCATCATTGTAGATTGGAAGTGTACACATAATATATTTCACAAGATTTTGGATTGGAAGAAATTTTTCTGAGGAAGGGTAACACCTGTAATGTCACCCATATCTGAGATAGAGGTCATTAAATGAAGTGCTTGATTTTTCACATTGACAGCAGAACAAGTGAAGATTGTCAGGACCACTCTAGTGAACGAATGCATTTCACAAGAAACTGCGATACAAAGTTTGAAAGGACAAGAGTAAGAGTTTTGTTCTGAATGTCCTTGCCCTCAGAATACTCATCTACTGAAATCCTGACTTCTATGGCACTAACATTTGGGTACCAGGCTGTTTACACAGCATTAGGACAAGACAGCAAATGCTTAATAAATTGGATTAGTAACTACAGTAGAGGCTTGTCCTGTTTCATCCTTTGGAATGAGAATGTTTCTCTGAGCCATTGTATATGAAAATATATAATTTCCTTTTTGACTTTATGGGTGATTCCAGCTAGGAGTTGGCCTTGAAAAGCTTTGAAGCTTTTAAACGTGGACTTTCCTTTTGCTTCATTTTTCTTTTTCTCCCCTTCTCTCCCTTTCTTATTTCCTTGATCCTCCTCTTTGCCCCTCCCTCCCTCCCTCCCTCCCTCCCTCCCTCCCTCCCTCCCTCCCTTCCTTTATTCCTTTCTTTTTTTTAACCATTTAAGCATCTATATGTTTCTGAGGCTTATGTGGAATTTACTATGGCAATCTACATTATTCAGAGCCACCGGAATGGAGACATCCATGACATTCTACCTTACTATAGAGCCACCAGAATGGTGGCGTCCAAACCTGAACTCAAATCTCTGGAACTGTGAGTCACAACAAAACTTTCCTTCCTTCTTCCTTTCAAAAGCAAAAATACAAAGGATTGTTTCTCAAGATATACTTTGCCTCTCGCATAGAAAAGTATAACAGGAGAGCACCGCCTATACAGATCTCACCACAATCTGAATCTGTCCTCTGACACTTGATTTCTCAATATTCTTAAGAGAAAACTTATTTTACTCTGTTTCTTAGTCACCAAGACTGCCTCCATGTATAAATACAATATATCAGTCCCAGTGCATCTAGCTCTTTCATTGAGCCAGACCAAAATTTTTATCATCTCTTTTTGTTCCATTTGTGTTCTAAGAGTTTGTAATACAGAATCTTTCAACATTATGTTATTTTATCCATGTGGACTCCAATGGTGTCTTATCGTATGAAAGCAGAAGTTATATTGACTTTGAAAAATAAGCCTAAACTTGGCATACCTTCAGATCAAGTCTATGTGTTATTTAGAACAAGTCAGAGATTGAAAGGAAATGAAAAGGATGTACTTTCTTGTTGAAAGTAATATAGCCCAGAGGGTTGTAAACAAATGGTTCACATTTTAGGGGAAATGCTTAGGATGACTAGAATATGGGAGCTGATGTTATGCAGTAGAGATACGTTGGGTACCCACCATATAATGACTATTTATGGCGTTCATAAGATGTATCAAATGCTTGTTGTACAAGTAGAAGGACTTCAGTGTGGATCTAAAACACCCACAAAAAAACATGTTTTATTGTGTGCATGTGTGTGCCACACAAAACCTGGGGAAAATGGATATGAGTTTATCTTAGGAGCTCACTGGCTAGCCAGGCTGGACGAAATGGTGAACTAGGACTTCAGCGAAAGGCTTAGTCTCTAAAAAAATATTAATATGCCAGGAAATAATAAAGACATATTTCATAGAACTCTGCTATATATATATATATAATATATATATTCAGGCAAACATAGACACAGATACACACAAACACACACACACACACACACCCCAACATGTTTTACATTTTCCTCTATATTGCTGAAAGATGTTTCAAGTAGTTGGAAACAGCAACATAAAATATTTTGTAACTATTTTATCTGCTGAACTATCACTTGGTATTTACATATATATATAATTATATAATTATAATGAAATACAATTTTCATTAAAAAATGTTATCTCCATCAATGTAGCCCCCTGCTGCCCTTCCCCTCCCCCTCCCAGTCCCTCCCAACCAGCCCTCAGCCTCTCCCCTTCCCATCCACCCATCCCCTCCCCATCCACCAATCCCTTACCCCCAAAGGGTAAAAAGTACCAAGGTGGGCCAGCCCAACAGGGCACATCCACTCCAGGCACATTCTGAAAGCCTTATGTCAGACACAGGGAACATTCTAGTTCCTAATAGTCTAGCAGTAACTCTATCTATCGTAACTGTGCTGATAAAACCTTATGAAGTTTTCTTCATAAGAAGTGTTAGAAAATAAGGAAACAAGAACATTTATTCTAATACCAGAAACAAACATACCTTAATTCAAATTTAATTAAAGTACTTATAAATGTGAATCATTTGCTGAAGCTTTTCAGACTAGAATTTTCTGATAGATTCTGTTTGCTTATTATTTGTGATTTACTATCAAGCAGAATTCTAAGGTCATAAGAGAAACAGGGCAGTCAGAGTAAATATGACATTCAAGGTCCTCAAGTGTGCAGAGCCCCAACATACCTGTTTGTCTATTTATAAATGTCATATATAAAGAAAATTCATATACATCATTTATTCTTGGGTGAGCTTTTGAAGCAAAACCAAATTTAAAACCCTTGGATACATGCCTAACCATACAAAAGACAGGAATACTGGCAAATAGAAGACAAAAATTCACAAGATGGCACAATGCCTAGAGGAAAATAGAAATCTGGGCTCTTCCTGCTAACTTCCTTCTTAACCTTAAAGCTTATCATTTATCTCTTTTACAGTCTTGGTTTTCCAAGACTATGCTGTGTGTGTGTGTGTGTGTGTGTGTGTGTGTGTGTGTGTGTGTGTGTGTGTGTTGAATTCCATTTCTATATATGAAAAACTACATAGAACCTCATACTCATACTAAGAACTTGGTAATGTTGGTTACTTCTACAATTCTGATGAAAGTTCCCTGGTTGTTTGGTAACAGGAAATTACAGAAAATATCCTTTCCACTGTAGACCTGTTATTCACTTTTTCATTTTTGAGAGACAATAAAGGAAAGAAATAGAAAAAGGAAAGGAAGGCAGAGGGAGTTAGGAAGTGAGGGGAAGGAAGGGGAAGGGTTGGGTTAAAAGGGGGAAGAAAAAAGAGAGAGGAAGGGAAAGAAAGAAAGAAAACAAATGAGTTTTGGTTTTTTGTTTTGTTTTGTTTTGTTTTGTTTTTACATTCAACACTAACCTCAAGGCTTTTCCACATATTTTGAATATGATGAAACGTTTACATTATGATGAATTATCTTTAATGTCATTTGGTGTGGTATCCTTCCTAAGTTCTAAGTTCTACTATATCTTGGTATTTTCTTTGTTGCTTTTTCATCCATTCTTAACTCAAGAAACTGCGTGAGCATGTGCATAGTTTTCTATCAAATAATTACTATGAAATGAGCAAAAACAATGCTGGACCGTCTATTATCTACAAATGCGGAAGCTTATGCTGTCCGCTAATACAGTGGGTGAGGATCTCTTGGAACGCACAAACGTGAGCAGGGAATTAGACACGAATCATTTCTTAAGCTCCGAGTCTCATCTTATCACCTTTGTTTTTAAGAATAAGTCAACTCATTTCAACCACGTTAAGGTTAAAATGAAAGGCTGGATGGGCACAAGATAACCCAATGGAAAACGTGCCCAAGCCAAGTAAATGAAAAGTGATAAACAAACACTGCGGGCTTTAAATTTAGCAGAATGGGACTAGGGGCCTGAACTGTGAGAAAAAGAGAGACATGTTATTAAGATTCTGTTATCTCTAAACTCACCTAGACATGGGAGACCGTGTGGTACTTGCAAATATTGCAAGAAAAGAAGTCTCTGGGGGCAAGAATTTAATATGCAGAAGCCACCACACTTCAAAGATGAATACCAAGTTGGAAGTGTTGCTGCACTGAGGTTCATGTGTGGCTGTGAGATTCAAGCTCAGCCATCTTCAAGCTTTTGAAGAGGAGGCAACAGGGGGCGAGTCAAAGGAATACATCAAAGCGCCTTCCTGGAATTGCCTGGCCAAGGTGAAACTGCATGTGGCTGTGGAAATAGTGCTCTGTGCACCAAGGCCACAGCCAGTGGATTGCTGGAACACAAAGGGCTCTTCTCATTAACTTCCTGCTTTTCTTTTTGAAACCTCCCAGTGGACTGCAGAGTTCTGCAATGAGGCTTAACTCAGAAGCCCTAGCTGTGTAGGAACTACAGATTCATATACGGAAGTCTTGCTAGGAGAAAACGTATTATCAATGTTTGTTTGGTTGGGTTTTTTGTTTTTTTTTTTAACCTGTTTTGTTAAGAATATTTGAAGGTACATAGAGCATTCCCTACACTAACTTTCTACTTCTTCCTCCAGCTGCGAAACATTTACTGGATGTAACCAATATTGTTATGTCTAGATTCTTAGTTTCTGTCGTACACCATTTAATCTGGCATCTACTTAAGCGGACATGAAAAAATAAAATAAAATAAACTCCATATATTTAGCCCTAAATAAAACTTCATGTAAGATAAGGAATTGGTCTTCTGTAATACCCACTGTGTGCTGTACATGGTGCTTTTTCCTCCCCTTGATATTAGATGGAGTCACAATTAGCCAGGAATAGCCTTGAGTTCACTGTTCCTAAACAACTCTACCATTAGACACACCTCATAACTTGCTATATAGCCAAGGCTGTCACTTAATCCTAGATTCCCCCAGTCATCACTTCTCAAATGCTACATCAGGTGTCCACCACCACCTCTGGCTTTCATGATAATATTTATTAGGGCTGCAATAATGAATACATGTGAACATAGACTCTTGGCTCAAAGAACTTATAGGCATTCTGATCCAGCAGAGAATCCATACCTCCAGAAGCATGGACTTTTAAAAGTTGCAAGTGTTTAAATAGTGTCTCACTCATCTATGCATCATTAGTTTATTATTCAGTTCATCTATATTACCTCCCCTTCTCTTTGAATTTATAAAATGTATGTTTACAGGTAGAAATTTAAAAAAAGTTAATAAGCCCCCAACAGTAATAAAACAAAATGCAAAGGTATTCTGAAGCCTAATGACTAGGGATTCTGAATTCAGGCTATTGTCTGTGTACTGAGAAAGCAGTGGGATATTTTTTCACATCCTTTCTTATTTCTTTTTCAATGCTTTCTCTGTTGGCTTCTGGGATGTAACACAATCATTTTTTTTTCGAAACCTAGTTTCATTATCCTCTCTTCAGAGCGTTCCAAATATTTTTTATTTCCTGTCTGAGATTGTTCTCCCCCAACTTGCATTCCAATGTCACCTAGGAAGAACAGACAAACAAACAAAAAAAACTATAGCCACATGGATGTTCTTAAAAAAATATTTACTTTAATTTTTTTGCCAATGTTAACCAATTTTGACTGCTCCTTATTTGACACAATCTCAATTTCACTCTTATATGTTAGACAGGTATGTGTTGATTTAAATAAATATATTTGTGTTTTAGTTACTATAATTATGTTTGCAGAATTCAATCTGTATCATTAGACTATTCTACTAAAGTAAGTTTTACTTGTTTTAGACAGAGCTATATGGAGCAAAGTAGTATAGACTAATCTATTTAAGATGTAGTGTGGAATGTAAAACAT
Source organism: Phyllotis vaccarum (assembly GCA_033318265.1). NCBI lineage: Eukaryota > Metazoa > Chordata > Mammalia > Rodentia > Cricetidae > Phyllotis > Phyllotis vaccarum. The sequence continues at coordinate 81,434,460 of JARWLC010000002.1, forward strand.
GATTAGCATTTGTAATCTAGAGAGTGCCTGTTTCTAAGATACTACAATAATTCCATTTCCACATCAAAAGACATATGAACATATAAGCAGAATGATTTCTAAATCTCCAGTTGAAGGTTAAGTAGGCTAGTCTGAAGGAGGAAAATTTCCTATGAACATTGCATCACCGTAAAGAAGATTGGAGTGTTGTAATGCCAACTCAACTCTTCATCTATTCGCTTCACTCTCTGTGTATTCTTGACATATCAAAAAAATCTCTTGTTCATCTTTGAATACCACTTTTATTTTTTCTATGTGCTTAATTGGGATCAGAATTATCTCATCTCACTGTGCGTCTCTCTGTTGCCTTGTTCTACAGGTTGCTTTGACTTCCTTCAGGTATTTATACTTCTTTTTAAGGCTAACCCTAAAGCCCATGTTCCAGTTTAGCTCACCATCCATGACAGAAAGATAGAAGATTTCCAGGTCGTAGCAATGAGCACTCTATCACTGATCCAGAATATAAATTGTACATGATTCCTTTTAAACAAAAAACTTCTTAATAATGAAAAGTTATCAGTTATTTATTTTGATAAACAGAATTCCATGCTTTTAAATACAATAAATATTGATGTTAAATATAAAAATTATCCATTTTATCTTTAATATTAAACAGTATACAGCTGAGTAGTCCTTATTATCTAGTATAATTTATAAGTATTTGTAAAACTGATTCAAAATACATTGTATTTTCATATTTAAAAGACTGTTTTTCCCTAACACTATCCACATTAATTAATTTCAGCACTGTTATTGTTTTTCTGTGTTGAAGATGCATCATTCAGTGACAAGAATTATATTGCTGATTACTTGGATTTAATCGTAACTTTTAGCTGATAAACAATATTTTCTCCTTAATTTTTTAAAATAAAATTCCTTGAGCACATGGGAATTATTTAATGATACTACGTTACACGAAACTCATTATATTTCAGTGACTAAATATGAGTATGAAAGAAAGGGTCTCTCATGCCATGATAGTCAGCATTCCATTTTGACATATTACTGAATTTTATGCATTTTATTTCCATCTATGACATATCAATCTTAATGAATGTCAGTGAAATGATAAGATGTTTCGCAGCCATGTGCATTTTGATGGAAGCGTTAGTAAAATGCCATCCCATATGTCTTAAAAATATATATTCTTTGCAGATTAGTTACCTATTTTACATAGTATTCTGATGGTAACCATGACTACGCTATGTGAGCTGGATTGCCCAATATCTATTCATCTCATCTCATTCTTTCCTTATTTACCTTAGGGAAATACAAAAAGCCATTTACTATAGCAGTGAAAAATGACAAAATACAGTAGTCAGTGAAATTATAAAAATGGTGGGCACACTATAACTCTCTGTGTCCCAAGATTATTTGAAAGATAACAAAGACTCATAGCTTCAAGAAATTATGTAACTGTTATGAATATGAATAAGTTGATACAATCACAAAGGAGAGAAAGGAAGATATAAAATATAGATAAGTAAATAATAAGTAAATATAGTAATCAGAAACACCACACAAATAGCTAAATTGAACTAATTACATTTGGTGCAAATAAAAAAAAAGTATGTCCAGGGCCTCTCGTCACATTGCAAAGAATGAATTGAGTTTTAATATCTTAAAAACCCAAACAACTTTTTAAACTAAGTTGCAAATAAAACAGTGTAATTCAGGCCACATTTCACAGGGAGGTTTCCTCAATGAAGGACATGCTATATATGTGATGTCTTGAAGCATCTCATAATTCAAAATAAATATCCCAGTAAAGTCCATATAGAAGAGTTTTAATAGAGATTCCTATTATAGATTGTTAACCTACCAATCCATAGTGGCTCATATCTGTTTTCACAGTTCTGAGAATACAAAAACCCACCAAACAACTTTGTGACTAAAAAATATTTGACTAGGTAAAATACCGGGTCGTTTACTGGTTTTGTGAGCACTTAGCTATTAGCTTCTTTTATGTTTTCCTTCTTTAGTTTCCAGATAAATGTATCTATCTGTATGTTCTATATATTTTTAAATCTTACTTCCTAAGTTTTTTAATATTTTTAAAATTGATAATATTCTTTTTCTTACTCAACTCCCCCCAAGATCCTCCTAACCATCTATACACCAAACTTCAAGATTTTTCTTCTCTTTTGAAATAAAAGTAGAAAATTAAAATAATCAAACAAACTTTAAAAAATATAATAAAATCAATAAGACTAATGAATAGCTGTTCTAACAGTCTATAATCTTTCACCAATCTACAGAACCCATTTGACCAACTATTCAGCAATATGAAAGTCATTCTTGGCACTGGAGGTTTTATTTGGTGATATTGAATTCCAACTTATATGAGCATTAGACTTCCTTCTATATATGTACATATCTTAAGAAATTTCTACAGCAGTTTGGTTTTGTATGATTTTTCAAAAGGCCTTAACTGTTAGTTGCCCTTTCTTATAGTCTCTAGCTCATGTGTATCCATTTCCTGTCTATTAAATCCTCTGCTTCTAGCTTTCCCTCTCTATTTCCCCTTCCTGAGAAGATCCCTTCACCCTTTCTAGCTACATAAGCACTGAAATAATTCAGATATCAAATGATACAAGTCAAAGGCTTTAATCCTAACGTTCTAATAAAAGAGAAAATATACAATGTTTTTCTTTCCAGGTCTGGATTACTTGACTCAGGATAATTGTTTTTTGCTATAGTTTCATTTCCTTATCTGCTGGATAATATTCCATTTTAAAAATATACCACAATTTTATTATTCTTTTATCAGTTAGTAACATCTAGCTATTTTAATTTCCTGGATATTTTGAATATAAAAGTAACAATCATGGGAGAGAAACTATCTCTACAGTAAGATGTAGAGTCCTTGAGTATATGCTCAACAATTGTATAGCTGCATCTTGAGGTAAATAGATTTTGAGCTTTTGGAGGATATCGATAATGGCTGCAAAAGCTTTATTCCCAACAGAGAGTAAACATACTCCTTTACCCTCATCATCTCCAGCATGAACTGTCATTAATTTACATATCTTGATCATTCTGACTAGGGAAAGATGAAATCTTAAAGGAAATTTGCATTTCCAAGTTGGCTAATATGCTGATCTTATTTAAGTGAACATCAGTCATTTGTGATTTATATTTTAAGAACTCTTCCTTTAAGTCTATATCCCATTTTTAGTCAGGTTATTTGACTTTTTTTTTTTTTTTAGCAAGTCATCTTTTTATAAAAACAAAACAAAACAAAAACAACAAAGCAAAACAAACACATGCAGCAGAAGACATCTAGCCCAAGGTATAATTGGTACCAGGTTATCTACAGAGCAAAACCCAGCAAGTCCCATTGTTCAGGCTCAGAAGACTGCTGTCATACCATTCTGAACCCAAAAGTCACTATAATAAACTTATTTAACATGTCAGATATATGTCCACAGTACTGATTATTTTTCACAAAGTAGGACTTGAGTTCTGGAGGTGGCCATGGATCAATCTAAACAACCCAAAGAAATCCATGGTTCATGACAGAACCAGGGCCTCTCTGGCTCTCTGTGCAATGTGTAGTCACCTGCGGTCTCAGGCACTCACTCTGCATCTGGCTTTGGTGCTGAGTACCTGCTGTGTGCCAGGTACTATTCTAGCCATGAGAACCACAAGGAGTATTTACGTTCTGTGCCTGGGTGATGCTGAGTCCCTGTCAGTACCATTCTCAAAGAAGAACTTTGGTGCTCCCAGCCTTGTGGAAACCAGGCCTCAAGCAGACGTTTCCCTGAAGGGGCTAGTGTGCATGGAATCATTCTCAATTTCTGAAGGGTACTTGAGTCTAATTAGGGCTCAGGTGTAGCTGGCTGGCATAATGTTAGCCATGTGCAGCTGGACGCGTGTAGTTGGGACACACTCTGTAATTTTTTTTTTAATTAAAAAAGTTTCCATACTCACTACTCCTCCTTCTCCTACCCTCTTCTTCCAGTCTTCTCCCTACCTCTCTTTCCCCTTTCATTCCCCCTTCCCTCCCCAGAGAAGGCAAGGAATCCCACACTGAGTCAGTTCGGTCAGGCATATCCAGTTGGGGTAGTACCGAGTCCCTCCCCCAAGTATCAAGGCTTAGAAAGGTGTTTTCCCAGTAGTCATGGGCTTCAAGAAGCCAGTTCATGAACTTGGGGTAGACTCTGGTCCAATTGCAAAAGGCTTCGGAAACTGCCCACATCTTTCGACTATCATCCACATTCAGAGAGTCCAGATCAGTTCCATGAAAGTTCCTTAGTTGTTATTTGAGAGTCTGCAACCTCCCAACAGCAGGAATCTGACTACTCCATGGGTCTCCCCATCATAATCTAGATCCCTCTATCCATGCAGTATCTCCTCCCTCCAGAGAACGTTGTGATCATACTGGAGTAGGGAGGGGAAACAGGGAGAGAAAAGAAATGGAAATCCTTATAGAGGGAACCACTGTGGGGTTAAAGAGAATCCTGATGCTAGGAACACCCAAAAACCCATATGAGGAGTCCAGCTAGGACTCCAAGCAATACTGGAGAGGGAGCCTAAAATGGCCTTTCCCTATTGTCATATGAATTACCACACTAATTGCCATTATAGAACCTTCATCCACCAGCTGATGGAGGCAAATGCACAGCTATTTGATTTCTTAGTGTTCAGTATTTTTGCTATTTGTATCGTCTAGATTGTAACCCTCTATCGGAGGTATAATTGTCAGAATTTCTTTTCCCTTTCTGTAGACTCCTGCTTTCATCCAATGATGATGTATTTTGCTCAACAGGAGCTTTATAGGATTAGGAAGTATCATTATTAATTGTTAGATTTAATTCTGTGGCGTTGGTATATTGTTCAAAAGGTACTTTCCTTGCCAGTGAATTTAGCTGTATATCATACTTGATCTTCAATTGGATAAAGGGTATCTGGTCTTCAACTGAGGTTCTTCATCCATTTGGAGTTAACCTTTTTGTATGGTGATAGACAATGATCTATTTTTATTATTTTTTTACATGTAAAAAATGTACAGCTATCCAGTTGTACAAACACTGTTTGTTGAAAATGATGTCTTTTCTCCAGTGTGAATTTTTTACTTCTTTTGAAACTCAAGTGTCTCTAGTTGTATGGAATTACCTCCTGATCATCAATTCTAGTCTAATGACCAACAATAATATGCTGTTTTTATTACTATAGGTGTGTAACACAATTTGAGATAAGAGTTGAAGCTACCTCCAACAGTTATTTCATTATTTAATATTGTTTTTATAATTCCGTTTTTTTCTGTATTTCCATATGTGACTGAATTTTGGTTTTTAATTTTTGTTTTAATTTCTATGAAGAATTCTGTTGGAATTTTGTTGATGATTACATTGTGTCTGCATTTTAGAAAGAATGTCCATTCTCACAATTTTAATTCTACTGATCTTTGAGCATGGAAGATCTTTCAATCTTCTGATACCTTCTTCATTTTCTTCCTTCAGTGTCTTAAGGATTCATTCTGTGTTCAATATGTAAATTTTTTGAGAAAGTTCTATGTCTGCTGATGAGAAATGGCATTTGTTCATGCTTAGGTGTAATGATCTGTAGATGTCTGTTGGGTACATTTTATTTATGGCATTATTTAGTCCAGCATTTCTCTGTTTAGTTTTTGTCTAGATAACCTGTCTATTAATGAGAGTTGGATATTAAAGTCACATACTATCACTGTATGACTTCAGTTGTAGTAATGTTTATTATGAACTTGGTGTTCTTGTGTTTGGTGCATAGGTGTTAAGAATTGGAATGTTCTCTTGGTGGATTATTCTTTGGTGAGTATGTTGTGTCATTATCTATATTTTATGATTAATTTTGGTTTGAAATCTATTTTTTTCAGATATTAAAATAGCTACAACTGCTTGTTTCTTCCATCCATTTTCTTGGAATATGTGCTTCCATCTTGTTATTAATCATATCTGTCATTCACTTGCTAGGGGTTAAGTTCCTTGGATGCAGCAAAAAGATGTTTTTCTAGTGGGCTTTCTGTTGATGTGATGAAACACTGACCACAAACAACCTGATTAGAAAAACTGACTTTTTTGTTTTACAGATTAGAGTCAATTGTTAGAGAGTACAAATTAGGAAAATCAAGGCAGAAACTGAATAACTAACAAAGGAAAGCTTCTCACTAGAAGTTATCCATGGTTTCTCCATTTGCTCTTATATACAAGTCTGGATAAAATGACCGATATGGCATGGCTGACAATGCTCTGGTTTCACTAAAACTTTATCAGCACCACCCTCATTGCATAGTTTCCCCCTCACTTGAAGCTGAGTGGGATTATATCTGAGTTCTGGACAACAGAAAATAAGTAGACTTATATATGTTCCACTCTTGTCCTAATGTAGAGTTCAATAGTTTTTTGCTTTGTTTTGTACTATTTTGTTTTGTTTCTTCTGCTTTCATGAAGTAAAGATTCTTCATCTTACAGGATATCAGAGACACAGGGTAACGAGAAATATCTGACTGGCTAGAATAAAGGTTTTCTGGTAAATGCCTGATTCTGTTTAATAAAAATGGAAAATAAATATTCATGACGTTTATCCATTAATATTTGATGTTTTGGTTGTTAAGGAAGCAGAGTAAATGAAAAAATGTTAAGTCAAGCAAAAGCTACATTTACATCAAAGAAATCCTAAGAAAATATTCAAGAATATATTTCACTAATCTCCAAAAGGACATTATAGTAAAAACATGTTGTATACTTGGTAAATCTCTGCAGCAAATAGGACCCAACAAAAACATAAATACAGTAATTAAATAGTATATGCAATAGCACATACACTGAAGTATAAAAATATGAAGAAAATAATTTTAAAATCTTTATTTTCAAATTTAGGTTAAAGATATGATTAAGCACCAGGATATACATTTGACATATAGATTAATAAGAAAAATAATATATACAGTATCTAAATATTTTATATAAATAAAAAGTAAATATCTTGGAAAAAATAAGAAGGGGAGAATATTTAAGTGAAAATGAAAGTATATAAATTTTAGAATAATATATAATTACACTGATAAATATATGCATACATAAATATATTAATAATCTCTAATGAAAAGACAATATATTAAACAAAGAAATAGAAAAAAGTGACAAATGCTTGATAGGCATTTTATATTAACAAATCCTGACTATATCTTAATAACAACTTTATTGAGAAAGAAATTAAATAACTTTCATTACATTCTTTTTGACTACTTGCTACTATCCAAAATAGAGGGTTTCATGAACTGTATTTTAAATTTTTTGCTTCCACTTAATAAAAACTTAGAGAAGACTAAATAAATTATAGATTAGTTAAAAGTAAAATAGAACAGACATCACGTAGCTAGAAAACAATAACAAAACAACACATAGCAATATGTTTTGTTATATCTATCATCTATCTATCCATCCACTCTATTTATACATCTACTTTATATCTATCATTTATCTATCTATCCATCCAGCCCCCTCTCTCTATCATCTATCTATCTACCTATCTATCCATCCACTCTATCTATCTATCTATCTATCTATCTATCTATCTATCTATCTGTCTGTCTGTCTGTCTGTCTGTCTATCTATCTATCTATCTATCATCTACGTATCATTTATTTATCTATAATCTATCTTTCAATAATCTATCTATCATCTATTTACCTATTATTTATCAATCATATATCTATCATCCATCCCTCTCTATCATCTATCTATCATCTATCAATCACCACGAAGACTACTATCTATCTATTATCTATCATCTATCTACGATCTCTCAATCATCTGTTTATCATCTACCTATTTGTCTATCATCTATCTATCATCTATCATCTATCTATCATCTATCTATCATCTGTCAATCACCATGAAGACTAATATCTATCATCTATCTATCTATAATCTATCAATCATCTATCTATCATCTATCTATCTATCTATCTATCTATCTATCTATCTATCTATCTATCTATCTATCTTCAGAGAGAAAACAAGCCCAGTATTCTCCTGGGAAGAGGAGTAAGACTGATATACTTAAAGGGATATAAAAGATATCTTTCTAAGCCGGCCAATGAAGGCACATACTTTTTAATCACAATACTCAGGAGGCAGAAGCAGGTAGAATTCCTTGAGTTTGAGGCCAGGCTGGTCTACAGAGCTAGTTCTAGGACAGGCTGCAAAGCTACACAGAGAATCCCAGTTTCAAAAAAACAACAAAACAACAACAACAAAAAAACAGTTTCAAAAATATTAGAGCTATAAAATATTTGATGTTATTAAGGTGCTGATTTTATTAAAATTGGCATGTCTCTTTGACTTTGCCTTACTCAAACTTAGTAGGCATTTTAAAAATAAAAGTTTTGGTTGGTTTTCAACTTTTCTCAAAATATAGAAGATAAAAAGTAAAGTTGTAATTTAAGGAAAAGAAAGCCAAATGGAGACTCGGGAATGGGATGATACTACCAGCAGGGTGGTGCAGTTACTAGAGCAAATCGAAAGCAGATTAGAGATGCTAGAAAGCAGATTCAGCACACCTGAAGCTAGGTCAATTGAGATTACTCAGCCTCAGAGACAAGAAAAATAAGGATGGCTTCAGAGGCCTGTAGGCCACCATCAAGAACAACACATATAAGGAGTGCTAAAAATAATCGTTTGTGCTTGATAAAAGGAGACTTGAAACTGTTCCAACTTGAAGACCCTGTTCACTGAACTCAAAAATCTAAGTAATCTCAAAATAACATAAGTTTAAGGGTAGACACATACAGATACATCAGGTCAAATCAACAGATATAAAAACTAAATCACAATCATGAAAGCATAAAAAAAAATCACCATGAAGACTACTAATAAGAACATTGCAGATATCTCACCAGTAACCATGACAGCAAAGAGAGAGCAGAGTGCTGTTACCAGAAAAGGGATAGGGGATGGATTGTCAACCAAACATAAAAAATGACAAACCTTGTCTTTGTAAAATCAGTAAGCAATATGTAGAAGATATAAGACTCAAAGATTTATGATTGGATATATCATTTTCTCAGATTTCATATGTTATTCAAAATAATGCTGGGTACTTTAGGAGAGTGATTAAAAAGGAAAAAATGTTACGAGAAGGGAAGAGGAAATTCTACTGCTGTCTGCAGAGGATATCACTGTGAAAACAAAAATTCGAATACTCCACACACAGAAAGATAGAAAAGCATTCAAGAAATACTCAACAAATTGAGTAAGTTTTCACGTTATAAAATCAGTATATTAAAGTCTGATGCAGCCCGTATGCTAATAGCCATCAATCTGACAAGAAAAAATTAATAAATGGCTCAATTTTAAAACTTTTAAAAAACTACAATGCTCATGGATCAATGTTGCCAACAATATGAACAGCTTATACACTTGAATTATTTATTTGTGGAACAATTAAACATGATTAAATGGAAAGATACAACTTGCCAACGAACTAGAAATTTTAAAGATGGTAAGAAAGCCTAAAATAATCTACTGCTTCAGAGTAATCCCTCCAAAATCATAGTGATCAATTTTTAAAGAAGAGGAAAATTTGGTCTATAAATTCATATTGAATTTCAATGCTCCACACGAAGTACTGAAAAGATAAAGCTAGTACATGATACTCTCTCATTTAAAAAACTATAAAAAACTTGAGTAATATCCCACAGACATTAGGAGAGACATGTAGCCAATAAACTCAAATTGAGAATCATAAATAAAACCAAGCATCAGTGAGCAACTGATTTTCACCAAAAGTATTACAAATAGAATGAGTGTTTCGAGGAACATCTGGAGATCTTTCCACTGCCTACTTCTTCTTCACACCTGCAAGGTAAAGGTCTTCGTGCCTCTGTGAGGATTAGCCTGTCTTATCTCCTCAGTGTAACTCAGTTACACAGCTAAGTTCTCATAATAAGACTCTCCTTGTTATACATTATCAAACTCCACAGCCCAGATGCCACTGGGAGCCAGGACTCCCACAAGCTGAAGTAGCTAGACATCCAGGATATTCAGATACCATTCAGATGAATCAACATTTACTCTCGTGAGACAGCATAGTTGCAAATATATTCTATTATATAATTGATACAAAGCATAAGTATAAATTAATTAAATTACTCCTGCTAGAAATATTAACTATAAAAATAATTAAAAGAATAACTTAATTTAAATTAAGTATAAATTAGAGTAATTCAAGATAGACAAATATTTGGAATAATTCTATGATTATATATAAAACTAAGAAATTTTTTATAGATGGAAATAAAACATTAAAAATAGATGAAACCATTTTATATATACATATTTTTAAATATTCTATTCCTTTTAATGTAATTCAGTTTAGAAACATTTTATTTTGCTATTAAATATTCTTTTTTCTCTACACTGTTGTAACTTATAACAACTTTATTAGGGTCCTGTTGAGAAATAGGACTGATAGGGTGAATTTATAAGATGATTTATTAGGTTGATTATAAGTTGACATTAGAGTTATTGGAGACATAAAATGATCAAATTTATAGAAATTGTTTGGTATGAAGACAGGAATAAAAAGAAAACTGTATGTATATGAGTTAATATATTAAATTTCCTAAGATAGAAATACTTTTTGTGAGATTTCTACATCAATATAAGAAAATCCATGTTATCAAAACATAAAAAAGGGAGAAATAAAAAAGTCCTTTGAGTTTCTCAAATTGTCAGGAAAATAATGAAATCCTATATACTTTGACATCTATACTAATTCACATACACATCTTAAGATTAATGTTAATATAAAAACATGTGAGAGTGAACTCACATGACATTTAAACAGGAGAAAAATTACCACCAGTAAAACTAAAAGACACAAAACTGTATTTAATAAGCATACATGTATATATGATTACATTAAACTTAAATAAAGATGTTAACTGCAAACTAAGAGTTTAAGACTTAAAATCGTATTTTAAAATATCTCATTTTGAAAAAGAATATACATAAAGGTGAAAACAAAGTAACTCTAAAGATGTAACAAATATATATCAATAATTGTTAATTTGTTTTTATTAAGATCAGTGTGGGTGGTGAAGCAATCAACATTTCCAGATATCAAGAAACTCATGGAAGAAATACTTTTTTTAACCTAAAATAATGGCAAAATTGTAAAAATATTGATAGGCAATAATAAAATTTTAAAATATACAAACCTCAAAAAACAACAGCACTAAAAGTTCTAGATATAAAATCCAGGTTGAAGATGACTTATCAGCACTCATTCTTATATTAGTAGAGAATACAGAAGAGTTAATATTAAGAATATAAAACTTATAAACACTAGTCATTGATAGATTTTTACCAACACCGAAACACTGATTGTTCTATGTAGCAGCAAGCCAAGGATATTTTAAAATAATATTTTAGCCTAAAAACTATAAACCTCTTTGAAAAACTTTATTAGTTGGAGACAATAGTTTTATGACAACCATTTAAAGGAATTCAAACAAAAAGGAGTATAAATAATCTTCCTAGATTGGGTGACTTAACAACATAAGGATTTTTGATTATTCCAAAACTGGCACACAAATTCAGTACATGGTGATTAGGTTCCTTTAGGCATGATATCTGTATTAATTTATAAATTAAAAGTACAACAAGTATGTAGAAATTATTGAGGTCATTAATCCATGTCACTGAACTGGCAGAGGTGCCCACTCCCCGACTTTACAAATCTGAACCATCGAACAGCTGGTATATGGAATTAGTCATGCATTTTATTTGAAGCTGTTATAGAAATACCAAATTTTTTCTGAAAAAAATGAGGAATAGGACAAGCATTTTGAAGTGCCATCTCCAAAAATTGTTACTACATTGGCAGATTAAAATATTTACTGGCAAGATAAATTCACATTCATAAACAAAGCAGTCATCTCTTTCTATCAGAGTTATTTTAAGACTTCAAATGCTGTCAGAATTTGCTAAGAAGTACTGAAAATAATGTTGTATTAAAAAATTTAGAGTCTTCAAATAATATTATATATGTGATTAGATAAGACACACTTTAAACAATAATAAATAGGAAGGGAGCTCAGTTTAGGATACACAAATAGTTACAGATTTTATATTGGTATGCAATCTATTAATAAATATCATATAGATAGTAATTTCAGTTTATATTCTACAAAATTCTTTCTGATGCACCCTTTCACTGAATTTGAGTTGTTTAGGTAAATTGAACTATTTACAGATGCAGAAAATCATGTTCAGTGATATTAAATGGCTTGTTAAAATATGGCTTAGCTGTTGCTTTAAAGTCGAATTTTGGGATTTGAGAAGTCCTTGCCTAGGTTTATTTCTTTTCTACTCAGTTCTCATGATAATGAAATTATTAAACTGATCTTTAAATTGTGTTCACTGAAAAATTAATACAGTCTCTCAAGAAGATACCGAGACCTTTTAATTGTTCTGTTGTTGTTTTCCCAAAATAGTGTTTTATGTAGCAAGTGTGATTCTGGTCATCGAAAAGTTTTAAAAGTCACCACTAACCATTCTGATTCACTCTTAAAATTTCCACACTAAAATCTCCTAATACTCTCTTGAGATGTGGTAAATTTTGAATGTAGGGAAAAATGCATTTTTGTGTGTTTATGATTTACAATGCTCTGAATAAAAATAGATGTAATGAAAGAGGATCAGAGCTTTTTCACATCAATACAACAAAACCATATTATGCAAATATCCCCCTTGAGTGCATCCATTATCAGAGTATTCTTCATTGATTCATGCAACACAATATCAACTTGATATCATAATGACTCAAAAGGAGCAGCCCTAAAGTGTGCTTTTCCTTGAACAAAGAGAACTCAGGGACAAGCTTTATTGCTACAGGACACTCCAAGACCCTTTGGATATCTAACAGGCACTCTCATTCATAACAAATAAAGGCAAATTTTGTAAGGACTATACAAAGTGTTTTCTCCTGCCTTATTTAGTAGAATGGGTCAGCAGACTAAGCACACATAGTTTCCCAGCTGACAATACAACAGCTTAGTTACTCCAGTAGGACATTTTCCTGTTACTCATAAATATCCTTTGGGTCATTGTTGAGATACAAGATCCAGTGATCTTCAGGACCTTATTTTGAGCATTTATACATAATACTAAGAAAGTGACTTTATTCCCACTTAGTTAAATCATGAACTAAAATGCAGTAAAATGCAAAAACTAAAGTTTTCAAGGACACTTCAGGGATGACATTGACTCAGACAATAAATATATAGGCTGAGTAGTCAAAACCCAATGAAAGAAAACAGAATAATGGGAGCTTTGTGGTTATAAGCATACTCAATTTGTTGTACACTGGTTGTATACTGGGACATGGATATATTAGTAAATGTAAAAAACATATATCGTCATGGAAAGAAGCGAAGTCATAAATGGCTAGTATGTGTCCATTAACCTGTGTTGAAGGTTTATGACTGTGAAACTACAGATTAATCTTCAGGAACTCACAGTAGATGACCTATATTTTGAATTACTGCCTAACTAGTTTCCCATAGACTAGTGTGGTATATTCAAAGGGAATCATTGATAACTGAGAGAAGATAAAATTTGAAGTTTATTCCTCCTAATCATTTAAATATTTGGTTTTTGAGATGTTACTATATGGCAGGCTGAGATATTAACAATATAGATTATGAAGACTTCCCATTTATATTATGCCTCATTCAGTTGTGGCATAAACAAAACTGTAAGCTATAGAAACATGATTCATTGAGGTTGTTATACATTAGCCAGCAAGTCCTTGAAGTTTTAATAAATGATCACTAGAAAAGTAAACACTAGTTTAAAGCTAGGTCAATACCTTGGCAGCTTTTATATTTCCCCTTGTTTTGGGTTCAGTATTATTTATTTGTAGACAGTGGAAATTCTATAAGAAACATTTGATAAACTGGGGGAAATACAATATATAAAATTTAAAGTACCAGACATCTTTGTTATATGCCTTTCTCGTTGGCTTTTGGTGTGCAGGACTTGGCTACCTTACTTGTCCTTCATTATTGTTTCTATCTGTTCTTCTCTTACTGTGAAAGTATATTATCAAGGAATTGTCTTGAGTGGTCTCCATTTTATAAATCAATTGAATTCTATCTAGATAGCTTTCTGAAGAATTAAAAATTACAGTTTATTTCTAAAGTTAGCATAGATACTCAGGTAAGTCTTCAGTCAAACCCTAATGTGTGACAACATCTAGTTGAAACCCTGCCAATGTACTCTAAGGGGAATAAGTATATTGTGTTAGCAATATTTGTGTTTGTCAGCCTTCAAAAATGTGAGTTCACTCTCCAGTGACTAATAAGCTTCCTTCCCTCATGGAGCTCTGTCACAGGTGGTTAAGGAGAACTGAGGTAGCATGGAAATTCACTTTGACTTTTGAGGTGAAAAAAAAAAAAAAACGGAAACTATGGTTTTTATCTTACATGGGAAGAGAAAGGCAATGTAATATTAAGCAAGGGACTACTATATTAATTAAGTTTGGGAGGGTTTTATTATCCTTAGATTATCAAAGAAAAAAACCTATAATAACGTTTTGTAATGCTGCATATGTGATTTGAAATTGGTCCAACTACAAACTATTGTCCTTCATCTTGTGTGAGACTCATGCTTGAGATTCATGCATATAGAATCTCTGTGGCTTATTTAGTGTCCTTCTGCTTCTACCCAAATTCTTCAAATCTTCTGTCTCATGATTATCTTCATCTGAACTTCTGATTTTGCTTCTTCTTCTAATCAGATATGCAGTCTGGAAATAACAATGTTAGTTTCTTTAGAATTTCTTAGAACTGAAGTTCTGATGTACTTTTGTTTATTTGTTTTGCTTTCTTTTACAGGGTCAAAAGGACTGTTGTTACAGGCCTTCCTCTCTGCTCAGAGTTCAGCAGTAATGCTTGGACTGTCTTTTCTCTATTTTAATAAAACAGTACGCCATATCCAACACATTCATTCTCAGCAACTCCTGACAATATGTAAAAAAATACATAAATATAAATCTCAGAACACAAAAGACTTTCTGATAAATTGGATGGTATGTTTTCGCACTCATGATATTTCCCAGTTAAAAAAAGAAATTTCTTCAGCAAATTATTATGTGAGTACTCTTTGTTGTTCAAATGTCTTTGTGCTACTGCAACAAAATGCCTGATGTTTGGTTATTTATGAGAATATAAATTCATTATTTGACAGTTCCATAGGCTTGGAAGTCTAAGATCAAAGAACTGACGGATTCAGTATCTGATGAAGACTCACTGTGTTTCCAACATGATGCCTCTTACTGCCTTCTTATATGGCAAAGGTGTGATTATTTTATCTTACTGTAATAGAAGGCAGGAAGACAAAAGGAACTGAATTCATTCCCTAAAGCATTTTTATAAAAATAATAATATCATCCATAAATGCAGTTTCCATGACAGAATCTCTTAAAGACTCTACCTCTTAATATTGATGTCTTAGAATTATATTTTAACGTGAATTTTAGAGAGTAATGTCTGACTAGATCAGTCTATATCCTTCTCACAAAGTACACTGATTCCACCTCAGCCCTAAGACTTGCTCCACCATTAATTAAAAATTTTAAAGTCTCCTCTGAATGAGAATTGTTACTGCTATAATCAAGCTGTTTGTGGGGCTCCCAGCTATGGGACCAGGAAATATCTTGGTTACATGAACTGGCTTTTTAGAGCCCATTCCTTATGGTGGGATGCTTTGCTTGATACAAAGAGGAAGGGATGAATCTGCCTCAACTTACTTCCTCTGAGGAGTGGATGGAGGCTGGGATGTGGAGTGGTGTGGAAAGTGGGGAAGAGCAGGAGAAGGGGAGTGAGAGCAAAGAGTGAAGAGTGTGCAAAGGGAATTTTATTAATAATTTTAAAATATTTTTAAATCAATAAAAGGCAATATGAATTATAAAAATTTAAAGTTTTAAGTCTTACTTAAAGACCATCTACAAAGGCACAGAAAGAGACCCAGTATGATTCATTTTGAGGGAATTTCTTCTAAGCTAGTGGCATGTGGTGCTGAACCAATAATATGATTTACAAATGTAATAATAGATCAGGGAGCTGATATATTACCATGCCACAGGGCAAATTAAAAAAAAATAATAATCTATGTGTAAGCAACCATAGTTAAAACTTGTACATTCTCCCTACCTGTAGAGATTTAGCACCAAATGTATGTCACCAAGGTTTATCCCTTTCATGTTTGTTCAGCCTTTGGCATTATAATAGATGTTGTCATCTTCAAAGTTCACACTCCAGACTTGTGAAATGTAATTGAAAATTGAATCACAAGTACTTAAATTTTAAGTAAGTTTAAAGTTTTGGGTTTAGCTACGTTGATAGTTGTTCTTGGCCACATATTAGTGCATGTGGCCTGTATTTTGCACCTGCTTGTCCTCTGTACTGAGAATCAAAGCGACATCTGAGCTCATTTAAGTCATAGATAAGGATCCAAGGAACATTTTTAGAAGACTATGTAGAGTAGAAATGTAAAGTAAATCTGAGCTTTGTTTCATGGGTACCCTTGAAACCATTCTACCCTCAGTTCCCTGAAGCTCCTGACCTGTGATATGAATGCAAACATCTGAGGTCTCTGAAATGCCTACAAGGATATTCTCCATTGTCTTGGAAACATCTGGCTTCTTTTCTATCCATACTAGTCAGTCCTTATGCTTTTCCCTATTATACTGTGTTAGTATTTACATCTGTCCATGCCAAGAATCTTCAGAACTTGAAGTTTTGCCTTCCTATTTATGATATTACAGCATTATAAAGCAGTTGAGATAATACATACATACACGGTCTTCAAAATTTTGGTGATTTGTTTCTTCCACAAAATATCCTGACCATTTCTTAGGCACATAGAAACTAAGCCAAGTTCTTTGTTACATTATAACAAGTATGGTTTGGGTTTTTTTGGGTTTTTGTTTTGTTTTGTTTTTCCTGTAGTTTCCAATATCTTGTCTCTCATTGCCTGACTCCATCACAGTTGTGTTTGTGGTCTATTTGCATGAACATTCTGATTGTAACAACACAGGCTATCTTATAGCAATGCCTCACGTCTCAACCCCAATATTTATTTCAATGTCTTTGTGCTGCATTAACAGAATACCTATGACTAGTCAGTTAATTCTCAGCATCTAGTATCTGAAAATCTTTGATCGAGGTGTTACAAGCTTAGGTAAAGTCTTGATCTCTTGGCCATTACATCTGGACATGACAAAATGGTGATTGCATCATTAAACATGGTAGAAAGGCAGAAAGACCAAAGCAGCAGCATAAACCTTCAAGTCCTTTTATGGAGGTACCAATTTGCTATTTCCATGCTTGAGAGCATAACCATTATGGCTTCATCATTTTCTTTCTTTCTTTTTTCATTTTATTATTTTTTTCATAAAAATGTCATTTTTTATCTATGTATCCCCTTGATCCTCCTCCCTTCCCTCTTTCCAATCCCTCCCAGTCAGCCCCAGACCCCCTTACATCCCCTCCCACCAAAAGGCAAGAAGTCCCAAGGTGGCAGAGAAATACCTAGCCCAGTCTTGACTTTGGGATGGGTAACTAAGACTTGCTTGGAGTGGAAAATGCCACACTGAGCTAACCCACCTTGGCACTTCGTCATTTTCTAAAGGCTCTTAACACTGTTGCATTGGAGATTAATAACTGATGTTTGATTGAGTTTTAGCATGAACTTTAGAGTGGACACAAATATGCATCAGCAAAAATAATGTTGCCAAATAAATGAAAAATATAGATATCTGTCTAATTTCACAATGATGTTATAAAACTTTAATCTCTATAAAAACTTTTGTTGAATAAAATAAAATTTTGAATTTTAGGCCCATTCAAAACTAACTAAGCAAACTGTTGATCAAGATACTTCATGATCTTCAGGGAATACCAAATTCACTAGAGATCCAGGAAAGTCTTGAAAAATGTACTTTTAAAGAATGATTAAAGTATAAAAGAAACAAAATACCCATCTTATTCCAAAATAAAACATCAATTATTTGAAATGTTTATAACTATTTTATTAAATTATCAGAGATAATTGTAACTTTATCTTTTGCACTGATTCTAGGTTTCTTAGTTAGGTATATATGTTCAGTGATTCAATATTTAAGAAAATACCTATGTTTCAGGTACTGTGGTCAGATAGTTAGTAACTGAACATTGAATAAAATAGACAAGAAATTCATTAACCATTGCAAAGGCTGGAGTCCAGCTAAAGAAAATTATTAAACAACTGATGATGAAGATGAGTGTGATGGCTCATGCCTGCAATCCCAACACTCATATGGCTAAGAGTCAAGAAGATCACAAGTCCTAGGCAAACCCGGGTTATACAATGAGAGCCTGAGATACATACATACACGGGGGGGGGGGGGGGGGGAGGAGGAGGGATAAATAATGAGAGAGAGACATAAATGAGCAGATTGATAATTACATTTTTTTACAGTAAAACTAATCATAACTGGTGAGATGGCAGAGTTGAGAAAGATGCTTTTACCAAGCCCGATGGCTTGAGTTTCATACACATGGTGGAAGGAGAGAACTAGTTCCTGGAACTTGTCTGCTGATATCATATACGCTGTGTCACGGATGCCTCCTCCTCTCTCTCACCCCACAAAATAAATAAAGCAATAAATAAATAAATAATAAAATAACACAAAACAACAACTGGCCATGAATTTTGAGAGAACTCAGAATTAAATTTTCATAGTCGAACAATTTATGATGTTAGGAGAATGTTAATAAAGGGCATTAGACTGGGGGTGAGTAAGTGAGTACATAGACATTCATGTAAGGAATACATAATAGTGATAAGAAAGAAGAGCTCTCCTTAAACAAAGAGTATGAAGAGTAGAATTAGTCATGTGAGTTAGACCTGCCTGGAGTGGATGTTCCACACTGAGATGACCCACCTTGGGACTTCTTGGGGGAGAGGATGGGAAGATAGGGAGAGGGGAGGCTGAAAGTTGGCTGGGAGAGATAGGGAAGGGGGAAGGGAGGGGGAGCAGGGATATACATGGTTAAAATACATTTTTAAATGAACACAACCTATTTAAAACAACAACAACAAGAATTTAGTCATGTGAAGAAGAAATGTTGCAAACCTGGAGGAAACTCCGTGAGAAACACAAAGCTAGGTAAAAGCACTGTAGGTGTAAGACAAGAGCACAAGAGCTATGTGCTGATTGGTCTACACTATGACTGGAAGGTAGGCACTGCCAGATAGCATACATATTCTACAGTCCTCACTGTGATTGCCAGATAGTGTTGCTGTATAATTAGAGTTGTAACTTGTATTCCAGTGGACACTCTCAGAGGGCAATCTGAAGGATTCTCTACTGTGATTGTGAATTCTATAGAATAGAGTCTTATCAGTCTCTTAACTTGGTATAGCAGAGACTTCCATTGAATGGAGCTGCAAAGCACTTGCCAGTTCTTTTCCTCAAATGCAGTAGCTACTTACTGCCACCATGTGGAAGTCTTTTAAGCTTAAATTAACTTCGTTAAAGTAGAAATTTTCAAGACCAACAAATATAGTGTTGGGTTTTTAAAAAGTATAATAAAACAAACTGTTCTTCAGTAGGGATAATCTCTGTCCTGTGTAAACTGGTATTTAAATATGTCCTGATATAAATCTTGCATCTAATCTTCCATTAAGTTACTCCAAAATCTGATGCCAATGGCAGATGTGTAAAGCTGAGTTTGGTTTGCTATTTATCTATTTTTGCTTCTCTTTTTACATTATTTAATTCTTTGTATTCTCCCTTTTATTACGCACTCTTGACTGTTCTTGCTTTTCAAGTAAGAATTGCTGTCCTGAAAACTGCATTTCATTTATATTATATAATAAATCTTTAGCAAAAATGGATTGCCTATGAATTGTTAGCAAATTAATAAATTATTAAATGAGGAAGACATATATAACTAAATATAAGCTACTCTAAGACGAAAAGTTGTACTTAAATATTAAAAATAGGAAGCATAGGTATAAATTTTAAATTTATGTATCTAAAACTATGTATGGTTGAATGCCATAAGTTTGTGTCCAACTAACTTTAATGATACTTGCCTTTTAAAGTCTCTTCAAAGAAAAATGTGTTACTTTTGACTTTCCTGACTTCTGTGATTATTCTATGTTACATCCATCTAGAAATTTGGGAGCTAGAATTTACATATAAAAGATAAATCCAACATTTTTTTATATGTCTGGCTTACCTCACTCAGTATGATCCTTTGTAGTTCCACCCATTTACCTTTATATTTCATGATTTCATTTTTTACAGCTAAATAAAAACCCACCGTGGATATATTCCATGTTCTTAGTATCCACTCATTATTTGAAGGACTTTTAGGTGTTTTCCATGTCCTAACTATTTTTAATAGAGTGTCAATGAGCATAACTAAGCAAGGATCTGTGGAGTATGATGTCTAGTCCTGTGGTATCCTTTGGACATATGAGAAAGTTATAGTTGAGTCATATCACAGAGATTCCTTTAACACAGAGGATTGGAATGAGAAGATTGAGAGTTTAAACAAAATTCTCTATTAGTCATTTTAATTTGTAAATTCAAGATCAAAATTGCAACTGAGGTATCTTGTGTCTGACAGGATTGAATCTTCCTAAGTGGCCATAATCTCACACACACACACACACACACACACACACACACACACACACACTCACACGCGCACACACACTCACACGCGCACACACACTCACACGCGCACACACACTCACACACACACACTCACACACACTCACACACACACACACTCACAGAGAGGGGGAGGATGGAGAGAGAATAATCTGTTGATTTATCACTTGATCAATTGTTTCAGTATTTTTAACCTTTGACAGTAAGTATGCTATTAATAAAACAACTCAATAAAAATTATTTGATTTTCCTTTAATAATTTTCAAATTACAAAAACTCCACATTGTGTAAATGGTCAACCCTGATGTGTTTTCTGTTGACAGCTTTTCTGAGTACTGTTTGCTTCTGTTTGGGGAGGCTTCATTAAACAAAAGGGGCAGGTGCTGTGGGAAAAGTGTAGCTGGTACATATGGTTAGGACATATTACATCAGTCTTGGTTCTCATTCTGACTCTGAGAATTCCAGAATATCCAGTGACAACAAGCATGGGTATAACCTCTACATGGCTTTCTCATTAACTTCACTGATTTTGTTGTTTGGATTTCTTTGTCTAAACCACACTATCCTCCTGCCTTTACTGCTTTGGATATAAATAGTATTTTAATTGATTTGAGTAATGATTACATATGGTTCTAAAAGAAAAATAATTTTTACTTAAGAAGCTGTATAATAATTTATTATGAGTGATTTAAATAAATTGATATATTTTGGATTTACCATTTTTGTCTCTCAAGTGAGTAATTTATTTTATGTATTCTGATTTATTTGTAGAGGACACTTCCAAGGCATGAAAATTTTTGATATTTATTTTGTTTGTAAATGGTTTATTAACTCCTTGCTGTTAAGTCACTAGTTCTAAATCATTTATTTAATAGGGGAAGACATTTGTACCATTTTCTATTTTCCTACATATTTTTGATTACAACAATATCAGAATACTGTTAAATATAGCAGATAGGACTTTCCATATTTTTAGAACTAACACAAATCTCAGATAGTAAATCTCAAGGTGTTTGTGACCCAGATATTATTAAAAGCCACCTACTTTATTAAATGAGTAGTAAAAATGGAGAACTATATAAAGATATATAGGTTAACTGTGTAGACAATTTTGACTCATTGCTGTAACAAGTGCTAGTAGCTGTAAGACCAAAGATGGTCACATGAAGCTCTAAACAACTTCATTAATCTTCATATTAATAAAGTGGGGTTTTTCTTTGAGAGTTGCTGTGTATCACTCCTCTGTAATTTAAGTAACCCCTTTAGATAGGTTCAGCCATAAAGATTACATGAATGAGAAAATAAAAGGTGGCAGGCATTATTGCATGACTAATTATAACACATAGCTAAACATGTATCTAATTTATTTTTGCTTCAAAAAAGCACAAAAATATGTGACTGAGTATCTAATTTGTACAAGGCTTAAGGACATTCAGTTGTACATAGTTCGCCAAACACCACTCATATTTTCTTATCTTTATTAGTTTATAAATTAGGATGCAGGATAATGAGTTTCATTATATCATTTCTATATCCTTTATTGTGTCAATGATCCTCTTTATCCACTCTCCTCCCCATACCTCTCTTTCCTCCTCCTAATCTTCTACCCTGTACCTATCCATAGAGCAGCACAAGCTTCTGCTTTTATGTCACATGCCTTCTATTTTCCTCTTTGTCACTCTTTGCCTAATACACATTTTGCTCTTCTCAGGAGCCTCCTTCTAGTTTTATGACATATCCTCTTAAATACAAAGGTATGTATAAAAATTAAAATCTTGGACATATATTTTTCATATATATGCGTATAAATGGAATCATCAAATGACAGAGTAGACAAAGCTTCAAATAGATATCTCTCACTAGGGCCAGGAATAATTTACTTTTAACTCAGGTGTTGACAAAAGTGTCCCCATGAAACACCCATGCTCAAGCTGTTGGCAAGGCTTTGGGTTCCTCTTCACAAACAGATGGTAAGTTCCTATTCCTGAAGACAGCAGTTTACCACTCATGGAACATGGAGAATTAAAACTGGTATCAAAGCAGAGCCTTCACTCTACTGACTAGTGTTCATAGCACTAAAAGGTACTCTGTATCCTAACAATGGAGAACCATAAACACCAACCCAGCTATAAACTCTTAAATCTACAGTAGTTACCTGAATATAAGATGCACTGCGGCAATAGTGGTACAAAACTTGGACAAAACCAACAAATATCTTAAGGCATAATCTATGAGATGCATCCCATCCCAACACTGCTCTACTGAACAAGAACCTGAGACTAAATATTCCAGGATCCTAGGAAAAGACTGAATGCTACTGTTCTTGTAAAGGAGTATAGCAATTAAATCACTCCAAACAATATTCTACACTCATAGATCAGTGCATTGCTCAGCCATCATCGGAGAATCTACATCTTGCAGTAGACAGGAGTTAATAGAGAGACCTCAAATGGTCAATGTAAAGAGAGTGAAAGACCATTTAGAGTCTATTCTAAGTGAGATGTCATCATCACATCTCTCCCTTCAGGGATCAGGGAGCATTTCACAGGAGGAGGCTGAAAGACCAAATGAACTATAGGGAATGGATAATACCAAGAAATTAGTATCTTCCAGAAGTAACAATATTGACACACACATATACTCCCAAGAGATTATGGCAATATGCATAGGACTACACAGTTTAAGACAGACAGTGTCTCAGCACTGAGAGGGGAAGATAGATAGGACCTCACACTCCCAACCAAGAAGCTATCTCAGATAAACAATGACTCACAAAGAAAGAAATAGTTTCTCCAAAAAGTCTGAGGGTAAAAATCCCTCACTTATTAAAGTTAAAACTTGAACGAAAAGCTAAGAATTGATTTAACAAATTCTAAAGTTGACAGAAATATAAAATGTTTATATTTGGTTATAATTTTTTCATAAATACTGAAAAGTACATGTAGGAAAACAATAAAATTTAAAAGTTTGTAGGTGGTAAAATTTGGGTTCTGACTTAGTTTCGTTATTCTGTTATTTTATTTATTTCATATATTACGTTTATGGTGGATAAAAACCAATTATTATTAACTTATAAGAATTATATATCTTATAAACTAAATTTATAATAATAACCTAAGCTTGATACTTCTGTCAAGCTTCTTTGTTTGTGCTTTTTCTGAACATGGTGGAGTGAAGAAACTGCTGAGAGCTTACATCTTCATCCACGTTTAACCATGACCCTGGGAGACAGAAGACTGGTAATGATGGTACAAGTTCTTTTGAGACTTCAAATCCTTCTCCAATGACACCCCTCTTCCAACAATATAACACTTCCCATTTCTACCCAAACTGTTTCATCAGTTGGGAACCAAATATCCAAACATATGAACTTTACTGATGAGGACATTTTCATTCAATTCTCCACAGATTTCCTGTTTTGTCTTGCTGGTATTACATGTTACATTTACATTCATTGAACAGCATGCTGGATGAAAACTTGGGAAAAGACAGTTACTTGCTGTTTGTATCAGTTTTTCTACAATTATATGTAGTAAGTTTCTTATTGGTATCTGTTCTGTATTCTTTAAAGAATTTCTTAGAGTTCTCTTAGTATAAGATTAGAGATGCAAATTGCCTTTTATCTGAAAAAAATTTTTTTTCTATTTGTTGATGGATCTTTGAGAATTCCCTACAATGCATTTTGATCATATTCACCCTTACTCCCACCCATCCCAGATTCAGTGTTTTGATCTCCCCACTAACTACTCAGATTTATTACACACATACACAAAACATGTATATGATAATATGTAATATATAATTATATGTACATATATATATTTATCTTTATTTAAAGCCTTCACGTACAGTTAGTTCTGTCCATATACTCTTGGGTATATGGACATCCACTGGAGCATGGTCAACCCTTCAGAGACAGACCCTTAAAGAAAATCGACTCCATCTCCCAATAGCCAATAGCTACTTTGGTGGGTGGGACTTAATGCTGACCTCACCTCTCTATGCTGGAATTTTGTCTGCTTTGTGCTTGTACATACATTTAGTATAAAGAATGCTGTGGAATCATATGTGAAATTACTCTGCTATATCTGAATTACCTATTGTCTTTGATTCTTACAGTCATTACAACATTCCAGAATGATTCATAAGCCGGCTTATGACATAGGGATTCCCTATTAGAACTGATTTAATAATTGCTTATTCTTTGCATGTTGATCAGCTGTGAATCTCTGTGCTAATTACCATTTGCTGCAAAAAAAGTTAAGCTTCTCTGATAAAGGCTGACGAATGCATTAATTGATGGTTCTAACAATAATTCTTTAGGAGAGAGTTCAATACTATGCCCATTTAGCCAGAGTAATAGGAGTATGCTCTTCTCCAAGCTCTAAGCATTGTCTAGCCACAAGTTCTTGGCACCATTAAAACCCAGTTCTATGCATGCATTTTAAACTAAAACCAATCAGAAAGTCATTGATTAATCTCATATTATTCATGCACATTTGTATCAGTAGACAACTCCTACCAAGCCAGTCATTATTGTAGCTGAGAGTGTTCTCCTTTGGTTTTACAATTGTAGCTCTTGCCAGAACTACAAAAGCCAACTATTAGGAGTGAAGCTTTCAGGTGACTACAAGCTTGATTTCTCTGTTTCTTTACTTTTTTTGATATTAATGTTTTGTCTGTCTGTCTGTCTGTCTGTCTGTCATCTCTCCTTACCCCCTCTCTCTTATATATGTCTTATATATGTATGTACATCACATGTATGCCTGGTGCTCCTCCCCAAATCAGAAGAAGTGAGAAATTTTCCTTGAAACCGAAGGTACAGATTGTTGTGAGATGTCAGGTGGATGTTGGAAACTAAACTCAGAATGTCTGTAAGAGCAGTAAGTGCTCTTAATTGTTGAAATATTGTTTTCTGTCTCACATCATTTAAAAAAATTAAAAATTTTGTGAATGTAAGTAGGAGTTCACTGAAAGCAGCAACATTAGCTATCTCAAGAGTTAGATTTATAGGCAGTTGTGCATTGTTCAATGTGGATGCTGTGAAGCAAATTAAGTTCTTTCACACATGCAATCTTAATGACTGACCCATTTCCTAGCACCATAAAAATGTTTTGCTTTACTCTGAAGGATATTTTTCAAGATATATAACTATGATGGTATTGCTATTGTCTTCTAAATGTTCCTTTTAGGCTCATGAGGAACAGGATAGTATTTGAAAATGATTTCCCTACTAACAATGCTGCTTTTCTGTATCTATTAAATCTTATCTCCAATTTTTGTTTTAATTATTATGTTTATAAGTATGAATTCTATGTGGCTATCTTGTTTCAGGTTTTTAAATCTACAGATCTATGCTTATGCATTTGTTAATCATTGTCAAATTAGGTCATTTTTATTTTTATGGATATTATCTTATGTATTTTTCTTTTTTTGGAACCATGATAATATAAATTTAGACCTTTTAGTATCATTTAATTTTTGCTAAAGTTCTATTTCTTTACTAAAACTGTGTTACTTGGTGATATTCAGGTGAAATCTGATTTATAGACAATTATCTCTTCTTTTTATTGAGTTTCAAAATTTTTGCCAGTGTCTTCTTTCTGTTCCCAACTTAAATTTTGCTTTTACTAAATAGCATCTACAGTTTTGCTGTTAGGAGTTTACTTTAGATGTATTCTAAGGTCATATACTATTCTTCATTTGCCCATTTTTAACACTACTGCCCTAAAGTCTTTATTAGAATGTCAAACTTCTATACCATCTTTTCATTGGTATCTAGTAATTATATGTTGACATTCAAGTTGAGATTTTCAAGTTTCATTGTATACTGAACAAATTTAATCACATCTTAAACATTATAAATTATATTAAAAGAGGTTTAGTTGCATTTAAATCCTGTAGATAATCTTTGTATGTACATAAATAGATAACTTGTGTAAATAAATGTATATTTATATGTTTCTTTTGACTTTCTGTCCTTGGGGAGAAGAGTCTATCCTATTTCCATTACATTATTGTTATAGTTTTGAAACTAAGGGGTCATAGCTTAGAAACACTATGGGAAAATGTAATTGAGGAGTACATCAATTCAGGAGCACCTGTTATCATTAACTTTGTTCTCCAATTTGTGTTCCAATAAGAATTAAATTCTTGTGTATGTAGGTATAGATCACAGGCTTGCTTTGAGGTTTTAGCTTTACTTTTTGTTTTAGTTTTAGGTTGAAATTTATGTTCTTGTCAGAGGAAGATTATTATGAAATAAAGCAAATATTTGCTTCGGTGTATTGAGAAGTTGAGTGAGTTAAAATCAGAACTTATAAGCATAAGATCAGTATTATACAGTCATCAAAATGACATAAACAGTAGCAATTTTAAATTTTAAAAGAAACCTATATTTCAGGAGAAATCATAATATTGTTATTACCCTAAATAAATTCAGATTCCCAGAAATGAAAAGCTGGTATTTTATACTAAATACAACTAAAAAAATTGATTTGGAAAAAATAGTTGTGATTTGTGCTTCAGAAGTAGCCAGTTGAACATGGCACTAGAAATGTACTTCTAATGTACCTTTTTCATTTTAATGACAGTCTATATGCTTGCTAAAATAATCTGTGTGAATTTTCACCTTTCACCCTTAGAAAAAGAAAATGGACTGTCCTATTTCTATTGCACTATTGTTGTCATACCTTAGAAAGGCTATGGAAAACACAGATTATGAGCCTCAAAGCTCTTATCCAAATTTGGCTTCCTTGTAGTGCAGGATATACTCACACCAGGTATAGCTATTGGAGGGAGACCATGCTGAGGGTTTAAGTCTCTGCTTGCTGTTTCTAAACCATTTGGCAGACACAACAGACTTCTTTTCCCTCATAGGCCTAAATTCGTCTCATTTGGCAAACAAATAGTAGACCTCCACCAATGCAGAAATCCATTCCTGCATGCTTACTGGCAACTGTAAATGCATATAAAGGTGAAAATCAATTTGATATCATAAATCTGCATCTCACAATTCCAAATATATTAAAATTCTTACATATCAAGGACATATTAGGAACTTTACCTGTTATCACATGATGTATTTTGATAATCATTACTTTCAGAAAATAATAGATTTTATTTAATCCTATAATTTGCTGGAACATCATTCTCCTAGATTAATGCAAAAGTCATTCCTTACAGTATAAGTTAAGTCGTGTTTCTCCCAGGGCCATAAGAATTCAGTAACACACATCTGTCTCTGCCTCCCAAGTGTTGGGATTAAAGGTGTGTGCCACCACAGAGCTAATTCCAAGAGAGCCAGAGCTACACAGAGAGACCCTGTCTTTTAAAAAAAGGAAGAAAAATAATAAAAAATGAAATTCAGGAAAACAAGATGACCCAGTGGGCAGGGGTGCTTGCTGCCAAGTTTGATGAGCTGAGTTCAATCTCTGAAACACACATGTTAAAAGAAGCTTGTACACCATGTCACACACACACACACACACACATACACACACACACACACACACACACACACAGAGAGAGAGAGAGAGAGAGAGAGAGAGAGAGAGAGAGACTTAGAAAAAGAAACATACAAACACATACACAAATAAATATATATAAAACATTTAAATTTTTAAAGAATTAAAACTTTCATAGCTTATCCTTAAGTATCATTTTTAAAAAAATCATATTTTATGTGATGTATTATCTTTCTTATCAAGAATGAGCTCAGTACCTATGAAATTTAGAATATTAGGTCCCTTTTCAAATCCTTCTTATCAGAATCTATGTGGAAGAAAGAATACCAGATAACTTGAAACATGCTCCATCGAATTCATGCTTTTTTCTTTATTTTTGCTTCATGTATATACATATATAAATATGCATATGTATATATGCTTATACACACATATATAAACAGCATACTGAGTCCATTATATATTCCTAGTTTATATATGCATGCATCTATAAATAAACACCTTTGGATTGGAA
The DNA here is from genome assembly GCA_033318265.1 of Phyllotis vaccarum. Taxonomy (NCBI): domain Eukaryota; kingdom Metazoa; phylum Chordata; class Mammalia; order Rodentia; family Cricetidae; genus Phyllotis; species Phyllotis vaccarum. Next base: position 81,463,200 of record JARWLC010000002.1, read on the forward strand.
GTCTATGTGGAACCTTGTTCCTCGAGGAAATTAATTCTTCCTCAGCAACCACCAAGGGTGGGCCCATGTGGAATACTCCTTGCTGATGTTAATATGGTAACTAGTGTTGTCATTATCCTACACTTGTTCAGGCAACATTGCTGTGATTTCGTGGGTACATCTTCCCTATGATGCCCAGGGGACACTATCTAGCATCAGTAACTTGAGCCTTTTTTAAAAACCATCTGTCTTCCTGCTCTTCTTTTTTTCATTTTCCATGAACCTTATATATAAAGATCACATTGTAGATTTGTCACTCAGAGTTAAGAGTTTAGTGCCAGTATTGCGTTGTTGTGGATATCTTGCTTGTCATGTTATTGTAATGTTTTGTAGATTTTGCAGTTGTGTATAACTACCCTTTTTTTTCCTCCCTTGACACCTTTTGACACTATCTATGGGACCTGCTCGCAAAGAGGAAGCTTCTAGCTTAGCCCAAGCTAAATTCCTCCAAGTCTTATGTGTGAAGTATGTGGTATTTTGGGGCAAAGGAGTGTTACATAATGTTCTGTAAGGCAACCAGGGCTATTACTGATAGCCCATATTGTTTTGAGACACTCTTGTATTCCTCTGGCAAAACTTTTAAAGAAAGTTATATGAACATATGCACACACAGTTTCACACACAGTTTCACACACACACACATAATGCATTTCTCAATGTCTTAGTGTTGTTAATTTTTCCTTTTCCTTTGCATTAGCTATTCTCTGTCTTCCAGTTATTTTTCATTTTTCCTTCACTTATGTCAACACCTGCTTTTACTATCCCTCACAAGAGCTCCTTCTTCTATCATTTCCTGAATTCTCAAAACACTTCAATTTATACACAAACAAACTAAAGATCCAGAACTAAAATGCACAAAACAAAATGAGAGAGAAAAATAAAGGGTAAACACATAATACCTGTCTTTCTGTGTCTGTTACATCACTCAACATATCTTTCAGTTGCATCCATTTATCTGCAAAATGTATGTCTTCATTTTCCCTTACAGATAAATAGTAATCCACATTTTCATTATCTGTCATCATCAAAGAACAGATAGTGTTTTTCTGTTTGGACGGTTTTGGGTTTTTGCTGTTTGTTTGTCCCTTTTCCTAGTTCTTGTGAAATAGAATGCCAATAAACATGACTAAGCACGTGTCTTGAACTAGAATATAGAGTACTTTTGGTATATGCCAAGAAATGGTTCAGCAAACGTGAGCTAGGATACCAGACACTTTAAAAGTTCAGTAACATGGGCTAGCCTACTTCAAGTTTACTAAAGTCAGGCCACAATAACCTCAGCTTCTTTAAACTCTACTCTTCATTCTTTGTGCTTAGACTGATTCATTCTGTTTTTTCACCTGATAAACTCTTAGATATGAGTGCTGAGCTCAGATGACACTTTCCTTTTCTCTGCTAGCACTTGTTGGGTTTCTGCAAAGTTCTACACCTTTCTCACCCTGCATCAGTATTGTGGCATTTATAATACACTCTGCAGTTGTGTTGCTACTTTTATTTAATATGAGAAGTTGGGGAAGCCATTAAGCTAAGAATCAGGATTTCTGTATATGATATATGAATGGTAATAGCATACAATAAATTTAATAATTTTGGTATTTATGTTATGTTAATAATATAAATTTAGTGTGTCATGCATGTAATTATAGTTGATAATACACCAAACTGAAGACAGGACTAAGCACAACCAAGAGAATAGAAAAAATATAAATGAAGCCATATTTAATGCAAAACAAGCCACAACTAAGAACACAAATCAGCAAAACTTCATCAAAACGAAAACCTACCTTTCAATAAGAACCCCAAATATCAGTGGGGCCTCAACTCTCTAATCAAAACAGAAAAGCTAACTAAGTGGATTAAAAAGAAACAAAATCCACCTCTCTTTGGTCTTTATGAATTTATCTTAGCCTTGAAGATCATCACCACCTTAAAGTAAAAGAATGGGAAAAAAGCAAATGAGACAAGAATCAAACATCAATCAAGATCACATTCATCAAACTTGGATGAACATAAGCCAAGGAAACCTCACTTACTTTAATACATAGGCCATCTGCTCAAAAAATAAGGATAAAAACTTAATAAATTATATTTTACATCAAATGGATCTAGCAGACATTCTCCCCCAAATACCAATGGAAATACATTCTACTCAGCAGACATGGAGGCTTCTCTAAAATTGAGCACATGCTGAGCCACAAAGCAAACCTTTGAGGAATATAGAAAAAAATTAAATAATCCCATATGCATTATTTGACTATTATGCCATAAAGCCTAATATCAGCAGCAAACAAAGCTATAGTAAGTGTTTAAACTCATGGAGATTGGACAGTTATTATTGATGGATCAAAGAAGAAATCAAGAAAGAAATCAAAATACTTCTGGAACTAAATAAAATAATGAAAGAGCAGCATAAACTTTATAGCTTCAAGTATACACATTAAAAATCAGATAGAACACAAATAAATGACATAGAAAACAGTATAATGATTTCTCAAATTTGGGAACAATATCTATCACATGATCCATCTATACAATTTCTGTGAGTATATAAAGTGACAATGGACTCTTTATCTTGCTACAGATATTCTTGTTCATCCATGTTTATTACTAATATATTTACAATAGCCAAGAAACAGTCTAAATGCCCATAAACTGATGGGTAGATTTTTAAAAATGTATTTGTATATTTTAGAGATCAGTCTTCTGTTTGACATAGGATTGGTGAAGATATTTTTCTCATTCTGTAGTCTGTCATTTTACAGGAAATAATTTAAGAACATAATGCCCACATTCCCAAGATGTGAGATAGGTAGTTTTTGGTCTTTCAACAGGTTATGGATGATTATCATTGTTAGGGTATTGGTTACAAACTCTTATTGGTTATGATCAGAATGAAAGGTGAAAAACGAGAATATATCCAGTGTTCTTATTTGAAAGAAATAAGAGAAAAGGGAATATAAATATAATGTTATGTAAGGGTATATTACTGAATCTACATTTTAAAAGCAATTAATTCCTTGTTTTAAATATTTTACATTAGATTGTAGTTTTGTTTATTTTATTCAACTGTTTATATTAATACAAAGTTGAGAATAATTTTGTAGTGTACATGTATTTCTATACTTATTCATAATATTGTAACTATACAGTTCATCTAGCAATGTAATACAAATTGCTAGTCATTTAAGGTTATTATTGTCAACTAATTAGAATGTAAAGAATGTAAGTTAGTAGTCAGACATTACAGTCAATCATATAGTCATATTAGATATTTTTCAAGGTCAAATAGATATATTTTAGATGAACAGATCTTCACCATACACTTGAGAGATCTAAAGAATATGCCATTTAAAATATTTTAATAACATAGGTTCTTATTATTTTTATGACAATGAGACATCTGTTCATGGCAGCATCACTCTACTTCAGAGAAGATGATGGACATCTAAGAAACTCCATATGGAACTGACCTTCTTTGTGCCAAAAGTTAACCACTGGGCAAGAAAGTGCCCTTGCCTCCATGGCTGACAGTATAATGTTCAAAATGAACAAGCGGGACACACACATAAAGAAGTGCCGAACCTTGCCACAACAATATAGGAAGGTCTTTAATACTATCTTGCTTCACAGAGAAGTCTGGCAGATATGCTAGGCCTGCAGGCCAAAGATGGACGCACCAACACTGCAGAGGAAGCTTGACTGACAGGTAGCCAACTGTTTCATTTTGTACATTATTTTGGAAGCTGCTTGCTTGCACTTCCTGTTTACTTACTTAATATTATTTTCTTCTTGGGTCTCTGAGGGAGTTGAAGATGAGATAGTTACAGTGATAGTTTCTTGATGTGGGAATGCGTTTATGTATGCTGTGAGTCTCAATCTTTAAATAAAGGAGCTGTTTTGGGCCATGGCAGGCACCATAGAAGAAGTAGGAGGAGAAATCAGAGCTTAGGTAGGAGAGGCAGGGTGTAGTCAGGCAGATCGAGCTGAAGCCGCCCAAGAAGAAACATGTAAGGAGCACAGGTGAGCCACACGGGCCACGTGGCCCACAGATTAATAGAAATGGGTTGATTTAAGATGTAAGAGCTAGCTAGCAATGTGCCTGAGCCATAGGCCAAACAGCATGAAGTTAATAGAAGCGTCTGAGTCGTTTCTGGGGACCTGGGCGGCTAAGCGGTCTCGGGCGGCAGGTCTGTGGGTCTCGGATCTCTGGCTGCCTGGGACCCGAGAAACCCGACTACAACAGTTTCTAGTGACAGTTTTAGAAAAGAAACTCACTTCTCTTCTAAAAAAGTTAGTGTGTATATTTGAAAGACATCAAATGATAGCTTTTCAGTTATTAATACAAGTTATATAGAATGTGAATTAATTACAATAGATTAGACTCACCAAAATAGAATAAATAATAAAATATTTTCTTTGAATTTTTCAATTGTTAATGGACTGGACATTACTCATGTGATTATTGCTTGTATATGTTGTATGTAATTATTGTACTTATTGTATAAACTTTTCTTATGTTAGTTATAACCTTTATTATTTTTGACACAGAAGGGAATATGTAGTAATATATTTTATATTTAATAAAATCAGCCTGGATTATGGGAGAACAGAATCACCCACAGTCATGCATGAGGATGGGAGAATGGTGACTCACACCTTTGATCCCACCATTTAGGATTACAAAGTGGTTGCTCAAGCCTTTTATCCAATCACAATGAACACACAGTGGGGACCCACATTCTTTTTTTATCACATCACACAGGAGACAAAGATCTTTTAGCATTTCTGTGAGTTCAAGGCCTAAAAACCAAACAGTAGTAGCTCACACCTTTAATCCTAACTCTAGAATTATGATGCAGAGTTGAACCCAGAATGAAGCAACTGGGAGGGGAAGATATTTAATGCAGGAGGAGCAGAAAGTTAGTCATTCTGTAGGAGCTGCCAGCCAGGCAGAGGACTCTTGAAGATAGTCATTTACCCTGTTTAACCCAAGAAGTTGGCTGGGTGAGAATTATCTGTGGTCTGTTTTCTCTCTTGATATTCCAGCTTTATCCTAATATCTTGCTCTGGGTTTTCATTATATACTATGTAGAATTCATGCAATATTCAGATTTCTCAATGTTAAATTGGATCTGTAGATTTCTCTCTCTCTCTCTCTCTCTCTCTCTCTCTCTCTCTCTCTCTCTCTCTCTCTCTCTCTCCCTCCCTCCCTGCCTTCCTCTGTGTGTGTGTGTGTGTGTGTGTGTGTGTGTGTGTGTGTGTGTGTGTGTGCGTGTCTTTCTGTCTCTCTCTTGTTCACACACATAAACACATGCATATGTAGCACAGGGATCACTGAAGAAGGGATAGAGTATTGTGATACGACCTTAAACAACAACATATTCCAGATACAACACAGTTGCAAATGTGAAGTTATATTTAAAAAATGAGAATGTAGTTAGAGATTATGCCTATTTAGTGGTTGTAGGCTTTTCTTTAAGATCCATGACTTCACTGAGTCTGGGTACCAGCTGGGCTTTTGAGTACCAGCACAGTTCCTGACATGCTGAATGAGTCTTAAGTCCCATTTGAGAGCTGTGAGTTTCCACCAAAATATTGTGTGCCGCTACTGAACATTTAGGATTATCATGCCTTGATGGTCATTGTTGTGATTCATAGATATCATAGCTAGGCAAACTTTAATTTATTCTGTTCTTTGGAAACATACATGGTACGTGAAAGCTAGTCCTCAGGAAGTAGGTGTTAAAGTAAATGTATCTTCAGCAATAGGGACTTATCTTGTACTTCTGGGGAAAAAAATAATTTTTGGAGTATTTTGAACAACCTGACAAACAACTCAACAAATAGCTATCATTTTTTTAAAAAAAGCTTCCCAGTTTAATTTAAGAATTAAAACTGCTGAAATGAATCTTACACATCACACATTACAAGCCTATTGTCCTGTAATTCTTCACTTGTTAGAGAAACAAACCTGAGAAGGAGCTAGAGGCCAAGACAACTATACTAGAAGTCAAACATGTTTTGAATTCTATCCCTCTTTTCCATACATCGATAATGGGCAGCTTTTTCATTTGTTTCTAAAGATAAAAAATAAGATTATCTCATACCTGTCTTTCAATTTAAATATGGGACCATGGACCTTTCAGTTAAATTTACCAACCCTGTTTATCTTTTCTTCAAACACAAGAAATCCAGGAACATGACAACACAATATTTCATTAATTTTTGTATTTTTCTATACCTTGTTTATCAACAGATAATAATGTCAACACAATCATCTATAATTTCTAAAAGTAGAGTTTTTATTATTTTCAATCTGAGTATATATTTAAATTATATACTAAACTTTTAAAAAAAAAATTATCTCTGTGGTTCTGCTACAATCCTGAAGAATGTTTATTTGTGCTGTTGTGTGTTTATTTCTTTAAGACTACTTAAAACATTTACATGGTTTCAGAGTAAAATCTGTAAATCTGTAAACTAATTAAACTAAATGAAGCCTTCTTTTCAAACCCAACATATTCCATATCACCTCAACAAAAAAAATTTCTGTTGTTGTCTTCTTTTTAAACAGAAAAGTAATGTGATCTCTGATACATCATTTTCTTCCTCCTTTTTAAATATTAAAGAATAAAATTCATTGTGTATATATATATATCCTATATATTTTAATTAGTTAATATGTCTAGTTAGTTTTCTACAATAATGGCAATAAAACTAAACTAAAATAGGTCAGTGCAAGATTTATTAGATAAGATAATATTTAGTGAATGACAAACATAACTGGCATATAATGATCAGCCAGTAACTTTTTGTAAAGATTTAATACAGAAGGAGTTTCTGACATGGCTTCTGAAAATTAGAAAGGATGAGTATTAACTTTGACCTCATATTCACTGAATGGTCTTGACAAGGCTGACAAGGCCCATGGGGTAAAACCCTATCTGATAAAACTGAAAACTCTCCAGGAACCAATCAATCCAAGTGTGAATTTTGTAAACTATAGGGAAATAGATAAAAAGGTAGCAAAGGATTTTCTATATCTGGTTTCTGTAGTATTTCCTCTCACTTAATCATAGCCTCCAAATTAGCAAGACATGATCATAAAGACTCATTATGTTAGAGATGACTGCTTGACAGGGAGTATAGTCTTGTTTTATTTTCAAAATACTACTTATATTTCCTAATAAATTTATGGTAAGTGTTCATGATTCTCTCATTGCAATATAGACGGAAGAATGGGAACAGAGGGAGGAAAAAATCAGCACTAGGACATCAGGTGAAAAAGGACAGGGATGGTTTATTTATTATTGATATTGGCAACATTGCATTCTTTTGTTTACTGGCCAATTAATGTTCACTGCATGCTCACTGGGAGTACAATTCTAAGTCAAGTTTACAAAGATTCTGGTTAGTCAGTCATTTATGGTATTATATTCAAGGAGTTCATATTGTAGTGGTGGACACATTCCTTGAAAAAAACCATATAAATCATGATATTATCCTTGCTAAAGTCCCCTAATGACACTTACAAGAATACAGCCAAAGTGCATTTGGGTCATTTGGGTCTCTAGCATGTACATTATGTGGGTCCTGTTTATTTCACTGTCATCATCACTGTTCATTTTCTTCTCAGTAACTCTATATATTAATTAAGATCCCATAGACTGTGGAATTCATCTACTCATCAGTATTACAAAATACTTAGAGAAATACTTAAAAGATAAAATATTGCAAAGATCTGAATCTATTTTATTGGTCGCACTGATTACATATTCATGTTGAAGCAGAACATGATGGTGGTGATAGTGGCAGAGACAGTGGTCAGTCAGAAAGCATACCAGGCAAGGACAAAAGGCCAATGTTCCATTATCATATTTAAACAGGTACCCAGGGTCTTCATTTCCTTCTGTTAGTCATTGCTTCCTAATGTTTGAACCACTTCTCAACTGTGTTACATTCTGACAAATAGTCATTTCTCATAGCCTTTGAAGGCTATTTAAGGTCTAACATATAATACAGACTCAATGCATCAATTTTATTTTCTGATCAAGCTCTGAATTTCTTGAAATTTTCTTTAGAGCTTCTCTCTCTCTCTCTTTCTATATGTACCTAAATAAAAAATTGCATATGAGATAAATGGATATGAATATTTAAATAACATATATAACTTCTTCAATTCTGTGGCAATAGATTATCACACATCATAGGTGTCCTACTTTGTAGATGTGAGGCATATGTTATATACAGCAAACGCAATTTTGAAGATTAACGTTAAGGACACGCAGAAGCAAAATCTATCATCTAAGGTTGTATAAGAAATATCAGAGAAACTGAATGAGGAAAGATCTGACATATTGGATTTAAATGAAGATAAGAAAGACCACATGCCCAAGAATGTGGATAGCCTCTAAATCAGGAAAAGATAAAGGAAAACGTTCTTCCTGAGGATTTAAGGTAGACATTTTAGTAACTCCCTGATTTCAATACCATGAAACTTGTTTCAGACTTACTGCCTAAAAAACTCTACAATAATATCTTTGCATTGTTTTAAACATCTACATTTTACTAATTAGTTATAGAAACAAGTAGTTAGCTTCAGGAACACGAGATAGTTTCTTGAATAAGAGAAGAGCTTTGTGCCTACTTCCCCATCTTTATGCTGAGATACTACCTGGCATGAATTTCTATAAGTGCTGTGTATGCTGTCACAGTTCCTGTAAATTCGTATGTATATCACCATTACTGTATCTTTGGGATCATTTACCTCCTATGGCTCTTAAAATCTCTCCACCTCCAAGATTACTGAGCCCTGAGAAAAGGATTTTGATAAATATTTGGGGATGAGTACTTATTTATAAGTTTCTTATTCTCTGTAAATTGCCAAGCCATGGGTCTCTAAATTATTTACTATCTATTGCAACAAGAAAATTCTTAGATGAAGGATGAGTAATACACTGATGAGCAATGATATAGAGATACATTATTTAGTAATTTTATTGCTATTTTCTTTTTTATAATAATAGTAATAGGTTTCACCACATGTGAAACTACACATACCTCCAGGATATCCTCAACATTTATTCTGTGGCATCCCTCAAGCCCTCCTTGTTTCTTAGTCTGTAGACAATAGCATGATTATCTTTTACTTTGCAGTCAATATCCACTTATAAGAGAGCACATATCATGTTTGTTCTCCTGTTTCTGAATTATCTCTCTCAGGATAATTTTTTAAGGTTCATCCATTGGCCTCAATATTTTTTGGTATCATTATTTTAACAACTGAGTAATACTCCATTATGTAAATGTGCCACATTTTCTTTATCTATTCTTTGGTTGAGTGATATCTAGATTGGTTTCAGGTTCTGACTATAACAAAAAAACAGCTGCTATGAATATAATTTAGCAAGTGTCCTTGAGTGACCTTTGGACATATGCCCAAGATTAGTATAGCTAGATCTTGAGGTAGATGGATTCCCAATTTTCTGAGAAACTGCCATTTGATTTCCATATTGGCTGTAAACTTTGCACTTCCACTATAATTGGAGGAGTGTTCTTCTTGCTCCATATTCTGACTACCATGAGCTGACACTTGTTTTTGTTGATCTTAGCCATTCTGACATAATATGGAATCTCAAAGCCCTTTTTGATTTGTATTTCTCTAATGGCTGAGGATGTTGAACATTTTTAAGTGTTTCTCAGCCATTTAATATTCCTCTGTTGAGAATTTTCTGTTTATATCTGTGCTCCAATTTTTAAATTATATTATTTATGTTGTTAATGTCTAGTTTTTAAGTTCTTTATGTTCTGGAATATTAACCCTAGGTCAGATGTGAAAATCTTTTTTCCCATTTTGTAGGCTGTGTTTTTCTCCTATTGACAATGTTCTTCGGCTTGTACAAGCTTTTCAGTTTCACGAGATCTTACTTATTAATTGTAGAGTTTAGTGCCAACACTCTTGGTGTTTGTTCAGGAAGTTGTCTCCTGTGCCAATGTGTTCAAGGCTGTCCCCTACTTTATCTTCTTTAAGTTGAATATATCTAGATTATGTGGAGGTCTTTGATACAGTTGAACTTGAATTTTGTGCAGGGTAACAGATAAGGATCTGTTTGTATTCTTGTACATGCAAACATCAATTAGAGTAGCACCATTTGTTGAAGATGCTTTCCTTTTTTCATTATTAATTTGTGGCTTCTTTTTAAAAAATCAAGTGTCCATAGGTATGTAAATTACTTGGGTCTTTGATTCAATACCAAGCCAGTATCATGCAATTTTTATTACTAAAGCTCCATAGTATATCCTGAAATTAGGAATGATGATATCCCAGGATGTTTATATATATATGTATATCTGTATACATATATTTCTCTTTCTGTATTAATGTATGTGTATATATATGTATGTATATATATGTAATATTATTATTTTAGCTATCATGGGTTTGTTGTTTCTACATATGAAGCTGAATATTGCAATTATAAGGTCTGTAAAAAATTGTGTTGAAACTTTAATGGTGATTGCCTTGAAACTGTAGGTTGCTTTTGGCAGGATAGCCACTTTTACTATCATAAATGTGGGTTATCGTTCAATTTTTGACACCTTCTTCAAGTTTCTTCTTTAGACTTGAAGGTTTTTTTTTTAATATACAGGTAGAGTTATCCCAAGAAATGTTATATTATTCACAACTATTGTGAAGGATGTTATTTCTTTATTTTTTATTATTTATTTTCTTTCTCAGACCATTTGTCCTTTGTACATAGGAAGACTACTGGGTTTTGTTGTTGTTCTGGTTTGAGCTTTTGTTAAGTTAATCTGTATCTTGTCAGTTCACTGGAGGTTTTTATTAGCTCTAGTAATTCTCTGGTAGAATTTTAAAATGTGCTTATGTATACTATCATCTTGTCTGCAGTAGAAATACTTTGACTTTTTTCTTTCCAATTTTTATCCTCTTGAGCTTTTTTAAGATTTTTTTTATTGCTTGAGCTAGAACTTCAAGTACTATATTAAGTAGCTATGAAGAGAATGGACAGCCATGTTTTATTTCTGATTTTATTGAAATTGCTCTGACTTTCTCTCCATTTAATTATATGTTGGTTATAGATGTGCTGTAATTTCCCTTATTTTTTTGGTGTCTCCCTTGTATCCCTGATCTCTTCAAGACTTTGTTTTTTATCATGAAGGGATGTTTGATTTTCTCAAAAACATATTAGACATTTAATGAGATAATCATGTGTTATTTTTTTCTTTCAGTTTGTTTATATGGTAAATTACACTGGCAGATTTCATATGAATCATCTATGAATATCTGGTGTGAAACCTATGTGAACATAGTGGTTGATCTTTTTGATGTATTCTTGATTTTTTTCATGCCAATATTTCATTGAGTATTTTTGCATCAATATATTGGGAGAATTATAAAATAACGCTCCCTCTTTGTTGAAGCTTTGTATGGGATTGATACCAGAGTGACTTTGCCGTCATAAAATAAATTTGGTAATAATCTTCTCTTTCTATTTTGTGGAATAATTTGAGAAGTATTGTCTTTAGCTCTTCTTCAAAAGTCAGGTTGAATTCTGGTTTAAAATTCACTGTCCCTGGGCTTTTATGGGGGGTTGGGGCTTTAATGACTGCCTCTATTTCCTTAGGGGTTATAGGTCTATTTAAATTATTTATCTGATCTTGATTTAACTTCCGTAAATAGCATGTATTAGAAATTTTCCATATCTTTTAGGATTCTAAATTTAGTGTGGTACAGACTTTTGAAGTATGACTTAAATTCTTTATTGTCTTTTGTTTTTTCCCTCTGTCTTTTAGGTAGTATGGATAAGGGTTTGTTTATCTTTTTGACTTTCTTAAAGAACCAATTCTTTGTTTCATTGATTCTTTGTATTGTTCTCTTTGTTTGTTTTATTGATTTCAGCCCTAAGTTTGATTATTTTTTTCTATCTACTTTTCTTGGGGGTGAATGTCTGTTTTTGTTCTAGAGCTTTCAGGTGAACTGTTAAGTCACTGTCTTTAGATCTCTCTGAATTCTTTATGAAGGCACTTAGTGCTACAAACATTCCTCTTAGCACTGCTCCCCTTGCGTCCCTTGAGTTTGGATATGTAGTGCACTCATTTTTCATTGAATTCTAGGATGTATTTAATTTCTTCCTTGACTGAATGACTATTTAGTATAGAGTTATTCAGTTTTTATTTGTTTGTAGGTTTTCTGTTGCTTCTCTCAGTATTGAAGTCCAGCTTTAATCCATGGTGGTCAGATAGCATGCCGAGTTTTATTCCTATTTTTTTTTTTTAATATCTGTTTAAACTTGTTTTGTAAGTGAATTTGTACTCAGTTTTGGAGGATGTACTGTGAGGTGCTGAAAGAAAGTATATTCTTTTGTGCTCCAGTGAAACATTCTGGAGACATCTGTCAGGTAACATTTGATTCATAATATCTCTTAGCTATATTATTTCTCCCCTCCCCTCTGGTGATATTGTTGTACTGAAGTCTCCCACAATAAGTGTGTGAGTTTTTGTGCATAATTTAAGCTTTAGTAATATGTAATATGAAATTTTTGGCCCAGACTTTCTGGCCTAGCCCAGAGTTTCAAAGTCACTCTCAGCCCCACTGAAACTTAGCCCCAAATAATCACCCAAAGGCTTATGTGGACATATGTTCCTATTTAATAAAAACCAGTCTGAAATAGTAGAGAGGTGTACCCACAGTCAATCGAAGAGGATCAGACATTGATGATTTACACCTTTAATCCCAGCACAGGGAATATCCAGGACTGGTGACCTATGCCCTCAATCCCAACAGATCTGAGTTTGAGGCCAGTTCAGTTTACAGAAAGAGTTCCAGGCTCCCAGACAGGCAATGGTGGTGCCAGGCCTTTACTCCTATAACTACAGGGTTAGAGATCTTCCTGTGTTTCTGAGAGTTCAAAGCTAACTACCAAATAGTAGTTGCTCATGCCTTTGATCTTATCCGGGATGTGAAACAACTGGGTGAAGAGGGTATTTAAGGCAGGCATAGAAAGACAAATAAAGGTAGTAGAAGCCACAAGGGGCAAGACTGAGGAAGCAGGAATATAGCTAGGTGAGATTTGACTATGGTGTTTCCTCTCTTTGGTATCTTAGCCTTTCCCTGATATCTGAGTTTCCTTTGTTCATGCAACAGGCTTATATTAATTTTATGCTGATTGACTTATGGCTCAGACATACTGCTAGCTAGCTCTTTTTGTCTATATAAGCAGAAAGCTTAAATCCATCATATACAGCTTGTTGCGTACATCAAGGCTCCTGTGAAACTTCAGGGACTGGCCATGTTGTAGCTTAAATTGAACTCCAAAAGCCGGCCATTTTATCGCTCAAGCTCTCACACCTCACCAGGGCATGTCTATACCTCAGTTCACACTAGAGACACAACTTGAAAACTGTTTTTACTCGGATTGCGTGCTCTAGAACTCCTTTTAAGCTTTCTAAGGCTTTCTCTGTGTGTATAAGACCCACATTGGTGTGCCATTTGTAATATGAAGTTTCTAGCCTGGACTTTTCAGCCTAGCCCAAGGGTTCAGACCTGCTCTCAGCCCCACTGCACTTAGCCCCAAATAATCACAAGAAGGCTTATATTAATTTTATGCTGATTGACCTATGGCTCAGACAAATTGTTAGCTAGATCTTGCATCTTATCTCAACCTATTTCTATTAATCTGTTTATCCATGTGGCTTAGTACGTTTTCTCAGAGCATTGGTACCTTTTCCTTTGCATCTGCTGGCTTTTCTTCTGGTTTCTTTCTAGCTTATCTCCTGGTATCCCTCTGGCTTCTCTCGAGGTGTATTTCTGGCACCTCTGCTCTGCTCTGCTTGTTCCCGGAGTTTTCTTAGTTTGGCAGTCCCACCCATAATTCCTGTCCATTTTGTCTTTTTATTGGGTAATCAAATTAATTAATATTGAGGGTGATTACTAAGCAGCATTTGTTATTTTTGTTACTCTGCTGTGGTGGCACTTTTTTCCTCCTTTTCCTAAGTGTTCTCAGATTATTTATTCCCTGCATTCTCTTAAAGGTCATTTGTTTTTGCCCTGAATTTTTTCATCTTATATCTTCTCCAGAGTTGTGTTGATGGACAGGAATTGTTTAAATTTGTTTTTATTATGATTTCTTTTTGTCAATTGTTGTAGTTCTTCTGGGCTTCTTTATGTATTCTTTTAGCGCTTATAGAACATTTATCCAGGTATTCTGGCTTTGAAGGTCTGCTCCGAAGACGCAGGTGTTATTCTAATTGACTTCCCTTTGTATGCAAATATGGAAAATTTCAAAAATGTGTAGGTCATCCCAGTGCAGAAATCTTGAGAAACTTCTGTCATTCTAATTTTAGTATATGTGCTGGAAAAATGAACATACACTAGAGATTAATTTTCTTCCTTAAAGATTGTTAAGATGATGCCAAAACTTGGTTTTAATTAATTCTGGATCTCCCAACCACACTGTGTTGTGAAAAAATGTTTTATGGCAAGTTTTGGTAGTCAGAAATAGTAAATAAATCTTTAGTTTTACGCCAATAACTGGCTATTGAGTGTATACATACACACAGGTATGTGTGTGTATACATATATTCCTATGCATATATATGTACTTAGGTTTCTATAGCCAGGATAAAACACATACTTAAAAAGAAATTTTAAAAAGGAGAAGTATTCTTCATTCAGAGGCATGCTTATTTTTCTTCTGTAAACTAACAATAAGTGTATTTGCTTTCAGTCTTTTCAAAGGAAAATTTATCTGTTTATTACAGTAAATGGAGTAAAAGTAGCCATGTCAGGCCCATATATTTTTTTTAAAAAGGAATTAAAAAAGATTCCCTGACTGGGTAACAAATTTCTGATGTGGGAATGTCTTTCTGTATGCTGTGAAATGGAGGAACTGTTTTGGCCTGTGGGGGGCAGGCACTGTAGGAGTAGTTGGGGAAATCAGAGCATGAGTAGGAGGAAGGCAGAGTCAGAAGAGACATGATCCAGCCACCCAGGAATCAACATGTTAAAAAAAAAAAAAAAAAAAAGCATATTAATGGAAATGGGTTGAATTTAGATGCAGGAGCTAGCTAGCAATATGCCAGAGCCATAGGCTGAACAGCGTTAAATTAAAATAAGTGTCAGTGTGTTTCTTTGGGACTTTGGGATTGCTGGTCCAGATATGCAGTGGCAGTCGATGCAGACTGTGGGCGACAGGTCAGAAACCTCCTGTTACAGATGGTGTCCCACTGTGGGCCAAAAACCCACATAAAGCCAGAGAAAGCCTAAACGGGGTTCTAGAGAGCAAAACACAGAGACAAAAGCAGCTTCCAAGTTGTGTCTTTGATGGGGTCATAGTACAGGTGTTTGGATTTGAATTTCAAAATGGCAGGTTCATGGCAGACAGCATAAGCTGGAAAAGACCAGTTCCAGAAGTCTCACAGAAGACTTGGTATAAACAACAAGTCACATGTGACTTATTTAAGGTTCCGGTTTATATCGAACAGAAAGGGAGCAATATCATAGACAATGTCTTAGTATCAGCATTTTCTTGGGTCTGCTCTCTTTGCTGTCAGTAAGCAGATACAGCTCCTTTAAGAGCAGTTTCCTGACTCAGTGTTAGTAGCAAAATCTCTGTGGCCATTTAAGAAGCCTGCTGCCAAATGCTTAAGTAGAGTGAATAGCGGGGCATCAATAGTGCTCTGTTTGATAGTGTAGGCCCTAAGATTCCCCAGAGTTGGGATGGTAAACAGTTTCACAATATTTAGTACTGCTTCCCAAAATTGGGAAGGTAAACATGGTTCTGGCCACCTCTGCCATGTTTAAAAGCCACCATGCAGGCTGGAGTAAGCAGTCAAAGCACTGCTAAAATTTTAAAAGCTTTTCTGGTTGGAAAATGATTTAAGGATATGTAATAAAACAGATTCAGATGGAGAATCTTTAAATGGGTTACAATGTTTGTAAAAATGAATGTGTAGGTTGGGAAAGAAAAGAAAAGGAGTAGAAAAAGTCCCTAAAAAAAAAGAAAAGAAACTGTAATAAAAATATAATAAGCCACATAAAGATGGCAAATATACAGAGTCTGGATTATGATTATTATTGTGTTTTATTTTAATTTTTTAACTTTTAATGAGCTAACTGAAGAAACACAATTGATTGCAAAGGCTGCTAAGTTAAACAAACATATATATATTTTAAAGGTATATGATTGATTTTTAAAAGATAGATTATTGGATTTAATTTAATCCAAATATCATCTGTAAATCTCAACACATTTTAGATTGGTACGGATTTTGGTTTATTGATACAAATTTAAGGTCAATTTTGTTATGTTGTATGTATTTTTCTATTCTTGTTTAAGGTATGATATTTATGTAACTCATTTAAAATTATAATGTGTAATTAAGGAATGCAAATTAATAGTCATTTATGATAATGAAACATAGTCAAATTAGTTAGAATTTTAGGTATGCAAAGACATACCTAAACACTTCAAAGACCTACAGAACATGGCATTTAAGATATTTTAAGAACTTAGATGTTTCTGGACTCTCTATGATTATCCTTCATGTCACATCTCTAATAAGAATTCCAGATTGATTTACCCAGTACTCTGAAAATGGTTATAGATGTGTATAGTCAGTCCGTTAGGATCTAATCATTGTTTTAGCTTTTACAGGATCCCAAAGAGATACCATTGCCCTCAAACCAACAGGAAGCAACCCTATGAAAAACTCCGCCCCTTTACCAAGAAGTTGTATCCTCTGAGGGTTATGAATAATTATTATTCTGATAGAATAGTTATAAGTTAAAACTGGGCTGAAGACAGAACAATAATATAGACACAGAGATCTCTTTTAAAGAAGAGAAAGGGGAACAGATAGGATAGATAAAGGTAGATTGTTCTACCTACCTATAAACAATTAGCCAAATATATGTGATAAACCAAAGACAATTTGCACTGGCATAAATATTTGTATATTGATACAAATCACTTTATATGTTTGATTGAGATAATTTGCATATTGGTACAAATTTAAGTCTGAAATTGTTTTATATGTCCAAAGCAACTTATATGTTAATATAAAATTCAATCTGTAACTGTTCTATAAAATTAAATGTATAACTGCTATATTTTACATACACTTCTATCTCTGTTTAAAGTATTCGCACATTATTGTCATTTCTACTATGCAATTGCTACCTCCAATTAACTATCTAGACATAATATATGATTGTGCTAGTTATAATATGTGCACAAGATGTTTTATATACCTCTGTTTAGATAATTTGTATATGATATATATGAATATACATGTCTAAAATACTGCTACCATTTTGCACAGTATATATACATCTCTGACTAATATTTAATAGTCTTACTAAAAGTCATTGTACAGAGATTGTACATCCTTTATAGGTAACCTAATTTTACAGTACAAGCTTCAATCCTTAAGATGATAAAACTACAGTCAACATTACTTAAGTTGCCATGTCACAGTCATCCCAGATACAGGCTAGAATACCATAGATAGACAAGAGTCTTCAACCATCTCATAGACCCAGAGAATATCACATTTAACATTTTGTTATTCAAAATTCGGCCGCTAGAGATTCAATGACTCCTGGTGTCACTGTTCCTTTCCCAAAATGGTGATAAACATCAAAGACACTCCTTTATAGTTTGTCCTTTTGTCAGAAAATGGCCAGTTAAGTAAAAAAACTGTCCTTACCTCAACTGCTGATGATACACAATGCCCAAACTAGATAACAAGATGATAGATAGAGGCTGACAAAACCTACCTAGACAAGATAAGACAGTCCCTCCAAAAATGCCCAGCTTCTAAAAAGATCTGTCAAATATCATAGGCCTATAGTTTCTCAGATCTTGGTCTTGATGAAGTTAAAAAATAGATAACTAAGGTTACTATTCTATCATCCCTTAGCAAAAAACATTCAAGTGTTAGATTTTCACTATCCCAGATAAAAACAGTTTTAAAGTAATTTATACACTCCACCATCTACCAATATTCTAAAAATATATGATGTACCTTATATGTGTTGGGTTTTAGTTGTAGTTTGACCATGCTTATGCTTGGCACTTTCCTCCCCCAGATATTACCTTAAATAATATATAATAATAATTCCTTAAAACCTTCTTAGTTAAACAAAAGGGGGAGATCGAATTCAGGGGTTAGCTGATAAGGTTGGGAGACATGTTGCTAGAGTCCTGGGAGCCTGAATGGGGTGTGGCCAACTCCGCTGAAAAGGGGTTGCTGGGATCTTGAGCACCCCATTTTGTTCCTGCCTTCTTGGAGATTGGATCAGCATCCATCATCTGGATCATCCTATCTTCAGGAGTCATCCTAAGGTTTAACTTGTGTCTGTGAGGGTTAAAATACCCTCCAATAAATATTAATCCTGTATTTGGCATATTTCAAGTAAGATTTATTGCAATAGGAAATTGACCTCTGAATTTTGGCAGAACAAGCAAAGATGGTTTTTCAGGTTTTGGATTTGCAGAGAAAACTGGCAGATATTCTTCAGAACACAAGGAAAAGAGACTGATGGACTGCACCAGAATGGGCAGAGCAGTCCTTAGGATATCCTGCTTCACTGAAAAAATATGGCAGCTACTTTAGGCCTGTAGGTTAAAGATGGATACCCCAACATTTTACAAAGGACTTTGGATGACTAATCATGCAGACAGGTATCATCTCTTTCATTTCTAGATTTTGGAAGTTGCTTGTAGTTCCTATTTACTTGGATAATATTATATCTTGTGGTCTTTGATGTAGTTGAAGATTAGATATAGATATAGGTTTTCTTGGTTATCTTAAAAAGTATATTAGATATGAAACTTTAGACTCTCAAGGATAAACTAGATAGAATATTTTCTTTAATTTGCTAAACACAAATATACTAGATATTATAACTATAATTTTTGCTTAATAGTTGTTTTGTTATACGTAACTTTTCTATGTTGAAATTGAAACCTTTTATTTTTTTGATTAAACAGAAAAGGGGAAGTGATGTGGGAGTGTCTTTCTGTATGCTGTGAAATGGAGGAACTGTTTTGGCCTGTAGGAGGCACTGTATGAGTAGGCAGGGAAATCAGAGCATGAGTAGGAGGAGGGCAGAGTCAGAAAAGACATAAGCAAGCTGTCCAGGAATCAACATGTAACAAAATAGGTAATGGGCCACATGGCAGGACAGATGAATGGAAATGGGTTGAATTAAGATTCAGGAGCTAGCTGGCAATATGCCAGAGCCCATAGGCTGAACAACTTGAATTTAATATAAGCATCTCTGTATTTCATTGGGACTTTGGGATTGCTGGTCCAGATAAGCAGCAGTGGATCAGAACATCAGAGCTGGACCATGGGACTAATAGGGCCAGAAACCTCTTACTACAAGTTTCTGGAACAACTGTTGCATATTTCCTAGAAAGGTGATTAGGGTTTCTCTGACTTGATTCTGAATCCTGCTGGGACATGCATGAGAACCTTTTTTATAACACTTACCTCCATCATAGGCTTCCTCCAGGTTCATAGGCTCGATGCTAGGGTCTGTATAGGAGCTATTCCTACAGAGGGCTCCACATCCTCCTTCATAGCTTAATCACTTTCCATTTTCTATCTACTAGAATTCCCAAGCTCCTTAATATACATAATTGCTTTTTAATTCTTCAAGAAGAGATTTTGCTGTTTATTTTTACAACAAATGACAGTCATTAGCAACATTAAGTAATTTGTGTTGACTTGGTACTGTTTTTGCTAACCTTGGATTTGTGAGTTATTCCCTATAAAGGGTCCATGTAGCTATTCTAGGGGGTGTGGTATTTTTATTCACTAAGATGAGAAAATTTTAATTTTAAAGAATCATCAAATTTTCTCAAATATATGTCATGAGTAAACATATAAACATATAAACATATAATCATTATTGGATTGTTGAGAATGTATGTTTATTTTGGTATTAATTTTGTAGCTATTTTATTACTTTTGGAACAAATAAATTCTCAGCTTTAAAATATCAATGTAATAGGTGATTTGAATTACAATTTAGTAAATGGACATATTCTGAAATGTGCTCATAGAACAATATCTTAAGTGTCAAAATCCTTCTGGAGATTTGGTCAAATAAACAGCTTATAAAAGTAAAAGCTAAATTTGAAATCCTAAGGGAATTAATTCTCCATATGATGTGAATCTGACAATGTTCTCTAGGCAAAGTAATTCCTTTAAATAGATTAGGTCATATTGTTCTTTTGCTCAGTGACCATCTTTTTTTATTTTTTTTTTTAAATAGGAAAAATTTAAATGACTTTGAACTCTGCCAATCACTTCTCTAGCCATTTTCTCAATATCTCTGTAACATTTTTCTCATCACTTATTCAAATTCTCATCCAGATAATCCTGGCCTTAGGAACCTTCTATAGATACATCATGGATTATGTGTATATGGATTATGTGCTAGGAACAAATTCTAGTCCCACTGCCAGGGGCTCCATAAAATGCCCAAGCCATGTAGGTGTATGCTCAATGGTTGCACATATTTGCCCCAAGTAAATTTGATCAGTTATGTTCATAGCAGCATTTTTTGTAATAGCCAGAACCTGAAAACATTTCCTTGTCATATGGACCATTATTTATGCATATATTTCCTCTACTTATATCTTACCTCTGGTTAAATAACATGTTTAATGACGTTCTCTGCCTCCTTATATAAAACAAGTACATTGTCCAATTATTGTTTATCTCACTGTGACAATAATTTTCATTTTGAGTCACTATTTGAGGTATCCTTCCCATGAAATAAACAAAATGCATTTTTTATTGTTTTACACCTGTACTTTTTTCTAATTTTTTTTAAACTAAAAGTTTTTTTTTTAATATGCCCACCACTATTTCCCTTCCATTCCCTCTTCCCAGTCATTCTGCTGCCTCCCTTCACTCCATCCTCTCATCCACTCCTCAGAGAGGGTAATGGCTCCCATTGTGAGTTAATGTAGTCTGTTATACCAAGGTGAGGTAACAACAAGCCCCTTCCCCCCACCCCTGGTTTCAAGGCCTAGCAAAGTGTTCCATTTCGAATCCATCATCATAAGATTTCCTTCTGGCATCAATGCATAATCTCTCCAATGCATAGCAACCACTATTACTAGTCTGCTCTACTTCTGAAAAATTTTATAATTTTAAGAAAGCTTTAGAAGTAAATTAATATGGGATATAAGCAATTGTTATTGTCTTTCTTTTGTTTCTCTGGAGAATTATGCTAACAGCTTGATCCTTTTTTAATTATTAATATCTCATGAAGTGTACCACAGTGTGTATATCTAGTTCAAATGGAAGAACATATGAATTGCTTCCTATTTGGGCTATTTTGAATAAAAATGGTATCAATATTTTGTGTAGACATGGTTCTCTTTCTTGGGAATAAATCCACCAAAATATTACTGCTTAGGGATGTGGTAGTTAAATATTCCATTTTATATGAATAGTAAACCTTTTTTTTTTTCAGACTGGCCTCACAGTTTTCTATTTGAAGTCATGCATGAATAATCCAGGGTCTCCACATCTTCCCTATCAGTCTTTGTAATTCCAATAACTCAAATAGATCTTATGATACATCCAATTATGTTTTAATTTTCTTATGACTATGACAATATAAATATTATTTCCAGTTTTGCCAACTATATAGCCTTTAAATAAAATAAATGTCTTATCATGAAATTTTGGGTCAGGTTTGCTATTTTCATGTAAAATTTTAAGAGTTTTATCTAGATATAAGTGCTGTTTGGAAGCTGTGGTTGACAAATATTATTCTCAATCCCCTGCCTGTTCCTTTCATCTTCCTAACAAAGGTTGGAAGAGTGAAACTTTGATGAGATATGGGCTATCAACTTTATCCTTTTATGGTTAATACTTTCAGTATTTAATCTAAAGTTTCTTTGGTTAGCTCCATAACCTTAAAATTTTTCTTATTTTTTAAAAGTTTTAAGTTTTACATTTAAATCCATGACTCATTCTAAGTCATTTCTTAGTAAATTATGGAGATTAATCATGAATAATTTTTCTTTCTGTTTTTCTTATGACTGTTCAATTCCTTCTGCATAATTTCTTGATAAGGCCCATCATTTTCTTTCTCTGCCTTACAACTTTATTCATAAATTATTAAACATCTTTTGCAGGTTCTTCTTTCATTTATTGACCCATGTGTTGATCCCCCCTCTAAGGTATAAATTACATGTTATATATTTTTTCAATTTTAATAGAAGTTATTTGTTCAGAATAAGTTGGAGTCCTTTGTTTAAATTTTGGCTTTCTGCATATTTGTCAAATATTTATAACATTATACTCTACAAATATTTATTGAATGTATATTTTATTCTTTGTGTATCAGACATGTCACTGAACAAAATAGAAAAAAAATTCCGACGTTGATGGCTTATGCACAGATGGGAGAAAAATAAGAAATACAAATAACTATAGTCAAGAGGCAAATTCTTTTCAAGATTGAAAGACAAGATCTAAGGTCAAATGAGATTGTGAAAAGAAAATTAAAGTGACAATAAAATAAAGAGGAATTAAGAAAAATGATTTTAAATTAGGATCAAAGACATGGCAAAAGTCTGTTTAGTAAATAATGACAGCAATATAGGTATCCCATTAAATACAATACTCTTATATTTTAGTAAATGTAGCTTTAAAATATCATGTCACTCTATCCTCCCTCTTTAATGGGATTTCAGGGGCTCACCGCAGGACTTGACGGTAGATTTCTGCATCTGTTTCCATTAGACAGTGGATGAAGGCTCTCTGATGATAACTGGAATAGTTAGCAATAAGATTATAGAAGATGACCAGTTAAGCATCACCCTCACAGATTCACGACCGTTTTCTTTGCACTAGGTTTCTACGTAACTGCAAAATGCCCTCCCATCAAGACATCTCTTTTACTTACTCTCTGCATCCATTCACCCTCTAACCCAATCTCTCATGTTCCCGAAGGAACCAACAGAAATAATTAACCATAGAAGCTCACAGAATCTGGACCAAGAGCTAGAGTCTGCATGAGACCAAGCTAGGTCCTTTACATATGTGTGGCAGTTGTGTAGCTTGATCTACTTTTAGGACTCCTAGTGAGAGAAACAGGACCTGTCCCAAATGCTTTGGCTGGTTTCCAGAAGCCTATTCTTTCTCCTGGGCTGACTTGCCCAACCCTAATACAAGGGACAGACGTTAGCCCTACCTCAACTTGATCTGTTTGCTTTGTTGATGCCCGTGGGAGGCCTGCCCCTTTCCAAACAGAAATAGAAAAGGAGCAGACTGAGGGAGGTGGGGGGAGGGAATTCAGGGAAAGAGAGAATATAGATAGTATTAATCACTAGTAACTGATTGAAAGGTTAATACTTATTAATTTCACTAATAGGTTTATATGAAACATTCACCAATACAAGCGATTGAACAGTTGGGCGATTCCTGAAAAGCTGGACTGGTCCACGCAGAGAAGCAGGTCTGGTCATTCCTCTAAAAGCACGAGAGAGCAAAACAGGAAGAAAGCCAGCATGCATTCTGTCTTAAATTGGCCTGGCCACACCCCATACACTGGAGGCTCAAGGCCTCAAGGCCTCAAGGCCATGCCTTTAGGTCGAGTTGACATTGACATGGGAAAGGAAACTGCACTCTGAATGTAAATTAAATGAATAAATTTAATTTTAAAAATCAGGTCAAAAGTATTTGATGCATTAATTATTATACACCATAGTCAACTCCTCCCATGCACTTATTTCAAATTCATATTCTCTTCTTTAGTTATTATTGTTGTTATATATATGCATACATGTAAGTGTACACATGTATGTACAACATACTATGAAATTTATCATTGCTCATATGTACATTTATTCAATTCAAGATTAACAATTTGGAATTAAATGACCTACTTTGCATTTCTCACTTGACCTATGAAATATCTTTGTTGCCTCCAATTTTGGGAAATTCTGAATAAAGTATCTGTAACTAGAAACATTAAAATTCTCTGGGGGTAATTCCATGTGGGATTATTTTTACATCACATGGCAAGTAGAAGCTAAAGTTATAAGAATATGTGAAATGAGTCTACAGTTACCATTTTTCTCTCACCAAAAGTGAATTACAGATTCTGATATATCACATTCTTATCAGTACTTACTGCTTTCAGTGTTCTATTTTTAGCCATCCTGAGGACAAAATAGCTTCTTGTTGCCTAATTTGCAGTTTATTGATACCTTAAATTTATAAAAATGTTTTAATATATATATGTTTTTTACCATCTGTATACCTGCACTGGTAAATTATCTATTAAGACTGATCTTTTCAAAAAAATCAGACGCTTTATTTTTACATTATTAAGATTCAGAGTTTTTTATCTTTTGGTTGATAATGTTTTATCAAGTATACTTTTATTCTTAGTCTGTGGCTTCCTTTTTGTCCTATTGACAGTGTCTTTTACAAAGCAGATATTTAATTTTAATAAAATTCAGCTTGTTTTTTATTTCAAAGGTAAATAAATAAATATGCTTTTAATGTCATATCTAAAACTCCCTTGACAAACCCAAGGTTATCTAATTTTTCTAGGTGATTAAACATATTGTGCTTTGTATTTAGTTATGTGATACATGTTTAGTTGTAAGGCCTATGTCTAGGTCACTTATTTGTGTAAGAAAACCTTCTTCCTTTAACATTATTTCTTTAAAAAATACTATCTTCTAATCATATTATATTTTGCCTTTGACAAAGATCAATTTATTATATCTATAGAATAATTTTGGATTGGCTACTTTATTCATGGACCGAT
This sequence comes from Phyllotis vaccarum, assembly GCA_033318265.1. NCBI lineage: Eukaryota > Metazoa > Chordata > Mammalia > Rodentia > Cricetidae > Phyllotis > Phyllotis vaccarum. The sequence continues at coordinate 81,488,077 of JARWLC010000002.1, forward strand.
TTGTCCATTATGTTATTATCATAACACATTTAAATACTAAGGCTTTGTAAGATTTTGGATGATATGGTACTTGTCTTTTGACAAAAAATGTAAGAACTCTACACACAGCATAGTTGGATGTGCTCAGACTATCGAACTCAGTGATTTCAGTCAGTGTAGCCCGACTCTTACGTGTTCGCATGGACTGTATACCATCAGAAAGGGAATACAGTTCCCAAGGATACCTGACTAATACATTTTTGCCCAGCTTGTTGTAACATCCATAAAATTCTATTCTCCTAATTGTACTGAAAAACTAGTCTGGGTTCAAAAGTTGTAAAAAGTCACAATACAAAAAAGGCTGAAGATAACAAATGAAAATAAGCAATTTGAAGTAAAACTGCAATCAGTCTGCCAAAAAACATATTCATATATTTTGCTTACAATTAGCCTCTTTTGTTGTAATTTCATCTCTTAAAGGTTAAGAATGTTATCCTTTCTACTAAGTTCTTCCTTCAAATTTCCTATAATTTATTCGGCACATGATATAAACTCAGTTATTTGTTGAATAAATGTGCATGTTCTATACTGCCTTTGTGGAGAGATCATATACAAGTTCAAGAGCCTTGCCATCATTTGCTTTTTACATCATTCACCCTGGTGCAAAGCTAGTCATATAAAGAACATGTAGTAAATAAGTTGTATAAAGAAGTAAATAAAAAAATCCCAGAAAGCAGAAAAAGAGAAATTTTATAAAGTTTCATCTTATTTATTTATTTTGCAATTTCTGCCTTTTGATTTAAATAACTGCTCTGAAAAGTGTCTGTTACAGATAGGGCTTTGGCACTTCTGAAGTGGTGAAAGTTCTCTTAGATGGTTATAACACATAAAAATTAGGAAACACCATTTACACATAAATATGGAAGAAAATATATATATTAAGATGCACAGTGTCCACCTAATTTGAGAGATTAATTGTAAATATAGAAATCAGACTGTAATTTCAGTTCCAACATTATCCCTTGAGTTTCATGAATATTAACAAGGCTAGCCCACAATTGCTTCTTATCATGTGCATTTGCTAAATTGCCAGAGAGCAGAGCCTATTGGCTTGTTTTACAACAAATTCTCTTGTAGACAAATGTTCAAGGTAAGTGATACTGCTTTTTCAAAGTGAGCTTAGAGATGGCTTCCAAATTATTTTCTGAATCTTCTATTAAAAGAAAGACATTTAGACAAACAGGCTGCTTAGAATATGTTTATGCCCATAGAGATTTGTCAGTTAAAAATTTTGTAAAATATCTTACATTTTTAAATTGTTAGCTGTGTACATATTATGAAAATTCACTTTTACATTCAACATAATTTTGCATTCATATTTTATAGTTTTGAAGTTTTTATGTTGATGAGTTAATAAAGCATTTATTTGAAAACTAACATTATTATTGGACATTTTATAGTATCTAAAAATACTCAAGAATTTATAAATAAAAATTTGAAATGCATAGAGGCACGTATCTGCTATAGTTCTGATCTTTTCTAGCTATATATTATCTGGACTTCCTTATTTCTCATTACGTGTACCAACCTTTCAATATCCTTTTATTTAAAAAATAAAGCTTAATTCTCTTTTCCTATGAAAATTATGAAATATTTAATTGAATTTCTATTTCTGTAACTTAGCCTGGTGAATTTGCTTACGTATTATTTATTCATTTCTTCATAATCTAGTCTATTTTCTCCATTATAGTGAGAAGATATTAAACTTAATTTACTACTGACATTATATTTTAATCTCTTTTCCTTAATTTCTACACAAAAGTGATATGTTTAACATAAATTTTCTGGATTTTTAAAATGTGGCTGATTTATTTTCTCAATGAGAATTATTTTGTCATGATGAAGAGAAAGGACATATCACATGTGATATTGTTTGAAAATAAGAAAGATGACTCCTCCTGAGGAATAATATTTAAGATAAATATTAGTCACAGCTACATAAACAGTAAGAAGAAATGAGACAATTGCATTATAAGTTAATTATCAAGTGACAATGTTTACTTTAAAGAGGGAAAGGTAGCACTTGAGAACTGAATTCAAACAGGGCTGAATTCAACTCACTTCACCGTGACAGTGACAGTAACATGCAAACCTCTCATTCAGGCCATAGCTATGTTACCATTTCATGAGCTGGATTTCCAAAGACAAAGCAGAAAGAGAGGTGTTAAAGATCAGACTTGCAAATCTCAAAATACATAGTGTCAGCCGAGTGATGTTTAAACATCCATTTAGAATAACTCACAGAGGAACTGTAGCATATTACAAAGTGGGTTCATGAATATGCAATCAGCAAATGGTTCTGGAGCCTGATCACCATCTCTGTCAATTACAGGAGTCACTTTCTGTGATGGCACCTTGGCACTTTGACAGTGATTATACCATTGAATGATGTATTGCAGATATTATGCTTCACTTGTTTACAAATAAAGACATATCTTACTCTAACCGTGAGAATAGAGTGTTTTGACTGACAAAAACATTTTCTATAATAAATCTTCTACTTAAATAAATCATGTATGATCAGACTTGGAATATTATACAATGCCACTATTATGGCATCAAAGTAGCATTCCTAAAACATTCTTTTATCATTCCTAAAGTAAAATAACATGGAGTTTTTCCAAAAAAATAGGGAAAAAAAAACTTCACAAAGAATCCATTCATTTTGTAGTATATATCACTCTAAAGGTGCATTTTTAAATATAGAGCAAAGTGGAAATAATGAGTAGAGATGCCTTCAAGGCTCAAAATGTTCTAGTACTTCTGGCTGCACCAGGGTATGTCTGCATCCTCTGATATCTCTAAATATCTAGGTATTTTCTAGTGTGAAGATAAAACATGTATCTGTTATAAATATTTATTTGAAAAATGCTAATAACATAGATTTCATGGATAGAGTGTTTTATATTTAGCTACTGTGGCAGGAAATTCATGAATTCATGGCCATAATATATTATCAGTATAACAACTATGGACATGGTCTTTTTATAATTGCCTTGTTCTCACCATCCCAATGGGTAAACACTGTTAATATAAGCATAGAATTTGTCAAAACTAGATTTTAAAATAAGAACACTTCTTTTAATGTTAAGTGACGTTCTCAGTAAAACTCAAGTCAGTTTATACTAACGTAGTGGGAAGGAAGGGAGGAGGATGGATTGGGACCAAAGCATAGAACTGTTTTCCCTGATGAAATTCACACATTAAGCTTAAACCCAAAAGTGTGAGTATGATCTTCAATATGAGAAATGTCAACCATAATAATAGGATTTCCCTCCCCAACAAAATGAACTAAATGTACAACAGCCTTAAAAGAAGGAATAAATTTAAAACATTCTAAAAATAAGTAATTGCAATCTTGCCTGTAGCATTTTCCCAGAATGTATCTTCATTAGTCTGTGGAAAAAAATGATAATGTGCAAACTAATCACTCACAAAAAAAGGGCATATTGGAGGGAAGTGTACTTCAACTCAATGATGAAAAGAGACAAGAGTCTACCAATAATGCTTCAGAGAAGTAAAGAATAAGACTAAAATAAAGAACCTGTTGCTTGACTTAGCAACATATGAAAAATATTATGTGGCACGTCTACTCCATATGTACCAAGTAAGAAAAAAGTTGTGAAAGTACAGTATTCAGAAAGTAGACATAGAGGGAAAAGTTCAAGAATCAAGAGTTTTTCCCAACCATTTCAAAATATAGGACATGCTGGTAATAATTTATTAAATTTATTCTGAGCAGGAGAAAAAGTGTACGTACTTGAGATTGCAGATTGCAAAAACATCAGAATCAACCAAATTATTACTTCCAACTTAAGACATAAATAACATAGAAAGTAATGATTGAGCTATATTAAAACTTGGACCTTATTATAGAGAAAATGATTATGATAAGTCTAAGCAATGTAAGTAAAATGAAAAATTGATTTAAAGAATTTGGTAAGAGTTGACAAATATGAAACGGTGTCATTTAAGACAACTGTGTTGTCAGCTTAAAACTCATGAAATTAAACAGCAAATAAGTTTTAAATATCTCTCATAATTTTACCTAATACGAGAAATGAACTAAAGGAGCAAATTCAAAGACTAAATCTTTTTAAAAAGTGAAATTAGACACTCAAAACCAAGATGGTTTTATTTTTTCCACTGTTAAAAACAAAATAATAATAAAAAAACCATAAACAAAACTGGTATTGGGTTCATGATCAGCATCAGCAACAGCAAATGGCAAGGAAGGATCTTCTGTTTCAAATGAAAAATACTTCACTTCAACACTCTACCAGTCAAAACCTCACTCCAGTCTGAGAGAAATTCCAGTGTGAGCTGGAGATGCTAAGTTATGAAGAGAATAATTAACAATAAGAAACTACAAAATATGCTTTTCTTGGAAACAGAGCAAAAGCCTAGAGGTGATGCATTGAGTTAGAGTATTATCAAAGTAAAAATAACAAATAGTAAAGGCAAAAATAAGTTTGACTGCAGTAAAATATAATATTAGTTCAAGATAAATTTAAACTACTATCTCAGTTATTTTTAAGTAGATTAAGAGAACTGGAAATAATCATTCTGAATGAGTTAACCTAAACCAGGAAGGCAAATGTCACATGTTTTCAGTCATACATGCCTGCTCTTTCTGAAGCTCTAGATATGTTGTACTTAAATTGGAGCTCACACAAGGCAAGAATCTACTAAGAGACTGTGGGGTAATTACATGTAAAGCGAGAGACATGAAAAGGTGGGAAATATAATGCTAGAGCAGCAAAGGTTAAGTGGGATAGAAGAAAGGAGAGTAGCACAAAAGACAGTAAAAGAGCACTGAAAATGCCACATGGAAACAAGCTACTCCAAGATCTATGTGTGTGTTTAAATGCAAACTCATAAAAAGAATTTAAATAAAATTACTTATTTAAAATAAAATTATGTATTAGAAACGCATCCTCCTAGACAACACAGGTTATCATATAGAAAATCCAGTGCCAGATACAGGTTATCTGCTTCTGAGATGATGATCCGTTTGATCCCACATTCTTCTGAACATTATAGACTATATAACTTTTCTTGGTTATCCTCCAGAACTTGATGGCTAGACTTATTGCTGAATCTCACCACATATTTCAGTCACTGGGCATAGAGAATTCAACCTGGTCCTGACATAAAAGATTTATCTCTGATTGCTATTTTTTATAGATCTAAAGGTTCTACAGTAATATGAAGAAATAAAAGTCATTAACAGTAGCTTTATCCAGGCATGAACACTGTTAGCTAAAATAATAACTGGCATAGCAAGATGGTACCCACTAATGTAATAGTGGCATAAGTGCCAGAAGTAACCAACCCCTATCTGAATGGATTTTAATTTTTAATCTGCTTCACAAGATGAAACTAATGTCGAGAACTATTAACTATGCTAAAACCATGTGGCTAACTAGGTCATAGACTCTTGAGGAGCACATAATACTCTTAACCTATTAATTTGTCACAGTGATAAATTGTTCTATAAAGCCTTATCTTTATTATTTATAGATGGTTGGATCATTAAATCCTAAGAAAAGCTTCTTTTTGAAGTAGATTGTGGTTATACAGATATTCAAGCCAGTCAATATGTAAGGAGCAAAAATTGTAGACTTCTCATTTCTACATGTGACACCTACACTACACCCTGTTGTCCAAGGCTCGAGGATAACCACTGAAGAGGAGACAGAAAGATTCTAAGAGTCAGAGTTAAAAGACACCTATAGCAATATAGTTATTGCCAGACACAATAGTCATTTTATACACAACTCATAGATGCAATGGATTCTTGCACAAAACCACCACAAGAACAAGTCAGTCAGAATCCCAATATAAGTGTGAGAAGGGCTCACAAATCCTAAAACTGTCTAAGAAACTATTGGCAATTTATGAAGACTGAGGAAGAGTCAGTTTTCTTTAAAACTACAGCTACAGAGAGCTGACCTATGTTTAAATAGATGGTACCATACCCGTGCCTACAGAGACAGTAGTACATGGAATTGAATTAAGAAAACAAATGAAGGGGGAAAATGGTAGTGTGGGTATAAAAGGAACTTAAGGGAAGGAATAGAGTAGATTTTATCAAAACTCTTTATACATATACAAAATACTAGCACAGAGTGGAGCTCTTCAACATTTCTTGAGGGAAGACTCAGCACCACTGATATCTCTTTACAGGCCGAGAATTATTATAAGTGGGCACTATAAAGATAAATTTCAGTTTTTTTTCTTGTAAAGATATTGTAAAGAAACAAACTTTTAAATCAATGACTATAATAGGACATTCTTTAGGTAACAAAGGCAAAGGAATTCTAGACTGTAGAGAACCCATTGGCTAGATCACTTTGTTTATGGCCCTTAGGTCTGTTACCATTCTCCAGTTTCCAGATTTCTTTTTAATAACAAATACAGAAGAATTCCAAGGGCTGGTCGATTCTTCTATATTATGAGCATTTAACTGCTCCTGTACCAGGTGCTCTAAGACCTACAAATTCTCTTTTGTTAAGGACCCTTGATGAACCCATATAGGCTTTTCTGTTAGTCATTTTAGAGGTAGGGATGTGGGTGACTTTTAAAGATCAGCAGCTGTTGTACCTTGTTTCTGTACAACCTAAATGGTTTGTGACTGTTTCTAATAATACTTTTTTTTTTTTTCCGGAAATATGTGCTAGTTTATGGTTGATTTCTGTGTTTGGAGGAATGTTAATCTGTGTGTTGCATTGTAGTGGTAAATCTTGCCCCCATAAATTTATAGCAGGGTTAGCCACATATGGCTTTAGGTTTCCTCTCTGTCCTTCCAGTCCTATAAACTCAAGCTATTTTGCTTTACCTGAAATAACATCCAAAATCTACAAAACTGAACATTTACCTCTGAAAGGGCCAATTTGGATGCCAAGGATCTGGTGAAATTATTGCTATATCTGCCCTTGTGTCCAATAAGCCTTTAATAACATCTTTCAAGAGAATTCCATACCTTCTGGAGTATGCACAAGATGTGGAAAAGGGAGGCATTGGACTAATACGTACAGGTCAACAAAGGGCTGACCAGGCAACATTCTGTTTTTGAGAAATGCTCCAAGATACTTTCAGAGGCCTCCATATCAAATCCACTTTAATAAGGTAAGAACCTTGCCTTCATGGGAGAAACACCTTCCCAGAACAATTAAAAAAATTAAAACCTATTCTAAAAAGACATACTACACTGAAAGATGAAAATATAGAAAAGAAAAAAAACTCAGAAAAAAAGTATTTGGCAAGCTTCTATTAATGAACAAAGGGCAAAGTTAAAAGGACAAATAAATACGAGTAAAGAATAACAGTAATATATGAGTCAAAATGTAAATTTTTAGAGGAAAATTTTATGAGCACATCACATGTATTACCAAAATGGCAGAAGTAGCTTCCTCATTAGAGCATTTAATCTTCTGTGAAATGGACTTTGAGCAAGTAAACAATTCCAGAAGTGACTTCTTCCTGTGGAGCAGGCATCTTACCCAGTCAACAAGAAGTCTGTTACTTCATAGGTCACACCACTACTCTACCAATGAGAACATCTTACAGTCAGTAATGTTACAGACAAGTAATATATTTTCAAATATGCACAGAGCCAAAAGTCTGTGAAAATGAACTTAACATCATCATAATTGCCAACTGGGAAAATAAAAATTAAATAGAAACTAAGATTGAGCCATACAGTCATCAAAACATTGAACTAGTTAACTACTATTTGTCAGGAAAATGTGAAAATAAGTACAACATATACATTACTGGTGGAAATAAAAAAAAACCTTAACAATTGCCTTAGAAACCTCCTTGGCAAATACCGAAATAAGCATAGATGAATGTCTCCCTTGTAATTCCTCTTTTAAGTCCATTCACAGGGAAAACCTGCACTACATCCGCAGTGAGCGGGTACAGTAATCTGCAGAGGTCTCTGAAGAGTTTACTTTCATTTTTGTGTGTGTGTGTGTGTGTGTGTGTGTGTGTGTGTGTGTGTGTTGGGTATTGGGTCCCCTGGAATTGAAGTTTCAGAGCACTGTGAACTATCCATCATGGATGCTGAGAGTCAAATTTGGGTCCTCTGTAAGAACAGTATATGCTTTTACTGCTTAGCCATCTCTCTGCCAAGAGGCAGCTTCAAAATAGCTAATATCTAGAAACAATTAAACGTCAATAGTAGAAAATGGGTGAATAAATTGTGTCATTGTCATAGAATATAATATTGTGAAATTCTGACTACAAATTACTGTGGTGAGATTCAGGTGTCAGCTGATAAGGTCCAAAGACACTTAACCAGGGTTCAGCGCTCCTGGAGAGGGTGTGGCCAACCTGGAGGGGGTGTGGCCAACCCTATTGATAAGGGGCTGATGGGACCCTGGGGGTTCTGTTGTTCTTGGTTCCTGGCTGTTGGAGAGACCGGTTTGGAATCCATCTATCGTCCATCGCTCAGATACTCCAGTCCCTGTTCAGGCGCCACTATAAGCTGTTACCTGTATCATGAGTGTTGATTTATATTTTAATAAATATTAATCTTGGACTGGTGCCTTGTAAGTAAAACTCCGCCTACAAATTACAGAAAACACAGAAGCATTGAAAGGGTTCAATAGGTTTAAAAAAAAAGAGGCACAAAAGTATGAGAATTTTATGGTTCTACTCATATAAATTTGGTAGACATGGAAATAATAAAGTTATAGCTTGTCATAATAACTTGCAATCACAATCTCATAAATGTGTATTTCCTGTCACTATCTCTCAGAGCATCACTCACTCAGATTCCCAGGTTCTATGATTCTCTGTAGTGACTCCAATGTCTGTAGGGTGTGGGGGTAGTGGGTATCTACAGTTACTCCACCCCTTCCCAGAATGATCTCTATTGCCCTGTGCTGTTGCTTAGATTAATCATTAAGTGAGTGTTATTCCTACATGATGTGAGTTCTTGAAGCATTAAATTCTTCTTTCTTAACTTATGACTTAGTTCCTTAACCTTCTGCCTATCACAACTTTAATAATTAACACAACACCCTAAAGGAAAGATCATCCGAGTGATTCCCTAGATTTCACTTTTGTTTTTACTCTATAAGACTATCAAAACCTTTTCCATTTTCTTCTGTTTTTATTTTGAAAAAGGTTCCATCTCCAACAGGGTAGCCCTGCTCCAGGTTTTAAAATCTCATTAATAATTTAAAAAAATCTCCGGGAGACTCAAATCCTTACAGCCACTTCCTATTTCTTCTCTCAGTGTAACTGATTTCTATAGTCTTCATCACTATTCTGCTTACTAATGTGTTTATTTTTTCCCAGCATTACAAATGTATAACTGATTGTTAAAATATAAAAGTCTGATGTTGTTAAGTGGTTACAATTAAAGTAATTAGAAAAGCCACGTATACAGTGACAATGATTAAAAAAAAAATCTCTTCTTTTGATAAATTTTAAATGTATGGGGCATTGTCAGTGATCACATTCACAATGCTCTATGTCAGGTCACCAGAACTTCTGTCAACTTACTCTGACAGTCTGCGATCTTAAACCAACTTCTCTCTCCTCTCCCTGAAGCCAGCTCGCATGCCCAGGATTCTAAATGACTACTAGAACTCAACTTCCTGAAATTCCCCATACACGTGAAGCCATCGTTCATGCTCACGTTCCTGTGTCTGTTGCATTTTGATTAACAGCATCTTTTAGGTTCCTGTTTCTGTAAAGAGCGAGAATTATTTTTTATTCTTATCACTTACGATATTTCATTCTGTGTGTACGCAAGGTAGTTTACAATGGACAATTTGGTTGCTTTCTTATCTTTGCTAACCTACATTTCATATTACAAAAAGTTTTTAGGTATATTTTAGTATCAAACAGAGATCACAATGACATCACTTTCTAAGGACACCTGAGTCTGCAAAGAGATACCTTTCTAGAAAACTCTGTAGGAGCTGGACAGAATTTTGAATTTGCTATAAACAAGCCATTTCTATCTTGTATTCAACAAGAATGGCCAACTTAAAAAAACAATTTGTTGCATTCATTTTAGTGAAGCAAGCTTAGAGAAGGAAACGGGATTTTTTCCCTGTAGCTAAGGATAGAAAATTGTAAGAACTAGTGCTAAAAATCCCTCATGACAGCCTGCAGCTTCATTACAAATGCCACCTGATTGAATCATTTTGAAGGGCTGTCCATCGTCACCACTCATGTATGCTGTATCTTAGACTTAAATGGGAGAAAATTAGGGAACTTTCAAAATGAAAACTGATTTCATAAATTACAGCCCAGAAAATAACAAAGAGAGCCGTCATGCCCTTTCACAGCGCTTCCTTTCAATGCAGCAGCGTCCTTTGTCTTCAACCTTTGAGCCTTGCTATTGTCGCTATTGTACTCAAACCAAGGCTTTTCCTCAGTACAAGCACAAGAAAAGATACGTGATGATTTTTGTGCTGATTAGAGAGAATGTGCATGTTCAGATAACTTTGGGGAGACAAGTTGTTAAGATAGAGAACGCGAAAGCCTAAGACACAAGAAAAACAAGTTAATAACTAATAACACAATGAAGACGGATCATATTATGAAATGCACACCTAAATGCTTGCCAGGTCCAACACCCAAAATGAGAAAGATAGTTCTATAAAACAGTGACCAAATAGCAAATCTTTGGATCTGTGAGAATTATAGTCTCTCAACTTCTATGTTTTGGAAAGGTATAACCATAACTACAAAAAATATAAGTAATTATTTGTCAGAGCTTGTGTACTAAAGATTTTTATTTAAAGTTTATCTTGTTTATTCTAAAATAAGATTTGTCCAAACCAATAAAATGTATCTATTTAAGGAAATAATTACATATTATCACTTAAAAGTACCATTTGGTCATTCATTTCTGTGTACATTTATTATGTGTTAATCAGGTATCAAGTACATCTAGGCTAGTTATAAAAAAAGAAAGCAAACAAACAATGCCTTAAAGGTTATATATTTAAATGCAATATTCAGTAACATGGAATGTTTAATCAATAAAATATTCTGTAGTGAGACTATAAGAGAAAAGTATAGTGGGAAAATTTACCATCTTCTTAAGAAATAAATATTCACTTCAAATTCACTTTTCCAATGTATTTAAATTAATACTGATGAGGTTAAATTAAATGAACAACTGGAATAAATAATGTAAATAAAATATTTTGCCCAATCATGAAACAGGAAAATAAAAATTAATTCACCTTATTAAGTGGAAACTTTTGGGACAGTTTTCAAAGTATGCATGTATAGGTAGATAGCAGGATGGATATTGTGAGGAAATAGAGAAAAAGAGAGAAAGGCAGGCAAGAAGAATGAAAGGAAGGGACTAAAGCTGTTTCAAAATTTCTGTAAGGCCATGTGACTAAACTTAAGATTACGTGGAGTGACCCAAGATTTCCTTGAGTTACCTTTAGCCCTTTTGAAAGCCATTCATTTTCATTCATGGCTAACCTAACATCGTTGTGACCAAACAAGCCTTACGATACTTCATTAACAGAACTCTAGCTTTCTTGGATCCAAAGACTGAGAATGTCCTCAAGAGAGCATCTGAGATGTGCAGCTGAGCTTTCTCTGCTTCTTTATTTACACTTTGATTTATACATTTCTTTATTCGGTTACTAATACATTCATCTGTAACCATTTGCTTAGTAAAGCAGGGGATGGGGAAAACCTGAAATTATGTCCAAAGGCCATGTTCATCATATGTGTTTCTACTATAAGATGTCTGCTATTTGAAAATAGAACTCTATATATGTGCCCACAATACACGGATGACATTTTGACTGTTGGACTACACTTATTTTCCTCTAAAAATCTTTAGCTATTACAGACCACCTGAAATAAAACAAATATGGCTAGGCATTTAAAGTCCCTCATTATTCTTCAGTCTCTCTCTTTCCTATGTGTGGATATTTATTCCTTTTTTAAAAATTTCTTAAAAGTCTGATAATGTAAAGAAAAATGTTTGGGTTTGTGAAGTTCAAGAATAGATGTTTCTGGATCATCTTGTTCAAAAGAAATGTTACTATCTAATGGTTACCATCCAGTTGTTCCTTCCAATTATTCTCCAATCTTGGGTATTTCCTTAACATTTAACAGGAATCTCACACAGTAAGCTCTCCATTCCCTAACTTTCTCTATTACCTTCTACTGAGAATCTAATATCATCCCTCATTTTCAGCTTCTAAAGTTCCTTGTTGAAATATTGTTTTCCCAAAACTTGCACATTATTTTAAAGGTAACAGTTAAGTAAACAATTTATTGTTCTTCATTGTTTTTTTGTTTCACTCATATCACAGCCAAGAAACTCTAAACTGCCAAGAACTTGCTTTTTTTTATATGTTTGGTTCATAAGTATCTACCCAAGATGTTACTTGGTAACTTGGCATTTATGCTTTTAAACTCTGAACTATAAGTTTCAAGATGATGCAAACATGAAATAATATGGCTGAATACCTAATGCTGTTGCTGAAATACAGACTTTCTATGGCACTGTTATAATGAGCCTGCGGTGATTAACCAAAGAAAGATTTAGGAAGAATGCTGAGCCCTATGGTTAATAACTGTTATGAATTCTTTTCATTGTGCAAATGACCAAAGACTTATTAATATATGTTTTAGTCAGTGTGCAATCAGATATTGGTATTTGATTATTTTTATGCTGGCCAGCAGTTCCTGGTGTTAATTTGGCTCTATTATATTTGTTCATTGGAACACTTGTTATTATTTTTTTTATTTATTCAACAAATATATGTTTTCTGCTATGCTAAGCATTCTAAAGGAATTTTTTTAAAAATTGAAAGTAGACTCTCCTCTCATACAATATATCCTGACCACAGTTTTTCTTCCCTAGATTCCTCCCAGCCCTACCTCTCTCCTCTCTCCCACAGATCCACTCCTCCTCTGTTTCCTCTTCAGAAAAGAAAAAGGTTTCCAAGAGATGATCCCCAGACAGAACAAAACAAGATATAATAAGAAAAGACAAAAGCATTCATACTGAGTATAGACAAGGCAACCCAAAAGGAGGGAAAGAATTCCAAGAGCAGGCAAAGATTCAGAGACATCCATTCCTACTGTTAGAAGTCTCACAAAACACTGAGCTAATAGCCATGACATATAGGAAATTCATAGTGTTCACTCATTAAAGACATAGTGGCACTATAACTATCAGTACATTAAGATTTGGAATTATAGAAAGTTAATGTAGTGTGGAATAAAATTTAAATATCAAAATGCATTGCATATTAATTAATATATGCCAGAAAAGTAGAATTGTTTTAGCTGTAAAAATGAAATTACAGAGCCTCTGGATAGTTTCCAGAACAACTTCCCCAGTTTACTATGGTAAAGAACAAATACATTTGTTATAAATGCAATATTTTTCTTTTTCTCACATCAAAAATGTATTTTTAAAGCCACAGATGATTATTTTTCTTTTCAGTTCTAAAAATCTTAATCATTGTACCAATCATCAAATAAGTCTGATGTGGAGGATATTACAATGATTCCATTCAGAGGAATTGGTTTCCATGTCCACGTTGTGCATGAACATCACTATTGCTAATGTTTGTTTGGATTTTGATGAATAAATGAGTTTTATTATGATTTCTTACAAGGATACCGGTGAGGGGTTATTGATAATAGTGAAAATGACAACAGTATCATGAAAGCCATCCTAAGATGTGACAGTTCACAAGAAGGGCTTATGTCATTTTCTTTGCCTCTAGAATTAAAGAAGTCTCTACTACAGGTTTTGGTCAATATCCAGTGAATTCAAATCACCTTGCTCTTTTCAAGCCAGGAAATAACTGGTACCTTATCTTCAGCTCACCAAAGCCACATGAACAAGTTCACCATTAATTTACATTAAGTATTTGTCATAAAAATTAAGGTTTCTAGAAAGCCAGTAAAATTTAAAGACTACTACAGTATAGAGAAAGCCTATTAGGCAGAGATTGATTTAGAAAGTTGGCCACATCATTTTATCACAAGTTGAAATGGAAGTAGTGGATCACTACAAAGAAGGGTGGAGTATTTTACTAATACGTGCCTCAGCAGTGTATATTGGAGAAGCATTAATAATAGTAATAAGAGAGACCAAATGCATCTTAATACCCATAAAATAATTTTGTTTAATATCTTATAACATTTAACATCCACAGATCTTGTCTTTAAGTGGTAATAAAAGAAATTTCTCCAAGAAAGTAAATAAAATGAATTATTTACATTTGTTCTCTTAGAAAATATATATAGTTTGTCAGCTATTCTATGACAAAACATCCCAGTTTGTAAGAAAATAATGACACAAATGTTTACATAGAGCCAATGAAATAGCTAGAAATAATGCATGAGTGACATTTAATGAAAAAATGGCTCCCTCGCCTATCTCTCACCAGACTGTCCACTCACTTCCATTTTCTTCACTTTCCTTCTTTCAACAATGGTCCAAAGGTCCAGTAACTAACCAAAGGCAGGGAGTAGGAGGAAAAGATATAAGAAAGTTCAGCACAGCTCTGCTGGTTAATCTTTTCTTACACAAAAATTGATTGTAAATTGAAAACTTGCATTAAAATGACCTACTGTTTAGAGGCAATCCTCTCAGCCATTTAAGAAAAAAAAATCACAAAATAACATGTAAATTGCCATAAACTTTCTATGATTTTGTGACCTTTACATGAATTCAACCACTTTACTGGACACCCCAGGGAAAAAAATAACTGTGTCCGACAGCTAACTTGGAATGACTTCTGTTTCCCATTTGAACTTTCATCCATTAATGAAGAAAGTATGTGACAATTTCAGACACAGAAATGCCATGAAAAATATTTAAAATATAATATAAAAGCAATGAAGGGCACCTGGACCTGCCAATCTGCTACATAAATAAAAGTATTCAGATAAGTCAAATGTAAGATTGCTATGTTATCTGAACATTTGCCTCCAGTTTTAAGATTACGGAGATTGTTTTTGTGACTGTTAGCTGTCTTGGTCAAAATACTATATATATGAAACCTATAATGTACCCCTGTATCTGAGAGTGGTATCAGGTGATTCTGCACTTACTAATTCATACACTGCTTATCTTCATGTTTCTACACCAACAAAATGATGGCTGTTTAATTATACTACAAATTAGTTCTGCCAGCCAATTGTACAGCAGATGTTATCAACTGCCTAACAATGGTTAAAGACCAGGGTAGTCTATCTAACAAACTAGGATATACTGTACTGGATTACATTTTTTTGGCAGTCCCTCCTTCTGAGAGATACAGATTTTTTTCATTACTTTCAAAATGAGAGAATTATAAAGCAGCATAGCCAGCCAGAAGTCTTACTGTCACTAATAAATAACATTCTAAGATACATAGTTGAGTATATTCTACTTGTAATAAAAACAGAATACTTAAGGTATTTCCTCCCCCCAAAAACTTCAAGTTTGTTAAGTGACATACACTTATCAAGTGATTATATAATGACGAATGGGGAAAGAAAACCCTATTTTCTCTATATACAGAGAGAGTATTAAGCAATAATTTTTGAGAGGTTTTCCACAAAATGTATGTATTTCACAAAGACAAAGAAAATGCTTGTATCATGCTAATGTCATATAGGAAAAACTTTAACTGTAAATTTGATTTTGTAGGCAGAAGTTTATATTCCACAAGCAGCTCCTGAATAAACAATCTGAGGCTTGTATTAATTATAAATGTTTGGCCAGTAGCTCAGGTTTGTTACTAGCTTATTCTTATGTTTATGTTAATCCGTATTTCTTATCTAAAGTTGTGAGCAGATACAGAGAGAAACAAGAGGGGGATGCCATATGGAGAAAAAGTACTAAACCACATCTCAAAGCATAAATAAGAATCTTTTTTTGCCATAAGATACAGGCAACCTAGGTTTTATATTATGGTACTTCTTGCAGAAGAATCCTTGTACCTGACACCAAAGTACTTACTGACTTAATAAATTGTTCTCTGAGGAAAATTGAATAGATGTTTGTAGAGTTGCAGAAAGCTGTTTGATTTTGAGCATTAATGTTTATTCTTCAAACCAAAATATTGAGAATCTACTTAAGCCAAAGTCTTACCATGACTTTTTAATGTATCCTTTTCCTCATGTCTCTCATTTTATTATTTTATGACAAGGGAATAATTTGCTAGATATTAATTTCTACATCCTAAAATTATTTTTTGATCATGTTAAAAAGCCACTTTCCTAATTTAACAAAGGTACAAGGTGTTACTTGAATCATTATTAATAAAATATTAACTATGTATCTGATGATAGTAATGAATAAAACTTGACATTTATAAATCATGCTCTTGCCAAAAGAAATTACACCTTCAGAAGCACCTTAAATAGGCCACTAAATTTCTCTGAATTTCTTAGCCAATCTTAGTTTCTTCCTAGTAGTGATTTATCAACTGCTGTTCATATCAACACAAAATAATAAAAATGTGTTCTCTTTCTTATTTTCACTCTTTTACTCTTTCTTACAAGGCTACATGAACAAGAATATATTACAACCGTAGATTCCAGCATAACCCAGTCCTTAATAAAACATCTGTGTGAGTTTTAGGATATATGGTAAACTCACATCCAAAACATATTAGTTCTCAGAATACCATTCTTTTACTCTATCATTGACTCAACTCTTTGAACACTCAAAGACTTCAAGGTGATTTCAGATAGGAATGACAGATGATAAGCCCAGACTCTGAACCTGAAATGACACAACTGAAAATCATAATATTTAAGACATAAGCAATATGGCAAACATGACAGATCTTCCTGTAGCAAAACTATCCTAATTTCAAAAAATGTAGCTCAAGTTTGGGAGGAATTATCTTAAAACAAGAGATTATTCTTTTACTAAAGGAGTCTCTGTGTTGTAGCTAAGAATAAAATATGCTGAAATTAAGTAATAAAGATATAGTAAGTTCTGATGCTTAATTGTATGACAATGTAAATATAGTGCCCCCAAACCTATTGTATATATTGTGAATTACTAGAGGAGAGGAGCTTAGAGGATTTAATGGCTATAATGATTAAGATGCCAAAATCACGTGAGCAAACCTTTTTTGAGATTGATCCAGTTATGATGAATAGACAATACAACTGAGAATAGTCTTTCAGGGCAAAACTTAAATGTCAATGATTCTACTGATCACGACAGTCCTTCAGTAATTTTTATTTTCACAAATAAAATTTTATTGGAACTAGCAGTAGATAGGAATTATAATTAATGTTTATATTTTATATTTAGTTCATTGTAATTTCTGTATTGATTTTGACCATCAGAGTAAATCTTTTGCTTTGCCAAAAAGAAATTTTATAAGGAGGAACAAATCTAAAAAGACTATGAGCATTCTATTACCCTACATCCAAGTTGTATAATGGATATTTCTCAGCAGAGTTGATCATTCAATGTGTCTAAACACAGATCTGATCTCCCATTGTTGACCTTATAAAATGGCATCAAAGAAAACTGGTGATTTGGGACAGTCAAGACTTTAGTGTGGCATGCCTAATTTTAGCTTTTCTCTCTAACAGAGTATTGTGTGGATGTATACAGATTATTGGGGCATTCAAAATTCCAGTGCATCTGTAAAATGGGACTATACATCTTCCTTCAGAAAGTCATTATAATAATGGCATAAAGTAGTGTTGTCTATAAGTTGTACTAAAATAGTTCAATGTAAGTGGTGGAAAATGTCTCAGCAGAAGGTAAAAATCCTAGTCCACAATTTCCCTACCATTATAAGGTCTTTGTTTATTATAGAACACACGTAGATGGGTATTAATTTACTGAATGCTAAAATGAGTGGAATGTAAATGTCACAGATAAGATACAAAGTCACCCATTCAATTTCAGATCAGAATGAGTCAAGTTCTGTGTTTTAATAATTCATGTATTGCTCTGTAGTTGATTTTGAAGAGTATGGTAATTAACAACTTATTTGGATTATTATGGACATCTGTAAACAAAATATTGGCTCAATTATATGATCTTGGCTTTGTTTGAGTGAAATAAATAATTTTCTTTGGAACTTTGGCAAGTTTACTATTGTTCAGTGACAGAAATAATCACAGAATAAGCATAAAAACCACATTTTGCAAATAACACTGATTGATGGATTGAGTGAGTGAGTGAGTGATTTATTGGAGTGCCACTTCATATGTATGGAGGTTAGAAAAAAACTTTCATTTTTTTTCTCTTCAGTTATATAAATCCCTGGGATTCAATTCAGATCATCAAATTTGACAAGTGCCTTTACCCATTGAACAATCCCACTGGTCCTCTGCCTCAGTTTTTTACTCTTTGAGTTCATATCCTAATATAATCAGTGCATCTTTCAAATCAGTGAGATGTAATTGTTGTTCACAGTACAGAGTTATTTAAAGATAATCATATGATAGAAAAACACATAAGCATTCAAAGCAAAATAAACTAAAAGCTCCTCTTTTATGGGAATTATATCTGTTTTCATGGAACAGCAAGGGAAAATAGGGAGATTACTTTTCATACATATTTAGTGTCACTTTCTTTTTGGGGATTTAAAAAAATTATTTATTTATTATTCTCTCATACAATGCATTCCAACTGCAGCCTCACTTTCCTCTATTCCTCCCAATCCCCTCTATTTCCCTTCTCCCAAGATCCACTGCTTCTACATTTGACTTCAGAAAAGAATAGTCTTCCCTGTGATAGCAACCAAACTTGGGAAAACAAGATGCAATAAGACTAGACATATATCCTCATATCAAGGCTGGACAAGAGAGTCCAGTAGGAGAAAATAGGTCCCATGATCAGACAAGTTAGAGACAACCTCTATAAACACAGGGTTTTATGGGGATTAAATAATTTTTACATATTTCAGTTTCCTATTTTCTCATTTTCTCTATTCTTATGCATTAGGACTAAGTGGGAAGAGAGAAGTGAAGCAAATTCTTTGTTCCAAGTGTTCACACAATAGCACTGCAAATTTTCCAGGAAATATACCAGTTTTCAGACCCAGAATAAATTTTTCTTTCTTCATCATCAGCTTTGAACCCAGGATGCATCTTACAAAATGGGGTACATTTATTATAACTAATTCCATCCTGTGTGTCTAATTATACTAGAGTCCCTGGTGTTTCTACAGCTTTAAAATCATGGGATTCTTCTTTCCTTTCTTACCACCCCCCCTTTTAAATTTATAATCTAATTGCATGTAGGTGAAGTTTTTTCTGTCCCAACTTCCTGTTACAATGTGTTTTCTCGGTCCCATCCAGCCAGAGGCCCAGACCCATAGACCTGCTGTGCCAGACCCCTTAGCCACCCGCTGTTGTTCAGGCCCCCAGGAATGACTCAGACTCTTATATTAACTTTATGCTGTTTGGCCTATGGCTCAGGCACATTGTTAGCTTGCTTTTACATCTTAACCCAACCTATTTCTATTAATCTGTCTGCCACATAGCCCATGGCTCACCTGTGTTCCTTACATGTTGCTCCTTTGGGCTTCTGGCTCCTTCTGTCTCTGACTCCACCCTGCTCCTCCTACCTATTCTGATTCCTCCTCCTACATTTTCTATGGTGCCTGTTATGGGCCAAAACAGCTCCTTTATTTAAAGATTGCTATTCACAGCATACAGAAAGGCATTCCCACATCAACTTCCTATTACCAAATAACAAGCAGTTGCTTCTCAAGTAACTGACTCAGAAACTTAATATAAATTGTAGATACTTGGCTAATAGCTCAGGATTGTTACTACCTATCACATGTAAATTAACCCATATTTTTAATCTCACTTTGTCATGGATTCATGGCTTGTTACCTAATTTTTGAACATCTTGCTTCCTCAGAGGCTGGCTGATGTCTTCTCTGACTCCATTTTCATTATTCTCTAGTCTGGTTGCCTCACCTATCATTACTGCCTGGCTACTGGCCAATCAGTGTTTTATTAAACTTCTTTGATTGACAAATCTTTACAGTATACAAAAGGATTATTCTACCGCATTCCCCTTTTAAATTTAATTTTTAAAAGTTTTTATCTTAATGTACTAAAATTATATAAAAAATCAATTACTAAATAAGAATTACACTTATAATATCTAGTCCATTTGTATTTGGCAAAATTGAAGAAATACTATATTATCTATTAACTTTGTAAGTAGAAAGTTTTTTTCTAATTAATCCTTTATTATAACTAAGGAAAATGTCCATCATCTTCTATATAGTAGATTGATGCTGCCAGGAGAAGATGGGTCTTGCTATCATGAAAAACCTCAAGTTATTAGACATATTAAATGGCATCTTATTTAGGTCTTTGAAGTGTTTCAAGACCATCTATCTAAATATATCTATTTGTGACCTTGAGAACATATTTAACATGACTATAAGTTTTACTATTGCATATGACTTTTAATCTGTATATTTAAATTATACATTATATCTTTAAAGTGTTACATAAGACAAATAACCAAAACAAGAGTATAAACACATATAAAGTATAACAAAATTAACTTTAAATTTATATCATTAAACCAAAATGCATAAAAATGTAAAATTTTTAAAACTAGCAGTTGATTTGGGGTTTAAAAATAGATTAAATAATCCATCCGTTTATCTTTTCTATGTCTACAAATATTTCTATATCCTATTCCCCCTTTTCCCTTAGAAGAGAGTTTTAAATTTAAATATTATGTTTGGCTTTTTTTTCTGTGACAAATAACAATTTGTAACCAACAACCTTTAAGTGATAATAACATCTATGTCCTGATTAGGAGGAATATGGACATAGTTCTTTAGACTACTTTTTTGTTATTTGAGGGTGCTGGTAGTCTTTAGAGGAACCTGAGAAAATTTAGAATAGTTGTTAAATCTTGTCTGATTCATTATTTGAGGTTGATCATCTCAGTCAGTAAGCTGCCTGGTAGCTGTTCTGGATGTTGAATCACCTGGAACATCTGTTTTCATCTAAGTCTTGTCCTGTTTCTCTGAAAATACATAAACTTTTAATGGTTTAATACATATTTATCTTCATTAATACAAGTATAAATTGTGCCGTGCATTAGTCAGGAAAAGATGATATTTTTTGTTATGTATTTGAGCAAGTAGAATATACATCACATGTCTTGTAGTTCTACTTCTATATGATTTTAAGTCTGTAGTTAGAATTTCAGGGAGTCTTCCTCAATCAAACCTGATATTCCATAACCCAGAATAAACACACAGCCTCTTATTTACTGTGGAAATAAAAGCATAGTCTCTCCTCAAAGTAACACATCTTTTGACTTAAATTTTGAGTCAAGATTTTTTTTAGATATATTAGTTGTTTGAATCTTGCAGTTTCATAATCCAGTGTCTCTTAGCAACTAAAAATTTCAAATACAACACAATAACATACAGGATCCAGATTCTCTATGTATTTTTTATCTTTATGTGGCTTTTTAAAAAATATTAATTTACTTCCTTTTTAAGAACATTAGCCTATAATGTTCAAACTAGTTTTATATACCCATTTTCTTCTCTGTTCCAAATCTGTGTACATTTTTAAGTACACTGTGACCCTTTTAGAGGCTTTTCTCATCAGAATCTATTTTTACTGAATATCTGTAACCTTTACTGTCTGCATTAGCAAAAAGCCTAAACCACCATGCAGAGTCATGGTGGAGCTCTTAAGCCTAGAAAAAGCAGCTGGGAGACATCTCTCTGTTCTGCAACCTGTGTGAAAGACTGCAGGAACCCATCACACAGCTTAGCTCATGACAGTTGGAAGTTGACTACATCTTTTTTAATTAATTGTTATTACATACATGGGTGTCTATGCATATACATATGTATTTCAAACTATAATCTGTTTAGTCTATATGTTACTCATATGTATGTATATGTGTTCAGGGCTGACTATTTGCTATTAGATAACCAACCAACTAGTGTTCTCTTCATGGAGAAGACTGTTTCTCCCACTCTCAATAGTTCTTAGACTTTAGGTTCCTTTATGTAAAGTTGAGGCCTGATGGATATTCTACTATCCACTTTGACGTGTCTATTGGTGGTGTTCTTCTTCTGCTTATGTTTAGGCATTATTATTGGTAAGAGATTCTGAAGTACTAAGAGATATAATCTCACAACAAATTCTTTGACCCTCTGAAACTTAAAATCTTCTTGTCTTTTCTTCAATAACACTCTCTGAGATTTAGGTGTGCAAATGTTTTGTAGATGTATCCTTTGGTGCTATGCTGCATAGCTCTGCATTTTGATGGGCTGTGATTTTCTATAATAGTCTCCCTATTAGAAAGAGAAGTTTCCCTGGTGAAGAGTGAACATGCACTATCTTTTGGTATGAGGATAAAAGTTGATATGGTTGTTAGAGAATATACTATTTTAGTAAATCAGTGGTTTTAGCTTTTCCCTTAATATCCATGACTTTACAGGCATTTAACAGTAGATTTCTAGTACCAGACATACTTTCTTCTTTTTGAGCAGGCCTAATTATAAAACTATTGATTACTACCAAGATATGTATAACTCTATTGAACCCTTAAGGTTATTGTGTTAATATGGCTACCCTAGATTTATTGTGCCATGCTGGCCACTGATATGCTTTATAGGCATAATAATTGGGCTGTACTCTTGGTTGCCTCCTTCCTTTGGAAGCTTGCATGACACCTTATAGTATCATGAAAGCTAGGCCTGAGGAACAAGGCATTCAGGCATCTCAGAAGTCTATGGAGCCTGTTTCTGATGTTTACATTGTTTTCATCAATATACTTACCTTGTGCTTAGTGGTGCAAGAAAGAGCAATAACAATAGGTTGCATGTGTTGGGAGTCTCTTGAACAACCATGACTAAACTCAAAAGAGGGCTTCTTATGCCTTGTATTGAGATTCTTGTCTTATTTCTAGGTGATCCTTTATTTTGGGGGGGCTGCTTATCCCTTCTGAATGCTGCCCTTCACTGCTCTGATTTCTTGAATTCATTATTCCAATAACTCACCTCTCTGCCTCAGTTGCACATTCCATGATCAATTATTTAAATGGTTCTTCCGGCTAATTACAATAATTTGTCTCTAAAATGAGATTTAGGCATCAAGATATTGCCACATTAACCAAGTGAATAAAAATATCCTGAAGAACAGTGGGACAACCAGTAATCAAACACTTCATGCAATGTAGTAAAAGTTCTCCTGGTATTTTTTGTGAAGTTTTGTAATCAAGACCTAATCATGCAGAAATAAACCTCCAAGTTCCAAATGTGGGGCTTTTTATGAGACAATTAGCTTTTCATACAGAAGAAATTAAATATCACAAAAATCTAATTACTATGCTGCTGCTGCTTGCTTGTTTGCTTGGGAAAAGTATGTACCTTTTTCTCCCTTATTCTGAAACTACTGAATGTAAATTCTATTTTGTGAAAGGTTGTGGACTAAAAATCTTCAGAGACATGCTAGATGTTTGGCACACCATGCTTGTATAGAAGAAATGCAACAGTGGTAGCTCCTCTTGGGCAGAAAGCACAGCAAACATTCCCCACAATGCACTCATGAAGGGAACTGGGCAGGAGCATCTGCTAGGGGCTTTTATGACAGATCAGTAAACAGACAATATTTCCAGCAAGGGCTTTTTCCCACTATAAGGCAACAATCTTCAGTAGAATTGTAGTCACTAAAAGTGAGAAAACAGCTTGCTTTATAAAAGATGCCACCTTTTATGCAGCAAAGAAAGCATCAATCTGATGCTATTAGTCTTTCTTCAGCTGCACAGGTGGCAACTGTTCCATGTTCCAGTTCAGCTCCCCAAGGTTACAGTTGTGAAGTTGGGTAAATGACTACATTTATTCTCTGCCAGGTTTAAAAGGCTTCAGGGTAAACTCTCTGTTTTATTTTTTTCTCTTCTTTTACCTTGCTTCTCATTTAAAATCCCTTCTGAAGCAGATACGTCTAGCCCTGTCTTCTCTAGCTTCTGTGCTGCAGAATAAGGTTAGCATTGTTTTTGTATGTTTGTGGCATTTCTTCCAAAGAGCAATACAGATTATCTTAAAGTTAATTCCCTTAACCTGATACATGTTCCTTTGTTGCCAATAAACACAGTTATGGAAATCTAGGCAGCAAATAACTAATGCATGAGCATCATTAATGTATAACATAGTTTATGTGTTCATACAACTGCAGCCTGGGCTTAAACATTGAGATTACAAGGACAACAACATTCTCTACTTGTATGCTTTCCCAGTATTATTATCAAGAGTTCCAGCCCTGCAAAGTGGTCCCTATACAGCAATTATTGTGGAAGTCCTTAAGAGATACATCATACTTGATTTTGAGCAAGCCATTTCATTGCGTTATGGCCATAATTTCTTCTCTGGGTTTTATTTCCTTATGGAACATTAAGGCATCCCCATGTACAGCAATATTGCTCAGATGTAATAGTCTCTCCACTGGGTTGAAGTTATACCACTATTTATTTTTTGGAGTCCTATGCATTGAAATGAATATAGAATATGTCCATTCTTTCTTTTTATGTCCACAATTACTGGCTCACCACTGCTAAGATTAACACTGTATTCTAAAAATGATATGGACTTGGCCTCATGCATTTGACTTACCAAGAAAAGAAAAAACAAAACACTAAGCAAGTAAGAATTATAATTTGGATGAGTATCATCATTGCGGGATCTAAGAACAGAATGACTGTAACTGGGCAATTGAATAAATTGGATATCAAGTCAAGTCCAAGGACTTATATGGCATCTCTGAAGCAAAACCTTTTCCAAGTAGAAGGAAGATCTTAAATTCAACTTGTTATTGGATCCACGTGCTTGTAACAGTCTTTCAATGAACTGATATGAATTTATTAATATTTTTGTGAACTTTTCATAACTATCCCCTTATGTTTGGCACAAAGGAAGCCAGTAACAAACTCTTGGTTCACTATCTGGAGTCATTTATTCTTTTCCTGCAATGTCTGAATACAGTATGTTAAATCTCTGTTAGGAGGTCTCATTTCCTAGATGCAATGTGACATTCAATCTTTCCAGCACCATTTGTTGAATATGTTGTTTTCCACCAATGTATGTTTTTAGCAACTTTATCAAACATTACACAGCTACATACCTACAATTTATTATGTGCACACATTTGGGTCTACTATCTGCTTTGCTTGGTCAATATGCCTATTTTTATGCTGAAACAACACTGTTTACATTCACATTACTCAGGAATAGTTTGGAATATGGTACAGTAATCCTTTCACCATCATTTTCTTTGCTAAGGATTGCTAAGAACTTAGATATCCAGAGAATTTTGTGTTTCATGTTAATTTTAGGATTTCTTTTAATTTATAATAAGAATGCCATGAAAATTTTAATTGGAGTAACCTAAAATCTTCAAATTGCATTTGGTAAGAATGGTAATATTCACAATATTCATTCCATTAATGAATGAGTATAGGACATCTTCAAATGTTTTGGTGTTTTATCAGTCTCTGTCTTCAGGGTTATTTCTGTAGAGATCATACATTTCCCTGATTAGGTCTTTTGCTGGGTGCTTTCTATATTTGAAGTTACTGTGAATTTTGGTGTTTCTATGACCTCCTTCTCAGCATGCTTGTTATTCCTAAATAGAAAACTACTGACTCACCACTCATCAAAGTAGCTTCTTTGTTGCAACAGATGAAAACTAATACCAGGATCAAAAACTGACAAAAATGGAGCTAATAATTGACTGAGTGGTGCCCAGCCCAATTTTTACATCTACAATACAATCCCTATAACTAAGGTGCAGGGAACTTTGCAAAATAGGAAAGTGGAAAGATTTTAAGAGCTACAGGTTGGATGTTTCTATCTTCTAGACATATCAGGGAAGCTATACCAAGAAAATCTAAACAATATGGTTGCTAACAAATGACTTTTATAGTGATACAACCAGTAAAAAAGATGATATGAATGGAAGACATTTTACAAGGCTACATCACTGGATCTGAATAGCTGCAAACAATCTGTGGTAGATAAGGACAGAAGAATCAGTTTTCTCCAGGAATGACCTCCCTTGATAAGTTCAAGTACATAATAGTTATTCCTAAACATATTGTACATATGAGCCCTAAATGAATTCCCAAAGAATGTATCTTCCAAAGGCATTCTCTCTCTCTCTCTCTCTCTCTCTCTCTGTCTCTCTCTCTCCCTGTCTCTCTCTGTATCTGTCTCTCTCTCTTTCTGTGTGTGTGTGTGTGTGTGTGTGTGTGTGTGTGTGTGTGTGTGTGTGTGTGTGTTAGAGAGAACGCCATAAATAAAGAAGACATGGGATGGGTCATGTGGGTCAGAATGGTGGAAATAATGTAAATACAGTACCCATTAATGAAATTCTCAAAACAGGTAAATTAAATAATCTGATTATAATGAGATAATTATCTATTCATAGTTAAGAATTTTTAAGGATTTATGTAAGTGTATGAATTAAATATGCCTGTGTTTACCTAACAACAGATTTTATTTATTTATTATTTATTCTTCTCTCAAACAATATAACCCAATCACAGCTACCCCGCCTCACTCCTTCCAATCTCACCCCATCCTTCCATCTCCCCCAGACCCAGTGTTCCTCTGTTTTCCTTCAGAAAAGAACAGTCCTTCCAGGAACATCAGCCAAACTCAGCACAGTAATTTAAAATAAAACCAGGTACAAACTCTCAGAAGGAAAAGGGTTCCATTAGCAGGCAAAAGAGTCAAAGAAACCCCTATTCCCACTGTTGGGAGTGCCATAAGAACAGTAAGCTACACAACATATATCCAGAGGATTTGGTGCAGACAAATTTAGGCTCCATTACTGTTGCTAAGAACAGGGCCTCTCTGGGTGTGTGGACTGTATTATCCTTTACTTAAGAGCAAATGCCCACTTATAATTAACTACATACTGTGGGAGATTATGTTGTTCTATTGTAAATAATTGTCCCACCTATTGGTTTAATAAAAAGCGCTGATTGGCCAAAGGCAGACAGGAAGTGTGAGCAGGGCTACCAGACTAGGAGAACTCTAGGAACAGGAAGAACAGAGCAGAACGCCAGAGAGAAGCCAGAAGAAGCAGAGGACAACCATGCTGCTATGAGTAAAGGTACCGAGCCCCATGGCTAAACAAGATAAGTGTCATGGGTTAGAATAAGGGTAAAGTGTTAGCAAGTTATATGCTTGGGCCATGGACCAATCAGCCTAAAACTATCGTATGCATCTATGTGTCTCTGCAGGTCTGTGGGTCTGTGGGTCAGCGGGTCTGTGGATCTAAACCTTGAGGCTAGGCCCGAAGTCCAGGCCAGAAACCTCATACTACAACATACCATGTTTATCTTTCTAGGTCTGGGTTACCTCACTCAGGATGGATTTTGCTAGTTCCATTAATTTGTCTGCAAATTTCATAATGCCATTTTATTTTTAGCACCCAAGTAATACTCTACTGTGTAAATATGCCACATTTTCTTTATCCATTCTTAGAATGAAGGTCATCTAGATCTAATAATGAGTTTTAATTTCTTTTAGGCCATAAAGCTTTATCAACTTCTGTTTTTATTTTTGTGTTTGCATTTCAGGTGTACCTAATATGTCAGCAGATTCTCTTCAAATGTCTAGAAAGCCTTTCACTAAAGACTTTGTGTCCTTTCTACTGGTGTGCCTTTACAAATTCCTAGTGTGTTGTTTTGAGAATTTTGCTATGCCATCTCTTTTGTTGGATTTTTTGACCTCTATTATTTTGTGAATTTTTTAATATTTTAATGTTTTATTATCAGTTTGAGGGTCTCCTCTATCTTAATGTTCTTTTCAATGTGTTAACTCTTGATAACTTTAAAAGCTAATTAATTCAAAGTAGGAAATTTTATTTTCTACTTAGTGTCTGTAAAGTGCATAAGACAGTAAAGTTCAATAAAACATGTTCCTCATCTGCTGCATTGCTGTTTGATGTTTTAATATTTATTTATATACAATTTAATGTTATTATAAATTGTGTTAATATAGTATATGTACAGTGACTGTTTAGATCATTATTTTAGAAATATTTTGTATGTACTCACTTATACAATTTTCTTAAGGTTTATGTTTGGTTTTGTATATGGATATCTCATGTTTGCTCATTCAAAGACTTTTAAAAGATATTAAGAATGTCATTGAATATTTTAATCATTCTAATAACAAAAGTAATTATATCTATTTCTATTATTTACTCATTTTCTTATAGACATAGGTTAATGGCCTTTGCTTTTGTTCTGTTGTACAATTTCTCTACATAGTATATTCTGTAACTATAAATTCACCAACTAGAAAACTTTTATATGTAACCGTATAATATTTTCTTATACCACTTTCATGACAAAATGATGATGTCACAGTGTGCACAGTATTTGAATCACCTGCTGTTATATGTGGCCATGCAAACTGATGTTATATGTTTAATTTATCTCTTGTTCTATAAACAGTAGTTTCTTTTTCAGTCTATTTACTAACTGTTGGTGATTTCACATTTTAAATGATCACTAAGCACTGTACTATATTTGAGTTCCTAAATGGAAGAGGCTGTTTAGCGTCTTATGGAGAAATTTCTCCTGTCAAATATTCTTTGTTATTTAGAAACAATATTAATTATAATTCTGTAGATTTTTAATTTCAATATTATTTATGTTCTAACTATGTGTACTAAATAATGTACATTTAAATAAAAATATACATGATAAGATTGCTTATATAGTGATTTGGGCATAAATGTTACCCCAGTGTTAAATCAGAAGATGATGGTGATGCTTGGAAATAGTGGAACATTCTGGAAATTTGACCTAGTTAGAAGAACTATAGGTATATGTTTGAAAACTAAATTGGAACCCAGTCTGCTCACCTCACTTCCTGTCCACTATAATAAGTCAAACATGCTTTAGCAACATTTTGCCATCATGACATTCTACCTTAAATGGGCCCAGAAACAATGATTGAAGGAAGCCAGAGCCAGAGCCATTTTTTTTTGTTCCAAATACCTCAGGTATTTTATAATAGATAGAAAACTGAATAACTCAAGTAACAAACACAATGTTATCAGAGGTGTAGAAGTAGGAAGTACCTAACCTCATATTTATCCACCACCTGTGATTCAGTATTCCCTGATTCATTGTCCACATAAATGGTATAAAAGTTAAGCAATTTTCACAATGAGAATTGATTGTGTTTATCTTTGATTTTTAGTTTGTTATGAGCTCACATTCTTTGATTTTTATCTACTAAGTTATTTTTGGAAAAGCTATTTCTCCAGAAGTGATTCCCATCCTCTGTAAGTTTATGAGAGTATTGTCATCCAGGGATGGCTCTAAAGCCTGCCACCTGCTTGATGTGTTATCACTAGACAACAATTCCTTCCACACACCTCTATGAACAGCAAAGTGCACTTGCAGACTATAATCAGAATTTTCATTTTCTCTTTTACTTGTCTGCCAGATTGGGAAACTCAACTTTCCTTTTGTTAACAATATTTTAAACATAGGGTACCACTGAGGTACCAGATTTATGTGAAAACCTGCCATGATTTTTCCAGGAAGATTATAGGAATTATTCTCCATGATTCCCGCAATTGTTAAAACTAACTCTTCAAGTTATAAATTTGGACATATGCTCTCAAGAAACTTTCTGAATTTGTTCACTTTTGTTTTAAAATGTTTGTGTTTGCTTGATGATACAAACCAACTTTGGGATTGAGGCTATAGAGATGATTCAGTTGATAGAATGACTTTTATACATAGTACTCATGCTTTGTTGTTGATGAAGCTGCTGCTTATAATTCAATCACAGTAATAGTCCCTGTTAAACTTGTATTTCAAGTCCTGGAAAGGAAGAAGTGCAAAGACAGGAAGGTCCATGGAGTTCACTGACCAGCCATTTTAGTCAGTAAGTTTACTGATTTCAATGAAAGTCTCTGAAAGAGGGGAGCATTCAACATTGACACTGAGTCTCTATATGCAAGTACTAACACAGACACAGACACACACACATACACGCGCGCGCGCGTGCATACACACAGACACCTATGCACAAATATATTACATCAAGAATAAAAGAATATTTTTTTAAAGATTTAAACAAATGCTTGCTTTTTTGGTTGTTTCATTCAGGGGTTCCTCTTTTCCAGCAGGTTTATAATTCTAACCTACACGCAAACCTTAAGGTAAAATGGTCAGAATAGAGTGAAAAAATGTTCTCCAAGTACTTTGATATTAATGACATATTTCTTTTCAAAAAAGGATAATGCAGGGTTTGAGGGTTTGTTGCATCTATGGGATGAGCTGATTGCATGAATATAAATTTCCCCCCATAATGTTTGGATGTTAATTGAAAGAGAGAGTATGATTAGTTATTAAAAGTAACACATCCATGTACAGGAAACTGTTGAATTTGTAGAATTTTGTATCTCTAGGACTTCTCTTACAATTAATTTCTGTTTTCAAAAAAAGAAAAGATTCATGAATATTTTTCTCCCATTATAAAAACTTTAACTTAATTAAACATAGGATTCATTAACCTAGCTCAATGTGTAAAGGGACTTGTCACCATCCTACAAGTGTAAGTTCAGTCTCTGTGCTCAGTATGGTGAAAGGATGGAAGAAACTCCCTAAACTGACTCTCTCTCTTTCTCTCTCTCTCTCTCTCTCTCTCTCTCTCTCTCTCTCTCTCTCTGTGTGTGTGTATGTGTGTGTATCTTTCTCTCTCTGTTTCTCCTTCCTCTCTAACATCTCTCATATATATATATATGTATATATAATACACATAATAAAATTTTAAAGATATAATAATAGTCAAGTTATTATAAGAGAAAAGTGTCAATAGTACTTCCTTGAGGTCAACAATGATGTACATAGGTCTGTTCAATTTGCCTTGATCACAAGATAGCCACAGATCAAAACGAACTGTGTTTATAAATTTAAGCATTTTGTAAATTTAAGCCAGAAGAATAGGAATTAAGTCTTTTGACAAAATATTGGCTGATAAATCAACAGAAAATATGTCACTTAGAATTTAAAAAATTCTTTGATGGAAATATGTAGTATAGTACTACACATGTCAAAATGAATGTACAGTAAATCATTAGAAAAATTAACAAACATACATTGTAATTTTATCTTCTCTTCTTGTGTGTCTGTTATGTATATGTTATGTATATATTTTGAGTGTGAGAATAGGTACACAGCTGTTACAGCTTGTATGAGATTGGGGGACAACTCTGGATGTCAGTCACTGCCTTCACTTTGCTTCAGATGGATGTCTTGTCATTATTTCTGTGTACACTAGGTTAGCCATCCCACAAGCTTCAAGAGTTTTTGTATCTGCTTCCCATATTAACAAAGAAACATTGGTGTTAAAGAATTTAGATATTGCATCCAGCATTATATGGGCTTGAAGGGTGTACTAATCCACTGAGTCCATCCTCCCGTACTCACCAACATTGTATTTATATTTTTGTTTATAGTACCCAAGTAGCAAATTTATTACAGAGAATTATGCATAACTGCATAACTGTATTAGGATTAATGTTTATCTTTAGGGTAAATGTAAAGAATCTTAGTACAATCATTATAGAAATTACATCTATGAGTAATTATAACTTCTGAAGGAACCTCGATTTGTTGACAAAATTTCTGGGTGCATGGTATGTGTGAATGAAGTAGTTGAAAGGCCTCCAATATTTAAAACAGTAGAAACCTAAATTAAAACCCATTAAAATCAGATGGAGCACACTGTCTGGGCACAGATTTTTCTGCAGCAAAGGAATGCAGAATGACAGCTTGAAGAACATGTTTTAACAATGGCATGTCACTTTATCAGGTCTTTGAAGTGACGAAGAAGCCTATTAATGTGATGATTAAAATGAAGCCTCAATATGACAAAACTATGGAGCAGTTTCCTCACATCATTCCCCTGAGACACGTGGGTGGCACACATTACCTGTGTTTTATATAGTAAGATGAAACAGTTTATGCACTTGGAGACATCTCACTGACACTCTGATTTTTAAAGAGTTAGTTTCTTTTAATAGATCTATAATAGTTATATCAGCTGTGGTCTCCTGTGATGTTTCTGAGTAGCAACACATATGAAGTTTCTGAGGGTTATGTTTTTCACTCTGCCTTCTTTGCAATAGGCACATTAGTTATAAAAGTGGTATTTTTTAAAAAATACACTAGAAATTCTATTTCTAGTTCTGTCAAGAGAATTTATGAGTTTCAGAGGGCTTTTGGAGCTCATTCATCCTATCATCTGTAAGCCATTCTTCCAATCGGGCCCCTATCTTATTGAAATAAACTGGTTGCTAAAATATTTGTAATGTGCATATTTTATTCAATTTGTAACTTAAAAGTTATGATAATTGCTAAAAGAAAAAAATAATTCTCTTTTTGAGGATGTTGCCACCTATAGGTAGCCCATGCTCCAATGAATGGCTCTATACCCATGCAAGTATTAGCAACATTAATAGGATTTGGTATTTTATTTTTAAGGAATTGAAAGTTGGAAGGGAGAATGTGACAGCAAGATGCAGTGTGAGTTGAAGGGCAATGGGAATAGATATTGCCAGAAAGCATTCTTCATGAGTATGAAATCCAAAAGAATAATAATAATATAAATACCATATAACCAAGTCCTTATTATAATAAATTTTAAATAGAAGTTTCATTAAATACTGAATAATTTTGTCCCTAAAATAAATTAAATGGATTTTCCAAATTGAAGTAACTGTGCTCAGTGGTCAAGATCCCCATATATAACATGTGATGACAGGAAGGGCTTCCTTTCTGCCCAGTGATAGACGATGGCGTGGGAATCCCTCTGATCTCCCGTCTTATCACCATCTTTTCTTCAGCTCCTGCTCTCCCCTGTACTTCCTCACCCACAGCTACCTGTGATTATCAATATCGTTAATAACCCTATCAATTGGGAGGATGGCAGTAGGTGACAGGGATACTTGTAACTCTGATAAGGATTCTATTTTGCACTTCTTATCTGATGAAGATTCACTAAAACTCTCAAAACTGAAACACATTTGTACAAAAGCAGTCAAAATGTCATTTGATTTTATTAGCGCCTCTATAGGCAATAACTAAAAATGAATCATATAAGGTTAATTACTTTAATCTCTTATTTTTAGAATATAATTTTTATATCCTAAAATTTTTAACAAAAAATGTTGATAGCAACTTACATATAGAAATTTTAAAACTACTTTTCTTTCATTTTGTTGAATCAAGTCTGTGCTTGAATTTGCAATTTGCCTGAGTATGGTATTGAATATATGATCTTCTCACCTCTACTTCCACTAAGATTATAGGTGTGCTGAGGACTGAACCCAGTTATTAGACAAGTACTCTGGCAAAGAAGCTACACTCCAAGTCATATTTATTCATATTTTATGTTGCCATATTATAACAAAGACATATAGTAATCTACATTATATATTAAAACATATCATATGATTTGCTTGATAGTTTATCTGTTGCTATAAAACATGCTCTTGACATTTTATAAATGTATGATTTTAATAGCAATAAACATATATGAATATGTAATTACATCAAATGAATTAATTTTTCAAGCAATTCAACCTAAACTTCCCCATCTACTATCTTTTTGTATTTGTAAACAGTTATCTCATTTTTCTCAAGAAA
The DNA here is from genome assembly GCA_033318265.1 of Phyllotis vaccarum. NCBI lineage: Eukaryota > Metazoa > Chordata > Mammalia > Rodentia > Cricetidae > Phyllotis > Phyllotis vaccarum. The sequence goes on from JARWLC010000002.1 coordinate 81,521,795, forward strand.
TTTTCTTAGAACTTTTGAATCTTTCTCTTATGGAGGCTCTGAAATATTTTGTCTTCTAGAAATAGAAGATACTACACATTTCATTATCTGAAAAGTATGACAACATTTGGGCAGAGTGAGTTCTAAGACAGTTAAGTTTAAATACAGCTAGAACACAAAACCAGTACTGAACATCTTCCACCTCTGAGTCTGGTGAAGCAGAAACACTGCAGTGTGCGCTCTCATTGTCAAGGAGCTATTCTGAATTAGGAGCAGCTTTTCTAAGGGGGAGTGGTTATAAGGACACTGTACAGGAGGTAGTATAGAAAATAGATATTAGTAAGAATAGTAATTCTGAGGGCCGGAGGGGTAGCTCTACATGTAAGAGCACTCTCAGAAGACCTGGGTTCAATTTCCAGCACCCACATTCTGGCTTAAAATATCTATTATTCCAGTTCAGGATATCTGAATCCCTCTTTTGTTCTACACTTGCACCAGACACACATGTGCTACAAAAGATACACACAGGGAAAGCACTTATACATAGGAAAATAAATATGCGTTAACAAAGCTTTCTAAAGAACAATAATTCTACTTAAACAGCTAAACTTCTAAAGAGATTTCCATAGACCCAAATATTTTGTGCACACAAATATTAATGTGCATGGATACCTAGTAATTAAAAATGTCACTCTTTAAAACTTTGTCTGTGAAGCTATTATTTAAAGGAAGGAATTTTATTCTCTATTTTTAAAATCCTTAGTGTGATAATAATATCAGTGCATTTGTGTCTGCATGTGTGTGAACATGCTTATTTGTGTGTGTGTGTGTGTGTGTGTGTGTGTGTGTGTGTGTGTGTGTGTGTGTGTGTTAGGTCAGATTTTGATGTAGAAGTCAGATCTCTCCAGTAGTCAGTTTCCATTGTATTTTTGGAGACAGGGATTCTAAAGAGCCAGAGAACTCGGGGAACCTTGTTTTTACATCCTCAGAGCTGGGATTACAGACGAAGGCCGCTGTACCTCGGTTTTGCACTCAAGTCTTTATATTTTGATGATATGCAAACGTTACTGACTAAGCTCTCAGCCCAACCATTTTATGAGTATTTTTAAATTGTAAAAAATCTTTGCTACACCTTGCTGAAGCAAACTGCTTTGCTGTGTTTTGAAATAACAAATACCATTAGAATTGGTTTATCAGGAACACAAAAATGATGCCTTATAGATGATGTCAATGACAAAAATTTGATGATTGAAGTGCTGGAGGGATGAACTCATCCATGTTAGCAATGACAAGAGTTATATGAAACAAACAAGTGGAGATTAGTTTTAAGAATAAAAGAAGATAGTGAGAAACTGATGGTAGCCACTTTATGGGCTTTCAATACAATCCCTAGAAAGTAAATAGAACCATCAGAAAGGCATGAGCAACTTTATAGTGAAAGCCAATTATGACTATATCTATGAAAAACAAAAGTAATTAAAAGTTGAATCTTGCAAAGATCAGAGTACAAGCAGGAAAAAAAAAAGATAACTGAGAAACTGACACTCATGAAGGCAAAATAAATCCTAACCCACTCACAAGCAAGCATGTACTAAAACTTACAAAACAATGTGTATGATTCAACTAAGACTAAGAATTTGACCTATTGTTCAAATGAGTAATTTCAGGAGGTTGGTGCCACAAAGCATGAAATAATACATATCAAAATATATGAATTAGTTTAACTGAAGTGAATCAGCTTAACCAAGAACATAAGCAGAAACTACAGAAGAAAAAAAAATGTAGATATTAAAAAACTAGAAAAATCATAAAAATAAATGGACACAACAGATTCAAATCCTAAAATATATGTTGAAAATTATGAAATTTGTTTAAATGCTGGATTCTAGTTTAAAACAATTTTAGGATACTAACAGCTGCACATGGGTGGTACACATCTGCAATCCCAGCACTCAGGAGGCAGAGGTGGGAATCAGAAGTTTGAAAACTGCCTGAGCTATATTCTATAGAGCTTGTTTTTAATAAAATGGCAAAGCAAATGAAAATCAAGGGGAGGAGAGACGTGAGGAGGAAGAAAAGAAAGAAGAAAATTAACAAATGAGAAAGTAATTAATATATAAAAACACAAAAAACTCCAAAAATAAATGGACAATTCTTTATGCAACAGTTTTTTCCAGGACTGAAACATTCCATTCTTCAGAGATGCACTCTAAACAGGAAGATAACTCAAAATAGCTTCAAAAAGTCCCTGAAACTGAGCTGATTGACTAGGCCTTTTCCTAAGGATAAATAATAAAGATTGCTGAGAGTCACTCTTGGACAAGCCAAGTTGCCAATAAGATCCTGGGACAAAACCAGAAGAAGAAGCAGAAACCAGCTAAGCTGCCTGGAAGAGGCATAGACTTTTGAAAGAACACTCTTTAACCTGATGAGCTGCCTCCGGACTGTATAATGATCCAGTTTCCCAGATTTTGTAAGCTGTCATCTGTACTGGGGTGGGTTTTGTTTTTAGAGCTGTCTTTCAGTCATATCTGTTCTTGTAAGTAGCTTCTTACCCACACTCCTGTAAGTAGCCCCAGTAAATTTCACTGGCTCACCAAGCTGGAATTTGATAGTATCCATACTTTGGTCTTCTGGGGGCTCCCAAGAAAATTTTTATCACACAACAACAGTAGTTTCTAACAGTTTTTTTTTGGGGGGGGGGATAGGACCTCTAATTAATGAAAAGTGAGTTAAATAGAGAAAAGGAAGAAAGAGGTTAAAACAAAGTAAAGGTATCTCAAATGCCTTCATACAAATAGGTTGACATAATAAAAATAAATAGTTTAAATATAATTTTCCAATGTGGGCTGAAAATTCTCTCTCCAAGAGCCAAAGACCATCTAACAATAACAAAAAATCAGCACCAGACATGAGAAACTCTGTTTTGTATTTTTGGTCAGGGTTGCCCAAAGACTACCAAAACCATAAAAGCTATTGTTATTGTCTTTGGTTGTCCCACAGAAATGTAGTTTTCACCTCTCATTGTGAAAGTTTATTTTTGCAACATATAAAAAAGATCCTAAAAATATAACCAACTAAAATGTAGGGCTGTGGAACTCCATTTCAAATAACATCCAAAAGTACTCCAATCCCTAATGCTCACAGATCATTGTGGAAGAGTGTGTGGTATATATTTAATAAAATGTGTCTGTAATATCAAACAGAGCCAAGCCATGAAGGTCAGTGAGTGGCTGGCAACCCACACCTCTAATCCTAGCTTAACAAGTATGATCCCAATAGTTATGCCAAAGTGGACAAGGCAAAGCTCCTGAGGCAGTGATACTACACAAGGAACTTCAGACAACTAAAGAATGTACGGAGGAGGAGAGAAGTAGAGCATACCAACTGATTATTCAATACTAAATGATCATCACTGGGAACTGTGCATACAAACGACACTCTTCACTCTGAAGAAGTTATAAAGTCATGTAAACACACCACACACACACTCACACACACACACACACACTCACACACACACACTGACACACTCACACTCACACACACATACACACACTCACACACACTCACACACATACACATACACACACTCACACACACACACACACTCACACACACACACACTCACACACACACACACACACACACACACACACACACTCACACGACAACAATTAGTGAGAAAAGAGAGCAAGAGGGGTATATAAGGCCCGGACAGAGGAAAGGAACAGTGCAAACATTGTAATTATATTACTATCTCCAAAAAGTAACTTTAAATAATCTAAGTTCAAGAAAAAGAACAAGACAAAAATAGCCAAACAAATAAAAATAAACTGTAATTTAACCAAATTCCCTAAACAATTATACAATTATAAGAAATAAATCAGTGAATATATCAGAACAAAGTACTATAAATCTATCCCTCCAGTAAAACATTGGATAATTGAATAAGCTGATTGAACCACCAAATTCACTTTTGTTGTAACTGGAAACTAATAAATTGGTTCAGATCACCAGGAAAATGCCTATCAAAGAAAGTAACACTAAGTCTTAGTAGAAAAAAACTCTGCTCTGATGAAATCCCATGCTCTTCTTCTTGGTAGCAGCTTTGAAGAGAAAGGCAGATGATCTCCACTTTACAATAGGGTTAAGGCTGAATGAAGGCATTGAAAGTGCAGCTACCGGTCCCCTTGCTCATATAACCTCCTCCCTCTCTTCGCCTGGACTGGGAGCTCGACCTGTCCTTAGCTATGGATCCAGCTGCATCTGCTTCCATCAGTTGCTGAAAAAAAGGTTCTATAATGACAATTAGGGTGGTCGATCATTTGATTATAGGGGAAGGCACCCTCTCCACCACTGCTTGATGTACTAGCCAGGGTCATCTTTGTGAGTTCTTGGACATTTTCCTAGCATCCAGTTTCCTCCCCACATATGATCCCAGTTTACATTCTGAAACGACAGCTGAAGAACCTTCATGGAATGGAACTAAGCCCTCCAGATGTGGATGCCAGTTGAATGGCATGGTGTGGGCAGGTTATGGAGCCTCTTGCTGTTGGATCAGAGTTTATCTCTTGGGAATGTTGAAGCCATTCCCTGCAGAGAAACATCTTGCTTAGCCTCAATACTGGGGGTGGGGGAGGAACTAAGTCCTATCTCAACTGGATATGCCAGACCTAACTGACTCATCCTGGAGTCCTTACCTTTTCTGAGAAATGGATGGGGGCATGAGTTGGGGAAGAACTGGGAAGAGAGAAGAGAAGGGGAGCAGTGGTGGGTACCATCAAAAATTAATTAAGAAAAGATTTTTTTAAAGTGCAGATTGTTAGGATTTTGTGCGTATTTTGACATGGTTCACATATACCCAGTTTTCTGTCAGCAGATTTCTGTGGATGTACTTGGGAACGCAGGAACGCCACAGACTGCAGCAGACACCAGGAGAGTCCTTTTTTTTCTTAATTTTATTTTTTTTATAAAATTAATGTCAGTTTTATCCATATATCTCCCTGCTCCCCTTCCCTTCTCTCCTTCCAATCTCTCCCAGTCAGCCTTCAGCCTCCTTCCTCCCCATACCTCCATCCCCTCCCCAAAAAAGGGAAAGAAGTCTCAAGGTGGGTTAAAGCTCAGCATGGCACATCCACTCCCTTAATGCTGTTTCTATGTAGAAAAGAGCTTTATTGTCCAATGAATGTGGTTATGATTAACAGAGAGGTTATGATTATAATAACAGGAGACAAGAAGAAAGAGAAAGGGAAAGGAAGGAGAAAGGAAAAACGAGAGAGCGCCCAAGAGAAGACAGAGAGGGATACACGTGGGAACCTGGCTTTAAGTGGGGCTTGATGTCAGAGCTCAGAGGGCATGGCTTTAGAGCCTAACACAAAAACTATAAGTTAAATAAATATACATTAAATACACTGTCCTGTCTTTGCATATCTTAGGTCCTGAAGTCATGACTAGGAGCAACAAGAGAATGAAGAAATGGCTAGGGATCAGGTCTTTATCAGTCTGTCTAAGAGATCAAGAACAGTCTCCGCACTAGTAAATAGGGGCAGGGGCAGGGGTATGGTAGACATTTTTTTTGTACACACTATGAACATTTTTACTCAAATCCAAGGATGATTTTGCCATCCTTCTGATCCTCACATCCTCACCTGTGGAAAGCTTTGTCAGTCCCATGGGACTGAGGCATTGTGGTCATTGATATGGGTGTGCCATGTCAACAGTATACATTCACTCATGACTTCATTTATTCCATTTACTATACGTCTGCGCCTTTATTATTTTATTACATATTCAGATGTATCCTAATACTTAATCTCTGAGCAGGCAGTTCATTCTAATGCTCAACATAAGACACTAAGGTGGTGAAAAGGAAGAATATAACAGCCGCTGTTCTTGAGAGAAACCAAAGGAATCTTTAGCAAGGTCACAAAATTGACACCTTCAAATTTGTCAAGAATCATTTTCATAATATTAGGAGAAGCCAATCTGATGATAATCTTATAGCTTCTATAAGGTGTGCCAATGCAATTTGCCCATATGCATGCTATCATTATTAGGAATCCGAGTACCCAGGTGGTGAGCCTCAGTTAAGTTTCATCTGCATCTGCTCATGCTATAAGGATCTGTTGTCACACATTGTCTGTGATACATATTCAGTTGTGTTTAAATTATATGTGTGTGTGTGTGTGTGTGTGTGTGTGTGTGTGTGTGTGTGTGTGTGTGTGTAACTTGCCCCAATAGTTTGGAATCCAGTCAATTAGAGAAATACTCTCCAAAATGCAAGGGGTTATTAGTTAGAATTAGGTATGAGAGTACATAACTAAACCTTTGTATGTAAAAGCCCAGTAGGCTTGATGGTCTTACTTGCATAGGCAGAATTACCAGACACTTCAGAAATATAGCCAGTGGATTATTTGGGTGGTGAGATTTTTCCTTTGGCTATGAACCTTGTCTGGCCTTGTGCTTCTGTCCCACTGCTATTGACTGTCTCCTCAATCTCAAGTGCACAATAGCTGCTGTGGCACAACTACCATGACACAGAGACACCACAGATAAGCTGTGCTCTTGGGCATGGGCTCTGGATGCGCTGGCAGGGTTATTGCATTCAGGTGATCAAAGAAGAGGGATTTGCGGTATACAAATGAACAAGGGCACAGAGTTAGCTAATCTCAGTAGAATTCTTTGTAAGAGAGAAGCCTTAAGGCCATAAATATCCAGGAGCAGAAAGCTACCATGGATGTTTTCTGCACACATTGACACTGTTTGCACTTGGACCTAAAGAAGACCTTGTCAAACATCTGGGCCTTGCCCATGGAAGGTTTTGCAACTCCCATGAGACTGAGGCATTGGGCTCTTTGTCAGGGCCTCCCCCTTGTTACAAATGTACATTTGCTCAGGATTTCACTTACTTACTTCCTACAATACATCAAAGCTATAGGACATCATGGCCTAATGACACAGAAAACTGTCAACTATCAGTTATTTATTGGAGATGACTTGACTGACAGGAGCTGAAGCTCACTGTGGTTTCTGAGTTGCATGACAAATTATTTTCAAATTGGATCCCAAAGTCAGTTTCCTAAGAAATGCATATTACTTTTGCACAACTATAAGTCAGGAAGTTATATCAACCCATCCTAAATTGGGAATATAATCTAGATAATGTCATGAGTCTATATTTTAGAAATTAACCTGTGTGTCTCAAGTTTTGATTTTAATGAAAACAGTGGCTTTTTATTAAAATAATTGTCTAGGACCAAACCATAAACAGTTCTCTAGGTACGGCATTGGCTATTGTTGTCCAAGAAGGGATTATAAAGGCAAAAAACCCTATAATTTTGTGGAGTCTAATTAACCCATATCCTGTATGAGTGTAAACAAGGCTTGATTTTGTAATAGATATCCAACTGTTGCCTCAGTCATTCAAGAAAGCAAGCAGTTCACACAAAAGCAGAACTGGCCATTAGCCTGTTTAATCTTGAGACCCATTACCTCATAAGAACAGCTGAGGCAGTAAAATATCTTACAACAATCAGAATTTTTTAAGAATAGCCCAACTGCACCAATAAGTCACCCATCTTGAACAAGCTGGCTCACAGGGTACATTCAAGGTGGAACAATTTCCACATGGCTTATATAAGCTAAAAATTATTTTGTTTTACAAGCATAGCAAAGTATATTATACATTATGTTTAGAGGCTAAAACACCAGAAAAGGTACAGTAGACAGTTGTTATATTTGTAACAGCCATAAATTGGAAAGAGCCTAGACGAATACCAGATGCCTATCAACTGATGAATTGATAATACAACTGTTTTAAATTTATACAATAAAATATTATTCAATTGAAAAGAAAGAATCAATTGTGAAATATGCAGTTAAATGGATGGAGCCAGAAACATTCATCCAGAGAGAAATAACCTAGACCTCAAAAGAGCAATATGGTACATTTTTTTTCCCTATATGTGGATCTTAGCTTGAAAGTTTAGATATGTATACTTCATTTAGAATATCCAAAGAGGTTAGGTACTTTGAAGGGACCAGGGAGGAGGAATGGATCTGTAAAAGGAGGGAAAATTGAATATAGTGTCATAAATGAGTAAAAGGGAAATTAGAAAGAGAAAATTATAAGAGCAGAGGAACTACTATCTGGGGGGCCAGTAACACTAATGTTCCCTTGAAAAGCCACATGAAACCTACTATTACAGAAGCATTCTAAACTATATTCATATATATAAAAGAAATTTAAATTGAGTAAGCACACAACGGTGAAGAAATGCCCCAACTATAGATCATATGCTACTAAAATAAAACCCTCAGTGCCAACAACGAGTTATATCTTTTGAGTCATAGGCCAATGTGGTCTCAGAGTCCACTCTAAATATTACATGATATTAGTTACTGTCCTCAACCTGATGGTAATGTAAGGACCTAAGGATTAATGAAGAAGATCCAAGACTCAAATAGTATGCAAGAAACAAAGAGCATTAATCTTCAAAAAATGATCAGCATAGGAGAACAAAATAGAGACCATGAAAGGGATGTGCAGGCTCCTTTTAAGCTCATCTAGGAGAATTCCAGGAATGCTTGGGGCATCTCAAACTGGACTGGTCAAGCATCAGTGGTTACACCACTATACTTTTGATTGGCTGGAGTATTAGGTTTTGGACACACCTGGGAAAGTATGGGCATGTTTCAGGGGAATCGTGGAAATTGTCCAATACTGATGATTTACTTGAGACACTGTAGGGAATGGCTCAGGCCTTGTAAGTGCTTTTGCCCCTCATCCCTGCTGTCATAGGGGTTGTTGACTAATGGCCCTTTGCTATGATAGAAATGTGTTCATTTTTAAAAAACTGAAACTGAAATTCAATTGTATAAAACAGGGGTAGGAGGAGTTCAGACCCTTCAGTAAGATATCATTACTGAGGACACCACATGCTTATGTCATTGAACATGAACAAAAGAGGTTTCACCCTTACTGATTAGGTTTCATAATGCTAGGAGATACTATGCAGGCTATGGCAGCAGAAAAGAATTGTAGCTTAGAGCTACAATAGCAATTTACTTACAAGATATACCCACTGCCAAAATGTTATGAGTAACTAATCACTGCTTTAACTGGAAGTAAGGCCCACTTTGTGAGATAGAACTCTTGCCTTACACTGTTAATATGGACAAGAATCTGAGAATATGTAGGTCATAGGCCACTGGAGAATATCTACTACTATTATTCTGCTAAATTAATATAGCTGTAAAACAATTTTTAATGGTATGTATCTATAGATAAGTTCATCACTCAATCCTCATAAGAGATGCTTTGTCTTTGAGTAGATGGTAATTAACACCAAGACCCACAGTTGGACAATATACAGAACCTGAAAGACCACTTTGGAGCACTAAGCTCTAAATGGGATGTCCTTCTCATTATCACTCTTCAGGTTCAGAGATCTATGTGAGAGAGGAGGAGAGACTATAAGAGACAGAAGTAGTGGATGACTCCTAGGAAATAAAATTTTCCAGAGACAGCGGGGCTCATGAATATATTAACTCACAGAAATTGTGAAAGTACACACAAGGCCTTCACAAGTACCAGATAAAATTTCAGCATGGAGGAATATGGACACAAAGTCTTACCCATAACCAAGAAGTTATTTGCAATTGATTGCTGCTGGGCAAGGAAAAATACATATTTCTTCAGTGGATTTCTTGCACAGGAATAGCTTGCCAACACACAAAAAATAACCCACATTTGGTTTTGGTTTTGTATTGAGTGTGTGTGTATGTGTGTGTGTGTGTGTGTGTGTGTGTGTGTGTGTGTGTGTTCAATATACACACCACATTTATTTTTGTTTTGTTTTGTTTCATTCAAGGAACAGAGAAAGAATATGAAGTCAGATAGCTAAAGATGATAAGAAGATCATGGAGAAGTTGGGGGAGCAAAATGAATATAATCAAAATATATTTTATAGAAAAAAATAAAAATAAAAATATTTTTAATGAGCCTGGTTCATGAATCAAACAGAATATTCTTCATCTTCTGCTAGGCATATATATAGTTATAAAGAAAGAAGAGAGTAAAAGGAATTTGTCTAGGTGACCAGGCTTGCTATAATTTCAATAAACTCTGAGCTTTCCAAGAACCAAGTAACTACCTGATCAAGAGTTTGTCATTTAAAAAGAAATATATATGATGTTAGATGACATTGAGTAAGGCGTAACAGTTTGTAAGAACCATGTTCCCATGTCAGGAAAGGAGGAGGGGCAGTGCATGTCAAGGGTGTGAAGAATATTTTGAAAAAGTGGCCAAGGTCATTAGGTACAGAAGACACCAGTAAACACCAAAACACATGCTAGCACACATGGACCACACACAGGTGGGCACACAAGTATACAGACACAAATGGGCATAGTGGTGAAGGCAAAAAGTTCAGGCTTCTTACCTCAAAGTCATGTTTATACAAAACACACAAAAGTGAAACACTGACAAAATAAATATAAGTTAGATTGCATTATTGTTTACTTTCAAGTTCCATGGGCACCCAGTGTCACCTATTTTGTAGTGACTAATAGGTATCTGGATATACATTTTACCTGAATGATATTATGCATTCATTTAAGTGTTATGTATAAACTTAAAATGACACTTACAGAATTCTGTATTCAATACTGCTGGAGAAAACAATATTCAAATCAAACTTTTGGGAATAAAGATAGAGATTAAGGCTAGAAAAATTTTCAGGTAGTCCCAGAATACTGAAGAATGCAGTATTCTCTAGCTTAGAGCATGTGTAGAAGATTCTTTTTTAACACCCCAAGCTCTAACCTTTTCCAAAGCTTCAAGCCCTATATAATCAGAATGAAGCACAAAGCAAACTTGCACATGACCCCAAGAGAGAATCTGAGTTCACTTTTAAAAGCTTGTTTATTTTTTTGGAAAATTTCATACATACATATACAAAATGCAGTTTAAGAATATCTACCCACTTCACTCCAACTCCCCAAAGGTCCCCATCACATTTCCCTTTCAATTTCATGTCTGAATTTCATATACATTTTTATTTTTTAACCAATTGATTTTGATTACTGTGTCTACATGTACATAGGTGTAGGGTCATCCACTGTGCCATACAAAACATGCCAGAAGTTACAGTTATAAAGAAAAGTGATTCTCCCAAAGACAAACCCTAGGGATTTGGAGAGGGTGGGTATATAGTACAGATGTCCTATTTATGGTTGACCATTCAGCAGTCTGAATAGTAATGCATTTTCTACATTAATCATTAAACACTTCTGTAATAAGAAGCTTTCTTTAAAAGGTTGGGAGCAGCACAGACCTGTAGGTATAAACATTGACATTCAAAAGTTCATCTTATCATCATGAACATCATCAAAACAACATCAATAGGTTCTCCTCTTAGAATATATGACTTCCATGGCCATTTTTATAGCACCAGGCAAGAACTCCTTCCTGTGGATCAGGCCTCAAATCCAATCAGGAAACCTGTTGGTTACTTCCATAAATAGTCTTGCCACTATTGCATCAGCAGGCACATCTGACCTGAGAAGTCAGTTTTCTCACATGCAGACTCCAGTGCTGGATATGATCATTGACATTTTTCCTCCACTAGCAGTCTGTATAGCACCTTGGAGCACTGTGGAGGTCACCCAGCAGGAAGACTTTCCTGGTAGGTTCAAGACTGAGTTATATGTGCCCTGCAACCAAATGCTGGGGTGTTTTCAGCCATAGATAGAATCTTACTATCTTGTTACAGAGGAAACAACAGCAATGATAATAGCTTATATTGTTTTGTGTGCCCCTGTGGCTTCCTTGACTAATAACTTTTAGGAAGATAATCATGTCTGGCAATGAGACTTTTGTTTAATAATCCATGTTTTCTGAGGCAGTATTGTTCACTAATGTGAGGTACTTAAGTTCCAAAAACTAAATTTAATTAAATGGAAAATAAACTCAAAGATGCTTCTCCAAGGAGATATAAACTTGGCCAATTAAAAGAATAGAAGTATTCAAAATTAAAAATTATCAACTATACACAAATTAAAATCACAATGATTTTCCATTTTATTGCTACTAATTACTATTGTTAAAAAGAACAAAGATAATAAGTATTGATAAGGGAGTGAAAAAATTGAACTATCATATATTCATGAAAGGGATAAAAAACGGTACTGCTGCTATGTAAAATTTTGGTGATTCTCCCACCCCAGCCATTTCTGCATGTACACTGGAATTGAAACAAACGTTTTAATAAAACATTTCTGCTTCAAAACTAATAGTACCATTACCTACAAAAGTACAAAAGGCCAAACATATGCTCATGAACTAATGGACATATCAGATATTGTATATATACAATAGCATATTACGTATCTATAAGACAAAGCAAGCATTGACACATACTAAAGTACAGTGAGCCTTGAAACTTCATGCTATTTGAAAGAAAGCAGTTATACAACAACATATGCTGTATGATTCCATTTACTAGAATGTGCAGATTAACCAAATCCATGAAGGCAAAGTGTAGAGGATCCAGAAAGAGTAGAATAAAAAGTGAATATTTAAAGTATCAGCTTTATTATCAGGATGATAAATGTTCTGGAATTCTATAATGATGATGATTTTTCAATCTTGTAAAGTACTAAAAAATGACTGAATTGTACAATTTTAAAATACTCCAAAAGATTAATTTTACCTTGAAAATTTTTGTTTTAAAAATTGAAATTGCACAGTAGAAGTGCATATATACACACATAACTATTGAACTGTGGTACCCAACACTGATATGTTATCTAATCCAGTCAGCTGACTTTAAACAGAAAGTCATTTGATCATAAACATAAAAACAAGTTACTGTGTTCTTTTTAAAAAAAACAAATTAGTAGCTTATATTATCAGTACTATATTTATGTTACTACTATTTCTCTGTCTTCCAATCCAACTCCCCCACGGACACACAACTCCTAAAATTTGTGACATCTCCAAATTAATGACGTAAATACACAAGCACATAACTTGCTGAGTCCATCTAGTGTTGCCCGTGTGTATATGTGTTTAGAGCCCTTTTGGCGATTAAATAAAGAATCCAAGGACTTGACCTTGGCGAACATGATTCTTTCTCTCTCAGCATCTGTTAATTGCCTATAGTCCTTGAGGTAGTATAGTGTTGAGCATTATTTTTACAAACTTGTTGACATATCCACTTATATTTTCATTAGGAAGGTTTTTCTTAGGCAACCATTTTGCTGAGACTTCATGGATACAGTTTCTCCGTCATGTCTATAAAACACTACTTCACTGCATGTCTTCTAGTTATCCGGATCTTTCTTTCTTTCTTTTTCACTTTTTAAATTTATTTAAAAGGGTTTTCCCCATATCTATCGCTGCTTCCCTCTCTTCCCTCCTCCTAGTCTCTCCCAGTCCTCCCTCAGCCTCCCCCCGACCCCATCCCCCAACCATTTCCCAAGGAGGGCAAGGGGTCCAAGGTGGGTCAGTTCTGTCTGGCATATCCAGTTGAGGTAGGTATAGTCCCTCATCCCAGTATTAAGGCTGGCTTAGGTGTTCCTCTGTAGGGAATGGGCTCCAAGATGCCAGTTCACGCACCATGAACATAGTCTGATCCTACTGCAAGAGGCTCCACATACTGCCCACACCATTTGACAGTCATCTAACTTCGGAAGGTTTATTTCCTTTCCCTGAAGGTTACTTAGCAATTATTTCAGAATCTGTGAACTCCCTCCCAATAGCTCGGGTAGCCGTCTCTGTGGGTCCCTTTGTTCATGTACTCTCTTCCCTCTCTCTTCAGCTGGACCAAGAGCTCGGCTCTTTCAATCATTCCACCCTTCACGGCTTTCTCTGCACCTTAGACGTAGGGTGGTATTATAAATATATCACAGGAGTACAGAGAAAGAAAGAGTTCTAGAGAATGTGTCGGTAGGAGACTTAGAATAGAGGATGGGAAAAATCTGGCAAGAGGACTAACAGAGAGGATGTGAATGAGGGTAATACAGTTCGGAGTAGGCCAATGGAGACGGGTTGACAGAACAATATTTCTTGAGTCCTTACATATGAAACAGTAGCACCCTTACTCCTGAATATAATAACAGCGTGTAACGCAGTCTTAGAATAGTATTTTCTTCCCTGGGACATGAAAAATGCCTCAATTTTATCCTAACATGACATGTTGTCATTGAAAAATCTTACCCAATCTTTTAAGTTCTTTTTAAAGGTAATTTATAGCTGGGTGAGCTCACACCTAAGATTCTGGAACTTGAACAGGAAGATTGCCATATGTTAATGAAATTCTGGTTTATAGACTGCATTGAAGGACAGCCTGAGCAATGGGGAAAGACATAAAAAAGAAGGTGGTATTTTATCTCCCTTATGTCAGTGGGCTTGATTCTCTTTCCTTGTTCAGTCCCATCCAAGATTCACAAATTTTAATTTTCGCAAAATCCTAATGTTTATATTTGATCAAACCCTATTGTAATGCCCCTGCTGATTCATGATTTAGTACTTCATTTTAAATTTTTGTTCTTTTTCTTTGTTATTACTAAATTATTATCTTTAATGACCAATAATACATTCATTTATATAGCTGTTTTGTTTTGTTTTTTCCCAGTGAGAAATTAAGACTTTACATTTCCCTCAAAAATGACTTTGGCCATGTTTCATAGTCTGATAGCTATTATTTTAGTGTCCATTACTTTTCTCTCCTTGAGTTTTTATGCAGACGTGTGTAAGCTGCAGACTGTTTCCCCCTATGATGAGCAAATGAAGCACTGAAATCCTGCCTCCCAGTCCCCTGGATGTCAGGAGAATTAAGAACATTAGTAAACACTCCTTTTCCCTGCACAATCTTTCTTCATCTTTGTGCACTTGGAGGGATTTATGTTCACACGGTTGGGGGATATCTTTTCAGGTGTTCCCCTGTGTATATCTGCCTTCTAGAACACTGCCAAAAGTTAAAGTTCACTCATTATTCATGTAGATACCTAGGAGTGTCAAAGGTTCTCAAGGACAAAAATTTGCTGATATCTTCAGTTTGAAGTTCTAATTCCTAATGACCATTTGCTGTTGTGACTAGATGAAATATGTGTGATTAAAAAATCTGGACAACACAATTGTCACCCAAATTCAGAAGGCCTGCTTTAGTCTCCCGGAGATGCTCTAGCTGTCAGCCCAGAGCTATTTGTGGGCCCCCTGCCTATGGGACCAAAAATTATCCTGGTAACATGAACTGGCTTTTTGGAGCCAGTCACTTTGGTAAAATGCTGTTTTCAATTTGATACATGGACAAAGGGATTTGTCCTTCCTCAGCTTGGTTGGTTCTGTGTCTTCCTATGTTGGTTCTGTGTTGGGGACTCAAGGGAGGCCTTACCCCCTTTGAGGAGTGGATGGGGACTGGGGTGGGAGGAGGTGGGAGGGAAGCTGGAGAAGGGTAAGGATGAGCAACAGTGGAGGGTAGTAAAAGGAATTTTATTAATAATTTAATAAAGAAAAAATACGATAATAAAGGAAAAAATCTGTATAGGTTTTAGAAAAAAATATTAAGAAAGTGCATAATGTTATCTAGTAGTAGGCACTTTATAAGATAAATATGTTATTTAAATAGCACAGCCTTCTTTTAATAAATGTTTTTTAAATAAATGTTTTAGAACAAGGTTCGTATACTATTTCTTAATATCTCTGGGAGAAGAGATTATTCACCATGTTTTAAGTAGCTTTTAGGTCTTGAAAATATACTTTCAAAAACTTTTGATATAATCTTCATATTAGCAACTTTATGTAGTGTAAATTTCTGCCTTTTTCAGTGTTAAAACATCAGAGTAGAAAGGTACTCTGGCCAGTCAAAAAATGGTGGGAATGTGTAAATAAATTCTATTGGTCTTAATAATAAAACCTAGAGATAGATATCTTGATAAATAACCAGGCAGGCAAAAGGGCAAGCCACTAGGAGACTTCTTAGTTCTACTGAATCCTTGAACCAAAAGGTTAAGGTCTGTCTCCTCTCTTCTTATATTCCTCTCTCTGCTCAACCACATCACTCCATACTTCCATCTCAAAAGCATGAGATCCCAATTCTGGGATTAAAGGTGTTAGCCTCCACTGTTTGGCTTTGTTTCTCTGGATCAAGCTCTTATAGCCTAGGATGGCCTTGAAGTCCAGAGCACCAAGAAAATATCACCACTTGGGTGCAGTTACACAACGTCAACATGAAGATTATTTAAAACACACACACATATGCATACACTTCATGAAGATTAAAATGTGGGTGAATGGAAACTAACCAGGGTAAAAACTGGAGGTTCTGCTATTGCTGTTGTCAACCAAAATAACACGGGACCATTTTTCTTTATGTGTATCCTAAGAAATGAGACCTTTAGCTGGTTTAACTCCTAACAGCCTGACAAGGCAGGAAATCAAGGATAATTTAGCTCCATACCCCCTGGGGAACCTTAAAGCATCTTCCTCAGATATTTAAATATGACTGATAAACCTAATACAAAAACACCAATGGGATGCTTTGTGTCAATGTGATATGTGATGTCCCCACATTCTGTCTGTCACTCCACTCTTTTATACAACAGTCCGATTCTCCAAATCACTTTGAAAATTTCTTATTTTCAATCTTACATAGTTTCTCAATCTCATCATTTTTTTCCACTCACCCACCCTCCCTTCTCGCTTTCCTTCTCTCCCTCCCTTTCTCCCTCCCTCCCTCTCTTCTTCCTCCTCCTTCATGTCCTGCTCTGCTGAACCCCACAGTTCTTTAGGTTTAGTATGGATCTCTTGGTGTCCCTCCTGCTAAACATTCAGTTAAATTCACCAGTCAACCAAAAGGATAAATAAAGAAGATTTCCTTGACCTTGACATTCCTTTCTGTTGCCAAGATTGCAAAAGATGAGGGAGAAAGGGGGGAGCTAAGTTTCAGCTTCAGTGTTAAAGTGTAGCTTTCTTAAGAGGCTGGAGGATTTCTTCTCATTCTGCCCTAAGACACATTCATTTCATTTTTAATTAATATGTCCCAACATTAGTGAGACTCCAGTTTTGCTTTGTTTTTTTTTTCAAAAAAAAAAAAAAACCCAGTGTAAACTCTATCTATATTAGACTGATTACTCTTATCTGTCCATAAAAATTACAACACATTTATCACTGCTGACCTCTTTGAATTTCCTTCTCACCATGCAGAGCATTGCATTTGGATAGGATATAACTATTCTTTCTTTTTTCTCAAGTAAGAATACACTCCAGGAATCTAATTATGGTCTCATATCATCTTTAATTTATACACTAGCTTTGAACAGGAAATATGATGTTTCTGAGAGTCCACAGAGGGATCTAGATTACCAGTTGGTCCATTGTTGCTACTATTTCGGAGCTGTTATCTCCACAGCCATCCTGAGCAAGCTTCATTTCAGTTGTGTAATTAAAAGTTCTAGGAGTTTTGAAATTATTATAGTATCACTAACATTAATTGACCATATACATGTCAGGCACTGCCAGATTTGTTACAATTTATTGCATCATTTAAATCTCTATGTGGTTAATAAAATTGCTTCCATTTCACATCTTCAGAAAGAGAAGCACAAGATATCCTGGGTCTTCTAAATCCTGGTGGTTCAACAATATAATTTCACTCTTGGTCACCATCTCACAACTGCTAATTAGGATATCCTGTTTAACTTTATTGGAGAATTCTACATTTAAATAACAATGGCCAAACACTTTATTATGTGATTGTTTATTTAATCAGCCCTTGCGAATATAAGAAATATTGTATGGCTGCTAAGAATTGAGAAATTTTATTTTAATATTTCCCTTTTTTTTCTAGTCTGGTACCTTATGACAGTTTACCTCTCTAGGCTTTTGTTTCTCAAGGCATTTGAAGAAGAGCAACCATACTATAGTTGGTGGAGTACTATCAGCTGAGATTCTCTAAATAAGGCATCATAACAAGCTTAGTGGGCTCAGAACTCACACTGTAGCCAATCTGGCCTGGACTCATTGGAATCCTCCTGCCTTAGCCTCTGAGTGTTGGGATTATAAGCAGGAGGAGCTGTCATTTCTATCATTATTTCTTATTTCAGGTTTTTTAAGCAAAATGTAAAAAGGTATAAAAAATTTCTCAAGTTTTCAATTTCAAATTTTAGCTTTCAGTCTCACAAACATAAGAAAAAAATTGAGAAGTGGGAATATTCCTTATATAGAAGATTCCAGAAAGTATTTAAACAGCATACATAAAGAGAATTAAGAAAATAATTTTGCAGAGCACTGTGCAAAGGTACAGTGAGGTAAAGTGTCAATTTCTATATCTTCTATGTAGAGCCTTTTTATGAGGTTGTCTGTGTACAGCCTGGTGAGAAAAAAAAATGTGAAGAATCCAAATGAAATGTCTTCTGATAATATGCCCATGTGACCAGATATAAATACATACAAGCATGAAACAT
This sequence comes from Phyllotis vaccarum, assembly GCA_033318265.1. Taxonomy (NCBI): domain Eukaryota; kingdom Metazoa; phylum Chordata; class Mammalia; order Rodentia; family Cricetidae; genus Phyllotis; species Phyllotis vaccarum. Next base: position 81,540,245 of record JARWLC010000002.1, read on the forward strand.
CAGGAATGAAAGCAATTAAATGAAACACAATTGCTATGGTAGCAAAGCTTGATATAAAGAAGGTTAGCATCTTTAAGCTGGCCATACTAACCCTGCAGAGGAGTCTCACTTCCTCATTTCCAGCTCCCAATTGCACACAAAGGATGGAATTTTTGATGACAGATCAAATCAGCAACCTTTGAGCAATCATTGAGACTTGAGTTAATTTTGCATTAAGACTTAAATATAATTAAGAGAGATATTTAAGTCCCAAATTATTTAGAATTAAGAAAGTGACTTTCACATTTTTCCCTCTAAGGTTCCCATTTCCATTTTCTGCCCTCTTGAAATCTTATAACAGCTAATCAAGAAATGATTCACAGGGTCACCCATTCCCAAACACCCAAAGGGCATAAGGGACAGAAAGCTCCTCTCTCCAATTAAGCTCACCACAGAGATCACAAGAAGTTTATTGACAGTTTAGCCAAATGGTCATAGAAAATTGCATTCTTTTGCCCTTCACTGACTGAGTGGGTCTTGGAAAAGCATGAATTTGCAATATTGTCTTTGGCAGAGAAAAGCAAGTATTCTTCTAAGAGAAATAAAAAGCCCCAAGTACTGTTCATCTATGTCAGAGAAAGGAAAAGGAGAGACTGAGGGATTCAGGTATTGAGAGAAAAGTGTACTCTTTAGTTATTTTATTTTTCCTTTGTTATTGAGAATTTCACATATTTAAACAAGAAAAATTAATATATTTACCCATAACCCCCCTACATTTCCTCTCATACATCTGAACACACTCCCCTGTCAAATCCATGTTTTTGTATGGATAGTTTTGTTTTGTCTATAACCCACTAACTCTAGCTACTACTACCCATGGCTGTGGAGTTAGATTATCTCACACCAACAATCCACTGCAAATAACTGCTCAGAAAGGATCACTGCCTGGAGAAACAATAATCTACCTGTTGATGTTGGAATTTTGGCCACTATGATCTTGAGTGGCTTGTCCTACATGTGAATATCCCACATTCATAAATATGATGGCCATACCCTGTCCAGAAAACAGCACTTTATAGCATTCCTTTCTATCCTCCTGCTCTTATTTTTCTTCCCTGTATTCTTTGGGGATGTTCCCTGGGCCTCGGCAGGCAGTGGAGGGTGTAGGGTGAGTACCAGTTATGACTGAGCATTCATCTTTTTCTTAGCACTTTGGCCATACCTTCAAGGTTCTCTTGTTGTTATTGTTGTTTTATTATACAGTTTATTATTTAAGCAATGTTTAAATTTAAAAATATCTTGTCCACATTATTCCACTGTCTCAAGTCTTTTCAGATTCACTCCCCCTCAAAACACACCCACTCTGTACTTGTCCCCATCTGCTGGAGGAGGAAGCTGCTCTGATGATAGTTATAAAGGGGACTGATAAGATTTGTCTTTCTGGATCTTAGGTATCACACTCAGAATAATGCTTTTCTAATTCCATTCATTTGCTGCAAATTTTATGATGACATGTTTTCAATAGCTGAGTAATATTCTGTTGTGTAAATGCATCACTGTAGTGGAATTATACTGTTACATTGTGAATAATTGTCCCACCCACTGGTTTAATAAAAATGGTGATTGGCTGAAGGCAGACAGGAAGTGGGGGTGGGGTTATCAGATTAAGAAAACTCTGGGAACAGGAAGAACAAAGCAGAGATGCAACAGAGAAGGCAGAAGATGCAGAGGACAACTATGCTACTCTGAGAAAAGGTACCGAGCCTACATGTCTGAACAGAATAAAAATCATGAGTTAGTTTAAGGGTAAAGAGTTAGCAAGTTATATGGCTGTGCCGCAAGTCAATCAGCGTACAATTAGTGTAAGCATATGTGTGTTTCGGTGGGATCTGAAAGTCTGGGCCATGAGGCTAGATCCAAAATTCTGGGCCAGAAACTTAATATTACACATCACTTTTTTTTAAATCCATTTTTCTGTTGAGGGATATCTAGGTTGTTTCTCTTTTCTGGCTATTATGAATAGAATAGCAATAAACATGTTTGAGCAAAGTATTCTTCACTGAATTTACTTCAAGTTTTAATGGAAAACACAGGGATCTAAGTTTGAGCTTCGGTCATCCAGAAGTTCACCATTGTCTTTATTCTCACTTGAATCTACACCAGGGAATTTAAAACATAAGTGTTCTGGTACTAACATAGAATGCTTCTACTATAGTAACTCTGAGAAACATTTTATCTAGAATTGATCTGAATATTTCCAAAGCCTAATGTTGAGAAAAACAGCTCATCCCATTGCTTTCTAAGTCTAAATGTTTGTGAAGTAAATAAAGTGCTTTTGCTAATGGTGAGGGGTTTGTTGTTTTACTTTTACTTTTCAGAAATTCCAATCATATTAGCAGAGATTAGCAGGGACCCAGACTATACCTCATCATTGTGAATGACCTTTCACAGTTTTAAAAACTTAAGCATCACACTTTGCATATAAATTTCCTATCACCTGGTGATAATCAAATGACTTAGGTGTTTGTCATATAATACTGCTTTAAAGCCACTCAATACCTTACTCACTTAGACAGGATTTTACTGTATAATGGCTTGTAGTAATATCACGTTATGCACAATTAGAAATAGAAACATTTTCTCATACAGGAAATCACAGTGAATCTATGTGTTCTTCTACTTAAAACACTGTCAGTTCCAGAGAATATCAGCACAAAAATGTAACTATTCTACAGACATAATTGGGCTATCTAGATTTTTGTCAGTTTCACACAATCTATAGTCATTTAAGAGGATGAAGGATAGACTGAGAAAATTCCTCCATAAGATTGGGCTGCAGGGAAATCTTTAGAAAATTTTCTTAATCAGTGATTGATGAGGGTGATTCAAGCCACTGTGGGTGGTGCCACCCCTAGTCTTTTGGTCCTAGGTTCTACAAGAAAGCAAGGTGAGTAAGTCAGGTGAAACAAGCCAGTAAGCAACACTCTTCCATGGCTTCTGTATCATGTTCTTCCTCCAGATTATGACCCTGCTTCATTCAGTTCTTGTCTTCATTCAGAGGTGGACTATGATGTAATAGGATAAGACAATGAACCCTTTCCTTTCCCCCTTGCTTTCAGTTTCATTATAGCAATAATAATCCTAACTAGAACAATAGTGCATTAAGACAAAATAAAGCCTCATTGTTAGACATCACTCAAGGATGGCAAAATATCATTCATCCTGTTACAATTTATAGCCCTTTTCTCATCATCCTAACCTAGGTCCATCTTAACTTTTTAAAAAGGAGGTCTATTATTTTTAAATTATAATTTAATGAATTTCGTCCCCTCCTCTCTTCTTCCCTCCAAACCATCTCATACAGGCCTCCTGCTCTTCTTCAAATTCACTGAACAAATGGAGACTACTACAAAAACGACAGCCAATTAAATACATAGTGGTAGAAACCAGTCCCAATTGATAGATACACCTACAACACACCTTCTGCACCCAAAGCTGGGAGATCATTGGGAAAGAAGGGTCAGAAAGATTGACAATACAGAGCATCAATGAGTTTTCTGTGAGATTGTATCTCCTTAGGAATGTGAAATACTCATTCACAGAGTCTCACTAACATGACTGCCTAAACATGAGCCAGGATAGTTTCAATAGATCTGCAATAATAAACAGGGAAAGCCCACAAGGTTTCAATTATACATAAAAAATCTATAGGAAACTAAAGAAGGCTTGATATTGGGAGAAATTATCATATCCAGGGAAGACCACCAATTGGTCATCAAAGTACCACATTTTTAATCATATAGTGTCTTATTCCAGGCATGTATGTCTATGTGAGCCCAGCTTTCATTCTACCTTTAATCATAGGACTTGTGATTTCCTTAGAAACTTGCAAATGGTTAACCCACATGCCAGCTAACGACTAACTGGGTAATCCTGCATTAACTTGCTAACATCCCTTCTTCCTAACTACATAAAATAAACCCAGGGAGTTGAGGTCACAGCTTAAAATTATTGGTTGTAAGAAAACATAGATATTTTAGAGTTTTGTGCTATTTTTGTTGTTAATAATAAAATTAAATATGATTTTAAAGACACAGGGGCCCATATACAGTGTGTCCATATCCACCAACAGTGTCAGATGATAAGGTCCGAAGACACTTATCCAGGGTCCTGGGCTCCTAAAGAAATAGTGGCCAACCCCATTCAGTATATGAACTGTATTCTGATCTTTCTTTTCCATCCCCAACCCTTTCCAGATCCTCCACACCCTTCCAAATTCACATCTTTTTTTTTTCTCTTTTTTAAGAAAATTGCCAAATAAACCAGAATTTTAAAAAAGAAGGAGGAGAAAGAGGAAAGGATAAAAGTAGGAAGAAGAGGAGGAGAAAGAAACACAGGGACACACACACACACACACACAAAGTATAAAAACAAAAAATTTTAAACTATAATATTCAAGTAAAAGACCAATAAGACAAAAATTCCAAACAAAGCAGTATAAGACTAAGAGTCTGCAAAAATACTATTGAGTTCATTTTGTATTAGCCATCTACTACTGTAGGTAATACACCCAGTGAATCTCCACAAGAGAAAGCAAAAATTTCCTTTGTTGAGTAGATATCAGCTGGAGATAGCTTCTGGATTAGGAATGGGAGCTTGTGTCTACTTACCTTCTCAGGTCTGGCATCCCACTGACTTTTACCTGTGCAGGCCCTGTGCCTACTGCCAGTTTCTGTGAGTTCACAAATGTAAAAATTCTGTTGTGTCTGGAAGATAAATTTTTCTTGGTGTTGTTTATGCCCCCTGGCTCTTAAAACCCCTGTGTCCTCTTCTTCATAGATATTTGTACCATTTTTTTAATCACAACTTCCCGGACAAGGTTCATCACTGAGCAACCTACTCGCTATTAGATGCTGGATTAAACCCTAATATCCACTAAGAATCCCTTCTGCATGTTTTTTTTTTGTTTTTTTTTTGTTTTTTTGTTTTTTTTGTTTTTTTTTGTGATCCTTCTGTAAGCAAATACGATAATTAAAATTTGTGATAAATGAAAAATCATGTTTACAACAGCAAAGGGCATTTTTCTTACTTACATCATTTCAAATTGGGTCCGTTTATAAATACAAGTAAGTTCTTTGAACAAATAGAACCCAAGGGCAAGAAGTTTCATATACATGTTTCTGGTCTTTTGTTCACCAGACCAGCTTGTTTTTATTAAGTAACAGATGATGCTTAGTAAGTCATGGAGTATTATATGATGGTATTCTCATCATTTTATATTCAAAACAATATAATAACATCCTTAGAGGAAAAACTGAAAGCCTAAATATAGATGATGCATGCATTTTATCAATTAGATATCTGCAAATGAGAGGCAAGATATGCATCTGGATTTATTTGACCATTTAGCTCTCTGCCCAAATAGGGGCAAATTGTGCCTAAAGGGTAGCCTGAAAAATAAATTAAGTTAAATTACACATTGAAATCCTTACTAACATAAACAGTCCTTGTCCATTTTTCACGTAATCTGTAGTAATGTTTAGTAATTAATAGCAATTTTTTGCAATTAAATGCTTATGTGCCTCACTTAATGTTGGTTTCACTTAGTAAAGCCATTTCTATGAAAAAGAATAATCCCTCTTATTTAAATTTTCTCACAAAAAAGGACATTTGAAATTAGAAAAAAATGTAGCTAATGTGCAAATTTGGATCAGATAATTGATTTTCTGTTGAAGTAAAAATCTTAGATTATCAGGTAAACAAACAATGAAGTGCAATCAAAGAAAAATAAAGATATAGAACATGCCAGGATGAACTAATTAGATAATGAGTATACATTCGTTTTATTGTAGCTAACTCCAAAATTTATTCTATATTTTCATGAGATCAGTAAATTTACTAAGTGTAAACTTATTAGAAATTCTAGAAATAATTCTTAAATATACTACTAGAACCTAAAATTCTCATCTTGATAAGTTAAAGATTAATGTATCAGAAACAGTTATTCCTTTGCACAATTATATATATATATATTTGAGAATAAGACAATTGGACTGGAGATAGCTGTTAAAGATTAGACTCAGAAATGAAAAGAAAACAGAGTTTTACAATTATTAAAACTTAAATTTTCATATAAGCAGTGAATTTGATCTATTATATGTCTGTTTTACTTAAGATATTATTTTCCTTTTATTGAAAATTAGATTGTTTTTCTCATATATCCTGATTATGGCTTCCTCTACCTCTACTAATTCAGTTTTCTTCTTATATCCCCTCCCATACAGATCCATTCCCTTTGAGTCTCTCATTAGAAAACAGTATTCTAAGGGATAATAATAAAAAATGGTAAGATAAAACAAAAACTAACATTTTGAAGTTGGGTAAGACAAACAAGCAGAAGGAAAAAGAGTCCAAGATAAAACACAGGAACAAAGACTCACTCAGAAATTTTCACATTCAAGAATTCCATAAAAACACTTATCTTGGAGCCTACACATATATACATAGAGAATCCAGTGCAAACTCTATGCATGATACATTATTTCTTACTCTCTGTGTGTTCATGTGAGTTTATGTAGATGTAAAGGGGCTTGTGTTTTGGGTGTCCTCCATCCCTTCTGGATATATTACTCTTTCTGCCTCCTCTTCTAAGGGGTTCTCTGACCCATAATGGGATGAATTAAATAGATACATCCCATTTAAGGATGAGTGTTTCAAAGTCTCTCACTCTGGATAATATCTAGCTGTAGGTATCTTTATTTATTCTCATCTATAGGAAGAAGCTTCTCTAAATGGCTGAACAATGCACTGGTCTATGAGTATAGCAGAATGTCATTAGGAGTAATTTTATTGCTACTTTTTGTTGTTACTATTTAAAATAGTAGTATTTGATTTAAGAGTATAGTGGAACTGTGTTCTGTTACATGGTAAATAATTGTCCCACCTACAGGTTTAATACAAATGCTGATTGGCTGAAGGCATAGAGGAAGTGTGGGCAGGAATATCAGACTAAGAAAACTCTGGGGACAGGAAGTGCAGAGTACAGATGCCAGAGACACCACAGAGACTTCACAAAGACATCAGCAGAGAAGCCAGCAGATGCAAGGGGAAAACTATGCTGCTCTGAGAAAAGGTACCAAGCCACATGGCTAAACAGATTAATGGAAATATATTGAGATAAGATGAAAGAGCTAGATAGAAATGTATCTGAGCCTTAGGTTAATCAGCATAAAATGCACATAAGCTTCTGTGTGTTTCTTTGGGACTCCAGGATTGCTGTTCTAGGTATTAGGGCTAGTCTGGGCCAGAAAATTATTATTATTACAAAAAAATGAAGAAAGGAAAAGGGGGAAATGTAGTGGGATTATGACATTACATTGTAAATAATTGTCCTGACTATTGGTTTAATAAAAATGCTGATTGACCAAAAGCAGACAGGAAATATCAGTGGGGCTCCCAGAATAAGAAAACTCTAGAAATATGAAGAGCGGAGCAGAGATACAGGCAGAGATGACAGAGAGACACCAGATGAGATATCAGCAGATGCAAAGGAAAGATGTTGAAACGCTGCTCTGAGAAAAGGTACCAAGCTGCATGGATAAACAAGATAAGATTTATTAGTTAGTTTAAGAGGAAAGAGTTAGCAAGTAATATGCCTGGGCCCCAGGTCAGTCAGAAAGCAGAGTGTAATTAATATAAGCATCTATGTCATTCTGTAGGACTGTGGGAGTACAGGACTGCAGGTCTGTGGGTCTGGACCATGGGCCAGACAGGCCAGAACCTCACACTACAAATGGCAGTCTAACATGGGTGATATACACCTAATAAAGCTGGAGAAATAAATATTAAAAAGAGTTCTAGAGCACATAATTGAAGTCAAAAATAGCTTCTGACTTGTGTCTCTTACATGAGCGGTAGTACAGAAATGTCCTGGTGAGAGGCATATGGGCTTGGGCTACAAAATAGCATGCTTTTGGAGTGCAGCTTAAGTTGCAATAAGGCTGATTCCTGAGCTTCAATGTAAGAAACAAGCTGCATATGGTGAATTTAAGGTTTCTGTTCTCATAGACAAAAAGGAAACAGAGTCCAAGACTGCTTCTTAGTATTAGCAGCATTTTCTTGGGTCAGCTCAGTTTACTGGAGGCAAGCAAAGGTGCAGTTTTTGTTAAGAGATGCTTCCTGACTCAGTGTTTGTGACTAAATACTGGTGAGTCTTTTAAGAGGCCCTGCTATCAAAAACTTAAATGGAACTCATGAGCAGCAGACTGTAGTATTTTACTTGATGGCTATATGAGCCCTAAAATTTCTCAGAGTGGTAATTCTGAGTTCCACCAATACTATGGTGATTTTACTTTTTAAAAGCAATCACTTATTTAAATATTTTACATTGATATGGAGTTGGGTTTATTGATACAAATTTATGGTAAATTTTGTTAGACTGTGTTTATTTCTACATTTGTTTGAGGTATTATATTTACACAATTCATTTAAAACTTAACACATGATTAAAAGTACAGACTAATAATTAGTCATTTATAATAAGCAAACTTATAGTCATATTTGTTATAGTTTTAAGATATAATAAGATATATTTTAATTAGATAGGTAATCCTCAAGTACTCCAAAAACCTACAGAAATTAAATTTAAAATGTTTTAAGAACTTAGACTTTTCTGGGAAGTGAGACATGTCTGCTCCTGATAGCACCAATTTACTTCAAGAGGATGATGAGCATCAGAGAAACTCCAAATGGAGTCTACTTTCTTGGTGGAAAACTGCTTGATAGTATGGTGTATATGCTGGACATACTGGACCCATAAGAAAGTGACCACTGAATTTTGCCAAAACAATACAAGACGGTCTTTCAGGTTAATGCTTCACGGAGAAGACTGTTGGACATTCTATGAGACACAGGGAGAAGTAACTGACAAACTTTGCCAAAATGTGTAGAAAAGTCCTTAAAATTCCCTGCTTCACTAAAAAGACTGCTAGAGACTCTAGGCCTGTAGGCTGAATATGTTTACCTGATGTTACAGAGAAACTTTGGGTGACTGTCCAGGCAGTCAGCTATTACTGTAATTTCTATAATTTTGGAAGTTTCTTACAGTGCACTTCGTGTTTACTTGGGTAATAGTCTTCTGGGTCTTTGCTTTCCTTCATCATGACAAAAAGTAAATTAGATATAAAACTTTAGCCTCACAAAGGTCAGATAGATGATAGAATTTTTTTTCAAGTTTACTAAATACAAATTAACTAGATACTGTAACAAAAAAAGCTAAACTCTATGAAGCTAGAGTAGGAGCTAAGTAGAGCCAGCCAGCCACCCTAGTGAAGCCTTTAACCCTTAGCCACACCTTGGCAGATTAAAGGTGTGGTCAGAAACAGGAAAAGATAAGATATATAGTAGAGACAGATTCAAAAAACTTCTAAATATTTTAGAGTATGTTTTAAAATGTACATAGGGTTGAGACAGAAAACGAAAAGAAAAAATAATAAAGGAATTCCTCTAAAACGAAATAGAATAAAAAAAAAAAAAAGTCATGTAATGGTGGAAAATACACAGAGTGTCCGGATACTGTATGTTATTGTCTTGTCTTTAAGTTGTTTTTTTTTTTTTTAAACTGAAAATGAAGTAGTAAAAGGTGCTAAAAGCCATTTGATTATAAATGGTGTTGGACTAATCCACCCTTGTATTTTGTAAATGAATTGACTTTAAAATTAAAATCAAAAGATAAACTACTTTGAAGAAGAGGTTTCCTTTATTTCCATGGAAAATGGAAGGCTATGGATTTATTCCTGGTTAAAAAAAATATATAGTTTGATAAAGGAAGGCCCCCCTGAAAAATGTCTAATAAAAATAGATGATCCAGCATTTCAGAGCACCTCTGTTGAAGTTTCCTCTGAGCTCTGTATCCAAAACTACTCCAAGGAGACTGGCTGTGATTACATAGCCTATGATACTACTACACTAAAGATTTGTTCATAATCCTAATTTTTTCTCTGGATCCCTGTGGGGTTGCCAGCAACCACATTCATCAAGAAGTAGCCTAGAGAATTACGCCCACATTCTGCCCAAAATGAATTACGGTTGTTTGTCTTTGTTTGATATAGGTAATGGTGAATATATATATATATATATATATATATATATATATATATATATATATATATATATATATATATATATATATATATATACGAAGGAAATTAGTTTTGATGTTCTTTTTCTTAAGAGGAGACTCTAGTTCTCCTAGACCATCTAGTCTCAGGTATTTGGTCACCCAAGAAATGCTGGTTATGGGTTTCATCTCATGGTATAGTCTTTAAGTAGAATCAATTATTGGTTGGCTTATCCCATAAGCTTTGTGAGCCATATCTCAAAAGCAGTATACCATGTAGATAAAGAGTTTGTGACTCACTTGTTTAAATTTCTCCTTTGGTAACAGGCAGTGTTCCCTTCCTGTATCAAAGATACTAGAGCATAGGGTGAAGGGTCTATGTAGGCACCAGGAAGACCTACCTCTCCATGCTCAGTGAATTAAGCCTTCTGAATGGGTACTTTTCATTTTGTAGAGAGCAATCTACATTCTTGGCAATGGCCTGGGTTGTTTTGAGATTACTCCATTAAATATAATCTGATCTTGGTATGAGAATCTTCATTTGGTGACAAGAAATGGCAATCCACCATTATTTGGCAATTTTATTTAGATTGCCTTCAAGTTTCTGTATTTTAGTACACTTCTGCTTTATTATAGTTCCATTTTACCTCTCAAATGGCTCTTAATTTTAGCTGTCTATCCTAGTAGTCTCTCTCTTAACCCTCATCCCCTACTCCTCTTCCCTTACACCCCCTCCTCCAGTCTTCTCCATGCATCCATTATTATCTATTTTATTTTCTGTCTTATGAGATCTAGGTGTACACTCAGTATCTCACTCTATACTTAGACTCTGTGGTTCTATAGATCGTAGTGTGCTATCAATGACTTAACAGCTAATATCCATATATATAAGCAATATATACTATATTTGCTTTTTCTGAGTCTGAGATATCTGACTCAGGATAATTATTTCTAGTTCCATACTTACCTACAAATTTTATGATTTTTTTCTTCTTTTTATGACTGAGCTAATTGTATAAATATACCACATTTTTTTTATTTTGTTGAAGGAAATTTAAGTTGTTTTCAATTTCTGGCTATTATGAATATAGCAACAATGAACATGGTTGAATAAGTGTCTCTGTGGTAGGATAAATCATATTTTGGGTACATGCCAATGAGTGGTATAGCTGGATCTTTGGTTAGATTAATTCCATAAATCCATTTAAATAAATAAAAATTCAAGAAGTAACTTTTATTTAGAAAGTATGTGAGTTCATATGTCAAAAATTACACATTTTTGAAATTATTCTGCCTTTTTTTTAGGTTCTGAAACAACCTTTTTATTTGTAACCTCTTGTCTCTTCTCGGTTCTTAATATCCTTTCATCTTACAGATGTAGGTATTGAGAAGCACTGAATATTGTCATGTCATGGCCTACTTTTCAGAGTTACATTTGGCTTGCACATATGCCCCTTGAAAACTCATGACTCTAGAAACTTGAGTGCTGTAATGTTAAAATAATCAGGCTCCAGAAGACATGATGTTATGGTTGATCACTGAGTAAGCAAAAGGAATTTTTCAAATCAGTGACTTCATAATCTTAAATATTTTAGATGGTGAAGATTATGGAATCAGTGTTCTGAAGCTAAAGTCAGAAATTATCTGAATCAGTGATTGTAGATGGATACATAGTCTTTCCTTCTATAACTTTTGAGTAATGTGGTTATCTCTGGCCTAAGGAGTTGTTCAAATCATCAACATAACTCCCTGAAGTCTCCAAACATGTCAAAATAATACTTTGGACCCATCAACATGCTTAGATAACTTTGAAAGGCAATTGAGGTAGAAAGCTTCATCTGCAAGCCCTTGAACTTGATTCCTTTTGGGTTATTGATCTATTTAAATTCATAGAAGTTGGGATATTATCAAAACATAATGACCTCTTCTGTCATTAAAAGTCAGCCACTGTGATGTGAAAATGTCTTTCTGTATGCTGTGAATATCAATCTTTAAAGGAGCTGTTTTGGCCCATGACAGGCACCATTGAAAAAGTGGGCAGGAGTGGGGGGAGAATCAAAATAGGTAAGAAAGGAAGGGCAGAGTCAGAGACAGACCGAGCCAGCTGCTCAAAAAAGAAACATGTGAGGAACACAGGTGAGCCACAGGCCATGTGGCAGGAAAGATGAATGGAAATGGGTTGAGTTAAGATGTAAGAGCAAGCTAGCAATGTGCCTGAGTCATAGGCCAAACAGCATGAAGTTAATATAAGTTTCTGAGTCATTTTGGGGGTCTGAGCAGCAGTGGGCAGCTAAAGGGTCTAGGGCTGTAGGTCTGTGGGTATGAACCTCTGGTTGGCCGGGGTCAGGAAGCACTCAAGATTTAAAAGAAAATTAAAACATTTAAGGAAGAGTTCACTCTGCACTGAAGTGTTAAGAGGTTGTTCTCCCTCCTGGTTCCTGCCCATTCATATCCCTCCTATCTCATGTCTCTCAGTTTCTTTCTTCAAGACTCTAGTATATCTATACTATTCCAAGTACCTTTGAATTCAGATCCATTGTTTAGGTTCCACAAATTGTATAAAATTAGACAATTTCTCTCATCTCTTAAAGCTCCATTTCTTTTCTCCTTTTCTTTCTCTTCTTTCCCTTCTTTCTGAAGGTAAGATTCATCCTTTGATACTGTCTTAACTAAACTGTGATTAAGTCTTCAAAACTATGGCAATCTACAAATGCCACTTTCTCCATTTGTATTTAGCTAGATATTTGTTAAGGAAAAGCTTCACTGATGTTACTGGTCATAGTTACTGGGAACATACTATTTACTAGTCACCCTTCAGGACATATTTTAAGTACTTCATTTTTATTAAATCATTTAATAACACCCTTAGTTACTATTATTTCTCTTTTACTATAGCATTATACATGCTTTTTTTGGTATTGTAAATATATTGTATATTTTACACTTCTTATAGGATGATAACTTCTTTAAAGTAATAGCCCATTGGACATATCTTTATTTTCTGTCTAATCATATACTTCTACTGAATTGCACCAGTCACAGTAAAATGAATTGAAGTGAATTTGAAAAGACTGATATGAAACTCCAAATTCAAGGGTAACTTATTTCACACACAGATACAAACATAGATGTAAACACATTGTATCATAATAAAACTTATGATTTTAAAATCAGTTTGTGCAAAGAGAGTTTTTATTTTCAGCTCTATCCAATATTTGTATGCTAAACTAAAAGGTTAATAAAAAGGAAATTTTTTTGGAATAACTACAAAGAAGAATAAAATGTCCTACTTTGGGTTCTACACATGCGTTCTTCAGACATTGCACTGACAATTTAAGTGTTCTAAAGTAATTTACCTGTAATATGAAGTTTCTGGCCTGAGCTTTATAGCCTAGCCTTGAGGTTCAAACTTGTTCACAACTTCGCTGCCACTTTGCCGCAAATAATCACACAGAGGTTTATATTAATTTTATGCTGATTGACCTAAGGGTCAGACACACTGCTAGCTCTTGTTCTTAAACTAATCCATGATTTTTATCTTGTTTGGCCATGTGGCTTGGTACCTTTTCTCAGAGCAGCATTTCAATTTCTTTCCTCAGCTCTGAGGGTGTCCCTCTGGTATCTAAGTCTCACTCATCCTCTTTCCAGAGTTTTCTGAGTCTGGTAGTCCCACACACACTTCCTGTCTGCCTTCTGGACAATGAGCTTTTCATTAAACCAGTAGGAGGGACAAATATTACAATGTACCAGAACATAGTTCCACTACATTTACCCTTTGTTAGTATTATGAGACTGGTGATTTTTCTTTCATATGATTTTAAAAATTTCTATTGACTTTGTTTTTTGACAGTATTATTTTATTAGTTATTATTAATTATTAATTGTTATTTTCATACAAAATACTTTGTTTTATTATAGCATTTTCATATATCCATCTCATTTTACTTTGTTTTTCTACATTGTTCACTGTCCTCTCTTATCCCTTGATTAACCCCCCCAATCAACTCTTGCTGGTTATCTCTCTTCACCCATTTTGTACTTCATATTCTTTCATGACATAAATTTTCTATTAGTTTTCTTCTTTCCAATATTTCAATATTTCTTCATAAAATAGATTATATATGAGATTTAAAAAATGCTTTGTATTTCTTAGTCTGGATTTTTTTTTTTTTTTTGCCTTAACACAGTGATCTCTAGTCAAAACCATTTCTCTTCACATATCATAGCTTTATGTTCTGCTAATGTTATATCAGTACAATACCATTGTGTGTTCCTTTCTTTCATTCATAAGTTGATAGACATATAGACTGGTTCAGTTTCCCAACTATTGTAAATAGAGCAGCAGTAAACATGAATATGCAATGCTGACTTATTTTCAACTTGAAAATAGTAGGGCAGGGTGTTCACAACTATATCTTGTTTGGCTAATATCTATTTTTGGTTTTCTGATAATGTTCTACACGGATCTCCATAGTGAATGCAGAGGTTTACAGTACATTGCATTACATTACAATCATCAAGGCATACAGCTTTTCTTTCCCTCAATCATTAACTTCACCTGGGTCATTTCATTTGGTGATGATCATTCTGACTTAGATGAGACAGAATCTTAAAGTAGTCTTAATTTATGCTTTCCACATGGCTAACAATGCTCAATGCTATTTTCAAATATTTATTTGCCACTTACTATTTCCTCATGGGAACTGTCTCTTAAATTCATTAGTCCATTTTTCAATTTGATGCCAGTTTTCTGTTATTTAATGTTAGCAGCCATTTATATACTTTGATATTAATCCCACAGTGATATGCTATCAGCAAAAACTTCCCAGCTATGAAGGGAATTTATTCGTTCTGAAGTCTGATGAGCATCTTCTTGGCTATGTAGACACTTTTTAATTTCATATAATCTTATTTCTCAATTCTTGGAAGCATTGCCTCTGCTTTGGAAGTCTTTCTTCATCTAAATCTGTAATACAAAATGTTTCACATTAGTTTTCCTCTAACAGTTTCAAAGCTTTATATTTCAACATTTAGATCCATTATCAATTTGAATTGAATTTTGCAAGATGAGAGCTATTTACATACTTTTATTGTTGTACTGTGAGCTACTATTTTCTAATACCAGTTGTTGCAATGGTATTTATTTTCAATGTATGTTTTGTTGAAAAGTTGGTTATTAATTAACTAATTTCTGAGTGCTCTATGTGATGGGATTCAGGTGTCAGCTGATAAGGTCAGAAGACACTTATCCAGGGTTCCGGGCTCTTGAAGGGCGGGTGGCCAGCCCCATTCAAAAGGGGCTGATGGGATCTTGAACTGACCATAGATAGACAAGAATCTTTAACCATTTCATAGACCCAGAAAATATGACATTTAACATTTTGTTATTCAGAATTCAGCCGCGAGAGACGCTACGACTCCTGGTGTCACTGTTCCTTTCCCAAGATGGTGTTCAGCATCAAAGACACTTCTTTAGAGTTTGTCCTTTTGGCAGAGAATGGCTGGTTGAGTAAAAAACGGTCCTTACTTCGATTGCTGACAATACACACACGATGTCCAATCTGTTTAAACAAGATGACAGATAGAGACTAACAAAACCTGCCTAGACAAGATAAGACAGTCCCTCCAAAAATGCCCTACTTATAAAATATCTGTCAGATATCATAGGCCTGTAGCCAAAATGATAAATGCTCCAATGGCATGAAAAACCATAAGTGATTGTCCAGATAGCTGTGTCACTGTCCTCTCCCAAACTTTAAAAGCTACTACTCTCATGTACTTCTAATTTTCAAGTGATATATTTACCTTCTCAGGTCTTGATGAGGTTAAAAAATAGATATTTAAGGTTACTATCCTATCATACCTTAACAAAAAACATTCAAGTGTTAGATTTTTACTATCCCAGATAAACAGTATTAAAGTAATTTCTGCACTCCATCATCTACCAATATTCTAAAAATATATGATGTTCTTTATATGTGTTAGGTTTTAGTTGTAGTTTGCACCTTTTTCTTTCCCAGATATTACCTTGTAATAATTCCTATTATATATAGTCTTAGTTTAGAAACTTTTTAGTTAGGCAAAATGTGGGATTCAGGTGTCAGCTGATAGGTCTGAAGACACTTATCCAGGGTCCTGGGCTCCTGAAGAGGGTGTGGCCAGCCCCATTCAAGAGGGGCTGCTGGGATCTTGAGAGGCCGTTTTTGTTCCTGCCTTCTTGAGAGATTGGATCAACGTCCATCACATGGACCATCTGATGCTCAAGTATCTTCCTAAGCTGTAACCTATTATCATGAGTGCTAATTTACATTTGAATAAATATTAATAATGTATTTAATATACCACATGTAAGATTTGTTGTGATACCTCTTTTTTATTCTATTTGTCTACATATTTATTTTGTGCCAGTTCCATGTAGTATTTGTTACTATTCTTCTAAAATATAATTTGAGGTCAGTTAATATGTTTTCTCTAGCCATCAAATTGTGGCATAAAATTCTAAGTTTTGTATTTTGTTGTTGCCAAATTTGTCACTGAAAAGCATTCACAGCCAATCAGCTTGGCTGAAAGAAACTCCATGTTTCTAATACCATATATAGCATCTACCTCTGTCAATATAACTACTTTCTGTGGGGATCATTGGTTAATAATAGGGATGACAAGGAAAGATATTCATTTTGGTCCATAAAACAGGTCACAATTAATCCTTGATTATGAGTTTTTCTCTGATAAGGTAACCTTTTGTTAAATATTTACATGTCACACAAGTTATCTTTCCATCATTTTCCCAAAAATATATAGGAATATATAATGTGGGATGTCTTTCTGTAAGTTCTGAATTAATATCAGATAATAAAGGAATTGTTTTGGTGTATGGCAAAGCAGTTTATAAGCAGGTAAGTAATTCAAGCATAGATAAAATGTAAAAAGGGTGGAGTCAAACAAAGAAGCTGTAAGCTTTTGCCCAAGAGAGCAAGATATAGTGGAATACCTGTAAAGCTACTAGCCATGTGACAAGACATAGATTAATAGAAATAGGTTGAGTTAAGTTGCAAGACCTAGCTGATAATGAGCCTAAGCCATAAGGCAAACAGTTTGTCATTAATATAAGCCTTTATGTAATTATTTGGAGTTAAGCAGATGCATAACTTCAGGTCCAAATTTTGGGCTGGAAGGGCCAGAAACTACAGGCTACAAACATGTACACCACAAAACATTTGTTAATCATGATACTGCTCAACTACTATACTAGTTCAAGAATATCACAAAAAAACTCTTCACTTTTAGCCTATGTTTATAGAGCACACAGAAGAATTCTAGGACTCTGTCCTCAGAAAATCAACATGCATATTCCACAAAGTTACAGGTCCATACTTAGGGACAGAAAGCCTTGAGGCAAGAGGAAAAATCAAAGGCATTTTTGAAAAATATCTACATTGTTTACTTGTACATTCAGAATCTGTTCAGGCCTTTTAAAATCTCTCGGTCTCTCTGTTTTTGTGTCTGTCTGTCTCTATCTATCTATCTCTGTCTTTGTATGTGTGTTTGTGTGTGTGTGTGTGTACCCAGTTTTATGGCTTGGTAGATTAGATAATATCATCTTATGATAATAGGCAGTTCAAGTTATAAAGCTTGTCAAGCAATCAATTTCCACTAAAGCACAACAGCAGAGCTGGAGCTGTCTCTCTAAAGAGAATTCTCTTCAGATGACTGAAAGTCCTTGCTCAAGAACTCCAGAGTACTCCATTGACTTATGTGGGTGTGGCAAAGACTCTATATAGTAATTCTACCTCTGATACCTAATGAACTATTGGATTTACAGGATCACATGATAATTGTGACAGAAAAGATCACATGGGAGGCTGGAAGTTTCTCCTCTTGTAAGCACCACTGTAAAGTAGAACTTTAAAAAAAAATGTTTTATGAATCAGAGAAAAGTGCACATGTGATGATTGCGCTAACTTCAAAATCTAAACAGTCTTGCTAACCATTGTGTTTTCTTCCTTGTAAGAGAAGATGCCAGATACAACTTAACTTTTATATTTAAAAGAATGTTTTTGTATAATAAACACCACTGTACTCTTGAGAATTTTATTAAACTAGAAGATTCCTGCACTTTTATCAGAATTTTTACCATACTGTGATATGTCAGTGGTTTACCAGGTTCAGAGTGCTGCTCACTCAGTCCAATCAGCATAATGTCACCAATATAATGGACCAGTATAATACCTTGCAAAAGAGACAGGTCTTTAAGGTTTTTTCAAACTAAGTAATGGTATAGGGGTAGAATATTATTATACTTCTGGGATAGGAAAGTAAAGTTCCATTCCCAGCCTTGCTAAAACATAAATTACTTCTGATGGTCTTTGTAGACAAGTATGAAGAGAAAAACAGATCAATAGCTGCATATCAAATACCAAGAGATGTATTAAGCTTCTTGAAGAGGAAAAGAATACCAATCACAGTAGCTGGAAAAAGAATCACCACTGTTCAGCCTTATAGTAATCTACCACTGTTCTTCATGACCCATACATCTTCTGTAGAAGCCTGAGAGGTAAGTAAGATGGAGAGGTAGTGAGAACTACCACTTTTGAGTCATTAATGATAAAACTATTCTATTTAGTCTCACCATTAGACTGTTTATTCAGACAAATTTTAACAAAAAAATGCTAGAGTTAAGTGATATTATATATCCTATGGATTCTAGAGATGTTTACAAAACTTGTCAACATCAATAAAACACTAAAAATGTACTTTCTTCTCAGCAGCCCATGGAACTTTCTACAAAACTGGCAACATATGTTTCCAAGTCACTCAGGCATCTTATCTATGGTACTCTTTGAACTAATACACCTTTTCTTTGTGTGTTCTAAATGACACTGAAGCACAGAATTACAGGATCCCGTATAGAACACTTTCTGTTTTCTTATTCAATATGTAGTCAAATATTCCAGAGTAATCATGCGTTCTTAGCCAGCAGTGAAAATGGTAGAAAATTAGCTTTTGTAAAACTTACTTTTTAATCATTATTATCCTTTATGACTCCATAATCCTAAACACCAGGGGTGTACCACAACAATTATCTGTCTGACAACAGTATAAATTTAATCTTGTTAAAACAAGAACTCTTAATATCCCCTTAGGTTATCACCCTGGCTTAACTTTCTCAATCCTAAAGTATATATAGTAAGTCACAAAGCAGTTATTCTGTAGTTCCCAATGAAAAAAGTAGAAAGAAAAATGGTAGGAGAAAGCAAGTGTGTGTGGTGTGTGTGTGGGGGGGGGGGCAGAGCTTAAGAGCATCATACATTGAAATGCTTCACACTTTAAAGAATGGAGGCATTGTATATTAGTATAGAAACCAATAGCTATAACAAGATTATAATGACGCTAAGATGATGTTGTGTTCATACCAGGTTGGTATTAAAATTCCAGAAGTTTCAGTGTTTATATTTTATTTTTTATTACCCTATCTGGGTTTATGTAATAGAAATAATATTGAAAAGTACATAATTGTGTAACTAAAATCTTGGGTCATAATTATCCTAGTGGTTTTTTTTTTTTTTTTTTAATGGCTGAAGAACTATGGCTCACACAAAAGCAAGAAGCAAAATGAGCCTCGAATTCCTACAAAATCATAGGAATGAGAGACTTCATTAGCAAACTAAGTTTCCTCACTGACAAACTGAGACTTAAGCAAGGCTCAACTTCCTCAGACTGCAGTGCCCTTCTCTGTGAAATGAAAAAGGATATAGGAATGTCTACAGCCCTGTGGTCATATACTTATCACAGAGCAAGGCAACTGGTCATTCATTCACAGTAATACACTCAAATGCTACAGTGATTAACTTGGCAACTGCTTAGTAATTCTAAGAGCTATATTGATAAGTACACTAATTGTAACGCACTAAGAACTGAATGTTCTAAACTGTATGACTAGCATATTTACTATGCATTAATCATTGTAGTTAACTAATGACAAGTAGTTAGCAATATTTTTATGAGTGAATGAGTAAAAAATAAAGAATTTTAAAGTCAAATCACATCTTTACACACACACATGGAAAATGAAGATCTGTTTAGAATAAATTATTTAGGGTGCATGTTACTATAAGTTAATTATTTAGCCTACGATTTTACCACCATTTAATTTTTTGTGTGGTTGCTTCCACTGCAGGATCATACTGTTAATATGATTAATGATGCAGAGAGACTTAGCAGTATATCTAAGCAATTAAGCCCCTCCATTCAGGCAGTAATAAAACCTGTAATTTTCTTCCTGCTGCCTGGAAGAGAATCTTTATAGTTTATTGAGAAAGTAGAATTTTGACCCAACTGTGACTCATCTTAAACTACTCTGCATTTTCCTTTCCTCGGGTAAGTCTGTGAAAGTCGGGTCTTTTGTGGAAAGGCACACAAATCAATGTTATCAGGACATATCTGGGCTAAGTACTTTCTCCGAACACAGATGTTATTCACAATCACATGAGTGAGACAAACTTCCCACTGATGCTCAGAGTCCTGCTCTCTTCTATCCTTTTTCCAAATGTGAACATGTAAGACAGTAACCGAGAATGGGGCTGCATGTTGATTCACTTCTACATATTCATTTATTCCTATTACTGAAGTCAACTCCCTTCCCAGCAGGCTCTTGGATTAGAAATTATTTACACCTCTTAACTATACTGTTTGGGGGCATATGTAACATAAAAATTTGAAGAACACCAATTGGCTCATTTACGTTTAACTCTTTTATTTATATCTACCTTTACCAAGCACACATATTTTGAGGAACAGATACACTTCTACATTTATTCTCTGACATAAAAGGGATCTATAAAATTGTGAATAATATATGGAGGAGTGCCATAAATGGCTGCAAGTTTACAGATAATGTTAATGTGCTCAGAACTCTTATTATAACTCAGCAGGCTAGTAACATTATTTTGAAATCTTGAATAAGAATGTTCGAGAAAAATGAGACATTCTTGTACTATCTAAGCATGTCATGAAACAAAATTATATTAAATAGCACAGCAAATATGTGGTGAAGGTTGCTGTACCAGGATATTGTCAGAAGTCACTTTCAAGTGGACCAGACATTAGTCATAAGTATTTCGGGGTCTTTGATTGATATTGTAGTCTGTTAATTTCTTGGGTCATTCACTGTTCAGTCCTGTGAACGTATTATGTATAAAAGAATGTGTGAGACAAATAAGAACAGAAGACAAAGAAAGATAAAGGTAAAGAATGAGAATAGAAGATAGAAGAAAAAAATAGACTAAAGATTTGCCTGATTTAAAAAAAATACCTTTGTTTTCTAAACTATAAGAAAAAAGAAACAGGTAACACAATGTACATAGACCTTATCTCCTAGTGATCAATTAGCCAAATACATGTGCCCATCAGTGATCAAGGCTTAAACATCTTTACCCAGTTTATTTATAAGAAGTGCTTCTAACCTCTGAAAGAGCAAGGATTCTAGCTCACCATGGTACAAGACACCTCACACTAACAAGGAAATCAAATTTCTTTTCACTTCTTAGGTTGAAAAGAGATTGTGGTATAGAAAATTATGTAAACATTAAAAAACACACACAAACATCATGTTTACACATCCTTCTATTAATAATGCTTTGCAGAAAATATGCCTATAGAAATTAGAGTGTCTGAAATTACCAATCAAAAAGTAACATCATTGAAATATCCCTTCTTTGCTAAGGATAAACAAACAATTTAATACTAGCTTCATAATGACCACATATTTTCATCCACAGCAGGTTGCTGCCTGGTCCCTGCAGGAAAATGACAAATGAATGCTGTTTAATATTTTGCTTGAACAGTTTTTTCTTTCAGAAAACTATTTGCAATACAATAATGAGAAGAACATACTGGAGAGAGTAGCATTTTGTAAGGATGACTACCTTTCTAGGGCATATCATCTGATACACACTTTTTTTTTTTTTTTATCCAGAGTGAATTCAGTGGTTAAAATGATTAATTGAGCCCATTTTGTGTTACTCATACCAGCTCTTGCAAGGGAGGTGATTGCTATTTTTTCTTAGTGACTCATAAGAAGATGCCGGCAGTTCACTGGCAATAACAAAATGACATTTCTGAATTTAGCAGTTCATAAATCTTATAAGATGCTAGCCATATTCTTGTCCCCTCCCTCATCCTCAAATTTTGTTCTATCTCAGAAGTGCAAAATATGTAAATACATTAGAGGACAGACAGAGACTTCCTCCAGCACTCATTGGCAGGTCCCTTCTTTAGTACCTTCTAGCACCACTGACCACTTTGGTAGGAATAATAATATGTATATTTCTCAAATGATAACTTTGATATCCAGTTATCATTTTTATGCTAAAATTTGTGCTAAATTTGTGTGATTAAAAAATACACCAAGTCTACATATTTTCAAAGGTAAGCAATTCAATGAATTATTTTAATTTATGTTTTCATAAAAATATGTCATCTCCATCAATGTTTGCCCCTAGTCCCCCTCCCCTACCTCCTCCCAATCCCTCTCAGCCAGCCCTCAGCCTCACCCCTCCCCAACCACCCATCCCCTCCCCTAAAAGAGTGAGAAGTCCCAAGGTGCTCCAGCTCAGTGAGGCACATCCACTCCAGGCACATCCAATTTTCACTCATCCCAAAGTCAGTGCTGGGCTGGGCGTTCCTCTATAGGGAATAGGCTCCAAGGTGCCAGCCCAGGAACATTTTAAGAAACACTATGGAGACTAACAAATTTCCTCCATTCCTCCTATGTGACATATTGTCAGATATAAAATGTACAGCAACTTCACAGCCTCAGGAAATGAACAAATGTGCCCGTTGTATTATTTCTTGTAGTTTACACAAGCATTATCAAATGTGCTTTGTTCTCCTTATATTACTTTCTCCCATCACCTGAACTTTAAAGTTAGTTCCTGAACTCCAAATATTTTACTAACATGTGACTCATACAGGTAATCTGCAACAAAGAAAAGAGAATTTGAGCTGGCAAATTGAAAAATCTTCATGGGTAAAAGAAAGATCATTCAGCAAAATGGCAAATAAATACTATTTTTCTCTTAAATCATGTTCTTATGTATTCTTCAAGAATCCAATAAAATATATTTTTATTGTATTCACCCCTCTTCCTCCTACCAGATTATGAAACTTCATGTTCTCCCATTATCTCCTCCGCCCCAGATAAGGTAAAACAAAACAAAAACCATGAAGTCCACTTTGTTCTGGTTGACTAGGGGTGTTGTGCCTACCTTTGAATATAGGTGATATACCAGGTGTCACTCTGTTGAAGGAAATTGACTTTCCCTCTGTCAAGAATCAAATAGTATTAGCTCCTTAGCTACAGTTGGGACTTCATGTGTACATCCTTTCTCCTTGCTGGAGTTTTCTCTGGTTTGAGCTTATACAAGCATTGTGTGTGCAATCAGTTACTATAAGTTCATGTGTGCATCTGCTCCATTGTATGTGGGAACACAACTTCTTTGAAGCTAGTCATAACATCTGGATCTTATACTCTTTCCAATACCACAGAGTTTTGTGGAGAATGGTGTAATACAGATGTCCTTTTTAAGGATAGGAATTTCAAAGTCTCTAGGTTCTTGTACAATTGCCAATTGCTTTTTGTTGCTGTGGTTAATTGTCAATTATTACATAAATAAGTTTCTCTAATGAAAACTGAGTGGGGCATTGATCCACAGGTATAGCACTCTGTCATTAGGAGTCACTTACTGAGTAATAGTAATACATTTTACTTTGGGGCCCATGAAGCATTTAGCCACAGGTTTTTGTAGTCATTGGCAGTGTCAAGTGAGGGTTCCATCTTATGGAAATGGCCTTAATTTTTTTTAAAAAAATATTAGATTCACTCGTAATATTCATGCCATTGATCACTCTTCATACTATGTTTTCATCATTGAATGAGTCTATCACATCACTTTCCAACTATATGAAATAACTATAAAATAAATAAATAGACTTTTTGTCATTTCTCTGCTTTTCTTCCTGTGTACTGTTTTGGGTCACAATGACAAAATTGTCTTTTAAGAGTAAACACAATCATTGGGCAGTGGTGGCAAAGATCTTTAGTAGAAGCACTTGGGAGGCAGAGATACACATATCTCTGTGACTTCAAAGTCAATCTGGTCTGCAAAGTGAGTTCCAGGACAGCCAAGGCTTCTACGCAGAGAAACCATGTCTCAAAATAAAATAAATCAATCAATAAATTAAATTAGTGAATAAATTAAATAAGCAAAACAAACAAAACCAGCCTGTACTAGATTATTATCTCAAAAGTTCCAAATACAAACAAGGTCTCTTCACGAAATACTAACTTCTAAGTGACAAAGCTAAAAAGTTTAAGTACATATATATATATATATATATATATATATATATATATATAATATATATAATATATTATATATAATATATTATATATATAGTATATATATATTCTTCATATATATATATATGAAGAATGAGTTTTTATTTAAATCCGTGCCTTTGTTACTTTTCTATTGCTATGATAAAACATCACGACCAAGGCTTAATTGAGGCCTACAGTCCAAAGGGGTAGAAATCCATCACCATCACGAAAGGAAATGTAGCAGTAGGCAAGCAGGCATAGTGCTGTAGCAGCAGCTGAGATCTCAGCAAAGACTACACTGAAGGTATCAGGAAGATTTGAAAGCCTCAAAGTTCCCTCCACCCTGCACTATCCTGTGACACACACATCTTGCAAATAGGCTATACTTCCTAATCCTCCCTAAAAAGTTCGGGTCAAGTTTTCAAACATGAGCCTATGGTCATACCTATTTAAGCCACTACTGCACAGAATGCATATTTTGTGACCCAGACAGATTTATGGACATTTCAAAGAAGTTCTTGTTCACATTTTATATATTTAGTGTTTGCCCCTATTTTTTTTTTTGCTTGCTTATTTGTGACTGAAAAATAATTTTTATTGTTGCAACTTTGGAGCCGAAACTAGTGAATTACTTTTCATTGATGATAATTGTGTTCAGCACACCACCATATAATTTAGTTAAAGTTTAAACAGTTTATTCTAAGAGGTTATATTGTGGGAGATCTGAGTATTTCTCCTCCTATTTATTCTCTCTGCATGCCACCCTTGCCTATTCTTTCTCCTGCCATGCTATTGGCCATTCAGCTCTTTATTAGACTAATCAGATGTTTTAGACAAGCAAAATATCACAGCTTCACAGAGTTAAATAAATGCAGCATAAAAGAATGCAACATATCTTTACATCATAAAGCAAACATTCCATAGCATAAACAAGTGTAACATATCTCAAAATAATGTTCTATAACAAGATACACTGCGTCTAGTCACTAGTTGAGCTGCTCTTCTATGTAAAAGCAATTATTCCCCTAAGAATCTAGTAAGACACGTGCAAAAGCAGGCATACAATAAAAACAAAGAACTATAAATCAAGTGTTTCTAAGAGTTTAAAAATAATGTCAGATTTCCCATTAGATTAAAGTGGCTATTCTTCAACTGAGCAACATCGATATAAGATTTAGTTCTACCAAGAATCGAGTGACACGTTGTCTAGGCTGGAAATCACCTGGAAACCAGTATTACTTCTGAAGATATAACTTTAAGGATAGGGCACAGAAGATGAGTTCAATAGCAGTGCTGATTTTATGCTAATAATTCACATTCACTGGTTCACTCTGCCTAAAGACTTAAAGATAAAATCAAAATTGCCTCAGTTTTCAGTTTTTCTCTCACATCTTAGGGTACACACATGTGACCTAATGTAATGAATTTTAGATACTGATAATCATTTAAAAATAGAGAGCCATAACTTGCTCATTCTTAATTTCAAAGCACTTTACCAAATAATGGGCTAAATGCTAACAGGGCAGTGATGGTGCAATGATAGTGTATTTTTTCCATGTATAGCCTTTGGCAGATCCTTCTTGGAAGTAGTAATTCAGTGCTTCATTAACCCATAACAGAACCCTTCCTAGTTTTTCTTCTTACATTTTCACTGAACGAAAACAATCGTTAACTAAAGATTAGTGATACTCAGAATTATTAGCAAGAAGCCATCTGGTCACTTTGTCAATTAGGACTTTAAAGGATGGTTACTGAAGAGGTCTCTGTGTAAAGGCAGTAGGAATCTATCAGCTGGGTGTGCATGAGGTGTAGAGAAGCATTAACTCCAGTCTCAGGTGGTGACCCAAGAAACAATGAAATAATAAACTGGACTATATTGATGAAGTTGGGCAATTTCCACAGCTAACTCCAGTCAGTTCAGGGCAGTAGAGAAACCAAGCTGTCAGTCCAATTCTATTCCCTGTCCCCAGACATCACACTTGGCTCCAGAATTCTCAGCCAAGCAGATGCTCACTCTGCCCCTGCTACAAAGTCACTATTTACTGGCATCAGTGCAATTTATTTCAGCTACTTCAATCCCTTTGGATCTAAAGCTTTCAAAATAACCAGGGAAATAGACAGACATGGCTTGTCATGACCAGACTCTTCAGTAAATGGAAAGGCAAAATGCCTCCCACCTACACAGATGTTGCAAAGCCAAAAGTGTTAAAAGAGTTTAATTTCATTTTCTCTTTTAAAAAACCTACACATGGCAGGTTCTTCTCTGTCTCAGAAATACTACACCTACAAAAATAGGGACCGATAGTTATGATGGACATCATAGAATTTTCTTCGTATCAAACAAGGTGAAACCAATTGCTCTTTAAAATGTGATTTCTGATATAATTAAAAAGAAGCTCATAGAACCACCAAGATCCTAGGTTTTTATTTTAATATTACATATGCAAGAAAAGAGACTAAGCCATTTCTCAGTGAATCATAAAGAAGCTAACAAAAAAACGTAAGAAAAATGACAAATCTCACAATGCTGACTTCAATCAACCTCTGTTTTACACTGTTCAAGGGATTTCCCGTTGGTTAGGAAGGTTGTTTCTACTAATAAAAAATATGAACTACAAGAAGGTTTAGGAATACTCTAGAGCAACTTCTTATTTTAATGAAAAGCAATTGTCATGGAGAGAGATAGTAATCTCTTTATGAGAACTTATTTACAGGCACAGGTGAGTTGAGAAGCAAATACTAAAATAAAACTATCCCCAGCATTAGATTACATTCTCTGAAAAAAAAAACATCTATTTTATTGGTAGTTACAACTATCAAGTATAAATTTTCTACCTCTAAAAGTAAATTGGCAATTATGATTAAAATTTGAAAAATCGCTGAATGAAGAGGCAATGCAGTGGCCCATAGAAATAGATAATAAGGCAAACATCTTCCCTTCTTTAAAGTAAAATATAAAAAAATCACAACTTTAAAAATAAAGTGAATTTTTTTTTTTTTTTTTTTTTTTTTTTTTTTTTACTAAGGCTGTGTCGGATATACTGCTTACACGTAAAGAATAGGAGATTCTCTCTGGTTCTAAGTTCATCTACATGAAAGAAAGGACAAAGGACACTGTACAGAATCATTGCCAGGGACCAATTATGTACTTTCCATTGTGGGTTGGAAGAATATGAAAAAATGAGCATTTACACACACACACACACACACACAGAGAGAGAGAGAGAGAGAGAGAGAGAGAGAGAGAGAGAGAGAGAGAGAGAGAGAGGGAGAGAGAGAGACAGACAGACAGACAGACAGACAGACAGAGAAAGACGGAGATGAGAGAGAATCAACATATCTTCAAATCACATCATCTTTCATCAGAGTATTAATAACTCTGATTTTTGTTTATGTCAAAATATTTTTCTATGGTTTCCCATGGCACTTTGATTCCTCAGAAGAAAAAAAATCTCAGATAGTAAATTTCTACATTGTTTCATAAGAACATTCTTAGTGTGAGTTGACATCTCTGAATATGTTCAAAATAGGAGCCTAGAGAAGCTTTCTTTTAGAGCCACCTGTGTGAAACTCAAAAATGAATGCATAATTGTGAAGGGCAAGCTTTGTTGTCATAGCCAGCCAGCACTTCCCAGACAACTTCGTGTAGTACCTTCATGTACCACACAGCTGTCTGTAATTCCTCTAGCAAGCGTTTTACAACATTGTTTCTGGAATTACTTAGAAAATATTATATTAAAGCCTCCAAGTGCAAAGCCTTAGCAGAGAAAAAAAAGTCTCAATTGACACTATCTTAACATTTTTAATCTGATAAGTTTTTCAAATAATAAAATAGAGGAGAACAAAGTCAAAGGTAAGAGAAAAATCTTTCTAAAGGTCAGGATCATTTCGGTTTCTTGACAATGATCAAGAATTTCAGGAGGAAAATAGAAAATACATGAATAAAAAAAGAAGAAAATAAGGAAATGGATATTGCAATCAAAAATAAGAAGCTAAAAAATTGCACAGACCACTCAAAGAATTTCAGTCAGTAATTTGGAAATTTATCTTGACTGAGCAGATGAGTACAGGGTTGTAAATAGCAAGGGAAGATGTTGAGCTACTCTTTAAGAGGAAGCACTTTTACTGCATTCTGTACACTTGAAAAAAGTGATACGCTTTCTAGATTAGTAGTTTATTGAAAATAAATCATGGATCATAGACATGAAACAGCTTTAGAGACATATCTTTGATGTTCATCTTAATGGAGCATTGTTTAGTTTGTGTTCGTTTTGCTTTGGGACATGAGGTGAAGACATGATGAAGTCAGGCCTATCATTTGGTAACTCATAGTCCTTTTTTGATGTTGTTTTTTTTTTTATTTAAACTTTTTTGAGATTGTAATATAATTACAATATCCCCCCTCCAAACCCTTGCCTAGAACCTTCCTTTCTCTATTTTAAATCTGCAGCCTCTCTTTTGTCATTGGTTGTTACTTTAATTTATCATATTTGTACACATATTTATTCCTAAATATAACCTGGTAGGTACATATAATGTTATTTGTGTGCATGTTTTCATTGTTGAGCATTTGCTATTGAATAACCAATAGTTTGCTCTCTCTTCGGGAAGACTGTTTCTCCTATTCTCGGAATTCATTAGTTGTCTGTGGTTCTTTGTACTGAGACTTGGGGGATTTTATTCATCAATTTGTGGAAATTCCTTTCATCTTTGCTCCTTGTTCAGCTTATGTTTGTGCAGTCATGTTAGTGAGATTTATGAGTATATCTTCCCTAAGAAAATCTAAACATCTGTGCTTATTTCCAAAGAAACTTCTGTCTTCACCCCTTATAAAGGAAACTTCATAACAGACAGAGATCACATCAAAAAAAAAATCATACTCAAATTGCAATGTTGTAGAGCATGGTCACAATGGATATATCTACAAAACATTCCTACACAAGGCTCAGAGGACATTGTAGAACAGGAGGCAGAAAGACAATTAAGAATCAGAGAATCTATGGTTTTGTTTTTATTCTTTGCTAAGGTCAGAAACATAACAAAAAAAAAATAAAAGTAGCAGTGTAGGAAGAATGCAGAAAAAGATATGCTTAGAGTGTACTGCCTTTGAGAACTATTTAGTCAAATTATGGGATATTTGTATTTATGAGAAGACAGTGTCTGAGCTAAAGCTATGTAATAACAGGAAATTACAATAGAGCACCAAGTTGGACTTCATTTCTGAATCAGTAGTTTCGGGCAGATTGGTCAAGTTTCTTCTCTGTCATTTTGAGCTTTCCAAAGTGAGTACTATTTTATTAAAAATAGATTAATCACTTGTATATTATATCCTGACCAGTCTTCCCTTGTTCCACCCCCTCAGCTCCTCTATTTCCTCTCTCCCCCAGATACACAACTCCCATTTCCTTTAAATAAAATATCAGGTCTCCAAGAGATGACAGCCAAACAGGACAAGGCAAAAAACAATAAGGCAAACACTGTGCTACGGAGGCTGGACAATGTTACTCAGTAGGAAGAAAGGAATCTCTGATTCTAGTCAAAGAGACTCATGTTATATGAATAATATATGAAGCTATAGGTTAACACATCTGTGATGTTTACATCACAAAATCTGTGATGTTTTTGAAGCTGCAATTAAAAATGAATGCATGTGCTAATGGTGATGTCACACATAAACATGAGTTTCAGAATCTACATTTGACACTGCTTTCCCTGATAAAATAAGTCTAATCAGACAAATCTTATTTAAGAACTATCTTCTCTATAAAGTAATCCAGTATATCGTAGACAATATATTTACTTCTTTCACTATACTTACACGCTTTAAATAAAATTCACTATATGTATTTGGGATTCTACCAACCTACCTTCACATTTAAAATCAATCTATGACTATAGGCAAAATTTAAAATCATTTTTTAGTATCTGTCTATGGTAGATACTTACCCATTTTATATGTGGGGGTACTATGTATATGCATTTATGTGTGTATGCTTCTGAACTGAATGATTTACAAATTGGAGAACTTGCAAAAGGAATCTTATTCTCTTCAAACATGCATTTTTCAATTTGTAAATGACAAAATTGACACTAATATATATTTAGGAGACTAAATAAGGTAATACCTATGAAAAGATTGGTAACAAAAATTTAATATTCAAATTTCATCATTTAAAAACTATAGCCACCAGTTTTCTTTCTTGTGCCATTAATTATATTGTTTGAAAGAATTAAAGAAATAAAAATCTGTCTATGCTAGGACTTTTGGCATATATCATATGAACATTTAACGGATATTCACTCTGCCTGTGACTTTGGGCTATCTGGCTCAATAGAGGCAGTGCTTCTTGCTGGCCTATATAACCTCTTAAAAGGGAAGAGGAAAGGGGTTTAGCCCTCTCTCTCTTGGGCATGGAAGGCTTCCTGATTCACAATTTGCTGAGCTGGTCTGGAGCTTTCCCAATTTTTCCTGGGGAGACAAAAAGGGGCAATGCCATCACTTCATTTTGTATTTGGGAGTATGACTCTGTTTACTCCCTTAAAAATAACTCTTCTTCTGAGACATCTTTGGATTTCTCACATTATCCAGCACCCAGTATGCGGTTCCAATTGTAGCAGAGACCAGCCTGCCCAGTCCCACAGCTGCTTCCCAAAACATTGACACAGAGGCTTAATATTTATTACAAGCTGTTTGGTCTATGGCTCAGGTTATTACTATGTAGCTTTTACATCTTAAATTAATCCATATCCTATTAATCTATATATTATCACGTGTTTCATGGCTTTATCTGAGTTCCATTACATCTTGCTCATCTGACAGCTCTCAGCATCTCCCTAACTCCACCTTTCTTCTCCTTTTTTTTTTCATAGATATTCTGCTTAGCTATATGCTGTCTTGCCAAGGCCAAAATATCTTCTTTATTAACCAGTGGTAATAACACATACTCATAGCGTGTTTTTCTGCAGCATACATTTCACACATAAAAATGTAGAATAAATATAAATATTCTGAGAATACTTGGGTTTAAAGATTAGTTTTCTACAGACAACATGGGGATAAAATGCCCCTAATGGTATGAAAAGAAGCTATAACAAGATAAAATAATCTAGAGCAGACAATTTGGAAGCTCAATGCAGAAGAGATGACAGTTAATAGTTTTGAAGTAGGCATTGTCTTTCATACTAACTGACAAGCTTACCATTTAACCACTGTTTAAGACATAGACTGCCTTTCACTTCTCCCTTTTCTGTTTCATGACAGTGCTTTCAGAAGAGTGAGCTTTCAGGTGCATTACCAGGCATAATGGGTGCTCTGTCCAGCTTTTATTTAGTGATTATACCACATTTATTACTTATTGGGGTCATTCATCACTGGGGATACAGTGAATATTTTCTGGCTTCCTACCACATACACAGCACTTATCTCAAAATAATTAATCTTTCCTTTCTTTTACTCCATATTGTTCACAAGGCATATTTTTCATGTTATTGTTATCTCCTGAGTATAAAAATAAAGTGTTGTGCCAACAGAGTAAACTTTTCACTCTGCTCATAGAAATTAATGGCTTTTAAAACTCTATTTGTTTCAATCAGATAGTTTTGTAGCCAACATTAAGTTAATTTTTCAGTCAGTTGAATTAGAATGTCAGGTACTCAATGTGACGATGCCAATTTAAGTAGAAAGCTAAATCAATAATGACCATTCATAAATAACTACTCATTAAGAAACACTATATACAGAAAAAGCTTAAACTTTTTTATCTAATTGTATATGTGGTGAAAATTATAAAATGTTATTGATTTACAATGGCTATTAGTTTTCGTAATGTTCATACATATATAGATAAAATTGTTTCAAAACTTTACAAATACATTTCAAAGCAAAAACTGGATTTTAATTTTAAGAAGTATGATATAGTGTTTATAACTAACTTTATAAAGAATGTAATTTTATACTTATGACATGTTTCTACTTATTTATTTATAAACTTTTTGCCCGTAATGTATTAATGATAATTACGTCTATTTTTAACAAAGACTTTCAAGAAAATCATTATTCATCTCACTTTCTTTTTAGAACTAGAACATAATAATTTATTTGTCCACTAGAGCCATGAGATCGACTTGTTTATAACTGAAGTGAAAAAGCATAAATGTCCATTTAATTGGCCTGCTTTCAAAAAGAGTTGATAGCCATATACTCAAAGTTATATAGCATATAATTTAATTAAGTAAATATTACTTTAAAGGAATAGACAGAGGGGTAGCATAGTGGGACAGAGGACTGAGTGAATAATGTACTTAGATGAAAGAAGTTTTGTGAGGATCAAAAAAGAAAATATGCTGTATATTCAAACATCTCTAATGCTTGTTAAACCTGTCACTAATTTCCATCTCACTTACAGTACTAGTCCTCAGTTTACATGCTGGTTACCCCTCCCTATTCTGGTTCGTTCCTTTGCTCTTCTCCTCTCTTTTCTCTCCTTCTTCTCTTTTTCTTCACTGTATTTGGTATATTGTAAACGATCCTTTTTTCATAACTGGCTGAATATGAGATGTTTGAGATTAGTAAATGTATTAATACGTATTATTTAAACTGTTAAAGCAAAACTCAGCAATAGCATGGCGCTCTTAAAGATACTTTGTTTATTCTTCATATTTGAGTTTCTTTTTAAATATATTTTTTTCTTTCATTTAATTATGTTTTATACATATTCTACTGGGATGGATAGACAGGATGTATAGACTAGTTATCAGCAATTAAGGTAATTGGAAAATATGCAAAATTCTCACTGGAAGAGTGAATGAGGCCTGTGTGGAAAGCAGAGTGAGAGTGAGTCTCATACACCATCCCATGGTTACATGAATTGTCAGTTATAGACATTCAGCTGCAGAAACACAGCCATATTAAAGTTCACATACGCAATGAGAACAAAGAAAAAGCAGGGCAATGTGAACAGGAAACCTAAGAGGAAGTATGAGTTCAACACTAGCTGAACTACTAGGGATTACCGAGATAAACTCCTGACCTGAGTTTGAATCTTTAGAACCCACATATGGAGCTAGTTACACTGGTATGCATGTAAAACTCTAATACTAGGGAGTCTAGCCAGTATAGATGTATCATTAAGCTCCAGGTTTGATGGGAAACCTGGTATTATATTTTTTAAAAAATGTGGAAAGCATAGAGTAAAACACTAGACATCTACCTCACCTCCACACTAAAATAAAATAAACAACAAAAAAATATATTAAACAATGATTCTATGATTAGACAAAGAATGAATCAAAGATTACAATGGGTGCCCAGAATATTGCTAACAAGTTGAGATGCTGTTTAAATTATTCATCTTAATTCTAAACAGGCATTATTCATTTATTTCAGTAAAACTAAAGCAGGTTGTTTTCTCAGGTACCCTCTAAGTATCAAATAGTGGATGTAATTTTGTTTTATTTCTACCCTCTCACTAGAGGTCAACAGTACCCAACAGAGACACTTTTCTTCAGATTTAGTGGTCAAATTATAAGAAACATCATTAAGAGTAGCTTACACTTTGTTTTGTGGAAAGTTCTATAAAGAGTTCACCAGATAGCTAATGTGGAGTGCACTAGGGTCTCCAAGCAGCAACTCATCATTAGCAATATAATAAACTCTAGAATATCTGGCAATTGTTATAGTACCACATTAGAAAAAGGATCACTGCAACACATATAATTTGTATAAGATAGGAAATAAATATGTACATATTGCCTACATGTACAGATGTATACATAATTAGAAACTAAAAATGTATACAGTTGACTTAAACTAACAATGTTATTTCTTGCGAGAACAGGATAATAAAGTCATTTCTTTTGCTCCCATGCTTAAGTCATGTTTTCAATTACACATAAATCTACTTCAATGATCAATATGGGTCAAATTTGTGTTACAGTCATCCCTTCAATATCATAATGTTCATATGTATGTCTATGTCACCCTGCAATTATTTTTTATCATGTTCACGATTCCACATGATTGAGTACAAAATTGTAAACATTATCCCCTGTTATTTCTATCTTTCTACTACAAAGATCCAATCAACATCAATCTCCAAGAAAGTCTGTATTGTTCAAAAGTGTTCTCTGCAAATACCAGCTGTATATTTCCCAGAAGTAATGGTGTTTTTACCTTTGAAAACTTATCTGTTTTCCTTTCAAATAATAGCGATAAATTTGTAGATCGTTCTGTTCTTTGGCAAATAAAGACTATGTGATACAATCAAATGCTCCAGAATAAAGAATAATGCTGTTATACTGTGAGGTCATCATTATATCACCATTACTTACTGTTTTGTAATATGAGCCTCTCTATGCTTATGGAGAGAAATCAGTTTATAGACAGTTGAGAACATAAGGGCTAGAAACAGAAAGTCCAGCTGATTGTGGGTTTATCCCCCACAAAATATGTCACACCACATGGGTTAACAATTTGTTTTCTCAGAAAATTACCCCAATTTTAGCTCAAAGCTTTCTATTTGTTATGTACACAATAAAAAATAAATATACTAATTTACATACCTTTGTGATATGTATCTTCTTCTAATTTGTACCATATAAATAAAGTTTGCAACCTAAAAAACCAGTGAAGTTGACATACCACATAACCACCAGTTCATTGCCATTCTTTATGACTTCCAGAGAAGTGGGAGGAGATATTTCCTGGCAATCCACTCAGATCAGCTCCCAGGAGGAAAGTAAAAAGATTCATCACAAAATGAGAGTGGTATGTATTTGTAGAAAAAAAAAAAAACTATCTTTTTCTTGTTGGAATAACTCAGATACACCAGGCAGCAGAGCCTTTCTCTCTGTGAAACAAAGGCCTAAATAAAAAAAAGTCAAAATATGCAAATATTGACAATACTGAGCCATTTTATTAAAATTTTGCCATTATTTACCTATTCATTCTTTCATGCATTTTATTGAATTGCAATTTAAAAGATGAGATTATATAGATTAAAAAGGTTTAATAAAAGTTCATCATATTAGTTATTTAGTATCTGAAAATTTATAACTGACAAAAAAAGCATAAGGAAGGAATTTTTTATTTTGGTTCATAGATTATAAGGTATAAGATCATCATGATAATGTAAACATTATGTCTCATTTCACAGTGTCAGTAGAATGGTGCGGTTGATGAGTAAGCAGAAAGTATAGCCCGAGTCAAACCTGGGTGTGACTTTCAAAGGCTTACAGTGATCCCATCTGTCAAACATGTCCTACCTTTGAAAAGATCCATAAACTCCTCCTCACACCAAAATCACAAAAACAATATTACTACCTCAAGAACAGTATTTAATACACTAGCCTTTATTGCACACATTACACTCAAACAATAATAGTAATTATGATCTAAATCTGTGTTGGGCATCAGAGACAGACATGTGAAGGAAAATAAGACTTTCCTCTAATGTTTTAGTCTACTGAGATGGATATATAGATGCAAAGAAGGCTACACTAAGTATCATAGAAAATACTTGTAAACACTGAGGGGAGCAAAAATGTCTCCCATGAGAGGCATCAAGAGAAAGTCACAGTTTAAGTTGAAGAATGAGTAGGAGTCTGTAATGAGAAGACATTGGGGAGATATTTTTTAGTAGATGAAGTAGAAGGTAAGAACCTGGGAAAGAACATGAATTCCAAATATTAGAAAGAGAACACATACAGGAGTATAATGAGGACAAAGGACAAAGACTAAGTTACCTGCTCTTGTATGTTTAATGAACTAATAATTCCAGAACAGAATTAGGGCACATTTATGTACATGCTAAGATTTTATTTGAAGCAGCATAGTTCACTAATCATGAATGTGGGCTCCAGAATCAAACTGCCATGACTGCATCTTTGCCACTGATTAGCCAAGTAGTCTTTTAAAAATGTTCTTCTTTATTAACAATCTTTTTCCAGGGCATTTATTATAGATATATGCAAATAGTCAAAAATTCAAACAAGAGATTTGAAGCATATCTAGTCCCTAGAGAACTACTTGGGATAAGAAGTATTCCTTACCATAGATATATATGGTATATACCCTAGCCCATTTACATACATATATATGGAAATAATAAAATACAATGCTTGTCACTACTTTTATTATCACATCATTTCCTTCCCTCCTTTCCATCTAATTCTTCCTATTTAACCACCAAATACATAATATCTTCGTTATCTATGGTTTCACATACAGAGAGAACACATGGATGAATGGATGATGGATGGATGGATGGATGGATGATAGATAGATAGATAGATAGATAGATAGATAGATAGATAGATAGATAAGAGAGAGAGAGAGAGAGAGAGAGAGAGAGAGAGAGAGAGAGAGAGAGAGATCCATTTAGTAGTGTTTAGAGCTGACCATACGGTATTAGATAACCTATCAGGGGATACATATTTGGTGAAGATAAATTATTTCTTCTTCAACAGCCAGCAATAGTTGGATAGTTTTTCAACTAGGTGTAGGACCTTATGAAATTTTCTTCACTCATGTTAGCATGTCAACTCATAGTGTTGTTATTGCTCAGAAAACTTTGGGCAATCATATTGTTGAGATTTCATTGGTACAACTTCTATGTCATATAGAGTGTACAATCTCCATTGGTCATTCTGGTTCTTTAGCTCTTATAATTTTTCTGCCCACTCTTCTGTGATGTACCCTGAACCTTAGATATAGACACTGTAGTGTAGATGCATTACTTAAAATTGAGAATTATGCAGTTCGTAGAAAAAAATGCTTCTAACTCACTATGTCTCACATAATTACCTATAAAATGAGAGTAAAAATGGTGCCTAATTCTTACTTCATGGGAGATTGTTAAAAGTTAATACACAATATATGAAACGTTTAAAATAAAATATAACATAATTTACTGCTTTGCTTTATTTTTTATATGAAAAGAATGAATGAAAACAAAGAATAATTTTTTTAAAAAAAAAGCTAAGCTCTTTCTATTCTGTCATGAGAAACAATGTTGTATGATAAAAATAAGGAGTGTACTGTTGTATGATGTTTCTGGCCTGGATTTGTGCATAGCCTCAAGGCTTGGATCCACAGACCCACAGACCCGCAGTCCCACAGTCCCACAGAGACACACAGATCTCACATTAATTGTATGCTGATTTACCTGGGGCCCAGGCATATAACTTGCTAGCTCTTTACCCTTAAACTAACCCATGATCCTTATCCTGTTCAGCCATTTGGGATTGGTATCTTTTCTCAGAATAGCATAGTTATTCTGTGCATCTTCTGGCTTCTCTGTGGCATTTCTGCCCTGTTCTTCTTGTTCCCAGAATTTTCTTAGTCTGGTATCCCCACCCACACTTCCTGTCTGCCTTTGACCAATCAGTGTTTTTATTAAACCAGTGGGTGGGACAATTATTTACAATGAAACAACATAATCCCCCTACCATGTACCTTCTTGATAAGATAGTGAGGTAACTATCTGCAACAAGAGGACCTTCAATTTAGACTTCTTGTTTGCATAATTTCTATCTGTGCATCTTTGCACCCATTCCCATATGCTGCTAGATGAAGCCTTTGTTATACAAGCTGGACAAAGGGTTGATCTATGAATATAGCAAAATGTCATTAGATATCATTTTATTTCTTATATTCTTATTTTTTGGTCAGTCATATTTGGTTCTACCCTAGGTTTCTGGGATATTTAGTCTCTGATCTCCGGTCATTTAGGCATTGTAGGGCATGGAACTCATGGTAAACCAGATAGTGTTTGGCCACCAATGTTTGGTTTAACTTAAGTTCTTCACCACCATTGCCCAAGCACATCTTGCAAATACAGGTATGTCAAGGGTTTGTGGTGGATTTCTGTCCAGGTTTTTCTTTCCATAGCCTATAAAGTACCTTCTTGTACCAAAGAGAATAGAACACGGAGGTGAAGGCTCAATGCAGGCACCAGCTCAACGTCTACATTCAATGAGTTGTCATGGAAGTTGTTTTTTGTAATGGGGACCCTTTGTCAGTTTGAGAGGGGGGCTCATGTCCTGTGGGGAGATGCAGATCTAAAGAGGCAAAGAAGGTGGAAAATGGTCTGATCTTGGTAGTCTGCTTGCCACCGGGGCCATGGTGACCTGTGGGCCTGGGCTGCTGCCAAAAGCTGTGTCTGAATCCATGACTCCACAATAGCCATGATATACTGATATTCATGACTTCTGTTATTAGCAAAGTCTTGGAGGATATCTGAGTCTGTGTCATCTCATATGGCCATGTTGACATCCAAGGGCCTTCCACCACAGGCAGCATCCAAATCAGAGTGACTGTGCTACCACCCTAGGCCCCGGTTATGTTTGAGATTGAGTTGCAGCCTATGACCATGTCTGGGTCTGTAGCCATATATATGTATGGAGAGGCAGGAAGGAGGGATGGATGGATTGATGGGGGGAGGGAGAGAGGGAAGTAGGGAGGGACGGAGGGACAGAGGGACAGAAGGAAGGAGGGAATGAGGGACGGAAGGAGGGAGGGAGGGGCGGAAGGAGGGAGAAGAAGGGAGAGAGAGAGTCGAGGTCTTTTAATATACAACTTAGGCTGGCACAGAATTCTCTATGTAGCTCAGGTTGACCTCAAACTCTTTTGGATCTTTATCTTTCAGCCTCCTGAGTGCTTTTCTAACAAGTGTGTGATACAATACAGAGAAAATAACAAATATTTTCAGTGATACCAAGCTTGGTGTTGGCTTAATTTCCATAATTTCTCTACCATAAATTTAGTCACAGAAACAGAATGAGATCAGAATTCTATTTTCCAATTAAGTTTGTCCCCTTTAACTTATTTTATTTTTATGAGACCAGGAAATTATAACCCCTTGAAACATTAAAATTTTGATTCACTTGGAAGCTTTTATTAAGCTATAATTAATAGTTAGAAAGAACTTTACTAGACATTTGGCATGAATTGAACCATTGCCTAATTATCATACTAAGAAAATTTTTAAATGAAGACTGGGGTGTTCAAACCATGCGAATAATATAAAATTCTATTTAAAATTAATTGTTATAGTATTGCTATATTAAGGCTGTCTAAAAGATATATAAACTGTAAACTATAAGCCTTAAATAGATAATTTTAAAACATTATCATATAGAGTTCTTTGTTAATTGTTCAATTTCACATATGACAAAATTTAAACCAGTCTATAGTTATCATGAGGTTATGTTTGTAGTAGTGCTTTGCTTGCATTATGGTTTTGATTTACTGGTTATTATAATCCAATGTATCTACTTAACTTGCAAATTCATTTTTATAAAACTCTCCAAGAATATTTAAAACAAAAGTTTGTGCCTCCCAAGGCACCAAGACTTCATGCTATGAAAATAGAATTAAGTGAAGAAAATAATTATTAAAGGATGTTGCTATAGTTGGCTACATAATTGTCATGGCTGGGAAGCAGTAGCTTGCACACTATTCAAAACAAAGTACAATGATATACTGTTAAAGATAAAAGAGGGTTTCTAGTCTACAAAGATAATTTTAAACACTACAAGGGAAAAAATAAAGAGTCTCAGAATACCTTTTTTATCTAACCGTGTTTTATTTATACATAATTGATGAGTAGTGGGGTTTTGGAATTGAATACAAATGTCCCTTACTAGTGAACAATACATACATGCCGCACTCTATCCTCCCATTGTATGTGTGGGCTATTTTAACACTGAGACCAGAAGTGTATTTTCAGAAAAGAAGCCTCTTAACGCTCTGACAAAGGTAAGTAACAATGCCATCAAAGCCTTTTTGATGGGGATGAGCAAATAGGTTGGTGAACATATAACATAACTTGATCAATCTCCTTTGAACCTATGCTTAAGTCTATTCAGCATCACAGACAGGTTATGAAGTGTTCTTTAGTTAGCTTTTGTGGTAATATATTTTATATTTAATAAAAGTAGTCTGAAATATCAGAGAACAGAGTCACCCACTGAGCCAAGCCATGAAGTTAGGAAATGTTGGCCCATACATTTAATTCCATCACTCTGGAGGATTTCCATGAGTTCAAGACTAAACAGAACCAGGTGGTTGTGTAACACACCTTTACTCCTAGCATAGG
The DNA here is from genome assembly GCA_033318265.1 of Phyllotis vaccarum. Taxonomy (NCBI): domain Eukaryota; kingdom Metazoa; phylum Chordata; class Mammalia; order Rodentia; family Cricetidae; genus Phyllotis; species Phyllotis vaccarum. The sequence goes on from JARWLC010000002.1 coordinate 81,580,818, forward strand.
AAAGTTGATCCAGGAATTGAAATAACTGAGTGGGAAAAGAAAGATAAGGCGGGAGAAAGCAGAAGTTCTTCTTCTCCTTTTGACTGTGCACCCAGTCAGTCTGAAAACTCCTGGACATAGGACCTAACTTGAGGAGTTTGCTGAGTAAGAATTGTCTGTTGTTTGTTCTCTGTCTCTCTGATATTTTAGCTTTCCCCGATATCTGGGTTTGAATTTTATTATAATACTAAATAGAATTCATGCTGTAAGCTTTAATTTTAAAACTGACAGAGGCTAGAGTCACTGGCAAAGGGAGTTTCAGTTAAGAAATTTACCATATAAGAATGGCCCATCTGACTTCCACATGATTACCATAGCATGCCTATGGGGATTTATCTTGACTTGGTAAATGATATGAGAGGACCCATTCCACTGTGGGTGGCATCATTCTGTTGTCAGGTTGTCCTGGGATGTATAAGAAGCTAAGCATGAATCAATGAGCAAGGCATCAAAAAGTATTCCTCCATGACTTCTACCATTCTTCATCTGTTCATTCTATAGTTAGAAGTAATACTTTATAAAATAGTAAGGAAGAGGCCTGTAGTATATCTTAGGTTCCTGTCCTGAATTCTCCACAATGATGAGTTGTAATCTGTAAGTTGAAATAAATTCTTTTTTCTCCCCTATGTTGCCTTTAGTCATAATGTTATACGACTGTAACAGAAAGAAACTGAGAAGACTGTGTGAATCTTGTGTTCAAACTTTTCAAATCTATTTCTCTGGTTCACAAATATCTCCAATGTGTGTTTGCACAGGACTCACACTATCACTTTTTACTGACATCACCCAAATAGGCTATCCCAGTTTCCTTTGTAAATCATTGTTCTGAGAAAAACAAATAAAACCACAATATTTGTTCAAAATATAAGGCCCAGTAATCAAATTAAACTCCTATTTTCTCACACTGAAGTTTGTGTTATTCTACCTACGTTGAGGTTACATGAGATTTACATACAACTAGACTTATTATTACACATTATAATCTCTAGACAGAAAGCATCATATCCATCTCTGAATATTGATTATGTTCAGAGTCTGTTTTTAAAAATTTAAAACAACTGTTTTATAAATATACCCTGATCTGAAACCACTCAAGTTATAGATAGTAAATATAATTTTTAAAATGCCTATTATATGCAAATTTTTGTTCATGTCTCCAGGAGTAAAAATACATATATTTATGAATAAACTATTCTATCAATGATTCTATTTGTTGGGACTTAAAGACAATTATATAATTTTCTTGTCATTGAAATTTTGCCATTAGTTGTTATATGAAAATATTTTCACTGGGTACACAATATCTACCCATTGTACCTTAGCTCAAAACCTTATGCACAAAGGTCATGTTTTAATTAAAGAAATGTCTACTTGGTTTTTTTTTTTTCAGTATCATAGAACATATTTAATGTGCAGTGAAACCCTTGCATTCAATAGAGAACTTTCCCCCTAAAATTTATACTGTACAAGAAGATAAGAGGTGGAGGGAAAAACAAATATAAAGGAGGGTGGAAATATAAGAGAAATTATGTGAGAAGTTTAAACTTAAACCATTTAAGGACTCAATTACATGAGCAATTGTTTTTTATAATTGAATTAGACAGAAAATCCATTTCAGCTATTTACTTTGAAAAATCAGAGTTGTTTGGAGTGGATGTGACATGCTGAGCTGACTGACCTTGGGATTTCTTGCCCTTTGGGAGGAGGGGATGGGAGAATGGAAAAGGGGGAGGCTGAAGGCTGACTGGGAGGGATTGGGAGGATAGAAGGGATGGCGAGTAGGGGGATACATAGATATAAAAGACATTTTTATAAAATAAATGAAAAAAGAAAATCCATTTCTGATGATGTGATCCTTAGTTTAAGACGTAATTAAGATTAAAAGGCAAAACAATATTCCCAGATAGAGAGGCAACATCAACTATTTTAGGGCTTCTGGGGCAAGAATGTTAGAGACACCTCATGAGAGAAAAGGGAGCCTCCATGAGTTGGGATGGCAGTTAGTTGCAGCTCTGGTACTGTATTTAAGGCAACTTAAATACAGTCTCAGCCACATCAAAGCCACTGTTGTTCCAGAAAGCAAATCCTAGAAATAACTCATAATTTTAAAAATGTATGCAATCCTAGTCGTATGGTAGAATGCCACTTCATCATTCTCTTCCTATGGAGGATAAGTTACTTTTATGTCTATTCTGTATTGTACACCTGCCATCAAGACACTGAGTACCCATTCTGATTGCTATTAGAATGACTGCGTCATATCACCATGCTACTCTTATTTTCTACAAGCCTGAAACACATTTTTAAACATCGATATTCTATACTGTCCAAATAAAAAAAGACTGGAAATTTTATAGGGGTATATTTTACACTCATTCTATTTTCTAACTAATAAAATGCATTGTTAATATCCATGTGTGTCTAACTTATAAATTAAACTTTAATCTTGCATGCAAACATTAAGGAAAACACAATCAATGTAGCTTCAGCCATATGCTGAATGTCTTTGAATGTGTACCCTACAGATAAGGAAAAACCACTTTTGACATAAAAAGTGCTATTGATGGCAAAATTATAGACTTGTTAACATTTCAAAAATAAAAGGGAATTCAACTGTCAAATACTGTTGAAAATCAAATAGTCAAAATTATTTGAATAGATTTATCCTGCCCAAAGGCTTACAAATGGCCTAGAGGGATAAAGGAAAAAACCTCAGAACAATTAATTATTGGGGAAACAAAAATCAAACCTAGAAAATAACATAATGTATTTACCAAGAACATAAAATCTTTAAAAGACACATGTACTGGTGAGTATGGAGAACAATTCATTGCTGTTGGGTTTGCAAATAATGAGGTTATTTTAGTTGAGAACTTTTTTTCATTTCTCAGAAAAAGTTATAAAGTATGTACTATCAATTCAGCTTCTGGGAATATACCTTACCCCACCCCACCCCACAAAAAGTCTGTAAAGAATTAATTTACAGTTCCTGAAAATAGAAGCATTTGTCTGACTGTAAATAGATAAATGAGACACACTAATTATCATGTGAATTAAAAGAAAAAAGGAATGTAGTTATGATATTAGTTTTGGAATGGAGGCATCATGCTAATTTTTAAAAAGCCACAAGAGACGATACGTTGTGTGATTGTATTCATAAGAAATATCGAAAATAGGCAAATCTACACAAAGTTGGGTAGCTAGTACGATGGACCAAGCAAAGGGCTACTTTGAAATTATTATGAGTAGCAGGTAACATCTGTCTGAAACTATTGAAAGTTTTTTTCTGAAATTCAATAGTTCTAATGTCATTGGCCTAGCTAAAAGTGCACAAGTGACTCTGTTTATACTTTAAAAGGATAACTTTCATCAGTTGCCTGTCAACAAAGTTGTAATTTTATAAATATATCTTGGGAAATGTATCAAAATTATTCAAGAGAGTCTCTTGATTTAAGGGAAAAATATTACTCATTTGAACACATATGTACTAACTGGACAAAGTGTGTCCTTAAAGGAAGTTTGTATCATTAAATGCTTTATTGGAAGATGAAAATTCTGGCAAGAATGTGGGGGGGGTGGAACACTCACCCTCCTTTGATGGAAAGAATACCTAAAAGTAAAATATGTGAGCCTAGGTGGGTAAAGGCCAGGAAACTAGGTACACATAGTTAACAGTTATTCATTTGTTTTCTTGATGATAGCCATTCTGACTAGGGTAAGGTGGACTCTAAAAATATTCTCAACTTTGCATTTCTATAATGGCTAAGTATTTTGAACACTTACGAAAATATTTATTGGTCAATTTGAGAACTTAATATTCATTGTCTTATTTATTAATTAGAAGTTTTAATTTTGGGAGTTAATTTGTACATTTCTTTATATATTCTAGAATCAAAAATTTTCTCCCTTTCTGCAAAAGTTCATTTTGTTGATATTTCTTTGCTTTAGGAAAGATGTATATTTCAGTTTCCAGCATTTTACAGTGTAATTATAAGTGTGTTTGGTTTGTTGAGACTCTTCTCTATGAGTTAAACTTTAAAGAATTGGCATTGCACACTGGTGTTCTTTTTAACCTATTCTGATTTAAGACAAGTCTTAGGTACAAAGCTTTTCATTAATCTATTGCTTGACACGCAAAAGAAACAAAATTTATGACGGATCGGGGAAGGGAGGATGAAAGGAGGAAGGAGTGAGGGATGAAAGGAGGGAGGAAGGGGGAGAGGGAGGAAGTGAGGGATGGAAGGAGGGAGCAAGGGGGAGAGGGAGTAAGTAAGGGAAAGTAGAAAGGTGAAAAGAATGATGGGAGAAAGAGGGAAGGGAGTGAAGCAGGCCAGCAAAAGACGAGCTATGTCTTAAGGCATGAGAAAAGATATTGCTATAGTAAATGTGTAACTAAGTCCAAGTTACAGCTTCATACAATGTAGTGTCAGTCAATGACTACCTAGTACAAAGTAGGTAGTATTTTCATATATGCTAAAAATCTGCATTTAATTTACTATTATTTCTGTAAAGTCAGTGCATATCATTCTTTCTTAAGTTTATGTGATTGATGCTGTTAGGTATATCAAATATTCTTTTAGTGAACATTTACTTTGCAAAAGTCAGTAGTGTATTGGTCCAGGGCTCTGGAGGAACACACATTCAATTCAGTGGTGATGGCAGGGAAATTGGAAGCATAAGAGACTTGATACTTTTATTTAAAAATGATACCCTCAAATCTCATGTTGAAAGTAGGAAAACTTGACAAAATTCCCCCATTACCACATATATTTCATTGTACTTTGATTTGTATGATGCTATAGGATTGTGAAGCATTATTTCCTTATGCTTTTAGTACTATTAGCAATGTTGGCAATAACTCTGACGAAAGTATTTTTAGTGTTGTAGTCATAGTCATTGACTGCTCACTCAATACAAATATCAACTCATTGGGGCTCATCAGGAGCCTACTCTGTAGAAGGTCATTAAACCAAACGCTTTCATTGCTCTAATTTGTCATATTGATATCATCTCCCCACAGATGTTTAATTTACTTTTGTTTTAGTATCCAAAACATACTCACTTTCTAAAATTACTGACATTTCTACTATGTTACAGAGAGGTTTTTTGGTCTCGGGCGGCCAGAGGTCTAGATCTATAGACTTGTCACTTTAAGCTCTTTATCTGCCCACAGCTGTTTAGGCCTTAAAATGACTCAGAAGCTTATATTAAGTTTATGTTGTTCCTCCTATGGCTTAGGCACATTGTTAGTTTTGTTTTTTTTGTTTTTGTTTTTGTTTTTTTTATCTTAACTTAAAACATTTTTATTAGTCTGTCTGCCACATGGCCCATGGCTAACCTGTGTTCCTTACATGCTTCTTCTTTGGTGGCTGGCTCAGTCTGTCTGACTACGCCCTTCCTTTCCTACCTATTGTAATTCCCCACCTACTTCTTCTATGGTGCCTGTCATGGGCCAAAACAGCTCCTTTATTTAAAGATTTATATTCACAATGTATAAAACAACATTCCCACATCATTACTAGATTATTTTCTAACCAAGTTTATATTTATCTGGACTCTTTTATAAAATAGAGCTGTTGATCCACTAATTACAACTATATTTTTCCATTCCAGTGATTAAAATTATGGGGGACATATGTTTGTTCTTTTCTCAGTCATCCCCATTAGGGTTTGGCCTTAGTTTTCCTTCCATTAGCAAACAAATAGAAATGTTTCCAGTGTGAAAGGATTCCTTCTTGTGAAACCTGTTAACCCATAGGAGACCCTCACTTCTAGAGGTGGATTAACTTTGAAGTTATCTTTTCAAAACCGGTAAGTCAGGCTCCCTCAGTTGATCTACTGAGGCAGTCACTTCGTAAGTATTAGCAAGGATTGTTGAATTTGAGCACTACAGATGGTAGTTTAGTGTTAAGTAAAACATCAGACTTCTGTAAGGATTCCTAACTAGCACATCCTATGAACATCTTCACTTGTCTTTTGATAGCAGACACAACATGCAACTTAGATGATTCACTACAGAAAATCTGTTTCTATATAAAACAGCTTGTTCCAAACACAGAAAAGAAAACTCATTCTAAGTATGTCTCAAATTTGAATACTATTAATGAGTTCAGTATATGGTATTTTTTTCTATTAATAATTTATGTTGTCACAGAAATTTCTTCAGTCTTTTTACATCTCTGCTTTAATTTCCGTTTCATTAGTATATTCACAGTACTCAAAGAAAACCATGCCCTTTGGTTTTGTTTGGAAGTCATGGTGCTATGCTTTCTCTGGCTACTTTAGAGAGAAAGGGGCAACTGGCCTTACACTCTTTACATATTAACCCTCCATGCAAAAACTGAGAACGCCTTTCTTCCCATCAGGATTAGAATGCTTGTTTCTTTCCTTAGAGATTTTAGTTCTTATTTGTTTCATCAAAGACATTATTTTGACCTCTCTTATTTTCTATTGTTCTAAAGACAGCCTTAAGATTTGTTGTCATATCTTGCAAAAGAGTTTTGAAAACAAATGTAGTCTTCTTATCTAGGAATATTTATCCTCATATAAATTTTTTCTTTTAAAGCATATATGGAGATCAAGATTATTTAGTAAAGTCAATAAATCTTTTAGAGTGATTAAAAGTATTCTAGCATCTTATTTGTACTCCTAAAACAGAATTAAATTTCCATTAAAGATAGAGAAATCTATTGTTCAGGAAAATGTGTTTTGTCACTAAGCTGATGCTTGCTGTCACCTACATACAATTACTCAAATGTGTTGCATTTGGAGAAGTAGCAGCAAAGGTGTCAGCACCTAAGCTGCAAACTACTCAAAGAAAACTATTCATTTAAAAACAATTGTACCCAAACACAAAAAAACCATAGGAGACAAAAATGTCTAGACCACTTATCATGCCTCTACAACAGCTACATGACTGGCTACTGTTTTTAATTTTCTAAAACAAAAGTGTATTTTAGATTCTATAAGTAAAGTATATCTACTTAAGAAGCTCTAAGGATAATTATATACAATTCAATCTTCACAAAAGACCTTAAGTATCATCATTACTCTCATTTTATTTGTAGATGAACATGTACAAAGGGGGCAAGGAAATGATATAAAGTCACAAAGTCAAACCTAATATTATTCCTGAAAATTGTTTTCAATATGTACTTTGACTCTGACATCATTTTAACTGTGTTATGAGGTTAAAAAGGACCAGGAAACTCACTTATGAGTACATATGTGCAAGTGTATACAGAGAGGATTGAAATGTGGGACAATGACTGAAATATGAGCAAGACATCCATGCTTCATGTGGGTACCATCCAATGGGCTCAGTTCCAGGATGGGAGAAAGAGAAAGAGGGAGTCAACCCCAGATATGCATGCATATTTCATTCTTTCTGAGTAAGCCAATAATGCAGTGAGCCTATCCCCTGCTGTCTTCACACTCTGTTTTCTTCCTTCGGATTTTAACACATACTCAATACAAGTGATGTTCCAGAGAGTGCCTAAGCCTTTACCACTGGATTGTTGGAGCTTCAAAATGCTTATATTGAACAGCTACCAGCATCTTTGTCTGATATATATTCCAATGTATAGTCATGTACAAATTCACTCACTCCTGTTATGCTGTCTTTCTATAAAACCTATACTAATGAAAATGGAAAAAAGAAAGGTTTTTGTCTTTCTAAATATTCTATTTTAAATTTCAACATAAAACAAAGAATGAATTTCAGTTTCCATTGTTCTTAATGCCTTCCTAACTCCATCCAAATCATAAAATTTTCTTCAATCTTTATGAACACATAGGTATGTTTGTCCAAAAACCATCTTGGTAATTTTCCTCCTTGAGGCTTATTCTGATATCTTTTGGTAATTTCTAGTGGACAGCTATGTAAAAACAATACGTTCCTAGTCTGTAGCCTTTTTAATTTGATTTTGAATTATGAAATAGAATGATTATTTTAAAATTTTAATTTTCAAATATTTCATGTAAAACTGGCCATCACAATACCAATAGACTCGATTCACCTATAAAAAAAGACACACCCTTATATGATGGATACAAAACCAGAATCCATCCTTCTTTTGTATACAAGAGACACACCTCAACTACAAAGACAGACACAGACTCAGAATAAAGGTTTGGGAAAGACTTTCTAAACAAATGGTCCTAAGAAACAAGCTAGTATAGCCATCCTAATATCTAAGAAAATAGACTTCAAAGTAAAATCAATCAAAAGAGACCAGTATGAACATTAATTATTCATCTCCAAAAAATCCACCAAAATGAAATCTCAATCCTGAACATTTATGCCCCCCCCAACACAAGAGCACTTACATATGTAAAAGAAATACTACTAAAACTTAAGCCTCACATCAAATGCCACACATTAATAGTGGGAAAATTAAATACCCCACTTCATACCTGGACAGATCAATCATATAGAAACTCAACAGAGAAGGGATCTAACAGATGATATGACCCAAATGGACTTAATATACAGAACCTTCTACCCAAACACAAGGGAATATTTCTCAGCATCTCATGAAACTTTCTCTAAATTTGACCATACAATGGGACATAAAGCAAATATCAATAGATACAAAAAAATAAGAATAACTCCTTGTATTATGTCAGACCACCATGGACTAGAGCTAGAGTTCAACAACAGCAAAAATCACAGAAAGCCTACAAATTTATGGAAACTGAACATCTCTCAATTGAACCATCTCTGGGTCAAGGAAGAAGTTAAGAAAGAAATCAAAGACTTCCTAGAACTCAATGAAAAAAATCCACAACATACCCAAACTTAGGGGACACAATGAAAGCAGTGTTAAGAGGAAAACTCATAGCACTAGTTGCCTATATGAAAAACCTAGAGAAATCTCACACAAGAGGGTATATAATCTTATGTTGAGGTCTTTATCTATTTGGAGTTTAGTTTTGTGCACAGCAAGAGATATAGGTCTATTTTTATTATTCAAAATAGAACCATCTAGTTTGACCAGTAACACTGGCTGAAGATGCTGTCTTTTCTACAATGTATATTTTTGATTCTTCATCAAAAATTAAGATATGCTCATAGGTTTGTGGATTTATATCTAGTTCTTCAATTCTATTACATTAATCAATATGGCTGATCTTGTGTGAAGTTTATGATTTCTATTACTATAGCTCTGTAGTACATCTTAAAATATGGGAAGTCAATACATCTAATACTTCTTTCATTGTTCAAGATTTTTTTAGCTACCTTTTGTGTTTTTATTGTGTATTTGTTTCGGTTATGTGTGTGTATTGTGTGTGTGTGTGCTTTGATATGATATTGAAGATTGTTTTCTTCAATTTCTGCAAAGAATTGTATTAGAATTTTGAAATCTAGTTAAGTGTGTAGATTTCTTATGAAAGATGACAATTTTCATAATATTAGTTACCCATGAGTATGGAAGATCTTTCTGTCTTCTGATAAAGACAAATATTGAATATTTTTGTCTTGTATGTATAAATTAGCTTTCAAGCCTCTGATATCTATGCTATAACCAAAATAATTAAAGACTGATATCTAGCAAGGGTCCAAGGAGAAGGACGGATTTCTCAAAGAGTAGAAATTAGAATGTAGTATTGTAGAGAGATAAAGGACAAGTTGAATAGAATTAAACAGACAGAGGGATTGTTGAGAAGGGTAAAGAAGGGCCGACTAATGCTAGAGGCTATTTGAGAAGACATATAATAGCCTGCTATATTAGAAACTCCCTAAAGTTTGTAAATATGCAAAATGAATATAAATAGAGATACCAAAAATAGGAGCAACTATACTCCGAGTGGCAACCAAGCAAAAATTGTATGTCAAGAATGGGTTGCATCTTGTTGGGTCATTGGCCAATACAACACCCCCAAATCAAAGGCTATTGCCAAGGCTATCATTTGTTATCTACAGACAAATGGTAAGCCCCTATTGCTGAAAATAACACTCACTTAAATTATTGGACATGAATATGACCAGCTAGTGCCTAACTAGAACTCCACCCCTGTAATCAGAAGTTTTCCTGGGATAGCCCAGTCCCAATCATCAAGCTCAGATAAATTTTAAATACTTAACCAATAACTCAGGCATGTTACTCGCTCTTAGATTTAAATTAATCCATATTTCTATTTATGCTTTGCCACATGGATTATGGCTTCATAATTTTCTTTTTTATTTAAGAAAAATGTTCATTTATTTTACATGCCAACCATGGATCCTATTCTCACCCTCTTTCTGCTTCCCATCAGCCTTTCCCCAAGCTTACCCCCATTTCTTCCTCCAAAACTGTAAGGCCTTTTATGGACAAAGAAAAGCCTGATACATTCAGTTGAGGTAGATCCAGGATCCTTCTTACTTCACTAAGGCTGTGGAAGTTGGTACACCATAGGTAATGGGCTCCAAAAAGCCAGCTCATGCAATAGGGAGAGATCCTGATCCCACTACCATGAGCCCTTTAAAGATACAAAGCTACACAAACTGTCTCCTATATGCAGAGGACCTATTGGCTCCACAGGTTCATAAACTGGCCTACATTGGTAATCAGTTTTGTGACCTCTAACTGTCATCATAGAGCCTTCATCATTATTCTTGATACTGGAGGGAACTTTGTACACTACCCGAGTATAAAGATAATATCATCTACCCACAAACCATGTGACCGACAATAGCTACCTTCTTGTAAGCTATACTAGTGCAATAGTGATACAAATATTATGGGAATAACCAACCAATACTGATTGAATTTAAGACCCACTACATGAAATGGAACCCACACCTGATATTGCTAATGTGGCCAAGAACCTGAGACTGGAAAGGATTTCAAGAGATTAAGGAAAAATCTAAAACTTATATCCTTCAAAAAGAACATAGTGATAATGACTCCTAATGACATACTGACATGCCCGTAGTTCAATGCCTCATTTCCCAAATTGGAAAAGCTTCTTTTGCAGTGGAATGTAATTATCATGGAGACCCGCAACTGAACAAATGTACAGAGCATGGAGATTATATGAGGTATACTTATCAAATCCCTCTTCTCAAAGCTCAAAGATCTATATAAAAGAGGAGGCAGAAAGATTGTAAGAGCCAGAGAACATATATGACTTCAAATGAGCAGAATCTTCCAAATACAAGAGTAATATGCATATAAACTCACAGAGATTTTGGTAACATGCATAAGACTGGCTCATGTTCTACTCAAGTGAGGTCCCAGCACCAATAGAAGATTGTAGATTTAGACCCTCACCCTTAACTAAGAAGCTATTTGCAACTGATACCTTCTGGCAAAAGAAAAATTAGAATTTTTTTTTCTCCAATGGAATATCACTGGGCATATCAATCACACTCCCGAGCAAACTCATACCCAAATGTAGTTGGCCAACATAAAACAAAATCAATGGGTAATTTTTTTGAACATTTGTTCTTTTATTTTGTTTTGGTAATTCTGTCATATTGGTCTTTGTCTTAATATTTTGGTTTTCACTTTTGTTTTTCTATGAAAGTTTTCTGTTTTGGTTGCTTCTTGTGAGATTTTCTTTTGTTTTTGTTTCTTATTTGTGATTTTTTTTTTTTAAAGAGAGAAAACTACATAGCTAGGGAGGTAGAAAGAATGTATAAGAAGTTGGAGGAACATGATCAAAATATGTTGTGTGAAATCAAATTTTTGATTGAAAAATAAAAATAAATGAAACTTAAAAAATGTAAAAGATAAACATGTTTTCTATGCTTCCTCCTCTTTTACATGCAACTCATACAACAAAGGCTATTATTTATGTCTGCACAACAGGTTACTACAACGCAGAAACTTAGGAAACGCACATCTCTTAGACTGTCAATAGTGTGTACCAGGATTTCTAGCATGATTTTACAAGGTCCTCAACTGGGTTCTCACAAGGATGTAATGTATGTATCAACTAGTGAAGTCCTCATCTGGAACTATGAAAGATTAAAAACACACTTCTAAGTTAAGTTCATTTGGGTACACGTTGTTACCTGCACAATACAAAGCAATTTAATTCTTCCTCACAAGACTCATTCAATCACTTTCTTCACTACTTCTCATCTCTTAAATTTCAAAATGAGGGATGGAAAATTAGAAAAATGGCTTTTCTCAACCCTGTTTCTTTTTAAGCTATGCACAAAGCACCCAGGCCACAGGATTTACTTGGTAGAGGAATACCAAAAAGAAGCATTCTGGGCTCTCTGTCTCTGTGGCTCATATGAACATCTTTTAGCAGCATATCTATAGGCTAAATTTTATCACTTCAAATTACTTTACTGTAAGTAAGAAAATGAGCACACAAGAAACAATGATAGTACAAAGTGTGAAAGACAATTCAGGGAACTCCATGAACACTGGCTTGGGTGGATCAATAATTTACAATAGATATAATACTTAAAAGAAGATATTAAGAATATAATAATAAATTAAAAATAAATTATTTAAAATGACAGTGAGAACTGATTTTCTTAACAGACACTAAAACTGAAGAATGAGTACTTGAATTAAGAGCATAGTGATTGCTTGAAGAAAATTAAAGGATATTTAGAGAGATGGAAGGCACACAACTGAAGCTTACATACAAGGAGATAGGAGAGAAAATGTCAACAGTCAGACATCAGAACCTGAACCATAGAAAGACTTTATTCAATATGCTCTTTATGGAAGATCATATTCAGGACAAAAGAATGAGGTTACATAGATTTTGTTAACATTAAACAAGAATAACAGTGAAGAAACGAGCACAGGGTAGATTGTTGGCTTACTTGTTTAAAAATCCATCTACCATATGGATCCTGGGGATCAAACTCAGGCCACCAGGATTAGTAGAAAGCCCTATCAGTGGGCCATTCATTGACCCCATGTCTTGTTTTACATAATCTGTTCATGTACCCATTTCTTCTAGTTAACAAAAAATTACTTCTTTAAAAAAATAAGTTATTTATTTTGTGTTCCACAGTTTATCTGAAGTTTTCATAATCTGCCAAAAAATCCTAACATATATATTATACTCGTTATTCTCAGTCAGTTAGTTTTTAGCCTACCTCTTCCAATTCTGCCACTCTTGTACTTGCTCTCTGGCAGTATGATGTTCAGACTTCCATTTAACTTCAGATAGTTGCTTCGGCACTTGCTTGCCTAGCTGCATAGCTGTCCTGTAGTGAGCTTTAGGGCTGCCCTACTCTGCTGTAATTCCTGCAGATCTTCTGTCCTCTTACACTGGAAGATCCTGACAAACTTGATCAGAGGAGAGACTCAGTCTTCCACTCCTTATGTGTCTGTATGCTGAAACTGATCTTTAGAAAAGTATTAATTTGCAGGCTAAATATGGGGGAAAATAAAAGGGATGGGAGAGCAGGAAGCATGGCAAGACAGACTACTAAAATATTGGGGTGGCACACTGTCAGGGAATGTAAGAAGGCCCTCCCTTTATAGACTCATTCATAAAACAGAATCTGCACATACAGTTCAAGACTTTCTAGAGAAAATCCAAGAGAGTGGCCTAGTCTGATTTTCAAATGTTCAGGGCTCTCTATGCTGTAGATGAGGACATAGGTCTAGACTTACCTTTTCCATTAACTTTGTGTTTGAAGTTCCCACATCGCCACCATCTTTCTGAGCCAATTAACCATAACTTTATTGTGCCTCCTGGTGGGGTTATTCAAGATGTGCTAAACGGTTTAATTAAAATCTGTACTCTCCCTAATGCCCATTTGGAGGAATACCTTTCTCAACATAGCAATTAAATATATAACAATTCATTACCCAGAAAGAGAAAAAAGAATCACCAATTATCCCCTTAAGATAAACAACTCAACTTCCAATGATCTCATTTAAAATCTTACAATAAGAAAACTAAAGTTTTTCCTCTTTCTAAAACTGTACTGATCAAATTAATCAAACAAAATGGGGAATTTTAATATTTTATAGTGAAAATTGTCTTGAGAATACTATAGGAACAGAAGGGAAATTATACCATGACAAATTTAGTGATACTGCCAATAGGAAAGTCAGTAAGTTCGTGGAGAGGGAGGGCACTATTGAAGAGTCCATATTCAGGCCAACAGGAGCAGGTATTCTACTCACCTCATTGCAAGAGGTGTTAAACACCTTGTGGAGCTTAATCCTATTCCTATTAATAAAGATGATAGAGGGATGGACAGATGGCTCAATGGTTAATAGCATTTGTTGTTCTGATAAAGGACTCAGGCTTCATTCCCAGCACTCACATGGAAATTCACAATTGTCCATATTTCCTATCCCAAGAAATTTAATGCCCTCTTCTGATATCTGTGGATTCCAGACATGTTCATGGCTCACATGGGTCACAGACATACAAGCAAAAATAATATACAGGGAATATAAATCTTTTATTAAAAGGATAATAATAATAATTTGAGAAGTCTAAAAAGTTATTCCAATCACTAAGCTATTGAGAAGTAGTATAGCATTTCAGTCCATGTTTATAATAACAGGCCAAAAAACCAGGGGTGGGATATTATGTTTGCGATAAATGCTGAGATAGCCCATTCATACATATTGGGTATTGGTTGGATTCTTAGACCTTTATTAAATAAAGGCCTAACACAAACTGCTGTGATGCATTTGAAAGTTCAATATATGCAGCTTTCATTTGGTTTAATGTAGACTGTCAGAGAGCACCTAAACAGCTAATCATTTCTGTTAGGTGCACTGTAGAGAGAGAGAGATGAAGATATGATCTAGAATTTCTTCCAATATTAAGTTCACTATAATTGAAAAGAAAACATTAAATTTTAGCTATAGCTAAACTTAAATGGTAAAAAAAATATTCACCAAAAATTGAGTCATCTCTGTATTTCCTAAGTTTATGCAATGATAGAAAATTATTTGAAAATGGTATTCTAAATATAGTTATTTATCTATAACTGTTCTGGGATTCTCCACTTTTTTTATTCCCTAAGGTAATAAAGCAATCCTTGCATCCAGGAAAATGCATTCTCTTCACAGGAGAAAGGAATAAAGGCTCGGATTTGCCTTTTCAAGTTATTCTATCTGAAAGTATATTTTTAACAGACAGGGCTTATACAAGAGCCTTACTTTTAATCCAGCAATATATTAGATTGCATAAATAGCTGGTTTTTAAATTAGACAGTAGAAGATGTTGGAAAATAGACAGAGTAGACATAGATGTTGCCGTGCTGGTGTCATCTTGGAAACAGATTTGTTTCTACAACGGATGAGCATGGACTCAGAATGATTGAGGAGAGACTGAATTTACAAATTCTGGGGCATCAGGAAGGAAAAACAGTCAGGTATGGCCTTGTTAGGGTTCTCTGAACAAGTTCACTCTCTGAAAAAGAAATTTAGAATATTTTACTTGAAGTGGCAAGTATTATTTGAGCAAGAACATAGAGAACTCTCCCAGTAGTAGACAAAGGCACCAGCTTTGCTTGGTGGGCTGCTTTCAAATCACACAACAATGATAGATCATGAAAATGACTAGAAATAATATTTCTTTATAAACTGTCACCAGTTTCTACCAAAATTACTGAAAGATCTTTCCTTTACTCTCAACCACCAGGACTTCCTTCCTTTCTTTCTTTTTTTAATTTTTAAATCTTTTTGCACAGCTGTATTGTGCGAAACAATTAGAAATCAGATAATCATCCCAAGAAAAGATTTCATTCCTTTTATATTTTAAAACCACCCCATTCTAAATAGTTAATTATAAATTTCAAGCATTAAAAGAAAAGGCTTCACAGCCTGTTCTGAAAGCACTGAAGAGATTGCTTCCAGGAAAATGCCTCATCTGGTACCATAAAATCCAGCGATGATGATGATAGTCCAGCTGCTCAGTAAGGATCACTCACCCTTTATGGACTCCCAGAAGCTTCCATGCCACATAAAGAAATTCATATTTTTATTGCTTTGCATTCTGTCAGCATGAAGAAGAATTTACATTTCTTAATTGGATTTCTTTCTCTAAGCTCCAGAAATTACAGCTATCTCATTGGACTTCATTGCCTGGCAGCCCCCAAAAAGCAATTGTACAAGTTATTTACAAAATGGAGTATAAAACAAAAATTTTTAGTAAAGTCCAAGGACTACTTACAGTAGAGTTGCATAAGATACACTGAAAATCCAGAGCTTGAGACAGCACCTCTCCTGCAGAAGAATAATTTTCAAAGCATGACTAAGGGATCTGCATTTCAATTAGTTTTATGATAATTTTAATAGAACTATGGATACCAAAATCCATCTGATACAACTTTTAATTTTTGAACTTCTTGTTTTCCATTTGTTTTGATCAGTTTGTAATGGTAACATATTCCTGGACTGTTTAAAACCGAAAAGTACAGTTACAAAACATAGATAGACCTACAATTTATCTGCTTAAATTTTCAACTTTTTAATAAAGGTCTGAAGATATATATGTTAGTCATTATCTTTCAAGGAAACATGAACGACTTGCATAATTACAACGGTAGAGTTATTAGAGTGCTTTAGAAAATCATGGGCTGGATAGTGCCACAGTGTTTACCAGGAAGCTGGAGACCTAGAAGAACATTAGCTGCTCATTTCACAATGCTGAAAGTCACCGAGGAGCAGTGTGAAGACAGATGCAACTAGTTTGAGGTTGAAGGCCGAGGTGCTTACTAGAGAATCACAGATAACAGGTCCCATTTAAAAGCTGAAGAACTAGAATTTTGATGTCTGTGCATCATGACAGCAAGTGATAGAAATGCACCTTCCCTAGAAGAGATCAGTATACACACTTGGCAGGCTCCTTTATAAGAAGAGTCCAGTGCTCATGCTGGCAAGCTCTCTTACTTTTCATTCCATCTGTACCCAGCCTACCAGATGGCGATGACTATATTCAGGGGAAGTATTTTCTCACTTAGTTTACTGACCCATGTGCCAATAAATCTGAAAACACCTTCAGAGGCACACCCCAAAACTTCACCAATTTTATAGGCACCACTAAATCTAGTTAGCAATAAAACATATATATATATGTATATATATATTACAATATATATACTCCTATATATTATAAATAAAATATATATTCCTACATATTAGAGATACATCTCATACCTTCTCCATCATTCTGATACCTGGAAATATGTTTATCCATAATTCTATATTTTAAAATGAAATCCTATATACTTCAAAATGCCAGTGAAAGTGGACATTGTTGTTATCTATAATGGGGGGGGGGGTTCTGCAATGAAATGATGAAATCCAAGTTTGCCTATCAGTGTTAATTCAGAGTGTCTCATTTATTAATAATACTGTACCAGTTTAGGGTTGTGGAAATGTGTGTGAACAACTGAAATATAACTCTTGCTTTATACTCTAATTTAGATCTAGACTACAATTAAATAATCGAATAGTTATTGGGGCATTTGCTAGCTAAGTTGGAAAGTCCTAGCTCTTTGCTGATGACATCTTTCTCATCTATCACAAGAAACAAAGATGACTAAGAAAAACTTATATCAAGTGTTTTTATCTGTTAATCTGTAAGTTAGTTTACATTGATTTTCTCAGTTAATTCTAACTTTTAAAACATATTTTGCCTCCTCTCTCATATAAGGATACAGATATATTTCATAAATGAAATAAATTTCCTTCTGTTAAACTTGATAAGATAAAACTGGAATTAATTCAGAACTGTCTAATTGAAAAGGACATGATTTCTCCAGACATAGTGGAAAATAATCAAGTATCAGAAAAGATGACAAAAAAGCAAAATAGAGAAACATTTCTGTGATGGGTTTTATCAAAAATGGGAGCTTCAGAGAAACAATCACAGTGCCAGCAAAACAAAGAGTGATTACAGAGTCCGTGGTATGGAAAATCTCTCTTTTTATTGTATATACTGCAATGTTGTCCCCTGTAGTCAGCTGTTTCCTAAAAGAGTCCTACACTGGTGTTCTATTCTGGCATTAACCCCAAATAGCAATAGTGCCTTATTAACTTTCTGTCATCTATTAGTAGAGTAGAAGGAACAAAACATATCTGTTAGCCATTCATTTTTTGCAAACAAAGCTGCAATTATTTTGCAACAAAATTCATTTCCTGTGCGTATGTTGACTGTAGACATTTTAGTTTCTATCACAACATTGTCGCTAAATGTTTTCACTTAAACGTATCTCCTTTTCCCTAGCTAAAAGTAAGTGCCAGCGACTTAAACCTGGCATTTCCTTCAAATGTGTCTTCAAATATGTTTAATCTATTTAAGCATAAAAATTTTATAATGAAATGTAGAAGATTCTAAGACTGTCTGAGGCCATGAAATTTGCTGATATACTAAATAATGGCAAATTTAGGCATATGCTTCTTACTTCATTAAAATAGTATAGTTTCATAAAACAGTTTTCACCAGACTTTTAGAGTAGGTAGGAAGAGACAGAATAAAAAGTTATATAACAATTCTATCTAAACAAAAATTATATATTGTGTGAACTTTAGTGGCAACTGCATGGGTTTTTGTGGCCATTAATCCATCCCAGTGAGCCTTTACTGTTGTGTACTATGCTAATTGCCTTTTATAAAGACTACATCTTTTCTCCTCTGAACCCACATGGTGCTTTTGAACAAAGTTTCTATATTGACTGTTCTCAAAACTTAAATACGATGTGGTCTGTCAATAGTATCTGTGGTAGTCTGAATGAGAATTCTCTCATCGGCTTACATATTGGAATATTTGCCTCACAATTGGTAGAATTGTTTGGAAAGGATTATTAAAAAGCGTGAACTTTTTCTTTTCCTTAAATGTCCTAAAGGCATTTGAGATTCTTCTGTTGGAATTCTCTATACCCCATTTTTAAATTAGTTTGTTTGAGATTTGGATGTCTAATTTTTTGAGTTCTTTATATATTTTGGAGATCAGCCTTTTGTCAGATATGCGGTTGGTGAAGATATTTTCCCATTCTTTTATTATTAATAATTATTATTATTACTATTATTTAGAACTTTTTTTTAAGATATCCACCACCATTTCTTCTCTCTCCCCTCTTCCCAGTTATCCCCTAGTTTACCCTTACTTCATTCCTCAATCCACTCCCCAGAGACGGTAAGGACCCCCAGGGTAAGTCATTGCAGTCTGGCATATTCAGTTGAGCCAGGAACAAGCCCTTCCCCCAAGTACCAAGACTGAAGAAGGTGTTCGTCTCTAGACAATGGCCTCCAAAAAGCCAGTTCATGCTCTAGGAAAAAATCCTGGTATCACTGCCAGAGACCCCCAAAACTGCCCACGTCCTTTGACTGTCATCCACATTCAGAGGGCCTAGTTCAGTCTCCTGTAGGTTCCGAGGTTCAGAATCAGTGAGCTCCCAATAGCTCGGGTCACCTGTCTCTGTGGGTTTTCTCATCATGATCTTGACCCCTTTGCTCATATAATCTCTCTTACCTCTCTTTGATTAGACTGGGAGCTCTACCCAGTGCTTAGCTGTGGGTCTCTGCACCTGCTTCAGTCAGTTGCTGGATGAAGGTTCTATAATAATAGTGAAGGTGGTCATCAATTTGATTATAGGGAAAGGCCAGTGTAGACACCCTCTCCATTATTGCTTTGGATCTTAGTTGGGGTCATCATTCCCAGGTTCTTCTTTGTAACCTAGCTTCTCAGCAGTTGTGGATTATAGCCTGGTTATCCTTTGCTTTATGTCTAAAATTCATTTATGAGTGAGTACATACTATGTATGTATTTCTGGGCCTGTTTGTGTTACCTCACACAGGATGATTTTATCCATTTTTAAGCCTTTGCCTGCACATTTCATGATGTCTTTTACTCCATGGTGTAAATGCCGTTTTTGTCTTATTTACCATGTCCTTTGTCTTACATAAGCTTCTCAATTTTTAGGAGCACCATTTGTTGAAGATACTTTCTTTTTTTTTTATTTTATACAGAAATGCACTTTTTATAATGGAGAAGCAAATCTAAGGAAGGAAGTTCAAGTGAGAAGTCATTGTTGGGCTGATAATTCAGGTATTATAGAGTTCTTTAAAATGCAGAAATCTGGGCATGGATACTCATTTATCAGATAAAATCATGCTTTGTTTAAAATAGTTTTTTTCTCAAAGCAAAAAAATTGATAAACTTAATGTGAGCCTGCTGAACTTACTCTTTCAAAATACAGTAATCACCCCCCTTCAAACTTCTATATCCCAATCCTTATCCTCATTAGATTGTTACAAAGGACCAGAGAGAAGGGTGTGGTAACAATGTCCACTTGGAAAATAATGACATGACTATGGAAAAAATTGTTCTCAAATCCTTAAATAGAAAAGTTTCACCACCTGATCCATTGTGATCACTAAAACATAAAGTAGCTGAGATTCGTTTCTTTGAATAGTTTCTTTTTCCTAGGAGGCACAAATACCATTAGCACTTATAACCTTTACTATGTCATCAGAGGTTAATGTAACTGTAGGAAAAAGGGAGCTGTCTAGAGAACATGAAAAGAAGTAGATTGCCTGGCAAAGCTGATACAGTGTTACAAATAACTGTCCTCAGTTGCAGTTTTGAAAGTTTCATGGACATTTTAGGAGTGGAGTTATTGCACCTGTAATATTAGGAGTTGAACTTATAGAGAACACAAGGCATCATGGAGTACTACCACACAATTGTAGTTGTGTAGTAAGTGGAAGTAAACAGAGATCTGAGACCGCAGTAGGCAATAGCAGAAAAGACTTCAGCTGAATAGGGATGAGGGAAAGATGAGATACACTCATCCTACTTTCTGTCTACCTAGAAAGCCCCAGCTTGTTAAGGTCACATAGAGATTCTTTTCTAGCCTCCTCTACCTATTGGTACGAAATAACAATGAAATATGAATGTCCTTTATTCATTTGTTTTAGATATCACACAAACTTTCTCTAACCTCTCTGAAACTAAAACAGAAAGCAGAAAGGAAAAAGCAAGTACAATTTTTATAGAGGTATATACTTCATATTTTTGAACATTCATATTCCACTCAAATCAGGGTCAAAGTAGAATTTTCTTTGCTCTCTCTTGACTTAAAAGAGCAGAAAACAAAGGACAGAGCGAGCTCAGTATGATTTAAGATTCATTATCAGCTAAAATCTGAATCACCATAATTACACACAGTTCATAAGTGCAAATGGGCCCCATCTCTTTGCAGATTGAAAAGCCCAGTGATGAGTAATATTGCTGAGCTAAACATGCCTCTTTAATAAGCCACTCAAATCAACACTCCTGTTATCCCTTGACACATAGGCAAAAATTGTATCTGTCAGCCTAATAAAATCTCATTTGTTTTACCTGAAGTTCCTGTGAACCACCTGGTGCCTTTCTTTGCACTTCTTATTCCCTATTAACTTTTGCTTGGTAGAAATTAGGGTTTTAATATGGTCATTTTCCCCAACAGCTTACAATTATTAGGTCAATTCATGCATTTGTAAAAAGCAGTTTAATATAAAACTATTTGGAAAAGGCTAAAAATACCGAATGATATTAGCAATGCTAGATTGTCAAATTTAAACTATAATCAAACAACTGAGTTTTTACAATGACAATTTGTAGAAAATATTATGCAGTACTAGGTTATATTCATAAAATTCTTTTTCCAAAAGTCTCAACTGTGCTTAGCTAGGTGATGGTTAAATCTATTAACTTTTCAACAATACAATGCTACTTTATGTTGACATACAATCTCTACTTTGATTTCAATTCAGTGAGTACTTGGAAAACTAAATGTTGGGTAGAAATACTATCAATATTCTTACATTTAAATTATTTCCCCTTAAAAGTAAGATAGGTTTATCAATTATGAAATTGATTAAAGAAATTTTTTGAGCTACAAATATTATGTTTTTCTAATAGTGTTTTAAAAAGTGGTCAATATTATCTGAAAGAATAATAGTAATTTGTATCTTAGATGTATTATTTTTGTGTGAACTTGTTTTATGTTTCTTGAGAAAATCAGCCATAAAAAAACTCAAACAATGATTTCACTGAAGTGTACGTGAAGGGAGTAGGAAATGATAAAAACTTTTCCAAGTTCTGTTGACACACAAATGTAATAAAGTGGTCAACTATCAAATATAATCTGAACCCACTAAAATTTGCTTCCATATTCACTATTCTGTTTATTTTCATTTTTATGCTATGCTGCCCTATCTCATCTGGAAGTTTCATAGCGTGTGCATTACATCAGACTGGTATACAAAATATCCACTAGATTGGGAGGCATTGGTCATAAGTTCTCATTTCTTACCATTTTGGACACTGGGAAGATAATGATCAAGTTGATCACAGATTTGATCTCTGATAGAGGCCTGGTTCCTGCCATGCTTTTGGCTTCCTTTTCCACATAACTCTGCATGGCAGGAAGCAGAGAAACCAAACCTTATCTATCATTATCAGGCATGTATCCCAATCCTAAAACCAACACCTTTCCAACCTACCTATTTTCCACAGGTGCAACCTCCAAATACCATCATATTGAAAATAAGACTTTTGTAATGGAAATATGATACAAACATTCAACCCTCGTCTTTAACCACCACTAATATGACAATCAGGAAGTTATTACTGGCTGAAAATATAGACATATTTGGACTCCCTCTTCTCCAGCACATCTGTGACCATGACATTTTTGACAGCATTCTTGTATTATCACCTTCTATAATAGAATCCACACAAGCTTATTGTTTTTAAGACTATTCGTTGATGATACCAGGGGGTTGTGAGGGATGAGGGGAGGGGGAGCAGGGGGATACATTGATGGAGATGACATTTTTAATGAAAATAAAATAAATAAATAAAATCCTATTATACGGAAAGCAAAATCCCTGTCCATTTTCCTTCCATGGCCAACTTTTGTTTGTATACACATAGGATGAAAATAATGAAAGAATTTGATATTGGAATGTCCAGTATTTACTTTATCGATGGAAGTTGTAAGCATACTTTAATATATTTTATTTCTATCAAAATTTTGTAGATCTGATAGATTACTGTAGAGGTACTGTTTAGTAATTTCCTGGATAAATCCTGATTAATTAATTAATAACTAAATATTTACTATTCTGTGTATTTTGTACTAGATACATTATATGAATCATCTTATTTAATAAACAAGACAAATATAGGATACAGCTAAAATTGCACTACTTGAGAACTGAAGACTGAATATGGGCTTCTTATAGTCATTTACCAAATGCTCTGAACAAAATGGATGAGGTGCAAAATTTGACCCCTGTTTGAACACAGGCTTTATTAAATGTTTGAATTGTTTTAGGGAGGGGAGAAGTAAGGCTGTTTGTATGACCAATAACATTATTCACTGGTGTTCAAAGTTCTCAGTTGCACATGGATAGAATGAATGGCTTCAATGTTATTAAAGACAGTTGAGACTTTTATGATATTGTGAAAATTTACTATAAAGAATATATCAAGACTGCAATTTGCTTGTGTTTTGTTGATCTCTGTTCTTACAGGCTTTTTATAAGAATCCATAGAATAAGGTTCTTCCTTTGTGATTTAGGGTGTATAAAACCTGTAAGATGACTTTATTAAAGATGAAAGGAGATTATACTGTCTGATACCCAGCCCCAGGTCCTCTTTAGCTGCAGCCCACCCTTATCTTTCTAGGGTGCTTACAAAAAAAGTTCCTAGACAATTGTACTTCAGCTCCTCTGCTACTCTGTTGTATGATGGGCAGTAAATGTTAACATATCCTGCTAGATGAGGACATGGCTTAAAACACAAGCAGACAGTTAATTTTGGAAGCAAGTATATTGAGAATGTTAAGGTTTCAATTTTTTCTATGATCTTCTTGTATTTAAAGACCTGGCTGTAGTATTAATAAGTACATATCTAGTTCTCTTTCTCTTAAAATTTCTACAATTACTAAAATGAAAACCATGTGTATTGTTCAGCAGGTCACTGCTGCTGAGTGATCTGAGGAGGCCGAATATTTAGAAGGTAAGAATTCCCATGGAATAGTTTGAAGCTTTGGGTGTTTTCCCTAATATTATGGGTGAACTAGAAAACTCTGCAGTGTATCCTTTCAGGTTATCACATTATCATAACAAACTTGATAATGTTTTTCCTTTATATCTCGACCTCCTACAAGTCAATCCTTTCAGCTCTTACAAATTCAGCCCTCATGGACCAAGGAGATGGAGCCACAAGCAAAAGTTCTTTTTGATCCCTAGATTCACATGATGGAGATGGAGAACTAATCCTTACAAGTTGTTCTCCAACAATCCTACATGCATGTCAACTGACACATGCATCGTATCAACCAAGAAATACAAGAAAGAAAACATTTCCCTCAATGTAGGGAAGTGGCTCAATGGATAAATGCTAGAGATTGGACCCCTGGAACACACATATAACAAAAAGGTGTGGTGTTCATCTGTGATTTCAGGGTTCCTAAGGAGATATGGATGGCCATCCTAGTTTGCTTCCCATTGCTGTGATAAAACACTGACCAAAAGCAGCTTGGGGAAGACTTTTGTTTTGCTTTGTTTTGTTTTTTGCCTTAAACTTCTATATCATTGTTCATCTCTGAGAGAAGTCATGGCAGTCCAGAAAGAACCTGGAGATTAAACTGCAGCCATTAAAAGCACTGGAAAAGTTGAAGTAGAGACTGCAGAGAACACTATTTACTGTCTTCCTTCCTCTGGCTTCTTCAACTATTTGTCTTATATATCCCAGGCCCACCTATTTAGGAAAGGACATTCCATAGTACGTTTGTCCCTGCTTCATCAATCAGAAATTCTGAAAATGTTTCCATAGACACGTAGACAGGCTGATATGATGAAGGCAATTTCTCAACTGAGATATACTCTTCCTGGATGTCAGCCATTAATAAAAAAATAAGTGGAAAGACATGAGAATCTCTAAGCTCACAGACCAGCTAGCTTTGTCTGCTCAGGTCTGAACAATAGACTCTGCTTAAATCAAAGAAAATGAGGACTGAATGAGTTTCATGTATATACTCATGCATGTACATGCATACACACACATACACACACAGACACACACACACACACACCGACACACACCATATACACACATAAAATTAGTTCATTCTATTTACTTTAATTTCTAAGATTATTTTATGCAAATGAGCATAAATATCATGAAATAAAATTGACAACTAACACTATCTATAGACATTATGAGGCATCACAAATACCATGAACTAGGACTTATAAAGTCAACTTATTTAGCATCAACAACTATGACACATGCCTAAAATAATTTCATTCACAAGTAAATAGCAATGGATGAAACCAAGTGATTTTTAATGTGTGTAATGTAATAGAGTATAACAATTTTTCATTTGAAACTAAAATATGTAACAAATAGTTTTAAACCAAAAAAAGGGGGCTTTAATTAATATGTAATCTATATTATGTGAATTTAATTCCATTAGACTCTACTTTGCAAGCTAGCACTTCCAATCTTTCCATGGAAAACTATTTACTCTAGACCTGAAATTACAAAGTATTTGAAAACAATGTTTAGAATCTATCATCTTCACCTTACTTTCTGTGTCTGCAGCTTTACTTTACAATGGTTTACTCTGTTTCTCTGTTCTGTTCATGTTGTATTTTCAAGTCCTGTCAGACATAATTGGTTTGCAGTCAAAATCCAGAAGGCTGATAGCTAGCATTAAATATGCCCTAATGAACAAACTTTGGTCCAGAAGAGGAAATTGGAATAAAGATCAAGCTATTTGTGATTTAACCTCAAGACCATCAATGGGATATTTTATCAATTTTCATTTACTCAAGGTTGTAATGTAAAATTTTAAAAAATCCTCAAGAAAAGGAAGGATGAATCTGTCATATTTCTCTCTCACCTCAACTGCCGATGAACACACTTGTCCTTACTAACTTTATGTACACAGAATGTTTGCTACATAGCTTAAAATGAAAGATCTGTAAGATACAAGGGAAAACATGTGCATTGGGCCATGCATATAAATAACTGTCTGATCACTGGTCCATGATGTGAACATGATGTTCCTTTTTCTCATCTAAACTTCCTTGAAATTATGCATTACTCTCCTGCCCACAGCTTCATCACAGTGTGAAATGACCTGGCTAGAAAAGGAACTAAGGTAATAATCAAGTACTCGGAAGTCAGTGGCTCTGCAATGAAGGTGTGTGTAATCTGTTGATAGTGAGGGAGAGTTCCTTAACTGTAAAGTTACTTTTTAATAACATTTTTGTTAAATATCAACAGAGTTCTTGCCCTTCTAGGCTTTGTGTCCTCTGAAAACAACAGTGAAGCTTTCTGTCTATTCAAATAAATATTTAAATTTCACTTACCGTGTATGATTTCGTTTGGTGTGAATTCCACAAGCACAGCTAATGTGAATTTCACATGATGTCTTCCAGCTACCAGACTGTGAACTCTACTTGCACCATCACATACGAGGGGACCCTCTTACATCAAGGTTACATGACTCATACAAGTAAGAGAATGGGCAGGGAGCAGGAGCAGAATTTTGAACATGGAATGCTCTATATAGAACCTAATTTCATGACTAGAACTTTTTCTGGAATAAAGAAACAATATAACTAGGTTTCTGTAAGTACAGTCATAGGGACAATTAAATGATGAATAAGTCTCATAAAGCTTAAAAGCGAACCGTCCATAAAACAAAATAGTTTAAGAAAACAAAAAAATGAAGGAAGAATAATCTCAAATATGATGATTCTTTTCCTTCTACCTTGCAGATGACCATTGTTCCACATGTTCCTACTTCCCTTCACCTTCTTAACCTTTTCCTCACATAAAATCTTTTTCAGAAAGAATCCTTGCCTATTTCATCTCAAAATTAGTTTTTGACAAGAATTTGTCACCCAGTGACTTGAAATAGAGCCTAAATTAATTATGGCTGATAGAATATAAATAAAAATGTGTGGCACATATTGAAAAAGTTCTAAAATCAGATGAAATAATGTATATGCGGAATATCTTCATCGCAGAATTCAAAGTAAAATTGGAGGAGTGCAGACAGTATACCAAAAGGACTTTGAACCCCCTCCAGTGGACTATAACTATGGGATGCTCCATTGTAGATATCCAAAGGCAGGCAATATTAATTAGTTAAGATTCTATATCTGAGTTTTCCTACTCACTAAACCTTCCTTGTAATTCCAACGTCTTTTTTTTTTTTTTTTTTTTTTTTTATGTTCAGTAACAGACAAAACCACAACAGGAAAAGTTTGAGTTGCCTAGTATGCTACCAGCTGAGGACCAGCATTGTAAACATTTGTTTTGGAGTTGGCATTCTCAGACTGTAAAGAGATACCATGTCTACAGCTTTTGGCACCATGACTTTAACATTTTTGTTATTACATTTACTATTTAAAATGACATGTAAGCTTAAATGAAGTCCAGTATTCCTGGGTAAAAGAATCCTGTGATGTTTCTTATGTTAATGTGGAAAATGTATGATGACAATTGGTCAGCCATGAGTCTGGCATTCTTTGGAGGTGAAATCGATGTTAGTGAAGGAACTGGGGCATTCTGTGCAGATGACTCCACAAATAAACATTCTCCTGAGGAAGTATGAGGGTCCGAGTTTCAGTTCCCCCAAACCATGTAATAGTCCACAACAAGAGATAACACTGGCTCACTGACCAGCTAGTCTAGGAAAAAAAAAAAGTGTATTCTTGTTTTGGAGGGAAACATTGTTTCAAAAGGATAAGGTGGACAGTGATATAGAATGACAATTGATATCAAGCTCAAGCCTGCACACCTCAGGCCTCTACAAGCACACTCACAGATGAACACACCTGCCCACCCATATACACACCCACACATCACCCAGAAATGAAACAATAAAATAAATGTTAATGAACCATTACATAGATAAAAATAGGCTCTCCTTAAACATAAATGTTTATAAAGCAAGCCTATTTATTAATCAGCAGATTAACATGTTTTAATGAGAAACTCAGAAGAACCTATTGAATTATTAGAGAATTCACTAATTCAGTATTCATAGGTACTTTGCAGAACAAGAAGCTAACAGGAATCACGAGACAAAATGTTGCAACAGTGACAGATTACAGCATGATAAATAAAATATAAAACTCTAAGTCCATGAAATATAATTAATTGAAAGTTTGAAGGAAAAGCCATACTATTTCCCCAAACTCAAGAGTGTTTTCATATCAGTTTTTCATTAGTTGAAAAAAAAATGTGCTGCCTTTTATGATGGAAAAGAATATGAGATATTGTCAGTGATGATCCTACAAAATTGAGTGATGAGATTACAGTTGAGCTAGAGAGCCTCAAAGTTAGAAAAGTAACAGAGGAACTTCTGCAAATGCCACCATCTGGATCATTCTGCAGTTGAAACAAACACTTATGGAATAAGCAATACCAAGCGTGACCTGAGGAGAATGGTGATACTTTCCTGGCGTTGAACATCTGACTTTCTGTCTACATTGACTAGCATGGAGCTCTTTGCGCGTAGTCCCTCAAAATATTTGGAGAGTTAATCTAGAAGCTTTCTCTCAAATGCTTCAAAAGAAATGGATTGTAGCCTGAAGTTTCTAGCCTGGCTTAGCTCCAAGTTCTAGATCCACTACAGCCGTTTAGTCCCAAAGAAACACACAGAGACTTATATTAATTACAAGCTGTTTGGCCTATGGCTCAAGCATATTACTATCTAAGTCTTTACTTTAAGTTAACCCATGTTTCTATTTACGCTTAATCATATGACTTGGTATCTTTGCTTCCGTGCAGCATTTTTGTCTTCCTTCAATGGTGTCTCCTGCTCTGCTCTTCTACTTCCCAGAATTATTCTAGTCTGCTTGCCACACCTCTTCTTAATGTCTACCTACATGACTAATCAACATCTTATTAAATCAACACGGGTGACTTTTTAAGACAAGAACCCCAAATCTAATCTTTTTATAGTTTTTCTCCTCACTGTTATCTCTAACAACTTGTAACCAACATTCTAAACAAAGACAAATATCCATAATCCATTTGGGGATATACAGCTATAGTTCTCTAGACTACTTCCTGCTGATTGGGGAAATGGTAATCTTAGAAGGCCTGGCTAGCTCAGTCAATAGAGCATGAGACAATTAATCTAAGGTTCATGGGTTCGAGACCAACATTGGACACCAAATATTGTACAAATTCTATTTGGTATATAATGAAAGCCTGAAGTCAGATATTGGTGAAAAGCTGGAATAATAGAGAAATAAACCACAGCCACCTCTCACCCAGCCAGCTCCTCAGGCCTGTCTCCAGGAATCGTCCAATTACAAGTCTCTCTGTCTTCACCCAAAAGGAAGGAAGGATATGTCTGGGAAAGTTGAAAAACCCTCTTCTCTTCCTCTGCCCAAATATCTTAACTTTCTCTTTCCATATTCCAAAAGCTAGGATTAAAGGTATAGGTCACCATTCCCTGGCCTTCAAGGCTTGGCTCTGCAGTTGGCTTTATGGTATTTCAGAATAATTTTATTAAATATATCTTACCACAATGGATTTTTATACTATACTTCTAACTGTGTTTAAGCTTAAGATGTTTTGAAAAACAAATCATTATAATAGAATATGAATGGTTTCATATCTAAACATCAAATTATATATTATATACTACTTGTGTGTCAATTTTGAGATAATGAAGTTGTTCAAACATATGACTATTAGTTTAGGTTCAAAATAGGTACATGCCATGCTTTCTACAGCAAACAGATAAAATGAACTGGCATAACCCATCTGTTTCCAATGGTAAGTCAGAAAGTTTGTGTCATGAAGAATTCCATGATTTTTAAGGTTGTTGTGATTATATTATCATTATTAAATTTTCTGTAATATACCCAGTAATTTGTGACATTAATTATTAGTCTGTGGCCTCTCAATTTCTTGTGGACATTTCTGTGACTATTCTTTTACCTTTGAGCTTTACTATGTTTTATATTTTCTTACTCCCTTGGTTCATATCAAAGAAAGTTTATATACATATTCTGATGTATATCATTGCTTCATGACATAGAAGACATCCAGTGATTCCCAGAGA
Source organism: Phyllotis vaccarum (assembly GCA_033318265.1). Taxonomy (NCBI): domain Eukaryota; kingdom Metazoa; phylum Chordata; class Mammalia; order Rodentia; family Cricetidae; genus Phyllotis; species Phyllotis vaccarum. Next base: position 81,610,891 of record JARWLC010000002.1, read on the forward strand.
CAAAGGTCCCAATAGCAACTCCTAAACATTTTTTTTTCAGTTTGTACCTGTGAATAACAAATTCATAGGTTTCCTAATCAAATTACTTAGCTTTATTAATTCTTCATTGGACTAAACTGAATGAAATGTTCAGCAGTAAATCTGCATGCTCTGTGTTTTATCTAGCTGCTTTTTCTTAGGCATGTGGGCCTTGCTCCCCAGGGTCACTTGAAAAAAAGGATCCATAGAAATATAAAAACATTCGCATCACCTAGGTTATTGTTAGTGTTCAATTCTGAAATGAGAATCCTGTGCTAATTTATTTGAGTAGGCTTCCATCCCCTAAACATTTGTTCAGCTGTATTCCCCAAAGAATTCTTTTTAGAAGCCAGGAAACATAAATGACATTTGAATTAAATGTAATCATAGCATCTCTGCCAGTTGGGCATTAAAATTTAAACTTGAAAAAGGCCGCTGACTGATGTTGAAAGCAGCGTATTTCTCAGGCCCTTTGAGTTCTTCTCATTCTTCTGTCTAGTCGATTTACCTCCTTCTATTCAGTTTTTATGATGGAAAAGCAATTTCCAAATCTTGTGTTTCTTTGCCATGCATACTGATTATTATTCCTAGTCTCTGAGGGTATTTTGATGCTTGCTCCATCTCACTAAACCTAGTATTCATTACAATATTTTATTTACTTTAATTTTTATAAGACAAAATAATAATATCACATTTTAAAAAACGAAAGAATTAAAGAGTCCTTTATCACAGACAAACTGTGTGTTTGCTATATTCTGAAAGTATGTGTATAAATTATGAAGGTTAAAATTTGTGTTTCCAGTTTGAACTACACTGAAAAAAATATTCTGGTATACCTGCCCTACTCACAATATCTCTTGTTGTGGGAGTCATAGAGCTGTGTGTGATTGTGATTGCCTAGCATACACTGAGTTCAGAGAGTAACTTGTACCCCAAATGAGCCAAATCTGCTGCAATCTTAGAAACGTAGAATTGCAGATTTAAAAAATACATTATTCTTATCTAAATTCATCAACATGAGTGAATTTGGAAATATTTGACTTGGGTTGAGCATGAAATCATCAAAGCCTAGAAAAATAAAGCTAAGATGCAATAAGAAGCAGAAACACATGATGAGTGAGCATAGATTCTTGGGTTCTTGATAAATCTTCTGTCACTGAAGCTTATGGGATTCCTATGCCCAAGTCCTCCACTTTCTCCTCTCTGCTGCTAAAGCCATATTAAAGCATTTTTTTTTAGAATTTTAATGATGTGGATATCAGAATACTAAATTGTTTATATACCTTGAATATCCAGTTGAAGGATGATGTCAGAAAAAAAGATAACTATCTGAAAAAAAATGAGTCTCAGCTGTATCCAAGTCTTTGGCAACCTGTCCATAAAGCTCAATGCAATGTTAAGAAAGAAGTTGTAGAAAGGGTAAGATTCCTGAAGAAAAATAGTTTAAATGTATGCACAGTAGACACCACAGTCAAATTATTTCATGCAGAAAACCACTATTTCTATAATGACTTTGCACAAAATTCACACATACACACAGGGTATGTGCTATACATTTATGTATTTACACAGTTTGCATGTTGAATACTTGTATAATATATACATATATGCATATAATTAAATGTGTCTTCATGCACTTTCTATTTTAACATTTACAAACACCAGTATATGCAACTGTCTGGCATAACTGCAAAGAATTTTCTATGAACTCAGAAAGTATTAGTTCAAGTGATAAATGTTATTTCCCTAGTCTATATTACATTAAATTATGAAAATGTAATCTAGAACTAAATTCTAAAACTACAAATTTAAAACACAAATAAATCATCAGATCTGTGTATTATGAATTTTCTGACCTCTATATTTTAAGAACTTAAATGTCTCTAATTTTGTCTACCTTTTGCCTTGTTTTATCATATCTTATTTTATCATGCTTGGCTGCCATCTCTTAGAGGAAGCAGAGGAAAAAGGATCTGGGAGAGAGAGGAGGTGGAGATGAGCTAGGAGACCTGGAGGGAGGAAAACTTTTGGTAGAGAGATGTTGTATGAGACAAGAATCTGTTTTCAATTTTAAAAGTGTCCTAAAATATCCTTCATACAGTCCTAAAAAAGCTTTAAAAATGAAGACTTAATTCTCTCTAGTTATACAATATATTTTTTTATTTTGAAATTTTATTGAAAAACGTTTTAGAAGATTGAAATGATCAAATGTCCATATTTTGTCAAACCACTTGTCATTTCCCAATAAAACAGTCATTTATTTCCAGTTTGTGAACTAAAAATCATGTTACTTATCTGGTAAGATACACAGTTTCAGGTCCTAAGTTAGTGGTCATAACCTAGAAAGAGCTCTTTTGATTTTTCTGAAAAAAAAAAAAAATACTTCACAAAAATAGATGACACCTCCTTTACCAATTCGTTGTAAGAGAATATTTTCAACCTAAACAGTGAAAGAACTTTTATCTCAGAAGAAATATAATGACATATAAATTTAATATAAATAAAGAAAAGTAGTAGAAATTGTTTACAAACTTTAAAATCTAGAAAAATAAATACCAATTGTACTCACTTGTTATGGTACAGAAAAAGTCATTACAAATTTTGAATGGATATGTGAAGTGGGAAACTCTAAGGGGAGCACATGAACTGAACTGAGTCCGAGCTTTTACTCAATACCAAATTTCAAATCAGCATCTGCCTTAGTAAGACATAGAAATATCACTTCCACATGTAGAAAATGAAAAAGCAATGCTCTGGAGCTCTTACTTCTTTTGACTCATGATAGCTCTAGAAACTTAGTATATTGGAGGATTGGGTATGTGCATAGGAAATGAGAAAAAGAAGTTTGAAAGTTTGTCTTCACCAAGACCTTGTGAGTTTTCCCCTTCTACTTTAGCATGTCTGTTAGCATCAACCTTGATCAGCTCATATTTAGCCAGCCATATTGGTGAGATTTTATGGCTGTAGCTTGTAAAATTCCTAAGATACACAATCTTATAGAAACTTCTGATTAGATCTTGAGATCTAACAATCAATTCATCCTGTCTTCCCTCAACCTAAGGTACAAGAATTGTTCTGTAGCTTTATCATTTGAGAATGGGTTTCTCAACTCTGCATTTTTATTGGTTGTGGTTTTTTGTAATGGTCATCATATATTGCAAAGATAAGATTTTTGGGTTTTACTTTTTAATGAAGGGTGAGAACTATACTATCTGTCATTATACGGATAAATATTTAGAATGTAGTTAAGGATTATGTTGACTTAATAAATTGGCATTTAAATGTTCTCCTCCAAAATCTATAATTTTATTAGCCCTGAAAAGTTGCCTTAATTTCTAGTACCAGCCTTGTTGAGATATCCTTAAGTGTAATTAGAGATCTCCTGATTGCTACAAAGGTATGTGTGTGTAATGTCAGTGTTCTCTCGAGTCCCTAACTTATAGGATGAATATGGATAGATAGATGGTATAAGATAGACAGAGACATATGTTCATATTGTGTATGTGTGTGTGTGTGTGTGTGTGTGTGTGTGTTTGTGTGTGTGTGTGTGTGTGAATTTATTGAAATGATTTACAGGCTGCAGTCCCACAATAGATATCTGTGAGGGGAAGTCCAAGAATCTCTCAGTAATTTCTCAGTCCCTTTGATCTCCCGTATATGCTAGAATCCTGAAGAAGTAGGATCCAATGTCATTGAAGGAATGGATGTACTGACAAGGTGTGGGCAAGCAGACAAAGAACAAAATGATCCCTTCTTTCTTCCATTGTTCTTTCTATAGGTTTCCAGAAGAAGGTGTGGTGCAGACTAAAGATTTGTCTTTCTACCTCAAGATCTGAAATAAAGGTATTTGTCATTAAATATCAAGATCCAGATTAAATGCCTATGTCTTCCAAACTCAGTATCTGTATCACAGGTTTACTCTTCATTTCTGGATCATAGTTCATTTCAGATATAGTCAATTTGACAAGCAAGAATAGCCATCATATTGTGCTACTACTATACCCTTAGGAATATTGTGCCAAGATAGTTGCTGATGTGGTTCATAGGTGTTATAACTGGTTTGAGCTACTGATTGATTCTTCCATTGAAAGTTTGTATAACGCCTTCCAGGGCAGTGAAAGCTGGTCTACAGGAGGCTTGCAGGTAAGATACATATCTGCTATTTTGGTCCCTGTGTACTACATGTACAGTGTCCTAAGAATATCTTCTACCTCTGCAAGGAAACTAAGTTCATTATCAAAAATTTTGGAGTCTCCTTATCAACCCTGACCTCAAAAGAAATCTTATAACTGGTGTTATGCTTTTTGTTAGGTGTTCTCTATGTCAACTCAGATGGAAAAGGTCATTTAAACAATATACATACATACATACATACATACATACATACATACATACATACATACATACAGCTAATTATTTCAGGACTTGACAATTAACAAAACTTTTCTTTTCAGGATCCTAAAGATGCTATCACCCCCAGACAGCAGAAAGCAAATTTAAAAACACAGCACCCACACTCCCATAAGGTGGGGTGGGTTGTTTTTGATTTTCAATGGGTTATGGATGATCGTCATTGTTTAAGTTCATTAGTTAAAAATTGTTATTGGTTATGGTTAGAAAAAAGTTAAACAAGAGTAATTAGATTCAAGATTCTTGTTAAAAAGAAAGTAAGAAAAAGGTGATACGGATATAATAGTATATAAGAGTAGATTACTGAATCTTCTTTTAAAAAGGATTTACTAGTTTTAAATAGTTTATATTTGATTAGATTTTATATATTGTATACAAATTGTGTATATTGAGATTAATTTTATTACTTCATGTATATCTCTATGCTTGTTCAAGGTATTATACATATTCAGTTCAACTAGCAATGTAATACAAATTGCTGGTCCATAAAGTTTTTATTTCCAACAACTAATTAGGATATAAAGTAGTACAAATTAGTAGTTAGGCATTACATTAAACATAGTCATATTAGATATGTTTTCAAGATCAAATAGATATAGTTTAGGTGAACAGGTCTTCTTCAAACACTTCAGAGATCCATAAAATATGGCATTTAATAACATAGGTCCTTATTATTTTTATAACAATGGAACAACTGCTCCTGGCAGCATCAATCTACTTCAGAGAAGATTATGGACATCAGAGAAACTCTGTACACAGTTAACCTTCTTTGTAATGCAAATTAGCTACTGGGCTAGAAAGTTTTGCCTTGATTGCTGAAGGTATGATATTCAAATTAGACAAGCAAGAGACACACCCAAAAGAGAATTGCCAAACCTTGCCAAGACAAGGTAGCAAGGTCTTTGAAAATATCCTGCTTCACAGAGAATTCCATCAGACATGTTAGGCCTGTAGGTCAAAAATAGATGTTTCAATGATAAAACAAAACAACAACAACAACAACAAAAACCACCTTGTGTGACTGTCCAGGCAGCCAGCTGTTTCATTTTTTTACTTTTTTTAAGAAGTTGCTTACTTGTCCATGCTATTTCGTTGTTATTATTATTTCCTTCTTGGGTCTCTGAGGTTGTTGAAGATGAGATAGTTATAGTTTTCTAATGAAAGCTTTGAAAAAACTTTGAAGTTAAAGTGTATAAGTTTAAGAGACATCAAAATAATAGATTTTAATTATTAATATAAGTTATATATATATATTTAGTTAGTTATGTATACTGAATTACATGTATTACATATATTTCTAATTAGGCAGTTAACAGCCTCATGACTTATTTGGGCATTATTCTATTTTATATTTTTCCCAGTACTTATTTTTTTGTATTTATGTTGATCTCTGTCTCTAATTAGAGTCTTACCTTATTTTTTCAATTTCCCCTTTTCAATCTGTTTTGTCCTGTTATTCCCTTGACAAAACAGACACTCAATTGCACACACACACACACACACACACACACACACACACACACACAAAATCCTTTTTTCACTTTGTTTCTGTAGTTACTACAGGTTATATACAGAACATGTGACATTTGCCATTCTGGGTCAGTCATCTCTTTTTCACTTCTAATTGCTTACAACTACTATATAAAATCTGTTTAGTATAGTTTTAATACATAAATTGCATATTTCGCAAACACACCAGTTTGTAATCAGTGCTTTGATATTTCTCACCTGTCCCACTTCAAATAGAAAATGGACAGTAGAGGAAATACTGATTTTCAGATCTTGTGCTTATTTGACAGCAGATAGCAACAATTCTGAAGGAGGTGAGTATAAGCATCAGCATTGCTTGGCTCACTTTCAGGGAAGAATTTCAGGGAAGCATTATAGATAAAGAAGAATAAAACATATTTTATTATGTATGTAAATAAGTAAATTTAGTAGTCTTCTCTACAGATTCCATCTAACAATTTTTAATCTAAAAAATATTTTAGCCTTGGTATAGATTTTGGTTTATTGATACAAATTTAAGGTCAATTTTGTTCTACTTTATATTTCTACTCTTGTTTAAAGTATTATGTTATGTAACACTTTTAAAATTGTAATATACAACTAGAAAATGCAGATTAATATGCAGATTAATATGATAACCAAACTTATAGTCATGTTACTTAGGATTTTAAGGTATACAAACAATATATTGCAATTTAAGTTATCTTCAAACATTTCAAAGACATACAGAATATGCATTTAAAATATTTTTAAGGAGTTAGGCTTTTCTGTACAGTGAGGTAGATCTTCTCCTGGCAGCACAAATCTACTTCAAGAGGATGATGGTCAATGCTTTACAATTTAGAATTTTAAAACCAATCCTTTTGGAAAATGATTAAAGATATTCAATAAAACAGATTCAGATGGATAAAACTTCCAAATGGATAACAATATGTGTGCAAAAAGAGTACATAGGCTGGGATAGAAAAGAAAAAGAATAGAAAAAATACCTTTAAAACAGAAGCAGAGTAATAAAAATATAATAAGCTGGGAAAATATACAAAGAATCTGGATTATGTTTATTATTATGTTATCTTTAATTATTAACTATTAATGAGCTAACAGCAGAAACACATTTTATTGTAAAGGCTGCTAAATTAAATGAACACATATATTTTAAGGGTATCTTGACTTTGAAAACTGTGTCTAATGATATGTTACTTTGAAAAGGGGGGTTATGTTTTTGTTTCCACAGAAGATGAGAACCTATGGGTTGCTTTCATACTAAAATGGTTTGATCAAGAAAGCCCCCCCCCCACCCCACCAAAATCTCTGATGGAACAATGTGACCACATCAGCTTCAAGGCTGCCAACAAAGATGATCCAACCTCAGAATCCCCATAAGATTGCCAGAACCCCTAGAGAGCAGGAAGTAGCAATAGAAAGCTGTGCTTAATTCCTAAAATATTGCTTATACATGTTTGTTTTCACTATATATATAGTTAATAGTCATAGTCAATCTCCTTATAAGGAAAAAAGGAGGTTATGATATAAAAATGATTCTTAGAAAGGTAGATCATTGAATCTACTTTAATCTAAAAATAAACTGTTAATCTCAATTGTTATACTTTATGTATATTTCTACTCTTATTTGAGGTATTATGTTTATGTAACTCAGTTAAAATTATAATGTATAATTAAGAAATGCAGATTAATAGTCTTCTATGATAACCAAACTTAACAGTCATGTTAGTTAGGTATTTTTAGGTATACAAGGATATATTTTAATTAGATAGGTAATCTTCAAATACCTCAAAGACTTACTAAATATGGCATTTAAATTATTTTAATAATATTATTTTAATATTTAATAACATATACTATTCTGGAGAGTTCCTGGCAGCCTGAATCTATTTCAAGAGGATGATGGGCATCAAAGAAATTCTGTGTGGAATTTACTTTCTTTGCAGCAAATGTTAGCTATTGAACAAGAGACTGTTTTTGCTTCACCTGTCTGACAGTATGCTGTATAAATTAGACATGTAGGATCCACAGGAAAGTGACCTCTGAACTTTGTTAGAACAAGATGAGATGGTCCTTCAGGTTCCTGCTTCACAGAGAAAACTGTTGGACATTCTGCAGGACACAGAGAGAAGCAACTGACAAAGTATTCCAGAATGAATGGGCAGAGCAGTCCTTCAATTTTCCTGCTTCACTGAAAGGTATGCCAGAGACTCTAGGCCTGTATGCTGAAGATGGATGCCTAACATTATAAAGAAACTTTGAGTGACTGTCCAAGCATCCAGATGTCATCTCTGTCATTTCGAGATTTCGAAAGTTGCTTGCATTTTCTGTTTACTATAGTAATATTAAATTCTTATGTGATCTTTGATGTAGTTAAAGATCAGATAGTTATAATTATAGTTTGCCTTAGTTATAATAAAAGGTAATGAGATGTAAAACTTTGAACTCACAAAGGATGATGATAGAATATTTTCTTTAATTTTGCTAAATACAAAGAGACTAGAAATTGTAACTGTAATTCTTGCTTGATAGCTGTTTTGTTATATGTCATTTTACTGTTAAAATTGAAATCTTCCTTTATGAAGACAAAAAATGGTAAGTGATATGCGATGTCTTTTTGTGGGCTATGAATACCATTGGATAGTAAAGAAATTGTTTTGGCCTAAGGCAGTTTAGAAACAGGTGGGGTATCCAAGCATGGATACAGAGGAAGGAGGGCAGAGTCAGGAGAGATGATCCAGCTGCCAAGAAGTAAGATATAAAAATACAGGTAAGCCACAAGCCATGCAGCAAAACATAGATTAGTAGAAATGGATTGAGTTAAGATGCGAGAGCTAGCTAGCAATAAGCCTGAGCCACAGGCCAGACAGCATGCAAATAATATAAGTCTCTGTGTATTTTTGTTGAACTGTGCTCTTCTGAGGTTTGAACCTCAAGCAGGAGAGTTTCATTTGGACTATGGGGCGAGGGTGGGCCGGAAACTACTTACTACAACATTAGTCATTTAGTAAGTATTGTGTTTTCCTTCTCATTGATGGTATTCTGTAAGTTGAAATTTCTGCTTCACTTTGGCTCTTAAAAAATGACCTTTTTGTTGCCTTGAACTTGCACTGAATTCACAAAAAGTGGACTTAATAATGATCAGCTCACCTGAAAACATTTTGCCTTCAACTGTTTTTAAGTTTTCTATTTTAATTCTTGTCAACCTGGCTATGAGTTATGGAGGCATGGATTTGTCTTTATACTGTTTTCTATTGCTTGGGCTCTTGGCTTGGTTTAATAGTTTTCCTATAGTGTGTAGGGCCTTCAGCTGTTCTTATTAAAACACATTCATCCCAGTCCATGCACCAGTACCTTGCTCAGACTTGATGCAGAGGGGAGGAGCTTGGTCCTGCTTCAATTTGATATACCAAACTGTGTTGACTCCCCAAGGGAAGCCTTACCCTCTCTAAGAACTGGATGCTGAATGGGAGATGCAGTGAAAAGAGAAGAGTGGGAGAAGAGGAGGGAGGGGAACTGTGGTTGATATGTAAAATGGAAAAAATATATCTATCCATGCTCTCTACTTGTGTTGAGAATGCTATTTCACTTGGTTAAGTAGCACAAATTGGCATTATAATCTATGTCTATATTCTAGTTCCAAGCCAAAATTAATTCAACAAAGATTTATAAAACCTAATCCACCAACTCAAATAGAAATATTTTAAAACACAAATATTCTAACACAGTACAATTCAAAAACATAAAATTGTAAGGAATGTTTTTAAAAAAACATATCAAAAGTCTTTGATTTTGAGAAGTGACTCAGCCCTTTCCAGGTCTGAGCCTGCCTGTGGAAGACACATATATCCTTTCTTTGCACACACGCACATGTCTCCAGACTTCTCAGTCTGTGGGGGAAAACAATCAACCAGGAGCCAGCTCAAGGTCTCTAGTGCTGGGAGGTAATGCACTATCATACCAAGCCCTAGGTCTCCAGGCTTGTGCACCAGAGAGAAGAAAAGCAACAGCTTCATGCATGCCTTGTGTGTCAGAACACCACCTGTGACACAACCAAGAGTCCTGTTGTCAAGCAGTAGGGAACCTTTATGTTGAGCAAGTGCAGAGTGGGGGATGGGGTGGGGGGTGAGAGACAGAAACAGAGACAGAGACAGAGAGGATGGTTTGAGGGCTGGGGATAAAGGTGGATCTAAAGAGGTAAGGTGGTAAGTAATAGGCTGGTGTGGATGACCTGATAGCCATATTAGTTCAACGTGATATCTAGTCCTAGACTTTTTCCCAGTGCCAGGTCTTTATCTGAGGTCCTAAAGCAGCATAGAGGGCCTTTGTTGATGTATGTGGCTCCTGTTGCCACTAAGGAGTATGTGGAGGCCTCTGGTTTGGGCTCCCACCTTGGGACATGTTGGTGTCTGAGGATCATGGTGCTGTAGAGACTATACCAGTCTGGGTTGTCTGCACTGACACCTGGGACAATAGTGACATCCTGGCCCAGGCTGCTGCCAAGGACCATTTCTAGGTTCATAGTCCTACCACAACCAGAGTCGGAGTTAAATTCCATAGGCCATGATGCCACCAGAGGCCACATGGTCTGTGAGCATGTTTGTGTCTGAGGGCCATGCCACTGTGAAAGCCAAGCTGATTTGAATGGCCAGTGCTATAACCTTGGGGCATAGCATCATCCAGACCAGGGCTAGTGCCAAAGGCCATGTCTAGACCCATGGTCCTGTAACAGCCTAAGTCTGTGTTGATGTCTGTAGTACCACTTGAGACCATCAAAAGCTTGCCAATATCAGAAGTCTAGGACACAAACTGTGGCCATGAGAATGTCCAAAGACCATGTTGTCATCAGGGCCAGGACTACTGTCAAGGGCTAGGTCTGAGTCCATGGCCCTCTAGCAGCCAGGTCTGAGTTAATGTCCCTGGTTCTTGTTATACTAAGAGCCATGTGGATAACCAGAGTCTGGTCAGTAGCCTGAAACCATGTCAGTGTCAGAGGGTCATGCTGCTGCTGAGGCCATTACCTAGGGCAATGGAGATGTCTGGGACAAGGTTGTTGCCAAGGACCATGTGAGGGTCCATGATCTTGTAGCTAGGATCTATGATGATATTTGTGTCCCATGTTAGGGAGTCATTGGAAGCAAGCTATGCTAGGCTAGATCTGCCTTTCACTAGCCCTGTGATAGCTGCCTTCTGCACTCCATAAAGATGGCTCAACCCCTTATCACAGGTGTGCACTTCACCTAGGCAGCATATGAGAACTGATTCTGTGGTCAGAAACTCAGGTAAACAGACACTAAGGGTATGAAAGCTGGAAATCCGACCATGCCCCCATCTTGTATGCCCTGTGATAGCATGGATGAGGGAAAATGCCTCCTTTCTAGCCCTTGGTACCTTCAAAAGCTAGCCCCAGGGTCATGAGAGTGAGAGAACTTGTCCTGCTCCTCACCAGCTACAGCACACAGGAGAGCAGGCCATGCATCCCATTTGGGCAGCACACTAGAACTGACCTTGTTATGGGCTGAGTAGGTTATCAGCCCTGAGGATATGAAAGAATGAGTATAGACCACAATTCTTCCCCCTCTTATTCCCCCTACAGTAATCAGAGGAGAGGGCCTTGCACCTCACCTTGGCAAAACAGTAGAGTTGACCTTGGTGTTGTGGTAATGGCCTGGATCTGAGGAACTTAGAGCATGAAAACTAGCCCTGCTCCTTATTGCATGATGCACTGGGTGAGCTAGCAAAGGCAGTCTGGATAGCTTGTCCATGTACTAATGATGAGGGAAAGCTGGCAGGCTTAACAACCCAGCTAACACTCAGACCCCAAACCAAGGCTATGAGTTGACCCACCCCAACATGTACTGTATCTATGAATTGTTGGAAAATGTGAAGTGGATGAACAGATCCAAAATGTCAGGGATCTCCATAAAATAAAAATTTTAGAAGCAATAAAAGTTGAAAAGAAGGTATTTTTCAATAATTAGGTCATTATGTTTTTCTAAGAGCAGTAAACTTTACGTGTGCACTGGAAACATTTAAATTCGCAAGCTTTAATATGTTTCATATTTGAGCCAAGGTTTTCCAGGCAAGTTGGTTGCTAAGACAGTGCAGTTTGTAGTCCATATCTGATCTTTGGTTGATGTTTGCCAGCCTAGTAGTAGCTTTGTCAGAGTCCATGTGAAATCGATGTGGGTCCCTATCTTTCTTTTGGATACTTCAAGTTCACAATTAGGCATTGTTACAGATCAGTGCAGAAAACTGCTAAGAGACTAAAACCCAACACAATTATTTAGGTGCATACATTAGGTACTGTATTCAGAACCAGTGCTACTGGGCAATAAAAGTTCAATATAACAGAGTATAACTCTTCCAGAAACACCTGTGTAGTAAGAGTTTCTGGCCTGGCCTAGCCCCAAGTTCCAGACCAGCAGTCTCAAGTTGTTACATTTTTGTCTTCTTTCCTCTGTGTCTGTCATCTTTGCTCTGCTCTTCCTCTTCCCAGAGTTTTCTTAGTCTGGTAGCTCTACTCATACTTCCTGTCTGCCTTACATCCAATCAGCATTTCATTAAGCTAGTAGGAGGGACAAATATTTACAAATGTAATTTGTATATAATTCCACAGCATTTCCCCTTTTTCTTTTTAAAACAAGAACCTTCAATCTAATTTCCTTTGTATAGTTTTTGTTCCTCAATGTTGTTTATAACAACTTGTAACCAACACTGTAAACAAAGACAAGCATCCACAATCCACTTTTGGAGAATGTTGGTATAGTTCTCTGGACTACTTCCTGATGATTGGCAGCACAAGTAATCTAATGGGAACTCCCCCAAAATTTAGGATTATGAGCAAGTCCATAGTGGAATATTCTATGAGACTGGTTCATCTTATCCAGTCTTCTTTAAGCTGTTCTAGATGCAGAGCTCAGAGGAAACTGCAGCAGAGGTGCTCTAAAACGCTGGGTCACATGGGCTATCTGCTTACATCAGAGACTTTTCTTAGTGTCATCTGTGGGGATATTTTCAAATATAATAAAAACAGTCTGAGATATCAGAGGGATATACCCACAGTCAATCTAGGAAGATCAGACAGTGGTAACTCACACCTTTAATCCCAGCACAGGGAATATCCCAAGAGTGGTTACCTACACCCTTAATCCAATCTGAGTTTGAGGTCATCTAGTTTACAGAAGGAGTTCCATGCTCCCAGGCATGCAGTGATGTTGCCACGCCTTAACTGAGCAAAGAAAGTATTTAAGGCAGATATAGAAAGACAGAGCAGGCAGAAGAAACCAGGAGAAGCCAGGCTGAGGAAACTGGAAGACAGTTAGGTAAGATCTGACTGTGGTGTTTACTCTCTCTAATATCTCCAACTTTCTCAGAGATCTGTCCCTGAGTTTCCTTTATTCATGTAACAGTCATCCTCAATCAAACCTGATTTTTCTTAACCCAGAATGAATTCACAAACTCTCATTTCCTGTAGAAATGAAAATAAAACCTTTTCTCCAAAGTAACATATCTTTTGACTTTAATTTAGATGTCAAAACATTTACAAAATATATATGTTGGATTAATCCAACAGCATTTATAATCAAATGGCTCTTAGCAGTTCTTGTTTCTTCCTCAGCAGTCAAATAATTTAAAGATAACATAACATACATTATCCAGACTCTCTGTATAGTTTCAATCTTTATGTGATGTATATATATGTGTGTGTGTGTATGTGTGTTTATGTATGTATGTATATATTATTTTATTTCATATTTAAGGACTGTTCTATCTGTTCCCTTTTACTTTTCTTTCCCAAGCCTACATATATTTTGTATATTTTTAAACACACTGTAAGCCATTTTTTTCTTTTAACTAAATCTGTCTTCACTGTATTTTTTTCTGAGCACACCTTTAATCTACTAAGGTATGGCTAGGATTAAAGGCTTGACTATGGCAGCTGACTCCACCCAGATCTCTCTATTTCATTTCTGTTTCTAATTACACTTTTAATCTGCTAAGGTGTGGCTAAGATTAAAGGCTTGTCTATGATGGATGATTCTGATTCCATCAAACTCAGTTCCTTGGTGTGTGAGAGCTTACATTAATGACAGAGTTATTAGCAGAAACCACATTAACCATCCCAACTCTGGGGAATATTAGGGTCTACACTGCTACTAAGTAGAGAATTTGTCCTCTGTTTATAAACACCAGTTAAATATTTGGCAGCAGAGGCTCTTTTTTAAAAGAGCCACTCATGTTTTGCCAATAATATTGAGTCATCTATTAAAGAAGGAGAGCCTCTGCTAAGCAGACAACTGAGCCCTCCCAAGAAAATGGCTGCTACTAAGAATACATTTTTGACTATGATCCCTTTTGGTCTTTTATCTTTAAGAGGTCCTTCTGCTTTCAGGACCCAGGTCACACAGCCCACATCCATCTGTAACTGCAGTTCCAAGAGCTCTGACACACTCTTTTGCCCTCTGTGGGTACCTACATACACGTGACATACACTCACATAGACACATCCACATAATAAAAAGAAATCTTTAATTTTTAAGAGCCAGAGATGGAAGACTAGCTCAGTCAGTAGAACGTGGGATTCTTAGTCCCAGGGTCGTGGGTTCATGCCTCACATTGGGCACCATTTGTAGTAAGGGTTTCTAGCCCAGCCTAGCCCTGAGATCTGTATCAGCAGTCCCAAATAACTACACAAAGTATTATATTAATTAGATTGGCCTATGGCTCAGGCGTACCTTACTCTTAAACTAACCCAAGATTGGCCAAATGGCTTCATACCTTTTCTAAGAATTTTTTTTGTCCTCTTTCCTCTTTCCTCTGCATCTGCCTATTATCTCTGTTCTGTTCTTTCTATTCCCAGAGTTTTCTTGGCTCTGATAGCCCTGTGCATATTCCTGTCTGCCTTCTGACCAATCAGCATTTTGTTAAACTAGTAGGAAGGACAAATATTCACAAAGCACAAGAACATAATCCCACAGCACACCTCAGATTTGTTGCATGTTTGATTTTTAGTGTTGTACATTAAGAAATGTTGAATTGTTGCCAAATTCTCAAGGATGCCCAAATTCAGTTATGTGATGCCACATGGGTTACAATCCACACTAATCTAGACTATGTGCTCCACCAGTGAGCACAGATACTCATGGAAAAAGAGGATAATTAAAAGCAAACAGCTGGTTTAGATGAGGTAACTAGAATTTCATTATTATGACACGAACATTTTACCATCTAAGTACTTAAGGACACACCACAACATGCACTATACTTCATGAGTTACTATGATGTTTTGGAAACTTTGTTTTACTACGAAAGAATAAAAAATACATTCTAAAAGATCATAAAATAGTCTCTTGACAAAAAATGTCAAAGATTTCATGGTTTAGTATGTTAATATTATTCTAGCCATATTGTTATAAAATAGAAAATATTGTTATAAAATAAAACGCTATTATAAAATTGAAAGATATTAGCCTACTTCTCAATTTACAGATAAAATAATTCAACTATGATATACTTATACAGCTAGTCCAAATACATGGAAAAAACAAATTAGTACAGTATAAATTATCAGCTCAAATGTACTCTACTTGCACTTCACACACTTTAAAATATTGTCAGTTTTATGTAAACAATAGATACAAATCATAATTTCTGTTAGTTCAGTTACAACCTAAATAATGTTTAAATGTTTTTCTAAATTATTGAAAGTTGTCAACTATTAATTAGAATATATAATAGAAATTTATTTGTAAAGGTTAATTTTTAGTACATGTTAATCATTACCTATAAATGATCATGCATAAACAGTTATGCCTTTAATAGTCTCCTATAAGTCTGTTTTAGCAAATTAGGATCAAATTCTTTTCCACTACTTTCCTTTCTTCTGTGGTCCCTTCCACCAACTTTGCTCCTGCCAACCCACCCTTCATTTACAGACACACAGTTCTGGCCATTACACTTTCACTATTTCAAAGAAATAAACAGAAAATTCTATAACAACAACAATTATATTCTGTCATAAAATTTGCCATCACTATCAAGTGAACAAGATTAATCCTAGTATTTAGAATACATTTATCATAGTATTCTAAATATACCAAACCTAGCCTCATGCTAGGACCCTGACTAATTTAGGACACTACTATTATTATACATAGTGGCAGATTTTTATATAAATTTTATCACACTTTCTTCAATCTAATGTTCAACGAACAATAAAACAACTTATGTGGAATACTTCATACAGCATTTGGATAGGTAATACTTAGTGCATGCCAATTTTTTATCCCTTGAAAATTTTATACCGTAAATTTTTATTATATTTATTACTGCAATAATTTATATTAACCCTCTTCCCCCAACTCTTTTCATATCCACCTTCACTCTTGCCCAACCTACCCAACCTTGTGTTCTATCTTTTTTTTTTTCACCCATCAGACCTAATTTGTGCTGTTAATATATTCTTGAGTATGGGAACAAGTTGCCAGGGGTAATGCTCTTAAAAAAATACTAGGTATCCTTCTCCAGGAGCTATAATTTGCAGTAACTCACAGGTTAGAGGTGAGACTTGATGTTCATCTCTCCTATCCATGTTTTGATTTGGGCTGGCTTGAGCTTGTCTAGGTTTTGTGAATACTGTCACAACCACTGTGATAGCTATCCTAGTCTATCCAGAAGACACTTGCTTATAGTCAGACACCAACACTTCTCTTACCCTCTTTCTACATGCTCTTCCATAAGCCCACAGGAAGGCTGGTTAGGTATGATATGGATGTCCCATTTAAGGCTGAATGCTCTACAATGTCCTATTAACTGCACTAATTCCCATGTACTATAAATAGAAGCTTCTCTGACGGGCATTAAGAGATGCACTAATCTATGGGCACACCCACTCCTAATGACTTGTCAATATTTTCTCTATTCATACATATTTAAATTATAACTGAAAAAAATTTAAAATCTCGAAAAATATTTTCAAGCAAGAATTTATTTAATAGAAGACTGTTGCCTTTTTAATTTGTGGATACTTACTTATTTTCTAGTCTGTGGCTTTTATCTTAATTTTTCTTTCACAAAACTAGTTTTCCATTCTAGTGATCAGACTATCTTTGTTTAACTTTCAAGGTAGAGGTATCAAATAAGTTCTTCATTTAAAGCTATATGAAATACAATAAGTAAATCTCAATTGTATTTAGGACAACAATTGGGTGATTCTAAGAGTTTGTAAGCTGATATTGTTGGTCTAAAATCAGCATTTTTTAAAAAGTGAATTTCTAGTGGTCTTTAGAGTGCCTTGATTCATCCTACTGCTATATTTGACTGGTAAGAAGAGCTGAAAATTGCACAAAATGAAATGTTTTGCATGAGGCCAAAGACTTTATAACCCCAAGAGCTGTTTTTCTGGAGGATCAACCTAGACAGTGTTTTCCTAGTTCTCTGACCTCAGACAAAGCTGGGTAGCTCAGCCTCCTACTGGGCCAGTGGTTCCCACCCCTTACTGTGGGGGCAGAATTAATTAGTGCCTCTGAAGCTTTTCCAAGCTACTGTCCAAAGGACAGAGATAACAGTAGCCCCTGAAGCATAATCATCCTGTCAACCTTTCCCACCCAGCAGTGCATTTTCAGAGCTGATGTTTTAGCAGGCATAGTCCTGCAGTAAATTTAGCACAGCAACATGAAAAGTGCTATTTCTCTCTGGAGATAGAATATTTAATTTTTTTTTTCTTTTGCAGATTGATACAGTAGATTTATTATTTCTGTCCTGCTACTGTGAATATCTTTATATTTTGGTATGTAACATGAGTGGAACTGTTTGCCTGGGCAACTGAAACACCAGCAGCCATAGAACATTTTCTAAGCAAGGGCACCCAAATGGATGCCTGATGGGAGAAAGGATCATAGCTGCAAAGGAATTGAAGACCACAGCTTGCACACCATCCATCACATTGCTGTCTGTGGCTCGGAGTGGGCAGTTTGTCGCCTCTGAGGCTCCTGGGAGTGAAAGCCTATCAATCTAAGCATTTCAGCAATGTCTTTCCCTCCCAATTGGTTGCAAATCTGCAGCTTCTCTGCAGATGATCCCTGCCCTTCCATCTGCTTTAGCATCTGTGATAGGAGCAAGAGTAAAGCTTCACAGCTGTGGTTTCCTTGGCCCAGACTCCAAGACCAGCTCTGCAGATGCTCAAAGTGCAATATAATTGCAGTAGTCTTTCAACCGCTGCTCACGTGTTCCTTTTAAGTTATGCAGAGAACGAAATAAAATTCACCCATCAGAAGTAATCCAGCAAAAGGAATATTTTTTTTCTCCTCTTTATTTAGTGGGCCACAGCAAATTATCTAGGTAAACAATCAAGATTTCTGCTAAAGATGAGTCAAGTCATTGATGATCTGTGGTGAGAAAAGTGGGAAGAAACAGTGTGTCACTAAACATGAACAGGAATCAAGGCTAATTAGTTTATAAACTTTATAATTTGTAATTTTATAATGCATTTGTTTTTCATTTGATTTTTCAGGCTATACAACAACAGAACAGCATAGATTGGGTAATTTTGGAAGAAGAGAAATTTATTTCTCATATATATACCCGGAGGCCTGGGAGTCTAAAGTCATGGAGCCAGGGTCTGGTCAAGGCCAGTGTGAATGAAAACAAGAGCAAAGACACATAGACATGATCATTAATTTATTTTTGAAAACAGAATCCTGGTGACCTTGCCCTTCCAAGCACTGTTACCGGGATCAAATGATGGTTATTTAAACAGCTTATTTAGCTCATATCTAAAGATGTTCAAAAAATAGTACTGGTGTCAGTTCACCTTGAGTAAGCACTCCATTGAGGATGTAGCATAATGGTAGAAATGCATATGATAAGAAGCAGTCCCATCATGAGACAGGAAGTCTTTAGGCACTCACACTTACTCTCCATATAACAACTTTCACAAGAGAACAAAAAGTTGTTTATGAGAATTATTCAGTGCCCTAATTTCCTCTGATTTAGGCTATACCTTATAAAAACCTCATCACATTTTATCATGACTTCAATACCCCTATCTTCTAACACATACAAAGAAGCTATAACCAACAATAGCAAATGTTATGACAGGTAAGGAATCATTAGCTCCAAATACATTTTATGCATGCAGCATCCAAGAGATCATCAGAGATCCATGAAAGGGATTCCAGGTATGCTCCATTGGCTGCCCACCTTGACTACCATCTGCATTCTTCTGGTATATGATCATTGATCTTTACTTAAATAGACTCTAATAAGCCTATGAAATCTGATATATCCCAGAATTTAACCACCAAGAACCCACATTAATTTTTCTCTTTTCAAGAAGGGTGATAATATATCGATCCATAATAGTACATATTCCAACATTTTCTCTCTAAAAATACTACTACTCTTCTCTTATTTAACTCTTCCTTAGGAAAGGCAAAAAAACTCTCACTGTTGTGCACATTTTCTGCTGTGTTTCCTGGTTTTCTGTCTCCAAATTGTCAAGCACCTAAATATTGCCATTTTCTGTAGCACATTCTTCCACTAAATGTTATTTGGAAATGACTTTTAAAAATGTCTCTGTCTTTTCCCGAACAACAAACTCTCCATATCACAAAAGCTATGATTTATTAAATTGAAAACAAAATCTTACACAAACCTCAGAATACAAATATTTTTACATTACTGTTAGTGTGGCTACCACTTTGCTATAATTATTGAACCAACCTCAATTTGTGTAATGTACATAAATAAATATCTATTCCAATATTGAAATGCGTAGAGTGGTTACTAACTATCTACGAAACTAGTAAAATGTTAAAGCTGATAAGGAATTACTGTTTTGTTTTCTTTTGAGAAAATGTGTTTGTAATTGAAGAAATGTTCTATCCATAATGTTAAATCCAGTTTACAGTGTTCTGGCAATGCTTCATTTTAGGCTCAGAGAAAAATTAAACTTGAAAATTCATTTTTGTTAATTTCATAGCCCTATATTGTATCTGTTAATAGGCATTTATTATATGCACAGCTAAATGTTACCTAAAGAAATTTGTAAACCATTCATTTATTAAGTCATTGTTTCATAAGAAAGTTTCTATGATATTTTTGTTAAAGACAGAAGAAAAACTTGAAGAATATTTTTGAAAGGCAGATTTCATTATTAAAACATTTATCTTTTTAGGATGGGAGAAAATATTATTGCCTAGTATAGTAGAAGAGACAAGGGAATTGCTATCTCCCAACCCACGCGCACGCGCGCGCACACACACACACACACACACACACACACACACACACACACACAGCAACTTCCCAACTCTCATATTTCTGTTGTAGAATTATTCACGTCCCAAGGATAGTATGATTCTGCTGTTAAGTTGTGAGGCTTTGTAGACATTGTCAATGTAGCTCCCCTTCGATTATTAGCTCAGGACTCACACATGCCCAACAGAGTCATGTTGTGAATTATCTAGTTGCCTGGAAAAGACACACAGTCATGCTAAGTTCCAAGAGATGTGGGCAGAGTTACTAGAGTGCTATTGGGAAATTATTAAAAATACCAATAAAGTCCACAAAATGGTACTTGAGTTTTCATGCTCATTTCTCCCTTGCTTTTCATTAAATGCTTCTGGTTTATTCTCTTCTCTTTTCTATGGAAAAAAAAAATCTCTGCCTTGATATAGTTAAATATCCTAAAAAGAATGAGCACAGTAAACTCAGATCAAATTCCTGGGAGACACAATCCGATTGGCTGCTTGAAAGCCAAAATGTAAATTCCTATGGTCAGGACATCTCTCACTGAATGAAACTGTAGGTCTTTCTAGAGTTAGGGTGGCATTTTTGTCATGGCTGTGTTCCATAGGATCTCACTTCCCACTACAGGTTGGAGCTTTCATTACATAGTTATTGCACAGGAGGCTGTCACCCAACCTCAGCTGTGCACATTAACTAAGATGTAAACCCCGTTTTGTTTCTCTTCCCATTCTCTCTTTTGTATTAGTCAATTTTCCCATCACTGTGAAAACGTCACTGATACCAGATACCATCAACTTAAAGAAGGAAATAGCATGTTTGTTTTATCACATGGCACTGAAAATTTCAGGCCCTAATCCTTGGCTCCATTGCTCTTGGCCTGTAGCAATACCATCATGCCAGGGTATAATGAGTGACAGGAAACAGAGAAGAAGAGAAGTCTAGAGTCTCAGACAAAATCCTTGCATTTAAAGTAATAACTTTTTTCTTTTTTTCTCTTCTTTTTATTTTTTCATTATATTAATTTTTTGTAATAAAAACAATGCCTTTTTTAAATCCATGTATCTCCCTGCTCCCCCTCCCTTCCTTCCTCCCAATCTCTCCAAAGCAGCCTTCAGCCCCCCCCCCCCAGCTCCTCCCTCAAAGGGGCAATAAGTACCCAGGTGGGTCTGCTCAATGTGCAAATCCGCTCCAGGCAAGTCTGATTTCTTCATCCCAAAGTCAAGACTAGGTTAGTTGTTCCTTTGCAGGGAATGGGCTCCAGAGTGCCAGCCCACGCACAGGAACATAGTAGAATAATTTCTAATTGTATAAATACAAAAAGTGAAAGTTACCTAAAAATCAATAAAAAAGTACATTTACTAAGGAAATTAGTATACCTACCACATTATATATAAATATAGATTTTCTCAATACAAGAAATGGAGATGAGAATTTTACATTTACCATATTAAAACATTTTAAAATTTGGCCAAGATCCTGTTCCTTGTAAACATTAAGGTCAGGGGTTTACTCTTAATGTTTTAATAACTAACAATCAAGGATACTGGAGGCAAATAAAGTAATAAGCCTGTTTTGTAGAGTTTTCAACTTCTGAGTTGTAAATGATTCCCCCCAAATCAATTTCGAGTTACCAATAATTATTATGTCTGAGCACAGAATAAGAAACTGACATCCCAAATCTTCTCTTAGGACAGAACAAGGTAAGATCATGATCCAGAAGCAGAGCAAGTCTGCGATCCACTGTGGTATAGCCTCTACACAGAAATTTGGCTCTAAAGGGGAAGGGAAATCATTTCAATGTAGTCAAAGAGGTAGTTAAAAGAAAAATCTAAAGCTAAGACTGCAACACTGTCCAGCACAACATACACAAAGTGATCCAATTGAACTATTTGGCTCCAAATTTCACTAGTTATTAGTGAAAAGCAATGAAAATTAATGCAAAAATTGTATTATATGTGATATTTTACACAGATATATATTATATATGTTTATATATACATAATATAAATATAAACATGTTTTAGATATCGGTGTATATGGCAATGATTGTTACATTTTATAAGAATTATTTGGGATAGAAATTTAAAAGGAGATCCACATATTTTGCATTATGTGTTAAATTGTACACTGTCAGTTTTATTAGACTACATATTGCATACATAATGGACATTAGAATCTTTGACATGCCTTCTAACCAACCTGCAATGGGTAACTTCATATGTCACCTTGGCTTGGTAATGTATAATTTAATCCTGGATGGTTCTATGAGTTGCTTTAGGGTAAGATTGACATGAGTCTATTAACCCAATGGAAACTATTCATCCTGGCCAAACTGTTTTTAGTACAGCTTTTTCTGCATCAGGATTGGGGAATTGCTTGTCCCCAAAAATACTTTGACCTCTAAGACCTTTGTTTTTTGACATCAATTAATCACTTTGGGATCATTTACTTTTAACTACCAACTTTGTCATTAACCAAGCTTCCCAATAAGCAATGTCACCAGTAAGTTTTTCACTTTTTTTTCAAAATTACATTACTTTTGAAAGTAATAAGAAATAGCAGAAATAATGTATTAGACTCTTGTTACATCTGTGGTCAAAAAGCAGCATGGATCGATCAAGGTGAGCCTTTGGACAGTCTAAGGTCATGCATGTGAGCTTTTCTTGAGACCATAGAACATGGAGAAATAGTAGAGATTTGTCCTGCTGATCTCTGGTGCCTGGCCTGGAGTCCCTCCTAATTACTAATCTTTGTTTCTATTTCAGATTAAATCTTAGCTCCTTTCTGTCATCTGCTCCATTTGCTATTTCCAAACATGGCAGCTACAAGTTTGTTCTTTTGGTTAGTAAGATAGAGATTCTTATGACACAAGTCAATTGTCAGATAAAGAAATGGATATTCAGGCAACACATGAAATCTGCCTGAGGACAAGTACACCAGGAAGGAGGAGGAGCTAGGTTTACAGTTTCGGCATGGAATGCAGTACAGAAATGAACTCATTCTTACAAATAAAATGCACAGCCTAGAAAATATCTCCCTATGTCAAACATATTTGCATGCAATATCTGACAGCTACTGTCCATTCATAATAAATATCTTCATTTTTCAGTGCTATTAACAGGTTGTGTTACTATAAGCAGAACTAATTAAGAAGATCATTCTGGACCAGAGTGTAAGCCACTCGACAGAGATTAACCTCCTAGTTTAGATGCATACAAACAAGGTAGAGTAGGAAATGGCAGGTCAATGATAGAAGAAAATATACTTTTCAAAATCTAAACAAAAATCGGCTAAAGTGTGGTTGACTTCTTGTTTTAGGGTTATTTTTGGAAAATTCTTTAAAACTCTAATATTCTAAAAAAAAATAACTGTGGTGAAAATAAAAGACTAACTATAAATGAACACTTGGGTGAAGAATACAGTTCTTATCTCTGAGATTTTGGATCCTACACGCAGCAGGAAAACTGGGACTTTCTTATGCTCCACTGTCTACAGCCTTGAGTGAATTCAGCACTATGAACTCAAAAATGACCTGCCCAATCCATAATCTAGGTGTTGCTTTAATTTATAGAATCAAATAATTTTATGTACTCCCTTAATGGTTTTAAAATATATCTTTATCCTATTTTTATTAGAAAACCTTTCCCCATATACTACATTTTGATAGTTTTTCCCTCTTATAATTCTGATATTCCCTACTTCCCTACCCACCCACCTCTCTCTTCTCTCTCTCTCTTCTCTCTCTCTCCCTCTTTAAAACAAATTAAAATAATTTAAGAAAAGCAAAGAAGTAAAAATAAATAAGCAGAAGACCAGTAAGACAAGAGTTAGAAATTTTAAAGAAAAATAGGAAAGAGAAATGTCCATGGTCACCTAATAATTTTTACTGGGCTCAGTACTTAAGCTTCACAGCAATACCTCAATCAGAGACATGGTTTAGACTGAAATGACCTTATGTACTGCAAGAGTTTGCTTCCCCCTTTTTTAGTAGAATAAAGGAGGCTGGCATCTTACAGCAGAGCTTCTCATGTCTTTTTCTTGTCATTGATCAGGTTCCACTTTTTGCTATTGTTATTATTAGGCATCAGAGGCCTTAAAATTATTTTTAAAAAAGGTTTGCTTCTGTACCCATAAATCCACTCTTCTTTTTTCCTTTTCTTTCTTTTTCTTTTACATAAATTTTCCAACACTGAAGATCTTTTCATAAATCTTAGTTCTGACAGCAGCAGGAGAAATGTTAATCTCAGAGAGAGGTCAACATGCCACCTAATACCTTAATCTAGAAAAATTCCTGGACAGAAATACAGTATATTCATATCAGTCTGTTCCAAAGGAGCCAAAAAAAACCTAGGAGTTTTTAGAAGAATCATAGCTGATTGACTTGCAGATTTTCCCTCTATGTGGTTAACATCTTCCTATTGTGTACTTGTAGCTTTGTGTCCTTTAGTTAAAATAAAGTCATATGCTTCCAAGAAGGATAGTCAGGTACTGCCATTCAACACAGTGAATATCATCTCCCTTCATATTGGTTCTTCAGATAAATCAGTCTGAAATCAGACTATGCATTCTTCATGTGAGAGACTTTGGATGTTAATATTAAAGTCCCAGTTAGAGAGTCTTTCAGTGTTTCATCAGTCTACTTTACTCATAAATAGCTTTAAACTTGAGTACAACATTGTTTGTCTTCCATCTGTTAATCTTTCAAAACACTGTGACTTATTTTCTCAAAGGATATTTTATTAAAAGACAATTCTTTCCTGTAGGAATCTACTGTCTGAACCCCAGTTGTACTTGTCATCAGTGTTGCCTTGGTCTAAGTTAAACATAATGACTTAGAGATTTGGATGATACTTAAGTGCTCTGAAGATCGCACATAATGGAGCCCAAGTGATGCTGCATTCATTGTTGGCAATCATTCTGGAACTAATAACAGCAACTTCTGAGCTTGTAATCTGAGCGGAATTAACAGCCAGGATATCATCATCACCGTTAAAAGGCAGTTACCATGATAATGCGCACCGTTAACTCATACAGTGGGCAGTAGAGGGTTATAGGGGGGCTGATGCAGCAGTCTGAATTAGGCCCACAGCTCAAACTTCTTATTCTCTGGGTCTGATGACCAGAAAATATTAAAAGTGGCAGATGACTGAGCATCTAAGATACAAGTTTTCTTTTCTTTCATATGTCTTGTTTCCTTCTTGTAGGTGATCCCTGCCAGGCGGCACTGATGAAAATAAGACCTTCCCCACAAAATGATCTTTTTCTTTTTTTTTCTTTTTCTGAAAACTCATTTATGCTCAAGTTGGTAATGGCTAAGAATTTCAGAATAAAGGAATACAATTGCAATGCCCAAAGAGAAGAATGAAGAAAGAGAATGGCCACAAGAGTAGGATGTGTAAGGCACAGAGTTAAGAAAATAAAAGAGAAATGTAATTAAAATCACTGAAGTCTTGCTGAGTCCGTGTATCTTGCAAGCATTATGTTGAGTGGGAAATAACACAAACACAGAGGACATGCCCTCTTCACTTTTAATGTGTGTTTGTCTGAGATGATAAGCACACGCAATGTATAGAATGCATGTATAAATAGACACACACATACACACACACACACACTAATCACATGAATACAATAGTAATAATATACAAAAATGAGAAATAAATGGCATTTAATGAAAATGACATTTGAGACAAACTCTACAATGAGGATAATGGCAGTAAAACCATTTGTTATTGAAAGTCAAAAATAATAACAATCAGAAAAGAAATGATATGAAGATTGTTTTTGCTTTTAGCTAATTTAAGTTAGTTGCTTTAATTCACAACCTACAAAAGTATAGCCCATGGGTGTGTTGATGAGAACTAATGAGGTCAGTAGAAATGTCACTTGGGGACATATCTTAGAGATTGTATCTCATCTCTAGTGTTTCTTTCTTCTTCTGCTTGCTGGCTACCAGCATGTGAGGAATTTTGCTGTCACCTCTGCCATCATTCTATGCCTTACCACAGGTAGACAAGCAGTGTCATCAGACTGCATGTTCTGAAACCTCAAAGCCTTTCGTTTTAAATTGCTTTTCTCAGGTATTTCTCACATTGTTAAATGTATCTGACTTTTTCATAATCCAAACTCTTCAATAGTATAATTCTAGATGTAAGAATCGTAGACAGGCTCTAATCAGAGGTAACATTGTTTCTGCCATGGTAACTTGCACCAATGCTGAGGCTAGCACAGCCAGCTCTATTTACCCCAAAGGGGGAAAATAGAAAACATTTTGAGATCTACATAGCATATGATATGCAAATAAAGGTTACAAATGCATTTTCTACTTTTTCCTTATCTATTAACACGTATACCACAGACTTAAGAACAGTGGAAAAATTATTCATAGGCATTAATGTTAAACAAATTTATAATTTCTTTAATGTCAACTATTTATCAAGTTTAGTGCTTCATATTTATCAAAAAGGTTCTCATTTCTCAAAAGAAAACTTGGGGTTAATGTTAGTTTGGTCTTACATTTTGTGTCTTTGAGACATAGATGTCAAATCTGCAGGAGAGTATCATGTTTGGAAAGGAGTCAATGAGAAGACATGGGCCAGTTTGAGCCCTACAGGAGACTGTTACATTCTCCCAGTGTCTATTTTATTTTCTAGGTCAGTAGCTGAACAATTGCAGGTTTGCTCTTGTTCATCCCTCCATCTCTTCACTTCAGGGGTAAGCAGGTGAGAGTCTACACTCAAAAACTAAATTGTGCCAAACTCAGAAGAATAAAGGCGCTGACTTTGTTCATGAAGTATTCTTTCAACTAAAGCAGTGAAAAAACATCCTCACTCCTACTTCTCTGATAGCTGAGTTAGATGTAGAGAAGGAAGCAGAATGTTGCTCCAGTACTGACCCTCAAGTGCTACAACCCTTTCCTTTGGCATACTTTCCAGTACGTGCCAGTACTGAACTCTCTCTTTGAGAAAAAAATACATCACAAATTTTGTATGACTCACCCAATATATCTTTTTGTGCAAACTCCCTAACAGAATATTTTAAAATCTATGCTACTTTAAGTACATTTCAAAATATTAATTGAGTTCAAACATGCCAATGTTGAATTCAGAGAGAAAGAACATATGTGAATTTAATTAAAATTGGGAGAGGCAGCACAGTAAGTGGATATACAATCTTGTCGAGCAAAAGTCAGACATATCATGTTCTATGTGATGTGATATTCCTGGAGCCAAATGCTGAGACCCATGGGGACATCACTACCTCATGTTAAAGATTACTTAAAATGTCTTGAAAGAACTGAACAAGTTAATATATTTTATTTTGCCCTTTTTTGCCTGCCTTACTTTCTCTTTTAAATGTCATTTAAAAGCATAGCATAGTAAAAAGTGGCCAATCTAAATTATGGTCATAAAAATCAAGCTGTTTTCTCATTTGATCTCCTCAACTATTTATATAATCCAGTACTGTTTTGGTCATACTGGATTGAAAATGCACCATAGTCATGACAGCTCTTTTAAAGGAAAACCTCTAGCTGGGGCTTGCTTACAATTTCAGAGGTTTAGCCCATTATCATGGTGGGAATGTGGCAGTATGTAGACAGGCATGATGGTAGAGAAGTAACTGAAGGGTCTATAGTAAGATCCTCAAGCAGGAGGAAGAGAGAAACTCTTGCCTGGTCTTCTGAAACCTCAACGACTACTCCCAGTGACACATTTCCTCCAGGGCCCACACCTACTCCAAGAAGGCTACACCTCCTCATCTTTTCAAATTGTACTGTTACTCCCTATGAACCTATTGGAGCCATTTTAAATCAACCCAACACAGAGACAAAAGACAGTGTAAGCTCTTGCCTTCCCAAATTCTTCAGTGCTTGCTTCAGTTTGTAGACTCAGCTCTATGTGTGTTTTAAGTCAAGAAAGATCAGGGTAGCCATTGTTTAAGAATCTTCAGAAACACCAGGTGAAGGAGGCCTTTTGTCTTACTCTGGGTTCTACTATGAATTGGCATTGCTCTATTCCAAGGCTGTGATAACCCTGGAATCTAACTCATTGTAACTTAAACTCTAAGCTTTTTCTTAGTACCTACTCTTTTCCTTTTCCCCCATGACTGTGTCATAAACTGTGCTTGTGCTTCTAAGTCTCTTAAAACCTTGCTGCTCTAGACTGACCAGCAATGATGTAGCTGGCACATTCCAATCAGGATGTAACACATAAAGGCATATATTGCTAATATACCCTGTCTATAACAATTGATTTCCTTATGTGTCTTGCATCTCAGTCAAGCCATTCCTCACCGACAACCACTCTGCCAGTTTGCTTTTGTGTGTTGTTGTCTCATCCAAACTGTTAGCTGATGTCACTCTTCGACCTTCTAATATTCTCTTCTCCTTCAGTGGCAGTCTATTCTGTGCTGAAATCCATGTAGTCTGTGACAATTGTATAATGTGAGCCTTGTACTCTCTATGTATTTAATGAAAAATGTTAGAAGACAATGAAAACTGTTTTTAAATTTTAAAATCCATATACAATCAAGAGTTATAAAATTTTCAGATTCACATAATAAATGCCTTCAAAAGTTATTTGCCTCTTTATATATCTTCATTCAAGTTCCATATCATCTAATTATCAATATAAAATATTTGGTGTTAGGACCATTGCTCCCTTTTGCACCTTGACATCTCTCCTTTTTCTAACATCAGTCTTCTCAGTGGCTAGAGCAACACCTTGCATCTAAGAAGCACTTAAAGAGTATCCAATTAAATTGAAGGGATTTTCTTTAGCCTGGGAATTATATAACAATGCTTTGAAGGAAGAACTTGAAGCTATTGAAACACTGCTGGACTGAGAAGACAGTGAAAAATCATAGAAAAGAATCAAAAAACAAAATCCAGTAAGATTTGCTGAGAGACTAAATATAAGATATGAGAGAAGAAGGTGTGAATGCCATTAGAAGGTCATTGAGTCTTTCTGTTATCTGTTCTTAACATGGTGGCACGTCCCTTTTGATAAGAGGTTCTTTTGTTCCTGGCCAGTGAGTGAAAGCTCATTCTGTGCTGAGCAGTCAGTTACTGATTGTCCTCAGAGCTTACTTTTGTCTCCATCAGCACAGAGGCCAACCACATATGAAACAGTGACTACTTCACCAAAAGGTAAATGAACCTATACAACACATGGTAAATGAGTAAGAGGAGAGGGAGAGAAAGAAAGAACAGAGAGAATTCTGTTTTTAGAAAACTGGGATCTGAAAATGATTCTGTATCATATTAATATGGTCTTACATACTGAGTTCTTTTTAAAGGTTCATTATAAATAGAGTTCTGCCCTAATCAAACCTTGAATGAATCATAAAACTTGTGCTGTATAAATGACAATAGGTAATATAGTAAGATAAAATGAAATCCTATATCATGTTTGACACATGCCCACACCCATACACAGACCCACACACACACACACACACAACTCTTGTTGTAGGGACTGTTCAGGAGGATAGTCCACTTATTAGTGGTAATATCAGTAAAAACAAAACAAAACAACAAAAAAAGCAGACTCTCCCTCTCCCAACAGTGATAAAATGTCAATAGAGTCCCCACTTTCTGTTAGATTTCATGCCCACCTTCCTTCTCTAGGTTGCAATTTTATCAGACGTGGATTTTCAAAGGTCTTATACATGCTGTCACAACTGCTGTGATTCCACATTACACTGCACTGTTGTGTTCAAGAAAATCACTGTTTCCCTGACGTTATCAGTCACTTCTGGCATTTAGAATCATAATAACCCCTCTTCTATGAAGGCCTCTGAGTCTTGAAAGAAAAAGTATGATATGTACATCCTATTTAGAGCTGAGCACTACATAGACTTTTATTTTAAGCATGTTTACCAGTAGAACGTCTCTGTGATTATTGCCATTTACTACAAGGAGAAGCTTCTCTAATGAGGGTTGGGAGATAATGTTGTATGGTAACAATACTTAATTTTACAGCTATGTCCATTTAGTGAAATAATATTATTGTTTCCCCTAAGACCTTGACTTAATCTCTCTGTATATAACTGGTCTTATGCTGTGACAAGTAAAAGTTCCATTAAATGGATTTGGCCTTAATTTAATAAGGAAGTGGTTAATTACTCCTATAGCATGCATGCCAATACTTCACCAGTGAGCCTAACTTGTCTAGGAAGTCACTGATATAGGGGCCACTGCTACATCAGATTGATTATTTTCTCTTCCAGTAGCATACATAGCGCCTTCCAGTACTACAGAAGCTATCAACTAAGGGTGAAGCTTCCCACAGAACACCAGATTGATTTCTCCATATTGTGTAACATTAGGTAAATAGGGTCTATGGCAATAGAGATTACCATCAAGATTGGAATGATAGTTTAAAGAATTAACAATAGCCTGAAACTCATGGAAGGCTATGAGACTCATTGTCCAACAATTCAAAACAAAGTAATCCATTCCTAATATGAGGTTTTTTTTATTTACTATCATGATGAATCTTGTTGTGCTATCATCCACTCATTGTAGGGTAACTCCATTAACTTTTTTATGATATATTTATATATTTAAGGAGGATTCTATAGTGATATGTTTTCAAATGGCCTTTTAAAAATCCTAAATGCTAGTTATCCCTTACTATATTCTCACCTCTATATGGCCTCACCTCTGTTCCCGGCTGCAATTAAATCACCTCTACTCTTACCATTTTTTTGTAACTCTTTGCAACACTGTGTTATTTACTGTTTCCTTTGAAAGCTACTTCACTCACGGGCTCTCCCTAAACTGTAACTTCTCTGCATATCCCAAGTAAAACACACATCTGAAGAGTCAGTGTTGTCATCCATATTTGAAAGAAAACATGTACTGTCTGGGTTACCTCACTCAGGATGATTTTTTTTCTAGATTCACCAATCAACCTGAAAATTTCATAAGTTAATTTTTTTCACAGCTAACTAATACTGTGTTGTGAGAACTGTACCACATTTTCATTATCCATTCCTCAGTTAAGGACTACCTAGGCTGTTTTCATGTTTTGAGTATTATTAAGTGAGTAGCAATGAACATGGAAGAGCAAGTATCTCTGAAGTGAGCTTTATAGTCATTTGGGTAGATGTACAAGACTGGTATGACAAGACTGTGTAGCATATTTATTTGCAGCTTTTTATATAGCAGCCCCTGACTACTATAGTAGTTGAGACACTTACCAGTAACGAATTATTGAAAAATAAACTCTTTTTCCTCATATAACAGTAAAAGAACCCCTGTTGTTTGTACGTAGCTATTCCAACACCTGCTGTCATTTGTTGTTGGTTGGCTTTATTTGATTGTTTTTAAATCTTAGTCATTCCGACTCTGAGAATGTAAGATGTCAATGTAGTTTTAATTTGTACTTCCCATATAGTGAAAGATCGTGAATATTAAAATAAAATCTCAGACACCTGTATTTCATCTACTAATAACTTTGTTTAGATTATGCCCTTTGTAAAAAAAATAGGATTTATTTTTAGCTTCACATATGTGCTAGATACTAACCCTCTGTCTGATGGCTAGATGGTAAAGGTTTTATTTCCTGTTCTGTAGGCTGCCTCTTCATTTGACTCATGCAGTCCTTTGTTGTACAGAGCATTTTAATGATGTTGAGGATAATTTTGGCTATGAGAACTTTTTCTGTATTTCAAAAAAAAATGACATTATTTTGGTCAATTTTTTTTGAAGAATTATGTTAAAATTTCAATGGGGATTGTATGTAGTGTATAGATTGTTTTGGTGTAATGGTCATTCACCAGGATCAAAAAGGGGTCCTTCTTTATTCTATCTTCAATTTCTTTCTTTAATGTCTTAAAATTTCATTATGTCTCTCATTTCACTGCATTTATTTGATTATTCTTTTAGGCTATTGTGAATAACAATGTTTCTTTGCTTTCTTTCTGTGTTGTCCTTTTTAATGGTGTATATGAAGAATAACTGTTTTCTGTGTTAATTTTGTATCCTAATATGTTGTTGAATGTGTTTATTAGCTGTTGAGGTTTTCTAATAAAGGTAATAAAGATTACCTTTCACAAGTAGAATTATATCATCTGAAAATGGAGATGATTTGACTTTTTTCTTTTTTATGCCATTTATCTCATTCATTCCCTTGTTGCCTTAACTAAGTCTTCAAGCACTGAATTGAATATAAATGAGACAATGGACACCTTAGACTTATTGCTGACTTTAGTGGAAATGCTTTGAGTTTTTTACATCCGGCATGATTCTTCCTGTCAGCTTGTTTTATGATGCCTTTATTTTTTTCTTTTTATTGATAGTAAATTCTTTTTCCTCACATAACAAATCTAGATTAGATTTCCCTTCCCTCTACACCTCTAAGTTCCTCCCCATCTCTCCTCCCATATGAAACCAGCCTCCTTCTGATTCCCATTAGAAAACAAACATGCTTCTAAGGGAAGATAATAATAAATACATTAAAATATAATATAATAATATAAAAAACTAACACATCAGAATAGGATAAAACAAACAAACAAAACTTAAGAGAAGGCATACAAAACAAAGATCCAATTATTGTCATACTCATAAATCCCATAAAAATACTAAACGGTAGCTGTAATATATACAGTAAAAAGAGGAGATTTTATATACGTGTGTGTGTGTGTATATATATATATATATATATATATGTATACTTAAACACAATAAAGACAGTTCACAACCTATTCGTTAAAATACTGTTACTGCTTTAATTCAATATAATCAAGGCACATACAAACTCACAAAGACCGAGGCAGTAATTTACTGAACCTGCATGGGCTTGTTGTCAACTGTCTTTATTATGTTGTAGTCCTTTGAATCTCTAACTCTTTGGAACTTTTCTGAAGAAGTATTGGATCTTGTCAAAAAAAATTTATGCATCTAATGAGATAGTCATGTTGTATTTTTTTCTTACAATTTGTTTATATGGTAAATTACATTTGTTTTCATATGTTGAACTGTCCCTGGATTCCTGGGATGAATCCTTCTTGACCATGGTA
Organism: Phyllotis vaccarum; assembly: GCA_033318265.1. Taxonomy (NCBI): domain Eukaryota; kingdom Metazoa; phylum Chordata; class Mammalia; order Rodentia; family Cricetidae; genus Phyllotis; species Phyllotis vaccarum. The sequence goes on from JARWLC010000002.1 coordinate 81,644,113, forward strand.
GATGTTCTTTTACATGTATTCTTGGATTCAGTTTGCAAGCATTTTAATGAAAACTTTTGCATCTATGTTCAAAAGTGAAATTGATCTGTAATTACTTTTCTTTGTTGGGTCTTTATGTGATTTGTATATCTGTCAACTATGGCCTCATAAAATGAATTGTGCAATGATTCTTCTGTTTCTATTTTGTAGAATAATTTGAAAAGTGTTGGTTTTACTCTTCTTTGGCTGTCTACTAGATTCTGTGCTAAAATGATCTGGCCCTTTTGGTTGGGAGACTTTTAATAAAGTACTTCTATTTCAATGGGGTAACATGTCTATTTAAATTATACTGATGTTGATTTAACTTGGTAAATGCTATATATTGAGAAAAAGTATCCATTTCTTTCAGATTTTTCACTTTGACTTGTTTTGATTCTTAGTTTCAGTTTGAAGCCTGTTTTGTTAGATATTAACTACATTGTTTCTTAGATCCATTTGTTTGGAATACATTTTTTTTCCATCCTCTTACCCTGAGGTAATGCTTATCCTATGTTAAGGTACATTTCTTGGTGGTAGCAGAAGGGTTAATCCTCTTTTTGCATCCATTCTGTTAGTCTTTGTTTTTTTATTGAGAAATTGAGACCATTGACATTGAAAGATTTTTATGAACCATGTGTGTTGACCCTTCTTGTTTTGTTGTTGTTATTGGTGGTTGTGGTGCTGCATGGTGATGCTGGTGGTGGTGCTTGTGAGGAGAGGAAGCCATGGCTCACAGTTAGTCTCAGCACTTGGGAAGCAGAGGCAAGAGAATCTCTGTGAGTTCAAAGCCATCCTGGTCTTCAAAGCAAGTTCCAGGACAGCAAGGACTGTTACACAGAAAACTCTGTCTGAGAAAAAAAAGACAGGAGGAGGTGGCTGGTGGTGCTGGTTGCAGCGGTAGTGGTGGTAGCAGTGTAGTGGTGAAGATTATGATGGTGATGGTAGAGGTGATGGTGATGGTGGCAGTGGTGGAGGTGATGGTGTTAATGGTGGCAGTGATGGAGGTGATGTTGGTGGTGGTGGTTGTTGTTGGTGGTGGTGTATTATATGCATATGATTTCCCTCTTTTGATTTGCTGATCTGGAGTTATTTATCCCTTGTGTTTTCTTATATGTAGTTAACCTCTTTGTGATGGAGTTTCCCCCTAGCTCCTTCAGTATGGCTAGATTTGTACATCAATATTGATTAAATTTGTTTCTTATCGTGGAATGCTTTATTTATTTTTCCCAGATATTATAACTGACAGTAGTCTACCTGGAGTCTGTGGTCATTTAGGCAGTGTTGAACATCTGCCAGACTTGTAGAGTCTTTTGCTTTGAGAGTCCTCATTGAGTAACCAGGTATTACTCTAATTGGTCTGCATTTATATGCCATTTGGTCCCTTTTGCTTGGAGATTTTAATATTCTCTGTGTGTTCTGTGTGTGTTTGGATTATTGTATGCTGAGTTTCATCTTTGTTTTCCCCCAGTATTCAAATTTCCTGGATGCTTTCTGCTAGAAGGGTTTTTTGTTTGTCTGTTGATTTAACGTTTTCTTTGACTGAGGTATTTGCTTCTTCTACAGAATCTTCAGTGCCTGAGATTCTTCTATCTTTGTCTACTGTTGGTGAGCTTTGCCTCTGAGGTTCTTGTTCAAGATCCTAAATGCTCCATATTTCCCTCAGTTGGGTTTTTTATTAAAATATCTATTTCTACAGTCAAGTCTTGAACTGTTTTATTCATTTCCTTCTACTGTACATCTTTTCAAATATTTCTTTAAGGAACTTACTCATTTCCTCTTTAAGGACCTCTATTATGTTCATAAATGTTATTTTATGTTTTTGTTTTGTGTTCTGCTATGTTGCAATATTCAGCCCTACTGTGGTAGGCTTGCTGGGCTCTTGTTGAAACATACTGTTCTTTCTGATATTGCTTTTTTTTTTTTTTTTTATACAGGTGTCTAGGCATTTGGTTTTGAGAAGACTGTAATTTTAAGTGCTGATATCTGGTCTTATCTTTGTTGAGTGCATGTTTTGTTTCTTGTTTTTTGTTGCCCATTTTGGTTCATAGGAGAATGTATTGCCTGTGTACTCCTAGTAGAAATTCTTCTGGGATCTTGATTGGCCACGGAGTTACAGACAAAATGTATCTCTAGGTATTTGGAGCTGACACTTAAGAATGGGAATGGGCTGGATTGGGTGTGAGCTGAAAAGATCCATAGAAAGGAAGAAAGCAGGGCATTCTGCCAGAATCTTCTTCATCCTTGGGGATAGGGCATGGAGTAAGAAAGGGCACAACAGGTAGTCTGCTACAGAGATGGGGATTAGTCTAGATATTTGCACAGGAAGGAAGGGAGGAGGGAGAGTGAAGATTTGAAGTTTAGCTATCTGTTTAGTTGGCCTACTTGCTGATCTTGCAGGCTTTGCCTGGCAGGTTCCCAGGGAATAACTGCTGTAGTTGGAGGCTGGGATAATAGAAGAGTGGAAAGGAAGATTGTAAGAGAAGATCTGCAGAGTTTGCTGAAAATAGGGGGAAAAGTCCATAACAGGTGTCTTGCTATGGATCTGAAGATGAGACTGGGAGACTGGATTTAGAGGAATGTAGAGAGGTGAGGATCTGCAGTTGGCATACTTGCTTTCTCTGGCAGGATAGTCTGTAGGTTCCCACCAAATGCCTGTTCCAATTGGGTACTAGGATAAAGCAATAAGGTGGGAGAAGAGGGTTAGAGGGGAAGATCTGTGTGATTCACTGGAGATAGGGCAGTGCCTGAAGGGAAGCCAGAGCAGGTCATCTGCTACAAATCTGGAGATGAGATTAGGGGTAGATTTGGAGGGATAGAGGATGAGGTAAAGATCTATTGCTTCCCTGACTGGAGTGGCCCAAGGCTTCCCAGAGAGATATTCTCATTATCATGTTGATGTCTGTCCTTTGTATTTCTAGCCTCTCTGGAACTTTTATCATGAAGCAGTGTTCTATTTCCATAAGACTTTATCTAGTGAGATATCATTTTATTTCCTTCCCTGAATTTGTTTTCGTAGTGAATTACATTTATTGATTTACATATGCTAAAGTGGTCCTAAAGCCCTGAGGTGAAGCTGGGTTTATTATGGTGTATAAACTTTTGGTGAGTTCTTGAATTCAGTTTTCAAGTAATTTATTGATAATTTTTACATCTATACTCATCAGAAATATGTCAATAACATCTATCCTTCTTTTAAAAATAATAGGAACTTTGTCTGATTTGGCTATCAGGACAATACTGAATTCATAAAAGGAATTCCATTTTTTTTTCCCTTTGAGGAACAGAGTATTAGTATATCTTGGAATGTCATGTAGAAGGTGCAATGTATCCATCCAGTCCTAGTCTTTCTTTTAGTGAGTAGGTTTTAAAAATTGCTTCTCTCCCACTGGTTGTCATGGATCAGTTTCAATTATTTAATTCATATCGATTTAATTTTGATATGATATATTTATCTAGCAATTCATATGCTTCTTTTAGATTTTCCAGTTTAGTGGAGTACAGAGTTTCCCAATATTTATTTACTCTGAAAATTTCATACATTTATACAAGATATTTTTATCAGATTCATCTACCACTACCTTCCTCCAACTCCCCTTAGTGCCTTCAATCCAACCACACTGGGTCCTTCACCATCTCTTTTTCTTTAATTATTATTGTTATAAACACACAATCAGACATATATATATATATATATATATATATATATATATATATATATATAAATCAATGAATTAATCTAAGATATAATCTTCCTGAGTCCATTTAGTATTGTTCATATGTATGTATTTTCATGGCTGACCATTTGGTATTGGGTAACCAATTACAGGCTTCATTACTGGGAAAGACTGATTCTGCTCTTCTCAGCAGACCTTAATTAACTCTCTTCTTCTAGGGTTGAAGACCTATAAAAGTTCCCCATCCATGTTGGTTTGTCACCTGTTACTGCCCAGGTCTAGTTCAGGTTAAGATTTTATGGGTACAGCAGCTCTGTAATATACAAAAGACACAGTCTCACACTACACATTCTGGTCCTCTTGCTCTTACAATATTTCTGTGCCTTCTTCAGTGAGGTTTCCTGAGCCCTAATTGTAGGAGGTATGTTATAAGGCATATCAATTGTGGCTAGGTACCTGTCCTGGCTAGTTTTTATGTCAACTTAACATATGCTTAAGTCATCTTTAAAAAAGTAACCTCAATTAAGAAAATATATCTATATGAACAACCAGAAAGCAAACCCATGGTACATTTTCTTAATAAATGTGTAAGGGCCCATCTCATTGTTGGTGGTACCACCCCTGGGTGTGTGTTTCTGTTGAATAGAATTGAACAAGCTATGAGCAATCTAGTAAGCATCTTTCCTCCATGATTTATGCTTCAGCTTCTGTCTATAAATTCCTTCTTTGAATCCCTGCCCTAACTTCCTTAAATAGTAACTATGTTGTGGAATGTAAGCTGATATAAACCATCTTCTCCCTAAGTTTCTTTTAGTTTTGGTGTTGTGTCATAGTAATTGAAAGTCAAACTAAAGCAGCTCCGTGATAAGTTCTTTGAATTTTAACTAGTTGTAGCTTTCTGTAATGATCTCTGTCTGTTGACATGAGGGTGAGAGCTATAATCACCTATTGGTATAAGAATAAGAATTTCTGATTCAGCTAGAAATTAAGCTGTTTAAGAAAGCAGAAGTGATAGGTTCTACTCTGAGTTCCATGGCCCCAGTAGCCACAGGTAGATGGCTAAGTCAACATTAACAGGAGCTAATTCATTCCTATTGTGTTGTCCTTAATTCCAATTAAATTGCTGTTGGTTACACCCAAAATATAGCTGTGACCGCTAGTGTACTTTTAAAGTCTCTCCATGCTGGACATTGTTGTAGTTCATAGGCATCTTAGCTTAAGACTATTGACTGCTTTTCTCCATTGGTTGCATTATGATAATACATTATGATAATACAAAATCTAGTCCTCAGGGAGGCTGCGTCCAGGTCAAAGCAGACTTGATTTCCCCAAAGTCCTATATCTAGAGTACATAGCAACCATAATGATGGGATTTTTCCAGTCTATGAAGAATCCAAGACAAATAGCAATATCCTATATTGTTTTTAAAGTCCACTTAATGCATAAGAACAACCCAAAAACTTACTCATGACTTACTTATACTGGAATTTTGTTAGATAGTCTGTGGTTCTTTAGAGACTCATTATCACTACAAATGTCATTAACTTCTCTTATTATATATACAGATATATACACATACATATACTTATACATTATATGCAATAGATAAAATTATTTTCTAATATTTTTAAACATCCTCAGCATTATTCACTTTTTCCTCTCTCCATCTTATTCAGTATTAACCTCCCTCATAAAATTATTTTCTAATATTTTTAAACATCCTCAGCATTATTCACTTTTTCCTCTCTCCATCTTATTCAGTATTAACCTCCCTCACCCTCTCCCTCTCCAGTTAAGCCCCACCCATTTTAACATTTCCTTCAGAGCCCCTTTGAAATATGTCATTGAGTCATATTTTTCAGTATCTGTTAACGTTTCGCCTCTGTATCTCTAATGTTTTTAATATTTGTCTTTTTTGTTAATTTGAATAAAGGTTTGTCAATCTTGATAGCATTTTCAGAATCTACACATTTTATAAATTCATATTCTTGTTTTTTTTTTCATTTCCTTTTCATTTATTGCAACACGGCTTTTATTTGCTCTTCAATTTTTTTTTTGGTTCTGTTGTTCTGGTTTGCTCAAAGTCTCTTCAAAGGTGTAGAATTAAATTATCAAGATGAGATATCTTCCATTGCTTTCTAGAATTTTTATTTTTTGAAAATAATATATGAGTATATGAGTATTCTACCTCTAAGTATGTGAGTACACTGCATGTTCATCTGGTGTCCTCAGAGGCCAGAAGAGAGCACCAGATCTTTGAAACTCAAGTTATAAACTGACATGCAGTTGCTGAGAACTGAACTCAAAACAATTTCAAAAGCAAGGAAGGCTCTTAAACATTGAGCTATCTCTCCAAGCCTGCCCATCTTTCCAGTTACTGCCATAAACGTTCCTCTCAGGATTGCCTTCACTTTGTTACATAAACTTTAGTATGCTATGTTACATTTTTGTCCAGTTTTAGGAACTTACAACATTTCTTTCTTGATATTTTCCTTGTCCCAAATCATTCAGTATTATACTGTTAATCAGACATCAATTTTTACACTTTCTATAATTTCTATCATTATTGGCATCTAGCTTTACACGATGCATTGTAGGATTTCATTTTCCTATACCTGTTGAGATTTGCTTTGTGTCCTAATATGTGGCCAATTTTGGAAATATTTTTATAGATGATCCTTTAATGTTTTGGTAGAATGTTCTATAGATATATTAGACATATTTGATTTATAATGCCATTTATCTTCAGAGTTCTTTATTTAGTTTTTGTTTGAGGACATGTCTATTTGTGACAATGAGTTGTTGATGTCAACCACTATCAATATTTTGGAATCAATTCATAATTTTTAGGCCTGATAAGATTTTTTTGAGAAATTGGGTGACAATGGCCTTGATACATAAATGCTAAAATATAATTATTATTTTCTGTGAATTTTTTTCTTTAATAAATATCTCTTCTGACTAGTTTTGGTTTGGAATTTATCTTCTCAGTAGAATTGCCTCACTTGCTTGTTTCTTTGTTTATTTACTCAACCTTTCAAAGTTGCTATGCCAAGCACAGTGGTGGATGGGTTGATATCATGTAAGTTATTTCTGCTCTTGTTGGTGAAATAATTTGCACTCATGTAAACTTTTAATACTTATCAATAAGTGATGTAAGTTGTTACATAAAATTAAGTGGTGATCTTAATTTCTCAAGAAATATTATTTTTAATTTTATTGAAATTTGTCCCTTTCAATGAGAACAAGTTCCAATAGACACACAGGCATGGCATCTGTACCTATTGCTAAGGAAATATCAAGAAAGAAGGGATGGAAAGATTATAAGAGGTAGAATACCAGGAAGTCTGGTATAAAACAATTTCTCCTAGAAATGGATGCATAAAGAAGTAAAGAACAATATCAATATTAACAGACATGTTAATAAAGATGTGGGAAGTTTTATGGAATCCTATCCTTAGATAAAAAACTACAAGTAACTAAGAAATTCTGGGAGGATAATTAGTCACTCCCATTCCCAAGGACAAGCCTCTTTATTTCCTGTTCAGAACAGAATGAATAATCATTTCTGAAATCATATATACACAAAGATGAACTAAACAGATGTTAGTTTTTCAATTTCGATTCATTTTATAAATTTTTTAAACTTATTTTTACATTTGTTTTACATATAGACTAAATTTTCCCTCCCTCCTCTCCTTCTGCTTCCTCCCCCCCTCCTCCCTTCTATCTATCTCCCCATCTACTTCTCCAGCAGACAAGACTGTCTCTCTCTCTCTCTTTTTCTCTCTCTCTGTGTGTGTGTGTGTGTGTGTGTGTGTGTGTGTGTGTAAGAATAATAATAAAAGAAAAAGAAGCTATCAACTTGAGGGGGAACATTGGAAAGGTTGAAAAGAGGAAATGTGGGAGGGGCTAGAAGAGGAAAGAGAAAGTGACATAATTCTATTTCAATTAAAACTATACTTTTAATGCAAAAATACAACTATTCCATATTCCCGATGAATGATAACAACCAAATATTTGTTTGCTTTATCAGTAAGTGAACTTGCAAGTCAGTCAGCAATCTTTCAGTGCTCTCTTTGGTATAGCCACAGGCTCGGACTCACAGGTAGTCCATTTTCCTCCACAGCATCAGGCATCAAGATTCAAAGCATGATGACCACTCACAAGAAGTCAAAGAAATATCAACACAAGTACAGACTGCAGATATTTCTTGGACTTGGTATTGTGAATTTATTTCAAAAATTTTATTACTGAGAAGAAAGTGACTTCAGCTTCAAAGACTGAATACCTTTGGGGAACAGCATTATCTGGGTCTCCTAAGAACAGTTTCACCTAATACTCCATCTTTTAGCTAGCAGAAAGTGACAGCCTATCTCCTCATTCCCTAGGGCCTATTTCATACTGTTTTTGAGGAGCTAACTCGGCAGCCTAAATCAAGCCAACAGTGTGAGAGACAACTACCTTTGCTGCTCAGTTGAGTTTCAGATAAACAAGCAGATAATGAACTCAACATTACTGACTCTTCTTCAGATCATTGTGTTTACTTTTCAGTGAACCAGGGGGATATTTGTATGAAGGAACCAAACTTATTTTAATTGTTTTGATTTTGTTGTCCATTGTTAAGTAAACAGAATGAGAAAGATTAATTAAATTCAGTCAGTGAAATTATATTTTGATGTAGTCTATAATCACTTGATATTAATAGATTGAATATAAAGGCATCTTCTTGAGAGCAATTGAAACAATATCCTCCTAAAATATTTGGCTTCATGGACTGACAATCATTTATCTGAACAATAATTTCTACATATTTCACTGGAAGCCCATCAGAACATTTTTCCTTCCTTTTTTTAAACCTATAGTTTTCTGAAAGATAACAGAAACACTCTTACAGAGATCTCAAACATCTAAGCGTCCACCTCAGTGTCTGCTAATTAACTCATCTTCCTGCAAAAGGAGTGTGATAATGAGCTTAAGCTGCAGGTATATAGACCGGACAGTTCATGGATTTCTCACTCTCTTTTTGTCTGCTCAATAGATATATTTGTACCTGCCACTGGGGTGGGTGAGATGGTTCAGCAGCCAAGCCTAACTATGTGAGTTCAATCCCTGTAACCCATATTGTAGGAGGAAAGAACTTTCTCCTACTAATTGTCCTTTGACCCCCACACATGAGCCAGCCACAGCAGGTACATATGTGCACACATACAAACATACATACACAATAAACAAATTTAGAAAGAAGATTATATATACCACCAATGAAAACCATATAACTTGGAGTGAGATAATGCATATAGTACTGTTTATTAGTGTTCCCAGTAATAAGTAATACGTCAAAACATGTTACTTGCACTTGTGCATGACAGAAATGAGAAAATTGTAAGAGAGTTGGAGTAATAATTGGGTTTGAAATGAGCAATTCTTTAAAAATTTTTATTTGCATTTATATTTAAGAATAAGTGTAACAATACAATTTGGGGGAGATTGAAGTAACTACCATGACCTATGAAAGGCAGGTAGGTAGGTATGACTGGGAATACACTTTACTTGATAAAGTGCCTTTTATTAAAATAAATAAATGAATGAATGAATGAATAAATAAATAAATAAATAAATAAATAAATAAATAAATAAATAATGCTAGAACATCATGAACTGGGCATACACATACAACTATAATGTCAGTATCCAGAGGTCAAGACTGAAAACCCCAAAGCCACTCTCACTATGCAGAGCTTGAAGGCAGCCTTATATAAGATGCTATCACAAAATGATCTCAAAGAACCCCATGAAAGGAGGAGAGAAGAGTTGTAGGAGTCAGAGGGAATGGAGGACACCAGAAGAACATGGCCCACCAAATAATCTAAGCAGGGCTCACATGGTCTCACAGAGAACTGATGGAGTAAGCATGGACCCTGTATGGGTTGGCACCAGGTCCTCCATCCTCCGTGTATATGTTATTACTGTTAGTCTGGTGCTTTTCTGGGACCCTAAAGTGGAACAGGTGTGTCTCATACTCTTTTGCCTGCTCTTGGGACTCTTATGCCCCTATCGGGTGGCATTGCCCAGCCTTGATGTGAGGGTATTTTCCCTATCTTAATATAACCTGTTTTGTCCTATTTGGGTGTTGTCTCTTAGGGTCCTGCTCTTTTCTGAAGAAAAAGGTATTAAAGTGGGTCTGCGGGAGAGGAGAGATGAGAGGGGACCAGTTTAAAATGTTGAGGAAAAGGAAACTGTGCTTGGGATTTATAGTATGAGAGAAAAATCTATTTTAGAGACCCCAAAGACTCCTGGTTCATAGCTGTCTAAGAGATGAGTGGCATCCTGACCCTCCAGCCAAGCAGAGACCATGGTCTCTGAAGCCCAGCCTGGGGACATGGCCCCTGAGACCCCAACCACACCCAGCTCTGCCCTAAACCAAAAAAGCTGGGAGAGGCAACCGACCCCAAGCCCAATCCCCATCAAAACACAGCTGGAGGGACATTCCATTGGCCAAACACCACCCAAAACATAATCTGCATCATCCACTGACTAGAGCTGAATAACAGCCCACTAAGAGCCAACTAAGAGCTGACTGAGAAGGACCCCTGTGAGAACTGGAGACACACAGCTCCTTGGCCTACAGCCAACCAAGAGCCGAATAAGAACAGTCCCTGCATTTATTGGGGACACACAGCTGCCTGGGCCACAACTGACTAAGAACAGATGAAGAGCAGACTAAGATTGAACCACGGAAGCAATGGGCAGACACAGTGCAAGAACACATACAATTATATAAAGAACAAGACACCACCAGAAGAAGCTGATGGTTCTGCAACATCAAGACCAGAGCAAAACGATGAAGAGGAAATAGAAGACAATAACCTTAAGAACAACTTTATAAAGATAATAAGAGCTTTAAAAGAGGATACAAAAAACTCCCTTAAAGAAATAGAAGAAAATACAAACAAAAAATTGGAAGAGATTAACAAATCCCTGAGAGAAAATAAAGAAAAATAAGAAAAAAAAACAAACAAAAATTAATAAAGAAACATTACAGGAATTAAAAATGGAAATAGAAGCAATAAAGAAGGCACAGACCAAGGCAAAGCTGAAAATAGAAAACCTAAAGAAACTAACTGGAACTACAGATGCAGCATAACAAACAGAATGCAAGAAATAGAAGAATCTTTGGAGTAGAAGATTGAATAATGGAAATAGATGCATCAGTTAAAGAAAACACTAAAACCAAAAGAGTCATAGCACAACATGTCCAGAAAATCTGGGACACTGTGAAAAGACCAAATCTGTGAATAATAACTGGAATTGAAGACGGAGAAGAACACCAGCTCAAAGGCACAGAAAATATAGTCAACAAAATCATAGAAGAAAACTTAAAGAAGGAAATACCTATATGTTGGAGACTAAGGACTTGGTCCTTTCCATAAGCCTTGTGAAACCCAAGACCATAAGTTTCCTGATGATAAGGTGTTTTCTCTGATTGCTAGAATAGCTCTTAGTAACTGATTGCTAGAATAGCTCTTAGTAACTGATTGCTAGAATAGCACTTAGTAACTGATTGCCAGAATAGCCTTTAGTAAAACCACAGAATATTCCTTTGTCTGCTTTCCCGCCTTTCCAGAGTGGGTGGGGTGGTGCTGAGCCCACGGACATGCCATTTACCCTTCCCCCACAGCTGCTATTTGCCATCCACTATCCCCCTCCTCACTCCCCTTCCCTGAAGAGTATATATGTTACAGCTTACAGCTCAATAAATGGAGACCTTGACAAAATCCAGACTGACTCTGTCATTCTTTGCTTGGTCTTTGTCTCTCTCTCACCCCCTCATTGATATTTCAGGTGGAACCCCCTTGAGACCCACAAAATTACGAGTCCCGCGGGTCGGGGCACCTATAAATATACAAGAAGCTTACAGAACACCAAATAGACAAGACCCCTGAAAAAAAGTCTGCTCACCACATAATAATAAAGCCCCTGAGCCTACATTACAATAATAATAATAATAATAATAATAATAATAATAATAATAATAAGAGCTGCAAAGGAAAAAGGCCAAATTATCAATAAAGGTAGACCTATCAGAATAACACCTGACTATTTAACGGAAACAATGAAAGCAAGAAGGTCCTGGACAGAGGTTATACAGACACTAAAAAAACTTGGCTGCCAACACAGACTACTATACCCAACAAAACTATCAATCACCATAGATGGAGTAAACAAGATATTTCAACAAAATCAGATTTAAACAATGCCTATCCATAAACCCTGCCTTACAGAAAGCACTAGAGGGAAAACGCCAACCTAAAACAAAACGGATACACCCATGAAACCATAAATAATTAACACTCCAACAGAAGAAAGTCCCAAAGAAGGGAAATACATATATAGCACCATAAAAATAATAGGTAATAACAATCATTGGTCATTAATATCCTTTAATATCTATGGACTCAATTTACCTATAAAAAGACACACCCTAATATGATAGATACTAAAACAGAAACCGTCCTTCTGGTGCATACAAGAGACATACCTCAACTTCAAAGACATATACAAGTTCAGAGTAAAGGATAGGGAAAACACTTTCCAATCAAATGGTCCTAAGAAACAAGCTGGTGTAGCATCCTAATATCTAACAAAATAGACTTCAAACTAAAATCAAACAAAGGAGACCATGACAGACATTAAATCCATCAAGATGAAGTCTTAGTTCTGAATATTTATGCCCCCAACACCAGGGCACCTACATATGTTAAAGAAACACTAATAAACTTTAAACCTCACATCAAATGCCGCATACTAATAATGGGGAACTCCAATACCCCACTTTCACCCTTGGGTAGGTCAACCAGACAGAAACTCAGCAGAGAAATAAGAGATCTAACATGGTATAGCCCAAATAGACTTAACAGATATATACAGATCCATCCACCCAAACACAAAGGAGTATACAAGTTTCTTAGCACCCCACGGAACTTTCTCTAAAGTTGAACTCAGTCATAAAGGAAATATCAGTAGATACAAAAAAAAAAAAATGTGATTAACTTCTTGTATAATATCAGACCCCCATGGCCTCAAGTTAGAGTTCAACAACAGCAAAAATCACAGAAAGCCTACAAAATCATGGAAACTGAACATCTCAATTGAACCACCTTTGGGACAAGGAAGAAATTAAGAAAGAAATCAAAGACTTCCTAGAATTTAATGAAAATGAATCCACAACATACTCAGACATATGAGACACAATGAAAGCAGTGTTAAGAGGAAAATTCATAGTACTAGTTGCTTATATGAAAAACCTAGAGAGAGTTCACATAAGAGACCTAACAGCACAGCTGAAGGCTTTAGAACAATTAGAAGCAAACTCACCTAGAAGGAATAGATGGCAGGAAATAATCAAACTTAGGACTGGAATCGATACAATAGAAACAAAGAGAACAATATATAAAAAAAAATCAATGAATCAAAGGGTTAGTTCTTTGACAAAGTCAGCAAGATAGATAAACCCTTATTCAAAATGACCAAGAGGCAGAGAGAGTTTATCCATATTAAAAGAATCAGAAATGAAAATGGAACATAACAACAGACACTCAGGAAATCCAGAGAAATAGCAGGTCATACTTTGAAAATCTATACTCCACTAAAGTGGAAAACCTATAAGAAATGGACTGCTTTCTGGACAGGTGCCACTTACCAAAATTAAATCAAGTTCAGATTAAAGACCTAAACTGACCAATAACCCCAAAGGAAATTGAAGCTGTTATTAAAAGTCCCCTAAGTAAAGCAAAAATCTTTCCCCCACCAAAAAAACCTCCCCATGATCAGAGAGTTAGTTTCCTTGCAGAATTCTGCCAGACATTCAAAGAAGAACTAATACCAATACTCCACAAACTGTCCCATACAGTAGAAACTGAAGGAACATTGCCAATCTCTTTTTTTGTGAGGTCACAATCACCCCGATAACCAAGCCATTCAAATACGTAACAAAAAGGGAATTATGCACCAATCTCCCTCATGAACATTGATGCAAAAATACTCAATAAAATTCTGGCAAACCAAATCCAAACATCATATCAAAAAAAAATTCATCCTCCACAATCAAGTAGGTTTCATCCTGGAGATGCAGGGGTGGTTCAACAGATGAAAAACTGTGAGTGTCAGCCTTCATATAAACAACTGAAAGGAAAAAAAACACATGATCATCTCATCAGATGCTGAAAAACCTTTGACAAAATCAAGCATTCCTTCATGATAAAAGCTCTGTAGAGATCAGTAATGCAGGGAAAATATCTATATATAATAAAGGCTATTTACAGCAAGCTGACAGCCAACATCAAAGTAAATGGAGAAACACTCAAAGCAATCCCACTAATCAGGAACAATACTAGGCTGTCCTCTCTTTTCTTATCTATTCAATATAGTTCTCAGTTTTTAGCTAAAGCAATGAGGACAAAAGGAGATTAAGGTGATACAAATTGGAAAGGAAGAAGTCAAACTATATCTATATGCAGATGATATGATCATATACATAAGTGAACCCCAAAATTCTACCAGAGAACTACTAGGCACCTGCCACAATGTGCCAGGGTACCAGATTAACTCAAAAAAAAAAAATTAATAGCCCTCCTATACACTAAGGACAAAAAGGATGAAAAAGGAAAAGGGAAACATCACCTTTATAACAGCTGAAAATAGCATTACATATCTTGATGTAACTCTAAACAAAGAAGTAGCAGACCTCTTTGACAAAAACTTTAAGTCACGGAAGAAAGACATTAAAGAGGATATCAGAAAATGGAAAGATCAGAAAATGGAAAGATCTCCCATTCTCCTGGATAAGTAGGATCAACTTAGTAAAAATGGCAATTTTATCAAAAACAATCTACAGATTCAATACATTTCCCATTAAAATCCCAACACAATTTTTTACAAGCCTTAAAAGAACAATACTCAACTTCATGTGGAATGACAGGAAACCCAGGATTGCCAAAACAATCCTACTCAATAAAAGAACTTCGGGAGGAACCACCATCCCTCACTTCAAGTTCTATGATAGAGCAACAGTGCTAAAAGCAGCCTGGTACTGGCATAAAAACAGACTTATGGATCAATGAAATCAAACCAAAGACCAGGACATTAACCCACACACCTATGAACATCTGATGACAAAGAGGCCAAAAATATTAAATGTAAAAAGGATAGTATCTTCAACAAATGGTATTGGCATAATTGGATGGTAGCATGTAGAAGAATGCTAATAGATCCAAACATATCACCCTGCACAAAACTCAAATCCAAGTGGATCAAAGACCTCAACATAAACCCAGATACAATGAACTTGATAGAAAAGAAAGTGGGAAATACCCTCTAATGCATTAGCACAGGTGACCATTTCCTAAATATAACACTAGTAGCACAGACACTAAGAACAACAATCAATAAGTGGGATCTCCTGAAACTAAGAAGCTTCTGTAAGCAAAGGACACAGTCAATAAGACAAAATGACAGCCTACAGAATGGGAAAAGATCTTCACCAACCCTACATCTGACAGTGGACTGATCTATAAAATATATAGAGAACTCAAGAAATTAGAGCACAAAAACCTAAATAATCACATTGAAAAATGGGGTTCAGAACTAAAATGCGAATTCTCAACAGAAAAATTACAAATGGCTGATAGGTACTTTAAAAATTGTTCAATATCTTTAACCATCAGAGAAATGCAAATCAAAACAACTTTGAGATACCAACTTACACCTATCAAAATGGCTAAGATCAAAAACACAGGTGACAGCCTATGCTGGAGAGGATGCGGAGCAAGGGGAATACTCTTCCATTGCTGGTGTGAGCGTAAACTTGTTCAGCCACTCTGAAAGGCCATATGGCAGTTCCTCAGAAAACTGGGAATCAATGTCCCTAAGGATCCAGCAATACCACTATTGGGAATATACCCAAAAAGATGTGCACTCATACCCCTAAGCCATTAGCTCAACTATGTTCATAGTAGCATCATTCATAATAGCAAGAACATGAATACAACCTAGATGCCCCTCAACTGAAGAATAGATTAAAAAGCTGTGTACATCTACACAATGGAGTACTATTCATTAGAAAAAAAAATGACATCCAAAAATTTCCAGGCAAATGAATGGATTTGGAGAATATCCTCCTGAGCGAGGTATCACAAGCCCAGAAAGCTAGGCAAGTGATGTACTCACTTATAAGTAGATTTTAGACAAAAAGCAAAGAATACCCAAGCTACAAACAGCAACCCCTGAACAGCTTGAGGTCAGAAGGAACTTAAGAGATAAATCCAGAGATTCCCCTATGATGTGGGAATGTTTTTCTGTATGCTGTGAATATTAATCTTTAAATAAAGGAGCTGTTTTGGCCCATGACAGGCACCATAGAAAAAGTAGGAGGGGAAATCAGAGCACAGGTAAGAGAAGGGTGGAGTCAGAACAGATTGGCCCAGATGCCCAAAGCAAAAACATATAAGGAGCACAGGTGAGCCACAGGCCACGTGGCAGGGCAGATTAATGGAAATGGGTTGAGTTAAGATGAAGGAATTAGCTAGCAATGTGCCTAAGTCATAGGCCGAACAGCATGAACTAATATAAGCGTCTGAATCATTTCTGGGGGCCTGATCAGCTGCAGGCAGCTAAAGGGTCTAGCAGGGCAGGTTGGTGGGTCTGGACTTCTGGCCATCTGGAACCAGAAAACCTTATTGTAACACCCCTAGGAAGAGACAATAGGGAGGATCACCTTAGCAAATTGGAGTCATAACAGGTTGCAACAAAGAAGAAGTGAGAACAAATCCTGAGAGAAGGAGATAGTTGAGTGAGAGGAGCAACAAAAAGAGAAAAAAAAAAAAACAAAAACAAAAAACGAGATGGTTATTTTAATAGAGGAAGCCAATGTGGGGTTGGAAAGGGACCAGGTCCTAGGGAAACCTCTAAGAACTCACAGGATACCCCTGGCTAGGTCTCCAACCAATAGTGGAAGGGGTTCCTAAATAGGACTTCCCCTATAATCAAATGAAAAACCACCCTAAGTGTCATCACTGAACCTATACCCAATAGTGAATAGAGGTGGAGGCAGAGATCCATGGCTGAGCACTGGACAGAGCTCCTGGTCCAGCTGAAGCAGGGGAGGAGAGTATATATGAGCAAGGGGATAGGGATTATGAGGAAAATTACCACAGTGATGGCTAGTTCGAGCTCTGGGGAGCTCACTGAATCAAGAACCACCACTGGGGAACCATTTTGAAAAGGAACGAGGCCCTCCAAGGGTAGCCAACTGTTAACTGGCATGGGCAGTATGGGGAACTTGAAGGGGTGGTATCAGACTATATTCCTGTGAATGAGCTGGCACCTTGGAGCCCATGCCCTGCAGAGGAACACCTAAACCAGTCTTGATATTGAGAGGTGCCAGGCTGAGCTGACTCACCTTGGGACTTCTTGCCCTTTTAGGGGAGGGAATTGGCAGATGGAATGGGGGGAGGCTGAAGACTGACTGGGAGGGACTGGGAGGAGGGAAGGGATGGGTAACAGGGGATACATGATTTTAAAAAAGACCTTTTTATAAAAAACAATAAAAAATAGAAAAATATTGTAAAGTTAAAAAAAATAATAAATAAATAAATAAATAAATAAATAAATAAATAAATAAATAAATAAATAAATAAATAAATAAATAAGCAGGTAAATAAATAAATAAATATTCAGGGGAAGGGTAGCCAGAACAAAGTATAGTAATGAACATTAATGATGATGTCACTATAACTGTAATTCCAACATTTGGTGAGAGATGGAAGCAGGAGAATCAGGACTTCAGAGCCATCTTCAGTTACAGAACTAGTTCAAAGCCAGCCTGGGGTACATACAGTCAGAGAGAAATGGGAGGGAACCTTAAATCAAACTGTTCTAGGCTATCAGGGACAAATGGTTTGTCTTTGTGACCATGGGATAAATTCACAGAAAGAGGCAAACAGGTATTTATTAAATATTATAGCTACCAAAACATAATTCTTTATGTGACTGAATTTTTACAAGCACGAAGTTAAAATCCTGTGTTCATGTTTGATCTCACCTGAGTGATTTTGTAGTACTGATATTTTCACAATGAATTTATTAATTTCCCAAAATCTGCTTTGGACACAAACAAAATGGCACAAACATGAGAGAAGACAGATGGTCTGTTTTGGAGTTCTGCTTCAATTTGATGGTTGTGTACTGTTGGAGAGCATAAAATAGTTTTTTGTTGTTTAGAAATTACTAAGTTAAAACCCAAAGTTTGGGTTTTCTAAATTTATTCTCAATTGGCAAAAGGAATGTTTTTATTTTTTCAACAAGACTTAACATGCTCAAACAGTGCAGACAACTCTTGAAATAACATTTTAATGAGTCAAGCATAAATATATGTAAATAAATTAAACCCACACAAATTAACTTTCCATATAAGCACTTGAAATAAGGAGGGAAAAAAGTGCCTGACAGTAGAAATGTGAGTTTGCTTGGCTTTAGACAGACAAGAGAAACAAATCATATTCAAGATTGCTCTTCATGCAGTATATAGAGATGCAGAATATTACTGATTTTGTTGGTTCTCCCTGGTAGTGTATAGCTCCCAGGGATGAAGACAAGTCCAGCTGGCAATAGTAACCCATCTGTGCTTTATTTTCCCCAAATCAGTGCAGCAGCCAATGGAGGCATAGCTTCATGTAAGGCAATTACTGAAAGTTTACTTAAGTCAAAAAGATTACATGGAATACTAACACTCTCTCCTGCAAGACTCTACTACATATTATTAAGCTTTGTAGATACCCTAGATCCAGAAAACTTTATCTCAGTGCATAGTGCAGCTAGTATCAATCTGTTTTTTTCTTATAAGCACAAATAATTTGCTGTTTTTAATTAATACTTTTTACATTTACTCTTTAGGGAAGCACACATATGTGAATGTCTGAGGAGAATCTTCAGGAGTAAATTTTCTCCTTCCACTATGTGGATTCCTGGGATTGAACTCAGGTCTACAAGATAGGAGCCAGCACCTTTACCTACTGATTCATCATATTGGTTCTGTGGTCTCTCTCTCTCTCTCTCATGTGTGTGTGTGTTTGTGTGTGTGTGTGTGTGTGTGTGTGTGTGTGTGTGTGTGTGTGTATGTATGTATGTATGTGTGTGTGGTTGCTGTTGTTTTGGTTTGGGGATTTAAATCCTTTTTATTTATTTACTTATTTTGATGTACAATCCCTGAAGAGGCCAGAAGAGAAAGAGAGAATTAGTTTCCCTGGAACTGGACTTATATTTGGTTTGTGAGCAGCCATGTGTAGCACGGGGAAAATGGGAGTCAAACCCTGGAAAAGCAGCCAGAGGTCTTAATGGAACAAACTATACCTCCCACCATGCTTGTTTGTTTATTTGTTTTATGAATTTTTAACATCCTACCTATAAATATTTCAACACTCACTTTACTTTCTCCAGTCTCTTACTGGAGGTCCCTAAGGATGCTTTTGTTGTTTTTGACTTACTAAAGACTACAGTGAAGAATTCTTGGACTAAGGTGTAGCTCAGTGATATGGGACTTGTCTACTAAATACAAAACTCTGAGTTTGATCCTAGCAGCTCGAGAAGCAAACACAAATTAAAATTCACAATAAACTACTATTCTCATAGAATTACATCATAGTAAGTATTTTAAATAACATAGTGAGACATAAAGTATATAGCTTATAATCAGATACCACTCAGAGGTTGCAAAAAGAAGAGTACTATAAATTCAAGCCTAGGCAACAAAGTGAATCTGTCTCAAAACTCCCTCCCACCCACCTATATACCTGTGGAACGTCTCCACAAATAATAATCCTTCATGATAGTTAATTTCTTCTCGTAACAAAGCAACAACTAAGAAACAAAACAAGGGGTCCTTCTTAATACTAAGAACTCTGGGTCCCATCAGCATCAAGAACCCTGGAACAATGTCTAAACAGGAATGGTGGGGTCTTCAGCAAGCAAATGTTCTTATTGCCAAACCTGATGACTGAATTCCCTCTCTGGACCCACTTGGTAGGTGGAGAGAATCAGCTCTGACAAGTTGTTCTCTGACCTCTAGAGCCCCTCCCACAAATATACCAAAAAATAAAATGTAATCACTAAAGAACTAACAGTAATAGGAATGATGACATGTAGCAGTTGGTCTGTCTGTTTGCTGGTTAGCAACTGTGGCCCTTCTTCACACTGAGTAGCTTAACCTAGCTCTGTAGATCTAGTCTTGGTAATGTGTGATTTTATGAGTCAAAGTTAGCTCTTTTTTTCCTTTCTAAAACTTCTTCCATTCTACAGTAGGCCTGGCGCTCTAGGCCCATTCCTCTGTTTTTCTTTAGAATGTAAATGAGAAGACTAGAACCCCTACCATGCTGTGCTTTTCATTGAGTGACTGCGCTTCCACCAAAAAATGCTTCTCTGTAGGATAATAATGGGTTGGGAACCTTGCTGACATCAATATGTGTCTCAGGAAAGGTCATTTTGTACTTTAAGGATCCTCAATCCTCTCATAGTTTTCTTAATTTCATAAAAATCACCTGAACCAATATCCCACTTGAAGCAAGATCTCTATCTACAGCCTGACAACTCCTTTTGTCCTGTCCACATTTCATTATTCCATATAAGTTATCACTTTTCTACAAATGCTTATTAATGACTTGTTTTAGGAAGCAGGGATTAATAATACAGACAACATCCTATAGCCTCAAAATCCCCTTGTAATTATGTCAATCTAGATGCTTTTGTCTTCATTGTTGCCAGTGGAAGAAAGATTAACATATACAAACATCTATTGAATCAAGTATCATCTATATTAATTTTTGGAGTTCTCAAAATCTTGATAACACTGTGTGGGAGGTATACATAAAGATGTTAAGTTCTTGCCAGCTATTATTTATTTTACAGTGGGTTTTCAATATCTGGTCTGTTTTCACCAATTTTTTGTCCAAAACAACTAATCATCAGGATGAAAGATAACATCCCTTATGTTATATTTCACCTAGATTGTTCCAAGTTAGAATGCAGATATATGTGCACTTGTATGAGGTTCTAAACCTGTCCACTATAGTGCATATTGACTTTGTATAATACGCAGTAGGTATTTCATAAGCATTAAATAATAGATAAAGTCTAATGAAAGAAACATATCGTTTTGTTATTTTCGAGGCTGCTTTTGACTTAAGGCCTTTGGAAAAAAACATATGCTAATGTTTTACAAAATGAAATTCTAGGAAACATATATTCCTATACAATTTCTGAGACATATAAGGATCATTTTTCTAGTTTTTCAGTGATATCAGAAATTGTTCTCAAACCACCTTCTGCCTTTAATAAATGGATTGCCAACTACCACAAAACATTAGCTTTAAAATGAATAAGATGTTGCCTGGCTCATAGGTTGGCTGAGCTGAAGAAGTGGAAAGAAAATGACGGCCTCAGATAAATCTCTAGACTTAAGGGAAAAATGCATCACTTAATTTACAAGGTCTAACCTAGATGAAACCCCCATGAGCCAGGTTCTTACTTGAGAATGCGCATCAGTGTCTTCAAATTCAATTACTGTGATTTTCGGAGACATAACCACAGCTCACAGCAAAGTATCCATCCACTGGAAAGACAGTCAGTCATACTAGGCTTCATAAGCTGAATGCAAGCCTCCAAAATACATCACAGAAAGACACAGAGAAAACAATTAGAAAACCAGAAGGGCAAGCTTTCATCTTTAAATATTACTCCCACTCTCAATTTACACCCAATCTTTTTATTCTGTAGATCTCATACCAGCAGTGAATAACGAGTATATGATACTTGTACATCTCCTTTGGAGATTTCTTTTGACAAGGTAAGAGGCAAACATAGAGAAAAAAAAATGTAGCCAGAAGATTTCTTTTCAACTAGGTGTAAAACACTTTTAAGTGTATTTTCTCACAGGTAAATGAATTTAGTGACTTGATAGCTTGTCAGAAATCACACAACCCAATTAAGACTAGCTCAGTCTCAAGCTAAAGGCTCTGAACTCGCTTCAGATTTAATTGCTGTACATTGAAGTTCCTATAATACGTGAAATCCAGCTAAGAAAGAAAGACAAATCCCCTGCTGTCAGTGCTGTAGCTCTGGATTTTTAGATGCCAAAGGATTTATACAAACAATATGCCCCCAGACCCTTGATATTTTATTGGCATGGAAACTAAGATGACACACATTAAAAATGATAAAGGTTTTATTTAAGGACACACAGCTATGATGTCTTACTAAAACATGCTGTTGTTCAAAGATCTTAGTTTGTATCACCATAGTGAGTTGTCTGTGTTTGGACAAGGATGGGCTGGGTCTGGAGAAAACTGAGATGAGCATATGAATTGTGAGTGACAATAGGCAGTGCTGCTCAATCCGTATCTGTATCATGAAAGGCTGGGAAGTATCCTGGATGAGTGATGCAAGCATGTCTAACATTTGGAACATGACATCACAGTAAGGCTTAGTCGATTGGACACATTTGAAGAAATGCATGAAGGGGCTCGCTTGGGAAAACTGTAGGAGTGAAGGGGGAAAAGAAAGTGTGAAAGGAAAGTCAATATGATTGTACTCCGTTGTAAAAAGGTGAGAGCGCGCGCGCGCGCGCGCGCGCGCGAGAGAGAGAGAGAGAGAGAGAGAGAGAGAGAGAGAGAGAGAGAGAGAGAAATTGATCAATACTACTCTGAAGCAGTAATAGCACATGTTTCTTCTCTCTTTAGCCACACTACCCCATACCTTCACTTCAGTTATGCATATAAACAACTGAAACAGATCAGAGTCCATGACTATATACCCTTAAATAATAAGTATCTTGACTCAATGATTCCCCCCAGAGCTAGGCCCTCCAGGGTAGGAACTTTCATATGGCATGAGCAGTGTGTGGAGCCTCAAGGTGCATAGACTGGCACCTTGGAGCCCATTCCCTTAGAGGAACACCTAGTCTAGTCTTGACTTTGGGATGGGGAAATTAGACTTGGCTGTAGTGCGTGCTTCACGCTGCTGACCCACCTTGTGATGTCTTGCCTTTTTCGGGGAGGGGACTGGTGAAGGGGGAGGGGCGAGGCTGAAGGCAGACTGGGAGGGATTGGGAGGAGGGAAGGGAGGAGGAACATGGGAGATACACAGATAAAAATGACTTTTTAAAATAAAAAATAATAAAATAAAAAATTAATAAATATCTCAACATTCAAAATATACTTGTATGCAGGCAAATATATTTTATAGGAAGCGTAATGACTAGCTTTATATCAATTTGACATGTGCTAGAGTCATCTGGAAGAAGGAAATCCCAATTGAGAAAATATCTAGGTAAGACTGGACTGCAGGCAGAGAGGTAGGGCATTTTCTTAATTAGTGATTCATGGGGTAGGTCTTATCCCATTGTAAGTAGTGTTAACCCTGAGACTGTTGTTTGCTTTCTATAAAAAAGCAGACTGTGCAAACCATAAGCACCAAGCCAGTAAGCAAGTCTCTATGGCCTGTGCATCAGCCCCTGCCTCCAAGATGCTGTCCTGCTTGAGTTCCTGCCCTGAGTTCTCTCAGTGATGAACTGTGTTTGTTATAGATGTGTAAGTAAAATAAACCATTTACTCCACAAATTAATTTTGATTAGGGTATTTCATCACAGTGATAAAAGCTCTAAGACAAACAGAACATCTAAATCAGACCTTCCCAGACCAAAAGGCAGTTGTAGAATTCAGGTGTCCTAATTCGGAGTTAACCCTCACAAGTTCCACTCTAGCGTCCTCAGAGGTGATACAGCCCATCAACCTAAAACAAGTGGTGAATATTTTTGTTTGTTACTCTCTTGATTTTAAAAAGATTAAACATGTTAAATTTTTATACACCTTTATAAAATGGGGGTTTTCCTTCATATTATGACTGATTTGCCTTATATACCAGAAAAATGGTGTTTTTTAAGGTGAGATATTACTATATAGCCCAAATATTCTCCAGTACAAAATATATTAATAGTATCCCCTTTAATTCTCAAAAGTTATCCCACTTTCATTTAAAAAAAAATAATGTATCATTAGGAGGCTTTCTTGACTAGCAAAGTAGTTTTGACTGACACACTAATATTTATTACAAGCTATTCTGATAACTGTACATTGCCCTTCAAGCAGTAGGATTACCATAAATTATAAAACAGACTACACGAGTCAGTTATAGGCCATCCTGGGCTATAGAATAAAATTTTGTCTCAAAGAAAAATTAAATAAATATTACAACCTTGGCTACTCATTCTGACTGTTGTCCAGATGTCTAGAGTCACTTTAGGATTACCTAAAATGTAATCTGTTTATCTGTAACAAATAGAAACAAAACATAAATAAATAGAGAAGAAAAGGATTGACCATGGAACACTATAGCTAGGGTGTAACCAAAGAAAAATCTCCAAGAGAAGTACAAAAGGAAGAGATGGGAGGTTGACCCATCTTGATCCAGTACACTTGAACAGAGACAGAAGCAAATTGTCCTCCAGCAAAGTAAATTATAATAATGTTAGACTGATGCTTTCAGATCCAGTTTTCTAATTGCATTAGTTTCTTTAATCCTATGTTTACTAAATAAAAGGAGGCAAAACCAAATATGGTTTGTGGGGCCATTATTCTGTGTGTATTAGTGTTGAATTGAAAATTCATATAATTTGTAAAGAGGTTTTCTTTTGAGTTATTTGGGAAACCAAAAATAACTACATCATGTGGATATAGGGATACAGAGATATTTACAAACAAAAATGATTAAAACAACAGTCTATGAAAATGGACGGGAATTTTAAAGAGAGCAATGATGGATATATGGGAGGCCTTGAGGGGAGGAAATAGAAGGAGAAATTAAATAATTGTGTTATAATATCAAAAATATAAGAAGCCAAAACTGAAGTTAGGTCAAAGGAAATTAAATAAGTTATTTATCCTAAATTACCAAGACTAGTTCATAGCAAAGTTGAAAATAAAACTCAAGATTACCTGAGTGTAAATATAAGGTTCCAATCTTACACACTTTTGATGCTGTTGGCAAACTCAGTTTTTACTGGGCACTTAAAATGATACGGAATAGTTGATCCTGAGCATATAAATCAAGGGCTGCAAATGATTATGCTGGGAAGAAGCCAGCTGTGGCAAAGGGAATGCCTGTACACATGTATAGATAGATGCAGTCAACATTCCGTGTCATTTTTGCACTGAGTGGAAAGCCACACTAAGATACCCGAACTTGTCTCTGATCAGTGATTCATTGTATGAGGAGCTGTTGTCCTCCAATGAACTTTAATACCGAACATTGAAATTGTAATGTTTGGTCATTTTCAACCTCTTTATGAAAGCCCAAAGCAATGCCAAACAAACACTTCAACACAAATAATTAGAAAGAAATTGATTCTGATAGCCACTGATTCTGATAGAAGTTGAGTACTTAGACACTGAGGACAATCTATTATATTTTGACTATTATTTTATTTTTGTCTTTTAACTCAATTTAATTCAAGTTTCTATAGTCTTCACTCATATATGATTATAATTCATGTATTTACGGAAAACACAGGTCCATAATCAAGGGATACAAACATAAAGATCATGGCAGTGAGGAATTTCAGTTCAGCTGTTAAATGATTTTATATTGAGCATTTGACAAATCTAATATTCCTAATGTGCCATCATGATAACCATACAGAAATAAATCTACATCTAATAGTATAATCTTACAGCTTATTTTATTCCTTAAAAGCAAGAGATAGCTTCCCTACCAGGGAAGATCAGGAAAGAAAGGGAATAAAATAAAAATAGAATAAGTATATGGCTCCAATCAGAAGCAATGGAGAGAAAATAACAGGATGTAAGTGCGAGACAGTAGCCATCTGCAAAGAGAAAGGATGCTTAAAGCCACTGCAACTATAGTCATTTCAGTAGATGAGACTAGAGTTAAGCCAAATGTGAGACAGAGAAAGAGCAGATTTTAAAAGAAATTACAAAGGAAGAAAATTCTAGGAACAACAATAAAGTATCAAATATAAAACAGAATTAATTTCATCTACCACTAATAACAGATAGATTACATTTACTTTTTGTAATATTATGAAGAAAAAATATCTTCCTGGTGCTTAGCCCTGACCCTCTTATCTTGATTGTGAGCCCTCTCTGTTGCCTAAGATTAAGCGCTATGCCAGAGCTAATAAGGCTATCGATTCTTTACTGCACAATATTTTCCTTTTAACATATGCATCAACCTATTGGTATTTAATGAGCCAATATCTTTAAGACATTTACAGATTAGCATTAGTGAAAATTGCTATCTTTTACTGTGCCTTCTATAGCACAACTGAATTAATGTTCTTTGGTATTAGAAATCATTTATTCAGCTGATAAATTTTTGCACTGGTCTCTTAGGCATTTATCCATTTATTTATTTATTTATTTATTTATTTATTTATTTATTTATTTATTTATTTGTTTGTTTGTGTGTGTGTGTGTGTGTGTGTGTGTGTGTGTGTGTGAGAGAGAGAGAGAGAGAGAGAGAGAGAGAGAGAGAGAGAGAGAGAGAGAGAGAGAGAGAGACCTATTTGGGAACATACTGGTCAGTGAGTTAAGAGACAGAGACTGTGATTTCCATTTACATCACTGAGCTACAATAGTTATCCAAGAGGACCAGTCTTTTTTCTTTACTCTGATCAATCAGAATCCAGCCTTGCTCTAGCTTTTTTTTTTTTCCTTTATCAAAGTTGAACTTGGCTGTGCAAGGTGAAGCCAAGGATTACAGGCACTGTGGCTATCTCTTTCCTCATACAAGAGAAGTTATAGACTCTGAAATTCTTGCAAATAATAAGCAGAAAACAGCAGAAAGAAGTTGCTTCCAGTTTCTAAGATGGGCATCTGATTAAAGAATCTGTGTTTGTTTTCTTGTGTGGGATTCCTTTTCCACAAATATGACAGGAATGCCTTTCAAATTCAGTTCCCAGTTGAGTTGGGCTTATTTAAGACATTATATCTGCCAAGCATGTGACTAACATTGGCTACTTGGTGGGTGTGGTCACAAAGGGCCTGCACACCTAAGTCTCTACTTTATATCTAACTATTTCATCAATTTTTCTTCTTATCATTTTTTTCCTTGATTGCTTTTTAAGATAAATTTAAACTGTTCTAAGCAAAATCTGGTAAGTAATGTGCTCTCGTCCCCTTTTCTAACTTTTCTCTAACTTTAAACATCAGAAACAAACACAGAAAACAATCTATAGAGCATCTCAAAGTGGCCCCATGTCAGAAGGGGGAATTTTCCCTCCTTTTATGTTCCAGCCTGAACTCCACACATCACAAATACAGCAAACACACCACGAGCATAGCAGTCCCAAGACAAGCCTGTCTTTGTTTTTTTTGTTTTTGTTTTTTTTCTTTTATTCCATAATCCCAGACAGAGATAACAATAACAACATTTTTTCTATGAAGGTTTTAACAATTACAAAGACTGGAAAGGCTTCTCTTAGGCCACTGAATTGCAGTATAAAATGAAGGAAGAAAGAAAAGCATTTTTTCTTCTCCCCATGTTCTATCGTCTTAGCTTCACATACAAGAGCAGCCTTAGGTTTTTGGCAAATCGGTTGAATGAAAGCTATCACTCCTTCCACAAATACAGGTCAAGTACCTGAAAAGTAGAAATTCTGGTGATATTGGGGTAATAGAAACTTCAAAAATGATTTTATTAAGTGATGTATGAAATCCTGAGCTGAACTTGGAATTCATCAATCTGACCATACGCAACGCACCAAATGTTCTAAGAACTTACTGCTGGGATAAAGCATTTCTGAGATCTGAGACTAGAAATTGAATTACACACATTAAAAATATTTAGAAAAAATCCATAAATATTTTAAAAATGGTTAAAGAAGTAACTTATGAACTATCCATAATTGAATTCATTTCATGCTAAAAATAAAAACAAAAAGTTTCCTTCCTATAGTATTTGAATAAGACAGATTCCTAAAATTAAAAACACTCAGAACATAATCCAAAATTATTAACTATGCAAATAATTTTTTTGAAAATTTTCTGTGGCTTTTCAGAGGAAAAGAAGATTGGCATTTACCATATAGAGACAACTTTGGGGATATAATAAAACATCCCCACAAACAACTTAGAGGTCACAATTATGGCAACTTTAAAACACA
This sequence comes from Phyllotis vaccarum, assembly GCA_033318265.1. Lineage (NCBI taxonomy): Eukaryota > Metazoa > Chordata > Mammalia > Rodentia > Cricetidae > Phyllotis > Phyllotis vaccarum. The sequence goes on from JARWLC010000002.1 coordinate 81,672,034, forward strand.
CATTATAACCATGTTCTGATAAATGAAAATGACCAATGTCCTATTGAAACACCATAAAGTGTGAGCTTTAAAGAGGACACAATAGGAATTTTAGATCTGAAAAATCTAAGTCTGTCTAGCTTAGTAAAATCGAGAGACAACAGAATGAAAGGTATCTTAAAACTTCACAACTTTAACTAAATGGTAACATACAAATTCGATAACCTCAAGAAACACCAGGCAGGATAAATTAAAACAGATACATAGTAAAATCATCAGAATCAAAATGATGAGAAAATAAAGAAAAAAGGGTTAAATCTATAATATATATTTACCTAAGAGAAAGCATGGAAATACATGAGGCAAAATCTGAATGAATTCAAGATGTGTAAATGATTGTAATTAGAAATTTTACCCTTTTATGTGAAATAAAAACAAATATAAATTATATATGAGGACTGAAAAATGCATATATCTAACTATATATAAGAAGTGTTTAATACTCTAGGGCTGGTGATCACCTGGAAGCTTGATGACTGGAGTTCTATCCCTGGGTTCTACATAACAAAGGGAGAAAACAAATGTACTGCAAGTTTCCTTCTGACCTCAGCACACAAGCTACGGCATGCCTATGGCCTCAAAAATGTGCAAGAGTGGCCATGCATACAGGCACACAGGCAAGCACACGCAAATAATAAATAATGCTTTAAAATATATATTCTAGTCAACAGTTGCCTAATACAAATTGTTTTCCATATCATATAAAACTAAACAGACCAAATATTAGGGGTTATGACATCTCAATATATTTTATTTAAAAAGAAATTCTTGTGTATAATTAAATTACACTAAAAATCATGAACTAAAATTTAATTTGAAAATATTATAATTCTAAGGACATCATAAGAAAAACCAGTAAATTTTCTAACATAAAAAATGAAAAAGCAAATAACTTTTTAGAGTTTTAGAAGCAGAACTTAAATTTCAATTTAAATTTTTCTCACAGAAAAATCATAGCAATAAATGCTCATATAAATAAATATGTAGGGTAAGTTAAATATGTGTTGGTAAACTCATGTGGCAGGGAAGACATAATAAACAGACTATGAACAATTTAAAGAGTGAACTAATGACCTAAATCAAAAGATTATTCTTTGAAAATAACATTAGTGAACCTTTAGCCAAACTGTTAAAATGGGGAATGTACTCCATAGTCCTACCAGGAAAGAAACAAATTATTGTCACTAAAATGTCCACAGACACTGAAAACATGAAAGATGGTCCTAAGAACAAGCCTTATACTGTGACCTGAACACTTTATATTAAATGAATCAGACTTTTGAAAGTTATGTTACCAAGAGCTGATAACTTAAAAGAAATAGGAAAAACAGTCCTACAGGGATGCAATTCTAGTTAAGCATATGTAGAGAGGGAGAATTTCTAAAGCAAGATATGTTTACTAGGAGATCATATTGAACTTTTAAAGATAATATACAATAATTAAATGCAATTGCTTCCAGATAACAAACAAAAGTACATTTTCCAAGGTTTTATGAGGATATAGTATGGTACATAAATAAAAAAGACTCCCCCACACACATACACACAAGAGGTAAAGGACTCCAAAGAAACAGACAGAAAGAGACAATACATACCAACATCACCAGTAAATGTAGAGAAAAAGTTCTTTGGTAAAATGCCAGGATCTTAATCTCAGCAATGCCTACAAAAAATTGATTAACACGTTAGTTACTAACACAACTGAATGTTTTCCCCAGAGCACAAGAAAAAGGCAAAGATGTCCATCAACATTGTTTGTCTTTTATAGGACACTAAAAATCCAAGTAAATGCAATATGCAGTGGAGGAACTATAACTAAAATAAAGACACCAAAAATATGCTTGAAGATCAGAAAGAAAATATATATAAATATATATTCTCCAGTGTTCTAATTATCCACAGCAAAATTTAGAAAGAGCAATCAGAATAGCAAAGGTATGGAATACATGTTGAGAATTATTACAGTTTTAAATGTAGAAGCAAAACAATCTAAAAAAGAAATTTTAAAAGATTAAAACACCAGTGTATTAAGAAATAAATGTTAAAAACTTCATGATGATATGAATCACCGAGTATTTAAATGGTTAAGGAAGCATCTCATCTTATTATACTGACTATAAAAGTCAGTAAACAGAACAGAGTTTATAAATTCCCTGACAAACAAGCCAAGTTGTTTACTAATGAATAAATAAAAGTAACTGAGGGGCTAGTCAAATTGTTTTAAGTAAATATTGTTGTAAGCATCATCAATGAGGAAATAATAAAAACTGGGCAACAGAATTGAAGCCTCACAAATGAACACAAATATTAAGTCAAAGTAGATTTTAACAACAATTATAAAATAGGGTACTTTAAAAACATAGAGCAGAAAAGCAGACTTGTGACTTCAGATCAATCAGACAAAAAGGGGGAAATGTGGTATGCAATGACACAAAAGAAACTGATAAAAACCAACTCACCCCATTGAAAGAACTGAAAAGACTTTCTCTAAAATACGTGCTGAGCAATCAAAATGAGGTGCAAAAATAAAGCAGCAACACTGAGAAATAGAGGGTGAAGTCATTAAATTATTGCTTCATTGAAGAAGTTATATGGCTAACAATAACCACATGATCTACATCATTAGTCATTCAAGAATGTGAGTAGATAAACTAAGATGCATCTATACGACAGAATACTATTGAGCAATAAATCTAACGAAGCACTAGTAAGGGCAATAATGTAGACACATCTCAAAAACTGCAGGAGAAGCAAAAAAAAAAAAAGAAAGAAAGAAAGAAAGAAAAAAGAAAAAAGAAAAAAGGAAAAAGAAAGAAAGCCACTCTCCAAAGTACGTATTTCACAAAATTCAAATTATACGGCCTTGTGGACAGGTGATACTCTGAGGATGGAGAAAAACCCATAAGTCTTCATAAAGAAGAGTGTGATAACAAAGGCATTAGTGGGCTGTTCCGTATCTTGTTTTTGATGGTGATGCTATCTTTCTGTACATACTCTAAAACGCTGTACAAAATTAAATATCAACCAGGAAGAGTTTCCTGTGTGTAAAGATAACAGCAGCAACAATAATGTTCAATTATATAAAGCAAAATCATGTCATTTTAGAAAACTTACTATGGTAATAATTCACTTACAGTGCATGAGGAAGAATTTGATCTAGGGAAAAAGAAGGCCTTCAGAAGGGGGAAATAATAGGCTGACGTGATTTGGCCAAGACTCTAGAAAGGCCTCATTCTTGTTGCTGCGTGATGAGGATGGAAAACAGATGCTGGAAACAGTAAGACAAATGGAAGATGTCAAAAGCTAACATAGTAACTCCAAAGTTGTCTTAGTAATATGTGGAATTAGAAACAATCAAATGCTAGAAAGTAGGTACCAATGAAAAGGCAGAAATGGAAAATTTTAAAATAAAATGTAATGATTTAAATTCAGACACAGGCTTATCCAAATGTACACCACTGCAGACGAAGCATCACTAATGTCACTCTTAGGAACCAGCTCTCTGTTGCCCAGGTGCACATCTCTCTCAACTCTATTGCCTTTAGGATTCAGTTTCTGCCAGGGCCTATGGCAGCATTTTCTGAATGGTGCCAATACCCCAGTGCTGTCCCTTTGCACCCATTCCAGCTCTTTCTTAATTTGTTCCTTACTTAATTTTGCATTGTCCCTGTATCAATTTGTCCTTTTAAACTCAAACAGAAGCATAATTATAAGCCAGTGCATTGACTGTTTTAACATAACTTAAAAAGCATTTATGACTTTTAAATATATGATGACTCAAGAAATAAAAACAGCTGCTCATTACCATTTCCCTATTCAACTCACTCTAAATGTCTGATATTTGACAGAGATACTCACAGTAGCACACTGCTTCTCTGGTGTGTCTGATGCCTTGAGTTCAATTCCATGTACCAGAATAAAAAAATAGCAAGAAAAAAGAGATAATATTCAAAAAATTCCATAAATAAAAAGAGTCAGATGAATCTTTTAAACCCAATTTGTATAAATCAGAGTGTGTGTTCTTAATCAAGGTACACAAGTTCCAATAAGGGAAACAGACCAACTGCCATATCATATATATCCTGTATAGAGATAGATACAGAGATATAGAAAGTGATTATAATATAATTAATTTCCTTTCTTCACCTTCCTCACGATAACTCTCCCTATGTATTCAATTTGTTCTCATTCAAATTCATGGCATCTTCTTAACTGTTGGTGTGTGAGTGTGTGTGTCCCAAAATATATAAATGTTTATAATGTTCTTTGTATGTATGGATTCAGGACTGAACATTTGAATAACCAATTGGTGTGTTCTTCCCTGGACAAGACTATCTGTAGTAGTGTGGTTTCTTTCAGTCCCGGGTGGCCAGGGGCCTGGACGCACAGACCTGCAGTGCTAGACCCCTTAGCCGCTCAACTGCCCACCGCTCAGGCCCCCAGAAATGACTCAGACGCTTATATTAACTTCATGCTGTTTGGTCTATGGCTCAGGTACATTGCTAGCTAGCTCTTACATCTTAAATCAACCCATTTCTATTAATCTGTCTGCCACGTGACCCGTGGCTCACCTGTGCTCCTTATATGTTGCTCCTTTGGGCGTCTGGCTTGGTCTGTCTGACTCCGCCCTGCTTCTACCTATGCTCTTGATTTCTCCTCCTACTTCTTCTATGGTGCCTGTCATGGCCCAAAACAGCTCCTTTATTTACAGATTGAAAATCATAGCATACAGAAAGACATTCCCACATCAACTATCCCTTGGTGTATCTTTGTTGATATAAGTTGCAGATCCCAGCCCCAACTGATCTATAACACAACTCCTGCACCCAAGGCTCAGGGATACTGTGGAATCCAACATGTTCTCTTGAAATTCTAGTATAATCCAAGCACCAATGAGACTTTCTGTTCTTAACAGAGTAAAAATGTTATTTTCTGAGATTTTTCAGGATAGACAGCAAGTTATTTAGAATTACATTTTATTACTCTTAACATTTTATCTCTTGGGAATCTCTTTGACACTTGCTGCCTTGTTTCTCTATTAAACACAGCAGAGAAAATCCACCAGGCAATAGGAAAATATTTTTAAGCAATAGTAAAACAAACCACTAACAGGAACAAAAGGTCTTCTTTAGTTTAACATTTGATATCTTAATTTTATATGTTCATAGTTTTTTTTGAGGAATAAAATCAACCCATATAATACTTAAACGTATAACTTCATATCCCTTTACATAAATGGTTTTTTAAGACATTTGATATTACACAGTCAGACATGCGCAGTAAACATACACAGTACTGTTGATCCTCTCATTTCTGTTTAAATTTGTACTATACCTGTGGTCAACCCCTGGATGACACCAGCCAATCTCACTGGTTCATACATATTGTTCATTATAACATATATACGTTCACACATAGCTGTTACATAGTACTAGTTCAATAAAAACAGTATGGTCTACTCTATATTATTCTTTGCTTATGTCCATTTGGATATGTATGTGGGGGTGCATTTGTGTGTTGGGGGGTTCCCTCCAAATAATATATATTTCCATATATATGTTTCTTTCCTCAAAGCCAGATAACCATCCATCTGTTCAGAGATAAATCTATTGACATCATTGAGATCAATAAACCTAGAGTGTTAACTTTGAGCTTTCTTAACTCAAAATATTATTTCATGGGCAGAAACTGGTTTTAAATAATGTTTCTATTAAAATGGAATTTGATACACTCCATAGTTTATATATAAATATAATTAGAACAATTTGAAATGAAATGAGATTGAATTATTTTTTTAAATACTCAAATAGTTAAAACAGTTTTGAAAAATTTCCACAGAACTTGTGGACATTATCATATCCTATATACTTCATTACATGTGAAAATGACAGCGTGAACATATTTGGAGACTTAAATTATTAATAACTGTGTGAATATATTGATTTTATATGCTTCCTCGCCCAACCTAGTATAAGCTACAAAGTGTGCATTAATGATCAGCCGAAATACACCTATCTTCAAATGATCTGGAGGAGACTCTTAGTTGTCTCTGTCCCACAGCGAGGACTGACAGTCTCTCAATAGAAAGCATTGGCTACATAAAAAGAAAATGTTGTTTCCATAATACTTAAGGAGAAGGGGAAGGAGATGAAAGAGAGGAAAAGGAGGAGTAGAGATGCTAAGAAATAAATATTTAAAGTCAAGAAAGAATTTAAAAGACTGAAATATTCGATGTAAAATACTGTCGATTCCTTAAAATGTTGACTCAAAAATATGCTAACATTTCTTAATTTTACATGAAAGCATCAAGAGAAGGTTCAGAGAATGCTGAGTTGGGATAACATTTTCTTTGTCGTAATTTGTTTTGCCCACCACCAACCTCTTCATACATGCTGCAACTCACAGGAAGAAAAAAAGAGAGAAAATAGAATATACATCATGGGGTTCTGTAAAGTATTTAGGTTAGAATTCTCACATCATCAGCATTCTTTGGTTGGCATTTTCTCAGATTACTTATTTATTTTATACAGATTTGTCACCTATGAAAAAGGATAGCAATAATAGAGTCCACTTTGTTCTGCTATTTAAATTGCTTAAAAATAAATCATTCATAGCAAATATTAGTGTCTACCATTGACATTTATTATTTATTAATAGAACTTATTGCATCAATTATAGATAGCTACCTGCCCAATTACCCATTTTTTACATGGATGCAGCTTCAATTTTATTTTATGAGACAAAATACGCAACTAAATGTATCCAACTGCATGCTGCATTCTCACTCCAAAACCCCATTCTGGAAAATGAGATGAAAATGCAAGTATTTTGGTAGCTTGTTGGAATAACTAAGTTACTGGCATCCACTTTAAGTGAAACTATCATATTTAAAACTTTGTAGGCATTCAAAATCACCTGTCAAAGCCAAAAAAATTCTGAAGGGTGGAATAAATTCTCTTGTGACTCAATCTTTGTATTGATAGTATTTTAAATTTCAGATTGTGGTATCTGAAAAATAAAGCTCTTCTCATAAGACCTGGAGATTATGTCTATGGAATATGTGAAATAATAGTGGTCTTTATGATATGATTATATTATTCATTTCCATAAATTCACGGGTTATTCTGGATACACAAGCAACCTTGCTTTCCAAGAGAAACAATGACTCACTGTCAACATTTACAAATAAAATGACCACTACATGTTGTGTGAAAGGCTTACTATCAATTTTCTCCAGGTATATGCAATAATAATTTTTAAAACTTTTGCTAGAATAATTTTAAGTTTTTCAGGACTGAATAGAATAACTTTTCTAAGAGATATTTCTCCATATGAAGATATATAAATTAGAAACTTGCAACAGAGGAAAAGAAGAGACAATGGGGGAAATGTTTAATAACGTCAGTTTATAATGAAATTTACCTTCTCTACTACTCTATGTATTTTTTCTGTTCTAGAAACTAGACTGAAGCCATCTGTCATTTATTGAAAGAATTGAATTCTGTAAAATTTCTGATAAACAACTTTACAATTACATGATTTTGTGTGTACATCAGAGACCGCTTATTCAAGCCTAGATGAAATAGCCTACTATAACCTATTTTTCTGAGGGTTCAAACTTCATTACTCTACAACATACTAACTGGCTATGTATGTAACCATTATAAATATACTTAAACACTCAAAGGGCACAATAAAACCATAACCAATAAAAAAATTCAGATTTTATTCTCATCTTAAGGAACCATTAATTTTATAAAGGTTTGTCAATTACCAAACTGTTATTACAGAACAAACAGCTGTTTAAAGAAATAGTATATATAGTTTTAACCTTCATTAAGTTTATGTTTTAGAGAAAGGAAAATTATGTAGATATTGTTTAACTAACAATGTCATTGCCTTGATAGTAATGAAAAATTAAAAAGTAGTAATTTCAAAAGATATGATTGAAGAAAACAAATTCTTGGGGTCAGAGACAAATCTGGGAAGTTAGTGAAGTTTAAGTTACAAAAGATGATATATGACACTGGTGGGGAGACACGGAGTATAAATCAATGAATTGTTTGAGCCCAGCAATATGGAGAAGAAAATGGCAAAGCTAAGAGACCAAGGCCAATAATTCAATGAGGTAAATTTTGTTTAAAAAAAAAATGAAATGAGATTTAAAATATGGTCATAATTAACATTTAAATGTATTATAGATTATCATATATAAGATGGTTTACTCTAAGTAACAGATATCTCCAAGAGATATCACTGGATTAGAAATAGAACATTGATTTTATTCCCTCTATAGATGACATCAGTTAACCTTGAGCTTGCACTCATACTCACCTAATGACGAGCAAACCACTGGGGACACCATAGGTATCTTAATACTCACCTTCTAATGACTAGCAAACCACCAGGGACACCATGGGTATCTTAATTACTTGATTCAGAGACCACACAGGGTATTTTCAAATACTGGTCCAAATTGGACATCATCAACCTATTCAGATTGTGAAGGAAAATAAAGAAAGAAAACATAGTCCATCATAGAACCAGAAGGCAGATAGCTTGAAATTCTTAGTGAGCAGCACGAGTAATGATATTACTGGTCTTGAATTTTTTTATTCATCAGTGTTAGTGCAAAAGCTTAGAATACTGATACTAAATCTTTAATTAACTCAAAATATTAATAATAAATACATATTTCGGATAGAAATAAGAACAATTTATGCTTCACTTTTGTGGTTTTGTTAATTTTTCAATAAATATTTTTTCTTGGGATTCTTATAAGAACCTTTAAAACATTTAAATTAAGAATTACTGAAACAGGAACCAGTGCAACAGCTGAACAGGTAAAGATGCTTTGCTGCCGAATCCAATAACCTGGATTTGATTCCTGGAACCTATAAGATAGAAAAAGAAGACTGACTCCTTCATATCTCCTCCAACCTCCACAAGCACACCAAGCATAACTAATTGCTAAAACAAAGCAAAAATTGATCACTTCTGTTTTAAACAGAAGACATCAAGGGGAGTTAGGAAAAAACAACACATAGGGCACAGAGGTTTTATGCATCCTTGTTTGGATGTGCATGGCTTCTTTCTCCAAAAGTCATCTCATAGTCCTAGAGGCTTGCTAACATACCAGCTATTCTTTAAGATACAGAAAGCAGAAAAGCTTTTTAAAAAGCAGTCTTTTTTTGAAAGATACTTATAGGATGAGTTGTGAATGTTACCACACTACCATCTTTCAAGCCATCTTCTTATCTTTAATAGCAACTAGAAAATAAAGCATTTATTCTAGATAAAAAAAAAAATATACTAGCCAAATGTGCTACACTGTGTGGGAGTTAAGATTTCCATACAAACAGCATATTCTAGCCACCTCTTTTACACTAAGATCACTTTATTCAGTCTTTTTCTAACAGTGCAGTCTGAAGCACCCTTCTTAACTGCTTATTGCTAATGGCTCTGAAAAGCAGTCCAAAATAATTATCTGAAACATGACATTTTTTCTTTTTGTCTTGTCTAGTAATATAAATATAATTGTTTACTACAACTATAAAAATATAATTTCTAATATTTTAGTTAAAAGTATTTTGTTTTTGTACCTCCTTCCTATGGTTATACTAAAATATTTTTTCTTCATTTTATTATTTTCTATTTAAAAAATGTCTTCTTTATCCATGTATCCCCTGATTCCCTTCCCTTCCTTCCTCCCAATCCTTCTTAGTCAGCCTTCAACCTACCCCCTCTCTATTCCCTCTCCAAAAAGGGAAAGAAGTCCCAAGGTGGGTCAGCTCAGTGTGGCACATCCACCCCAGGCAAGTCCAATTTCCTCAATCCAAAGTCAAGACTGTATTAGGTGTTCTTCTGCAGGGAATGGGCTCCAAGATGCCAGCCCATTCATAGGAATACAATCTGATCCCACCGGTCGAGGCTCCACATACTGCCCATGCCAATGGACAGTTGCCTAACCCTGGAGGGCCTAGCTCCTTTTCCGGATGGATCTCCAGTAGCTATTCTTGATTTTTTAAAATACCTTAGACACAAAGTTACTGTAACTTAGTTTAAGTCCATTTATTCTATGGAATATTAAGAAAGTTCAGAATTTATCTCCCTATATGGTGCTTGGATAAAGGACAAGGATTAGATTCGTAGTAAAGTGTGAACTCTATCCTGCATCTCCTGGGCAGGATCCCTACACATTACTTCTTATGGTGCTACAGATGCCTTGATGTCAGAAGGCTGTTCCTGAACAACCCATTGAGTCCTACTTCTACTTGAAAATGTAGATACAGTACTTTAAAAACTATAGTATTTCATTTTTAATTTATAAAGGACCGTCTTGAAATGTTCAAATCCCTGTTCATTTTTACTTACACTTTGTTTATAAAGCTAAGCAGTACTGGGAATATTAACAGAAAGTGGCAACTTATTGGTTGAGGGCATCAGATTTTAATACAGTGCTTGAAAAAGGAAACAGTGATACTTTAAATGTAAATATAAATTATTTTACCTATATAATAGTATCATCCATATATCTACAGGTAATAAATTTCCACAGCATATTTAGAGACAGACACTTTCTTTTAACTTTACAATTAACAAGGTAATTAAACTTATAATCTCACTCTACTTTCCTGGATGAGAAAATTGAGGCACAGCAAAGGAACTGAGGTCTCAAAGCATATGCTAGCACATGCTTTTACTACACTACATCCTGTGAATACTTATACAGACAGAAAATGCCTCATCCAAACACCTGGAAATCAATGATGTTCAAATTCCATAACTGTACAATCGAAAAGTGTATGCTATGAAACTTTGGTTGATGTATGACATTATTTTTAAATGTAATAAAGTTACCATTGGAAGATGGATAATAGATAATGACATAGATTGTACATATAAAACAAATTTTGTACTTAAACTTGGAGCTAAGCATTGCCTCAGTATGAATTTACAGATATTCTAGAAATTAATAACACTAAATCTATACTACTCATAGTCCCAAGAATTTAAGGTATGGGCTATTCAATTATAACATATATAAGCTGATAAACTTTTAATCTTTAGTCTTGGGGTCTCTGAAACCTCAAACTCAAGTACCCAAAGCAAATTGCATATCTTCTTTGATTCCTAGTATTATCTCAAAACCACATTACCAGGCCACTCACTTGCTTTCTGCACAATACCTCCTTCTGCTCATATCCTTTCCTCCTGTTCTTGCACATCCCACTGAACAGTCTCATCAGAGGGACCATTAAAGTCTTACTTCAGGATGCATCATTATATCCAGAGAAAAAATTGTACAAGATAAAGATAAAGTAATAACAAGAGGTTTTTTTTTTTTTTTTTTTTTTTTTTTTGGAAATTGAGATGGAGTTACTTGGTTCAGCTCACTAGAAAATAAATAAAACTAAAATATTATAAAATAAACTTCTCAAGCATGAGTGTCAAGATTAAATTTATCACAGAAAACTGTTAAAATTGTTGATATTGATTGTAATTTTGAAGGTATAAATGGAGGATAGTTTTCCATAATTAATATTTCTCACCTGGTGGGCGTCTTATAAAGACCTATAAAAAGGCCTATAGAATCTAGGAAAGGAGCACAATGGCCATGAATGTCAAAATTCCATGATAAGTGCTGTCTTGGATGTTAAATCAAAAGCTATGTGATATTGTATACTAAAAATAAGTTGCATAATAGCTTTTGTCTCTAGGATGCTAATCTAAATGTGAAGCTTATTATTTAACCTCTCTCCTTTTTTTACAATGTGACATCATAAATCAAATCAGGCCTGCAAACTGAAATTCCCGAAGAGAAACAGAGGTCCTCAAAACTGCCTGCATGGAAGCTGCTTGAGCTCAGATATTCCACAACTATTCTTTTAAAAAATGATTGTAAAGCCTCCATTTTACTGAGTCTCTTTGGTTTAGCTCTTCTTTCTTTGTAACAAAGGGATAGTTATTTTGAGTCAATCCCTTGACGCCAAGTGAAAAGAGAACAATCTTGTATAGGAGAATTAGACACATTTAGAAGCTAAATATGGCACTCCTGTTAAGCAGTCTTGGAAAATTTCAAGGCAAGGGGATTCATAAGGAAATTGCAGTTGGGAAGAGAATAACAAGCATCTGAAAGCCAGAGAATAGAAGGAGCAGATTAGTTACAAGTGCAAGTTTAGAACCAGATAATTGAGGCAAAATGTGTATAGTGTCTTGAGTTATTCAAATGATGGTTACTGCAATATATAAATTAAAAGTACCATCTCACGTTGAATGCTCCCAATAAAATTAGCAACTGAGAGAAATTACAAGAAAAGTTTGGAAGATAGTAACAATTTGGATAAACTTCAAAGTATATGATTATTTTGGGGCAAAAAGGTCTCTAAAATGTCCCAAGACATGTGAAAAATATGTGGCCATGTGGGTGATTATCCCACTCATAATTAAGCTGAAACCATTGCATAGACCACCTTAGAGCAGTCTGTAGTGTCCAAGTTTAAAATCATAACTCTGCTCAATGAAGAAGCACCTCAACTCTTAAGTAGCTTAAGAATGTAAATTAAATTACATATGAAGTGATTTTAAAATATTTCCCCTATAAAATTTGAGAGATTTAGGAGCCTAGTCCTATAAATCCATGCTGGTTATGTTGGAGTCTTTCTGTTTCTAAATGCATATGATCTTTTTATTGCTGATATTTAAAGTTTTAAGGTTTAATCCCAAACTCTGTTTTTGTTCCTCTTTATTTCTTTGTGGTCCTCTGGTTGCCAGTGCCTCTCTTGTTCTTGTTCATAATCTCACTAGTTAAAGTCCACTCATAAATAAAAACATTTATTTATTTATTTATTTTTATTCCTTTCTCAGGTTATCTTGTGTACTTCACATACCAGACTTGGCTCAAGGCCTAGAATCCCAGCCTGTTGGCTTTCAGGGAAAATCCTTTGAGGTTTTCCTTTTTGTATTAGTTACTTGTCCATTGCTGTGATAAAGCATCATGATCAAGGCAATTTATAGAAAGAAGGATTTACCTTGTGCTGATAGTTAAGGGGGATAAGAGCCCATCACCATCACAGCAGGGAAATATGGCAGTAAGCAGCGAATTTGGCAGCAGGAATAGATGAGAGCTCACATCTCAATTGCCAAGCAAGTATTAGAGAAGTAAAGTAAAAATAGCATAAATCTTTAAGCTCTCCAAATCCACCTCCTGTTGCATACTTATCCATCAAGGCCACACTCTCTAAACCTCCCAAAACACAACCATCAGCTGGGGACCAACCATTAACATGCCAGAGACTACGGGGGATACTTCTCATTCAAGCCACCATCCCTATTTTGTATACTGTTGGATACAGGTGTGGAATATGTAGTTTCCTTTGTGTTCTCGTCTTAGTTTTCTTAGTATTTATGGAAGTTTTTCTTCATCACTTTATGATCGCAACACTCACCTATGTCTCAACATAGCTTGAATGTTTCTTTATATGAAACCAGCTCCTTCCCTTCCTTAACTCAGCTAACACTAAAACCATATATTGTATTGCCTATTTTAAATGTATCTGCGAGTGTAATATAATAAGAGCAAATGTTTGTCATGTTTATTCTGTGGCAAGCCTTATTCTAAGTTAATCAGCCTTGCTAGTAGTGTAGAATTCTTGTGAGTATGCAGGTATAGGTTCATGTATGTGTGTAAGAGAGAGACCCTATGTGTGAGCATGTGTTCATGTGTATGTGTCTTTATGAGTATATGTAGAGACAAGGAGTTGATTTAAAACTTCTTCCTTGGTTTCTCTCCACCTCCATTTTTGAACAGGATCTCCCAGTGAACTTGGGCTTATTGATTCAACTACAGTATCTATCAGAAAGCCTTAGGTATCTTCCTGTCTCCACCCTCTCAGCACTTGGATTACAGGTAGTTTATTTAATATGATCATAACTCAGAAAGATGTTTAGGAATCCTGAGTAGGCCAATTAGTTTGGTAGATATAGGACTGAAACCCAAGGATCTGATTCTAGGGTCCTTGTTGTCAACCACGGTGCTACTGTTCCTGTAGATGGAGTTGAACATGGCACCATGGAATTTTCAAAAAGCTAAGAATCCTCAAACAGTTTTCATAACCTGCTGCTGTACAGATAGTATGAGACTTTCAGGCTGGTGAATGTCTTATCTGGATTATTCAATATCATCTAAATGTGTCTATGTACTTAGCCACTTTATGTATGCCCATTCCACATTTATTCTTCCCTGTAATCAGACTAGGGTTTCAGAGTCTCTTTAGGGTAGATGCAGTCAAAGAAAAAAAAAATGATTCAGTATCTTCCTAATGTCCTTAATGAGGAACTTCAAATTTTAGCCACTGCCAACATCTTTGGACAAATATTCTACTGTTCCCTAACTATCTAAAGTGAATACCTATTTCCTAACGTCATCATTCTTTTGACAGCAGAGCTTGAAGTTGTTATGTTTCTCTGCCTGGAATGCTTCACCCCTCTGAGTCCTACCTCAGATAAGTACTTTTCATCCTACATATGTGTATGTATTCAATTGTATGTTTGTGCACACACACACACACACACACACACACACACACACACACACACACACACACACAGGTAACAGTGATCTGCTCCAATAATAATGTTTTTTACAATGTTCTTAATTCCGTGTAGTGAGGCATGGTGATATATGCCTATAATACTAGTGTTAGGGTAGTAATACAGGTGGATGAATATGTCTAGGCCAGTTCAGCCACACATGGAAACTAGGTCCAAGATAGAAGAAAATGCAAGCCCACCTTATTTGTGAAAACTCATCATTCCCAGATGCATAGTCTAGCAATTACTAAACACATGAGAATCACCAATTTAACAATTAAGTGAAGGAAACAGTTTTATGTTGGACTACTCAAAAATTTATAATGTGCACATAAAATTATAGAAATTTAAAATTCACACATGCATCCACCAAATTTACTATTATTAACTGGGAAACATAGCTTAATTAGTGAAGTGATTGTGAAAAATGTGATGACCTTAGTTTGTATCCCCAGCTCCATGCGAAATCTGAGCGTGGTGGTGTATTTTGTCCCACTGGGAAAACAAGAGCATACCTGATGCTTAAAGGCCAAATAGTCTGGCTTAACTGATGAGCTCCAGATTCAATACTGATCTTTGTTTTATATATATAAATATATAATTTCGAGTCTTAAGGACTTGGATCCATTATGGTTATTGTTTAATATAAGTGTATTAAAATTTCATTCTAATTGCTGAATTCTATTGCATGAAGCTAAGAAAGTGCCAGTTCTATGTTTTAAGTTACACTTTGTGGATTAAGTTGTCCCTTAGTATTCACAGGTTATTGATTCCAGGACCTGTTAAGAATAACAAAAATTCATAGATATTCAAGTTCTTTAAATAGAGTGTAATAATGTTTGCATGTAGGTAACTCACCCACGTTTTTTTGTATAGTGTGCATTTATTTATATTGGAATATATTCATAATATATAATAATAGGTTTCATAAAAACAATGCATTAAAATCATGTACGATTTTTACAAGCATTATCCCCTCTCTCTGTCTCTGTCTCTGTCTCTCTCTCACTCACTTACTCACTCACTCACACACACACAAGCTATTTTATGCTGATCCCATTGGTTCCACCACAGTTTACTTCTCCTCTCATTACATGTATGTTTAGTTCTAACTATTAATGTCACATGACCTAGAATTATTAGAGAAGTCTTAATGTGGAGGTAACTAGGTCAGGGTAGCCTATAGGAATGTCCATAAAGAAATGCCTTGATTGTTAGTTGATGTAGGAATGTTCAGTCCATTATGGGTGGTACTATTCCATAGGCAAGGGATCCCTAACAGGGTAAGTGTTGAGAAATTGAACTGAGCAGGAGCAAGCACACAGCAGCTTGGGTGAATTTATTTCTCTATGCACTTGACTGTCGAGGTACTGTGATTAGTTGTTTGACTCATCCCTTTCACATTCCTGAAATGATGGTCTTTAACCTGGAATTATAAGTTTAATGAACCCCTTCCTCTCTGGTGTTTCTTTATGTCAGGATATTATATCATAGCAACAGAAATGATTTTGTGCATTTAAACAAAACTTACTATCCACAAATGAGATAAAACATGCAGTGAATATGTTTCTTTGTCTAATTTATTTTGCTTAATATGGTTATCTACAGTTCTATCCTGCAATTATCCTTTGTGGATAAATAAAATGCCATTGCATTATAAATACTTCCCTTTCTTTATATTGATTCATGTGCAGACAGGTACCTAGGCTGATTATACATCTTTTAGGTATATATCCAAAGTACGGAAACTTAATAATACACTACAGTAGCTGGGTAATACAGGAATTCTAGTTTTAGTTTCATAAGAATTTCTATACTGACTTGCACAGTGGCTTGATCAATTTTCATTCCCATTAGCAATGAATAATGGTTCCATTTTCCCCTGTCTTTCTTTTGAATTTGTTATTTGCTTTTCTTTTCAACTCATCTGTAAAATTGTATGTGTAAGTATGTGTGTCTGTTTTCCTGTATGCATAGCACACACATGAAAAGCCCGTAGAGACCAGAGACCTCATAATCCCTAGAACAGTAGTAACAGATGGTTGTGAGTCAGCAGGTAACTCCTAATGACTGAGTCATCTCTTCAGTTTCATTATTTACTTTCTTAATTA
Organism: Phyllotis vaccarum; assembly: GCA_033318265.1. Classification (NCBI taxonomy): domain Eukaryota; kingdom Metazoa; phylum Chordata; class Mammalia; order Rodentia; family Cricetidae; genus Phyllotis; species Phyllotis vaccarum. The sequence continues at coordinate 81,688,776 of JARWLC010000002.1, forward strand.
CAGTCATTCTTGCTGGGGTGAAATAAAATCTGAACTTTTTTTGTTTTGTTTTGTTTTTTTTTGTTTTGTTTTGTTTTTTTTTGTTGTTTTTTTTTTGTTTGTTTGTTTTGCCTAGATGTCTCAAGATGTTTAGCATTTTAGTTTGGCTATGAGTTATTTGTCCTTTTAAAAAAATAACTGGTTATTTCACTAACCCATCTATTGATTGGGACGCTATGGGTTGGGTTTTCAGGCTTTTTTTAGTTTTTTATACACTCAAAGTATTAATCCTCTGCCAGGTATATGGATGACAAATTTTTTTCTCCAATTCTGTGGGCTGTCTTTTCACTCTATTAATTATTTTATTTTTATAAAGAAACATTTTAATTTTGTGAAATTCTACTTGTCACTTCTAGGTCTTATTTACTTAGTGAGTATTAGTCTTTTGTGGAAAGTTCTTATCTCTGCTTCTATAAAAGTGTTCTCTCCTAACAGTTTCAGAGTTTTAAGTCTTTTAATTTTTTTTTTCATTTTTAACTTTTATCTAGAGTCAGAGACAGAGATCTAATTTCATTATTCTGCATGTGGTTATCTATTTTTCCCAGCATCATTTGTGAAGAGACTGTCTTTTTTCTCATTTTCAGTTTTGGTATTTTGTTAAACACCAGGTAGATAAAAGTTAATATATTAATAACTATATCCTCTGCTCTGTTTCAATGACGTACATGTCTACATGTCACTACTGTCTCCACTGTATAACTTGACATCAAGAATTGGCATAACTTACACTTTTTATTTCTTTGGTTGGTCTGTTGGTTGGTTGGTTGATTTTTGTTGTTGGTGGCATTTCATTTACATTTTTGGGTTTTGATATTTTTCCCTTCATACTTACTTTGGCTATCTCTTGGCCATGTGGACTGATATATGGTTCCTCTATTCTATTCTATTGATATATGTGTCTGTTTTGTAACAGTACCATGCTCCTTTTGTTTTTATGGCTCTTTGGTATAATATGAAATCATGCACAATAATATTTCTATTTTGCTCAGGATTTTTATTTATTTATTTTTCGTTATCTAGGGTCCTTTGCATTTCCATGTAAATTTTAAGCCTCTTGTTGGCCTTTTGGAGTTTTGTTGTTCTGTTACTCCTGTTTGTTTGATTGGTTGGCTGATTTTAAGGCTATGAGTTGGAATTTTAACGGAGATTGTATTCAATCTATAGATTCTTCACAAACTTAATTCTGCCGCCACCTCATGAACATGGGAAGTGAATTTTTTCTAGTATCTATTTCTTTTGTTGATGCTTTAAAATTTCCATTGCAAGTTATTTTACTTCCTTAGTTGGGTTTATTCGAATTTTTGAGGTTACTGTGTCTAGAATTGTTTGCCTGGTTTCTTTTTCAACATATTTATTACTATTTTGTAGAAAAATAGATGACTCTTTTCTTTTTGTTAGTTTTGTATTCTCCTACTCTACTGAAAGTGTTCATAAGCTTTTAGACTTTTATAGTGGAGTCTTTAGCATCACTAATGTATAGGATAATGTCATCAGAAAATAAGTGTATTTTGACACTTTTTTTCCCATTTGGACTCCTTTACCTCTATCTCATCTTCTTGCTCCAGATGAAACATAAATCCCTGAATCAATTAAGAGTGAAAAAATTGAACATCTTTACTTTATTCCTTACTTTTGTGGGGAAATTTTTCAGCTTTAAATTCCTTTTTCTATGCCCATGATTCATAAGCTTGATTATTTTATGATGCACCATAGACCTTATATGTTTTGGTCATGCATTATTTTGTCTGTGTAAACATCTGAATATCTGATTCAACTACCTTGTCTTCAAGACTTGATTGATTGATACTATCTTCCACTTGATCCATTTTAAGGTGATGCAGATCATTGGGTGGTTTTTAATTTTAATTTTAAATTTCTGTATTATTTGGGATTTGCTAAAGAAACAGAATTTATATAATGAATACATAATATATAATTATATATAAATATAATATATGTGTATTGGACTTATTAGAGTGGCTTACATGTTGTGGTCCAGCTAGTCCAACAATGTCTGTAAACCAATGAAAAGCCTAGGAATCCTGTAGTTGTTCAGCTACAGCCTACAACTCAGTTGTCTTCAGAATATACCAGAATTCCAAAGAATAGGCTGTAATGCCAGTGAATGAATGGACCTCCCTACCAGAGTTAGGGAAATGTGCAAAGAGCAAAGAGCTTCCTTTTTCCATGTCACCAGACACTCTGGCCTAGATAAAAGTGGACTTTTCTAACTCAAAAGACCCAGATTAAGTTAATTCTTCCTATTGCAAATGATTCAATTAATAAAAACTATTCACAGGTGTACCTAGTCACTTGTGTTTTAGTTCCAATGTAGTCAAGTTGACACCAAGGATATCTCTCACAAAATCTAACATTTCAATTTTAATATTTAAGTATTTCTATCTATTTAATTCTTTTATATCCTGTATTTACTTTTATATTTAATTTAACTGGAAATTTTTATTCTTTTTAACTCATTTAGAAGTATGTTGGTATAATTTTTGAGCTAATTAAAATGTTTAATTGTTGTGTAGGATTTTATGTTGTAATCCATCAGTGAAACTGATAACTTTGGAGGAAATATGCTGTCTTTGTTTTTTCATGTTTCCTGTATTTCTATATTGGAACTTTGTACATAAAAGTTTAGGTTATTGTTTGCAAGTTATTGGTTCTACTTTTCCTTTAACTTTTGAGATTATAATATAATTACAACATTTCTCCTCTCCCTTTCCTCCCTCCAAACACATTCATATACCCCTCCTTGCTCTCTTTCAGATTCATGGTATTTGTTTTTAAAAATCACTGCATGAATATATGTTTATTTCTAAACAGAAGCTGCTCAGTCTCTACAATATTACCTCTATGTGTTTTTCCAAGGCTGGCCATTTAATAGCAAAAAACCAATTAGTGTGCTCTTCCTTGAGAAAGCCTATTTCCCAAATTTTCATCATTTTCTGGTGACCTCTGACCCTTTGTGTAGGGTTGAGAGCTCATTCATTTTTCTCTGTCCACTTTGTCCTTGCTCAGTTCACATTCCAATGGTTGTACTCATGAGACTTTATGGGTATAGCTTCTGACATTATTAGGAGACACACTCTTGCAGCAAACTCCCTAATCCTCTGCCTTTTACAGTTTTTGACCCCTTTCCTTGTACAAGGTTCTCTGAGCTTCACATGTGGAAGTGGTCTGTAGATGTATTCATTTGGGATGGACTAACATTCTCCATTTTTACTGGTTATGATTTTCTGTAGAGGTTTTTAATGTTGCAAAGAGAAGTTTCCTTGATGAGGGTGAGGATTTTTTCAGTAACGTATTCTTCCAACTGAATTTTTCAAAAAGTGTAAGTGGGACTGTTTGCAATTGGTGATACTCCTTTCCATAAGATCAAGCACAGTCTACAGCCTCACTCTGAGAGTAGATTGTAAACTGAAGAAATGAGTGATATAGTAATTCCTTTAACACCTATATTCCTGACAGACAAAGAAAACGTAATGCTTACTCAGATGATCTATAGTAAAGACAAGAATGGGATAAATTAGGCTGAATGTGGTTAGTATTAGAATAGTAGAGAAAATTTAATTTGGGAAAGTGAGATTGGGATGTTAAAATGAATGGAGTTAAAGATTGCTAAGTTATAGAAGCTTATAATTAAGAAATAAGATGGAAGACATAGAAAATGAGATGACAAATGAGGTAAAAAAGACAGAAAATAAATGAATTATAAGTAGAAGAATACAGTGCAGAGAAAAACAGCACAATAGGAATATAAACATGTAGTCAGAAGTTTTCTGTCCCATCCTAATCCTGAGATCTGGACCTACAATCCCACAGCCACTTAGTCCTGAATAATTGTATAAAAGCTTATATTAAGCACAAGCTGTTTGGCCTATGGCTCAGACATACTGCTGTCTAACTGCTGTACTTTAGGTTAAATCATATTTCTTATTTATGTTTAGCAATGGGGTTTGCTACCTTTTGCTCAGTGCAGCATTCTCATCTTCCTTCTCTACATCTTCTCGTAGCTTTCCCAGACTCTGCCCTCCTTTGTCATTATCTCTGCTTGGATTTCCTGTCTTCCTCTAAGTTGCCAAAACAGATTTTTTTTTTATTAACCAGGGCATACAGAATAAGGCATAAAGCATATTCACAGCATACAGGAAAAATATCACCACAGAAACATACTAAAGAATCACACAAGCTAACTTGTCCCGCGCCAACTTCTCGCCCGCAAGAAAAGGCACGGCACACGTAGGATCCTTCTGCAGCAAAGCTTTAATGCTCCTTGAGGGAGAGCATTAGCTTACAGACAATGGAGAGAGCACGAGGTAGGAAAAGCCCAATTTTTATATAGACCAAAGACCTCTGCCTTGGATGTGTCACCTCTCTATAGGCTGCAGCTCATTATCCCACATGACGCCACGGGAGAGGCGGAGAGACCAGTCTCGGAAGAGTACCAAAGGCATGCGCTCTTGCTTTGTTTACTGACTCAGGCGGGTTGGCCAGCACCGGATATTGGTGCCATCTTGAGGAGCTGGAGCCAGCGGCTCCCAACACTAACTGAGCTGTAAAAACCTAAAAAAAAATACATACTTACTGATGTGTGAAGCTTTTAAAAGAATAAAAATCAAGCTGCCGAGGCAGTTTATTGGATGAAAGTATGTGCTGCCAAACGTGACAACCTGAGTTTTAACTTTAGAACGTACATGGTGAAAGAAGAACACTAACTTTAATTTGTCATCTGACCTCATATGCTCCTTCATACTGACCCAAGCACATCACACACACACACACACACACACACACACACACACACACACACACACACACACGCACACAGAGTAAACAAATAATGTCAAAATAAAATTAAAGCTAAATTAACATAAAGATGAAATAAAAAATCTTTACGAAAATTTTTATGTTGCTGGAACTCAAGAAATATCTGCTTTAAGTACCCATTGATCTTCCAGATAGGTGTTTCACTGGTACTCTTGCCTGTTGATACCGTAACTCTAGTTTCATAGGATACAAGATGCTTTTTTCTGACCTCCTTGGGTACATTTACATACATTCTCTCTCTCTCTCTCTCTCTCTCTCTCTCTCTCTCTCTCTCTCTCTCTCTGCTCTTCCTCTCTGTCTCCATCCCTTTCTTCTCTCTCATATACATAAATAAAATAAACCTTTAAAATATTAAAATTAAAATTTTATAACATAAAAATGTATATAGCACCAGCTCATACATTTCCCATTAAAATGGATGTTGAATTATTCCATTCTCTAAAATGTCTTATGAAGCAAACAATGCTGATGAGACCAGCTGCTCACATCTTCAGATCAACCTTGCCAAAAAAGATGGGTAAGTATACAGACTCAGTAGATTTCAAATAAGTGGGTACTATTGGGTTGAATTTCTGTGCCAGTATGAGCAGGCCTTCTTTGAGAAATTTCCCAGCTCAAAATGAGCACCAATGGAATATCTCCCTCCTCTATTGTTTTCTCCATAAAATGGATAGTTGATGTGGGAATGTCTTTCTGTGTACTGTGAATATCAATCTTTAAATAAAGGAGCTGTTTTGGCCCATGACAGGCACCATAGAAAAAGTAGGAGGGGAAATCACAGCATAGGTAGGAGAAGCAGGGTGGAGTCAGACAGACTGAGCCAGCCATCCAAGAAGAAACATGTAAGGAACACAGGTGAGTCACGGGCCACATGGCAGACAGATTAATGAGAATGAGTTGAGTTAAGATATAAGAGCTATCTCACAATGTGCCTGAGCCATAGGCCTAAAAAACAGCATGAAGTTAATATAAGCATCTGAATCATTTCTGGGGTCTGATCAGCTGCGGGCAGCTAAGAGATCTGAGGCTGCAGGTCTGTGGGTCTGTAACTCTGGCCACCCAGGACCAGAAAACCTCATTGCTACAGATAGTTAGTCTTTTGTGTGTAGATTGCAGTTTTCAGGGTCATCTTGTGGTTACCCCTACAACTTTTATTTACTTGTAATCTGGGCATATTCACCTTACCAAAACATAGGGTGTCAATTGGATCTTATCTTATGCAAATTTGGTCCAGTAAGCTCCAGTTCAGATCAATTGTGAAAGGTTGCTAAGGGCCTTTGTGGTTTCCAGTTCTTATGCCCTATCCTTGGTGGATGAAAGGATCTTCTCCTCTTCTTGGCAGAGTAGTTTGATTGTAGTTTCTCTGTGTGACTGCCTCCTCCTTGCCAAGCACCATAGGTATTAATGGGGATGGATAGGGCATTTCTCAATGTCTACTTCACAGAGCCTGTGGAGAGCCTGGAGAATGCACTTTTCTTGTAGATCTAGAATAAAAAAACCAGGACAACTTCCCCTTGCAGGCTGCTATGTTTGATGCCCTGGGTCAGTCTATTGTTTTGTTGATGATTCTGGAATTGAGTATTTCTGCATTTTATCTAGTTTCTAGATCTTCTGATTACAGTAATTATTCCCCCTTGCCTCTATCCACATTTTTTACATCTTTTTAGACTTACAGGCCAGGTGTCATCTTTCAGATTCTTGGAAATATAGGAGAGTGCTACTTTTCCCCAATTCCATATTCCTTTTTCCTTTTCCTGCATACCATAAATCATGTCTAGATTTCTTCTAATATCTAGAAAAATATAATTTTTATGTAAATAATTGTTACACTTCAGTACTCCATTAACTATGACAAGAAGAACATGCATGATCAGAATAGAGCAATTGGTTTCCCTTTTTATTTTAAAGATATTGTAAGATTTAATTGATTTTTGTTATGTGTATAGGTTTTTTTCCAGCAGGTGTGCTTGTCTACCACATCCATGTAATACCCTCAGAGACCAGAAGGTGCTTGTTCCTCTGTGACTGAGCTAAAAGGTCTGTGAGCTGCCCTATGGTGCTGGGTAATGAAACCTGTGCTCTGCAAGGGCAGCAAGCTAAAGCTAGTCCTTTTTACTGCTGAGCCATCTCTCCAGCCTCATTTATCTTTATTTTTATTTATGCATATAAATAGTTATCTGAGTGTGGGTTTATACATGTGAGTGCAGTGCCCACAGAGGCCAGAAGGTAGTGTTGAAGACTCCTGGAGCTATAGTAACAAACAGCTGTGAGCCACCGATGTGGATGCGGGGAACTAACTCCAGAATCCTATAAGAGCAACAAGAATTCTTCCCTGGAAGCAACTCTCTAGCCTATTTTTTCAACTAAAATTAACCATTATTGATTAAAAATATCAATGTAGAATTTGCATTTTTTTGAAAAAGAACAATTCCATATAAATGATCACCTTTCTTTAACTTCAAATAGAACACATTTTATAATCTATATTTAGAATGGAATATTTTTAAATTATTGTGAACTTGGAAAATAATCTAAATAATCACCATCAACTAACACACAGGCTTCTATTCTGTAACAGCTATTTGTACTGTTAGCAAGCTGGAACACTTTCCCGAAAATAGAACTACAATAGATTGCACAATATACTAAGTGCTCAGTTTGAACTATGAAAGAGTAGATGTTTGTCATCTCACGTAGCTTGGATAATCATGTTAAACCTCATTTGTGGGAGATTCTTTGCTTGTATTTCAGTGACTAAGAGATAAATGAATCATATGTTTCCCATGTTAAATATCTCTTGTATTTCAGCAACTGTTATTTTTCAGTTCCTTCATCAATTCCATCTTACATTATTTGTGTACATACTGGTATTTTCTAAGATGACGTATGAAAAAATATTATCCTTTCGGTTGTGAGCCTAACCCAATCTTGACTTTGGAATGAGGAAATTGGACTTTATTGCAGTGGATGCACCACACTGAAATGTCCCACCTTGGGATTTCTTGCCCTTTGGGGAGATGGGGAGAAGGGAGGCTGAAGACTGACTTGGAGGAATTGAGAAGAGGGAGGGGGAATGCGGGTTACATGGATAAAAAGACATTTTTAATGAAAAAAGCAAATAAAATATATAAAAAATATTAGTTGCAAATAATATTTTACATAAGCCTGCACAGAAAGTCAAACACACATGAGAAAGTGAGAGAGAGAATATGAGTGTGAAATGTTTGAGGCAAATAGGTTACAAACTTTAGACATTCATGAAGGCCTGGTGGTCCATCCAAAGATCAAACAAGAGTAAATTAAAGACACCTATTTAGAAGAATTTTGTGAATTTTACTTTTCAACCCATCTTTAATGATACAATATGACAGAATAATGTTTCGTGTAATACACTGTAAGAAGTTATTTGAGGTAAAAATTATACAGTTAGGTAAATAAATTGATTTTAAGAAACACAATTGGAGACATTTCACAAATACATGCTTTCTATTTTAGTCAGTCCATAAATATGATGGTTCTCCCTAGAAATCCATGTTGCTATCTTATTTTGGTTTATAAACCCAATAATGTATTTTAACCATTTTAAAATCCCATATAATTTTTTCATTATTTGAAGCATCTGGCTCAACTTAGTATTTAATCATAGCAAACATTATAATTTATTGTATCCTTTCACAATTTATTTCTAGTTATCCTATTATATATATTACTTAATTCTCCCTGACTTATATATCTTTACAATACACAAAACTAGAGAATTTGCACTTTTATAGTTTGTTTGAGCTACACATCATCTTCACAAAACAAAAGGAAAACCAAAAAAGACAAAGCAATCGTCTTAGTTCATCTTGCTGAAAATTGTTAAAAAGAAAACTGCTTCAGATTTGAAGCATTTGGTTGTTACAGAATAAAAAAGATAGATAAAAAGTTATGCACGGATAGAGAAAGAAACTCCCTATCTAGAATAGTATCAAGAAACCTTTAGGAATAATGTTAATAACTAAAAACAGCAAATCTGAAACCTATTTTATAAAACAAAAAACTCTAATAAAAAATCTCGAGTTTCTGCTCCATGGTATAGTCAGAAGTTTCTGTTCCACCAGATACTCTCAAAAACAGGCAGTTGAATCCCAAATTATTGACTCAGAGGCTCCATATTATAGTAACTGCTGGGTCAGTAGCTCATGCATATTACTATCTATCTCTTCCACTTTAATTAACCCATATTTCTTTTTATACTTAGCAACTTGACTTGGTACCTTTGCCCAGTCCAGCATTCTCATATTGCTTCCACTATGGCTATTGTCATCTGCTTCTCTGTCTTTCCTCTTCCTAGAATTCTCTTAGTCTGGTTGCCCCACCTATATTTCCTTCCTAACTACTAGCAACTTAGCACTTTATTAAAGAAATACCAGTGACAAATTTTTAGAGTGTACAAGAGCGTGATCCCAGACCATGAACTTTATCTTTCTCATGAAGGACCAACTTCAATAAAATTACTTGGAATTTTCCATCATAAATGCTCTCTCAGCAAACCTCTGTCTTCAGTATCATGTGCACTTTGCATCTATATTTTTTTATTAATACACATTTAAGGTTTCATTACCTGTTATGGGATGTTCACTTTTTTAACTCCACAAGACTATGATCTTATTGACTACTGATTTTCTTGGTCCGGTGGCAGGATAGCAAAGTAAAAGGTATGTATGGTTTGAAATAAAATAGACCCATGATAAACTTATAGTTCAGTGGCTTTACTGGATGTACAACTTCAAATAACTTTGACCACTCAATAAAGTTTATAATATCTTGCAAGATCAAAGGGAGAATTAAATACACGTTTTCTATAAAGTTTCTGGTCTATAAATGGTAGCTATTACTGATTTTTCATAGTATATATAGTACTGGCTGGAGGGAATGAAAGAAGACCCTGGAATGGAAGGAACAGGAGAATGTTTCCAACTGCAATCAATGCAAAGTTCCAGTCTCCCATAACAATATGGGGTATAAGCAATGGGATAGATACTAGACAAGAATATAGACCTAGATATAGTTCCTTCATGAATCATAAATCCAACACAATATTGTTATAATAAAAAAAGAGAAAAGTAATACAAATTAGAAGATAAAACCTGTTGTTCATAGACAGTGAAAAACATGGGAAAAAAAATAATCACAGAAGTCAAGTTTCTGTCCTTGACATATAAATTCATTAAAATTTGGCTAGGTATGGTAAAATTACACATTTTTCAATCCAGATGAATAAATGAACTAGTCTATTAGAGTGTGCATTTCAGAATGATGAATGGATACAATTTCTTTGTGTATTTGGAAGAACTGGACATATGAAAGAGAAGATTGAGCATCTAAGCCGAAAAACATGTTGAGAATCAAGTACTGAAAAGTCCCAGAGTTCTTGAATGCAGTTACATTGTTGAGGGAATCTTTTACCCGATATTCGGGGTAATTAATCCTTTAAAATATCTTTGATTAGCATTGAATCCCCAGAGGAAACCAGAGATCTGATCTCTGTGAGATTATTCAGTATCTTGATATCAAGATAAAAACGAATAGTTGTAATTTCCCGATTTTGCAATGGTACGAGGTACCAATGAGTTATAAGCATCTATGAGGACACCTTACAGATAGCAACAAGGAGACTTGGCATAGCCTCTTGAAAAATTTTTGCAGCTTTTTCTAAGAGGACATAGTAGTGATGTTAATCCACTCAAGCGGGAAGAAACTTTTAGAAGAAAAATGATGGAAAACAGCTGGAAAATGAAGGACTGGCAGAAAGGTTCATAAATGAGGCAAAGAAACAAGTGAGGCAGGAAGAAATTGTAATCCTCATGAATTTTAAATAACAATTGGCATAACAATATTGCAATATCTTTGAAGCATAATACTTAATTTGAGGTCATGAAATAAAATTAACTAGCTCCCCCCAACTGAACCTGAATGTATAATCAACTGCTCATTCACTCTGGGGCTAGAAGAGAGAACTGAAAGCATTGAGACATGATTAACCCCAATGAAATTGGGGGGAAGAAGACACTGGCTCATTTTAATTGAACTTATGGTTTAGCCACTCAGTAGTGACTTCTGCTCTGCTATTCCTTTCACAGGAACTCTAGAGAACACCCACAGCTCTGCCGATGTTTCCAGGTCTATAGGGAAATGTCAGATGTCATTGTTGTTAATAACACATTTAAATTCAGATTCAACTTAAGAAGGAAAATCATTTTCATTCCCTGCTATTTGGGATGAGGCAAGTTAGTGAAGCACATCAGATAGAAGGACTGCAGAAACATTGCATTTGTCTGCAGATTCCTATCTTTTGCCTGGTTTCCTTTGCTCTTCTGAAATCTGCTAAGCATATTCAGGAAGCAGCAAGGGTACATGCTAGCCGGGAAGTTGTGGCTAGGAAAGCCATCGACTACAGAGAAATAGAAACCACATTTTCAAACTATTTCTCCCCTGCCTGTGCTGTGATGAAAGTTGAATTCCCTTCCAAGGGAGACCCAACCAATGAGATGCATTGTTTTCACAAATCCTTTTGACCCAGGCTTCTACTGAAATAAGGGTCATAGCTTTTCATGAAATACTGAGGTAGTTTACATAAAGAAATTTCAAATCGTTAGAAAGGAAACAATCACTTCTGTCTTGAGATATAAAAAAAAAAATATTGGCCTTCCTGAGATCATTTGCTGAGAAAAATATTTCTCTAGCTTAAAAATCACATACAATTTGTAAGTGCCCACTGGCTCTGAAAGGCTCTTTTTTATGTTAGTATATGGTTTTCCCCTTTAAAGCTGGTAAGAAATAAGTTTCTTGGGAGTTCCTTTACTTGCTGTGGAAAGAAACTGGAGGAAAGAGAAGTCTAGTAATGCCCCTCTGTGGCAAACACATGCATCACAGATTGTATGTGCCAGGACGCTGACCCACTCAAGCTCACCTATTTCTTTTGTCATTGATGAAGTATCTATTTTAAAGTGGAATAGCCAGAATAGAAGCAATATGAAATATGCTTAACAATGATGATAGTTAGTAAAATGTACTATGCTTTTTAAAAATCACTGTACAAGCTTTTGCTTAGTCAAAAAATGTTAAAGACAGCAAAGTTTTTAAATCACCTGTTTTAAATGTAAAAAATTTCTCTCATTACTTACAGAAATCTAAGCTCTTACAATAAACAATACATAGTAAGATGATCCATGTGATGATAGTGTGTTGATTTTTTTATTTTGTTTAAGGTTAAATCACCAGAACTATGATACTAAATAATTAAACAGAAAGGATTCACATAGCAATGTAATATATAGCCCTTGGAAGAAGCATCTATGGGATAGTCTCATGAATTCAGCTCTCTTAGGAAATACATATAGGCAATAACAGTTTGGAACACATCAGTCCATATCTTTAAGCCTCTGTGGGTGAATTTTCCATCTCTTGTACCCCTGACAGATTGACAGTCTTCAGAAAATTGACTCACATGGCCTAGCTTCCAAGAAATCATGCCACGTTCTCTAAAGAACAACCATTTGCTTTGCTGTTTGTTCCTGAATATTCCTTGTCATATCTACTGCGCATTATAAATATAGCGTATCTAAACATCCATAACATGAAAGGAGGGGCACACACAAAAAAAAGATTATAATTTTGACCCTTCATTTCCTGTCATAGCTAATGAGCTCTTACTATAGATGTGGCCTCTGAGTAGTGTGTTTGCCTCTGACATGAACATTGTATCTGAAGCATTGTTTTTATTTATTTATTATTTATTTATCTATTTATCTATTTATCTATTTATTTATTTATTTATTTATTTATTTATTTATTTATTTATTTATTTATTTATTTATTTATGATGAATCTATAGCATTTCGAAGGCTGTAGCAGGATTATAGTGATTCCGGGTTCTAAATCAAACTAAGACAAGCTAACAAAAACAAGCTAAAAAGTAAAATTTAGAGCACAAACATCTATATTTTAGGTTTCATAGATTGAAATTGAATTCATAGAAGAATTACACTCAATTCAAACGTTATTTTTAGTTCCTATGTATATGCAAGTATGTAAAAGATTGTGATCAGTGAATGTTTTTGTTTTTAGAATCCTTTTTATAAGTGAAAATTGGTGTTTGTGTTGAAATATTATATTATATTTTCTATATTTCCCTTACCTTCAAGTTCCTCATCTCAAGATGCACTTAGCCCTTTTCCTTCTGTCTTAGAACCCAGCGTGAAATTCAAAGTGCTTCCAGCTTCCCTTGTGGGGGTGTGGGGGTCTGGGAAAAGTGGAGGAAGTAGACATTGCATTTGGGTTGGAGTTTAAACTGTGGAAGATTGAATCTTTCATCTCACAGCCGCAGTGATAGAAGTTTCTACAAGAGACCCATTCTCTCTGAGTTCCTTTGTAACCCTGCAGGACTCTGATTCCTACTAACTCTAAAATGGAGTAATGAGGTTAACTTTGTGGTATATCCTTCTGATAATACTTAAGTTTCTACAAACTAGTCCCTACTGTCTAAAGAGAATGAACTAATGCTCCACTCCACCATTCTGAGACTTTTCATTCGTAGATAAGCATGGTGAGGTAACATCAGAGGTATCTGGAATTCAGAAGCATCACAGAGTGCACCTCAAATGGCTGACACAGAACTGGCATAGATGCTGCTCCCACTAGCAATACAGGAGAATCTGATTGCTGAAGGATGCAGCTTAGTACTGTCATCAGGAGGTGGCTTCAATATCAAGCCCAGGTGAGTAACAATTTGGACTCAAGCCTGTTCCTCCATAACTCATAGAAATTTTGAGATACCTATAATAATTTCAATTAATTTATTAATTTTAAAAAGTTCTTTTTCCCCAAGTACCCCCTTTCCCCTTCCTTCCCTCTTCCAAATCCCCCCCCTTCAGCCTTCCCTGACCCCATCCGCCAATTCCCTCCCCCAAAAGGGCAAGGAGTTCCTAATGAGTCAGCTCAGCCTGACACATCCACTCCAGGCAGGTCTGATTCCCTCATCTCAATACCAAGATTGAGTTAGGTGCTTCTCTTCAGGCAATGGGCTCCAAGGTGCCAGTCCAAGCATGGGAACACAATCTGATCCCACCCCTAGAAGCTCCATATACTTAATGCCTATGCCAATCGACAGTTGCCTTGGAGGGCCTAGATCCTTTTCCCAATGGAACCCCAGTGGCTGTTCTTGATTCAGTGAGCTCCCCAGAACTCCAGATAGCCATCACTGTGGGAACTTTGCTCATAATCTCTATCCCCTTGCTCATACAGATTCTCTTACCCTGCTCTCAGCTGGACCAGGAACTCTGCCCAATGCTCAGCCATGGATCTCTGTATAGTATGAGGTTTCTAGCCCAGACTTTCAGGCCTAGCCTCAAGGTTTAGGTCCACAGACCCACAGACCTGCTGAGACACACAGATGCTTACAATAGTTTCAGGCTGATTGGCCTAAGTCCCAGGCATATAGCTTGCTAACTCTTTACCCTTAATCTAACCCATGACTCTTATCTTGTTCAGCCTTGGGGCTTGGTACCTTTTCTCAGAGTAGCATAGTTGTCCTCTGCATCTTTTGGCTTCTCTCAGATATTCTACTCTACTCTTCCTGTTCCTAGAGTCTTCTTAGTCTGGTAGCCCCACCCACACTTCCTGTCTGCCTTTGGCCAGTCAGCGCTTTTTATTAAACTCATAGGCAGGGACAATTATTTACAATGGAAAAACATAATCCCCCTACATCTCTGTTTCCACCTCTATTCATTGTTAGATGTAGGTTCTGTGATGACACTTAGGGTGGTTATTCATTTGATTCTAGGGGAAGTCCTGTTTAGGCACCCCCTCCACTAATGGTTGGAGACCTAGCCAGGGACATCTTGTGAGTTCTTGGAGATTTCCCTAGCACCCAGTCTCTTTCCAACCCCACATTGGCTTCCTCTATCTAGATATCCATCTCTTTTTTTTCCTCCCTTTGTTGTTCTTCTCACTCAACCATCTCATTCTTATGATTTGTTCCCACCTCTTCTTAAGAAATGATCTTTACATTGAAGCACAGAGATTTAAGCACTAACATTGCATTCTGTGGTCCCACCCTAGACCCACTGAATCTCCATCTACATTTGAAAAGGCTTTCTAGGAGTTTCTGAAGGATACTGAAGTGTGAACATCCCTCTTGTGCTATTTTCAATGGCCCTGAACAAACAGGATATTTTCTAAACACTTTGTTAGAAGACTGCTATTTGCAGGGCTCTTTTTAAGAGGCTAATACAATGAAAGGGCTCACATGGCTTCCCAGCCTCAAGGGAAAAGAGCAATGAGATGAAGATGCCTACCATCTAGATATACAGAGAAACTAAAATTTGTTTCGTTTCAATTGCTTTCACATTAACTCAAGTGTTTAAAACTCAAATGTTATGCAAGGCAATGTGATGATAGTTTGTTTTGTTTTGTTTTACAGTGCTGGAGAGTGTAACACGTCCTAGGAAGGGCTCTACCACTAAGCTACACTCAGCCCCTGTATTTATGTATTTCAGTTAATCTCCCTTACTTTTTAGTAAAGAAATTACTTCAATTTTTAATTTAACTTTTTGTGAATTTCATACATGAGTACTGTATTTGCATAATTTCCACCTTTCTCCTATGCCTCCACTCCTCAAAGTCATAACCTCTTCTCTATTATTACTGGGGTGGTTGTAAACACATGTGCATACATGGTTCTATCTGTGTAGTACAATCTACTGAGTCCAGTTGGTGTTACTTGTATCATACGTACATGTGATTAATACTGACAGTTTGGAATTGAATAATCTATCAGGGGCTTTGCACTGGAGAAAATGAACTCCCCTTCTCTCAGCAGTCATTGCTTTTCTTCAGCTCTTCATTTAGTGGCAGACACTTGTGAAATTTCCCCAATCCACATTGAAAATGAACTGGTGTTGTCATTGGTCAGGTCTTGTTTAAGCAGCTGTAGTGCTAAGATTCCATGGGTACAGGGTCTCTGTAATATCCAGATGATTTTAAATAGCAGCAGATGTCCTGGTCCTCTGACTTTTAAAATATTTCCACCTGTTCTTCTGTGATTTTCAGTTTTAGGTATGGAGTTAGGGGTAACTAATAATTAAGTCTGGGAACTGCATGATTTTTTAGTCTTTGTATTCTGGCTAGTTACAGATCTTTGAAACTCCTACTGTTTGCTGCAAAAAAAAAAATCTTCTTTGATGAGGTGAGAGACATTTATTTGTGGGTATACTGAGAAGCATTTAGAATACAACTAGAAATCATATTGGTTTAGGAATACGAATGTAGTAATCTCAGATCTGTGCCTTTCCAGCTATGTGTAATTGATTAGTTACAGTACCAGGCATGAATTACGTTCTATCAAGTGTGCCTTAAATCCATCTAGATAGCTGTTGGTTACTCCTAAGATAAAAATGCCACTATTGTACCATCAGAGACATCTTATCAAGCTGGTGATTGTTGTAGCTCATAAGCTTTAGAGCTGGGTAAGATTATTGGCTGTTGCTCTTCCCCTTTAACAGCTTGTATTGCTTTTTGGAATTTATGAGACCTACTCACCAGGGAGTAAACTTTCAGATCTCTTCCAGCTTGATTCCTCCAAGTGTTGTCTAATATGCATTAGTTATCTTCAGCAAGAGGATCTTGCCTTCAAGGAATAAAAAGAAAACAAGGGCAATGATAATAGTCTATATTGTTTGGGGAGTCTCTTGGATGCCCTGACTAATAACTTGCTGTGAGTTTCCAATGTCTAACACAGGTGTTTTTGATAGATAGTCTATGTGTCTTGGGGGTAACAATTAAATATATGTATGTATATATATATTCTCACTCTGTGTTTCAATGTAAAATTTTAAAATGTAAAAAACTTAAGTAATTTTGATAATGTTCTAAATTTTAAAATCTAAATATGTTTTATATAATATAAAAGTGGAGTAATTATAAAACTTTTTTCATGATGAAAAGAAAGTCTACCCAGAAACTTTATTCCACATGGTTTTTTTTTTTTTTTAAAAAAAAAAAAAAATCTCTTCTAACTTATCTGAGAATTTCAAACTAAAGTTATCACGGCTTACCCCACCATACCATCCTTTAAAGTATTGGAGTTATATCTCTGCCAATGGTAGTGCCTGTTCACTCAGCACTGTCATTGAGAACAATTATTTTGTGGAGACAACACTATCTTGTATGGTTCTCATTTTTAAAACATTAATCCTTATATTGAGATGCTGAAATTATATCTACTTGTTCCTTTGACCCCTCTCCCTTACTTCTTTGGATTATACCAAAAGTTTCCACATAACAATGTGTTTATTTATGAATAAAATGCTTTATCCCACAAACTGAGTCATCTCACACTCAGTTTAAAGAAGCCACCCAGACACTTGCCCTGTCCCAAGCACTTACCTCTTAGTGACCTTCGATGCAGTTAGAACTATCTTTCTGAAATAAGGAGGTGTCCCTTAGGCTTTTATATTTTTACTATAAATTACACTTTTAAAAACTGTTCTTGGTACTTCAATAACCTGTAAAATGAATTCAATTGTCAACTATAAAAGGGGGAAATATATAATGATATTGGAACGAGAAAAAAAAAGTCTTTTATAACTTCTTTCATTATTTGTGTGTCATTTTACCTATATGCTGTCCTTCTTCATTCCCTAGCATTACCCTCTCTGTGTCCTTTATAAATTTTGTTATATCTACACATATCTGTACATCTCATATATAGACACATGTATACATGTCTGTATCTAAGTATTAATATACAGAAAAGAACATGAATCTTTTTTTTCTTTCTGAGTTTGGGTCACCTGACTTAATATTGTGCTTTCCAGGTATACCACATGGCATTTTATAATGTACATTATACCTTTATTGCATATATTTTTTTGCTCTTCTCTGTGCCAGACACAATCAATCAAGAGGCCTGAATCTCCCTTATGAACCAGATTCTGAAGTCTCTGTATCAAGTCTCCTGAATATACTGTAGTATATCTAACCAACTCAGTGAATTCTGTTAAATATAACATTTTGAAAAAAACCACCAAGATCTGTGTCCATCATCATCCTAGATTCTTTTCATTCAATTGACATATTGCCTGAGCCCAAATTAGCTCTAAGAACATCTACATCACAACATTTGTTCCTGAAGATAAGACTGTCATTTGGTACCTTTAGGCTTTTTCTCACATTCTTCTTTGAAGCTTGGTTTCTGCTGTAAGCACTGTCAGATTTCTGTGTTTTGACCCAAGTACAGAACCTTACATTTATCCCTGTTAAATTACATTATGTTATTTCATTTCAGATTGTTCCACCCTGTCAAGATCTTTTGGTATCCTAATTCTGCTATCCAACTCTCCCTGTCCTTTGCAGCTTTGACATCTGCAAGGCTGATTAGACACTCTTCGATAATTTCATCTAAGTTTCTAATTCTGAAATAAACATGAGTAACTCTCTTGAGAAGTCTCTGTCTACCCAAGGACATGTTCTATTGTATGTTGCCTCAACGTCTCTTGATAACTTTCAACTCCTATAATGTAAATCTACATTAAAAGCTTTTCCTTGCTGAACAACAATTTTGCTTCCTTAAAAAACGAAAGTCGAATGATGACAATGCTGGCAGATCCTGAGGTTATCAGTAGCACCTCAGGATCTGAACTCAGTCTCCAGGTGGATGAATATCTATTAATCAGATCCTTGGATATAAGAAAATTCAGTTCACACTTGCTTTTCTTATCTACAAAAGTTACAAAATATATTTGGCTTAATGATTTATTCAAGTGTAAACATTCGTTGTCAAATCCTTTACTTAAAATCTAAAGTTTTGCCAAAGGTGACAGTGGGAAGGCTCACTTAATATGCTTAGTTACAACATGTTATCCTTAGCCATCAGTAATTTTAATCGCAACCTAAAATTACATGTTTAAAGAACTTTGTGTAATTGATTACCTAAAGACAAGTTATCTATGTGAGAATGTAGGGAGAATCATCATACTACCACCAAAACTTTCCTATTATAAGAAAATTATATCATGTGGGCAAAATTCAAAACATTTATACAAGAATCTATGTTTTGCTGATAACTAATATACTCTTAAAAATCAATTAACTCGTGTGAAAATCCACCCATTTGCATGAATATTTGTGATCAGTGAAGAAAACGCATTAACAGTCAACCCACTGGGACAGAATATATGTTCTCCAAGAAACAAGCTTCTCCCATGAGAATCTGCTATCACATAAAGAAATAAATATATTTACTCGAGAATCAACAAGTGTAGACAGTCATTATTGAGGATGAATTCCAAGATTAAATACATAGGTTATATAAAAGTTTCAAGAAATAAAAATAATACCAATAAAACTTTGATAATGATAGAAAAGTTTCTGATACTGGATCTCTCTCTCTCTTCCTCTCTCCTCCCCCAATGAGACTTTACAGAAACAAAAGTAAGGTCAGTACCTCCTCCTCCAAGCTAAAGGACAATTTTATGGTCCTACGCAATATACAATTCCTTGGCATGTTGACTATATCAGACTAAAATGAATGGAATTTCATACTGTCCCTCAAAGAAACATAAAATTCTTAAAATCTTCTTTAGTTAGGGGATTTCTCCAAAGGTTATTTTTCCTTCAGGGTCCTTATTCCTAGAGTGTATAGCAGATATCTTTTTTATTCTATCTTTCATAGCAAAGTTCTTTTCTAGGTTCTGGATTGGAAGCCCTTACCTTCCTTTCAAGGTCCTGAAATGTTGTCTTTAGCATGATAGTTTTTCTCTATTAATTACTCTCCCACTTCAAGGTCTGATGGAGAATGCCATGGTCATGAGTCTTTTCCTCTTAATAAAGGACTTTCTTCAGGATAATAGGTCTCACCTTCTTTTTCCATAAACTAACCAAACCTCTATCTTGTAACAGCAGAGAGAATAACTTTGGATAAATATTATAAGCCCAGAAGAGATAAATTGCTGAGAATGAGTAAACCAGATTGTCAGAATGACATATCAGTCCAAGATACTAATCTAAAGAATATGCAAATGAAACATATAGTTAAAATATTCTCAGTTTTTAAAATAAGCACTTGGTAGCGGATCACAGTGACATGGTATATAGTTTTCTTGCTAGATTTTTCTTTTAAAATGATTTTTACTTAAAATTAATAGTTTAAACCCTGAGAGTAATAAAATTTGTAAAATATTAAAGAATGTATTTACATATGGAGAATTTAATCATTGATTGAGTTAATAAGGTGTTGGCTAGTATCAAATTGGAAACTATTGCCTGGAGTGGATGTGCATGCTGAGCTGACTCACCTCGGAACTTCTTGCCCTTTGTGGGGAGAGGAAAGGGGATGCAGAGGGGGAAGGCTGAAGGCTGACTGGGAGGGACTGGGAGGATAGAAGGGAGGAGGAGCAGAGGTATACTTGATTAAAGACTTCTTTATATATACAAAAATAAATTTTTCAATTTTTAAAAAGAAAAATTTACTGAAAGACTTTTCTTAGAAGAAAAATATATGTGCTGTATTTACTAAAAAAGTAAAACAGTTATTACTAGCTTAGAAAACCTAAGAGTTTATATTTCACATCTTCTGTAAACTCAGTATAAAAGAAAACACACATCTACAAGTGTCCATTTGCCCTCAAAAAGATGGTACCAAATATTTGAACATTGCTATGCAGAGATAAAACAGCACCATTTCACCAACCACTGTAATCTTGAGAGAAAAGAAGATATTGGCATATCACAGCCACATTCCAGCCAATAAGAGGAGCCACATTAGATCCTCATCTTGCTGCCTTAGAATTACATGATTTAGAAAGAACTTTTGGAAATGCTGAGTTCTCATAAGCAAAGTAGATGAAGTCTTAGATATGTTAATTGCTATGAAAGAATGGTCCAATCATTTTCAGATTCAGAGCTAGCATGATCATTTAGTGATATCTATCATGTTGTTCTTCATTGTCAACACCCTACTTATATAATAAGAGACATTTGCTTCAGTTCCTGTCACCAAATGGACATCCTCACCTAAGATGCCTGCATTCTCTAGTTTATATCTCATAGGTTACAACAGGCACATAAACACAAGAATTCAACATCAAGAAGAGATAGAAAACTTAGATATATAAACATTAACTGCTTTGTTAATGTTCCACTGCTGGTAATATATAAATACAACAGAAAAAAATCAAAACTACTCTGCATTCTTACTTGAGCAAATGATCTCAAAATGAAGCAAGGGAAACAATTAACAAGTTATTAACTTTAGTTCTAGTTAAATAACAAAGTTTTATCACCATGTACAATTAAGAAAAATCCTTAAAAACATTAGCAATGCTTATTCTAATTTTCTTCTTATTATGGGGATATATGCCTAATTTTCTTAACTTGATATGTCTAATCCATGTAAAAGTCTGTATTTAGGATGTGTAATCATCAAGATACTGAACACATTAAAAAGATGACTAAGGACAGAAATACTTAAAAATTCTGTTTCTTCAAGGTTCAGCCCAGAACAGTTAACTCTTGTGAAACTCTTTTCTAGATTATCACAAATTACACAAAACTCCATGCCCTAAAAACACAGTTAAATTCCTTTGAGTTGTTGGCTGAGGGAGTCTTGTGGAGGCTCCTAAACAACCCAGGTTAATGCTAGGACAGAGGTTACTCTCTGAATCAAATGAAGATTTGACAGAGACAGTGGAGACTGGGTAGGCAGCAAGGAAACTAGACTTCTAGACTTCTCTCTCTCTCTCTCTCTCTCTCTCTCTCTCTCTCTCTCTCTCTCTCTCTCTCTCTCTCTCTCTCTCATTTTTAAAGACAATGTTTCTTTGCATAGCCCTGGGTGTTCTAAAACTCTCTTTATAGAGCAAGCAGGCTTTTTACTTAAGAGATCTGCCTGCCTCTGCCTTCCAAATGCTGGAATTAAAGGCATATGCTATTATGGTGACCTAGCTACCCTGGCCTCTTTTACCAACTGGCTATTAGGATTCATGATGTCTGACAAGTCCCTCAATCCTCTAAAACTTCCCCAACTCCAAACTCCATAGCAAAAGACAAGACGTTGAAATATATTCATCAGTCAAGATTCATTTAATTTTTGAAGACAATAAAAGTACTCTGTTGCTACAGCAATGTTAAAACCATAAGCATTTCTCAATGCTTAAAATTTTGGAATTGGTGTTGTGTACACATCTGCCTGGGTCCACACTTGCAATTTGAATACCATTAATTTAGACTTTTATACTTAGATCAATATATCAATTAGATAATGATTCTACAAATAATTTAGCAACTTGTTTGCTTAATAATAATTAATACAATAAGCTTATCATTTACAGCTGCATAGTAACTAAGCAACAATAATAAAAACTCATAGGAAAAGTGATGCATAAGGGAAGATTCCATGCATGGCACTTTCTAGAGAAGTGCCATGGGTAATTTGGTCGTGATAATTAATATCAATGTGAAGAACACATTTTAAGCTAAACAAATCTTATCTTTTTGTTTTATTTATTAGAAAACACAAAATAGAAAAATTTACTAGTCAAATAAGTTTTTGAAAAATTATCCTTCTGAGGAAATAACAGCTAATGTTCCAGTAAGTATAAATCTGCAAAGGTTGGTATGTGGTGTATTGTGTGTTTGTTTTATCTAGAATACACATTTTCATCACTGCTGTCCATTTTATAAATATAACTATCTTGTGGCCAATAGTTACAAAGTCATTTTAATTTATGAAAGCATAATTTTGGGGTACAAACACAACCTAGGGGTCCATTATAATTGTGAGCATTTGTTGTTTCTTAATGACTACTGCTAAGTACATCCTTCATGTTGACACTCTTTATAATAGACCACCTTTGTCCTAAAAGATACATTCTGAAAGGAAGATAAAGTGACTGAGCTATCCATCTCTTCTAATCTCTGACATCTCAGCTTGTCAATAAGAAAGCAGATGTCAATTCAATTTTCCCCATAAATTTTTTAGAAAATACAAATTTTGCAGTATCCATGGTGGACTGTGGACATTTCCTAGAATAATAGAGTATGTGAGATGCTCATACTTATAAAATAATTACATGATGCCAGACAAATACAAAAAAAAGCAATTACATTGTTATTGAATTTCTTCTATTACTTAAAAACATATATTTCTGCACCTTTTTATGCTCTATTGTCTAAAAACTTAAATCTAGATTTTAGTTTTGGTTTGCCCCTTCCCAACCTATTTAGAAAAGTTTACACTCCTTCCTTCATAAATGTCTCAAATATTTATTATAGACCTTTATCACTTGAGGCTATCCAGTATCTCTCATATCAGAAAATGGAAGTAGGATGGAGAGAAGGCTTGGTAGCTAAAAGTACCGACTGCTCTTATAAAGGACCCAGGTTCAGTTCCTAGTTTCTACATGGCTCCTAACCATCTGTAACTTATACCAGACCACCATACACTTTCTTCTGACCTCCATTCCGTGGGCACCAGGCACATAGGTGGAATACAGGCATATATTGGGGCAAAACACCCATGCACTTAAAATAAAACAAGAATAAAATTTAAAATTTTAATGAAGAAATGTACAACATGATTCAGAAGCCCTCTTATTGAGGAGACCTAAAATTAAAATCTTACTAAACCAGCATTGAAATGATAATAGCAATGACCATGTTCCAGGTATTTTTCTAAACATTCAAAAATGATAATATGTTTTGTAAAATTCTCATAATAGCATCCACTTAATTGTATTTGTTATTTCCATTTAATAGATGAGAAAACTAAAGTATATTCAAAGACTTTCATAGCTCACAATAGAGAAACTCGAATTTTATATTCTACAGCACTGGCTCCAAGAGAAACACTCATGAGGATAGTGTGCTTCCCAAGAAATCTGGGTAGAGTCAGACGCCTTGTGTTTGCAAAAGTGTCAAAAGATGCTTGAGACGGCCGTTGGTATGCACTGGCCAGGACAGCACAATCATCTGTAAATTGATAAGCTCTTGGAACCCTGGTCTGATACCAGTGTTTATTATGTCAAGACTCTCTTGGATACAGACTTAACCATGGAAGGGCTATCAGAAACGTTCTTTGTCTAACTTTGCTCACCTCACCAGTGGAAGATTTTATAATAATGGTTTCCTTTTGTGATTCAAGCTCCACAGGAAGCAGTAAAACAAAAAGGGGATTAGAGTATCTTTTTATTGTATTACTTTATTTTTCAGACTTATTTTTATTTTGTTTCTATGTGTGTGTGTGTGGTTGTATGCTCCATGCATGAGGATGCCAGCCGAGGACAGAAGATAATATCAGATCCCCCTTGAGCTGAAGTTATAAGTAGTTATAAGTTGCACAATATTGGCGGTGGGAACTGAGCACCACCAGTTTTCCAGGAGAATAGCAAGTAGAGATCATCTTCTAAAAAGAAGTACAGCTGGTCTGGGATGTAGTTTGGTGAGTGGAGAGCTTATAGAGAGCCTTGAGCTACCATCACTACATCACATAAACCTGGTCTATAATGCATGTCTATTATCCTGCCACTAAGGAGGCAGAAGCATAAAAAAACAGATGTTCAGGGTTACTCTTAACCTAAGAATAGGCTTTGATATTTTCTCAAGAAATTTAAAGGAAACAGACTTTTTCTTTATTAAGACATCTTATTGCTTTGAGCTAGACTCTACTGTCAGATTTTTAAAAAATATATTATAACTTTCCATAGTTAAATATTCAATTGAAGTCTCAAATTTTTCATCCTCTAGTAATATCCTTGAAGAACAGCTCTTCAGGTACTTAGACACTGATAATTTGTCTGAATTAGTATCTTTGCTCTTTTGAAAACGCAGTCCTCTACTTAAGCAAGAAGGGCTGTTTATAGAAATTGTTGGTTTACTTACATGGGTAAAAGTAAAGACAAAATGAACCTGAAGCACCGAGTTAGTCCAGAAAATAAGAAAGTGTTCAAAAATAGTGGGGAGGGAAATACCATGGAGACACAGAAGACAAATATAGTGCAATTTGAGACCAAATTAGTTTTACAGTAATTACTAATTGAATAAATATATGTGAGAAAATTTTTGGAAACTTATATGCCAGTCATCTGATAAATGTAGACAAACTGCTGAAATTATAAAATGTTATTTTTCAGATATTATGTAACAATTTGGCTCTGGAAAAAAATAATCAATGGACACAGGATTGAAAGAAACATTTAGGAAGCCAGGAGTATGTCTCGGTATTAGAGAGCTTGCCTATCATACCCAAGTTCCTGGGTTCCATCTACAACATACATTCTGATGAAGCGTAAATTAAAATAAAAGTATCTTTGCATCTTCTCAGAAAGCATTTCTCTACAACGTACAATTTTTAAATATAATGAATAAAACAATAATCAATCAAGCTAACGAGGTAACCTTAGCAATAAAAATTAACTGAACTTAGTATACATTCATATTTAAATCACTCTTCACTCTGAGAAAGACACACAACCTCAACTACATGGTTATAATCTCTAATAATAATATTTTTAAAAAAATTATTTTAATTAGAAAAAAGGAGATGGTATGCTTTCAAATTCCAATATTACAAAGCATGAGAACCTATAGAAATATTGTCACTAGTTTAAAAAACTGTAAAATGGTTATATTTTTAAATAGACAATTTATACTCAAATATTTAACTTTAAGCCAAAGAAAGTATACAAAAAGTGTAATAGTCAGCTTCACCATCAACTTGTCACAAACCTAGAGTGATATGGAAAAAATAAACTTCAACCAAATAACTGGCTTGATCAGATGGCTCTGTTTGTGCCCATGAGACATTTTCTTAATTGCTAATTGATATAAGAGGGCCTACTTCACTGTGGGCAATGTCACTCATAGGGAGTTAGGCTAGGATGTATACAAAAGATATGACACCTCTGTGTTGTTTATATATTCTGCCTTGTAATTTTATACGTTTGAAAATATGTTTCTAGCTCAAATTTTAAAAGTAAGAGATCTGATATAATACTTTTGCAAGAAACAAAATTTCAAAAGAACACAGTGGAAACTTTGTGAGTATGATGAAAAGGTTCTAGACCTTATTGTGCCTTTGCTTATACAGCTGCATATACTTGCCAAAACATGTCCATTTGCACACTTTGAATTAGTGATTTTAATTGTATGTAAAAGTCATCAATAGTTTAATTGAAAAATACTAAATATATTCAATAAAAGGTATAACAAAGAAATATTACCTGCATTTGCATCTCAAGAGGCCTCCAAAGACTGCTTTTGATGGATAAAAGCACACCATTTTATGAGGTTGGTTTATTCCAGCCAGAGTGAACACCAGCCATAGGTCAAGCTGTGTAATCTAGTCATTTCTAAAGCATATTACGATTTGTAAAAAAGTTGCTTTTATATTAACTTCTATTGTATAATGAATATAAAATTTGATTAAGGTAAAACTCAAAATAATTTAATGAATCATTCCTCAGGAGCCCTTCATTTTGTTCAGGATCCTTAGAATTCCACTTATAGTTCTCAGATGTGCCCCTTGGTAAGAAGAGAACGCACTGTGCATTTTTTCACCTCCTGATATTCCCAAGTGTGGATGGTAATTAGTATCCTTTACTTAGAGTACCAAGGACCAATTTAGATGATCCTTCCATCAGTCTTTCTCACTCTTCCTGTGCTTACTTACTGTCTCCATTAAGCTTCTGTGGCCATATGCTGTGCAGCAATTTCCTCCAGATTGAAACATTCCCTTTAAAAATCCAGGAAGGAGCAGAGAGAATCATGGGACTCTAGAACATAAACGTACTTCACATGTCTGAAAAATCTGAAACTATAAAAAAATTGAGGAGTCCTCTACTAGGTTATTAAAATAGTAAACAGGAAATGAAGCAGAAAGGATGTGGGAGAAGGCACTGGCTACCCAAGATGCCCAGTAGATGACTTTGGACTTGCCAGACAGCCTGTAAATCATGAGAGAGCTCTAGGCTTCCAACTTCCATGGGGTTTCACATGTGCTGGGGCAAGCTTTGGATGATTTAGCTTCCTTAGGTCATCCATACTCCTATAACTACCCTCTCACCCATATGCCTGTGTGTAACCCCAATAAACTCATTGTTTCTGTTTCACTAGGTTAGACTTTGCTCATATCATTATTTTGGTCTTGTTCCATCATGGAGAGAATAGACACTTGTTTGTGACTTCCCAAGGAAAGTACCACAGGGCACCATCTACGTCACCTATTGCCCTCCTGCCTCAATGTGGCACTTGAAAATAATGTCCTTTGCAGTGTACCATGAACTTTGGGGAATTCTGTTAAAAATAAAGGAACATGGAAAAGTTTACTATTTCTTTCCTTTTTTTCCTCTTGCACAAAATGAAAAAATTCTGTCAGTTTCTGCCAATAAACTCAAACTAACTGTGTCATTTCCTCCAATGGGCTTCCTGCCTAGGATCACTGAAGCTAGTTCTAAAATGTAATGTTGCATCACTCCAATAAAGCTTTGGAGGTCCCTCCCAGTCTTTCACTTCTTTGATGTAAGTATGAAGAGAAACTTTAAAGTCAATATATGACTCAGAAAATCCTGAAACTCCCTAGTGAAGGCATTTCTGTTAAAGCATTGACCAAGACAACCTGCTACACAACCTACAACTCATCCGCTAAGAGGGAAAGTGCTGTCTAATTGGCTCTTGAAAATACTCAAAAATTTGAGCAATGTTTGTTAATTTAACTGAATACCTCATTGTGACAACACCCAGACAAATTAGTTCACAGATAAGAAATGAAAGAGTCTGAGTTTAAATCCCAGTAGCAGACACCCTTAGCAGACAATTCCGATATGAATGCACCTTCAAAGTGTCTTATACTTCTTTTTCAGCTCAAATATCTCAAGGAAAACTGAGCAGGCCCAAATGCATTCCTGGCTGCTATATTTTCTATACAAATTAAGCGTATGCAAATATCCTACTATCCACTATTTTAACTTATCAGACACACTTGATGAGCATGCTCAGGTTGTACCTTCCCCTAAAGTGCTTTCCTATATGAATATGTATAAATACCTCCAGTAAATCCCAATGTTCAGTTTGTTGTAGAGGACATTGCTTTGAGTATGAGCCTATGCTTTCCTGGTCTGCTGCAGATAATACATTTTTTGTTTCCACTTTATTACTTGGCCATACGTTATTTGACTTTGCACTTATGATAAGTGAGCTCATAGTTCTCGGTTCTAAGAGTCTGATCTAAGGATTTATATTTTAGAAGTAACCTGAGTATTACCATTTTATTTGTGTCTTCCTATCAAAATTTGTATATTAAAGTTCCAAATACCATTACTTGGAATTTGAGCAAAGGTCTCCAAAGCTGTGATTAAACCAAGATATTGAGTGGAGAATGTTGCTTGTAATCTCAGCAATCGGGGGGCTGAGGCATGAGGATGGGGAATTTCAGACCAGCATTAATCTATTTGAAAGGGTTTGTCTCAAAAACACATAGATTTTAAATAAACAAGGAAACTTTATTCAAAAGCAGAGCCATATAATACAGATCAAAAATATGCTGTGAGTACACAGTGAGTCTACTCTACTCAAGGGCTTCAATTATTTAGGGGGTTTCTTTTTATAGGGTTCAAAAAGAGAAATTTGTTTGCTAAATCGTCCAGACAATTCTCTATTTTATTTCAGTCTTGCATTTTGTAAGTTTTGGCCACTTCACGGTTTTCCCCACTATGCATCTGATTTTAAGAATAGTGGTGCTCAATTGTGCACAGAGTAGATGCTAAGTGGGTATACTCCTTGACATGTCATTTAGACAAAACAGTTTATATCATTGCACACCCATTTCAAACTAGAAATTTGGGCCAGGAGGTCCAGTCTGCCTTGGTTTCAGAATGTAGTCCAGGGTATATTTACTTCTTTTCCTGGGGTATGGGGGAGGGTAATCCCTGAGATCAAAGGAGAGGAATTTGATAGACAGCCCTTTTAAAACTGAGTGTTCTAAGGTCTCACTCTCTGAATAATGTCTAATGTGGATCTCTGTATGGTTTCCATCTGCTGCAGGAGGAAGCATCTCTGATAATAACTGAGCAAGGCACTGATCCATGAGTATGTCAGAATGAAATTAGGAGTAATTCAATTTTTATGCTTCTTCAGCAGAACAGTAGTATTTGATTTTACTCTGTGCTCCTGGTCTCTAATCTCACGTAGAAATGGATGTTGGCTAGAAAATGGGGTTTGAAGCATCCAAAGGAAGGAGGATATTAGTATGTGTCACCAGGATCTGCTTGGTCCTCTGAGAGTGAGAGAAGTGAACTGGAAGAGACACAGCTTGGGGTCTTCTAGAGAGCTGGAGATGAGACTGGAGATTATATTTGGAAAAGAGAAGGAAAACTGAAGATCTAAAGATTGCCTACCTACTTCCTTAGCAGTATTGCCTGCTTGTTCCCAGAAAAAGCCTGTGGATGTGAAGCCTAAGATGAAGGGATGGAATGTGATGATACAAGAATTCAAGTGTTCTTTTAAATGGTTTGAGGTCTTCTTTCACTACCAAGTCTCCCTCGTTACCTCCAGCTTGGGTATCTGAGCCAATGGAATGTTCCACGCTGCACTTGAAAAAAATAAAAACTAAAAAAAAAAGAATCAGCAATGAATTCTCCCTTCAAATATACATGATCACAAGTAGAAGTTACACAAGCAGGAATTACTATTGGTTTTACTTGGATCTGGCTTTTTATGAGATTTGTAAAGACTGTAAGAAATATAAATCTTTTAGATGAGATAACTGGAGATTTTATTTTGCTTGTTTTACTTTCATTTGATTTTGGCTTCCTACTTTACTCCCATCAGCCTTGCCCAGAAGAAATCAATGTTGACAACTTATATATATGTAGTCTTCCCTGTGATCTTTATGATCTTACAAAGATTCTAAAACATAAACATAACAGTAGGTATATATAAACCCAGCATACATCATTACCATTAGTTCTTAAATGAAGTCACATTTAGTGAACTCTATATTTTGTTTTTCTATGCATGGATACCCTGTGGCAATCTTTTTAAGTAATTGTGTCTACCTCTAATCCATTCCTTTTAATGGTTGCCTAATATTACATGCTCTGAAAGGAACATCTGTTATTTACCTTTTCCACTCTGAAAAGCATACATCTGTGTTTGTGATTCGTAGCCACCATAAACAAATCTTTAAACATAAATCTTTATAGCCCAGCATTTTTATTTCCAGAAGGTAGATTCATCACAAGGATACTACACCATTGAAAGCTACATATAGTTTTCATAACAAGATGTTGCCAGATTCCTTTACAAAAGTAAACCAACAAAAATCCCAATATAACAAATTAGGAACAAATAAAATCTGTACTTAAGCGTAAATATTGTTTTCAGTTCTCCATAAGCTTTCTATATAATCAAAGACAGGGTATGTAAATAAATAATTAATCACTGCACTCACAGATTCACGTTGACAGCTCTCCTAGCTGAACCAGCCCTTTCTCTACATGCTTGAAAGAAACATGGAAAAATAGGAGGGGGAAAGCAGGAAAATCTGTTCCCATACTTAAGAGAGGCAGGTGACAGTTGACATCTTCATAAAGCAAATAGCAAATACACTTCTTTCACGTTGTGTGCATCTCAAGTGCTGCCACCTAATCGGCAGCTGTACTGAAGTATGCTCATGACATCTGCTTTTAAAATGGCTTGCCAGAGAACTATTTTTGAGACTCTACTCTGAAAATCTCCAAGGCTCTTGCTAATGCTTTGGTTCTGAAAATGCTAAAGAGCCATTAAATCATATTTATGTCAGTGGAAGCTCTTCAGACCTTGGTTAATTCTTTTCATGGCAGTGAAGGGGAGAAAACAGACCTGCGTTTGGCATTGGTGTATCCCCAGCTTTCACACTGTGCCAATGAGCCTGACTTGAAGCATTCACCAAGGCATTCAGCTGCTGCAGACCACCTCAGCGCAGCTCAGCAGATGGTGAAAACAGTGTCTGAAGCAACTGGGGCCATTTTAGGCTTCAGGAAACATAGCAGGTGCTGCAGGTCCCCAAATGATGCCCAACTTTGCTTTCATAGTAACTTTTCTCTTGATGTGTGAGCTATTTTCTCCTTTTCATTTCCCTCACTTTGCACTTAATATGATGGTAGCATGTGTCAATGGACTGGAGAAGAGGTTATAAATGAGAGATGATGATTGCATAGCAATTAAAGAGAATACTTCTGGGTATCTTATGCAAAATGCTGAGAGAATGCTGTGTTAACACATTTTCGTCTTGGAGCTTACAGTATTTCTTTCTATGAATACATAATTCTATCTTCCTATGAATCCAGGGTTTGACTTAAGAGGAATCTCAGGGGGGTTGAGATCAGAGGTATATTAATGAGGAGCTACAGGAAAGTTTGAGCAAGTAATGTTAGAGAAATTAGAGTTAGTATTAAGTTTATGTAACTAGTTTTAATTACCACTTCTGGCATTGCTATTCCTGTGTGCACCATTGCAGCAACCAAGAGACACTATTTCGATACTCTTTTCCTTTTGTCCCCCTGCATTTCAGGTGAAGAGTCTCAATTTTCTTGTTTCATATTAATTTTAACATTTATCAGCATGTTGCTAAACCAAGGTTGTACTTGGGTCTCAATGCTCGCTGTTCTGAGAAATTTCCTATGGCAACGTTATGTAAACTCTTGTTGGCAATACCCATATGCTGATCATTGCCAGAATTTTTGTTCCAGGTCCATTTAGTGGGTTGACAAATTCATGTTATTGAATCTCAGCTTTTGTCAAAAACTCCCCATTTCTACAGCAAAAGCTAACTTTGTTTCCAGATTTAATAATTATGAAACATCACATCCGTGCTTCCCTCCCAGCATCTGTGCTGAAAACCTGGGAGTTAATTTACACTTTTCATTTCCTCCAGCCAAAGATTTTTCAGGTCTGCCATTGAAATGTCTCTGAAATATGTTTTTTTTTTTTTAAATCTACTTCTGATTTCTTTTTTGCTAGATCACATTCCAAGGCCCCATTCTAGCATGTATTCTGCTACTGCTTTGCAACTCTCAACTTGACGTCTGTTTCTAGTCTTTCTGGTTTTATTATTTTTTTAATACAACCCAAGCATATTACTTTCTAATTTATATTTTTTTGTTTCCTCTGTTAATATTGCTCCTTATTTTTTGCTTTTGCTAATACCCATTATGTCTATATTTCAGTCACATTGAAGTACTAACAACTCTCTTTAACTTCCTGTTTATTTTACATTTTTATATTATGTATTACATCTAGAGTCTTTCTCATAAGTAGGCTTATTGTTAGAGTTGTACCATCACAGCCACTAGTCCTACATAACAGAATTGGGTTGAGTCTGTCTGGGTTCTGAGGAAAGAATTTTAGTTCATGTCTTAATATATGCACATTTTAGTTGTGTGATATTAGGCAAATATTCTCATTCTCTTCTGTACCTCCATGTTTTCTTATACACAGTATGGAATTAATATGTCTCTCTGTATTATGGTATTACTATAAGACTAAAATAATGTTCTAAGGAATTTTTTAAAAGCACCCCATTCAATATTCATATTGATTGCTGTGTTTTATTTCTAATAACTAAGAAATAAAACCAACCTAGATACCTATCAACAGATTAGTGTATAAAAAAATGTGATACGTATTCATATTACTTTCAAGAACATGTATGAAACTGAAAAATTAGTGTGTTAAGTGAAATAAACCAGACTCTAAAAGATGTGCATTTATTTATCTGTAGATATATGGGAATATTTATAAGTCATGATACTAGACAAGCAACTATAAAAAAGAAGATATTGTTGTAAGAGATGGGAAGATAAAGAAAGAGGGTAAATTAACAGATGTAACATGAAAACATGAAGGCACTGCTGGAAAAGGAAAGAGCAGCAAAGAGCAGCTGATGATGGGGGAGAGTAAAGCAGATTATAGGAGAAGTGCCACAAGAAGCACAACACTTTATATATTAATTAAATAAGCAATTTTAATAAAGGATAAACTTACTTTTTCCTGAACTCCTTGAAGCTCACATGAATTCACTTCCATATCCAGTGATAAATGCAAAGAATATATTTACACTATTTGGGTTTTTTGTTAGATTGTTTATTTCGGTATGTGAATGGATCAACAAGAATATTTAGGTTTCATTGACAGGAAAGTTTGTTAGCTTCTTTAGTTTGCTACTGTTTTCATAATATATGAAAAACATCCTGGGATGTTCTCAGAAACACTACAGTGAAAAAAATAACACTCTCTAGCTATTCCTCTAGCCCTCAAGAATTACCTTTTTTCTAAAACTGTGCCCAAAATTCATGAATTTTAATTATTATGTTTTGATTTGTCTTCTAGGTCATAATTTATTTTTAAAGGAGAATCATGTGCTCTGCTGAATAAATACCTCATTTCAAAAAAAAAAAAAAACTTCCCTCTAATCACTGTCTTTCTGGTATTACATTGTTTAGTTATTACCTGGAAAGAGTGATGGTTGAGGCTGATTAACTCCAAACACCAAGATGGCTGTACTTAGCTCCCCAAAGCATAAGATAACTATATAATGTAAAAGTGGTAGTCTCTGCTGACAATGGACACTAAAAAGAATTAAGATTATAGTAAGTGTCCAGTGAGCACATAGTCAAGCACAAAGCAGCAAATGTTCACTTGTGTATAGAGGCCTTTCAACTCTGAATGAGTCTTTGAAGAGAGTTGGTTTAATTCTATGGAGACACTAATGTTAATGGATATTACAGGCTGTACCACTTATTCGTTTTTAGATAGTTTATTTAAACTGCTAAAACCCACTAAACTGAAAGCAGTCAGCAGAACAGAATCTGTCTAATATTAGACATTGGTGTACATAATTAAGGTGTTAGTCCTAGACTATTGGTGTTTATCACTTTAGCTCAGAAGGAAACAGACCTTGAAATTCAGGCATTAGATTGGATTAATCATTGACATAAATAGCATCATAGGAAACATCTTTTTTAAAAACAATCTACTGACTAAAACATTCAGTTGTTGAACAAATGCACAGGGCCTACCATAGTGTATGCTAGTCTGTCTAAATCTAAACTACGTAAACTATTTAGGGTAGCTATAATTTTTTTTTTTACATTTCAGATACGCTGAAACAAAACTTTGCTGTTTAGTAGATTTTCAGTATACTTTTTACACACCCTTCCTGGATAACAGCAATTTCTGTAATCATTTGTGCTATGTTCTCACAACATGTATCCATCCTTATACCAAGAAACTCCTTTTTGCAGCCTGGTTAAGAAAATATGATCAAGAAAAATAACTTAAGCCTAAGTAAGCTGGCCCTAGGAAACAACGGGGATTGTTAATACACTAAAGGAAGTTTTATGATTTAAGGGCAATGATCTCCAATTAACAGCTTCTGTGATGCCATTAACCCATTCTTATTTTTCCCAGCATCCTCATGAGCCAAGAGCTTTGATATGGGAATGTCTTTCTGTATGCTGTGACTATCAATCTTTAAATAAAGGAGCTGTTTTGGCCCATGACAGGCACCATAGAAGAAGTAGGTAGGAAAGGAAGAGCCAAGTCAGAGACAGATCGAGCAAGCCACCCAAAGGAGCAACATGTAAGGAACACAGGTGAGCCACGGGACACATGGCAGGACAGATTAATGGAAATGGGTTGAGTTAAGGTAGAGAACTAACTAGCAATATGCCTAAGTTATAGGCCAAGCAGCATGAAGTTAATATAAGCATCTTAATCATTTTTAGGGGAGCCTAAGCAGTGGTGGGCAGCTAAGGTGTCTGGGGAGGTAGGTCTATGGGTCCAGGACCTCTGGCCGGGCCAGGTAAAAACCATATTGCAACAGAGCTTTCACTGGCTTCTAAAGCAAAATCATCATCATCATCATCATCATCATCATCATCATCATCTAACTCTAAATCTGGCCAGTCTTCTCAAGACT
The DNA here is from genome assembly GCA_033318265.1 of Phyllotis vaccarum. Taxonomy (NCBI): domain Eukaryota; kingdom Metazoa; phylum Chordata; class Mammalia; order Rodentia; family Cricetidae; genus Phyllotis; species Phyllotis vaccarum. Next base: position 81,723,643 of record JARWLC010000002.1, read on the forward strand.
CTCTCCCAGCTTTTATTCTTGACTTTCCTAAAACAGTTGGCTGGGACACTGAAACACCATATCTCTCTTCCTGCCTGCATGGATAATTTTGGATCCTTGGTATTGACTCAACTTTATTTATAAACTTCATCCCAACAACAGCTTTTCTGTCCTCTACTGCTTACCACATTCTGAAAACACTAACTAGTTTAAAGGGACTATGGTCAATCGCATAGTCTCACTGAAACATTCAGCTTCACTCTACCCTAGCCTGCCCTTCTTATTACAGTTTCAATCAGATTTACTCCAAAAAAGACTCACCTAAGTCAAACAGACAAACAGCCTCGGGGTTACCTCTCTTACAGACTTAATAGGCAATGCCTATGATGTTTGGGTAAAACCGAAGTAGTCAAGTAATAGCCGATTTGAGATTTAATTCCATCTTTTTTTGGTGTTCTATTTGAGGAATCTTTGGGGAATAAGAATTCCAGTGCCAATGAAAGCAGAAAAAAAGAGATGTCATTAGTAGACTGAAGGTAGATAGTTTATTGGTCCCAGTTTCAATCTGAATTTTCATTTTATAAACTAAAGCTACAAAGTGAGCTGGGCAAGCAACAACAAATTACTAAAGTGCATATGTCAGTCTGAAGGTTATTAAGGGCAAAGAACTCACTGTTTTAGCTATTTCTTTGGGTCATTATCAGTATTTTAAGAAAAGTGACTAAGAGACACAATTGGATCTCACTGGGAATGGGAAATAATAGTGATTTTATGGAGGGACTAGGAATGAAAACATGAGTGTAGTAAAGAGCAGGTACTATCATCTTGACTTAGAGGTCTGGCTTCTTGAGCAGCATAGATCTGGGAATCCTATAGATCCTATGGCCTTGGGGAATCAGTATTTGGGGCCTGGATTGAAGGCCAGTTTAAGATCAGGGCCCATGTACTCAGAGCCCTTCTCTCTCCTGAGACTTTGGGTTGAGGACCTGACCCACTGAGTGAAACTGTGTGGAATCAGTCCAGCCTTTCCAGGAACTGTACAACTGTTTTATCTCCTTTGTATTAGTGAGTGTTCTCCTTTGAACTCTTTGATAAATAATAATTTTTCTTTATAATATTATAATAATATAAGGCAACATGGGGCATGAACCCAGACCCTGAGATTAAGAGTCTTTCAGGTAACTGATAAAAAAAAAATATTCCTTATTAAAGGGCCTTAATACAACTTGAAATGTCATGTTTTGTCCATATACATGGGAGGCCTGGTGTTTTCTGAGTAAAAATGGAAAAAGTAGACAGCAAGTAGGGGTTAGTGTAATATGAGGTCTCTGGCCCGAACTTTTGGGCCTAGCCTCAAGGTTTAGGCCCAAAGAACCACAGACCCGCAGACTCACAGACTCACAGAGACAGAGACACACAGATGCACACGATAGTTTTCAGCTGATCAGCCTAAGGCCCAGGCATATCACTTGCTAGCTCTCCTCCCTTCATCTAACCCATGACTCTTATCCTTCTCAGCCATGCAGCTCGGTACCTTTTCTCAGAGCAACATAGTTGTCTTCTGCTTCTTCCCGCTTCTCTCTGGCATTCTTCTCTGTGCTTCCTGTTCTCAGGTTTTCTTAGTCTGGTAGCTCTGCTCACACTTCCTGCCTGCCTTTGGCCAATCAGTACTTTTTATTAAACCAGTGGGTGGGACAATTATTTACAATGTAACAACACCATCTCCCACAGGTTAGTGAGGAGGTACTGGAGGAGAGAGGAGAAACTGAGTTCAGATGTAAAAGCATGAAAGAAAGAAAGAAAGAGAGAGAGAGAGAGAGAGAGAGAGAGAGAGAGAGAGAGAGAGAGGGAGGGAGGGAGGGAGGGAGGGAGGGAGGGAGGGAGGGAGGGAGGGAGAGGGAGGGAGGGAGGGAGGGAGGGAGGGAGGGAGGGAGGGAGGGAGAGAGAGAGAGAGAGAGAGAGAGAGAGAGAGAGAGGGAGGGAGGGAGGGAGGGAGGGAGGGAGGGAGGGAGGGAGGGAGGGAGGGAGAGGGAGGGAGGGAGGGAGGGAGGGAGGGAGGGAGGGAGGGAGGGAGGGAGGGAGGGAGGGAGGGAGGGAGGGAGGGAGGGAGGGAGGGAGAGAGAGAGAGAGAGAGAGAGAGAGAGAGAGAAAGAAAGAAAGAAAGAAAAGAAAGAAAGAAAGAAAGAAAGAAAGAAAGAAAGAAAGAAAAGAAAGAAAGAAAGAAAAAGGGAGGAAAGATCACTAAGTAAATCGATACGCCAGTATCTAATAATTGATCTGTTATGCCTTTATAGAAATTCTACTTTATGCTTTTGCTATAAGAAAATACTGACAAAAACAACTTGGGTAGGAATGAATCTATTTTATCTTACAGGTTACAATCTATCATCAAAAGAAGCCAAGATGGGAACTCCCAAGATAGGAGCTTAGAGGCAGAAACTGAAACAAAAACCACATGGGTATGCTGCTGCTAGCTTACTACGGCTAGGCTCACTTTCAGCTACTTATCTTACACATTCAGGCTTCCTTTACTCATAATCGTACTTCCTGCGTACCAGTCTCATGGAGGCAGTTCCTCCACTTCTGTTCTCCCTTTCAAATGCATCAAGTTGACAAGTTAAGCTATTACTTTCCATCACTTGTCAGCTTTAACACAAATACATCATTTACTTCACGTTAACACTATAATATAAAACACAGTTTTAAGAGTTTCACATTCTTTAAAAAGTTAAAATTTTAAAAGTTCAAGATCTCTTTAAAAATACTAAGATTCTTTACTGTGGGCTCCTGTAAAATTACAAACAAGTTAAATGCTTATTTTGTTCCAGGAATCAAGAACCAGGGAACAGTTACAATCAAAACAAAGCAAAGCCAAAATCTAACAGTGATCAAACCTCAAATTTAGATATTCGGAAATCATTTATGATCTTACCTCTAAAAAAATCAAGAACCCATCCTGTCCAGCCTTGCCTTCCTGAGTACACAGGTTGTCCAGTAGCTTCAGGCCATCACTAATTCATACCTATTATTGTCTTGGTGGTACTCTACCCAAAGCGGTAACGTTTTGCCACTCCTGAACTCCAGAAGCTCAAGCTTAGTATCTCTTGCTACTTGAAAACCTCATTTCTATGGCTCCTTTGAAAAATCTGCTAGACCACAAGCCAGGCTGAATAATGTATGCCTAAAACATTATCCTGCTACACTAGAGATTGATGACACCAAGAGTGCTCTATAGCTATAAATTTCCCCAGTTTTGTAGTAAAGTACCATGAGACTTATGGCCACAAGGGATTGCTTTTCAATTACTCCTACCCTAGTTATGACAACATGGTATATTACAGCATGAAAGCAAGTCAAGATTACAGTTAAACATAATACTGTTTTGTTCTGGGAATTTATAAATGAATGCTGGGATGAAAGTGATGAACATTAGGGAAGACAGAGTCCATTGTCTTAGACACCTCATCAATGGGAACAAAAAAGTGATACAAAGATCTAGATTAAAGTGGTAGATGCTAATTTTGAGAATGATAAGGTTTCTGGAAATATACTGTATGAAGCCCTAAATAGAAATCTGAATTTTCCCTTTATAATATGATATTCTATATTCCCTTCCTTAAAAGATCCCCTCCCTCTCTCTGTCTCCTAAAAAGCTATCTAACCTCTACAAATACTCAGAATAAAACACACATATCTAAGCTTAAAATCTCCATATGTAAATGAAAACATGTAATGTTAATCTTTCTGGACCTATAGGTTGATGTTAAATGTACATAAGGTATTTAACATTATATAGACTATTGTAAATAAACTGTCAGAAAAAAGAAAACTTCAATAAAAATAAAAAACATAGGAACACATTATCTTGTAACTCAATTTTTAAAAATATAATTTCAAAACATAAATTTCTAGTTCAAAGATCAATGGCCTGGAATGATAGACAAAGTTATTTCTAGAAGTCATAGGATATCAAACAAAATTCCAGTGCCAGGTAGGGTATGAGATCCCTTCTTTCAAGTTATTGGTCAAGAAAGTCTAGAGACTCCAACCCATCAGAAAATACAGGTCCCTGTCATTCTTCATGGTTGACCACACCAAAAGTAAATACTATGACTCAATGGCTTTTGATACTGCAGTGAGAATAAGTGATGGCTGAGTGCCCAGGCATAAACAAGATATTTATACCACTCTCTATAAGACTCAAAGAACACTACAGAAAAGGGACCTAAAAGACTAAGAATTACAAGAATGTTTATGGAGTGTCATTATTTGGACATACAGTCATTCCAATCATGAATTCAATGCAATTATATTTGGCTACACTGAGCCTACCCAAGAATGGGCCTGGCTACCATAGATGAGTGAGGGGCTCCAGAGGCCATCCTCCATCAATGATCTGGGGACCAAAAATAGACACTGGAAATGGAGAGTTGGTGCCACTTGCTGTGGAATAATCCTTCTGCACACTGTAAGTATGTATTACTCTCACTTATTAATAAAAAGCTGATTGGCTGGTAACCAGGCAGGAAGTATGCAGGACAACCAACCTGAGAATTCTGGGAAGAAGAAGAGCAGAGTCAAAAGAGTTACCAGGAAAGACAGAGAAAGCAAGACATGTTGGAGGATAGGTAAAGCCAGAAGACGTGTGGCAATACATAGATTAATAAAAATGGGTTAATTTAAGTTTTAAGAGATAGTTAGTAATAAGTCTGAGCTATCAACTGAGCATTTGTAATTATATTAAGCCTCTCAGTGATTATTTGAGAGCAGCTATGAGACAAAGAAATTCCACTCAAAGCCATTGGTTCAGTAACCCCTGTTGAGTCCACCAGGCTGAACTCATTGGGTCTCAAAACATAAAAATAGCATAAGTATGGAAAAAAAACTTAAAGAGTGGATTGATAGAGGTGATAAGGAGATAAGAGAAAGAGTAATCTAAATGCACTGTGGGCATAGATGAAAATGTCAAAGAGAAAGTTTAATTTAAAATGTAGCTAGTGCCCTTTAATGTCATAATTAACCTGGTGGTAGCAGTCCAGTGGATGAAATTCAGAAGCTTACTACTCCTATTTCATTATAGTACTGGTTCTTTACATTTTAATGGATCCACAAATTTTGTTGGCACTATTTAAACTGAAAAACTCATAATCATGTTTCAATATATGCTTTGACTCCAAGAAGGTTAACTATTAGAGCTTAGTTAAAGCTGTTGCTTCATTGGCCATGAAGTGGATTTTTCTTCTCATTGATTGCAAGGATTAACACATTGTGTGAAATACTGTTTATAACTGAAATGAACTGTCTTATTTACCTTTTTTGTTCAGCAAAAACAGAATGCCAAACTTGCAGTAAGGGTGCAATTAATATTTTGAATAAATAAACATTTGTTGAGAATTTTTAGAGTTGTTTTAGGCTCATAGCAAATTTGACCAAATAATTCAGAGTTCCCATATACCTCTTTTTTTCACATATGTTAAATATCCCCCATTAGCAAAATCTGCCCCCACAGTTATCATATGTGTGTTTATATATGTGTATGTATATCATTCTGTGGTACATTATTCAAACTACAAGGTTTTTAACAGGGCTAGCTAAATGTAGAATATTTTATGTTTGCAGATGAACTATGATTGTATTTATTAGCATTATACTATCATACACAGTAACTTCTCTACCCTGGATATCTGCTACATTATGTTTCTTTACATTTTTTTCCTTAGCTCTGAAAACCACTGACATTTCCAGTGTTTCATTTTGTTCTACAATTCCTTGGATTCATGGACTATGAGTCTTTTATAGATTGGCTTTTAACTTAGTAATATATATTTAAGGCTCTCAATAGCTTGATAGCTCATTTCTTTTCAGCCTTGAAGAATTTCTTATCCGGCTATACTACCACTTATTTATCCATTTATCTACTGAAGGACATCTTGATTGCTTCCATGTTTGGCAATTATGAATAGAACTACTATAAACATCCATGTGCAGGGTTTTATTTGGATATGAGTCTTAAAATCCTTTGGAGTATGTTTACAGGATCTTATGATAAAAAATATGTATAGGTTTGTCAGAAACACACAATCTTTCTTTTGAATAGCTTGTCATTTTTAATTCTTACCAGAAATTAATAAGTATCTCGGTTACCTCAAATTCTGGCCAGCATTAGTGTTGTCAGGGTTATAAATGTGAGCTCCTCTAATATGGATTTAGAAGTACCTCACTGTTTTAATTTGTAGATTTTTCAATGAAGAATGTTTTACAGCATCTCTTCTTATGCTAATTTTTCATCTTATCTCCTTTGTGATATGTTTGCAATATTTATTTCCTTTTATCCTCTTCCTCTTCCCTTGCTCATTATTGTTAATATTGTTAGCAGTAGTGCTAGTGAATTTTAAGAGTTCTCTTTACACTTCTTAGAAGAGTGCTTCATCAACTGTGTCTTACAAATATTTGGTTCTAGCATAGCTTGTCTATTTTGAAAAATATTTGATTCCACAGGAATTCTATTTCTATTCTTCTAAAATGCATTTACAATTGAGGATTTTGAGATTACATCATTGTGTTTCATTCATGTAAATGATCTGCCAGAATTTGCAATTTCATAAATCAATGGTTTTCAATAAGAAGAATCAGGAGCCAATGTTATAGCTAGTTCACACTCTTCAACCCAAAACTTGGAAGGCTGAGAGAGGATATTACCTCAAGTTCAAGACCAGTCTGTGCTACAGTTTGCATTATAAGCCATCTTGAAGCATCAAGTGAGACTCTATTTAAATAAAAGCATTAATAATAATAATAATAATAATAATAATAATAATAATAAATAAAGACTACTGTGGAAATTTATTCAAATAAGTTTTCTAGAGTGAACCACTGAATATGATTTAGAATATCATTGAAATCTTTACTTTCTTTTAAAGTTATTCTATGTATATCTAGAAATGATATTCAAAGAATACTTTTTATCAGGGCATGCTTCCTCTAGGTTGAGTGTGGTGGGATTCAAGCGTCAACTGATAAAGTCCAAAGATACTTGTCCAGGGTCCCGGGCTCCTGAACTGAAGAGGGAGTGGCCCACCCCCATTAAAAGGGGGCTGCTGGGATCTTGATCTTGGGGTCCTGTTCTTTTTTTTGTTTTGTTTTTGTTTTGTTTTGTTTTTTTGTTTGTTTTTTGTTTTGTTTTGTTTTTTTTGTTCCCTGACCAGGAATCGAACCCAGGCTGTGGCGGTGAGAGTGCCAAATCTTAACCACTAAAGAACCTGTTCTTGTATTGATTGCTTGACAGTAAGATGTTTAAACTGGGCATGCAGTTTCCATAGGAAAGTGACCTCCGAACTTTGGCAGAACAAGCTGAGAGGGTCCTTCAGTTTCCTCCTTTGTAGAAAAAAACTGTCAGACATTCTTCAGGACTCAAGGAGAAGAAACTTGTGAACTATAGCAGAATGGTCTAAGTAGATTTCCTGCTTCACTGAAATGAAAAGAGACTCTGAGCTAAAGATGGATATCCCAACTTAATAAAGGAAATTTGGGTGACTGTCAGGCAGACAGGTGTCATCTCTGTCTTCTCTGTATTTTGGAAGTTGCATGCACTTCCGGTTTACTTGGGTAAATATATCCTTCTGTGGTCTTTGATGTAGTTGAAGATTAGATAGTTATAGGTATAGTTTTTCTTAGTCATTTGAAAGGTATATTGGATATTAAACTTTAGATTCATAAGGATAAGGAGATGATAGAGTATTTTCTTTAATTTTGCTACTTACAAATAGACTAGATGTTGTAAGTATAATTCTTGCTTGATGGCTATTTTGTTATATGTAAATTTGCTATGTTAAAATTGTACCTTACTTTTTGATTAGACAGAAAGGGGGAGGTTATGTGGGAATGTCTTTCTGTATGCTGTGAATATCAATCTTTAAATAAAGGAGCTGTTTTGGCCCATGACAGGCATCATAGAAAAAGTAGGAAGAGAAATCAGAGCTTAGGTAGGGGAAGGGTGGAGTCAGAACAGACTGAGCCAGCTGCCCAAGAAGAAGCATGTAAGGAACACAGGTGAGCCACAGGCCACGTGGCAGGAAAGATTAATGGTAATGGGTTGATTTAAGATGTATGAGCTAGCTAGCAATGTGCCTAAGCCATAGACCAAACAGCATGAAGTTAATATAAGTGTCTGAATCATTCCTGGGGCCTAACCAGCTGCAGATGGCTAAGGAGTCTGGGGCTGCAGTTCTGTGGTTGTGGACCACTGGCTGCCCAGATCCAAGAAACCAACAGTTACAGATGAGTTGCTAAAGAATAATATTCAATTCTTGTGGGAAGAATGAATACCAAGATCTCAGATGAGTCAATGATACTTTATAACTCTTACTCATTTACCCTTATTTAACTACTCTTTTTGTTTTTCTCAATTTCTTTGGTCTAGATGCACAATTCATTGCATGACTCATAAATCTTATAGTATTAGATTATGTGCTTATAGCAGCAACTGGAAATCTGCATTTTTTTAAGCTTGTATTTCTCTTTGATTTTCAATCTCAGGACAGACCAACACATACTATTGAGCTTCCTCGGGATGACGTCACTCACACATTCTACTACTATCACAAGGCAGTTAAGCTTCTGCTACTGCTCAGCATGATGGGGATAAAAAGATCAGAATATGATCCATATGTGATAGTACATAATGCCTAATACATATTATGACTTCCCTTTATTCCCCTCATATATACCCCTTCTCACGCACTTGTTGCTGCATAGATTATAAATTCTTCTAGAAACAAAAGGACATCTTTCCAGTGCCTTCACATATTTTACACCTTGGAAAAACCTTTAGTATTTTAGATAAGTTTAAACTGATGTGGAAATGTCTTTCTGTATGCTGTGAATAAAGGATTGTTTTGGCCATGGCAGGCACCGTAGAAAAAGTAGGCGGGAAATCAGAATAGTAGGTGGAAATGGGTTGAGTTAAGATGAAGGACCTAGCTAACAATGTGCCTGAGCCATAGGCTGAACAGCATAAAATTAATATAAGCATCTGAGTCATTTTGGGGGTGGAGAAAGAAGCGACAAGTGGGTCTGCATCCAACTTCATCCAACTGTTACTAGAAGTTTGCTATCTAGCATTCTGGAGTAATTTAGTATTCTCTAATTATAACCCATAAGAAATACATATTGTGATTTTTCTGTTTATAATGTACATAAAATTTTAACATTTTCTACATATATCAAATGTGTTTCTCTACTTATTCTACCTTTATCCTACTTTTATCTCCCTTCTTTGCCAAAGATTACTGAACATAAAACTCAAGTATGGCCATTCAAAAGCCTCCTAGAGTGTCCAGCTTCTTGTGATCTGATCATGATATAATGTGTCAGTTATCTGGCACTGAATATGCTGGCAGTTCAAAAGGTTATGTGGATGTTAGTGAAGGGAACTTGATTAGATTTTGATTTTTATTGTTTAAAATTAATATATAGTGACATCATTTCCCTCTCCCTTTCCTCCTTCTGACCTCTATCATCTAACATCAGAAAGAGATACAGTAGCAAAAAGACCAGAAAAAGTCAAGAATAATGCAAACAAGAGGCCAAAGAGTCTGAGCCTCAGACTTTTTGTGTTCCTTTCTTTTGTCTTTCTCTGTGTAGAGCAGAAGTATCCTTTGCCCAGTAATAAATTGTTTCTCTATAAAATTTACAAAGTACACACAAATTAAACTTGCATGTGGCCACAGCATTCTCCATCTATCCATACATATCTACATATGCATCAATGCATCCTAGGGAAACAAGTGACCTCACCTCAAATTTCAACTTCATTTTATCACAATGAGGAAACACTGGGAAAGACACTGAAACATCCATTTTCATTCTCCTGAGGTGTGAAATAGTGTCCACTACAATGATTGTGCTCAAGATTAAATGGGTTATAACACGTGCACATTATATTATCAACGTTAGTAAAGCCAGCCTTGATTGTGAATTGTAAGCAGCGTGAGATTTTAAAATCCAAACTAATTATTTTGCTCAATTGAAATGTAAATTTGTAAAATAAATTACAGTAAAATTCAGAAACTTAGAATGTCATTAGGTCTTGGAATTTATATGAATCTGAGTTCAGGATCAGCTCCAATGAGTGGGGTATGCCACTATAAGAGCATGCATAGACCTCCACTGTCAGAGGGATTCTTTTTTTTTTAAATATACCCACTAATGCTCCCTCTCCCAGACTCTTCCCTACTGCCCCTCCATTCACTCTCCAGAGAGGGCAAAGAATCCCAAGGTGGGTCAATTTCATCTAGCATATCCAGTTGAGGTGGGACAGAGTCCCTTCCCCAAGTGTCAAGGCTGAGAAAGGTGTTTTCCTGCTAGGCATGGGCTTCGAGGAACCTGTTCACGGATCTGGAATAGACTCTGGCCATTCCAAGAGGCTCCAGAAACTGCCCATGCCTTTTGACTGTCATCTACTTTTCAGAAGGTTTAGATTTTTTCCATGAAGGTTAGAGAGCATTATTTCAGAGTCTGCAAACTCCTAACAGCATGGGACTGCCTACATCATGGGTCTCCCCATCATGATCCTGATCCCTCCTCTCATGCACTCTCTCCTCCCTCTCTTCAGCTGAACCACTAGTTCAGTCCTGTGTCTAGTTATGAATCTCTGCATCTGCCTCCACCTGCTGCTGCATGGAGGTTCAATAATGGCATTAGGGTGGACATTCACCTGATAATAGGGAAAGGCCAGTTTAGGCACCCTCTTCTCTATTGCTTGGAGCTCATCTTGTGGGTTCTTGAATGTTCCCTACTATCAGGTTTCTCTCTAACCCCACAATGGCTCTGTCTATCAGGATCTCCACTTCTTTGTTCTCCCTCTCTGTTGCTCCCACCCCCATCTCATTCTTTCACGTTCTCAAAGGGGTTCTTATCACAGTTACGTTTAACATGTTATTTAGAAATACATTTTTAGGGTTGGACAAATAGCTCAGTGATTGAGAACATTAGTTGCTCTTGCAGAGAACCTTGGTTCTCTTTCCTGAACTCCTATGGCATTGTGGCTACAAACAGTTCTCTGGAACTTCAGTTGCAGGATATCTGACGGCCTTTTTGGTTTTAAAAGGCACCAGGAATACACTTGCTGCACAACATTCCACATAGACCAAACAACCAAACTCAAAATAAAAATAAAGGTAAAACTTTTAAAGAAAGAAATTTTTAAGCACCATTTTAAAACAATTCCATCAAAGAAATAACGGCAACTACCACAAAATGCAATTGCTGTGGTTATCAAATGTCATTCAAAGCACGCTGGATTCAGTTTGGGGCCAGGGAATTACATAGAAATATTATAACTGGCTTTCATAAAACACTTCTGCTTCTTCATAAAAGCAAGTTTTATAGAATTACAATTGAAAATTCACAATTAGAAGCCAGAAACCCTCTAGTCAAATGCCTTACTCATATAACAAGCATGTGTGCTAAATCACAAGCATATGATATATTTATAATGTTTATATTTACCTAAACCTTGTTAAAAACATATCTGTAAATTATTCTTATTTTTTTATGTATTACTCCATTATGGTAATTCTGTTAAAGTTTTTTTCTCTAATCTTCTGTTTATATTTCATAAATAAGTTAGTAGTAGGCCACGGCCAGTTAAAATCTCACTGTTTTCTTTGGTTGCAGGAGATAGAGAAACCAAGTGGGAAGGGACCTGGAAATACCCCCCTACCCATCCCCACCACCACCCCACCATGACAAGCTTTCATGGCGCCAGAAGGGAATATGCAAGGCAATGGAGAGAAAAGGCATCTCTGCAGATAACCTGAATGCTACAGTATTGGCCTGCAAGGAAACAGGTGACCTGAGGCACAATGGTGACAAGCCCCATCCATTATTACTCAAAAACTATGCATCCGAATAACACCTAAATCCCACTACATTGTGGGGTAAGGCTTTAGGATTGAATGTGAGGCCTGCTCCACAAGAGGAAATTTATGACTATTTCTATAAACTTGGACAAAAATCCTGTGGTTCTGGAGGTCATGGGATCCAGATAAGATCCTACCACTGATGATTTCTTAAGCAGAATGTTGCCAAATGGCCTTCTAAATATTTATACCCAGAGATTGGTGCTACCCTCAACAGAAGTTCGCCTCTGCTGTGGTCAATAATTTAATGCAAAGTCTCATAACAGGTCAAAGTGTTGAGAATATGTGTCTCTTGAGTGATTATCCCTAAGTGAGACTTCTACACCAATACCAATATTAATGAACATCATAAAAGAAGGGAAGCAAGAATGTATGAGCTGAAGGATAGGAAGGGATGGGTGAAATGTTGCCTCCAGGACAGAACACAACCATTAAACCTATGAGCTCACTGCAGCTCTGGTTACCTACAAGAGCAGATCAATGAGTTAAACTGGAACTCCAATAAGCATCACTAATTGGACAAAGTGGGTTATTAAAAAACAATAAGTCATAAAGTGCCTAGTAAATAGCATGAAAGAGTTATGCATTCCTGGTAGGGGTGAAAAAGGAAGAGTTAGGATTGCATATGACCAAGATATGTGTTTACATATCACAAATGGTAAAAGAATAGGTAAAATATATGCTATCAAAAATATTGGCTTTTAAATTATTCAGTTATAGGCTCAAAGATTTCTGAAATTTTCACATTAAATTACTATACCATAATCAAAAAAATAAACTTATCTCAGAAAGCATACCAATTTCAGTTCAATTTCTTTACAGGTAATTGCTTACTGTTAAAAGAAAAGTGTTCTCAAATATAATCAACAAGCATCAACATGGATTATGGATCACAATATAGATAAATGGGCTATCTACCATAGTCAGTGTGCATAAAGAGTCCCCCCCCCAAAGACCCAGGCCAGTGTTTAAATATAAGAATGATTCCCCCCACAAAATAAGAAGTAGTATTTCAATATCAGAAATATAGAAGGAAATGTCTGAATGTGTTAATTCTCATAATGCTTCAATGAACAGGAAACAAGGTCCAATATTCCTAACCAAATAGTCACTGTGTAACATACACCAGATACTAAATTCAATTTTCTGCTTGGATAAAATGGAATAATAGTTCACCTCCTATTCCTATTTATAGCTAAAATTTCTGATGACACTGAAAATGAAATGTTAAAACCATGAGATCAGAATACTTCTGATACATTCAGAATTGATCATTTAAGAAATCTATAAATTCTAAATATTTTCAAGTATCCAAGCATTAATGAACAAATAACCATCACAAATACTAACTTTTGAATTGGAGGCATTCATTCACTAGCATCCCACAGTAATCTGATGGAACCATTCGGCAAACTCATTACCTTCCAAAATATATAAAGTATACTAATGAATCATAAACAAACTTTAAAATTCTATACCTACTAACTTGGTCAAGGAATGTATTAGAGTAAAATGAGCCCCGTTAATAAAATTTAGAAGTGTAGCTACACCAGTTCCTGACTTTGGACTTATGTTGTTATTACTCACATGTAGGTGCATACATCCAGCTTTAATCTGAAGTTCAGAAAGGGATAGAGATGCTTATTCAAAATTACTATAAGCCTTCTAGCCTTAGAAGGAAAGGCGAGTACAAGATTCATCGTTATCTTTGATTTCAGACTTGTTCATCTTGTTACAGGGTTTGCATGCAAGGCAAAACGCAGCTGCACAGCTAATTTCAGGCCCACCAGTCTTGACAACACCGCCTTTCATAAGCAGCTGGTGATTAACCATATGGGAAAGTGTGATTGAACTCCAGATGGAATTGACTTCTTCATATAGCTCCAGTCTATTTGATTTGGGGACAGATATCTTTAGTGCGACTGACTATTGAGTCACCTTTTTCTTTAATATATGATGATGCTGATGTTTTATTTTCAAATCTTACAGTCAAATGTGGGTTGGAACTAAGACCACATTCATTTCTACTTGTTAAGAGCAAGTACAACAAAAGTGAAATAGACTTAGGTGCCAGTTTCAGCTAGGGCACGTTCTACACATTTTCAGAGATAGAGGCTGTAATTATATGATTACTGCTCTACTGCTTTCTTTCTGTATTAAGAAAATAAATTCATGACCAGAGACATTTCAACAGGTATTGGTGATAAGATGAAAACTTCTATTTAATTTTAATTAAAATAAATAAATGCTCCTTTTCCTTAGGGGACTCAGTATACACTAAACAAAATAAAAGATTTTCTAAATAATCATTCTGTGTTCAAATATGATCAAGAATAGCAAAGTCGATCAGACAGCAAAATCTGTTAGAATAAAGTAGTCAGTTTATCATGAGTGTTAGACTGATAGCCTCTGAATCTGAGAGATTCACTCAGAATTTACCCGATATCTGATGAATAAATTTTACTTTACACTCTAAATAATATCATAAATATCCATCAGGGATATAAATTCACAGAATTAAAGTTATAAATTTTCTTATATGCATCTATATTTATCATCTATTGTATAAATAGCCAATTATGATTTAACTTTAAGCTCATGTCAAGACCCCATCTGTATAATAAAAGAAATTTTTCTTATTATTTCACAATTGCAACTATGATATAACACTAATATTAATTTTTACTATTATAACTTGACTTGAAAGAAATATTTAAAACGAGTGTTATGAGACTATTGTGATGACACTCTGGGTTCAAAGGTCATTGACCTCATCCCCATGAAAATGTGAAGTAAATTTTCTTGTGCTTTTGTCTTTAATTTCTAAAAAATATTCAAACAAATCTACATGACTCAAAGGTAAAAGCTTAATGATAAGTGCACTTTTTCTAAATAATCAGTATATATTATAATTATTTCTTGTCATATCTATAGAAAATTATATCTCTTATTAAATTTTCTTTTCTAGATTCCTGGTCTTTTTAATGAACAAAATAGCAATCTCTATATGCTTCAACAAATTACATAAGGCCTGAATAGTGTACTATTGAGAATGGCCTATAAGAATTGTATTTGGGTTTTTGAATAAGTGAGTTTATTATGTATGTGTTCAACAAAAGTAAAAGAATAAATGGCAAGTATTGAATATGTCTCAAGTGATAGAAAAACATCATTAAATCAGCTTAAAAGTACAACATAGGTCACTAGAATATGCTGTGTGAGAGCAAAGGAAACATCATCAAAATGGAGCTTACTTGGCAGAAATTAGTGGGCAAGTTCAGATATAGGTGTCGTAGGAGGTTTCTGTTCTGAACTTTTGGGCCTAGCCTTAAGGTTTAGACTTGTAGACCCACAGACCCACAAACCCGCAGAGACACACAGATGCTTACAATAGTTTTAGGCTGATCGGCCTAAGGCCCAGGTATATCACTTGCTAACTCTTTACCCTTAATCTAACTCATGACTCTTATCCTGTTCAGCCATGCAGTTCGGTACCTTTTCTCAAAGTAGCATAGTTGTCCTCTGTTTCTTCTGCCTTCTCTCTGGCATTCTGCTCTGTTCCACTTGTTCCTAGAGTCTTCTAGTCTGGTAGCCCTGCCCACACTTCCTGTCTGCCTTTGGCCAATCAGCGCTTTTTATTAAACTCATAGGCGGGGACAATTATTTACAATGGAACAACATAATCTCCCACATACAGGCAAAATTCTGAACTGAGCTTTCTCTCCATGACTGACATGAGAGCAGCTCCACAATGTATGAGTTTTTGTGGCTGAATTGCTACTTCCCCTCACTCACTACAAGGGTTTTTATACCACAGGATAAACAACAATGGCATCTGTAGAAAAGGGTTTGCCAACTAGCTGCTTTCAAGGACACAACGCTTTTACTTTGTTTTATTGTTCTCTTCCCTCCTACGTAGCAGAGTTATCAAGGCCAGCCTATCCTAGTACAAAGCATCTTGGGGAAAGCTCTGAAATAAGCATGTTGGGATCTAAAATGGCGGGTGGAGGCAAGCAACCCCATTTCCACTGCCATCTCCTCAAACAGCACATGGCGATTATCAATATAATGCAAATTACGTAGATAATGCATCATTTGGTAGATACACTAAGTGAAAAATGACTTTTCTCATTGAATATACCAGCTTACTATGCACACAGACTAGGAAAAGCAAACCAGTTAACTGGAATCAGCAGCAATTTCAATGGCAATTAGCACAAAATATGTCTCACATGGAAAGAAAATAAATCATAATCCTCATATAACTGATTTTACTACTTTAAAATGTCTTAATACAATCCATTTCTCATCTATGATCAATTGTGCAAAATTCACTTTGAATTACATATGTAAATAAATAATTTCTGAACAAGTATGCAAATAGCCTGAAAGTAATATTTACAATAAGACATATTCATTAAATTGTGACCTACATACAATAACTGGTGATAATAAACAGCATAATAAAGTTGTGCTAGCCATTGTGTGAATTTGTCTTTTATGTAAATAAAAATAGAAAATTGCTAACCAAACTCTATGTTCAATGACATATTTTTTACCACAAAGAATGACTCTCTTGTCTTGTACTTGTGAATCAAGATATAAGCTCTCAACTAATGCTCTAGCATCATGCCTGCCTCCCTGTTGCCATACACCCACTCATGGTGGTCATAGACTCACCCTCTGAAATTGTTAATAAAAGCCACTGAGGCCTCGCATGTGGCAAGGAAGTTCCTGCATGGAGGCCTTAAGAGGCCATTTCATGAAGCTTTGAAAGTGAAACCTGGATTGTGTTAGAGGCCCTACGATGTTAGAGATGTCAAAGCCATAGGATGTCTCCTAAGGAAAGCTGAGCGCAGGAAAGATGACCAGCCCCAAAAGTATATTATAGTCAGAAAATCTGGAAAGGCAGAGTTACCTAAGCCTTTTGACATTGGACATGGAGTTACAGAATTTGGAGTTTACCCTGCTTTGTTTAGGTCTTGCTTTGCCCAGTATTTTATTACTGTATCCTGTTATCTCCCTTTTTTTGGAAAGGTAATGTATATTCTGTATCATTGTATGTTGGAATTTTA
The DNA here is from genome assembly GCA_033318265.1 of Phyllotis vaccarum. Taxonomy (NCBI): domain Eukaryota; kingdom Metazoa; phylum Chordata; class Mammalia; order Rodentia; family Cricetidae; genus Phyllotis; species Phyllotis vaccarum. The sequence goes on from JARWLC010000002.1 coordinate 81,740,618, forward strand.
TACTTTGCTTCTTGGTAAAGGGAATAAATTAGGAAGTTATCTTATGTCTCATAAGAGACTTTCTACTTTCAAACTGTTGAGACTGTGAAAGATTATGCAAATTGTTGAAATTGGAGTTAATGCATTTTGCTGAAAGCCTATAAGGTAAGGGAATGGAATGTGACAGTTTAAATGAGAATATCCCCCTATAGTCTCATATATTTGAATACTTAGTTCCCAGTTGGAGAAACTATTTTGGAAGGGTTAGGAAGTGTGGCCTTGTTGAAGGAGGTATTCACTGGAAAAGGCCTTTAAGGATTCAAAAACCCACACCATTCCCAGTTAGCTCTCTCCCTCTGATTCACGCTTGTGAATCAACTTCTCAGATACTGCCCCAGCTCCTTCCATGTATGTCTGCTATTACATTCAACTCCATGGTGGTCATCAGCTCACGCTCTGAAACTCTAAGACCCAAACAAACTATTTCTTCTATTAAAGAAGGATGAAAGAACGCAGAAGAACCATTCAGTTTGCCTTGCCAAAATTCCAGTGCTGCCAAAACACATCATTCTAACTCTTCATTTTGTATTTTCCACACCTTATTTCTCTCATTCAAAATCTATTTCTGATTGTACACTCCATTTTTATATTTATCATAAGCAAGGCGGTATTGATTGTTTCCTTTCTGATTTCTCTGAAAGCAAATCTTGAATTATTTGCATATATTATAACCAATATCTATAAAAGTCTTATGCTTTTCATTTATAAAACCTCTAATTAAATACTTAATATGAATAATTTTATTTTTATTATCTCAGCAACACACGTTAGATATTACTAATATGTAGTGGGATTATGTTGTTACATTGCAAATAATTGTCCCATCTACTGATTTAATAAAAACACTGATTGGCTGAAGGCAGACAGAAAGTGTGGGTGGGGCTACCAGACTAAGAAAACTCTGAGAACAGGAAGAGCAGAGCAGAGATGCCAGAGAGATGCCAGAGAGTCACCATGGAGACACCATGATGAGACGCCAGCAGACACAGAGGAAAGACGTTGAAATGCTGCTCCAAAAAAAAGGTACCAAGCCGCAAGACTGAACAAAATAAGAGTCATGGGTTAGTTTAAGAGTAAAAAGTTAATAAGCTATATGCCTGGGCTAGGCCAATCAGGATGAAATTAATACAAGCATCTATGTGTTTCTGTGGGACTGTGGGTCTGAGGATCTGAACCACAGGGTGGACAGGCCAGAAACTTTCTACTACACTAATATCTTTACATGTCCAAGGGAAGAAACTAAAACTGAGCGTAACTAAGAAATAAGTGTAGGATCAAATAAAAAGGGAAAGTCAAAGACACAATTCTAGTCCTGTGTAAATCAATTCACATTATTTTAAAATAAATACCAGTTCTTTGTTGAGTAGATATTCTCTTTGCTTAAATATAAAAACTCAGGGCTCTCACTCTTTACTGCATCTGGACTTTATAGATATACAGTATATAATAAGAATAATTTTGGATTGTGATGAATCTATCTAAAGGAAAAGACTTCTCTACTCCCTAATTCAGTCTTCTTTCTGACCACCTCAACTGCAAAGTGCTTAGCAGTTCATTTGTCTCATTCATGCCATGCCTTTTATTTTATCTTGAAGTACAGGTAAACACACTGTCAGTCAAGACTATTTTATGTCAAAAAGAAGAAAGATTATCTTTCTTTGGCAAGGAATAAAATTGTGATCATACAAATAGTAGTCTAATTTGCATTAGAATTTGGTTCAAAATTTTACACGTACAAACAGAAAGAAGTTTAACACAGTAGTTAACATTTTATGTTCCCAAACTATTTGCTTTCAAATCCCAATTCTACACTAAGAAGTCACATGACTGGGAAAGAATGGTTTACCTTACTAACCTGAAATAATCATAAATGTAGAATGAAGACAGCATGCCCTTCCTTTCAAATCTTGAAAGTCAAGGAAGGAATTTTCAGGATGCATCTTTCACAAAGTAAACTCCCAATAAGTATTGCCTATTAGTATCAGCACTGCAGTTCATGCATATGAAAAGGAAATGGAATGGAATGATAGTAACTGTTGAGTTAAAATAGCACTAACTGATGTGTTATTATGAAACTCCCCCAGATATCTAACTACAGGTGGCCACACCTGCTCTTGGATGGGCAAGAACAGCTTCCTCTACACAGACATAAAAAAATTCTAAACTACTGAGTAGAATAAACTACTACAGAGTTTTAAGATACTAAGATTTGTAATAGCTTTTTACTTAACAAAAGATAACTTTGAAAATTGGAAACCAGAGATGAGATGATGGCATAATCAAGCTTCAGCTAAGTGCCATCACTTTTGGAAATTGATGATGAAAAGAAGTTGAATGGGCCATGCAAAGATGACTAGTGAAGCTTAAAGGCTTCAGCTGTGTGGATGCTGTTCTTGGGGACTTAAAGAGAATAGAAATTAATATTATGGGAAGCAAAAGGAAGGGAGCCTAACAGTTTTCAAAGCCTGTTGTTGGATAGAAATTACAAAGATAATTGTCTTCTGAAGTGAGCAATGCAGCACAGGGTTTTTCATGTAGAATCCTGAAAGTGCTGCCTGGATTTGTGCTGCTCCCTTTGGGGAGGCCCAGTTCTTCGGAGTCTACTATGGCCTGGCAGCTCTCTCCAGTATCAGTAACATGAGGAACTCCCTTCCTGTGAGACTTCCTGCTTTCTGTATGCCCTCATCTGGAGAATGTCTCTAGGCCCAGAGGGTTAAACTTATCTGTAAACTGTCACAAAGCCTGAAAGCCTGGGTTATCTCTAGCATGAGTCACTAGGAACTTCCCCTGGCTGCATATATGCAAGACTTGTACTTGGAGCTTTGCTATATGACCCAAGGGCCACTTATGAAGACTTTTGATAGGGATGTATGTTTAAAGAAAATTAGGTGATTCCCCTAGCTACCATCCCCAAACCTATATATTCCATATACTCTGGAATAAAGTTGAGCTCTCTGGCAGAAGTCATCTCCATCTCCTGAAGACCTATCTCCATCATATCCATAGACATCTGAACCCTGTTTCCTGCTTCTGTTCTTTTTCACCCTTATGGACCAGTGGCCAATGATCCCAAGGAAAGAGAACCACACTCCCTATGTGAAGTTCAAGAGGAAGAAGAGTAAACTAAGAAAATAATTATTATGTATAGAGGGCAAGAGACGCTAGTTTAGAAACTAGGCTTGCTTCTTTCTTTTCCTTTGAAATCTTTTTTATTAGTCTACAATTACATCATTTTATAATTTCCTTCTTCCAGAACCTCCCATGTCTTCCCCTTTTTGATTCCTCTAAAATCAATGTCCATTTTACATTTGTTGTTTTCACACATACATACATATACACATGCATATACATATATATATATTCAAAAATATATATGTGAAACCTATTGATTGAGCCTGTTTAGTGTTGTCTTTATGTATATGATATCAGGAATGACCACTTGGTATTGGCAAGAAAATTATGGGTCTCATTCTTGGAAGAGTTTTATATTTTCTCTCTCTCTCTTTCTTTCTCAGCCATCATTAGTTATTACTTTGTCCTGGGTGGGAACACTATGAGATTTCCCACCCAATGTTAACATGTCTATTGAGACTGTCCTTGATCAGTCTTGTTTAGGCAGACACATTGCTGATATTGCATGAACATGACTTCCTTGACATTTCCAGGAGACACACTCTCACAGCAGACATCATGTTCTACTTACAATCTGCCTATTTCTTCTTCCACAATGTTCCCTCAGGTTCAGGAGCTAGGTTGCAGATGTATCCATTAGGGCTAGGTGCTACATAATCACATGTTTTTGCATTTTGATTGATGTGGTTTCCTGTAACGGTCTCTAACTATTACAAACAGGTTTGTTGTTGAGGGATGAGAACTACACTTATCTCCTCTGGAATTTGTTTTTGGTTGTCTTGTTGACCTATTCTGTCTGAGGTAAAATGAAATCTTATTTGGTTTCATTTTCCGAATTTCTAGGTTTCATTTTCCTAATTTCTAGGAATGATAAATACTCTGGGAAATAATTTTTATTCATTTTTTTATTTCTTCTTTTGGGAATTCTCTTTTTAGATTAATAGCTTTTTCTCTTAATAAGTCAGAGGTTTTATTTATTTTTTTTCTGTATGCTGTGAATATCAGTTTTTAAATAAAGGAGCTGTTTTGGCCCATGACAGGTACCATAGAAAAAGTAGGAGGAGAAATCAGAGCATAGATAGGAGAAGCAGGGTGGAGTCAGGGACAGACCGACCCAGCCGCCCAAGAAGAAACGTGAGGAACACAGGTGAGCCACAGGCCACGTGGCAGACCGATTAGTGAAAATGGGTTGAGTTAAGATGTAAGAGCTAGCTAGCAATGTGCCTGAGTGATAGGCCAAACAGCATGAAGTTAATATAAGCGTCTGAGTCATTTCTGGGACCTGAGAAGCAGCGGCGAGCAGCTAAGGGGTCTGGGGCTGCAGGTCTGTGGGTCTGGACCTCTGGCTGCCCAGGACCAAGAAACCACATTGTAACAACTTAGTGTTTCATGTAAGCTTTTTTTTTAAATTGACTTTTTGTAGGTTTCACATCGTGCATCTTGGTCCCATTTTATCATGTCTTTGCATCTGCCCTCTGTCTTTGCACCTCCTCCTCTAAGATACACAAGATAAAATGTAAAAGAAAAATCTCATCATGGAAGCTGTAGTGTGACACAGTGAGTCACACAGTACTCCCTCAGGCCATCCATCTTTGCTTGCAAATATTTGTTGCAATGAGTCATGGGTCTGGTCCCAGGCCTCTGTTCTCTGCTACACTATGGTACTGGGCATCACTGGGACTTCTCTTGGATATCCTGTTGTTTTCCTGTGTCCTGTAGAGCCTGCAACTTTGGGACTGTAGGACTGGCCCCTTCACATGCTCCAGCAGTTTATAAATGGGGTGGATGTTGGAATGGGCCAACTCATAGGCCTGTTTCTGGGCTTGGGTAGTTGCTGGGGTGGTCAGACCAACAGTTATCCATCATACTCAACACCAAGATGAGCTCTCCATCACTACTCAGGCTAGTTCTCCATGTGCAATAAACAGCAAGGGGTGGAGTTGGTTTTACTGCTTTCACACCTTTGAGGCCACTCACCTACATGTATTCTACCAGGGCTAACTCTACTGTGCTACCCAGGTGAGGTGAGGGGGCCATGCTCCAAAGTGCTGCATGCAACTGTTGACAGATAGGACCAGAACTTTAGCTCGCATGACCTAATGGCCAGCTCTCCCACCTGTCATAGGTAGTGAGGGGGTAAAGGAGAGGTGGAGGGCATTTCAGATTCAATCACACCACTAATGTGGGTAGATGAGGGGCTTGGCAGGCAAGAGAGTGAAACCCTGGATCATAAGAATGGAGGAACTGGCCCTGTCCTTTGTCAGCTGCAGCACTCAGGAAATCAGTCCCTGTACCTGATCTAGGAAACAAAGTAGTGCTGGCTTGGCTGACAAGGGCATGGGTGAGCCTGCCCTGAGGTTGCGAGAATGGAAAAGCTGGCCCACACCCCTCATCTGCCATGTGGTGGTGAGGGCAAGAGAAAGATGTCCTCCCCCAGGTGACAGAGCTTACCTGCTGGTCACTAGCTGCAACACTCAACAGAGCAGGCCCTGCACCTCCCATGGGCAGCACAGTAGAGCTGATCCTGTCAACAAGAGTGCAGGTGAGCAAGCTTAGAAAACATAAGCATGAGAGATCAGGTTTTATGAGTTCTTTATATAATCTGGATATAAATCTTGTCTTAGATATGTAGATAGCACAGATTCTCTCCCACTCCCAGGGATTCTCCTTCTTTCAATTGCTCACTTTCTCAGCTGTATAGAAGCTTTTGAGTTTTATGAGGATATACTTAAGTCTTTAGCAAACAGATATGAAGATCAGGAAAAATTTCTCAAGTGTTCCCAAGGAAGTGTAAATCTAAAGCCTTTATTCTCTTCATGTTCTGGTTTAAATCATGAAAATCTAAACATGGATATTAGAGCCCATTCCACAACAAAGTATGATAGTCTACAGGGGGATTATGTTGTTCCACTATAAATAATTATCCTCGCGTATGAGTTTAAAACAAAGCGCTGATTGGCGAAAGGCAGACAGGAAGTGTAAGAGGGGCTACCAGACTAAAGACTCTAAAAACAGACAAAACAGAACAAAATGCCAGAAAAAAGCCAAAAAAAAAAATCAAAATACAACTATACTACTCTAAAAAAAAGATACGGAGCCCTATGGCTGAACAGGATAAGAGTCATGGGTTAGATTAAGGATAAAGAGTTAACAAGTTATATGCCTGGGCCTTAAGCTGATCAGCCTAAAACTATTGTAAACATCTGTGTGTCTCTGTGGGTCTGTGGATTTATGGACCTAAACCTTGAGGCTAGGCCTGAAAGTCTGGGCCAGAAACCTAGTACTACAATAGTTTGTGATTTTCATGGGCCAATGAGAAGGATTCTCACTAAACTGTAGTGTAAATCATGATGAAATGAGTTTTTGCAAATGTGGGTATAATATCTACTTTCCTTTCTGCTCATCCTAAAGGTTACTACTCTCCATCCATGGGTTGGTTTGTGAATTCTCTCACTCACACCAGGCAGGCTCATCAATATAGTCCATAGAAATTGCTGCATGACTGTTAACTGAAAAGATTTCAAATGCCATCTTTTCCTTTTTTTGTTGTTCGTGTAGTTTTCTCTTAAAATTCAGACAGTACTGTATTGAGAATCCTGTGAAGTCCAGAGAGAATTACCCATGCAAAATACACAATTTTCTCAGTCTCTGGCCTTAACTTGGGTCTCCACAGAACTAATTTATACTCTCTTAAAAACCAAAGAAGTGAAACTCTGAAAGAGAACCCTATGCCTCCCATTTAAGCCACTTCATTGCATGCTTGACATTGCACAAATCACCTTTTCATAAAAACTGTGCAAACTGTCCTCTCCCATATCACTGGTTTTGAGATCTTCAAAGACTGCTTGCTGATGTAAGTTTTCAATATATCATAGGTAAATTATTGTGAAAGTGAAAATTGGTTTACATTTTATTCTTTTATCAATTCCTTGGTTATAACTTTTCTCTAATGTTTCCTTGTTCTATTTTTTATCTCAAATGACAAAAATAAATTTTATCACTTCTTATAAATTATAATACAATAATAAAGAAGATCTTTAGTAATATCTATCATTCTCCAAAATAAGAAGTTAATAAATGTCAGTTTTATTTCCTGGCTTTTACACTTGTAAGTCTTCATAAAGTACAAAAAATAAATAGTGTGATTTGCAAAGCTATCAAGTTTGGCATGTTTCCCTTCCTGTCAATCTATTAATGTCACTTACTTCACATTTTATCTATTAAAATTCTCACATTAAAAAATTCTAGAGCCCATATTAAAGTTATTTGTATCGTATATTAACCTCAGATATACATACTGTTAATTGTAGCAATGAACAACAAAACTTTATTCTGAAATGGGAAAAAGGCATTTGTGTTATGAAATTGTTGTAACCAAGTATCAAAGACTGGACAGTTTAAACAGCACAAATATATTTTCCTGGTTTTGGAGTCTAGGTATTTAAGATCGATATGTTGGTTTCTAGAGAAGTTTATTTTCCCTCTGCTCCTGGGATCATTACTTTATGTGTACATATGAGTTCAAATTTCTACTTCTTATAAAAAAACATCTACTATGCTGCAGTGGAACACACTCTAAATACCTTTTAACTGATTTGCATTTTTAAATCATATCTCTAAATGCAATTAACACCAAGGTACTGGGATTAATAGGGAAAAACACAAGTTAACCTACAATAGACTTGCCTAAGTACTCCTCCAAATAAGGTGTATAAATGACAACAGAACATGAAAAATTTATTCAACATGAAAATAATCATTATGAAGTAACAATCAAAACCCCGAGACATATACAAACTACCACCTAGATGAAAACGTAATTCCCATTGAAATACACTGATCATATAATTACAAACAGTCTATAATATCACTTTCCTGAGCTACCAACCTACAATAAACAAAAACATGTCTGAAGGCATGGTCTAACCCAGCTCACACTGAAGACTCACATGTACAATGAGAAAACACTGGCCATAATTACTCAGCATGCTTCAACAATTAGCTGGAGGAGCATTCAAGATTATTATGAGAGACTGCAAAATACATAGGCTCCTTCAAAGAAAGCTTAATTTGTTAATGCTGTATATATCATCTTACTGAAGTCCATTCTAATGGATTTTCTCCTTTTACGGCAGTAATTGAAGACTAGCGTCAGTGTTATAATGTGACAGAGCAAGCAGGAGATTTTATATATGAGTTAAGATGGTATCAAATCCTAATGCTACTCATTCTCCCTTGACAATGATGAGATTTTGTCTTTAAATATGACAGAAAAGTTACTAAACTACTCAGTAATCTGAATTTCAAACTGGTGGATATCTCACTCTGGTTTGTAGAAGAAATTGGTGCTGATACTTACGTAATATTTCTGGAATTACTAAGATTTGTGCTTCATTTTTCCATTAATAACCTTAATCACAAGGTTAGACTCTCAAGAGAAATTGTTTATTCAGCCGATTTCTTCTTGACTTCATCATTTATAAAATAAAAGTCTCTGAGATACAAGGAAAATACAAATTAATAAAACACAAGACAAGAGCCACATATCATTTGTGATGAAGATTTATACACACAAACTGCCAACTACTTTTTTCAAATAGACCCTATAGACTTCTAGTTGCCATGGTAACTGCGCAGTTTTATTGAATGCAAAAGAGTAAATAGATGAGCACAGCCCAGGTAAATCATCAGTACCAACATTTGATGGCCTCTGAATGGTGGAAAGAGTACAAACTATAGCTTCCTAAAATAAAATAATTAGAATCATAATCTTAATTTAAAACCTTGATTTCATGGTCTATAAACATTTTCCCTTAAAGCTTTCTTTCATTGCTGCTTAACTAATTACTCATGAAGAGAATGGTTCTAATGAATTATTTATCATTTTGTTACTGAAACAGATAAGGTAACTACATTGCAAATGACAAGTACAAACCCAGCAACCCAGACTAACACTCAAATTGCCCTTCCATTTACTCATGAAGAGAGACAGTCAGGGTGAGGACTAAAACTACTCTTCAAAGTACAAAGATACAGAGCATTTTGGAAGAAAAAAATCTCAGTTAAAATAATAAAGAAATGAAATATAAAGACAGAGGAAGAAAGATTATGATTTTTAATTCCTTAAAGGTGCTGTAGAATAATCCTTTTCTATACTATGAAAATAAATTATTTTCATTTGTTAATAAAAAGCTGGCAGGCTGTCTCTAGGCAGAAAACTAGGCAGAAAAACCAAACTGAGGATGATGAGAGGGAGGGCAGAGTCATGAGAGATGCCAGGGAAAGAGGACACGTAGAAAATAAGGTAATAGCCCATGAATCACGTGGCAAAGCATAAATAGAAATATGCGTTAATTTATGTATAAAAGTTAGCTAGTAACAAGCCTGAGCTATCAGCTGAGCCTTTATAATTCATATTCAGCCTTTGAGTCAGTTATTTGAGACAGGGTATTCAGGAGAGAAAACATTCATTTGCATAAAACCTAAACAAATATTCACTCAGAACTTTTTTCAAAATTACATTACATATGTTTACCTAGATTTATCTAGAGTTTATATTTTGTATATATACTCAATCTAAAAGCTTTCAGAAGGCACGGAAATGGTAAGACAAGAAACTTGGCATTCTCCCTTCAAGAATGGGAAAATAATGCATCACAAAATAATCAAAAGTATTGTAATTTGCTAATGAATTCTACAGATAACATTTGTAAGACATAATTTAGGTGGTTTTGCTTTGAGAAAGCAAAATGAATTAGAATATGTGTCCTTACTATAGTATAGTTGTTAGAGAGGGTATATGTGATTTATTTTTTAGTCACAAAATAGAGAATAAGAAATGAGCTAATTATTTCAGTTACAAAGATATATACCAGCATAAAAAATTTGAGTTTCATAAAAACAGAGTTTATTAAATGCCTATGAAAATAATAGAAAACACGTTAGAATGCATCCATCTATGGTTATGTTCTCAAATATTAATAAGAAAAATGTGATTATGTAGCACATATGGAGTACAAACCAGATGTTCTTTTAAATGCTTAAAAACATAACAGTGTTCTATTAATGAAATAACATGCATGTGCACACACATACAACATACACACACATGAACACACATATATATAAAAAAAGATTTCAGTTAAATACAGCTTCCTACTCACTCCCACACACTGCTTTATAAACTCCCCAACAAATTCCCTCCCAATTTTATGTATTCTTCCTAATCACATTTTTTCCTTTGTGTGAATAAGTTAAATTGTACAACTTAGGTGGAGATACAAGAGGAATTGAAAGAAAGGAAGTAAAGGGGATGAACTTGGTCAATACCTTATACACATGTAAAAACTAAATCAATAAATTTTAAACAGAAAAAAGTACTCTTTGAAAAAGTTATGGATGCAAATTTTAGGATGTCATTTTTTTAACTATTGAGTAGTACTCTATTGTGTAAATGTACCACAAATTTTTAATCTATTCTTCAGTTGAGGAGCATCTAGGTTGTTTCCAGATTCTTGCTATTACAAATAATGCTGATATGAACATAGTTGAGTTATTGCCCTTAAGGTAAGAATGTGCATCCTTTGGGTATATGCCCAATAGTGGTATTGCTGGATCACTGGGTAGATTGATTTCCCATTTTCTGAGGAACTGCCATACTGATTTAGAGAGCTTCATCCTGAGTGAGGTAACACAATCCCAGAAAGATAGACATGGTAGATACTCACTTTATGTAGACATAAAGCAAACAATAACACGGCTGCAAACCACAACTCCCAACAGAGGTAACAGGAGGAACTGAAGAGAGGTATTCAGGGACCCCCTGGGAATGAGAAATAGAGAAGATGTCCTGAGTTAATCGGGATCATAATGGGGAATGTGCAAAGGGAGATGGGAGCAAATCATGAGAGAAGGAAATGGTGAGTGGGAGCAACAGAGAGGAAGAAAAAAATGAAATAGATATCTTGATAGGGGGAGCTTCTGTGGGGTTAGAAAGAAACGTGGTGCTAAGGAAACCTTCAAGAACCCAGAAGATGTCCCTAGCTAGGATTCCAAGAAATAGTAGAGAGGGCACCTAAACAGGACTTCCCCTATAATCAAATAAATTGCCACCCATATTGTCATTACAGAACCTTCATCCAGCAATGTAAAGAGGCAGAAGCAGAGATCCATAGCTAAGTACCAGCGTGCACTCCTGGTGCTCAGAGAGAGAAGGGAGAGCATATATGAACAAAGGGATCAGGATTATGAGAAGGAGACCCACAGAGATGGCAGACCCAAGACATTGGGAGCTCATTGACTCTGAAATAATCCCTGAGGAACTATCAAGGAAATAAACCAAACCCTCTGAAAGTATGTGTCAGTCAAATGGCATGGGCAGCTTGTGGAGCCTTTTGCAGTAGGATCAGACTACGTTCTGGTGCATGAACTGATATCTTGCAGGCCATTACCTACAGAAGAACACCTAACTCAGCCTTGATATTGGAATGAGGGACTTGGACTTATCTCAACTGGATATGTCAGACTAAACTGACTCACCTTGTGATCCCTTGCCCTCCTTGGAGAAGTGGTGGAGAGATGGGGTGGTGGGAGGTTAAAGGAAGACTGGGAGGAGAGAAGGGAAAGGAAGCAGTGGTAGATAGGAGATATTTGTTCTTGTTTGTTTGCTTGCTTTGTTTTAATTTGGGTTTTTTTTTTTTTTTAATTCTCCTTGGAAGTCACTGCCCGGGTGAGGGATGATCTGAGGGGATGAGAAGGTGAGCAGAATTAAGGTGCGTGATGTGAAATTCCTGAAAAATCAATTTAAAAATATGTTTAAAAACCACTAACAGTACAATGACAGAAATGAGTACACCTATCAATAATAACTTTACATATTGATGGCTTCAAATTCTATTCGAAGCACATAGGCTAGTTGAAGGGATTAAGACACAGGATCTGCCAGGCAGTGATGGTACATACCTTTAATCCCAGCACTCAGGAGGCAGAGGCAGTTAGATTTCTGTGAGTTCAAGGCAGACTTGTCTACAGAACTGCTTATAGAATAGTCAATTTTGGGGATAACAGCCAACAGGCTCAGCAATAGGCTGAGTTGTTTGGAAATTTCCATAGGGTCCCTTTGGCCAACAATTCAATGAAATATAGCTCATTTTCAGTAATAGAAGTTTCATTTGATGAGGAGAGTGTCCAGCTAGGACTCTGTTTCCCCCCAAAAGTGGCCACCTAAGACCCTTGGAAACACAGTTACTAAAATTACAATTCATAACAGTAGCTAAATTGCAGTTATAAAGTAGAAACAAAAGTAATTTTATGTATTAGGAGTCACCACAACATGAGGAGCTGTATTAAAGTGCTACAGCACTAGAACTGTTGAGAACCACTGTTGAACTACATTGTTTCCATACAGCACTTCAAATACATTTTATTTTTCCTTTTTGTCTTTGTTCTTTATTTCTATTCATTGTTTTTCTCCCTTGAAGGTTCTTGTGTATATATTATGGCTTCCAAGTTTGTTGTTGTTATTTTTTTATGGAATTCTGTTTGTGTGAATGTATCTCTGCCCCTACATATGTTTCTTGGTGCTCTTCTTTGGGTTCTTTTCTTGTCGTTGTTATTGATTAAACAATCAATATTTTGTTTTTGTTTTTTTTCCTTTTCCAATTTGTTTTATTATGTCATTATTAATATTTAGAAGCCTGATTGTTTCTCAAAGGAGAGACAGTGAGGGTGTGGAATTGGGTAGGAGAGGAGTTGGGGAGGATCTGAGAGGAGTTGGGGAGGGAAAATTATAAGAGAATGTATTGTATGAAGAAAAACATCCATTTTCAATAAAATTAAAAGCTGAAAAAGTATAGATTTAAAATATAGATTAATTGGAATTATCTCATGTGGAGTAAAGAGAGATAATGCTCCTTCTAGAAACAAGATACTCAAACAAAAATCCCAGTCTAGGCATGGAATGTCTTCTCTGGAGTTACTGGGAAGAAAGTTTTAAGAGACCCCCCAAACAATACAGGCTATTTCTACTGCACGTGGCTGCCCACCCGAACTGAAATAAGATCTGAAGACACCTCAAATGTTTATCAGAAGATTTGGGGAAATCAAGTTGATCCTCTTTGATGGCCAGCATTTATAGTACCATAAGGTGCCAAGCATGCTGCTGTGAGACATACAAGGATCATCAGTCTTCCTCAGCTACAGACCTTTGAACTACATTAGTGACTTACCTAAAAGGCTATGTTTATTTTTGCAATAACTACGAGAATATGTTTCATGACAATCAAATGCTATCTAATCAATTTAAGGTCTGATCAACAGAAGAAAACATTGCCCGGTACTGTAAACCTAGACAAGAATCTATGAGTCAAGAGATAATAGACCAGAGGGGAAAATTACTGCTTTTGTTTTTCAAAGTCAGTATCTATCTAAGAGCCTCTAACTGCTTATCTTTGCACACGTAGATCAGTCCAGCTCATGCTGCTCATCAGAGAAGCTTTGGACAGTGGACAGAGGTTAAAACAGAGAACCAAAAATGATTTTAAAAATTTCAGGGAAAAATAACTATGGAGTGCTTATCTCCAAATCAGACATTTGTATCATACATATATATCAATATACATATATATAACTGAAAAACAGAGACAGAAAAACGTGATTGTAGGAGGGGGTGAGAGGAATGTGGGAGGGCCTCATTCATCCCCAGAATCTCACATTAAAAATACAAATAACTTTGAAAATCCCAAGTCTTTATAAATTCAGACATATGAAATGTTCAGTCTCTTTGAAATAGCCAATCCCTTTTAAAAAACAAGTCTTTTAAAATTCAAAGTGCCTCAACTATGGGCTCCCGTAAAATTAAAAATAAATTAAACAGTTTCTTACTTTAAAAGGGAAAAGCCAGGACACAGTTACAATCAAATCAAAATACAACAAAACTCCAAAAATATAAATAACTCAATGTGCACTGTTCAGGATTCACTGACAATCTTCTGCATTGCACAAGGGTCTTAAGTCACTTTTCTAGCTCTGCACTCTACAGTACTAACAGTTTGTCTTCTAGGTTCCTTTTGGCTCCACTCCACTGATGCTGCTGTTCTTGATGGTTATCTCAACATACTACCATCTCCAAAACACTAGAGTCTTCTGCTGCAATTGGGCTGCACTTTCACCAATAGACTCTCAGAGGCTCTTTTACTGGTGCCAATCTTCAACTTCTCTGAGTGACCCCTTCAACATTGGGTCTTCAACTATCACTGTGATGCCTGTGCCTGAATAAAGCACAAGTTGGACAAGGGTCTGAACACTAAGAAAGACACAAGAGATGTGGGTCACTCTTGAACAAAGAATGCCACTTTATTGAAGCTTTGCAAAGGCTTTTATACCTCACTGCTATGCTAACCTATCTTAAACCTCAGCCTGTGTTTACTTGTTTTGCAGCCTCTATTTCTCTGTAACTTTTTCCCCATCCTGTTATGCAGTACCTTGTTGGGCAATGTATAAAGGAGAACAGTACGTAATGTTTCAATGGCAACCACAAGGCCACTTCTTTGTGACTGATGTTATTTATCCTGTGTACCTTTTAGTGCTTTCCAGAGAGGGGTGAAGATCTGCAGTCCCCTACAGTCACTGAAGCTACACCTTCACCAATGGCATCTCCTGGTGTTAAGCCTCAGCTGCTTTCCATGACCCCTTCATGCCATCAAAATCACTTAGGTGATTCTTACCCTACCAAGTTTGGCTGCCAGCACCCTATATGGCTCTGGAAATAGCCTCTGTTCACTCTCAGAAAAGACTTCCCAGATGCCAACCCAGTGATGCTGGTCTCTTCTTAAATGCTACCAGTTTTTCAGTCCCAGCCAACCAGCATGGACAAGCACAGCAAAGCAAAGGATTTATTTAAATAGTTCTGGTATCTTGTTAATCACAGCTCATTCTTCACCCCAGCTAATCAGAACTATAGAATCTCAATTCAAAAGTAACAAATGGCCCTTATAAAGTCTTTAAACTTCCCTCTGAAACTTCACAAACAAGGCATCTCTATCTTTTACATTTGTCTTCAAATTCTTATCTTTAAAGCTCCTACAGAACATCACTGAACACTTACTAAGATTCCCTCATATCATATGACTTAGCTTGCACCAAGTTGACATGAAAGTATTCACACAATTGGTGACTCAATCTTTAAACTATTCTCCTTTGACTCAATAGCAGTGACTGGGGCTATTATGTGATGTCTGGGGAGCATAGACACCTTTCAAAGAAATCACTATATGTTGAAACCTCCCGTGGATGCTTGAAATATCATTAACCCATATTTTCATACATTTCAGATTCTACAACCTCTCTTATGATCTCAACAACAAGAAATATTCTGGAATTAAAAAGGACAAAAGAAAAACGATAGGAATAAATGAGTAAAAATGTATTGACGATGGTTGACAAAACAGGCGGAAGCCTAAGAAAACAAACCACAATTTGTAAAATGTGCTCATTTTTTTTATAACTGTGAAAAGAGTCTTTCAAATTCTCTATTGTCTTTCAGATCATACATTGGGGTGGTTGATCTTGCCTAGGACTGATGTAACATTCCTATATTCTGTGGCATGATTCCAGAGAAGATAGTCATGTTCTCACAGCTCATTCTGTGACAGGGGAAAAAGAACCATCCATGAACACGAATGGAACTTCCAATGGGCTAGCAGCCTGGATGCAAAGAAGCCTGAAAAAAAAAATCTGTGTGAGCATCTGTTTTCTTCCAAAGTGAGCAAATCTATCAATGGAGCTATAGCCCCCTGACATTAGACTCCAGCTTCATTAGCTGTGGACTTGCTACCAACTCCCAGATTTCAATATTGTTAAGGACTGATGACTGCTTAAGACATCCCATTTCTTGGATCGAACAGCTGCCTGATGCTCTGCCTGTCCGGCAATTACTGGACTGTCTGGGCTCTATTATGTAAATTCTCTTTTCTGAAATTCATGCATACATTATTTTGGTTGTTTCTCTGGAGAACTCCAACTAATAAAGATATCTGTCATGTGACAGGCATTCATAGCACACCCATAGGCAGATTACACTGCCTAATAATACAGCATACTTAAAGCGTGTTGAACCTGCTGGATTAAATTCAAGACCTTAGAAATAACTTATTCTGTGAAACATTCTACAAGTGTATAGATTTGATTTTACATCACATGGCAACGACTGTTTTCCCCATAGCAGATATAGAAGCAGCCCTTCATCAGCATCTTTTAAAATCTAAGTCAGGCTTACATATTTATAGATACAGACAACATAGCAATATTATTGGCTGAACTGGATGAGCCTTATCAAGGGACCCTAGCTTTTACTGTATACAGAACCAATAAGAGCTTGCTAATGCTATTATCAAGTTTAGTCCTATCAGCACAAAACACTTGGCATTTTGATAATAACATTTTCTAGGAAATGGATGAGAGATTTTCTTTTATATGGTAAATGGATAATAAATAAAATGTTACCTTACTGGTTCAGTAACTAAAGAAAGTAGACAGAGTTTATAATCTAAAAGTAATAAAAGATGGCACCCATGATAAATTCACTTCTTGGGAAATGCACATATAGTTGAGTCTGAATCTGTGCTATAATTTTAGTGACAGAGTTGTTCATTCATAGAACTATTTCCCATATGTAATTTGCAAACCTTACAGTGTTAATTCAGAAAGACTACCCAGCATTACAGACTACCTAAACTCTAGTTTATTCCAACAAACAAACTGAATGGAAGGCTTACAGACCACTTAAAAAATAGAATAGATAAAATGTTCAGTATTCAACATGGAGCGGTTTGCAGATGTACTGGTATGAAGTGGATTAAAGATTGAAGACATCATAGACTATCTTTTGA
This sequence comes from Phyllotis vaccarum, assembly GCA_033318265.1. Lineage (NCBI taxonomy): Eukaryota > Metazoa > Chordata > Mammalia > Rodentia > Cricetidae > Phyllotis > Phyllotis vaccarum. The sequence continues at coordinate 81,757,675 of JARWLC010000002.1, forward strand.
CTGCAGCAAACTTGTCTCCATTCAGCAGCCTGTTTGCCTACCTTCTGCCTGGACTTCTCATGAGTCTTTCTGACTCATGGTTTTTATTTCTTGTTGCTAAAATTATGGAAAGAGAAATAAACTGATGTATGCTAGTTTTTAAACCATTCTCTCACTGAAAATATACATATAAAGAAAAGTTAAACACTCATTTGAGAATTGCAAGAGGGAGTACTTTTACTGTGGCAACTACTGTACCTCTTAGCAGTTTGGTGAGTAGATATTGCTATAATTATCATACAGGAAAAACAAGTATTGAGAAGCTAAGACTGGTCCAGCGAACATGACAAACTTATGTTAGTCAACTTTTCATGTCTATGATAAAATGCCTAAAACTGTCTATTTAAAAAAAGGAAAAGTTTATTTCAGCTCATGGTTATGGGAGTTTCCATTCTTTCATCCTGTTGCTGTGGGTTAATGTTAGTGAGACAGACCGGAGGGAAGGTGACACACCTCTCCCAGAGGTGCCTGGAAAGTGTTAAGTGAAAAAAAAAAAAACACTTAAAAATTGTTAGAAATCACTATTCACATTTCTGACAAGTTCTTTTATCTTGTGAGCACCTCTTCTCTCATGTTCATTGCCTTATAAATAAGCAAATACTCTATAAATAGAGCAACTTAACTCCCTACCAAGTAGGTGTGGTGGTTCAAATAAGACTGGCCCCCATAGGCTCATAGATTTGAATGCTTGGTTATCTTAATAAGGACTAGAAGGTGTGACTTGGTTGAAGTGGCTGTAGCCTTGCTAGAGAAAGTGTGTCCCTAGGGGTGGGTTTTGGAGTTTTAAAATCTCAAGCCAGGTCCAATGTCTCATGCATGCTGTGATTCTCTGCACCATGATAAAAGTGAACTAAGCCTCTGAAGTTATAAGCAAGCACCAATTAAATGTTTTTCTTTATAAGAGTTGCTGTGGTTATGGTATCTGTTCACACCAATAGAACAGAGACTAAGACAGAAGGTATTGGACTCTCCTCTGCTTCCTTGGCTGCCTTTAACAAAGAGCGTCTCAGTCAAACATCCAATTAGATTACCATTACATAAAGATCAGCTATCTAGAAGACCAGATGATCACATCTGACTCTCTGTACTCCCAAAGGCACAGCTTTAACCAGGGATTTCGAAAGAGTTTTTACTGGACACTATCACAAGCCACAACGAATTCCAAAGGAGCTCTGAAGTCATTTTCACTATGACCAGAGGAGAACATTTCACCAGGTGGCCTAGCAGAAACACTACTGTGATTGGTGCCAAAAAGCAAGAATATTATTGGTCCCAAAAAATGGCTATGATTGTTCCAAGCACCCCTTTCAATCTCTATTATAAAAGCTAATTGCTTAGTCTTACTCAGTGAGTCAGAATCACCCACTACTGTGCAGACTCTTAGTATTGTACCATTTTGATCAATTAAAAGTTCTTTTGTGTTTGTTTTGCTTTGTTGTTTTGTTTAGTATTGTGAGCTAAGCTGGCAGCACAGACAGAGAAGAACCAAAGATACCAGGGTGATAGTAAGAGAGCGCCCTCCTTGTTTGTAGATACCTACCACAGCCCCAGTGCTAGACTATGTGTTATGTCCAGTTGTCCTGATGAGCAGGCTAGATGTCCCAGGCTAGAATTTCCCGGTGGAAAAAGAGAAGCCAAATAGTCCAAGTGATACCAAACGGGAGACTGGGTTAAGAAGGAAGACAAATATTTGATGACAGAACAGGTCAAGGGAAGTCAGGTCAGGATGAAGAGGATCAAGAAAAGCCTAAAGAAAGGACAAGAAAACTCAGACTGAAGATCATTTGAAGAAAAGCTTCATAGGGATGATAGGTCTTAAAGGTAAAAGATACCATTTACCAGACTGAAAACTTAAACACTTGCCTCCGCCAACAGGTATGGACCCCAGCTTCCAAGGTCCACAAGAAAACTTTAATAACTGAAGGGTTAAGGGTCTGATATTCAAGGTCCAAAGAAGACACACACGAAAGGACACCGCGTACTGTTTCACCCCCTACTGCTCCAGCTCACTGCTCAAGCACTGAAGAAACAAAAATTCCTCAAGACCAGTGTTTAAAGAATCTCTCCTTGTTCACAAAAAAAAAAAAAAAAAAAAAAAAAAAAAAAAAAAAAAAAAAAAAAACGTTCACTAGGGTAGAGCAAAAGTACTCCCGGGGCAGCTGGCTAGTGATGCTACCCATACAGTGTAGCAGGACTATTTGGAGAAGGGTCTGTTGTCCTGGTGGCTGCCATAAATGTGAACAAGATAAAGGAAGAAACCAAGGTTCCGAGAATCCCTTGGGTCATGTCCAATAACCTAACTTCCCCAAACTAGACCCCACCCCTTTTTGTTTTGTTTTAAATATTTTTGAGAATTTTATACATGAATACTATATTTACAAGATTTCCATCCCAAAAACTCTTCTTGTGACCCATTCCTCTCAAATTAATGACCCAATTTTGTCATGTATGTACATATATAGACAAGTATATAACTTCTAAGATAGATAGATAGATAGATGAAATTTCCATTTAGTGTTGCTTGTATGTGAAGTGTATTTTTAACTATGAAAATTGGATTGCAAAATCTAAAAGAGGAATTGTTCCGGAAGCACCTCTCTTTGTAGACAGTGATTATCTGTAGTTCTTTGTTTAGGAAGTGAAAGCCTCTTAAAATTTTCCCATTCATGTTGGTACATGCAGGTCTTCAGACAGATGTACTGTTTATATTTTTTGGATGTAACCTTCCTGTCATATAGAGACAATATCTAACAGTAAGGTTTCCTATTCCTCTGGCTACTACAGTCTCCTGCCTTCTATTCTATAATGTCCTCTGAGGCTTAGGCATAAGGGTTGTTTTGTAGATGTAGCAACTGAGATTAGTCATCTCATGATCAGTTACTCTGCATTCTAACCAGTTTTGGGTCTCTGGAATAGCCACCATCTGTCACAAAGAGAATTTTCTTTGATGAGGGTGAGCACTGTACATACCTATGAATATAATAATAAGTATTTGGATATAATTAGAAATTACATTGGTTTAGGGAAACAACAATTGTAGGTTCTTCCCTCAGGCCTATGTCCTCTTCAGTCATAGGAAGTTGGCTAGGTTTCAATATTAGGCATGAAGCTCCTCGAAATGAGCAGGCCTTAATGTCCATTGTACAATTGTTGGTAATACCCCAACAGTAAGAAAAAGCAAAACAAGGCCTTATATTCTTCCCACAAAGAGACACTCTTCTCTCAAAGAAAGATAACTGTCCAAGTAGGAATATCCAACATAGATTTTTCTAAAGACCAAGAACTGTAAAGAATAATCTACAAAATGATGCCTATAGTAGTTGGAAATAAAATGGTCCCTAAAGGAAGTGGCATTATTAAAGGTGTGGTCTTGTTGGAGTGGGTGTAGTCTTGTCAGAGAAAGTGTCACTGCAGAGGCGGGCTTTGAGGTCTCTTATATGCTCAAGTCACTCCCAGTGTCTCAGACCACTTCCTGTTGTCTGTGAGTCAGGATGCAAGGAATCTCAGCTCCTGCTCCAGCACCATGTCTATCTGCATGCTGCCATGGTTCCTGCCATAATGATAATGGACTAACTAAACCTCTGAAATGTGAGCAAGCCACCACAATAGAATGTTTTCCTTTCTAAGGGTTGCTGTGGTCATGGTGTCTCTTCAAAGCAATAGAATCTTTAACTAAGACACTATCCATTCTCTTATCCTAAGTGCCTCCTTCCCATCCCTACTCTTCTGCTATCTTGTTTGTTCCTTTGCTTCTTTCTACTCAGTATAAGTGTAAGTGCTCACCGTACTTCTTGGATAGTTCTCTTTTACACAAAAACATAATCTTTCTAGTGGCAGAGTCATATGTATCTTGTTACCTTGTTATACCACCCTTACCTAGTTTTTAGCACAATATCTAACACATAGTAGAAGTGCAATAAACAATTACCCTTATAATTTGCATGAAAAAGTTTAATCAAGTTTCATTAGAATCACATCTTTATGCACAAGTATATTCAATAGACTTGAAAGATGGGACATTTTAGAACTATAAAGGGATTTAGAAAACCTTTAAATTAATCATTTTGTATAAATAGTATGAATCTGAACCCTAGAGAGGTCACTCTGCTAATAAAGTCACACACTTAACCATAGGTTTGGGATTAGGCTACAGTAAAAATTTAATTTTCGTTTGTATTTATGTCCAGGCTTACTGAAAAAAGGAGCCAGAGAAACTGACTAATCATGTTTAGAAAGGCAAATGTTAGTACTCTGAAACCAAGTTTAAACATGAGCTTATATAAGAAAATATAACTCATTGATCACCACTGCTGAAAACAGGCACTGTACTTCAGATCTTGCTAACCCTTGTTTCAGGATGAAATATTTAGCATATTTTAGTTTCTCTACTCTCCATGCCCAAACACTCTAGACAGAAAAGCATTTTAAAAGGTAATATTCCAGATAAAATACAGCTACATATAAGAATATATTTTCTAACTTTCCACTTGTGAGCACAGCCTCTCTATTGCTACAATATAATGGAATTCAATGTTTTCTCCCTTTTCTTTGAACTATCCTGGGGAATATTCAATAAATAATTTGTAAGCAAGTGTTACAACTCAGGATGAGGGCTGTGAGAAGTGTCCTGACGGACAAAAAAGCTAAACATGAAGTGGATAAGACAGCTCTGGTGGTTAGGGCTGCAACGGGACAATTCAGCTCCAGGGGGAAAGATATCCTGACTATTTGGGAAGTCAGGCTACACCTAAAGCTGGGATGCTGCTAGGGGAGAAGGGTGTCTGCTTGCAGCATATAGAAATGCTGCTTCTCTCCTGGAGAGCCGCTACAGCTGGGAGCTTTACATCAACCCTCTTAAGGGGCTTCTCAGCAGAGCTCTGCTTCTTCTCTCCAGCCCAAGATTTTGTGTCTTTTGCTTTCCTCTGATAAAGGGAAACCCCTGCAGAAATGTAGCAATCTTCTCTGGCTCTGGTATAAGTTGTTACTTTTTCTGTTTTGCCATGCATAGGTGCTAAGGGAAGCCTTAGCAAGGTTCTTCTATTCTACCCTGATTTCTCAACTCCCCTAAGGGAATATCCCAGCAAGATACTTTTCTGCTCAGTTACCTAAGAGATGTCTCTACAAGGTTCTTCTCTGAGCCAATGAATGAAGATCTTCACCCAAGACTCTTTTGAAAAAGAGATTTAAGGAGCAATAGAGAGGGAGAACAAAGAAATAGATATCTTGATAGAGGGAGCCACTGTGGGGTTAGAAAGAGACCTGGTGCTAAGGAAACCTCCAAGAACTCACAAGATGTCCCCAGCTAGGACTCCAAGCAGTAGTAGAGAGGATCCTTAAACAAGATTTCCCCTTTAAATCACATAATTGTCATTATAGAACTTTCATCCAGCAATGGAGAAAGGAGGAAGCAGAGATCCATAGCTAAGCACCAGGTCGAGCTCCCAGTCCAGCTGAAGAGAGAGAGGAGAGAGTAGATGAGCAAAGGGGTCAGGATCATGAGGAGGAGACTCACAGAGATGGCTGACCAGAGCTATTGAAAGCTCACTGACTCAAACAACCACTGAGGAACCTTCAGGGAAAGGAACTAAACCTCTAAATGTAGATGATCATCAAATGGAGTGGGCAGTTTGTGGAGCCTCTTTCTATAGGATCAGACTATGTTCCTGTGCACGAACTGGCATCGTAGAGCCCATTCTCTACAGAGGAACACCTAACCCAGCCTCAATACAGGGATGAGGGACTATACCTACCTCAACTGGATATGCCAGACTAGCCTGACCCATCTTGGGGCTCCTTGCCCTCCTTGGGGGGAGTGGCTATGATTCTAGGGACAAAGCCTTGTTTCTTTGGCGCTGGTTTCAAAGTCAGGGCATGTTTCTTGGTTCTGAGTTAAGAGATAAAATGTTTCTTTCACTGACTCTGGTTTCAAGGCCAGGATGGTTTCTTTGACTAGCCCCTTTTCCCTACAATTATAGTTTGCATCTTGGAATGTAGGCTGTTTATAACCAATGCTCATTAATGCCATTTTATAACAAAAGGAAGGTGGGAAATGCCCAGCCTAAAGTCATCTCTAATTCACAGTGAGTGGTTATTACAGCCCATATGGAGTGAAGATCACCCACAGCCAAATGCTCCATGCATGTGACAAAAGTGACAAGCAGAAGTCAAGTGCTATATGCAGAGTAGCAGCTCATTTCTTGGAGAAGTAGAACTCTAGACATGAAAAAGATGCACAGAAGTCTCCATGCTGACAGGGGTGAGAGCCGGGGAATCAAACAAATGTTGCTGATTCGAAGTTGTTCTCCTATGATAACAACCCACACCAAATGGTTGCCGCAGTGGAGAGCAAGCTGTGCTCGGAGACTAATTGCTGCACTTGTTAGAGTGAGCAAGAAGGTGTTTATTTGTTTTACATGTGTTTGGTGCCAAGACATCCCAGGGATCTGGAGCTGAAGCGGAAACAGAATGACAGTGTTTAGAAAACTAAACACAGAAACAAAAGGAAAGGAGAGTGTTTTTGTGAAAGTGACTTGAGCGTTAAACACATGAAAAGCTGGGGCCTCTTATCCTGGGTGATTAATCCTTCAGTCTCTTTCAGATCAGCCTGTGGGAGCCCACACTGGAAAAGAGTTTATTAAGTCTGGGATGCTTTGATGTTGTTACTTTTATTTAGGTGGTGAATTATTCAAAGCAACGAGGATCAGTCTAAGAGCTGAGCAATAGAAATAAAAGGGAAGGAAGGAAGGATGCACCAAGTGTGAGAGCCCCTTCAGTCCCACTTGGAGGACTAGGTAGGTGCAGGATGCACACAGCAGGGGAACTCACCCAGTGTATTCCTCCAGCTTCAGAATCAGAACTGGATTCTTGCTAACACCGTTTTAATGACAGAAATGCTTCTACTGAGCAATCTTGTTTTTCTTCTCTCTTATTTCATAGACTTCTTTTGGAGAGAATTGGCCATTCTAGCTCACAAACAATTCTGGAGAATGATAAAGGAATAAGTTAATTCATCCAAATTATGTATAAGCATTAAAACAAAATTATTGTTCATGATTCTTTTAGACACGGAGAGAAAATTAAGCATCAATAAATCTCTGAACAACAAATTAGAAATGTTTACATTGTCTATGCAATTAACATATTTTATGGATTATTTTTACTTAAAATTGAGGAACAATATAAGCCTGTATCATTCTGAAAGACCTGGTTTTCAGAATATAAGTCACAGAAACAGTCACACTATCAACTAGATTTTTTAAAATATTCTGTCTTCAGCCAGTATAAGCAGGAAACTTTCCACCTCCTCCTCTTTGCTCTAATTCTCATCCTCATCTCCTCTCCTTTCTTCTTGTTAAATATCTCAAATTTTGTAAAATTTAAAAGTATGAGGACTGGTGCATGGCTCAGTTAGTACAGGTTTTATTTTATATTATTTTCTTATTTGGAGCATGGCTCCATTAGTACAGTTCTTACTTTAATATGGACAAGTCCTATGCCCTGACGATCACTCTCCAACAAGGAGATAGGAAGATCAGAGATTGGAGGTCATCCCTGGCAACATAATGAGCTCAAGGACAGCCTGGGCCACATGACTTTGGGCAGAGACAGAAAAGTAGGGTGAGAGGAAGGGAGAGAAAAAGAGGTAGTGACCTTCATTTTTCACACAAGGACAATAAGGAAAATCTACATCCATAGGAGATGGAGATGCTTTAGAGTTACATTTCAACATCATTCACGTTCTATTTTTCACTGCTTCCTGTCACATACAGTGTGAATGGTTCATTAATGTAGTGAAAATATATGTCAGATTGCGAATCAGACAGATCATCAATCCTACACAAAAACTACTTTTCAGATACACAAAGATTTTGCAACTTCACAAAGATTAAGTCTATATTTAAATTTGCAACTATAGTAAGCTGATCTCTCCAAAGTTTTTTTTTTTTTTAATAAACAGACTGTGTCCTCTTAGAGTTCAGTCTAGGCAAACATATTTCATCTTTGTATATGAAGAATCCATGTTCATATATTCATATAGGATGAGAAAGTCAACATGGTTTGGAAAGAGTGAGCCTTTGGCTCTGATGCTCTGATTCAATGTAAAATGTATACATATGTAATGCTTTGAATAATAATTCATCACCAGATAGATAGATAGATAAATAGACAGACAGATAGATAGATAGATAGATAGATAGATAGATAGATAGATAGATAGATGAATAGAGATATCTTCAGCAGAACTACTACAAAATAATATATTCTTAAATTTCTAATTCCTAAAGCAGAAGAAAGACTAGGGAAACTCAACCAATGAATGTTATTGTACATATGATTATGTACCATGAGTAATGTGTATAATATTTGTTCTTACCTTTGAATTTCTAATCCAGTGCCACATTGTTCCTTCTTAATTTCTCAGAATTCCCATTTTCAATTCTATGCTGTCTATATCCCCACTACCACCTTCCTGAGTCAAGTGTCAATTAGAGAAATACTTGTCACCATGCCATTTCCATATTCAGACACTTCACTCAGATATTTCCAGAAGCATGGATAACAGATAACCTTAATATTTTTCCTAAATGGCATTGGCTTCATCTGTCATAGAATAAGTGGAAGCACATACTTGAGGGCACATTCAGAGTGGAGACCATAGTCAAAGGAGGGTCCTTTATCAAATAAAATATGGCCTAGTCTGTAGGCTGACTGTCACATGATAGAGAGTAGAGACCTAGGAGTATTCCAAAGTGAGAACACCGATCCCAGAAACTGTTGCAAACATTGAAGAAGCCACAACCTGACCAGTTCATCTATAAAGAAATGAATGATCCCAAATATCCCCAAAACAAAAAAAACAAGAACACAGTGGTTGAAATTCAATGTAACTTAATAACAAGCTCCGGTCAGAAGTGGAAGAAAATTGTACCAGTGTCATTTTTATTAAAGGTGCCTATGTTTATCTGAACATCAAATACATAATAATAGGAAATGGGAAGAATATATCTCACTAGATGTCTAGGAAACTACTAAGCAAATAATAACCCACAAAGAGACCAAGAGATCACAATATATGATCTGATATGTCCAGTTCCCAAAAGTCTTGTGAAAAAGAAAAACATGAGTCATACACTGGGAAGTGATGTAGTATCAGGCAAAAGAAACTGTGAATGTAAAGATGTCAGATTTAATAATTAAAAAAAAAAAGTGGGCATTACAAATGTGTTAACTGGTTTGAAAGGCGGCATAAGTAAATGAAACTATGTTGAAAACACTATGCTGAATGCTGCATATAAATTAAAAGATACCGTGAGAAGTACCAAATGGAAGATTAATATTTCCAAGCATATTGCGACTATTTTTATTAAAAAATTAAAAGTAACTATATGATAAACTTGAAGAAAGCAAAAATGAGCAAACTGGGAGAAAGATTCCTAAAAGTTTTATAATGTAAAATAAATGAGACTGTGAGATGCAGCTGTAGAGCATGAACATGAGTATTTATGCAATTAGAATCCAAGAAGGAGAAGAAATTAAGAAAGAAAAGGCATCCAAGGAAATAACAGCTATAAACGTCCCACAGTTACTGAATACTATGACCTATATATCCATAAAAATTACCACACTCCAAGTAGAAAAAATAATGATAACTATAAACAGAACCAGCCCAAAGGAAATGCTGGCATTACAATAGAATCTCAATAAAATTTCATCTGAAATCTCAGCAGAAGCAGTGGAGGTCAGAAGAGTCAGTGGGTATCAAATTTATCTGGTCAAAGAAAAATAACCAACTAAAGTCTCCTCTAACATAGCTAGTGTTCCCAAACAGAAGAGTAAGTGAAACTTCCCGTATTAAAAATAGAACAAAAGCCAGAAAATTTGTTACTAACAGAACAACATTACAATTAATACTAAAGGAGATCCTTCAGGTCAAGAACAAGTAACATCACATGACAATTTAACAACATACAAACATACCGTTGGTAGACGCAACAATGTACTTATATAAGATTATATAATTATTTTCTTCTTTTAGTGGCTTTAAAAATAAATCCTATAAAACAATGTTGAAGAATGTATGATCGGACTTATGCAGAAATATAGCATGTGTAATGCATTCGTCAGTAACGACCAAATAGCAAGAGCAAAGGCACAAAAAAAGTAAATAATAAGAGATATGTTGATAGAATATAAAACATAACGGTAGATCTCTAGAGTGCTTCTCAGAAAATTTTTGACTCTAAATGCCTGCATGTAAATGAAAGAAATAGATCAAACCAACAGAGCAAACGTCTACCTCATAACACTGGAAAAGAAGAGTAAAATAAACTGAATTTAAGATGAAAAGAGATAAAGATTAGAGTGGTCACTAAAGTAATAACAGAGAGAAAAGGAAATTACCTAAAAAGGTCAACAAAAAGCAGCTAATCTTAACTGAGAGGAAAGAGAACTTTCAAATCGCAAAAAGAAAACAGTGCTGCTAAACCTACAGAGATAAAAGAATCATAAAGGAATACTATAAACCATTACACAACAAAGATTAAATGATTTGTGAGAATGAACAAATTTTTAGAGAGCTAAAAGTCACTAAAAATTATAGGAAAATAACATCAGATTAGACCTATAGGCTGGGTGGTGGTGGCACTTGCCTTTAACCCCACTAGTGGGGAAGCCGATTCAGGTGGATCTCTGTGAGTTCAAGGGCAGCCTGGTCTACAGATCTAGTTATCTAGTTCCAGGATAGCCAGGGATATACAATGAAACACTGTCTTGGAAAAAAAAAAGATTAGAAGTATAGAAATGAAAATACTGAACATATAAATTTTAAAAACTTACAAGGTTTATGCCAATATGACTTTACTGATGTGTTCTATCCAACATTTAAAGACTGATGAAGGCCTATTTTTCACCAACTCTCCCTGAAAGTGAAAGAGGAAACATTTCACAACTTGCTATTAAGGTATTTCCTTGACAAAATATTAAAAAAATGCATCATAGGAACTATAATCCAGTATTTTCTCTTAGTTTAAAATAGTGAAAAACAGAGGAAAATGGAGATTAATAAACATAATCATATTGGGACAAGATTCAGAGAAGCACAGATACACATATGCATATACACATATGTGTATGAACATACACACATCACACATACAGCATACACATACACGCAACCAACATACACATGCATGTATTACACACACACAAACACATACAGAGAGAGAGAGAGAGAGAGAGAGAGAGAGAGAGAGAGAGAGAGAGAGAGAGAGATCATCCTTAGGGTCCTAACTTGAAGATAAACTCTAACTAGGAAGTAAGAGATATGTATAATTAAGCAGACTAATTAAAGGGTGTTCTACCGATCACTGACCATCACTACCTCAGCCTGTTTTTCCTGCAATGACTTCCTCTTTCTGAAAGACATTTTTTTTCTCTGACTAGAGCCAAGCTTCAGTCTTTTATTTCTTCCACCATGAAACTCTTAAAAGAATAAAATTCAATGTCATGCAATGCCGTTTCAACAGTTCAGATCACCAGAATGGAAAGCACAAGTGTTCCCTTTAAGATATTCTCATTTCTTACAGATTTGCCAGACACATTTTCCCATTTTATGTCTTAACACCTTAATCCTGTTCTGAAATGTCTCCGTCTGAAAAAAAACAAAAAACTAAAACAAAAAAACATAAGCTGAAGACAAGTAAGAACCAATACATTCTGTTAGTGTCAGGTAACTAAGTGTGCATAAGTTTATCCATAGCATCAGTCATTTTTGGACAGGCTAGGATAAAGAGTTCTACCTTGTTGGTTTGGAAAGCCTATCACTATAAAACTCTGGCTAGTCCAAAGCTTACAATCTCCTTGCTTAAGCTTTACAAATGTGGGATGTTGTAGACCATTAGTCAAAAATGTCTGACATTCTTTAATGCTGTGGAACATTTGTTGAATGATGAAAATATGTGTAATATTCTCTTATGCTGCATTTGATTAACTCTTTGAAGTAGTGTTTCTTTATCTGCCTAAATATAACACCTGATTGGTCTAATAAAGAGCTGAACAGCTAATAGCTAAGGCAGGACAGAGAAATAGGTGAAGCTGACATACAAAGAGAGTAAAAAGAAGAACCTGAGAGGGAACAAGAAAAGAAAGAGAAAGGACCCCAGAGTCTAGACACCCAGCTACACAGAAAGTCACAGAGTCAGAAGTAAAGAAAAGATATATAGAAATAGAGAAAGGTAAAATCTTGGGGGTAGATGGTATAATTTAAGTTAGGAACAGCTAGCTAGAAATAAGCCAAGCTAAGGCCAGACATTTATAAGAGTTCTTCACGTGATTATTTGGGAGGTGGATGGTGATCCCCCCAAAGAGTAAAGAGTAAAACAACCAACAGCACTGGGCAAATGGTACAAAGCCCTTCATGGCTTAATTTGGATTCTGACAATTCCTGCCTTTCCTCTGCTGAGGGCATTTCTTTCTCTTACCTGGAGTCCCATGGTCCATTGCAGTCAGCCGAATCTGAAACCCTCCTTTTGAACTAAACACTATTCATTGGACATCAGAATGCAACATAGACAAAAATTTCTGTAACATCAACATTTAAAAACTGACTCTGAACACCCTATATATGTATATATATATAATATATATGCATATATATAATATATTCATATATACATATATATTCAATTGCTACTCAGCTAGGAATGGCTCACCTCCCCTCCCCATCTGGTGTTAATTCTAACTTAAGATGACATGGGTTCGTGTATGCTGTCACAACTTCTGAAAATTCCTATGTACCCTGTTGTACCTAGAAGGCACTGTTTCCTTGTATTAATATACCACCTATGGCTCTGACACTTTATACCCCTTCTTCCAAAATTATTTATGAGCCTTGAGCCTTAGGAGGAGAAGGTGCCGTTATATTTACAAAGGAGCATCTGAATTCTCTCATTTTCTATGCCAAAGCCAGTTTTAGTTCTTTGTATAAATCATCACCTACTAAATAAAATCTTCTTTGATAAGGATTAAGAGTTATATTAGTCTATGGATATAATAATAAGTAATAAGGAACCAGTTTATTTTATATATGTGTGTTTGTTATGTATATTTATGTGTATCACTTGCATACCTAGTAGGGCCCAGGAGAGAGCAGTTGATTTCATGGAAGTGAAGTTACAGATGGCTGTGAGTCTCCAAATGGCTAATGAGAGTGAAAACACAGTCCTCTATAAGACCAGCAAGTACTTTTTACCACTGAACCATCTCTCCAGCCCCAGAAACCTCTGTGCCTGCTCAGACGTGACGTATCCTGTCCCAACAATGAGAAGTGTAACTAATATACCAATCTTGATAATTAAAAAAACACAATTATCACACCATGGGGCACTAATATAGGTCAAGTATATAAATTAATCAAATAAACTTGACAGAAATTAACCCAAATGTAACTTTCTAAAAATGCACTCAAGTACCACGCCGTGAAGAGAATAGCCTTTGAGAAAACCCTGTTGAATCAAATAGCCATAAGCCAAAAAGTGAGGTGAGAGCTATATCGCATACCAAGTATGCTGGTTCTTGTTTTATTACATGTAAATGAGAAAATTAATTAACTTGAGATTAATAGCAACTTACTACAGTTGAATGTAGCTCATCATACATTTACAATTAGATAGGTGTCATCTTTTCAATATTGAAACAATAAAAAACATTCATTGAATATACTGTAGTTCCTGATTTAGAGTCTCAAGTGGAAAACAATGATATTTTTGAAATATTTCAGGTACTAGTTATCAGGAGTTAACATTTTCTGATAATTAATGAAGAACTGAAATGTCATACATGATTAAAGAAATAGAAAACTTTATAAATCTGATTCTACAAAGTGAAAGTTAAGCTCAATATGGTATCTTCTTTATCTTTACAATTTTATTTTGAAACAAAAGGCTGTTTGTATGCTGTAATAGAAATGTTTTCAAGTGTGTTATCAAGGTCAGCTCTAGGATAACAGCCTCCAATGTGTGTGTAAGTCTTACTTACATTATTACACTAACAATAACTGGGGCTATGTTCTCATCAGAAATGGGTATAAACACGATAATCCTGCTCAGTTAACTTATTTATATGGCTGACACATTAAATGTTCAATAAATAATAATGAGTGACTCTGCTAATTAATGTCAGTGTAACCAAAGAAAAATAATTACCAATATCTTTACATTAATCAGATTTAAAAGAGCATTTTATTATAACTAATTTCAATTAATTAAAACAATGAATTGTGCTCTTTTCTCTAAAATTTCATTATTTTTGTAAGTTGTCTGTTACACTGAAGGTGACAGAAGACATTGAGTAGATAATCTTTATTAGAGTCATTCAGAGGCAGGAGATGGCTCCGTGGACTAAGGGGTTTGCTTGCCAACAAGTCTAATGACCTGAGTTTGATCTGTAGAGCTCATAAAGTGGAAGGAGACAGTCATACCATTCAAGTTATCTTCTGACTTCTATATACATAATCCTACAGTATGTGCTCCCCCAATATACTCTTAGATAAACACACGGGTGCATGCGTGCGTGCCACGTGCGCGCACACACACATACACCCACATACACCTAACAAATAAATAGAGTAAAAAATTAAAATCATCCAACAAATATAATTTGAATACAGACTAGGAATAATTCTGTGGTGGTTTAAATGAAATGGCTCCCATTTTTTTGTTTAAATACTTTGTCTCCAGTTGGTAAAACTGTTTAGGAAGAATTAGCAGATGTGCCTTTCTCTGGGGGAAGTATGTCACTGTCACTAGGGGTGAACTTTGAGGTTTTCAAATGATTCTGTTTTGAGCTCTGTGGGCCGCCTGCTTATGAATCAAGATATGAGCTCTCAGTTGTTCCTGCCATTATGCTTTGCTCTGCCATCTTGAACTCTATCCCTTCGAAAATGTTAGCCTAACTCAATTCTCTTTTTAATAAGCTGTCTTCTTCTTTGTATTTTATCACAGCAACAGAAAGGTAACTAGCATAGGTATTGTGCTAAGCTAAAGTCTGCTGATTTCATGACTTGCATTTAGAAGAGCATTAACAAAGAATCTCCATCAAATTACTTAACAAAAGCAAGAAAATGTAAAGAAAAATTACATACCTAAAAAAAAGAAAAAATATGTGAGCCCAAACAAATAAATTGCTCTGTAAACCAAAAGTATTCTAGCCACTGATGCTCCAAGCTATCACACAAGAAAGGGGTCTCCTGTGACCATTAAAGAAATTGTGCCGTTCTTTGAGTGAATGTCTGCCCCTTCGCTATAACACAAATTCACTTCTCCAGCAATCCTTTTTCTTACCATCGTCACTCACATTCTTATCGTCACTAACACTGTTACAATTATCTTTTGCTCCATTAGCCAGGTATTATAAATATTTATTATCTCTCCATACCTCCCTTGGTTTGCTTTCTAAAAACAGCTTAGAAAGGGAAATGGTTTATTTCAGTTTACAGTCCATCACTGAGAAAACGAAGGCAGGAAGCAGAAACTGAAAGCAAGAAACCGAAGCAGAGGCCATGAGGTAATACTGCTTACTGGCTTGCCTGCCACGGCTTGCTCATCCTGCTTTCTTATAGGAAAGCCCGCTGGGGTGGTGCTAAGCACCATGCTCTGGGTCCTCCCATAGACTTGCCTACTGCGAATCTGATTGAAGCATTTCTCTGTTCTGCTTCCTTCTTCCCAGATCTTGGTTCAAGCTGACAAAAAAAACTAATCAGCACACTATCCAAAATGCAAGTTCATCAGAGTTGCGTAAGTACATGCCTATAATATGTGGCTGAATAAAATGTCAAAAAGGATTTGGACCTTAATTTTGCACTATAATCTAATCCGAAAATCAAGAATTCCTGACTCGCCTTGGTGGTGTGTTTGAATATCATAAGTCAAAGTTTCACATAACTTCACTAAGCGATATGCAATGTATCTCACCTCATGCCTCCAGATCAAAAATAGCTGGGACTGTGTTTTTCCTCCTGCTTTTAAGTATAATATTTATGATAATAAAATGTGAGTGAAAATAATGTTTTTTAATTCCAGGTAGAATGGCTTAAAATCATTTCATGATTTATTATGTTTTTATTCACAGCTATCAGTGGAAAGTAGCACACAAGTCTGGCTTAAAACCAAACACTAGCTATTTTATTTATAATTTTATTGTTAAATTAAAAGAATGGGATTCAATATGGCTTTGGTTTAATGCACATAAATCTTTGACTTATCTATTAAGTTAAAATTTTAATTTCATATTGACCTATAAAATATGAGCCTTTACTCAAGATAGAAATAGAGTTAATAAATATAACTTAACAAGTTTGAAAATAAATGGCATACCCAAACAAATGCCAAAAAGATACAGACTATGATAATACAATTCTGTAAAACAAGTGAGATGGCATAACTCAGTCCAAAAAGCTCCAAAAGTCAAAGAGCAGCCTTTCTACTTCTTAATATATACAATCTAAACCCTAATGCACATATAAAGTTATTGTCATCAACACATCTTGTGATATGACAACATTTAAGACACAAAATAACTCAGACAACATTAAAAAAAACCTAAAAAATATATTAAACATTCTACTACAGAAGAGAAAAATACCACACAATGAATATTTAAAGGTGGAAATAATAGAGTGATGTCCTCTGAGAAAAACAGAAATCACTAGAAGAAAACAAAATGATACTTTTCACATGGGATTTAAAAACTCCCAAGAAAATCCTGTGGCAAAGGCATAAATATATAATGCTTATGTTTAGAATGAATTAGTATCCTGATTGCATATTGCTAAATTTTATTAATTTACTTCTCTTGATGATTATTCTAAACATATGCACACATAGCAAACTATGTGAATAACCTTTTATATAATTTTCCACTAGACAAAAGTAAGCAAGCCCTTTCTAATTTGCACTAAAAGTAATGTTCCAAAAAAATTATAATTGTGACTAGCAAGATATCTCAGTGAACTACTTACTATATAAGGAACTGAGTACCATTCCTAAAACCCACATAAAAAGCCACAGAGTGGGGCTCAATCTAAAGTTCTAGATACACAAGTACTAGGACCTCAGTGTGGTTCCTCAGAATTCCACATAAGAAGAAAATAAGGTGGAGAAGTCTCTCTAACCCTAGCCCCAAAGCTCTTCCGTCAGCCAGCTTACAAAAAACATCCTTCAAGGTCAGAGAGCTTGTCTCAAAAAAAAAAAAAAAAATGGTGACAAGTGATTGAGAAAACTCAACTTGGGCCTACACACACACACACACACACACACACACACACACACGTACACACACACACACACACACACACACACACACACACACACGCTCACGCGCCTGTTCATGCGTGCACATAATAACACAGAGAAATAATAAAAACTATAATTAAAAGCAAAATGTGCATGGAACAAAAACATCATCATAAGTTAAATTAAAAGACAGATGATGAGTTTGTGTTCCAGAATTGAAATGCTAATTTCCCAAATAAAGAGTTCCTGAGACAGTTTTTAAGAAAAACAGCTCAGTAAGAAAAATCAAAACCCAGTAGAAATACTAAGCACAATGTGTGAACAGATGTCACAGGAAAAAATATAAGAAAATACAATGATTCCCAAGCATCTGAAGAGAGGTTTAATTTTATCAAAACAGAAATTCAGAGCAGAACTACACTAGCATGATGGCTTCATCTATAAAACCCAAACTTCTGAAATCTATTAAGATTCCAACAAGGTAGAATTAGCCTTTGATATCATAAATCTAGATACAGTTATGTTAAATTTAGTCTACATATAAATTTGCACCAAAGAAACATAATGAATATTAAAAATTATTTCTATAATATTGTTTGTAACAGCATAAAATTTCTAAAGAAACAAAAATGACCTTCAATGGATTTTAAGTTTAACAGTTACATCCATATTCTGGATTACAGTGATTTAACCTGATGTGAAACGTTCCCATTGTAAATTTTAAAATGTAGGTGATATACATTTTGAAATGTATATTAGGAATAAGAATAAATAAATACCTATTTGTTTATGCTTAAACAGTCTGAGCATATGAGAGATGCTAAAATGAACTATGACGGAATTAAGACTTTGTTGTTCTATATCTGCTGTGTGTGTGTGTGCATGTGTTTGTGGTGTATGCTATATAAATGTATGTGTAGTGGAGTGCGTGCACATGTGTTCAGAGGGATCAGAAGTTAACACTGAGACCTCTCCTTCAGTCACTCTCTATATTTTAAGATATTTTTATTGTTGAGAATTTCAGACAACTATTCAATGAAGTATGATTATATCCATCATCTTTTCCCTCTTCCAAATCCTTTCAGACTCACTTTCAACATGTTCCCTTCGTGACTTCATGTCTTTTGTTCATACGGTTCCATCCACCATAACACAGGAAACCTACCAGTGGGAACATATTCAAAAAAGTATTTTTCTCCATCCCCTAGCCACAGAACTAATAATAGCTCCTCAGTACGGGGTGGGCCTAAAGAGCATCTTCTATAAGAACTTTGGCTGGATTGCTATTGTTCAGGTCATGTGCTGCTAAGACAGATACTATGAGTTCATGGGTGTGATGGCCATATTATGCACAGAAGTCAGAAATTTCACTGTCTTTTTCATCTTCCAGCTTTTACATTATTAATAACTCATCTTTCATAACATTCTCTGAGCCTTGGTGGTGGAGGGAGTAAGGTCAGAAAGTGCTAGATAGGTTGCTTACAGAGAAAAACATTGCCAGTATTTCAGCAGTACTGGATCTTACATGTCACAATATAAACTATAAACTTCCCAGACAAGATGTGCCCACTGATGTAATGGTGTCATGACTGCTACAGGATAACTCACTACTCTCTGATGTTTCTTGCTCCACAGAAGGAACTCTCATGTCTGGAACTGTAACCCTGATCAATACCTTGGTTGGAGAGGTTATTGACCCTTGGGTAAAACCTGCTATTGTTATTTTCCTAACTTGTCATGTTGTCAAATTGATTCTAAATATCTATCAGATCTGGATTCTCTAAACTTTGGTCTAGCTTCATTTTGAAGTGGGCACCAGTCAATGCAAAGACACATGATTAGTCTAAGTTCTGAGAAAAGACTGAATGCCCACACTAAAATGAATATCTTCATCTTAATGCTTGACATAAGACTTCTTGACTGAAGCTAGAGTTTACCAGTTTGGTTAGACTGGCTGGCCAGTTGAATTTCAAATGATACTCCTCTCTTCACCCTAATATAGTTGAA
Organism: Phyllotis vaccarum; assembly: GCA_033318265.1. Taxonomy (NCBI): domain Eukaryota; kingdom Metazoa; phylum Chordata; class Mammalia; order Rodentia; family Cricetidae; genus Phyllotis; species Phyllotis vaccarum. The sequence continues at coordinate 81,777,009 of JARWLC010000002.1, forward strand.
TTATCAATACCAGCATCCATGTCCAGCTATTAATGTGAGTATTGGGAATCTGAATTAGGGCCCTCATACTCATGTATCAAATACTTTATACACTGACCCTCTTCATAACCCTGAATACCTTTTAATACTATTAGTTTAAAACAAAAATGCCTCAATATAGCTGTTGAGTTCATCTGATGATTTATTTAAAGAAGTCTTTACATTACATTGTGTGTTCACTTTTACTTGACTCTTTATTTGTGATTGTCATAAACAAAACAACTTCATGAAAACATAGAGTCATAATTACTTAAAGAGACTCTATAGCTGGGAAAGTAATCTCTCCTGAAAGGACTAGGACCCATGGATGCTACCTATCAGGTATATCTTTGAGGAGGGAGGCCTAAGACAAGAAGTTGACTCTTAATGCTATAATTATAGAGGAGACAGCCAGTGATTTTCAAATAAGTATGTGATACAGCTATTTAAATATTTTTTCTTTTGAGATTATCATATAATTACATCATTTCTCCCTTGCTTCTCCTCTCTCCAAACCAGGCCATACCCATACCTCTCCTTTTTTCCTTTCAAATTATTTTCTCTTTCTTAATCATTTTATATATATATATATATATATATATATATATATATATATATATATATATATATATATATCACCTCCTGTGACATACATAGCTATAGCTATGAATAGATATTCCTAAATACAACCTGCTGCTTGGTCTGTATAATGTTACTTGTATGTCTGTGTGTCTGTGTATAGGGCTGGCCATTTGGCACTGGATATCCAATCTATATACCTTTTCCTGGGCTAGATGATTTTTACTGCTTTTGAGATTCCTTGGTTTCCTGTAGATCTTTATGTGGGTTGTAGTACTCTCGGCTTTCCCCTGTCCTCTTTGATATGTCTATTGCCATTGTCCTTGTTTGGGTCATGTTTAGGCAGACATGTGGAGAAACCATATGAATGTGTTTTCTGACATTGCTAGAAGACATCTCACACCAAAATCCCTGACTCTCTAGCTCTTACAGAATTCCTGCTCTCTCTCTCTTGCAATTATCCCTGAGCCATATAGGTGCAGGAGTTGTTTAAGAGATAAATCTGCTAGGTCTGGGCTCCACAATTCTTCATTTTGATTAGTTGTGGTTTTCAAGTCTGTGTCTATTGCAAAAAAAAAAATAAGTTTCCTTGATAAAGAGGGGGACTACATTTATCTGTGGGTATAGGGACAAATATGTATAATGTAGTTAGGGATTGTGATAATTTAGTAGATGGTTGTCATAGGTTCTCTTTTCAAGATTCATGACTTCACTATAACTGGAGTATTTGCCTAAGTATCTAGTACTAGGCATGGTTTTCCTCCTGTTGATTGGGTCTTAAATTCAACCATAGCTGTTGGTTACTTCAAAGATATGTGTGTCACTACTGCACTGTTGTAGTTGCTGCTTCAATGCTGGGAAGAGATGCCATGAGCAAAGCAACTCTTTCTTTTAAGTTGAAAGTTTCTCTGAGCAGAGAGAGGCATCTTGCCCTGAGGGTATCATCCCCTTTAGTGCATTTTGAACCAAGTCTTTCTTTAAACTTCAAATCTCTTGGAGCACAAGAATTGTCTCCAACATTACATTCCTGGTCTTCATTTCTCCTCAAACCCTACATCTTATATTTCTTTTTGTACCATCTGATCCTTTATATTACAATATGCATAATAGGGATCATTACTAACCATATAACTGTGTGTCTTGAAATCTCTTCTGCTAATTCAGGAAGATTTTAAGGACAAGGGTAAAAAGCAGCCCTATTCCTTCCCATAATATCACGAGAATACTCTCTAATATTATTCCTCTGGGCCACCATAGTCCACATTTTTCTTAACTATACTGTCTTCCATGCTCCTACTGGAATGACTTAAATGTTCAACTACTTTTCTAGTTCAAAATCCCAAAGTTTTCCATAGTCTTCCAAACAGCAGCATGATCAGACCTGCCATGGCAATTCCCAGTCTCTGGTACCAGCTTCTATCTTAGATACTCCTATTGCTGTGAAGAAAAACTATCACCAAATCAATTCTTAAAGTATTTAATTTGGGGCTTTCTTACAGTTTTAGAGGATTAATCTATGATCATCATGGCAGGGAGCAAACAGGCATAGCACTGGAGCAGTAGATTTACAACTTTACATCCTGATCTCAAGCAGTAGACAGAGACAGAGATTCTGGGTCTGGCATGTGCTTTTGAAATCTCAAAGCTAACCTCCTGTGACATACATCCCCCAACAAGGCTATACCTATTTCACAAAGGCCATACTTTCTAATTCTTCTTTAACAGTTTCAATAACCTGGACTATACATTCAGATTATATGAGCCATGGAGGCCATTGTAGTTCAAACCACCACATTCACCATTACAGTTATTTGCCATGCTGGTCATTGTTGTGGTTCACAGGCATCATGGTTAGACAGGACTGTTGGTTGCTTCTCTCATTTGAAATCTTGCATGATGCCTTCTGGTACTATAAAAGCTAGTCCTCAGGAAGGAGTCACTCTGGTCATTTCCAGCTCAGAGGTCTGGGTCCTGAGTCTGTAGTGCATAGTTTCTTCAACAGTAGAAACTTACTTCCATCTCAGGGGAGAAATGAAGGACATATCAATAGTCTGTAATTTGGGGAAGTCTCTTGAGAAATCTTGACCAAGAAATCAAAAGAGGCCTTCTCATGCTGGTGTCAAAGGTTTTGTTAGATGGTCTTTGACTCTTGGAGGGAGCAGTGTCATTCAGATAAGAAAATTTTATTTCAATTATAAATGTATATTAATGCACACACATTCATTTTTAGAGATATAGTTATGACTATCTGACATCCTTACTGTTATTTTACCATCTTCCCTTCTTCTATATTTGTATCATGCCCTTCCCTATTTAGCGTATCCCCCTTTACTCAAATTTCGCTGATCTAAACACCTGTACTTTTCTATTCCCTTCCCTATTGCTCTCCCACTCCCCTCTCTCAGTAATTGTCTCTTCTTACCTCCCTGGTTTTCATAGTCACTTGGGGATATTTATTCACATCTGAAGATTTTGGATTGGGAGCCTCTGATGAGGAAAAAAAAAACAAAAACAAAACAAAACATGAAACATTTGTCTTTCTGGGAATGGATCACCTCGCTCAGTATGCTATCTCTAGTTCCCTCTCCCTTCAAAGTCCATGATTATTTTTTTCTTTACAGCTGAATAGAATACTATAGAGTATACATACAACATTTTCATCATCTTTTAGCCAAGCGAGGGACATTTAGGTTGTTTCTATTTCTTAGCTATCAGGACTAGAGTTGCAATGAATATCAATGAACAAGTAACTATGGAGCAGAATGTCGAGTCATTGACTCATATGCCAAGGAGTGGTATAGATGAGTCATATAGTAATTCATTTATAGCATTTTTAGAATTCTTTACACTGATTTCCAAAATGGCTGTACTAGTTTGCAACCCCACTGTTATGGCTATTCTTGGTTGTCAACTTAACTATACCTGGAATGAACTACAGTCTAGAAATGAATGGCAAGCCTGTGATATAGACCTTGACTCTGGAAGACACAGGCTTTGATTCAGATCTTGAGGTGGAATGTCACATGCCTTTAATTCTGATTTTCAGGCAGAAAGAGGTAGAGCCACACCTCTATAAGCACAATGAAGGAAGTTAGGTTTCCTTCTTTGCCTGCATGCCCTCACCTTACTACACATCCATTCCTTCTAGAATTGAAACCTACTTCCAGCATATGCAGAAGACCAGCTGAAACACTCGGCCTCTTGTGACTGAGAAACAAGTAGATGCTTGGCTTTCCACTCATAGCTATCCATTGTTGGATTGGTTGGGCTGCAGTCTATAAGTAACTCCAATAAATTTCCTTTATGTATATGTGTGTGTGTGTGTGTGTGTGTGTGTGTGTGTGTGTGTGTGTGTGTGCGTGCGTGTCTGTCTGTCTATTTGTGTGTGTGTCTGTGACTGTGAGGGGAGCGAGAGAGAAATTCATTCCATAAGTTCTGTGACTCTAGAAAACCTTACCAGTACACAAACTAGTGGTGAATGCAGGTTTCTTTTTCCTCAAACACCCTCCAGAACTGGTATTCAGTTGTTTATGTTGGTCAATCTTTTTTTATTTTTTTTTTTCTGACTGGGAAGAGACCAAATCTCAAAGCTTTTTGGATTTGTATGACTCTAATTACTAGGCACAATGCATATTTTTTAAGCTATTTCTTAGCTATTATTTTTCTTTTCCTTTTTTTAGAACTCTCTGTTCATGTATCTGTCCCAGTTTTTTAAATGGGTCATTTGGTATGTTGATTCTCGGTTGGGTTTTTTGTTTTGTTTATTTTGCTTTGGTTTTTCTTTTTTTTTCTTTTTCTTTTTTTTTTTTTTTTTTTTTTTTAGTTCTTTGTATATTCTGGATACTAATCCTCATCCTCTGTCATGTCCAACCAGCTCCCAAATAATGACACCGAGACTTATTAATTATGAGTGCTTGGCCTTAGCTTAGGCTTATCCCATTAGATTTTGTAATTTAACCTGTTTCTATTCAAAAGTTTTATTTTGCCTTGAGCTTCTTATTTTTATTTCTTTCTTTGCATCATACATTCCTCTTCCCTCCATGCCTGTTCGTCTGCCCTCTGGCATCTCCCTATCATCTCCTTTCTCTCTTTCTGGAGCCTAAATTCCTACTACTGCTGACTCTCCCTACCTAGAAGTTTCATTTACAATTCCTCCCTCCGCTATTGACCATTCAGTTTTTTATGAAACCTATCAGGTGCCTTAGGGAGACAAGGTAAAACAGCAACGTGTCATTATATAGTTAAACAAATGCGGCAACTCCTTGTAGCGTTAAACAAACATTATTACAGAACACTGTCAGCTATATAGCTGTCAGGCAAAGATTCTGTCTTATTCTTTAGGCTTCCTCTTCAACTTGTTGATTGATTCATTCCTATGAGAAGTTTCTTTATTCCACCTGCCAATTGTTAGTATTAATTGGGGAACTTATGCCAGCTTCTATAAATAAAAACATTTAATTAAGGTTTCTCACTTACAGTTTAGAGTTTCAATCCATTATCATCAGGAAGGGAGGCGTGACTTGTAGGAAGATATGGTGCTGTAGCTAAGATTTCTATATCTTGATTTAGAGGTAACAGGAAATTGACTGACTGTCACACTGAGTGAAGCTTAAGAAAAGAGACCTCAAAACCTGCCCCCACAGTGACACACTGTGGAGTTTGGAGAGAAAAAAAAAATAGGAATGGGCTTCAAGGATCATGTAGGGTGCCTGGAAGGTTACAACCAAACAACATCAGTGTTCTGATTCTGTCACTGCCTAAGTATGGATCTCTTTGAACAAGCTCTTTAGATCAGGCTGGCCTCAAATTCAGAGATTCACCAGCCTCTGCCTTCCTGATGCTGGGATGAAAGAAGTGCACCACCACAGCTGACACTAAGCTTTTTTTTTTTTTTTTTTTTTTTTTTTTTTGGTTCTTTTTCACAAGTTTGACACATGGCAGGGGAGGATCTTGCCCTGAGGTCAATGCTTTCTATATTTTACTTCTCCCTCCTTTTTATCCCCAAGCATATGATTTAGCTCCACTCTACTTCCTGGGGATCTTTTTCTCCTCAAAATTTACATTCTCTAATTTGCCCTGCTCAATTTGGTCCTCTTTATTATAAATCTTCCATAGAGTTGCCACTAATATCCACATGACAGAGTCCATACCAGACTATTTTGAAATTTCTTCTACCAAAGGAAGTAATTCAGAACATTTGACTTTAGCCTCAGGCAAACTCTCCAACAAAGGCAATAGTAAGCTACCTCATTTACCAAGACATCACAAGAGTAATTTCAAATCAGCATACAAAATTCTTCTCTGAAACTTCTTGAGCCACATTCTGATATCATACTCAGCACCTTCTTCCATGATCCTACTCCTATTCTCTATTAACAGTGCTTGAAGCATTTCACTGCTCTCTTAACCCGAAGTATTAAACTCTGTATTTATAACTCCAAACAAGAGCATGGTCAGGCCTGTCACAGCAGTACCCCACTCCTGGTACCAACTCTGTCTTAGTTAGGGCTTGTTATTGCTGTGAAAAGACACAATGAACATGACAATATTTATAAATAAAAACATTTAACTGAGGTGGCTTATAGTTTCAGAGGTTCAGTCTATTATCAGGATGGGAAGCATGGTGGCATACAGGCAGATGTGGTACTGTAGCTGAGAACCTACATTTTCACTCAGAAGCAACGGGAAATTGACTGGCTGTCACACTGAGTAAAATTTAAGAAAGGAGACCCCAAAGACTGACCCCACAGTGAAATATTCCCTCCAATAAGGCCCAAAGCCACATTTTCTAAAAGTGCCATTCTATAGGATCTGAGATTCCAGCTCCCAATCCCTACTTAGAGTTTCATAAGAGAAAAACTTCTCAGCAGCAAGAGAAGCAAAGATTTCTATAGTCATTTCACATACATGGGCAATGTTTTTATTCTTTTGTGATTTTTATTCTTCTACTTTTTGTTTCTCTATATTTCTTCTGGTTTATTCCTATTTTTTTCTGGATTCTTCTACCTGTTACAAATTCCAAATTTAAATATATATATATATATATAATATAATATATATATATATATATATATATTTAAACATCTGACTCTCAAGACCTAAACATAAGCTATTAGTCTACTGCATCTAAAATCTTGCATTAAAATTTGATTTAGAAACAAATACAAAATGTTAATTGAACTTTGAATCAGAGTGGGGAGGTGTTGATAAGGCAGAGTCAGTGGAGGAAGCTTTGGGAAAGATAAGTCATTATTAATCTCTTGAAGGAAAATGATAAACAAGGCCAGATATCTGCAATATCCCACTAGTTCACCATAAATCTTTTGAAGGGCTTTGATCCAACTAAGGGCAGCCATTTGCAATTCTGTTCATGAGTAGTATCTGTGGAAGTTCTGTCTGTAATCTATTCATAAGAATACTTCATTCTGCCAAATTTCCTGTCAATAAGCCAAAGATGGAGAACAGACCTCTAAGTGTCTACAGTCCACATGGGACAACAGATCTAGTTATAAATCATTTATTTCTATTCATCAAAATTATACAATCTAATGAGAAGTCATCTACCTGACACATCCACAAATATATGTGCCCATAAGATTGAGACATAATCATGAGATTACATGTACACATTACATAAAAATGCATGGTAATGGGGAGATATCATAGCTATTTCTGCATATATGAAATTATAGACAGGAGCAACTGGCCAGTTGCAGTCAGTGACCTCATGATCTTACCAAGTAGGACTTCCGCACTGATCAGAGTAATTTGTCCTATGGGTTAATGTACTGAACACTAGTGGTCAACTGCTGCATACTTCCATGGCCCCTACCAAAGCGATAACTACCAGCAGCTCTCTAAAAAAAACTCCTTTTGGGGCATTTTCTTTTAAAGTACCACACTTCCTTTGTTAGGTTTACTCCAAATTATTTTTGAGACTATTGTGAAAGGGAGTGTAGCCATGATCTCTTTCTCTGTGTGTTTTTCTTGATGCATTGGGAAATTATTGATTTGTACAAGCTGATTTTGTATCCTACCACATAGTTGGATTTCTCATTTCCAGAAGTTTTCTGAGAGAATTCTGAGGATCTTTAATGTATAGCATAATGACATCTGCAAATGGGGATACTTTGACTTCTTTCCCTACTTCTAGCTATTTAATTTCTTTCTGTCTCTTATTGCTTCAAAATACTGAAATGGAGTGGATATATTGAACATCTCTGTCTCATTCCTGACTTCACTGGGATTGCTTGAAGCTGTTCTTCTTTTAGGAAGATATTGGCTGTAGGTTTCTCATATATAGCTTTTATTATATTGAGATTTTTTTATTCTAGTTCTAAATTCCATAGGACCTTTGATGAAGTTGTGCTTAAATTGATCAAAGGCTGTTTCTGTGTCTATTAGGATGATACTGTGATTTTTGTTGTTAAGTTCATTTATGTGTTGTTATGTCCTATCTATGTTTATTGAGTTGTGTATCTTGAGCCTTTCTTGCATTTCAAAAATAAAATCAACTTGGCCATGGTGTATGATCTTTTTCATGTGTGACTTTATTCTTTTATTAATATTTTTAAAGGATTTAATGAGTAATTTTCAGCATATGTTCAGTTCATCAGGGATACTGACCTGTAGTATTCTTTTGGCTGTGCATTTATCTGGTTCCAGTATAAAGTGATATTGGCTTCAAAGACAGAATTAGAGTATGCTCCCTATTTTTCTATTTTTAATATTATAAGAAAGAATGGCTCTAGATATTCTTTGAAAGTCTTTCAGAATTCTGCTATGAATTCATGATATAGTTTTAAGCTTTTATAACATTAACCCAACAGTTTGTCTGTCATGTGTAATGTACAGACAAAGGTTTTATTCGGTTCTGACATTTCTCAAAGTAATCTAATCACTAATGCCCCTGAAAGGTCAAATGAAAGCCTGTTCAACTAGAACTTGAGGCAATGACAGTAGCAAGCCTTAGGCAATCCTTTCTCTTAGATTGTTAAAGGCTTGAGTTAAAATTTATAACATATTGTTATCTAACATTAGCACTTCCATTGATACATTCTCAAAAAGTTCACTTTGATGTGCCTGAATCAAATTTTATTTCACCATCTAGTATCTTAAATGTGTCTCTTCATAATAAGAATGGGCAGAGTCATTCTTCTGAAATATTTATATGGACACACACAGGTTGTAAATTTAGTTTTGGCTCTCAACTACAACAACATGGTAGACTTTAAAGAAAAAAAATTACTCTGACTATAATTTTATGTGATTTATTTATTCTCATTCTCTTTGGTCTACAGTTCAGATTATGGATGCCACTGGAAACTCATGTTTTAGGCTCCATATCTAGCTTATGGTATTCTCAGCAGTTGGTGGAAACTTCATGAACAAGGCCTCACTGGATGCAGTAAGCCCCTGAATAAGTTTTTTTTTAAAAAAAAATATATATATAGATAGAGATAGTTGTCTTAATACATTCAATTTCACAGATATGCATTTTATGAATATTTGAACTTATAAAGAAGATACAATTACATACATCATTAATAATAATTAGAAAAAATGTGTCTTAATTAAAAATGAAGAAGTACAAGATTATACACACAACTCTTCTGTGTTCCTTCTAGTCCACAGAGGTACCTACCCAGGCTGGCTGTGCCTACACTGTATACTGTATGTAAGCTTCAGGGAAGAAAACAGCCTTTAATGCCAAAGGGAAAGCATCAAATCCAAAGTAGTAAGGAAGGGTGACTGAGGCTGCTAAGCCCAAGAGAGCCTCCCATAAGTAGCTGCCTCTACACACTGATCATGTATGAGATAGACTCCTTAAGTTGACTTAGACTTGCTAAAAACCATTTTTTGTGAACTTTATAAATATGGACATCCAGAGCCATTTTTTCCTCAGGATTTCTAGATAATATTAATTGCATTACATGTGACAGACCACTGTGTATGCAGTGTTTCTGAGGTGTATGAGGCTGAGCTTCTCTGGACTGCCTGAATCCATCATTCCATAAAAATACCCTCTGTTATTCTCCCCTACAGTCCTACTTTTAAAAGAGAAGAAATATGATTTATTTCTATTCTGAGCAGAGTTTCAGATACTTCAAAGAATCAGAAAATGTTGATAATGATCATGATGAGGAAGTTCTTACTTGTACAAACTGAATAGAAATTGATATCAGAATTCTTCTTAGTCACTGTTCTGATAATACAATCATCACTAAGATTGAAAATTTCAACAACAAAAAGTCAGAGCATCCAATTCAGACACAACTGAAAAGGGCAGAGAATAATTCACCAACTGAATTATTTGGGAGATTATTTACATTCACCTAGAGATTGAAAAAAACTGTATATCATTCCTTTGTTGTTACTACATAAAAGAGTAATTTATGCAAATTGGTGGCTTAGTTTGCTCAGGAAATTGATCCTCTAAAACAAAAATAATACTGCAGTCTTTATCATATTCATTTTTACAAAAATGAGAGGACAAAGCCCTACCTGATTTAATGAACTGTGGTTCTTTGTAGTCAAAGCAATTCCTTGATAACAACAAAAACCTGTTTTGTTTCTAATAGTGCCTTAGTGCCTTCTTACAGCTTGCCAATGCTGGAGAGCAGTCAGGTGTGCTGGCTGTGCTCAAGCCCATTCATTGCATTATATGGCAAGGAAACAGAATTTCCTCTGCAGGAAAACAGTTTTATCTGTGTTTGCTTCACCATGATATTCAATTGGTACCTATTTGAAAATACAATCTAAATACAATTTTGCGGTATAGTGGTCAAGTATTTTTTCACATATAAAGTACATTAGTACTTAAAACCATATAGATATATAATAAATAAATAAATATGTAATACACATAAATACCTGTGTTTCTCAAATAAAGTCTTTATTTATATCTTACATGAATTACTTAATAAGTAGTAAAATTACACTTATATATTATACATGCATATATATTCACATGTACGCACATGTATGCATCTATACACATTTATACCATATGCACATAAAAAGACGGAGGAGAAGAAGATGAAAAAGAAGAAAGCTTCAGAGTTAGATTAATTTGAACCTGGTTATGTTTTATATCAACACTTGTACAAATAGTTAAATTACCCATTCTTCTTTAGACCATTCATCTGCTTACAAACGTGAAATAAATATTGCATTTTTATTTCAACACTTTACTGAATGTATTTATCACTTCTAGGATGTTTCTGTTGGAGTCGTTAAGGTCTTTTCTGTGTAGAGTCATATCAGCTGTGGATAAGGATGCCTTGACATCTTTTCTATTTGTATCCTCTTTGCATGTTTCAGTTGTCTGATTACTCTAGCTAAGACTTCCAGCTCCATATTGAATAGTAAAGATGAGAGTGGAAGTCTTTGCCTTGTTCCTGATTTTTGTGGAAATGCTTTCAATTTTTCTCACTTTAACATGATGCTTTCTGTAGGCGTATGCATATTGTCTTTATTGTCATGCAGTGTATCCCCTTATTTCTAGAGTTTTTCAGGACCTTTATCAAAAAAATGTCGAATTTTGTCAAAGGTATTTTTCATATCTAATGAGCTGATCATTTGGTTTCTGTCCTATCTTTGTGGCAGATGGGGTAGAAAGATTGTAAGAGACAAAGGTGATAGATAACTTCAAGGAAATTGTGTTCTCTTGAAGACAGTTGCACATGTGAACTCACAGCTACTGTGACAGCAAGCATAATTCCTGTGTAAGCTCAAGCCAGATAAAATTGCACCATGAAGTGGGGAAGAAATCCTATGAGCTGAGGAGCTATTGGGTTCTGATAGCTGCTGAGAGAAGGGGAATGAGTTTCCTTGGTGATGTGACCTTGGTAGGTAGACTACATTCTGAGGCAAGCCCAATAATGGGTGAGCAACAAAAGTTGAACTCACTAGGGAGGAAGGAGGAGGAGAAGAAGGAAAACAGAGGAGTTGGAAGAGGAGGTGAAGGAAGGAAAAAGAAAAAGAGTTGGAAAAGGAGGAAGGGGAGGAGGAAGAAAAGGAAGAGAGAGTAACTGGAAGTTCAGTGGGTAGAGAGGTAAGGATGGAGAGAAGGGTCAAAGAAAGAGTTGAAAGAGAGAGGCGAGTACAATCAAATACTTGGTTTGAGTCTGTCGCTACTATTGGCTCTCCAATTAAATAGTCTACAGACTGAGCAGGTTATATTTAGAAATATATATGTATATGTACAGATACTGGATCACTTAAAGGAAAGAATGTTCTCCAGACATAGCAGAGTAGTTCCACATATAAACTCAGAGATATTGTGACAAGGTCTATGACACATGTGCAACAGCATGGGGTGGGTAAGAAATCCTACCATTAGTTGCTGAGCTATGGGGATTTGATAGCTGCTGAGAGACAGAGAATAAGCTTATATATATATATGCATACACATATATTCATGTAATAAAAAATATTGAAAAAGTCATGAATATAAAAGAGAGGAAAGAGGGATATATGGAAAGATTTGGAGGGAGAAAGAGGAGGGATGAAATGTAATTATAATATTAAAAATGAAAGACAAAATAAAAATACATTGCATGAAATTTTCAAAGAATTAGTAAACATATTATTAAACATAACTACAGTGAACCAAAAATTGTTCATTTTATTCTTACAAAGAAATGGAAGAAAAAATTTAAAACTGAGGAAAGAAATTGTTTGATGTACCTAAGAGCTCTGTGAGTGGAGATATTTATTATAAAGCTTTTAGACACCTGAAAAGAAGTTTAAAATCTTAAATATTTATTTAAAATCCTAAATATTTATTTAAAATATTAAATATTTCAATGCCTTAGTTAAAATTTTGATTTTTTTCTGTATTCGTACACACTAAGAGGCATTCATTCTTTATATACAACCTTAACACACACACAAAATCCACAGTTTTATTTTATTTTTTATTGTAGAGAACATCATAGTTTTTTAATTAGTTTTATTTTTTTGGCTCAGTATTGGTTTGTTTACTTTTTGGACAAAGAGAAACAAAGGGGAGAGATGAGAGAGAGAAAGAGAAGGGGCGAGAGGGAGAGACAGAGGGAAAGAGAGAGGGAGGGAGAGATGGAGAGAGAGAGAGAGAGGGAGGGGGAGGGAAAAAGAGAGGGAGGGGGAGAGAGTGAGAGAGGGAGAGAAGGAGAGAGGGGGGAGAGAGAGAATGAGAGCTGAGAGGGAAACATGGTAAAATATATTACATAATTTATAAAAAAATAAATAACCTGTACTTTATAGGTGTGGAAAATGAAAACTAACACTGTGATATTTTCATCTTTTGTAGTTAAGTATTGATACAAGAAAGAGAACTTTGAAGGGAAATATTTTCTGCTGCAGTTAAGACAAATACATACTCAGTTTCCTGCTTTCTTTCTGAAGTGTGTCTTCCATTCCTTAAACACGGTGTAAAAGGAAAAATATGTTAATTAAAGTCATATTCGTATCCAAAATTTATGAAGAAATTGGTTTTTTTTATTTATTTGTTTTGTTTGGGGGGTTTAAAACAAGGTCTCAGCATGTAGGTCAGGCTTCTGGGAACTCAGTATGTACCCCAAGCTAGCCTCAGACTTTAAGAAATTCTCCTGCCTTAGCCACTCAAGTGCTAGAATTGCAGTTAGACACCACACCTGAATGTAAATGAGGACACCTAATCTGAAATTACAATAGTAGTGAACCTGTGCAAAAGTACTTTATTCCTAGGGAGTGAGTATGACATCTTATACTATACCAATACGACTGGCTAAGATGAACAGAATAAAGACATCATGAAACACGCCCCAGTGGATGTAACCAGTGTACTGATGATTTTACACAATGCTGTGGGAAAGAAATATTAGGAAATGTTGCCTTTTTATTCATAGAAAGGACAGGAACAAAGTTCCAAGTTAATCATATTCATTTCAAATGCTATATTAGTCACTTATCTTGAAATAAACTTAATTATGAAATAGAGAAAAAAACTGGAAAAATATTTTTCTTAAGTTATTAAAAAGGACTAGTTAAATCTTCACTATGTACTAATCTGTGCCAGTCAGGATGGCATCTATGGGAACACCATATAGCAGAAAAAGCTAACACATCCCTGGAATAAACTGAATATTGGCACAGATGTAACACACAATTTGTAAGGGTTTCTTATAAAGTTGGATGTTTATGGAAATTACGGTTCTACAGAAGTAAACAGCGCCCTCAAATGGAAATTTTAAAAAAAATCACTCTCTAGTTTTGGTCCTTTCTGAGGAAGATGGAGCAGCCAGCAAAAGAAGGGCCGGCCTGTGCTGTCTGGGCCTGTAGATACTTCCATTTATAACTGTGCTGTAGAGACAGAACAAAATAGTTGTATCATCTAAATAAAAATATATAAATTTTATTTACGGAGCCTGAAGATTATTCTTCATTGAAATAACTGAGGCATATTTTATATTTATTATTAGTCTATTTTCCCCTCAACCCAATAGCTCAATGTTATTATCGTGGTCATTATTGTCAGGAAAGGAGGCAGACATTAAACATTCAGCTATGTCTCCAAAGATCAAATCAAAAGCAGAAATATCAAGAGATGAGCCTTAGACTTTGATTTATTTCAGATTTCTAACGTTCTATATATTTTACAATTAAGAAAATCACAAAACTTGAAGAGAAACAAAGGCCCAAGAAATAGGTATTTTTCCTAACAGAAAAAAGTAGCAGGCAAAAAAAAAAAATAAAAGGATAACATAAATATCTCTGGAAGTGTCAGGAAGCCTGCCCACGAGAATTGTTTCTTTCCTTAGATTGAGTGGTATAATTAACACTACAGACACAGTCACAGACAACTCAGTGCTGTGGCATCTAAGGAATAAGTCCCCACTTGGGACATTTAAAAAGTCTGCTTTTGTTAACAAATCTCTAATTAGCAAACTGAGTATTAACCTCTAATTTTTGAGAGATGAGATTTGAAGGACTGCATCTCACCACCCGACTGTGCACTCAAACCCCTGTGCCTGGTAGCAAACGCCTCTACTGAACGTTAATTTTCTTGAAACTTTCTTTTATCTTTAATGATCACTTCTGCACTTATGTGCAGCTCAGAATTTGTTTTGTGCCTGTTCGTAATCGAGCTTAAAAAATTATCTAACGTTTATGAAAGAATTAAAACCTCAACAAACTGCTTAGTCTCAGAATTCTTGATAAAACTGCTTTTTAACACTTTTTTATATGCCAGTACCATTTTTATATAATGTTGACCACATTCTCCCCCTCCAACTATTCCTGTGCCCTCCCACTCCTTCTGAACTTTATGATTCTTCTTCATTGTTATTACTCTCTCCCCCTTCTTGTTACTACACTCTCTTGTGTATGTATATATAAACATTCATGCACATGAGTATGTATAAATACAACCTGCTAAGTCCATTTAGCATTATTTATATGTAGATATATTTCAGAATGATCACTTAGGATTGGATAACCCATCAGGGGACTCATCCCTAGAGAAGACTGATTCTCCCTCTTTTAGCATTGATTGCCTATGGCTCTTTGTCTAGGGCTGGGAACTTGTAAGATTTCTCTATCCACATTAAAGTTTTATGTAGGCACCCAGTGCTATGAACTTTCCTCTTAGCACTGTTGTCATTGTGTCCCATAAGTTTATGTAGATTCATTTCAATTAAATTCTAGGAAGTCTTTAATTTCCTAGTAATTTCTTTACTTCTTCCTTGACCCAGGAGTGGTTCAGTTGAAAGATGTTCAGGTTTCATGAGTTTGTAGGCTTTCTGTGGTTTGTGTTTTTGTTGTTTAACTCTAACTTTAGTTCATGGTGATCTGATGGGTAGGATACAGGAGTTATTTCTATTTTTTATATCTATGCATATTTGCTTTATAACAAAGTATGTGGTCAATTTTAGAAAAAGTTCCATGGGGTGCTGAGAAGAATGTATATTCTTTAGTATTTGGGTCGAATGTTCTGTATATATCTGTTGAGTCCATTTGGATCATAATATGTTAGCTCTTATTTCTCTGTTTGCTGTCTAAAAGACCTATCCATTTGTAAGGGAGGGTGTAGGGGATTGTGTTGTTCCATTGTTACTACAATACTTGTTGACTATTTACCCTTCATCTAACCCATGATTCTTCCTGTTCAGCCATGCGGCTCAGTACCTTTCTTTAGAGAAGTATAGTTGTCTTCTGTTTCTTCTGGCTTCTCTCTGGCATTCTGCCCTGTGCTTCCTGTTCTCAGAGTTTTCTTAGTCTGGTAGCCCCGCCTACACTTCCTGTCTGCCTTTGGCTAATCGGCGCTTTTTATTAAACCAGTGGGTGGGGCAATTATTTACAATGAAACAACACAATACCCCTATATATCCCTTTTTCTCTTTTTAAAACAAAAATAACTCTAAATCTAATATTCTTTTCTCCACTTATGTATAACAACTTAGAAACAACACTGTATATAAACACAAACATCCATAATCCATGTTTTGGGAATGTGGGCATCGTTCTCTAGGCTACTTCCTGCTGAATGGGGACACTGGCAATCCCATAGGAATCCAAAGAAAAATGTAGGATTATGCACAAGTCTTTAGTGGAGTAGTCTGTGAGGCTGGGTCATCTCAGCCAGTCTCCTTGAAATTGTTCTGGATACAGAGCTCTGGAAACTTCAACAGAGGTGCTCTGAATTACAAAATCATCTGGTTCATCCATTTCCATTGGAGATTTTTCAGGAGGTCTTCCTCTATCAAACTTTATGTTCTTTATCCAGAAATAAATCCACAGCCTCTCATTTTCTGTGAAAATAAAAAGAAAACCTCTTCTCCAAAGTAGCATATCTTTGCATTTCAATTTTAAAGTAAACTCATTTACAAAATGTATAGGTTGAATTAATCAGATAGCATTTATAATCAACTGTCTTTTAGCAGCTTTTACTAAGTCATTTTCAGTCAAGAGGCTTAAAGATAAGACAATAACATACAGTATCCAGACATTCTTTGTTTTTTTCCATCTTTACGTGGCTTATTTATTTATTTATTT
This sequence comes from Phyllotis vaccarum, assembly GCA_033318265.1. Taxonomy (NCBI): domain Eukaryota; kingdom Metazoa; phylum Chordata; class Mammalia; order Rodentia; family Cricetidae; genus Phyllotis; species Phyllotis vaccarum. Next base: position 81,793,623 of record JARWLC010000002.1, read on the forward strand.
GTTTGTTTGTTTTACTCTATTTCTTTTTTAAAGGCTTTCTCTACCTTTTTTTCTCTAAGTTTATGTATATATATATATTCAACACATTCCAAATCACTTAGACTTTTTTTAAAAACTGTCTTTACTGTATATTTATTTCTTAACTTTTTTTGTCTCTGACCACACCTTTAATCTGCCACTTTCTCTGACCACACCTTTGCTTGGCTAGGAAGATTGACTCCACCCAGATACTTCTATTTCTTTCTGTTTCTGAACACACCTTTAATCTGCCAAAGTTCAAGGTTGGTAGGATGGGTGGATGGCTCCACCCAGCTCCTAGTCTAACTTCATAGAATTTATCTTTTTAACCCAGGTACTCTGGGAATTTAAAGGTCCATGTAATCACCAACTAAAGCATTGCCATCTGCTGCTCATTAACTCTATTTAAGTATTAGTCAGCAGGGCCTCTTAAAAAACTCACAAATGTTTGCCTCTAAGGCTGAAACAGGAATCCTATATTAAAGCCAAGCCTCATTTTGCCTCTGGCAAACAGTTTATCCACGAAAATATCACCACTAAAAAGCCATCTTTGATTCTGTTATGTTTTTGTCCTTATGAACAAAAACCTTAAATACATCATTTACAACTTTTTCTTATATTGAGGGTCCTGTGAGACTTGAGGAACAAGCCATTTTACACCTTAAGCTGCACTCCAAAAGCCTGCCATTGTAGCTCAAGCCCATGTGCCTTGCCAGTGCGTCTCTGTACCACGGCTCACATGGGAGACAGAATTCAGAGGCTGCTTTGGGCTCTAGACCATTTTTTAAGCTTTCTATGGCTTTATGTGGATATATTTGCCCCATGTTGGGCGCCATTTGTAGTAAGAGGTTTCTGGCCAGGATTTTCAGGCCTAACCTCAAGGTTTAGGACCCACAGACCCGCAGACCCACAGTCGCAGGCCCAGGCATATAAATTGCTAACTCTGTACCCTTCATCTAACCCATGATTCTTTCTGTTCAGCCATGCGGCTCCATACCTTTCTTTAGAGTTCTCAGAGTTTTCTTAATCTGGTAGCCCCACCTACTCTTCCTGTCTGCCTTTGGCCAATCAGCGCTTTTTATTAAACCAGTGGGTGGGACAATTATTTACAATGAAACAGCACAATACCTCATAAATTATATGCCTGGGCTTTAGGCCAATCAGCCTAAAACTACTATAAGCATCTGTGTGTCTCTGAGGGTCTGTGGGTCTGCGGGCCTAAACCTAGAGGCTAGGCCCGGAAGTCCAGGACAGAAACCTCATACTACAGGAGGGTATTTAAATCTTCCACTATTGGTTTGTGGGGTTTGATGTAAGGATTAAGCTTTAGTAATGTTTCTCTTACATATATGGGTGCCCTTGTGTTTGGGCCATAAATGTTCAGGATTCAGATTTCTTCTTGATGGATTTTTTAAAAAATGAATAAGTAATGACCTTTTGATTGGATTTAGTTTGAAGTATATTTTGTTAGATATTAGGATAGCTATACTAGCTTGTTCCTTGACTCTATTTGATTAGAAAGTCTTTTCCCAAACCTTTACTCTGAGGTAGTATTCTTTGAAGTTGAAATGTGTTTCTTGTATGCAGCAACAGGATGGCTTCTGTTTTTGTATTTATTGTGCTATAGTTTATGTCTTTTTATGGGTGAAGTGAGTCCATTAATATTAAGAGATATATTAATCTCTTAGTTAGTTATTAAACTAGTGATTGTTAATTCCTGTTATAATTGTGTGTGTGTGTGTTTCCTCTATTCGGGATTTGCTTCTGTGGAATTATAATTGTGTGTGTGTGTGTGTTTCCTCTATTCGGGATTTGCTTCTGTGGAATTATCTATTATATGTGGGTTCGTGGGTGTTTCTAGCTTCATTAGGTTGAAGTTTTCCTTCTAGTATTGTCTGTGGGGCTGCAATTGTGAGTGTGTATTGTTTAGATCTGGTTTTGTCATGGAATATCTTGTTTACTCCATCTATGGCAATTTAGAGTATTTCTGGGTATAGTAGTCTGGACTGGCATCTATGGTCTCTTAATGTCTATATAACATCTCACCCACACCTTCTGGCTTTCATTGTTTCTATTGAGAGTTCTGGTGTTATTCTGATGGGTCTGCCTTTATAAGTGACTTGGCCTTCTTACTTTACACCTCTTAATATTCTTTCTTTATTCTGTATGTTTAATGGTGTATTATGTGGCAGGTGGACTTTGGGGGGTGGTCTAGTCTATTTGGTATTTGTAAGCTTCTTGTATCTTCATAAGCATTTTCTTTTTTAGGTTGGGAAAGTTTTCTTCTGTGATTTTGTTGAATATATTTGCTGTCACTTTGAGATGATATTCTTCTTCAATTCCAATTATTCTTATGTGTGTTTTTTTTCATAGTGACCCATATTTCCTGGACGTTTTTACTATTATGACTATTTTGGTTTCAGCATTTTCTTTGACTGATGTTATCTGTTTCCTCTATCAAATCTTTCACACCAGAGATTCTTTCTTGCATTCTGTTGGTTATGCTACATCTATTGTTCCAGTTCATTTCTTAAGATTTTTATTTTCAGAATTCCTGTGGTTAGTGTCCTTCTATACTGTTTCTATTTCAGTTTTTAAGTCTTGAACTGTTTCCATCACCTATTTGTTTGCTTTTTTCTTGGTTTTATTTTTTCCAGTAATGAATTAAAATATAGATACACTATCAGATTTTTTGTTAATTAGTTTTTTTATTTTGCAAAGATACAACTATTTTTCTGGAAATCAGCACTTTTGGTGTGATTTTACCTTCTTTTTATTTTATTATTTTTTATTTTAAAAATGTCATTTTTATCTATATATCCCCTGCTCCCCCTCCCTTCCCTCCTCCCAATCCTTCCCAGTCAGCCCTCATCATTGCTCCTCCTCATCTCCCATCCTGTCCCCCAAAGGGCAAATAGTCCCAAAGTAAAACAGCTAACAAGTAAAAATTACAGTTATAATATTTAGTTTATTTATATTTAGTAAAATTAAAGAAAATATTTTATTATCTACTTTATTTTTTGAGTCTAAAGTTTTATATCTAACGTATCTTTTATAATAACTAAAGAAAACTATATAACTATTTAATCTTTATATTAAAGACTATAGAAGAATACTATCTGAGTAAACAGGAAATGTAAGCAACTTTCAAAATTTAGAAATGACAGAGATGATATCTGTCTGTCTGGACAGTCACTTAAAGTTTTTTTGTAACATTGGGGCATTTATCTTTAGCACATAGGCTCAGTGTCTTCGCATAGTTGTTAGTGAAGTAGGAAATTGGAAGGACTGTTTTGTCTATTTTGGCATAGTTTGTTTGTAATTTTGTGTGTGTGTCTTGAAGAATGTCTAGCAGGATTTTTTTTGTAAAACAGGAAGTTGAAAGACTATCTTGGTTTGTTTTGCCAAAGTTTAGAGATTATTTTTGAATGGGTCTTACCTGTTAGTTTTTATAGTATATTGTTAAGTAGTCAATATAAGAACAGTTTTTTGTTTGGTAGGTAACATAACTATTGTCACAAGGAAAGTAAATTTTATATAGAGTTTTTAATGACCTTTTTTAAGTAGATTTATGTTGGTGGGAGCAGACTTGGCTCACTGTTTAAAAAAGTCTACATTTTTAAAAATATTTATGTTATATTTTGTAGGTCTTTGAAGTGTTTGAAGATTACTTGTAGGGGTAAGGTGTTGTTTCATGGAAAATAACTGTCCTACCCACTGGTTTAATAAAAAGAGCTGATTGGCCAAAGGCAGGCAGGAAGTGTAGGCGGGACTACCAGACTTGGAAAATCTCTGAGAGCACCAGAGAGAAGTGACAGGAAGCAGAGGACAACCATGCAGCTCTAAAGAAAGGTACCGAGCCACATGGCTGAACAAGAGACATGGGTTAGATGAAGGGTAGAGAGCTAGCAAGTGATATGCCTGGGCCTGAGGCTGATCAGCCAAAAACTAATGAAAGCGTCTGTGTGTCTCTGAAGGACTGTGGGTCTAGACCTTGAGGTTAGGCCCGGAAAGTCCAGGCCAGAAACCTCATACTACAAATGGCAGCCCAACGTGTGGCAAATATGCCCACATAAAGTCATAGAAAGCTTAAAAATGGTCTAGAGCCCAAAGCAGCCTCTGAATTGTGTCTCCCACATGAGCCATGGTTCAGAGACGCCCTGGTGAGGCCTGTCAGCTTGAGCTACAATGTTGAGCTTTTGGAGTGCAGCTTAAGGTGTAAAATGGCTCATTCCTGAAGTCTCACGGGAGCCTAGATGTAAGCAAAAGGTTGTAAGTGATGTATTTAAGGTTTCTGTTCAAAAGGGCAAAAAGGGAACAGAATCAAAGATGGCTTTCAAGTGTTGATGTTTTCATGGATCAGCTCTGTTTGCCGGAAACAAACTGAGGCTTGGCTTTTTAAAGAGAAGCTTCCTGATTCAGCATTAGAAGCAAAACACTTGTGAGTTTTTAAAGAGGCCCTGCTACCTAACACTTAAATGGAGTTAATGAATAGCAAATGGCAAAGCTTTACTTGGTAATTATATGGACCCTAAAATTCCCAGACTACCTGGGTTAAAAAGATAAATTCTATAAAATTAAACTAGTAGCTGGGTGGAGCCATCTACCCATCATACCAGCCTTTAATCCTGGCAGATTAAAGGTGTGTTCAGAAACAGAAGAAATAGAATCTGGGTGGAGTCAATCACCCTAGACAAGCAAAGGTGTGGTCAGAGACAGAAAAAGTTAAGAAATAAATATATAGTAAAGATATTTAAAAAAAAAGTCTAAGTGGTAAAGAGTGTTTTGAAAATATATATACATAGGTGTAAAGAAAGAAAAAAGAGATAGAGAAAGCCCTCAAAGAAATAGAATAAATAAATAAATAAATAAATAAATAAATAAATAAATAAATAAATAAATAAATAAATAAATTTTTAAAAAGCCAAGTAAAGATGGAAAATACAAAGAATGTCTGGATACTGTATATTACTGTCTTATCTTTAAGCTTCTTGACTGAAAATGACTTAGTAAAAGCTGCTAAAAGACAGTTGATTATAAATGTTGTTAGAGTAATTCAACCTATATATTTTGTAAATGAGTTTACTTTAAAATTGAAATGCAATGATACGCTACTTTGGAGAAGAGGTTTTCCTTTTATTTTCACAGAAAATGAAAGACTGTGGATTTCTTCCTGGATAAAGAGCATAAAGTTTGATAGAGGAAGACCACCTGAAAGATCTCCAATGGAAATGGATGGACCAGATGATTCAGCATTTCAGAACACCTCTGTGAAGTTTCCCGAGCTCTGTATCCAGAACAATTTCAAGGAGACTAGCTGAGATGATGCAGCCTTACAGACTACTCCACTAAAGACTTGTGCATAATCCCGCATTTTTGGATTCCTATGGGATTGCCAACACCCCCATTCAGCAGGAAGTAGCCTAGAGAACGACGCCCACATTCCCAAAGCATGGATTATGGATGTTTGTGTTTATTTACAGTGTTGCTTATAAACTGTTATAGATAAGGGGGAAAAAGAATTTTAGAATTGGAATTCCTTTTGTTTTAAAGAGAAAAGGGGATATGTAGGGGTAAGGTGTTGTTTCATGGAAAATAACTGTCCCACCCACTGGTTTAATAAAAAGAACTGATTGGCCAAAGGCAGGCAGGAAGTGTAGGTGGGGCTACCAGACTAAAAACTCTGAGAACAGACCACCTGTAGGCGGAGTTTACCCACAAGGACACCAATATCAGATAGATATTTATTAAAATATAAACCAACACTCACAGTACAGGTAATAGATTACAGTAGCACCTGAATAGGAACCGGAGTCTGCAGACGGACGGACGATGGAATCCTCCCTCCAGCAGCCAGGAACCAGGAAGAGAGTGTGTCGTCTTTCCGCAGCCCCTTTTCAATGGGCCTTTCCCCCGCCCCCTTCAGGTGGGGGGGGCGGTGCTCTGTATAAATGTCCCTTGACCTTATCAGCTGACACCTGAATCCCACAACAACCACCAGAGAGAATTCCAGAGAGAGGCCCAGAAGAAGCAGAGGACAGCTATGCTGCCCTAAGAAAAGGTACCGAACCACATGGCTGAACAGAACAAGAGACATGGGTTAGGTGAAGGGTAGAGAGCTAGCAAGTGATATGCCTGGGCCTGAGGCTGATCAGCCAAAAACTAATGAAAGCATCTGTGTGTCTCTGTAGGACTGTGGGACTGTGGGACTGCGGGTCTACGGCTCTGTGGGTCTGTGGTCCTAAACCTTGAGGCTAGGCCCAAAAGTCCGGGCCAGAAACCTTGAACTACAATTACTTATTTAATTTAAATATATTTTGTATGTCTAAAATATCTTAATGAACATAACTATAAGTTTGATTATCATAGATGACTGTTAATTTTATTTTTAATTATAGATTATAATTTTAAAGGAATTGTATAAACATATCTTAAACAAGAGTATAAATATACTTAGTATAACAAAATTGACTTTAAATTTGTATTTATAAGCCAAATTTATATTAGTGTAAAATATTTTGAGATTAACGTTGGTTTTTGGATTAAAGTAAATTTAATAATTTTTAATTATTTTTATATCATATCTCCCTTTTTCTTAGAAAGATACTAACTATGACTATTAACTATTTATAATGAAAACAAACATTTATAAACAACATTTTGTAAATTTTGGTGAAGCTTTTTATTATTACTTTTTGTTGATTGAGGGACGTTGGCTATCTTATGAAGGTTTTGAGTTTGAATTATCTTAGTTATCAGTCTTGAAGCTTATGTGTTAGAGTTGAACAACACAAATTATAGAAAGTCTAAAAACTCATGGAAACTAAACATCTCTCAAATGACCCATCTCTGGGTCAAGGGAAAAAAAGAGAAAGAAATTAAAGACTTCCTAGAATATGATGAAAAGAATCCACCACATATTCAAACTTATGGAACACAACATAAGCAGTGCTAGGAGGAACCTTCATAGCACAAAGTGCCTGAGTAAAGAAGTTGGAGAAACCTTATACAAGCAACTGAACAGCACACTAGAACACTCTAGAACAAAAAGAAGCAAACTCACCCAGAAGGAGTAGATGGCAGGAAATAATCAAACTCAAGGCTGAATTCAATACAATTGAAACAAAGAGAACAATATAAAGAATCACTGAAACAAAGAATTGGTTCTTTGAGAAAATCTACAAGATAGACAAACTCTTATCCAAACTAGTCAAAAGGGAGTCTATCCAAATTAACAAAATCAGAAATGGAAAGAGGGACATAACAATAGACACTCAGGCAATCCAGAGAATCATTAAGTCATACTTTAAAAACCATACTCCACAAAATTGAAAAAACAAAAAGAAATGAACAATTTTCTTGATAGGTATGCCTCACCAAAATTAAGTCAAGAACAGATAAACCAGTTAAGTAGGTCAATAACATCTAAGGAAATAAAAGCAGTCATTAAAAGTCTCCAACTCCCCCACACACCAAAAAAGAAGGAAAGAAAGAAAGAAAGAAAGAAAGAAAGAAAGAAAGAAAGAAAGAAAGAAAGAAAGAAAGAAAGAAAGAAAGAAAGAAAGAAAGAAAGAAAGAAAGAAAGAAAGAGAGAGAGAAAGAAAGAGAGAAAGAAAGAAAGAAAAGAAAGAAAAGAAAGAAAGCCCAGGACCAAACAGTTTCACTGAAGAATTATACCATATTGATCCACACAATAGGAATAGAAGGAACATTGCTAAACATTTTTATGAGGTTATACCCATCCTGATCGCCAAACCACACAAAGACACAACAAAGAAAGAGAATTACAGATCAAGATCTCTCATGAACATTGATTAAAAAAAAATACTCAAAATACTGGCACAATGAATCCAAGAACATATCAAAAAAGTATCATCCACCGTGATCAAGTAGGCTTCATCTCAAAGATGGTACAACATATAAAATTCTGCCAAAGTCATCCAACATAAAACCAAGTTTTAAAACAAACACATAATCATTTTATTAGATACTAAAAGAGCCTTTGACAAAATCTAACACCCCTCATGATAAAGGTCTTGGAAAAATAAGAGATACAAACATAATAAAGGCAATTAACAGCGACCTGATAGCCCACATCAAACTAAATGGAGAGAAACTCAAAGCCATTCCTCTAAGATTAGAAACACTACAAGATTTCTACTCTCTTTATATTTATTCAATATAGTACTTAAAGTCCTAGCTAGAGCAGTAGGACAAGAGAAGGAGATCAAAGAGATAAAAATTGAAAAGGAAGAAATCAAACGTGTACTATTTGTACATGTTACAATAATATACATAAGTGACCCCAAAAAATTCTATCAGAAAACTCTTACAGATATAACCACCTTCAGCAATGTTACAGGACACAATATTAACCCAAAAGAATCAATAACCCATCTATATGCAAATGATAAAAGAGCTGAAAAAGAAATTAGGAAAACATTACCCTATAAAATAGCCACAAATAATATAAAATACCTTGGGGGTAATTCTAATCAAGCAATGAAAGACCTATATGACAAGAACTTCAAGTCATTGAGGAAAGAAATTGAAGATGATATCAGAAAATGGACAGATCTCCCATGCTCGAGGATAGGATCAACATAGTAAAAAAATGGAAATTTTACCTAAATCTACCAATGGATTCAATGCAATCCTCATAAAAATACTAGTGCAATTGTTCACAGGTTTTACAAGAAAAATATTCAACTTCATATGAAAAAGCAAAAAAAAAACAAAACAATCCTGTACAATAAAGAAACTTTTGGAGGCATCACCATCTCAGACTTCAAACTCTGCTATAGAGCTATTGTAATAAAACAGCTAGGTATTGGAAAAAAAAACAAAAACCAGGACATGTGGATCAACTGAATAGAATTGAAGGCTAAGTACTGTTCCTAAAAGAGAAGGCTTCTGGGTCATTTTCAGCTTGATTCTTCCTAGTCTTGTATCCAAAGAGTGCATGAAGCAAAGAGTATATCTCTAAGCAATAGAAATATACTTTCAAGTTCTGGAAGGCAACAAAGGGCAATGTCAATAGCCTGTGTTGGTTTGGAAGTTTCTTATATAACCCTGACCAAAGATCCCAAAGGTGGCTTCCCATGCCTGGCATAAAAGTTTTGTTAGGTGGTTTATAGCTATGTGGGAAAATCATTATCACTCCAAACAGCAAAGCTTTATTTAAATAGATAGATAGATAGATAGATAGATAGATAGATAGATAGATAGATAGATAGATAGATAGATAGATAGATAGATAGAGTTACATTGCATACGTATTTTTAAATAAACTTAAGATAAGGTTTTACTAAGACTTTATGATCATCTTTTAGAATAGCTTGAACACTAGAGGCTCATTTGGCTTTAGGAAAGAAATTGATGAAAATATTTCTTGCTTATTAAGAGCAATAATTTAAGAAATAGTAAGACTTCAAGAAGCAGTGGATAAATTTGTTTACTCTAGACATATCATTGCAAAATCTTTGTTCAGAATCAAAATTGATACAGTCTACTTCTGCTGTAGGTTGGACATGATCAGGGCCCAAAAGTGTCATACTTTAAAGACTTGATTCCCAGTAGTGTTACTACAGAGAAGTGGAGTCTTTAGAGTGTTGAGCCTAATTAGAGGCCACTGAGTCAATGGAGGTGTTTTTAAGAAGTAGACTGTGAGAGGGATCTTGACCTCTTTTGTGACATGATCATCAGTTTGTTTGTCACATGTTCTTCACTATTAGCATGGAGCCTCCAGTCAGAGGACCAAGCTGTAAATCATTATACAATAAACCAAAATAAACCCTGGTGAGATAAGTGAATTATGTCAGGTATTTCATTACAGTAAAGGAGATCTGACTATCAAACTTACTGAATGTATTCTCTAAGAACGATTACAAAGTACTTTGAAAGACAGAAAAAATGAACAGAAGAAGAGAAGGAAGGAAAGAAGAAAAGAATAACACATTTTTCTTTCATTGCTTTGAAAAAGTTAAAATCTAGAGTTTAAGATTTTGATGTCAAAAGCCACACCCATAAAGCTTTACCAACACGGCTTTCTAAATGTGAAATGAACAAAGATAAAGCCAATAGACATGTTCAAGTAGAAGGGGTAAAGACCACAAGGTTGCACTCTTAGAAAAACTTACAGATAACTAATGAATGCTATATATGGGAGAAATAGTCTTCCCCAGGGAAGACTGCATCAACTGGCTATCCAATACTACATCATCGGCTCTGAATACATACATGCAAATAACATTATACAGATTGGGCAGATTGTATTTGTATATTTAGGAATATAACACACACACACACACACACACACACACACACACACACATATATATATACATGAAACAATGAAGTAAGAGGACATGATTAATGAAAGAACAAGGAAGGCTTAGAAGGAGGAAAAGTGATGTGGGAAGGTCTTTCTGTATGCTGTGAATATCAATCTTTAAATAAATGAGCTGTTTTGGCCCATGACAGGCACCATAGAAAAAGTAGGCAGGTGGGGCGGTGTAGCCGGAGTTTTACTTTCAAGGCGCCAGTCCAAAATTAATATTTATTAGAATATAAATTAACACTCACGATATTAGTAACAGCTTATAGTCGCACCTGAACAAGGACTGGCGTATCCAAGCAATGGATGAGAGATGGATGCGCAATGGAAGGACGATGGATTCCGATACTGTCCCTCTAGCAGCCAGCAGCCAAGAACCAGAAAGAGAGTGTCCGGCAGCCACTTATCAATGGGGTTGGCCACACCCCCTCCAGGTTGGCCACATCCCCTCCAGGGTCCCGGAAGCGTCTTCTGACCTTAAAGGCTGACACCTTAATCCTGCCACAGGGCAGGGATCTGAATACGTAGGAAAGGAAGGGCGAAGTCAGATCAGATCAAGCCAGCCTCCCAAGAAGAAGCATGTAAGGATCACAGGTGAGCCACGGGCCACATGGCAGACAGTTTAATGAGAATGGATTGAGTTAAGATGCAAGAGCAAGCTACAATGTGCCTAAGCCATAGGCCAAACAGCATGAACTTAATATAAGCATTTAAGTAATTTTTGGAGGAAAAGCAGTGGCGGGCGGCTAAGTGGTCTGAGATGGCAGGTCTGCGGTTCTGGAACTCTGGCCAGACTGGGACCAGAAACTAAATAGTAACAGAAAGGGGCAAATAATGCAACTATAATCTCAAAAAATGAAATTAATAATTTTTAAATAAAGATTACTTTCATGTTTTGTATTGCATTCCCAATCCCCTTCTTTCTACTACTTAGCAGTAGCAAATGTCACTTCTTCACCATCCTACATTGCCAGTCTATTGTCAAACTCCTTGTGTAAAATGGTGGTAGGCAGGTACTATTGTCATTTTGGTCTTCGTAGACTTTGTATTCCTCACTATAGACTGCAGTGAGTTGCTGAAATGGGACTACTAGAATGGTGGGGTGCTCTTTAGTGTTACAGCTTCACTGATGCTATGGTATTTGGAAACTTTCCTTACAAAGTAACTAGTGTACTTGGAACCTTATTAGCTCTACAAATGTTAAACTTCCTTTGCAAGCCTAGCTGGAATGATTCTTTAGGCCTTGGCAATTGGCCAGTATTTGTGTTACAGCTTCCAAGCCCAGGACTTTCCTCTGTCCTTTAAGGCCACTTGCTGCTGTTTCTGCTTTGTTATAAATATTACAGTTACTGCCACCACTCTCACTACCACCTCTCCATGCTGTTACCCTGTGTATCTCCTTGTAACTCCACCTCAAAACTTGTCTAAGCCATCTGACCATTCTGGAGGCTTTGCCTCTACTGTTATCAAGACCTCCAAGGTCTTGCAGTTTCTCCACATCTGTAATTCATCTCTACTCTTGGACGCCATCTCCTCTGTAGCCTTTACTGCCTGTCAGTATTATTGCTCTTGTATCTTGGTCACCTCTGTTTCTTTCTTCCTATCAGCAACACTACCAAATGCTAAAACTAGACATAAAGATAAATCTCAAAATAAGTGTAGGATGGGGTGAATGGAGAAAAGGGCAGAGGGGATAGTTTTGCTTTTGTTGAATATTACTCTTGTTTGGTTGTTAGAGTGATACTGGATTCATAGAAGCAGTGGGGATGCTGCTTCTGTTTCTACTTTTTAAAGTAATTTAAAAAGTATTAGTTGCTGCTCTTTTATGAAAGTTTATTAGAATTCTCCTGTGAATCCATTTGGGTCTGGGCTTTTTCTTAGTTAGAAGACTTTTTATTACTACTTTAGTCTCCATGGGTCTGTTTGGGTCATGGGTCGCTTTGTTTGGCTTAACTTTAGTAGTTTGGATGAATCAAGAAATTCATCTTGTTTTTTGTTTTAATCCCTTATTATGTTGTTACTTTTCTATTGTTTTGACAAAACACCATGACCAAGAAAACTTACAGAGGAAAGAGTTTATTTGGGTTATGGCTCCAGAGGTTTAAAGTTCATAATGGCAAAATGGAGGTAGCACTATGTTGAAGCCATGGCAGAGAGAGAGAGAGAGAGAGAGAGAGAGAGAGAGAGAGAGAGAGAGAGAGAGAGAGAGAGAGAGAACATTTGGAATGCCCTGAGTCTTTTGAGACTTCAAGCTCAAATCCAGTTCAGACTTTGTCCAACAAGGCCATACCTCCTAATCCTTCACAATTTCACCCACTGGCAACCAGGTATTCAAACATATAACCTATAGAAACTATATTCATTCAAGACATCATAGTTACATTATTCATAATTTCTTTGCTGTCCATTGGAATGCTTCCCTTTTCATGTCTTACTCTATTCATTTGTGTCATTTCTTTTTATAATTAGTTAGGACAAGGGTCTATCCATCTTGTTTATCTTCTCAAATAACCATCTTTTGGATATATTTTCTCTTTGTGTTGTTTTACTTGTTCCTATCTCAAAAATTTTTGCTTTTACTTTTTTTTTCTTGTTTTGATAAATTCTTGAATTGAGTCATTAAGTTATTTGTGGTCTTTCTAAATTTGTACTGTAGGCACTTAGGGCTATAAACTCCCCTCTTAGGACTACTTTTAATGGGCTATGGAGGTTTTGTTGCTCTGTATTTTCATTTTTACTTAGTTTCAAGTATATACTGATTGATAACTTCTTCTACTCATTCATTCTGTAGAGAGTTCTTTAATATACATGAATATATGCACTTAAAGGAGATTTTTTTCTGTTGTTTCACTTTATTTCATAATGGTTAGATAGGATGTGTAAATTATTTTAACTTCTTTGTATTTATTAATATTTGTTTTGTGTCCCATTTGGCGTCTTTTAGAAAAGCTTATATGTGCTGCTGTAGAATATATATATACATATATATATACATATATACATATATATGCATATATATACATATATATACACATATATGTATATATATCTTTTGATCTCTCCTAGGTCCATATTTGATTTTAAGGTTATTTGATTTTAAAATATATCTGTGTGTTTAATGTTCAGATAATCTGTTATAGAATGTGGTATTTAAGCTATTATTGTTCATTGCCGATAAACTGTGTATTTGCTTTTACTTTTATGCTTTTAACGGAATGGGATGAGCCAGAGTTAGTATTGCCTAGTATTATAATATTTTGACTAATTGATTCATTGGTAGGATGAATTCCCTTTTTGCCTCTTCTGATTCATGTTGAGGCCTGTTTTGTCAGATACTAGATTGGCAGTGCCTCTTGCCTTCTGATCATACTTGGAATACTTTTCTATCCTTCTATTATTAGGTGGGGCCTGTGTTTCTGGTTGACAACAGAAAATGAATTTTGTTTCTTTTTTCACTATTACGCCATAATCTTTACTTTATGAATAGGGTTGCCAGCCCCTTTTGAATAGCGTTGGCCACTCCCCCTTCAGGAGCCCAGGACCCTGGATAAGCATCTTCAGACCTTATCAGCTAACACCTGAATTCCACCACAACTTTACTGCTCATCCCCAAGATTATACAAGAATATCAACATTGCAATGTAATCATTCCAAATTTTAACTCCCTCAGTCTAAAAATACAAACACTTAGAAATATGGTCTCTCAAATTTTTAGTCTCTGAAAACTCCGTAGTCTGTAAAATTCCAAACTCTTTTTTTAAAGTTTAAATTTTCTCAACTATGGGCTCTTATGAAACCAATAAATTAAATATGACCTTACTTCTGAAAGGAAGAACCAGGGCACAGTCATAATCAAATCAAAGCAAAACCAAAATCCAAATGTGTAAATAACTTAATGTTAAATGTCTGGGGTCCACTCACTAGGTTTGTCCTAGTTCAGAAGGTTTGGATCACTTCTCTGGTTCACCCTCTACAACACACACAGCTGTCTTCTAGACTCCAGTTGACTGTACTTCACCCCTGGTATTATTCTTTGTGGTCATCCCACAGTACTAGCATCTCCAAGATGCTGGGATTTTCTGCTGCAACTTACCTATACTTTTACCAATAGCCTTTCTTTGGCTATTTCATGGTGCCAAGATTCAACTTTTTTCTGTGACTTCTTTAATTCTGGGGCTTCAATTGCTACTGATTCTTTTCCTTCTCCATAGCCTATCCTGGCCTCTCAAAGTAACAAGCCTCAGCTGCTTTTTGTGACACATTCATGCCTTCAAATCCAGTATTGCCTGCCTCTTACACTACCAAGTTGGACTAGCAAAGAAAGGTAGAACCTCAACCACCTCTGGAATACAACTTCTCTGTTCATACTCTCAGGAGACACTTCCCAAAAGATATTACCACAATGATGCTAGTATATTCTTTTTTTCATAATGTTTTTTACTGATTATTTGGGAATTTCACATCATGAACCCCAAGCACACTCATCTCGCAGTCCTCCCAGGTTTGACCCCCATCATTGTGACCTCTTCCCACAGTAAAAAAAAAAAAGGAGAACAGGAAAAAAGTCCAATTTTTGTTACCCATGTACTCACTGTAGCATGGTCAAATGCTCAGTGACAAGTTCTGTAAAGAAAATTGAGTGATTCTCCACCTCCACCCCCACCAGAACCCATCAATTGTGGGAAACTGCACTTCAGCATCCTTATCACAAATTCTTTTTGATGGATTTCTGTCTAAGATGTTACTTTGTGTGTGGGGGGGGGGGGGCTAGGGGTAGTCACAGAGCCTTCTATGCCCCTCTTTCTCAACTGTTAGTCTGCAGTCATCAATTCCTTGTCAAAATTAGCCTCCTTATCCTTTACAGTTAATAGGAACATAGATCATTGTCGCATGAATAAATGAGACTCAGGGATAGATCTCTGAAGAAGTTGGAGATATTAAAGAGAGTAAACACCACAGTCAGATCTTGCCAAGCTGTCTTCCAGCTTCCTCAGCCTTGCTTCCCTTGGCTTGGATTTTCCTCCTGTGTTTCTATCTTGTCTTAAATACCCTTTTGGTAAATAAAAGCGTGGCCCCACCACTGCCTGCTTGGGAGCCTGGAATTCCTTCTATAATCTAAAGTGACCTCAACTCAGTTGGGATTGAGGGCATAAATCACCACTCCCAGGATACTCCCTGTGCTGGGATTAAAGGTTTGAATCATCACTCTCTGATTCTCCTAGACTGATTGTGGTTAGAGCTCTGGAACTTCTAGAGCTTTTATTCACTCCCCACATAGACTGTGGGTAGATTCCCTCTGTTATCTCCAAAACTTCTGAAGCTTTCATTGAATCCCCACAGATCATGGACTTACATATGGTGGCTATTGATAGCATGGACCACTGACATCCACGTGGTCTCTAGTGTCAGCATCTGCCGTGGATATCAACATGACTTCAGGAGACCATACAACCATGGGCATCTGTATAGCCTTCAGTAGTAACATAGGCCATGGCCATGAACACAGACCCAGCTACAGTAAGACTACAGACCTAGACATGGTTCTCTGTGGCAGCACAGACACAGACATCACTACAGCCTCAGGTGTCAGTACAGGGCATGTTGGTATATCAACATGGCCCCTGGCAGCAGCATAACCTCAGGTGATGGCCAAGACTAAGGAAATATGTCAGGGACATCAACATGGATCTAGGCTTCTATAGGACCATGAATATCCACATGAAACTGAGGATTTAACACAGCTTGGGGCAATAGAGCACAGATACCAAAGTGGCCTCCAGGACCACAGAGATCTTTCAAGGACATTCAACTCAGAAAATGAACTGCTCTTCATCTTGAGCATTTACTCATTGCTCAGAACTTGTAAATACTGTGGCTATTTAGTCAGAGTGCAAGATCCAGGTTGCTGCACACCACTCTATTGGTCCTACTCAGCAATGACGTATTCCCTCATCTATTCAAGCTTCTCTTGAAAGGATCAATATAGGCTCTATACACTCTAAGACTAAGTTCTCTGAACAAAGGATATTTATTTGCCCTAGAGAGACAAAGGGCAGGGGATAAGAGAGAAAGATAAGAGATAGAGGATGAGGAAGAGAGAGATGGGAACAAAGGAGAGAGGTAAGGATATTTGGAGTGTTAAGATGAGGTGTTTAATTTTAATTGGGAATGTTAATTAGGTGAACAAAAAGGAGAATTTGATTGGGGAACTTCAATACTTTGACAGCTAGACTTTGGTAGTCAGCTTTAAGAGGAGGAAGTGACCAAATAAGGGAATAGAATTTGGTGGTTAGCTTTAGAACATAATCTAATGGCTTTTTAGCAAGGCAGAGAGAATGTGTAAGAAGGGCAAGGCCTGCTAGAGCTGTGTTTGCCATGCATGAGTAGCTGAAGTCCCTGCATCTCTCACATCTATTACTACCACCACTGAGTCTCTAGTTCTGTCTCTTTCCACCTTCTCTTCTTTCACTCCTACCTCTCCATTGAACATTTATTTGTCATGGTGGTATTGGAAATTACAGTGTGTCATACATACATATATATGCTTTATATGCAAATATTCATTGCATTGAGTCATTGGTCTGTTCAAAGTTTCTGATTTACAAAGCACCATAAATACTGGACCATTGCTGAGATTCGTTTTGAGTATACAGATGTTTCCCAGAGTCATGGTAATGCTGTAGCTCAGCAAGGGCATCCAGGGTCAGGTTCTATGAGAGTTCCTTATTGCTGTACACCTCCCTGACCTTGATGCCTGCCCCCACCCACAAGTCTTGACCTTCACCAGAAGTGTTGAGCTTATAGGCTGTGGACTTAACCACAGAACCTACATTCTCCATCCACCAGCAGGGCAAGCAGGCTGCTGATATGGGATGTCTTTCTGCTTGCTGTGAATATCATTTGTTAATAAAGGGACAGTTTGGGCCTATGGCAGGGCATCTTAGAAGGAGGTGGGAAATCCAAACATATATAAAGGGGAAGGAGGGCAAAGTCAGGCAGAGACTGGATCCAGCCTCCCAAGAAGCAAGATGTGAAGAAATAGGTAAACCATAGGCCACATGGTAGGACAGGTTAATGAAAATGGGTTGAGATAAGATACAAGAGCTGGCTAGCATTATGCCTGAGCCAAAGGCCAAGCAGCATGTAATTAATATAAGCTTCTGTGTGTTTCTGTGGGACTGCAGGTCTGCAAATTTGGATCACAGGCCAGACAGGCCAGAAACCTTATTATTACAGGCTATAGACACAGTTGATTCATGTTGGTGGTCTACTGCCCGAGGAGCTCCAGACACTATAATCCTGTCCTCGGTGTCAGAAGACACAACCACTATGCCTGTAGGCTGAGGGTAGCACTGCTGGTCTGCATCCTCCGTCTACCAGCAGGGCAAGTAAGAGAGGCTGCATCTATAACAACTACATTCTGGGGGCTGGTTGCTGGGCCTAGTGTCAGCCCTATTCATCAATGATTTTTTTCTGTGGGAGCTCCGAAGAGCTGCACGTCTCCCTGTGGTCAGTGCCAGAAACCCCAGGACTCATTAAAAAATGGCTTTTGTACAATTCTTTTCCTCCATCTTTCCATCCAATTACCTGAATCTGCATCTTAAAAGTTTTCATAAGTCTTGCCTTTTATATTTTTTTTTGTTCCTGAGCTATTGCAGGCCCTACAGACTTATTTTCTGCTGCAATGTCATCCCTCAGAGCCTCCATGTGTCTCTCAGACTCCTTGGAGCTTTGTGGCTGATGCCTAGCAATCTCAGTCATCTTTGTCTTATCCTGGATATTGTTTCTTCATCCATTCAGGTAACCTATCTTTTATTGGAGAGTTGAGATTATTCTTGTATATATATATTATAGACATTTCATTGTAATTTGTGTTGTTCTGTGCACTTATTCGTGCTTTGTATTTCTTAATTATGGCTTTCTTTTCTTTCTATAGCCTCTTGACTGTATTTATTTTTCTCTTAAGTTCAAAGTATTATTTCCAGTATTATGCCTAGGTTTCTCTTTATTGTTGGATATGAATTTTTGGGAGCTGTTTCTGATATGGAAAGTTTTTCTTTCTCAACTAGGGCAGATTGTTTTGCTGGGTAAAGCAGTGTAGGTTGGCAATCACTGTCTTTTAGAACTTGAGGTGTACTGTTCCAAGTTCTGGCTTTCAGATTTCCATTGAGAAATTAGTTGTTATTCTGATGGAATTTCCATTATATATGACTTGTATTTCTTCTCTTGCAGATTTCAATAAACTTTCTATGTTCTGTATATTTGTTATTTTAGCTATGATGTGCCACAAGGCATTTTTTCACTGGTATTGTCTGGCTGGTTCTCTGTGTGCTTTGTGCATCTTCATGGACATGTCATTTGTTAGTCTGGAGAAGTTTTATTCTATGATCTGTCAATCATCTTGTCTGTGCCATAGGCCTGGGATTTTTTTTTCCCCTCATCTGTGCCTATATTTCAAATGTGTCTCACATTTCTTGCATGGTCCTTTCCTGTGCTTTGAATTTTTTATTCTTTCTTCCTGTTTTGTCTAGACCTTCTTCTTCATCTTTGAGTCCTAATAGTCTATCATCTTCTTGATTCATTCATGCTACTTGCAAGACTTTTCCCAGGTCTTCTAATTGGGATATTGAACTTTTCAATTCCATCCTCATTTTATTTTGTGTTGTCCTCAATGTTTCTACTTATTACATGCAGTCTTCAAATCCTAAATTATTGTGTTTATTTTTATTCTCTTGGAATTCAACGAACTAATTGTGTCTTTTTTAAATTCCTTGAATTGATAAAATTTATGATTATTCTTCTAAATTCTGTCTTGGATTCATCAAAGTAGTTCTCATTTGAGAAGTCTGTGAGTTTGAAAGTAGACAGGCTGCTTTAGACATTTATGTTGTTTTAGTTTTGGGGATTTGATATGGGAATGTGACATTCTTTCTTTTGTTATGTGTCTGGTGTGAGAATTTGTCTTACTTTAGGCTGAACCAGTAAGCTATGTGACCAGAATTAGAGATGCTAAAGCTAATGGCTCTGAAACTATGGGTCTGTATTTACGCCTGTAGGTGGGCAGGGTGGCAGCTGGAGAGTAAAGGATGGGAGATAAAATGAATGTTTCCCCAGTCAAAGGTGGGGCTATAGATCTGAAGCTAGACCTGTGGGTGTCAAGGTAGAAACAGGTTGAATAAAATATGAGAAAGGAAAGAAGCAACTGGATCTAGCAAAGCTGGTTTGGGGGCTGGAGTACAGAGGCCTGTGGGTGTAGAGATGACTGTGAGTGAGGTCTGTGAGAAAGGAGATTGGCAAAGGACAAGGAGCAATTTACCCATTAAGGGTATCTCACAAAAAAAAAAAAATGTGATTCACAGGCCTAAGTGTCTGGAGCTGGGCTTGTGAAAATGCAGATAACAGAAGATGGGGTAAGGGTAGCAAATCAAAGGAACAACTTACCCTACACATCATACAATACCTATGAATTTAATATGACCTTCCATTTATTATGTCTTTTAAATTGTCTATTGTTCATACAAAGGAATTCTACTCTGTGTGTGTGTGTAGTTTCTAACCAACTATTATTTTTAATTTCTCTTCACTAATTATAATACTTTCACATTTTCTGGTTTTTAAACCTTAACATGCGCAAACTTTAACCAGTTTTACCTTTTTCAGCAAACATTGCTATCTTTCTTCTATTTATACTGTACTACACTGCCTAACACACTAGTACACACTTCAATTGGAACAGCAAGTAACCATTCTCATTTTTTTTCTTGTATTGCCATTCTTATTTAGAGATAGCATCAAGTGGGATATTTATTGATTCAAATAAGAAAGTTTTCGTTTATGGTAGAAGCAATGGTTCATTTAATCGACAGTCATTTCTCTACAATATTACCTAAGATGTACATGCATTTGATTAAAGAATATAGCTGTTCTACAGTTATACTAAGTCATGTGTTAACACTTTTACCACTAAAACATGAAAAATTTCTGCAGGATATATTGGAGTTTTTTTTTGCTGATATTGATACCCTTCTAGCAAATACTAGTGTCCTTTTTGTCAAGAGAGCATACAGTATGCATTCAGTCAAGATCCATGTATTGGCATCTGTTTGGCAATTTGAAATCTATGATGGTTCAATAAATTGAACCATGGGAATGAGCATATTCTATTTTCAGGGGAGCTATTTCTCCCTTGGAGATGTGCTAACTCTTTACCTATACATGATTAGCACAACAGCTTTCCACTTGTCCATCTTCCTTCCAAGAACATAGATACGATGACAGAAGCCATGATGGGTGTCAAAACCTGAGAGCTATGTTCTGATATTCTTCTTTAATATGAGTAAGATTCAGAGTGTACATGAGAATCCACTTGAGGAAGACACAGCCCAGGTCTCATGCTCAGTTCCCAGATACTCTGTTTCAGTAGTGGGTTATTTATTCCCTCTGTGCCTCAATGTCTCCTCTTTAAAACGGGACAAATGTTTTTTATATTCATATATTTACAAAACAAGGAGTAACTATTCAACAACTATAAAATTTTCAATCTAATAATAAATTTAAATTTCTGTCACTTATAGCTGAGCTATCCACAGTTGCTATTCCTGGTTTGGTAAAAGGTTTATTTTATCGTCATTGAAATTATCACACTTTCTTACACCTATGGATAACATTTTCTTAATGTGAGTAAATTATATTAACAAATTTAGTACCATGGTATCTATTTATCCCTGGACTGTGTTATTGTTTTAAGATTCAGAATTGACCTTGATTTTATATTTTCCACTAAATAAGATCTCTCCCTGGTTGTAGGGAGCAAGAGCTTAGATACACACTATACTTACCTCATTCTATTTCTTTGTTTAGCTTCCTATATAACACATTATCCATCACTTACTCCTACTGCCCTCTTTGAGAAATATATTCATCCTCATATTATCATCTTAATTCTTAATATTGTTCATAAGTTAAGTTTCATAATCACTTGAGCAAATTCTCACAGTCCCTACTTCTACCCAGTGTTCCTTTCCTTTTGTGTAGATTTGTCAATGACAGCAGAATAATGAAGAACTATTTAATCTTTATTTGAAGATGATAGCAGTCTGAAGCTTTCAGCTGCACTGTATTAATGGCCTTGAAGCATTGTGGTGGGATTCATCTATCGAGCAGTAATACTGAAGGAGAGAATGACAGTGACATATATATGGAATGAGTCATGAACAATGGATAACAGTTGGTTGGCTAATAAGGACCTTGGACAACAATGTAATTAGACCTAGGAAAAATGGATAAGTGAGAATACTTCCTCAAATGAGATAAATATACAGGTTTGCTGTCCCACATAAAGCTTTAGCAAAGAGCAACTTCTGAAAAGTACTATTTTAACAGCCATGTACAACATAATTATTTGGGTCAAGAAGAAAACATTCATGGAAGCAGAGATAGAACTTATGTTCTATAAGCAACATGAACTTCCATTCACCAAGGCCAATCTGGCCAAGAGCAGACATCAACACTAAACTCCAGACATGGCATCATTTCTGAAGGAACCCAGCCAGACACCTGGTGGCAGGTTGATTGCTTTGAACCATTTTCATCACTGAAGGAACAGCTTTTTGTTCTCATTGGAAAGAAAAAAATGTAAACTCTTGCTAATATAATTTTGCCCTTTTACATTTCCTTCTTTTGATACTCCTGATTTAAAAAAAAAAAACACCATCATAGTATTATACACAGCATTACATGTGACAAAGAAACTCATATTATATCAAATATTGGGCTTATGCCCATGGAACTCACTGAACCATCCTGTTCCCCTCATGCAGAAACAGCTGGTCTTGTAAAATTGTGAAATGGTATTTGGAAGGCTCTATTATGATTCCAGCTGGTGAGAGCATCTTTTGAGCTGGAATAACATCTTTCTGTGAGTATGATAGGCTCCAAGTCCATGTAAATACACAGAGATGTTTTTCCTCAACTCAAGATCCAAGACTTTGAGAAACATGGAAATGCTATTTTTTAAATTTCTCCTGAGTTTTGTTTCTTTTCTTTGTAACTTTTGTTTCTGTTAATTGTTAGGTCTTTCTTCCTAAAAGAGACATTTTGCCATAAGAAAATATATTTTTCAATGGAACTGGAAACTATCATATGCCATTTCAATCAACAGTGAAAGCACAGGAACAAGCACCTCTAGAGAGCTGCTCCCACTTCCAACCTTTTGTTATATAAGCTAATGGAGAGTTGCAAAAATCTTATGTAAGTGGAATTGTTAATGATGCAGACTCTTCAGATTTGAAAATTTGGGTCACTCGCTATAGTAAGCAACCACTGTTAACTAAGGCACCAGCAGGAAGCAAAGAAAAAATAAAGGAAGTTATAGATGTAATCTATTACCCCATGACCAATCTGTAACAGATACTTGTAGGGGTATTGTATTGTTTCATGGTAAATAATTGTCCCACCCACTGGTTTAATAAAAAGAGCTGATTGGCCAAAGGCAGGCAGGAAGTGTAGGCGGGGCTACCAGACTAAGAAAATCTCTGAGAGCAGAATGCCAGACAGAGCACCAGAGAGAAGCTGCAGGATGCAGAGGACAACCATGCAGCTTTAAAGAAAGGTACCAAGCCACATGGCTGAACAAGAGACATGGGATAGTTTAAGGGTAGAGAGTTAGCAAGCTATACGCCTGGGCCTAAGGCTGATCAGCCTAAAACTATTGGAAGCATCTGTGTGTCTCTGTGGGACTGCGGGACTGCGGGACTGCAGGTCTGTGGGCCTAGACCTTGAGGTTAGGCCAGAAAGTCCGGGCCAGAAACCTCCTATTACTAGTATTTATTACTTTCTTACTTCAAAGAAACTGTGTTTGTGTGTGTGTGTGTGTGTGTGTGTGTGTATTTGTGTATATATGTTTCTGTGTATTGTACAAATGCCTGCTTGTGCACTGGATGCTCTTTGATTTACAATGAAAACGTTTCACAATAAACTTTTTTTAAAATATCATAAATTTAATATATATCTGACACCAAAAACACTAAACCTAATAGATTAGCAAAACTGTACACTGTAGAGTACTGATTTTTTTGGCATAGAGCATTTGAGGCAGACTTGGAAGCAAGCCACCACTAGCTGTCATTAGCCTGGAAAAAGATTAAAATTTAAAACACCACACTTGCCACTGGATGCCTACTATTCTGTCATGAAACTGGAATGCCATGAGAACCATTTTAATCAGGCATCATCTTTATGTATCAATTACTTCTTCCACAATACCTACTCTAATAAAAATTAAAAGTAACAATATTGGCTAACTGTATCTCAGGATTAATTTTATAGGATATTTAAGTGAATTTGGCTAGATGGAAGATAAATGAGCACCTCCCAAAGGTGAATGAGGTATATCCTCTTTGAGAGAGAAAGAGAATAGAATTCTCAGATTTGCCAGTTTCTTCTGACAAGATGTTTTGTTATCAAGAGGGCAGGTACCTAAGCTTTGGGTAGAAGATGTTTCATGTGTGGTCTTAACTTGAAAGGGAATGTGGCAAATATGACTGATTATGAAAGTTGTGTTGACAAGGACTACACTAGACTGAACTGTGCGTAGTTTGCCTAAAGTAAGAAACTACATTTCCCAGAATCCCCTTTCCATATTGTTCAGAATGAGATCTGAACCAACACTCCATAGAATTATAGGGGATGTTTGTCAAGGACAAAGGCTGATGCAACATTCTATAGAATTATGAGTAAGTTTTTTTACTAATAGACAAAACAGGAGTCATCAAGTTTGGGCATCCACATGTGTTTCTAGATTGCTTTCATTTTCCCTGACTCCACATTGCTTTTCCTCTGCTGGCTTCACTGACTCTCATCTACTTGAGCTGCAGAGAGTTTATAGCTGCTCAGTCTCTGGCTCCACATAGACCTTTCTATCTATCAACCCTCCCTTGAAAGCCCTGTCAAAGTGAAACATGCTAGACTGCACAAATTTTCTGAAAATTACCAGTTGTCCATCCAAAAATGCTTTATGTAATGTCTGTACACTTTCATTATTGTGGTCTTATGTTGCCGTGTTTCTGAATAGCTGATAAATAATTACATCCCAATACTGAGGCAGTAATAAAAACCCCATTATCTAGGCCTCTGGAATTTCCTAAGTCATAATCTCAATGGAAACATTGTGCCACCAGCTGAAAAAGCTATTCCTTTTGTTTTTCTGAATTCTCTACATAAAATTGTTAACATCTCTGTCTTCTACAACACATGGAATAAAGATAGTTCAGCTTGGACCTACAGTGTTCAGCCATCAGATTCTTAACTTCTGACTAGTGGGTTAGGTGCCAAGGCCTCAAGTAGCTTATAGGCATAAATGTCATGATTATAAAGAACTCATTGATACACCAACATTGTCAAATGGTGCCAACCTTAGTTGTTGGTTGATCGTTCTTAGTACATGTGGAAGAACAGAATGAGAACCTTGAAGCTAGCTCTGACCTCGTAATTAGTTCTCTCCTTTGCACCTAGCTTAAGGCATGACACAAAGTACACGCTTAATAAATGAGAGGACTCAACCCCTAATCTTACACCTTTATTTAGTTAACTGTATGAAGACTACTGTTTGCCACATCTTGTTTCAAATACCACACAAAGCTGTAAAGGAAAATAACAGACTTGAATTCTTCCTCACACCCTACATTCTGAAGTAAAAACAAAACAAAACTCTCCTGGTGACTCATTCTATTGTCCTTGCTACTGTGTAGTGCCAGAGCTGAGCTTCAGTTTCCTCATTGTCTAGCTAGACATTGGAAGAATATATTTCATAAGGTTATTTAGGTCTGACAAAGTGTATAGACTCTATGAATTGTGTAGACTATATAAAGCATCATGGAGATTAACTTAATACTTATATTTTTAAATTAATATGTTCACATTATTGTATTAACTTTACAAAGAACCTAGCAATGCTAGAATTACTGTACTTCAAACCCATCTCTCTGTCATTTACTGTAACTCTCTTTACAACATCATACTCCACATTTGACACTCTCCATAGAATCCATTATATCTCAAAAAGATAATGTAATCATTTCATATGATAAAAACAATTCAAGGATAACCAAGAATTCTGATCATAATAATATTTAGAAGACACATAACCTTATGAAACTCTACTCAAAACTGTCTGTGAATAGGCCACTTTGTAGAATTATTTGATTGAAAGATTCATTTCCAAATTCATTCTTATCTCAATGTGTGATAACTGCATAAAAATTAGTTGCCAAGTATCATACAGTGATTTAAGCTCTGAGTCCGAAAGTTTTCTTGATTTTGTTTTGTATTTTTTTAAAAAATGGATGGTGAATTTCTCTAAATTTTACATGACTTTTGATCACACCCTCTACCATTAAAATTAATGCAAATCATTAAACAAATTTTCATTCTGAATTAGCATCAAATGGTCCCCAGTAATGCATTATAATATTTTTAGGTAAAATACTCTGTGAAAACTTATTAGTTTCATGGGAAAGACACACAAAAATGTATAAGTAAATAAGTTTATAGAGATTTTGCTGCTCAGATTAAGATCACTAATTCCTACCACATCTGGGTTTTCACTATTCCTCACAATAACAGTACAGTCATTGTCCTGTACAGCTATTTTGTGAGCAATTTTTCCTGGAACTTTTCAGTCACTGAAATGAACAGTTTGATGGATGGCTTTCAAGCACTCCAAGTGGGGAAAGAAATGTATGTCTAAAGACTCCACAATACCTCTAAATTTTAAAGGAAGTTACTGTCCTTTGAAGATTCTGTCTCTCTTTGGCGTATTAAATACACTTTATAAAAAAATGAATAGATATTGTCTGAGCAGATATTTTTCTTAATAAATAATACTAGTTTTCTTAATAAAACGATTTTTTTATCATTGAGAATGAGTAACATCTCAAACAAATAAAAAGTACTATTTTTCTCAGATATAAGCATAAGCTACTCAAAATTAAAATCATCTTCAATAGAAATATATTTCACAATATTAAAATTGAATGTAGCATGATCCAAACTAGTTATTTCATAAACTTGCCTATAACAGAAAACCAGATATTTCTAATTTCTTCAGAACTGATTTGCAGTTTGCGATAGTGGCCAGTAGAGGGCAGGGGCTTGTTTCTTATGACCCAATAGTCTTTTTGTATTTATAGTGTTAACTTTATAGACTTCTTCACAAACACTTTCCTTTTTACAAATAGTAGCTAGAGAGAGAAAAGTTAGATATTCCAAAAATAACATATTCAAATTTATTAGGTTTACTTACTACTGATCATTATCTGCAAATAAAACAGTTTTAAATACTTGGAATAACTTCTGATCACCTGTCGTGCTGGGAGGTGGGATACATGAAGGGGGAGTTGCTTTAAAATAATAACCACATAGAATTAAACTCAATTTTTTAATTCACCCTCTTGGTTCATTTTCTACCATATGAACTGCTCTGTACAAATTTTTATAACTATAAGCCAATTCTACAATAAAATAAAAGCAAGTATGGCTTAACAATAGAAATTATAAGTTATAAAGAAAATGTATTAGTATAAAATAAAATTATTTTCTCAAATATGTTTATTCAAGGCACATATAATGTTCAAATGTTTCTTTGATTTAATAAATGCTTTAAAATGGTTGTCAAGTCTAAAGTCTATACATTGCTTTAAAAATGGCATTCAAGGCTGCTAAGCCACTCATATACTCATTGAATAACAATAGGTAGATGTGTGTGTGTGTGTGTGTGTGTGTGTGTGTGTGTGTGTGTGTGTGTTATGGTACCAGAAACACCACAAAATAGTAGAGTTTATATGTTACAGATGTTCCTGATTGGGTCTGAAATACAGTCTACCACCAGTTACTAAATGCTTGCTGGGAAGGTGAGACGGCTCTCTAATCATCCCTGGAAAGGCATAATCCAAAACTGGCCGAAAAGGCAATGCTGGAACCAGTCCAGGTGTTAGGTACGGCGACACAAAACCAGACACCGCTCTTCCTGGAGAAGAATATGCCAGGCGCAGTGGGCTGAAAGCTAGTCTAGGATTGAAACTGTAGAGATTTGAATCTCCTCCATAAGCAGCTGAAGCGGCTTCAAGAGGAGAGAGAGCTGATTTATTACTTAGAGTCCCAAAGCCAATACCAGCAAGACTAAAATCTGAAGCTCTCTGGAAAGCTGCATTTTCCAAGTGTGCAGGTGCTGGGTCCCTACAGTCTGGCTTATGTTCTTTCCCGTTTAAGATTTGTTCAATAGCTTGGACTACATCTCCCTTACAGAACTGTAGAATGCCTTCTAGGAGGCTACGTCTGTAGCCTGGAAAAATCCTGGTAAGAATCCCAAGAGGGTCTCGTGGTCTTGAGGTCACAGTGGAAAGGCTGGCTCTGGTAGCAATGTAGTCTCTGGCCCACTCACTTTCATCCCCTGATTCCGGGTCAGAGGAAGAGAAGGACCTGGGACTGTCTTCTCCTCCCGATCGCTCCGTTTGGCAAGGTGACAGGATTATGTTGGGTGTGTCCGAATGTTCTGAAATAGGTGACGTGAAGTCCTGTTTCTCAATGGAACCATTACCCTTAGGAGAGGGTACCATAGCATGTTGGTGAGAGTTGGAGACGAGCTCTTCATGTCTATTCTGGCATGACTCACAGTTATTCTCTTTTGGTTCTGCAAAAAAGAAAAAGAAAGAAAAGAAAAGAAAAAAAATCAGCCATATAAAACTTTGCCACAACACAGTAATGCCCACTCAAAGACAATGTTGGATGCAATAATTCATTCACTTCATATATTAGCAATTTTGATTCATTCACAAACATCTTCATGAATGTCACATTTTAAAGAGTGCTCAGAACTAACATGGGCTGGAACAGAAGAGAAATGTAAAAGAGCATGTAAATGCTGTTACATGCATTTCAGGATATAAGGTTATACAGTAAGCACCTAAATCCCTCAACAGTTAGGAATCAAAAGAGGAGTTTGTTCTTACTCAGTCATGCCAATGTGACACCATCTTGGATTTAGAGACAGTTAAAAATGTTCAAGTTCTGCTTTTGTCTAAGTTTTGTTCTTTTTTCCCCGTGAAGACTCTATATAAAAATAACTAAGCTAAACAGGTAGTTGTGGCTAGAACTCATTAAAAAGAAAAAGCTAAGCTTAAAGGTGAGTGTTAAAGCCTTAATGCTAAATTTCAAAATAAATGATTTTAACACTCACAATTCAAGTTCTAATTAAGTAGCCTAAATAATGTGTGGAAATAAACTGCAGGTGGCATTTCAGATAGGACCAGGTGCCTTCAGGGTGATGTAACTGTAAACCATTTCAGACTGAAGCAGCAATACTCCTGAGGCATCAGTCTCAAATTGCGTGAGACTTAAGTCTTTCATTTACGGGAGAGATAATAATAATAAAGCATGGTATTTTTTATAAGTTTTGGTGACGCATTTTCCTTTTCAGCCCGCATGAACTGCTAAGAGAGGATTTTTTTAAACCAATTGCTCCTAAAAAAAAATTAGACATTTATTACCTATTACAACTTCCATTGCAATACTAAGAGCAATTTTCTAAAAAAGAAAAGAGAGAAAGAAAAAGGAAAGGAAGGGAATTAAAATGCTGATTCTTCAATCTCAATATATTGAGCATAAGAGTAAAACAAGAATATCTCAACTCTATACTGGAAATTAATAATGTAATGAATGCACACCCCATATAATGCTATCTGCCTTTTCATCTCCTCTTATCATTTACACACACATTAACTCTGAAAAAATAAAACTGTCGAAGACTTTCGGGAGTACCTCTCTTAACTTTCTGTCTCTATAGCATTTTATATAACATAATAAAGGAATGGCCATTTGCAATATTCTTTGATGTTTCTCTGCATCTAGTCCTAAATACCATCTATAAAAGTCTATAGTTTATTTAAAATATAAATGTCCAATTGAGCACTGTAAGGGTCAACATACTATCAATACTCCAAATATTAGATGAAAGAAAAGTTGTAACTGTTGTAAAATTGCACCATGATATTTCTAACTTTAAATAATATAAAAACTTGTCAAATGACATTTGCCACATGGAAATAATCTTTCTTTGTTCTTTTGTTCCACTTTATAAATGTAATTCACTGAGTATTATTCCTGAAACATATGAAGTATCAAAATCACATCTCTGCCATTTTGTCTAAAAGTAGTTTGTTACTTTTAGGTTGGGCTCCCTGGACAAATATGTATAAAGAAATGCTGCCTACAAGCTATGTGTGAGGACTCACACTGTGATCCCTGTCCTAAGAAGGATGAAGCAAGAAAATGGCCAGGAGCTTGAGGGCAGCCTGGGCTACCTAGTGCCAGACCATCCTGGGATATAATATGGAACCCTGTCTCAAAGCAAGCAAGGGAGGAAAAAAAAAAAAAAAAAGCAAGAAATACTGATCGTATAGGACTGTTTGGAAAATAAGGTTTCTTTTAAGTAATTTGTATTAAAAAATTCCCTTCATCTTTGTCCTCCCAACTTCTGGAGATATTTTTTTATTCATTGTTGTAGTTTTAGGTACTGATAGCCTTCCTTCTTTTGAACATAAGGAACATAAGGTTCTTTTACATAAGGAAATGCTATTCACCTCTGAATCACTGTAGGTCTTTGTTTTGTGAATGAGTAAGTTCAACACAATATCTTACTATAGCTTATGCATATTGTGTAAGAGGAGGTAGTTAATTTAGAAAGCCAATAAAGAAGCCTTTGAAACATAGACTTGGTTTTAATAGGTGAGTCGTTTGTGGCAGAATAATCTGATAAAATCATTATTAGGCCTGTAAAATGAATGCTTTATTACTAGATATTTACATAAATCCATACTGCCAGCCAAATCTCATTACCAGCGTAGCTGAAGGAACTCCAGCATTTGCTTCTCTTTGAAGGGAGTTCTGTAATGTTCCTTCTCAGTCTCTCTTGATCATCCACGAGAAACGCTTAATGTCTATTGGTCTATTGAAATAAACTTTTTGTTACAGTCTAAAGCTGACGAAAGTGAATGCGAAATTTCAACGCAGATATATTCTTCTTTCGGAATTACACCCTGTTTCGCTAAAATCTGCAATTTTCACAACATGGAAACTTTCTATTAACTTACCGTCTGATTATCTCATAACTTCATGTAATGCAACCTGTTTGAGACTTTAATAAATTGATTAATATAAAATGTTCCCTGCTCATCGGCCCTGTGGAGAGTTGTGAAACTCATAAAAGTACAATGGCATTAAACATTACAGAAAAAGTTAATTCGGGGTCGTTTTACGTACAGATCAGAACAGGAGATACTGAGCATGACTTTGCTACCAGAAACTATAGGGCAAGTCTACAAATACTCTGATAAGATCTCTCTGTAAACTAACATCCCTGCCAAAGGTTTTGCTATCTCGAAGGCTTAAACTAAACTTAAGTCCCTAAAGCTTTCCACTCCCTTGGGAACTGTGCTTAAAGAATTAAAAGGGGGTGGAGGAGAGCCCGGAGAAGCAGGTTAGTAATTTCAGTTTCTTTCTACGTTCTAGCTGTTGAAAAAAAAAAAAAAAAAAAAAAAACTTTGTCCTTAAAATAAAGAACGTCACAATAACCACAGTCAATGGGGTTTCGCGTGCAAGATCAGAAGACTCGCGGTGGTTTTTACAACTGGGAAGACTGCAAGACACACTTCGCTAAAGTTCTCTCTCAACACCTGGTTGTTGAGCCCACTAAAATCAAAGCAGACTAAACCCATTCCCAGGGCGAGCCTGCGGCTGTGATCACCCACATTTCACTTTTTCATTGTCCTTCAATAACGACTGGAAAACAAACAGCCTTTCTGTTTGTGAAAGCTTGGTACCTATCCCCCTCCTAGTCATCCACGCTGCACATCCGCATCCCTGAATTTCGTTGCTTCTTTCAAATAACTTCAAAGTGTCCTTTCAGAAGTCATTTTCTCGCAAGAAAAGCAAACCAAATGAGACTCACCCTGCTTTCCCTTAGCATAATCTTGCTGGAAACCCTCGAAAGCGGGGATCGCCCGATTCCCGGGGTGCCTTGAAGCACCGGGTCCCAACACAGTCATAGCCTCAGACCTGCACACGGCCTGGCGACTCTCGTTCCTGCCGCTGCCCCCCGACGCTGGAGCCCCGAACCCCGAAGGCCCCGGGTACAGGAGTCGGTGCAGCCCACGGGCCTCGCTCTCCTCCTGCGCCTGCTGCCTGCGCAGCGCCACCTGTGCAGCCATGACACGCTGTCGCTCTGCGATCAAAGTGCACTTGGCACACGCGCAGTCCCGCCAGCGGCAGAAGCGCTTGTGGCCCTTGAGCGCAGACACCACGCCGTGATTGCGACAACGGGCGCACTTCGGGGTCCGCGGGTAGCCGCAGCCCACCGCCCCCAGCGCCCTATCCAACCCCGGGCCGGGAGCGCATCCTCCGCGACCCGCGCTGGGGGCAGGTCGCAGAAACAGGCCGGGCGGCCGCAGAAAAGCTGCGGACACGGGGATCCCCGATGGCACCGGCCGCGCCAGCGAAGCAGATGGAGCAGCCCGCAACCCCGGGGCCAGGTGGGGTCCGCAGACGCCGCTGCGGTCCCTACGGCCTAAAGGAAACTGCTCCATTCTGAGAGAGCGCCTCTGAGAAGTAGTGACCCCCAAGGGCGCTGTCCACAGCTACCGTCGGGATGCAGGCTGCGCACCCGCCTAGGTCCTGCAGTCCAGCTCTGGACACTGACGAGTTTATGCTCCTGGCCCAGAGCAGGAAACTGCCTCGTCCAGGAGCTCCAGAACCTCCCTGCTCAGCCAGCCAGTGAGCCTCTGAGTCCAAATGCAAGGGTAGTTGTCCGGAATTCTGCCAGTCTCCTGAGCCCAGGAGGGGCAGGCTGGAGAGGCCACCCCGCCCACCCTGTCCGCTGGCCAAGGGAGAAGGCCAGGGGAGGGCCTGGGGCGGAGAGTGGGGATTTTCTGGGAGGTGGCCTATTGGAGAGATTAAAAGCTGTCCTGATAGGGCTGAAAGGCCCATTATGGTAAAAGAAACCTCACCCTAGCGGTCTGACCCCTAAAGGAATGGATTATAAAATAATCCCCCTATCTTCCCTTGACTGTTCTAATTTAAGCAAGATTTGAAGTTCTTTCTCAAGCCTTGTGTTTCTACTAAATTGGAAGATGTATTTTTTTTTTTTTTATTTCTCTTCTTTCCGTTTTCTATATGAAGTCAAGAGACCAACGTGACAAAGAGACAAGGATGACGACAAAGAGACACAGCACAGCTTGGAAGACTGTGGCCACTTCATATAGAAAAGTTATTTTAAAAAGCTCCTAAGACAACTTACAAAGAATGTCTAAACAGGAGAACTGATTCCGACTCAAAGTGTGCTTCACGGGCTTTTATTTATTTACATATGCACATGTGGATTGGATAAGGGAGTATGCTTGAAATATTCGCTGGCAAGGTCACTGTGAATCTCTTTTCTGGAACTATTTACGGGTAACAGCTGTGTTAAAGCTCTCTCAAAAAGTGCTACATGTTTCTCTTGTGAAATACTGAGGAAGGGCATGTAGATAAATCGTTATGCTGTCAAAATACGTTCTTGAATTACATATTTAAAGGCTTTAATTGTTGAGGATCATTTTGCTTCTGAACCAAAGGAACATTTGAAGCAAAACACTCATGAGTGTAAATAAATGAGAGGAAGAGTAGGCACTTCTCCTGATTTAACGATCATTCATATCTAGCCCTAAAAATGGCAGGTAATCACGGCATTTTAATTATTCCATGGTACTTCCAGGTCGGACAGTATGGATGATTCCAGCCTGCCCATTCCAAATCTTCACCACCTCCACCATCACCTCCTAACATACAAACGTCCTCTCACAGAGACATACAACACTTCCACTGGAATGACCTTGGGCACTTAAAAACATATGGTTATCCTAGTCCAAGTATTCTGATTCTTTTGTAGTGAATCTTAATATTTTGTGGTGATGATGACCTACAATCAATATCTAGAACCTGAATCCCCTGGCATTAGTAATAACCAAATGTTTTCAAATCTACCTAAGGTCTAGTAATTCTCAACTGTGGACCTAATAGCCAATATATGAAAGACAGTTTTTAATACTATTTGATACATAATATTATTATTAATAATAGAAGGTCCCCTTTTCCACTCATTTGAAGAATTGGTTGCATAGATACAAATGTTTAGATTAGCAAAAGCATCTTTGCATTTTCCTTACTTGCCAGATATGCTTCACAATGTGCCTGCAAAACCCTCCGCATTTATGTAGCTACTAAAATTTTGTAATATTTTCTCTTTGTATTTGATCCTAATGCCGCCTTACAACTATGATAAGTGATAGCTAAGTTTCAATTCAAGAATGTGAAACTAGTTTTTTAAGTGTTTTGGAATAAAATGTGGGCAATGTGAAAGAACTCAGATGAGGCAGGTGGAAGACACATATGCTTCTATTTGTGATTTCCAACTCAGCCAACAGACACTGTTAACCTGCAGGAAGCAGCAAGGCTAACTCTGAGTGAATAAAAGTTTTCTCCCTTTCTCCCTAAGATCAGGAATCAAACAAAATGAGAAAGTTCTCTCAGCTCTTAGGGTCAGTTCTACAAGAACAGATGGCCAGTATTGTCAGGCAAGAAAAATCCTTCTGAAGTCATTCAGATCATGATAAACATCATAAAAAATTCATTCTATCTGCAGGTGACATGAACTATATATGCAAAACTTTTCTGAGAAAAAGTCCTAAAATTAAGAAGTGACTTTTGAAAGTTTGCCAAATATGAGTATTCAAAACCATTACATTTCTATATATTAAAATAAAGTCAAATGGCCATTAACTTAGTGGAGAAATAAACCTATTCATGGTAGTAGTCAAATCATGCTGGGGTTATTTGTAGTGAAATCTATGAAAAAAATTAAAAATAATAAAGCTTTGCTAATCTAAATTAAAGATACTGCATTCATAAATAAGAAAATAGTTAAGATCGCAAGTCTACCTAAATTAATGTATAAATTATTCAGTCTTCAAGTTAAAAATCCCAGCAGATATTTTCACAGAAACTGTCAGAGTCTTTCTTAAATTTATATGAAAGTGCAGGGGAAAAACTTTATTAGAGCCCAAAATATATTTAGAAAAGAGTAATGTTGCAGGGGGAAAAAAACACCTTATTTGAAGAATTATTGCAAAGCCATGGCAGTTAAAATGGTAATAGCGGTGTGAAGAGAGAAAACCAATAGGAGAGAACCGTTTAGAAACACACCTGGACACAAGGATACAACTAGAGTCTGACAAACATGCTGCGGTATCTCAGTTGGAAAGGGCTGTTCTCCCAGAAGGCTTTGCAGGATAAGTGGGCATTTGTATAGAAACAATGACTCTGACTTATATCTCAAATATAAACAGATACAAGGACAAATGGTTCTAAAAGAAAGCAAAAAGGATGAGATATGATGCGGTCTGATTTATTCAAAATTCCAGAAATCAATACAAAAACTCCCAGCATATGTTCCCTAGGATAAACAAGAGCATAGCAAAATGGAGAGAAGAGATTAGAAAAGAACGGAAAAGGGTAGGCAATTTGTGTGGTATAGTTTTAATTGTCGTAACGGTTTTTTACTTCCATATACATAATGTCTAAACACATACAGAAATATCACAAGTTTATTGTGTATCTGTTGTGATTGACAAAAGCCACTGTGTAAGCAGAAAGCACAGACTAATATGTCAACAAGGTGAGCAAAATTAGCCCAACTTCAAACCCAAAGCTGGAGCAAGGATTCCAGCATGTTGGTCAAATATTATGGAAAGTCTTAAACCTTTTCTCTCCTCCTCCCCTTTTCTTTTCCCACGATCTCCAGCTCCCTTTCTCATCTCATAATAGAACTGTGTCTTTTCCTCAAATTATGTATTTTTTTTTCCTTTTTGGCTTATCAGACAGCAAATGAATACTGTCCCTTTTTATGCCATTCTAAGAAAATACTATCAGCTATGATTTAACAGCATCACATCCATCAATTGAAAATGGGATGCTTTTAATTAAGCGGTATGTATTACAACTATTTCATTTTCAAATGTGTTCTAAATAATCGTTTGATGAATGAAAACCTGTGGGCTGTATCAGAAGAAAGGACACTAATAAATACAATGTTTGCCAACCCAAATGCACTTGCTTACTCTGAGATACCATTTTACACCTGTCAGAATGGCTAAGATCAAAAAGATGACAGCCTATGCTGGTGAGGATGAGGAGCAAGAGGAACACTCCTCCACTGTTGAGAGTGTAAACTTGTACAGCTACTTTGGAAATCAGTATGGCGTTTCCTCAGAAAACTAGGAATCCATCTACCGAATGATCCAGCAATACCATTGTTGAGCATATACCCAAAGGATGCACATTCTTATCCCAAGGCCATTAGCTCATCTGTGTTCGTAGCAGCATATTTGTAATAGACAGAACCTGGAAATAACCTAGATGCCCCTCAACTGAAGAATAAATTAAAAAATTATGTTGCATTTACACAATGGGGTACTAATCAGCAGAAAATAAAATGACAACCTGAAATTTGCAGGCAAATGGATGGATCTGGAGAGTATCATTCTGAGTGAGGTAACACAGACGCAGAATGATAGACATGGTATATACTCACTCATACGTGGGTTTTAATCATGAAACAAATGATAACCAAGCTTAAAATACACACACACACACACACACACACACACACACACACACAAACACACACACACACACAACACTCACTCCCCAGCAGTGAGGTGACAGGAGGAATTTAATAGAAACATCCATAGGATCCTCCTGGGAAGGGGAAATAGAGAAGATCTCCTATGTAAACTGGGATTATACAGGGGGGGAGCAAGAGGAGGTGGGAAAAAAATATGAGGGAATAAGATGTGGAGTGGGAAGGGGAAAAGAGAGGGAGAGCAAAGAAGTGGATAACCTGAGATAGGGAGCCATTGTGGGGTTAGAGAGAAAAAATGTAAATAAAAAATATTAAATAAAAAACACCTGCTCTTTTTTTTTCTTAAAGATATGTTTTATTGCAATTCTAATTCCCTAGCCACCCTAGACCCTGAAAGTCAACTGATATGTTTTGCCATGCTGTGGTGACGTATTGTTTGTATCTAATAAAACATGCCTGGAGATCAAAGGGTAGGGCCAGTCACAGGGCTAGCCATGAAGGGCAGTGGTGGCATGCATCTTTAATCTTAGCATTAAGAAGGCAAAGATCTGTCTGGATTTCTGTGAATTCAAGGACAGCCTGGACTACACAAAATTAGTCCAGTCCAAAAAAGAAACAGCCAGGCAGTGATGGCACACACTTTTAATACCAGTACTAAGGTTAAGACAGAAAGTGATATGGCTGGTCAGAAAAGGGAATAAAAAGCAGTGGGAAACAAGCGTTTGGCCCCATGCTTCCCTTAGCTCTACACTTCCCTTCAGTCTGGGGATTTGTGAAGACAGGTTCTATCCCTCTTGACCTGAGGGTTCACTAGTGGTGAGTAGTCTCTAGCGCCTTGTTCCTCTACCTCTCTGATCTTTATCCCAATATCTGGCTTTCAGTTTTTATTAAAACCAAATAAGATTCCTGCAATACCATGCCAACCATAGACCTGGAGGGATATGGAGATAGGTCTGCCTCTGACACTAACAGTAAGACCTAGGTACAGTCATGCTCCATTCAGCTTGGCTCTCCCTATTGACAGGTGAATACAAGGATGCTTTCAAAACTGTGGTTCACTTAATTTGTCAGTCTACTCTGTAGTTATTTTCCTTTAATGTTCTTGACATATGAAGAGTCCCAAAACTAGCTGTCTGCAGTCCTTTTATAATGTCTCATTACAGCTATCTGAACTTCAACTAGAGATATCCCACCCAGCTCTCATGGAGGAAATGCCTCAACTACATTTTTTTTCTTCCACAGGTTCTTTCCTTCTGAGACATGAGTCCAGAACAAAACAAAACATCCTGAGTCTCAATTTCTCTTTCAACTTTCATATTTTTCTAGGTGTTTTCATGCTAATTCTTCTGGTGCCTCTAAAATCAATTTTTCTATACTCTGCAACTCAAATTTTCAAATAGTCTTCTATTTTCTTATTTGATCATTGATATACTTCCATACACTTTACCAAATAATGCTTTTGAAAGATTTTAGGGCAAAATATAGCTAATCTTGAAAACGAGAAAGAGTTTCTCTGTGATACAGAACTGAATACACAAAGCAGAAATCAGAAAATGAGCACAGATTGCAATTGACAGATATCTAGGAAAGAAAAAAGAGGATGCTATGTTCTCAGATAAACTGTTGATGAAGGACAGAGGAACTGTACTAGAATGAAGAAAAGTTTTGTAAGAGGACTGAGCATTTGAGTGAGAATGTTCTTCATTGCATACAAGCATTAAGAAGTACAGTTCACTCCTTTGCTTTGCTTTGGAATACATGAGAGAACTTATATGGTCCATTTAGTTCAAGGCTTTCCAAACCAGACTACATGTGGCAATGCCATGGCTTGTCAAATGACCAGAAGCAGATTTGGAATAGCATTTGTCTTTTCCTGGACTTATCTGGGGTATTAGTAAACATTATCATTATTAAGAGGCTACATTGAGCAGGATGACAGAAATGGCAACCTGATTTTTCACATTTAATCTTACCACACCTAATTATTCTACATTGCAATATTGATAATATTTCATTCCTCCCTGGTTTAAAGAAGATTAATATGTATTCCTCAAAAACGATTTATAGGTCAAATTATTCCCTTATAATAAATCTTCTCAGGTATAATTACTGAGATAATGGTTGCAAATATTGTTACAATTTTGAGTTTATATCACAAAATTTCATTCCTAAAGTGTCCATGAATTTTACTCCTAGCATGTAGTGAATTCGCTCATCACCTCACATGTGTATTCTTGCTAGGAAACTGATGCTTCACTCTCCTGCACTAAAAGTAATAAACTTGAAATTCTACAAGGAAGATAACCCTGCAAAATTATATCTCATAAAAAGTAATCAATTTTTAGATCTCTGGTGGACCGTGACTAGGGTAATTAAAGCAAACTGGAAAAATCTTCAATCATTGTTATATAACCTGATGGTTCTGTAGAAAAACTACACAGACTGGTAGGAAATTGCTAAATTAACCAATCCTCTACTAAAGAATCTATTTTCTTGCAGACCATCTCCTCCCACAAAAAAAAAAAAATAGGTGCCATTATAGTTACTTGTAAACACACATGCTTAAACACTATCCTCATTTTTAAACTCCAGCAAATCTTAAATCTATTGTGTGAATTACATACATAACACATCCTTTTTAATTTTTTCAGCTATTTTGAGTTGTAATATACTCAAAAATACATGTTTCCTCCCTTTTCTCTCTCAAAATGGCCTCTTTTCAGTAACTGTTATTGCATATATACATATATGTGTATACACACACTTATTTTTTCTAAATAAAACCATATCAGTCTATATATTGTTACTTATATGTATGTTTTCATAGCTGATCAATTGATATTGGGTAACTACTATTCTGCTCCTCACCTCCAGCATTCATTAGTTACCTGCGACTCTGTGTAAGGTTAAGGCCCAAGGGGCTTTAGCCCCTCCGCTTAAACATGTCTATTTGTGCTGTTCTTGTTCAGCTCATGTTCAGACTACCATGCTGGTGACATTTAATGGGCTGTAGCTTCTGACATTTCTAGGAGACAGAATCACACAGCAAAATCTCTACTCCCTTCACTTCTTGCAAGCTCTCTACTCCTGAAAAAATCCTGAGCCTTAGGCATAGATACTGTGAATTGTACATATATTCTTTGGAACTAGACTTCAAAATCTGCGTTTTGATCAGTTGTGATGGTCTCTAGCTTTTGCAAAGAAAAATTTCCTTGATGTTAAGTGAGGACTACACTTATCTGTGGGCATAAGGACAAATGTTTATAATGTAGTTTGGTACCAGAAGGCTCCACACAGGGTTATAAAAAGGAGGAAGCAACTAATAGTCCTCCTATGTGTTGATATGCCCAAGAGCCACAACAATGGCCAGCATGGCATTATAATCCTAAGGCTGTAGTTATAGGATGAATATGTTGGCATCAATCAAGGACTCTCTAATTAGGATTAGGACCTGATCAACAGGTTTGCCTCCTGGAAACTTAGCCAGCTACCCAGAGTAAGTACAGTCATGGGTCCTGAAGGAGAACCTACAAGCATTGAATTCTTGAGCTCAAGCTATGCTCTCACCTCAGCTTTCAAGTATCTGGGAACAGTGGGGCTAGCACTGCTATGGATTCCGTGCCTAATTTGTAAGAGCTGTTCATTGTGTATCATGCACTTTGTCCAAGGCATATTATCCTTTTACAAAAAGAAAATGTATTTTCTGAGATAATTAATCTTCAAGATAGTATAATACTCAAACTTTTACTAAGTTCAAACTTCTCTTCACAAATCAGCCTGATGTCCACTGCAGTGTAAGTTAGAATAGCAGCCCATTGTGTAGCCTGCCTGTGACACAGTGACTCAGAAGTGGCACTTGTTGGCATGCTCATCAGAATCAAATAGTCCCACTAACAGCAGTGTCACCTAAAATCAAAGCATGAGGTTGGAGAAATGTCTCCATGGTTAAGAGCCATACTGCTCTTGCAAAAGACCAGAGTTCAGAGCCCAGCATCCATTTCAGGCAGGTCTAAATGCCTGTAATTCCAACTCCAGGGATCCTATGCCCTTTTCTAGCTTCCGTGGGCACCTTCACTCATGTGTATACACAAACACACACACACACACACACATACACACATAATTAAAAATAAACACTAAATCTTTGGGTTTTTTTTTTAAAAAGGAAAGTAAGTCTTTGCAAATTAAATTAAACATAGAAGTCCTGATGTCTTTAATTTCCACGTCGTCTCCTAGTAAACTTCGGGAAAGTTCTCCTATTCTCTGTTTGCTTTTTGCTTTTCCTCGCCACACCCCACCATGTAAACAGCAGTAAGTCAGAAGTCAAAGCAAGACTTTTTCTGGTACTTACCCAACTAGAAATTTGAAACATCTTTTCCTTTTACTCTGCAAAATAAGGGAAGCCAAATTAGATACGTATTTTTATTCCTGTCAAGCTGATTTCAAAGGCATTTTTTTCTCTCTCTCAATGGCACTGTTGTGAAGCCTTGCCAGTTGGCCTTGGAGAAATAGTTAAAAGCTTTCCTACGGAGTTCCTATCTGCTGGCTTTGAGAACCATAGTGATTGCCTTAAAACAAGATAGCTGCTAGTGTTTATTCTTAATATATTCTACTGACTGAACACAAAGATATGTAAATCAACCCCTCAGCTACAAGACTCTAACCAAATACCTATTTATACTTCAGGAGAAAGTACTACAGGAACCAGAAAATGTTTTGCGTATTTTTGTGCTAAGACACGATAATGATGACTTTGAAAGTTTTATATTAGTGCTTTCTGTCTTCTGTCTTTTGCCCTGCTGGTCTGTGGTGCCTATAGTAAAGGTGTCCCAATTAAAAAGTCCCAGTGAGTAAGAAGCGGCTTCTATTCACTACAAGAAGCCTAAACAAGGTCCCTTCTTGGCTCCTTGCCATTTTTGCCTCCTGGTTTTGAAATCCACTTCTTTGTAAGCATCAGGTAGTTGTGATGAGACATCATCGGGCCTGACAGGGTTATTGTGCTCAGTAGAAGGTGGTAGTTTTTGATCAATGTCTTCAAAGTCAAAGCTTGGAAACTAATAGGTGCACATCAAAACCCAGAACCATAATGCAGCTAACACGGTACTCTTTCAGGTGGCCCCAGGGATCAACTTAATTCTCCTGTGTGGCTTCACTGTAATTAGTCATATACAATGAGATGTGAAGAAGACACATAGCTTGAGGTTCATCATTAAATGTGATTCTAGAAAACAATCATCAGAGGGAGAATGAGAAGGATCTCTTTATTATGTCTTGCTTTTGTGTGTTCTGCTTCAGATTACCTCATTACTCTTATGACATCTCTCATTGACTGAATATTGCTATCAGAATGCCTATAGTTGTCTTCTAGGCTCTTATGTCACTATTTTATAATATTTCATTGTCATATTCCCACCTATAGACACAGCTGCCTAGATATGTATACAAATACACAGGAAAGAAAGAAAGTGAAATCACAGGTGGAAAATACATGATAAGAAGTCAAATAATCCACACTTAAACATTAACTGTGCCATATGCTTCTCTAATATTGAGACACAGTGGGGTGCCTTAAGAAACTCATTAAATCCCTAGAAGTAGCAGCTGGGCTCTGTCAAGATGTCTATTCGCTCCACTTATGAAAGAGAAAAAGAGTGAGTATGTCTTCAGTATTCTTGGGTCTACACTGATCACAGCAGCAGAGGATCTGTGTGAAAAATGTAAGCATATCTTCTTTCTTGGCACCTAATTGGCAAATGACATTTTAATAAATACTTGTCAATATTTTCCATAAAGGTAAAGTTGCCTAATTTTTTATTCCTTTTTTTATCATGAAAAATTAAGACTTTCCCAGAATAGCTAACTCATCCAGTTCAGCCACACAGAAAATAGAGCCTGATAAATTATGTGGGCAGTAAAGGAAGCTTCTCATGTCTGTTTTGACTCCATGGCTGTCAGAACAAAATGAATGTCCTAATAATATCCATCATTCCTTGTGCAGTTTTGTAGGGTTTGGGGAAAGGCCTCGGTTCCCAAAGCAGCAGCTTTCTCATCTGTAATATGTAGCATTAGATGTTCCATTTATGTCAGTCACGTCAACAATTTAGTGAATATAGTGAGAGCCTGAATAAGTTCACATATAAACAGAGTTTTATGTAGAAATTCAAGCCCACTTTGAAATTGAGAGCCATGAAATAAAAGATGTCTAAACTTCCTTCCTGATTTAAAGTTCTATTATTCATTTTCAATATCATTAAAAACACTCTAATTCATGAAGCACCAATTCCCAAACACTGTCCCACTGAGACAGTCTCTGAATTTTACAAGAGAAATTTAGTATACCACCATGCAGTATAGGAGTTCAAACTACACTGAGTAGAAAGTATTTTTTCTGTTGATATATTACAATTAATTCAGCCTCTGTGTTCATGTTTTAAGAAAAACAATGGTATAAACAATTAAAACAAGCCTAAGAAATATGTAGACCTGCCATGAGGGTCCAAGAACTATCATTCATCTTCTTGAATACTATATAGCTTCTACATTGGTTTGAGAAATGGCTAGCAAACCTGGTGGGAAAGTAAATGTATTTTTCTTAATTGGTAGTCAACACACTGTCAATATCAAATTCCTGTGGATGCCTCTGATTTCAAGTAATTAATTCCAAAGCCACAGAGCTTTGCTTCTAAAACTGAATCATGAATTCTTAAATGTGGTAGCTAAAACCATACTCAGGTTTAGATATGACATCTAACAACTCATATTCTGGAAATTTGGTCACCAGTATGGCAATGTTGTGAGATGGTAAAACTTTCTCTCATGTATGGAGTACAGTGGAAGATAACTAGGTTACTTTGGACACCAGCTTTG
Source organism: Phyllotis vaccarum (assembly GCA_033318265.1). NCBI lineage: Eukaryota > Metazoa > Chordata > Mammalia > Rodentia > Cricetidae > Phyllotis > Phyllotis vaccarum. The sequence continues at coordinate 81,836,570 of JARWLC010000002.1, forward strand.
TAAACAATTCATTTAGTTTTCATGGATCTTGGTTAGTCCTCACAAGAATGGCTGGTTAGAAAAGCACACGCCTGCTTGTGAGTCATTGCCACCCTGCCATGATCTGAACATGTTCTCCTAACATGTGTAACATCTGTGGTGAAACTAAAGTTCATGGGACTGTCTGTGCCTGGACTTTTGGACTCTAAACTGTGATCTAAATAATTTTTTATAAATATTGATTCATAATTGCAAAGATCAAGAAAACATCTAGCAACAAATTCTGGGAGAGAATGTGGGGAAAGGGGAAACCCTCTTTCACAATTATTAGGACACAGCTCCTATGGAAATCAGTAGAGAATTCTCAAAAAGCTAAAAGTAGATCTGTTTTATGACCCAGCCACACCATTCCTTGGGACACACCTAAAGGACTCTACTGCAGAGATACTTGCTCAACCATGTCATTTTGTTCACACTACCTAGGAAACAGAAGCAATTTAAATATTCTAAAATTGAATGAAACTGGAAATGTGATACCTATATACAATGGAATACTATGTAATATCACTTAGTTCACAGTAAATTTGGCGAAGTTTGAAGATCTGTGAGATTTTCCCTTTCCACACGATCAGGCTATTGATTGCTTCTTGTTCTGGTCTTGCTTTGGTAGTTATGTTGCTAAGGTATCATCAGTGACATTTTTCTATCAATGTTAGGAGAGAAAACCTCATAGCAGATTTCCTGGTCCTCTAGCTCTTAGAGTCTTCCTACCCATACTTTCCCCATGTTTTCTAAATCAGAGGTGCAAGAATTATATTATATATGTTTCCATTGGGGAGAGGCAACTCTCAAATTTTCTCTGCATTTTAACCAGCTGTGACTTTCGATAAGAATCTCTGCTGCAAAGAGAAGCTGCTTTGATGAGTTAGGAACTACATTTATCTGTGGGTATAAGGATACATATTTATAATGCGGTTAGAAATTATGCTGGTTTAGTAAAAAAAAACAGTAGTATGTCTCCTCTAAGATTCATGACCTCACTAGCTTCGGGTCATTGAGTAAGTTTCCAGTACCAGGTATGATTTCCCACCTGTTTAGCAAGCCTTATGTCCAATTACACAGATGCTGATTACTGCCAATACATGAGTGCCACTATTTCACCTTTAGGGATATCTTACTATGCTGGTTATCATTGTGGTTCGTAGGTTTCATAGCTAGGTAGGACCATAGACTGTTTCCCTTGCATGGGAGCTTGTATAGTAATTTCTGGTCATAAAAGATAAACCAAGGGGAGAAGACTTGACAGTCAGATCCAGCTCTGATCCTCAAGGTCTTGTGTCCTAAGTACATGCTGTCTTCAGTAACAGAGAAATACTTCAATCTCTGGGAGTCAAGCAATGGGAATGACAATCTCCTGTATTATTTTGGGAGTCTCTTGAACTATCCAGACCAACAACTCAACTGGGAATTTCTTGTACCTGGTATTGTTTGGGGGGTTTTAATTATTAAATAGTCTATACTTTAGAGGGGAGCATTGTGAGCCCAGTGTGTTAACTCCATTCAAACTATATGTGTATATGTATATGCCTGTATGTATTTATATAATTTTTGATCCACTGGAAACAATACAAATTTTATAAATTTTGTTAAACATCCTTAGTGTTATTTTCCCTCCCCCATCCCTCTCCTTCTGCTTGATTCCCCCTTCCCCTCCCCAACTAGAGTCACTTCGTATGTTTTTCACATCTCCCATTAGTATCACTCGTGTCCTGCTATTCCCTTCTAGTTGCTCTTCTCTGTGGGGATGTGTTTCAAATTTAATAAAAACCAGTCTGAGATATCATGGGGATCTACCCACAGTCAGTGTAGGAGGATCAGAGAGTGTTAACTCACACCTTAATCCCAGGACAGGGAATATCCAGGAGTGGTGACCCACGCCCTTAATCCCAGCAGATCTGAATTTGAGGCCGGCTTGGTTTACAGAGGGAGTTCCAGGCTCCCAGGCAGGCAGTGGGTGTCATGCCTTTAATCTTAACCTGGATGTGAAACAACTGTGTCAAGAGGGTATTTAAGGCAGACATAGAAAGACGGAGCAGGCAGAAGAAGCCAGGAGGAGCAAGGCTGAGGAATCTGGAAGACAGCTGGGTGAGATTTGACTGTGGTGTTTCCTCTCTTTGGTACTTCAGCCTTTCCCTGAGATCTGACTCTGAATTCCCTTCATTCGTGCAACACCTCTCCTCCCCACAAAAAGCACATTTTCTCTTTCCTGGTTTCTGACTAGTTCTTTCTTAAAACATTTTACATGGGACTAGAGAGATGACTCAGCAGTTAAGAACACTGATTGCTCTTCAAGAGGACTCCAGTTTGGTTCCCAACACTCACATGGCAGCTAGTAGAAGTTTATAAATCCAGTTCCAGGAGATCTAAAGCCCTACAGGACCATTCCATGCATGTGAGGCATAGACAAACATGCAGGCAAAACATCTCTAATATGAAATAAAACTAAATAAAATTTTAAAATATTTAAATCAACAATAACCAGAAAACATCTTAAACTCTACACCAAAATAGTAAGCGGCTCACTGAACAATTTTGGCAATTAATGTTTCAGGTGCTTTAAAACTAAATAAACTTTTCTTAATTTGTATACAAACTTCTCATATATTTGTTTAATATACATGTATCAAGTATTCTTTATACATCAAAATCCATTGTAGGTGACAGTGAAGGCATCTCATCATATCCCCAACTCAATCTTATAAAATAATTGCCACACAACTGTTTACATTTTTAAAAAGATACATGATATTGTTGTGTAAATCCAGATTTGTTTTCATGAAAACCCATATTTTTTTACAGTGTTTGAATATTCAAGATTATTATAGGAATAGAAAAGCTTAAGATGAGCATATATCAGCAAATACAAAATTAAAAATGCAAGAAAGGTATATTTGTTTCTATTTCAGTGCCTAGAAAAAAAATAATCCTAGAAATAAGAAGGCAATACCACATTTGGTCATATGCCCAAAAGAGCCTTGTTCAAACAAATTTCCCAAGCAAGATCTTTAAGACATCATGAAAAAGGCAACAAGTTGTTGTATTTTGACAGCAAAATAATGATTTATACATGAATCTTTTGCTTTGGAAAAAATAAAATTCAGCTTTTATAAAATTCTAGAGCAGCAATATTTTTAAGCACAAAAATAAAACTAATAGTAGCAATCTCTTTAACTGTTGCTGTTTTGCAGATCTCAAGTGGTTACATTTTAATCTCTAATTCTATACTCCATCAGTTTCAAAATGGGTTATATATACTTAACAAATTAAAGCGAAGTCTGATTGACCAAATACTAATCTACATTTATGGATGTGTTTCATAGTATAAGATATGTCCACTATAGGGTTCCTATATGAGTTAATATATTTCATTACTTTATTTTAAATGAAAACTGATTAAACATTTTAAAAGCTGAATATCACATCATCTGGACCACTTTGCTTTTCTGAGTTTTTCTTAACATCCTCAGAGTTGGCTATTACGTTTCTCAGATCCTTGAGAATCAACAGTATGTTGACAAGATAGAACAGTAGAAACTAAATAGAAAAACAACAGTCTATCCTTCAGTGCTTAATCTCAATAAACAGTTGTGGTCACTAAGGATGGAGCAATAATTTTACTTATCTCTCAATGAGTTCAAGCTGTAGTAGTCTGACTTTTCTGACCTGTCTGGATCTGTCCACAGCCCCTCTGCCACTTAGCTCCAAATAATGACTCAGACCCTTGTATTAACTATATGCTGTTCAGCCTACGGCTCAAGCCTATTGCTAGAGAGTTCTTACATCTCAACTCAATCCACTTCTATTAACCCATCTAGCCACGTGGCTCGTTGCTAATTCTATTATATACTGATTCTTGGGTGCTGGATTGCATCTCCCTTAACTATGCCTTCCTTCCCTTGTATTTATGCTTGGATTTCCTGTCTGCTTCTAAGATGCTCTGCCATAGGCCAAAACACTTCCTTTATTATCCAATGGTATTCACAGAATACACAAAGACATCCCACATCACTTTCCCTTTTCTGTTTAATCAAAAATGACAGTTTCAATTTTAACATAGAAAAATTACATATAACAAAACAGCTATCAAGCAGAAATAGTTACAATTTCTAGTCTATTAGTATTTCACAAAGTTTTCTATCATCTACCTTATCCGTAAGTCCAAAGTTTCACATCTACTTTATTATAACTAAGGAAAACTATGACTATAAATATCTAATCTTCAACTACATCAAAGACCAAAGAAGGATGTAATATTACCCAAGTTAATAGGAAGTACAAGCAACTTCCAGAAATCTAGACAGAGATGACATCTGGCTGCCTGAACAGTCACCAAAGTTCTTTTACAACATTGGGGCACCCATCTTCAGCCTACAGGCCCAGAGTCTCTGGCAGACTTTTTTAAAGTAGGAAATTTGAAGGACTATTTATTTTGGCATAATTTATCAATTGCTTCTCCCTATGTCCTGCAGAATGTCTAGCTGTTTTCTCTGCAAAACAGGAACCTCAAGGACCATCTCAGCTTGCTCTGCCAAATTTCAGAGGTCACTTTCCTATGAATCCTGAATATCTAGTTTATACAGCATACTGTCAGCACTCGAGGCAAGAATAATTTCTTGTCCAATGGCTAACTTTTGCTACAAAAAATATAAACTTTACATGGAGTTTCTTTAGTGCCCATCATCCTGTTGAAGTAGATTCATGCTGCCCAGAGCAGATTTCTCTCACTTTGAAGAAAAGTCTAAGTTCTTAAAATATTTTAAATGCCATTATAAGTGTTTGAAGATTACCTTTCTAATTTAAATATATCTTTATATACCAAAAAAACCCTAACTAACATAAGCTTGGTTATCATAGATGACTATTAATCTGTACTTCTTAATTATACATTAAATTTTTAAATGAGTTACATAAACATAGTGCCTTAAACAAGAGTATAGATATACATACATTATAACAAAATTAATTTAAAATATTTTTGAGTAAACTAAAATCCATACCAATGTAAAATATTTTGAAATTTATGGCTGTTTTTTATATTCAATAATCTATCTTTCTAAATCATTTCTATATCATACCCCCATTTTCCCTAGAATGAGAATTACTATGCCCATTAATCACTTATAATGAAAACAAACATTTATAAACAATATTTTGGAAATTTGGACATGTAGCTTTCCATTATTAGTCCCTGAAAACTGGGGGCACTGGCAATCTTATAAGGGTCCTGAGTCTGGATCATCTTAGTTGGCAGCCTTGAAGCTGATGTGACCATCTCTTCCATTAGAATTTTTTAGTGGGTCTTTCATGATCAAACTATATTATCCTGGAAGTAATCCACAGGTTCTAATCTTCTGTGGAAACAAAATCAGAACCACTTTTCCAAGTCAACATATTCTTAGACCCAAATTTCAAAGTCAAGATACCATTAAAATATATATGTTGGTTTATATTAGCAAGCTTTACAATCAAATGTCTTTCTGCAGTTAGCTCATTAACAGTTAAAAAAAATTTTAAAAAACACAATAATAGACATAAGACAGACTCTGTATTTTCCATCTTTATGTGTCATATGCATATATATATTATTTTAAAGTAGTTTATCCTTTTCCCTTTTTCTTTTCTCTCTCGAGCCTACATATATTTTTAACACACTGTATACCAAATCATTTAGAGATTTTTTTACTTTTATCTGTCTTTACTGTATATCTCTTATCTTTTTTATTTCTTTAATTTACAAAGGTGTGGCTTGGATTAAAGGCTGGGGTATGGCAGCTGTCTCCACCCAGCTCCACCCAGCTCCTTGGTGCGCTGAGTGCAGAGCTTACCTTCATGGAATAATTACTGGCAGGAACCACATTTACCATCCCAACTCTGGGGAATTTTAGGATCCACACTGCCACCAAGTAGAGCACCACTGCCCATTGTTAATAAATTCCATTTAGGTATTAGGCAGGAGGACCTCTTTAAAAGAGCCACACAGTATTTGCCACTAAAGCTGAGTAAGGAAATCTCTTATAGTAGCTGCACTTCAGTTTGCAGCCAGCAAACAAAGACCTCCCAGAAAATTCTGCTACTAAGAATCTGCCTTTGACTCTGTTCCCTTTTTGCCTATAAGAACAGAAGCCTCAAATCCATCATATGCATCTCATGCTTATACCAAGGCTCTTATGAGACTTAGGGACTGGTTTTGTTGCAGCTTAAACTGCACTCTGAAAGCCCCACATTGTAGTTCAAGCTTGAATGCCATGCCAGGGCATCTCTGTACCATGGCCCACTTTAGAGGAACAACCCTGAAACTGTTTTTTGCTCCATTTCTGTGCTCTAGAAACCCTTTTTAGGCTTTATATGGATTTAAATGGCCCATGTTGGAGTGCCATTTAGATGTTTCTGGCCATGCCTAGCCTTGAGATCTGGACCTGCAGTCCCAAATAATCACACAAAGTCTTACATAATTTCAAACTATTTGGCCTATGGCTCAGGCTTATTGCTAGCTAGCTCTCACATCTTAATACAACCCATTTCTATTAGCCTATCTTGCCATGTGGCTCATGGCTTACCTGTACTCATTTGGGTGGCTGAATTTTGTCTCTTTTGACTTTGCCGCCTTCCTCTGTATCTATGCTTGGATTTCCTTGTAGCAAATTATGGTTGTTATTAAATGAAACTCAGAGCCAAATACTGGGAAAAGGCTAGAATATCAGAGAGTGGAAACAGACCACAGTCAAATCTCACCCAGCCAACTTCTCAGAGTAAAAGCTATCTTCCAGCTTCTTCGGCCTTGTTCCTTGTCAGTTCTACATAATCATCTGTCTTCCTACATGTGCCTTAAATACCTTCTTCACCTAGTTGTTTCATATCCAAGTTAGGATTAAAGGTGTGAGCTACTACTATTTGGTAGTTAAGCCTTGAACTCACAGAATCACAGAAAGATCTCTGTTTCTGGAGTTATGGGATTAAATGTGTAGGTCACCACTCCTGGCCTTTTCCTGTGCTCGGATTAAAGGCATGAGTTACTACTCTCTGATCCTCCTGGGTTGACTGCGGGTAGATCTGTTCTCTGATATTTCATGTTGGTTTTATTAAATATATACATATGACCACGTTTCCTGCCTAATTCTAAGTTGCTCTTCCATAGGCCAAAACAATTTTTTTATTATCCAATGGTATTCTTAATATACACAAAGACATCTCACATCATGCTGTTAATACAGTTTTGGAGAAATAGCTCTTACCACTTAGCTACCATTATATTTATAATTATATTTATAATTATAATTTATAATTATATTTATAATTATTTCCATATATAAGGATTTTAAACAAGCCCATCTCAACTCCTTTCTTTTTATCTTCCTATTAAACCTCCTTTTCTTCTGGAAGGTCAAACAAATAACAATTATTTTTAACATGTAAAGAAAAAAACAATATTCATATGAGTAACTTGATTATCAACTAGGATATCATAAGTCAGAACGATCAAATTCAGTCATCCTGCTATCAATGTGAACTTGATGTTTTTTAAAAAACCAACTTAATTTTCCTCAAACGATATCTTTATTTATAAAAAATGGTGGGGGTATATGAAAAGAGAGGATAGTAGGTAGGTATACTGTGAAAGCAAAAGGAGACACTGTTGGGGGTAGAAAGGAGGCCAACAGGCAGGGAACAGTGGATGGGCCAGGAAGAAGGCTCACTTGCCACAAAGCCTGATGGCATGAGTTATATCCTAGGAGTTCACATAGTAGGGAGAACTGACTCTTGCAGCTTGCCCTTTGACCTCCATATGTGGAGTACTTGTATAATTAGTGTGTATTTATATACCCCCACATCCACAATTAGAGGTTAATATTAACAATTAAAAGAATGAAGGAGATGAATGATGGTAGTAGGTAGGAACTGAGTAAAAGGAAGCTATATGAAGATACACATCTGAAAATGTCATAGTAAAATACTACTTCATATGTATCATTTTGTAACTTTTGAAAATCCATTAAAATGACATGTACATATAGGGATTTAACAGATAATATATGTCAAAATACCTAAGAAATAGTGGGTGTATTTAGACATTCATAAAATATGACTTGGATCAGTTACATCAACAATGATAATTATGTTCTCATCCTGTGGTTACTCCTGCAATTTTTCTTAAAAAGTGAGAAATCTCTTCTATTGATTTTCTTCATGTTTCCCACTTCTCTCTAACCCAAGCTTCCAGTCACATTAACTTCAGGGCTACAGACTAAGATGATCCAGCCTCAAGACCTTCAAAAAATTGCCAGTGTCCCTTAATCAATAAAAAAAAAATAATAAACTACACCCAAAATCCCAAAATAATGTTTATAAATATTTATTTTCTCTATAAATAGTTAATAGTCATTATTAATCTCTTTCTAAAAATATATAATATAAAAATAATTTTAAAAATAATTTATTAAATTTATTTTAATCCAAAAATTAAGTATAATCTAAAAATATTTATATTGATATAAATTTTAGTTTGTTAATACAAATTTAAAATCAATTTTATTACACCATAAATTTCTACTCTTGTTTAAGATATTATGTTTATACAACTCCTTTAGAAGTATAATATATAATTAAAAAATAAAAATTAACAATCATCTGTGATAACCAAACTTATAGTCATGTTAGTTAAAATATTTTAAATATGTTTTAATTAAATAAACAATCTTCAAACACATCACAGACCTACAAAATATAACATTTAAAATATTTTAAATACTTAAACTTTGCTAGACAATAAAACAGATCTACTCCTGACATCACCAATCTACGTCTAAAAAAAAGACATTAAAAAAATTCCATGTAAAATTTACTTTGTGACAACAGTTAGCCACTAAACAAAAACCTGTTCATATAAACTAAACATACAAAACCCATAAAAATGACCTCTAAACTCTGATAAAGCAAGCCAAGACACTCCTTCAAGTTCCTACTTCACAAAGAACCTGCCAAACATCCTTCAAGATGCAACAAAAAGCAACTAACAAACCATACCAAAATATACAAAACAGTCCTTCAACTTTCCTAATTCACCAAAAACAACTTCAGAGACTCTAGGCCCAACTTTACAAAAAAACTTTGAGTGTCCAGACAAACTCATATAATCTCTATCGTTTCTAGATTTTAAAAGTTGCTTACACTTTCTGTTTACTCAAATAATATTATATCCCTCTATAGCACTTTACATAGTTAAAAATTAGATAATTATAATTACATTTCCTTAGTTATTATAAAAGATATGTTAAATATAAAACTTTAAACTCACAAAAATAAAGTAAATAATAAAAATTTTTCTTTAATTTTGTTAAATACAAATAAACTAAATATTATAGCTATAATTTCTGCTTAACATCTATTTTATTATTATATAATTTTACTATACTAAAATTAAAACCTTCCTTTATAATTAATCAAAAAAGTAATGTGAAAATATCTTTCTATATGCTATAAAATAAAAACCTGTTTTGGCCTATGACAAACACCATAAAAATAGACAAAAAATTCAAAATGTAAATTAAAAAATCAAAAACACACCATCCACTCACCCAAAAATCAATATATAAAAATAACACAAATAAACCACAGGCTACATGACAAAACAAATTAATAAAAATAACTTAAATCAAAGTTATAAAACTAATAATATGCTAAAAATATAGGCCAAACAAAAAATAATTAATATAAATGTCTAAGTCATTTTTAAAATATATAAGCAAGACAGACAAGTTCAAATAATAAAACTAGACAGTCTAAGATTACAAGTCTATAAGTCTAAACACCCGCCAAATGAGCCAGAAACCTCATGTTACACGTGGCACCCAACATGGTGATGTGGGAATGTCCTTCTGTATGCTGTTCCTTTAAATAAAGGAACTGTTTTGGCCCATGGCCGGCACCATAGGAGTAGGCAGAGAAATTGGAGCATAGATAGGAAAAGGAGGGCAGAGTCAGAGAGACACAATCCAGTCGCCCAAAAAGCAACATATAGAATAACACAGGTGAGCCATGGGCCACGTGGCAAGGAAGATTAATAAAAATGAGTTAAATTAAGATAAAAGAGCTAGCTAAAAATATGCCTAAACCATAGGCCAAATAGCATAAAATTAATATCAGTCATTTGGGGGGGCCTAAGCAGCAGCAGGCAACTAGGCAGTCTGAGACTGCAGATCTGTAGGCATAGACCCCACCAGATGGTCCCAAAACTTCACATTACATAACCAGGCTATAATTCGCAATCCCCAAGCAACTAGGTCATGGGAGGAACATAAGAGAGAGGTGGGAAGAGATCACGAGAAAATAGGATATTTGAATGGGGGTAGCAACTGAGAGCAGAAACAAAGAAATAGATATCTTGATGGGGGGAGCCATTGTGGGGTTAGAGAGAAACTTGGTGCTAGGAATATACCTAAGAACCCAGAAGATGTCCCTGGCTATGACCCCAAACAATAGTGGAGAGGGTGCTTAAACAGGCCTTTTTCTATAATCAAATAAATGATTATCCCAATTGCTATTATAGAACCTTCATTCATCAACTGAAAGAAGCAGAAGCAGAGATCCATAGCTAAGACCAGAGGGAGGAGAGATTATATGAGCAAAGGGATCAGAATAATGAGGAGGAAGCCCACAGAGATGGCTGACCCGAACTATTGGGAGCTCACTGACTTTAAAATAACAGCTGAAGAAGCTGCATGGAAAGGAACTAAACCTCTGAATGTACATGACAGTTGTCATGGGCAGTTTGTGGAGACTCTTCCAGTCAGACCAGAGTTTATTCCTAGCGCATGAATTGTCTACTTAGAGCCCATTCCCTACAGAGAACACTTACTCAACCTCGATACTCAGGAGTATGACTCAATCCTACCTCAACTGGATATGCCAGACTGAACTGACTCACCTTGGGAGTCCTTGCCCTCCCTAGAGAATGAATGGGAGTATAGGGTGAGGAAGACTGAAGGAGGAGTGGAAGGAGAGGAGAGAGAGGGAGCAGTAGTGGCTATGGGGAAAAAATTTAAATAAGAAAAGAGTTCCATGTTCTACTGAGTGAGCTAGCTGGGCAGCATCAATTTATTTCAGAAATAATGTGCATTAAAAAAGAAGGTGGAGCTCTGTGAGTTCAAGGCCAACCTAGTCTAGAGAGAGTTTCAGGACAGCCAGGGCTATTATACAAAGAAACCCTGTCTTGAATAAACAAAATAAATTCTTACTTGATAATTGTTCTTGTTATATATAATTTCAATTTTTGTTAAGATTATTACCTTTCGTTTCTTCTGAACATATATTTTAATAGTTTTTCTTATATATAATCTTACTATGTTAAAGTTGAAACTTTGTTTTTTAATTAGACAAAAAGGAGAAATTCTGTGGAATAATCCTCTTGTATACTGCAAAGATTTGTCACTCAAATTGGTTTAATATAACACTAATTGGCCAATAAACAGGTAGGCATTATGGGAAGGGTGGCCAAATTAAGAATTCTTGGAAAAGGAAGGGCAGAGTCAGGAGACATCAGTAAGATGCAGAGGAAGCAAGATGCCATACTGAGAAAACATACCAAGCCACATGTCTAAAATAGATAAGAACTATAGGTTAATTTAAGTGTAAGAGACAGTTTAGTGATAAGCCTAAGATACTAGCTGAGATTTATATTTAATATAAGCCTCTATGTGGTAATTTGTGATACAGCTGCTGAGTATTTGGGAGTGGCTCGCAGAACAGAAGCCTCCATTTACACATTACTCCACCTTGACAAGTAAGAAGCTGAAAAACAAATCCTGAAACCTCTTCATGCATTTGAGAAGTGGCATTCTAGAGCAGACCACTACATCAAACGAGCGACACATACACACAGGGGATGCAGAGATCTATCCACTAGTAAGTACAGAGAATTTACACACTAGTGAATGCAGAGAATCCACTCTCACTTGGAAAGAACCTAGTGTGAGTTTTCTCTAAGGGAAGCAGAGCCAACATAGCAAACTCTTATTCCACTTCTCAATTAGCAAAGTCCAGTTTGCATGAGTACACACTTGTAGTTGGGACACTTTTGTAACTGTTATTCCACCATCCAGTGGAGTATATAAAACATAGTATAAGGAACATATAGAACAATAGCATCCTGATTTTGGCACAAGAAAGAGAATGTAACTATCCTAAAATGCAACATAGCATTCTGTTCTTATGGTTAGTAAAATTTATCCTTAAGACAAACCACTTTATCTGAGGCTAACCTAAGTTTTGACAAATTCTAGCTAAGATAATGAAAGAGAAATACATAATTCTAGATCCCTTTGATCATCCAATCCTTCATCTTGTAGAAGAAGACTTGAGAAACATGTCTGAAAGTTCACAGACCAGGGACTGAGACTCACATAAGTCTGAACAAGTTACAGGACTAGAAGACGGCCCATTTTATCACTTCTTACTGCACATTAATAAAGGCCTAGATATCAGAGTTCTTTGACTCATTACATCATAACATTGTTAGTTTTAATGGCAACTTGCCACAAATTGGAAGCATCTGAGTAGGAGGCTACATTTGAAGATACTTTTAGGACTGCCTTGACTGTTGTGGAAAGAGGCTCCCTGACTGTGCACCTGGCCCAGATAAGCAGTATTCACAAGGAATATCTCATTTTCTGCTTTCTTGCTTTCTTGGCCTTCTCTCTTCTCATTGAGATGATTTGTCCAAGGCCACTACAGCTGATTCCTTTGCTGACATTAGTGACATTAGTGTATCAGCATGGATTAGAGACTCTCAAGAAAACTTCTGGGCTTCCAGTGCCAGATTGCAACTACTGAAGCATCCAATCTTATTTGACTGAGTGCCTCACCACAGTGAGAGAAAGCTATTAAGAGACTTCTCTAACTATTGAAGCATTACCCTCAAGGACCAAGTAACAAATAGGCTCTCAATTTCTCAGGTATGACTCTGCTGTTCTATTTAAAGCTGACTTAATGAATATTTGTGTATGTATATACATATGAAGAATATATATTCATCATATATTGTATATATAACATACACACACACACACACACATACGGTCTGTTCCACTAGAGAACCCTGAATGGGAGAATCATGAACTGACTTTCAATGATAGACCACATATTTAAAGGCAGAAGACAGTTTGAAAAGATGGAATACCAAAGTCAGATGTAAATTTAGAAGGATATAAGAATCAGAAGACTGAAATTTTACTTTTTATTTCTTTTATTTTTAGCATTATAATTCAAATATTATTCTTTCCTCCTTCTCTTCCTTCAAATCCTCCCATGTAGCTCACCTTGATCTTTTTCAAATTCGTAGCATTTTAATTTTGCTAGCTATTTATATGTATGTAAATATACATATATATTTCTAAATTAAAAAATACATTATCAGTCAACATCATGTAACTTGTTTGTATATTTTCAGATTCGACCATTTGGATAACGAATTGTTTGCTCTTCCCTGGGAAAGACTACTTTTCCCACTCTCGTCCACAGTCTACCTCATGAGCATGTCTATTGGCATTGTCCTTGTTCAGATTTTAGGAGGGTAGCTTCAGACATCCTGTCAGAATCTCAAAGCAAGCTCCTTGTTCTTCTGGCTCTTAAAATCTTTTCACCTTATTTATTTTTGTCCTTGCAGTATTTAAAACTGACCTAGGCAGGATTTTTCATGTGCTGTGTCAAACTCTAATACTGAGCAATATTCCAATCTCAAGACTAGAAATTTAAAACAAATTCATTTAATATGCTAAGGGTTCTAATTGAAAAATAGACAGCATAAAAAAAACATATCATGGTAATAAAAGGTAAATTTTGCAAGAAAAGAGCTAGAGCTCAGAAATATTGAATAGAATCCAATCGATATTTGAAAGATCTGTTATTTTACTACACAACACTATGAAACTATGAACTTTATAGTTCATCAACAAAAACTTCCAAAACTAAAAATCAAAGAGAAAATAGGAAATAAAAGCAAAATGTAGAAACTAGAATCCCTGGATATCTTGGTGTGATGGAAAAACTTCAAAGTACAACCACAACAAATGAGAATATCAAAAAGCTGGAGGAGAGAAAAGGGAGATGGAGGAAATGCAAAGAAGAAATATTTAAATATTTAAATGACAGAGAATTTCTTTAGAATAATGCTAACACAAAACCTCAGGTCTAGGAAGATCACAAAACACCAAACATGATTAAACACTGAACACTAAACACCTAGGGATGCCATGTTAAAACTACACCAAAAATATACTAAAAATCTAGATAGAAAGGATGGGAAACTACCAATGAAGGAAAAGATAGAACCAAAAGTCTATTAGTATTAATAGTATTAATAGTGCCTAAAAATACAGTGCAGGCCACTAAAGGAGAGAGAAATATTTAACAGCATTACCTAGCAGTGAACACTGCATGCTGTAGTTGTGATTTGGAAGGCAATGTATATCCATTGTTGCAATAGTGGCATGAAAACTATAGGGGTAATCAACTGCCTTTGAATTATGATTGCATCTTCTTGTCCTTTCTCCAACCCTCAGATGACCCCTTCTCCACTCCCTTTCACACCCCACACTCCCTCTTAAATTAATGGTCTCCAATTGATTGTTATTGTTACATATAAGACAGCTGCAAAAATATATAAATACAACTTGCTAATTTCCTTAAGGATGGCTTGGGTGTATTTGATTTCAAGGTGAGTACATTGTATTGAACAATCAATTAGGAGGTTCATCCTCAGGTGAGGATAATTTTCTTGGGAAGGAAATTAAAGTGAATTGGTTGCCTATAGTTCTTTCTTTAGAGGTGAGAAGCAACAAAAGAGTCACAACCTTAATTTCTGTGAGGCACCCAATGATAGCAGCAAGGACATATATTGTTTGGGGATTCTTGGACAGCTCTTACCAACAACTTAAGTGAAGCTTTCTCACACCTGTACAGTCTGTGACTCTTACGGGGAGCATTATCAACCCTAGTAACATAACTTCATTTAAAAAAATATAAATACACATACATGTACATATACATGTATATATAAATATATATAAAACAAGAAATACATATCTTATATAACAAGATATATGTATACACAAATGTATATAACAAGACCCCTTGAAGCTTTATCAACCTTCCTTGGTGTCATTTCTCCCTCTTCTCCATCTCCTTCTGCCCTGACTTCCCTAACCCTCCTACAATTAGAGCTCCCACCCTGTTTTTCCTACTTTCCCCTTTGTATTACAGAAGTTGTTCGTTTTGAGTGATTTTCCTTTGACTGAAGAAAACTACTGGCTTTTCTCAAGGACCTTCTTTCCTTGATTTTTAAATTCTTTGCAATACTAAACACAGATCCTGAATATATACTATGAGCCTATTGAAAGGTTGTTGAATAAATGTATATGTAGAAAATATATATGACAGATTTCATTGATGTTAAAGATAGTCATTAACTGTTTTATTATTCCATACAATGTACAATATATCACTTTACTCAATTTAATAATACTTTGAAACATTGTTTTGAACCAGTAGTTTCAATCCATTAAAACACAATATCAATATCATATGCTTATAAAAGTTTCTTCTTTCTCTTTTATTGTACAAATTACAAAAAAACATATAGTTGCTTCTTTTCACTGACAAAATAATATGAGACCTCATTACCTTTGACTCTCATTATGCATGTATGACTCTTGTGATGTCATTTGTGGTCTCTGTCTCCAGAGGATATATCTCCCAGACAGAAATAGAAGGTTAGATCAACTTGCCAAATTGATTATAGCTATAGCACAATGACTAAAATGTATCATAGCCAAACAGTATAAGAGTGGCTTAAAATTAAACATTGCTACACTGAAATAGTGAATGGAAATTAAAACAAAAAAGTAATATTAGTATGAAAGGTGAGAACAGCTGTCAACATAGGCCCAAAGCCCAGGCATAAATGACTTCCCAATGAGTATCTCACTCTGGTCTATGTGTGAGTCTTTTGTTATCATGCAGCCATCATGACTAGTGATATTTAGAAATGTTTTTATTCACAGCAATCATCAAGTTAACTACATTATGTTCCTTTGCTATTGACACAGTTGAAGTTTTATTGTCTCCTCTTTGTTCATGTATATATGAGAAGTTCCTGGCCTATCTGGCCAGAGTTTTGGACCTGCAGTCCCACAGTCGATTAGCCTCAAATACTGACTCAGACATTTATATTCATTACAAGCTGTTCAGCCTATGGCTCAGGCTTATTTCTAGCTAGTTCTCACATCTTCTCAACCCATTTATATTAATCTATGTCTTGCCATATGCCTAGTGCTTTATCTGTGTTCCATTATATCTTGCTCTCTTGTGCAGCAGCTAGCAACATCTCTGTCTGTCTTCTCCTTCTTCCTCCTTTATCTATGCTCGGATTTCCTGCCTGCTTCTAAGATGCCTTGCCATAAGCCAAAGCAGTTCCTTTATTATCCAATGATAATTCATAGCATACAGAAAGATATCCCACATCAGATATGTAGCAAGCCAACTGCGATCAGTTTTTTTTTCCCCCATCAGTGATGTGGTGACTACTGTCAAGTAATTCAAATGGCAATTTGTTCAACCCTAGAAATGAACAGCCATTTTCTTCACAAGTATATAAAATAAGCATCTTCATTTTTTCTATTACTGTCCCTTAAAAAAAAATTACTGTAACTGCTACATTTCCTGACTGATTTCTTTTTTATTTTTGCTACATAATTAATACTTTTGTGAGCATGTGGGGGTAGGTTGTAGCAATAGTTTATGTGTGGGAGTCATAGAACAGCTTTTAGTAGTTGGTTCTTTCCTTCCATTATGTATAATGGAAGGCTCAAACCCCACCAGGCTTAGCACCAAGGGCCTTTACCCACTAAACCATCTTGCTATGCACCATGTTTTGAGACAGGATTCTTATAACTTACTATATGTCTAAGAATAGTCTTGAACTCCTGAACCTCCTTTTTCCACCTCCAGAGTCTTTAGCTATACACTTCTCTTTTAATTTTTTTCCTCTTGGGTGACTCATATCTATATACTCAATTTCTACAGATATCTGAAAACTGATTATAATTCAATTTTTAAAACTTAGAAATCAAAGAAGTGAAGAAAAACTCTAAAATAAAATTCAGATGAGATTACAGAGTATTTAAGGCTGGTATTTTACAATTTGATTGTTGCTATACTGCTGCTGATAACAGTTGAGAGCTTATAAATAGCTTTAATTGAAGGTGAACATTTGCCTTACATTGTCCCCACAAGTAACTCTGGTCAGTTGGGTTTATTGTCTTACTTGATTTGATAGTATAAAACAAAGATTTTTAATCTCAATGTGATGAGAAAAATTTTTGAAAATAGAAGCTATAGAAATTTGTCTCAGAAACAGGCACTTATAAAATTTTGTATTCAATTTCAAGGAATTTTCACACTCAAAACCTTCTGCACACATATCACGTGACTACAATGACAGAAGGTTTTAAATTCCCAATTTTGAATATGACAATATACTTCACATTGTCCTATTGCTCTGTTACAGATTGGAAAAATCCCAGGGACAAACATGTAGCTAGCATGGAAATACCTACCCTTTCACTTTTTGTGTGCACATTCATCAAATTATGAAGTATTCTCGGGTGCACACACCAAAGTTCATACAGCTACTCTCTTCCCCAAGCACCCTCTTGAAAAAAAATGTTCTAAAAGTCATCCATCATATTGATTTCCTTGAGTATAAAAATTCTTTAGGCGATGCCTCAGTGCCCCAGAGTAAATCTTCTTATCCAAAACCTTCTCTAACATGTTGGGTTGAGTACATACTCAGGATTTTAGATGACCTTATTAAAGTTCTATCCGTTTTTTTGTTTGCAATCCTGTACTCCCATACTAAACTCCCAAAGACCATCAGTACCAATCTCAAACTAAGGATGGCTGTATTTGGCATGCATTCTGATCATAGCTCATCAACGCGTGTAACATTACCATCATTTTACAATGAGAAAATCAAGACTTCATATAAACTGAGTGATTTTTCCAGCACAAAATAGTATCCATGATACTATTTGCCAAAAGCAAGCAGAAATACCTTGTTTGGGATATTATTATCCACATTCTTTAAAAATCTCATATATAGTCCATATGGACCTTAGTATCCACATACTAATGAACAATTGGAAAAGCTGGACATGACAACACTATGACATGCCAATGTGAACATTGGAAAGTACAGGAGGTCTCAACCCTACACAAAAACTACAGGCAATTAAGAAATTCCTAGAGCTGAAGAAATGGTCTTTCCCAGAGAAGAACACACCACCCAGTGAACCAATACACATCAACCTTAAAAATATATATGCAAGTAACATTATACAGTCTGAGCAGGTTACATGTGGAGAGTATATGCATACATTCATGTCGCAACAACTAATGGATAAAAGGGGCCATGAATTTGAAAGAGAACAGGATGAAATATATGGGAGTGTTTGAAGGAAAGAAAAGGAAAGGGAAATGATGTAATTATAATCTCAAAAAAATAAGAAGATATGTAGTTATAAACTATGTTCTTCTATCATGACTAACTAGCCCTGACTCTGTCCTTTCCTCTAACCATCTTTTGTGGAGAATTAATAAAAGCTCTGAAAGTTTCAGAGATATAAGAGGGATCTAACCACAGTCAGTCTGGGAGGATCAGAGAGTGGTGATCACACCTTGAATTCTAGCACTGGGAATATCCCCGGGAGTGGTGACCTACGCTCTTAATCCAAACTGAGTTCAAAGTCATCTTAGTCTACAGAAGGAGCTCCAGGGTCCCAGGCAGGCAGTGTTGGGGCCACACTTTAACTTACCAAGAGAGTATTTAAGGCAGGCATAGAAAGACAGAAGCTAGAGGAAGCCAAGAGAAGCCAGACTAAGAAAGCTGGAAGACAGCTCGGTAAGATATGACTGTGGTGTTTACTCTCTCTAATATCTCTGACTCTCTCAGAGATCTGTCCCTGAGTTTCATTTATTCATGCAACAATCTCTCAAGATCAGGGCTGTCACTTTAGCTTCAGAACTGCAGTTAGGAAGCCACACGGCTGCCTCTATTTTATGCACTGACCAGTTTTGTGCTTGGATCTAGCATGAAACCTTGCTTCACCTCCCTCATCTGTGCCCTGCTTTACACCTCTACTTCTTTCCTAAATGGCAGACTGACAGACACAGCTATGTGGTCCTTGTTAACATCTGCATTATTTCTGATGAGTGACTGCCCCACACAAAAGACTGCTTTTATTTATCTTTCCCCTCAGAATTCACATTGTCTGATCAGAAAGCTAAACTGCTTGGAGCATACTGACAGGTGCCTCTTGCCTTCTTTTCAAGACCACCATGAGAGCATAAACATTCCACACAGATGCTTGTCAGCTGCAAAACTGTTTAGGTATGTGATCAAGTCAGACATGCATTTAGCTCAAGAATCCTACATTCGACAATGGTTTCCTTATATGAGGAGTCTTGTGAGTGTTGTATGTTATGGGTCAGTTATTGCAATATGGGGGAGTGAATATTGGCAGAACTGAAGCACAGCCTGGGAAAGTTTCAAGAGAGAGAAATCAGGAATGAAGAAAACCACAAATGTCACAGAGAACGTCCAGAGAACATAGGTTTTATAAAATAATCCAGACTTCTTCACAGTAAATAATTGTTCAAAAGCTCTTGTGACAATAATTTAAAACAAAGGATATTTGGAGAGTTCACATATTATGAATAGTAATTTTTGATTTCACAACATAAATTAAAATAACTATAGAACCGAAAAATCCATATATTTTGCATTTCAACACACCCACTTCAGGAAAAATAAGTAAGCCACTCAATTTCCCAGCAGACTCATATTTTTTGAAAACCAATTACATTAGGTAAATTTTTAGTATTGTATGAAGAAATTAGGGCTGAAAAGAAAGACTTATGTTAGAAGAGTATTAATGGGAAATGAATACAGTCATGGAATAAAAATGGAAGTCAGCAGTAACATTTCAGATTACATAAGATCCTCCCAAGTCTTTCAGAGCTAACCACTCTGTTTCCTCTTCCAATTATATGGAGTTAGTGGAGTTTATGGGCTTGCCAGACAGCTCCCAGCTCAGTGAAAGTCTGTTTGTCAAAGGAATAAGGTGAAGAATGACAATGTAGGATGCCCACTGCCCTCCTTTGGCCTCTGCACATTGATGCAGAAGTGCATGCACCCTCATATATGTGAATAAACTACAGTCAAACAAATACACCAAAATAAACAATAAACAAATGCTTTTTTAAAGAAATAATTGTCACTCAATGGACATAAGAGGACATGGGATCAGAATGTCCTCTAATAAATATATTAAAATAAATATTTTATTAAAATATAAAAACAAAATCTAGAAAAGTTAAAGGAGATAAACGTTGAAACATAAGGTGCATCTTTGTAAACAGGAGAAAACCAGTGAGTAGAGACAAAACAAAAAAGCCTCACATAGACACCACAGCCACGCAAAATACATACACAACTGACAACTTCCTTTCAAGCTTATTAGTAGCTGTGTGATGTTTGTGTGTAGGAAGCAATCTCTTCATATTTTGAACTCCATCTCCTTTCTCCCCATTGTCCAAACATCAGAGAGTTTCAATAAGTAATTGTAAATTGAGCTGATTATATTTGAGTGAAGTAATCAAGACTTCCTTGGGATCCATTTAGCTTCTTCAGGGGGTTAGAAAATAGATCAGAAGAGTTTTATTGCCTTTGTAGAACATGTGCAAAGTAAAGAATCCATCACAGTACACGGAATGATTCTGAGTCAATTATAACTTCTGCTAATGACAAACTTGTTTGCTGCTTCTCTGAGGTTTTAAGTTAGAAGCATGAGTACAAGTTAGTTTGTGCAAAGCCAGAGTTAGCTTTCCTCACTGCATGCATTGGAGAAAGACTACAAAATATCTCCCGAATTCCCTCATTGCTTCATGCTTCCCTTTCCCAGAATACACTAGTGTTGGAGAAAGAGCCAAGACACCTGGAACTATTCCGTATTTTCTCAAGTTGAAAAAGCACCATGAGTCTCTGTGGTACTATGGTCATGAGTGGGGCTTTTGGTCATGAGACAGTAGAAGTATTGTATTTTCTATGCCTGTGCCTGAGGTAAAGTATATTCTGTTACCACCTCCAGTTATCTTTATATAGACCACTTTCTGCCAAAAACCACAAAATCTAGAATCTGATTATATGAGAATTAATGATAGTGTTGGATAAGCAATCCCTAACTGCTCACTAGGAGATGCTCAAGAAACTGAAGTATGCATTTGTGATTATATTAGAAACATGTTGCATTTTTGTGATATTTACTTTATGTTCCAGGCTCACTGAACTATTAAAACCATGTCATTAGTCATTCCTGTGGCCTGAAAACCTTCTTTGTTCCTGAGACAATTTTCTGGACTAACGTAGCTACCACTCCTTGTCAAAGAAGCCTCCCTTACAGCAGATGGAGACCATCATAGAAAACATGGGGATCCCAACCCCAACTAATACACCTACATCACAGATTCTATATCTCTGGCTCCAGAAATGCTACAGAAGAGAAGGCAGAAAGATTGTGAAAGCCAGAGTATCAGCAATTTGTTGTGTAACAGTCTCCTAATGACTATGTGAAAAAGGACAGAACAATGGCAAAATCAAAGGACATACATATGTGGGATAGAGAAAATTCCATGGAGTCCCACTATTAACTAGTTAAAGAACTATAAGCAAATATGACTACTTGGAGAAGAACTAGTTCTCCCAGGGATGGAACCCACTGGTTGTTCAGTGCAGAGTCATAAGCCCTGAAACCAACACACAAACAACAAAAACAAACTCAGCCTTTTGAGTTTATATATTTGTGCACATATATATAATAATAATAATTTAAAAAGGATATCAACTTGATGTGGGGGATATGTATAGGATTGGAAGGAAGCTGCCTAGTTACTTGGAGGAAGGAAAGGGTGTGAGAAAAGTGATGTATACTGTTTCCAAACATATCACAGTATCTGAAAATCTTTCATAAATAAAAGGCCAAAGGTGAGGTAAAATGTATACTTTAATAGTGTACAATTCAGGAAGTTCGGATTGTCACATATAGTCACATAAGCACCATCAGAATTCAGATAAAACATTTTCATCATCTCAACAAATTTCCTTATGACCCCCTTCCAGTCAGTCCCACTGAGCTATCCAGGGACTGATGGAGATTCTGATGGTCTTAGCTTTTATCACGTCTCACGTAAAGGAACACATACATAACAGACAGCTTTTGTGGCTGCTCTCTTTAACCCAACAATACATTCAAATGAATATCTTAACTAAGATCTAATTACATCAGTTCACCCTTTTTCCTTCTTCTTCCTGCTTCTCCCACATCCCTAACTCACTCTCTTCTTTGGTCATTATTTTTACTTAACAATACTTTAAGATGAGCTCATAGCAGTTAAGTTCGCCACAATTTTTGTCACTAAGACAGATACCTGAGGGAATTAGTTTAACAGAGGGAGGATTTACCATCTTATGATTTAAGGAGTTTCCTTTATGGTTGGCTGTTCTCATTGCATTGGGCCTAGGATTAGACAAAGTATTGTAGAGGAGGGGGAAGATGGAGCACAGTTGGAAGTAGAGGAGGGGGAGGATGGAGCACAGTTGGAAGGCCAAGAAGAGACAAAGGGAGAGACAGAGATGAGCTGTAACTTTCCCAGGCACACCCCAGAGACCCATGTTCTCCAAGGATACCACACTGCTAATTTCTACCACCTTAAAATAATGCCACCAAGCTAAGAATCTATCCATAGGCTCTTCTGCAGACAAAGGGCCTCCATGATATAGATGTCTCCCCAAATCCTTACCTCTGAACACTACTATATTGGAACCAAGCCTCCAACACATTACCTTTGGAGGACATCTCCTTTCCAAACCGTAATACCAATAGTTCATTTGTTTTCCTCGCTAGTCAATATTCCATTCCATGGAGACACTAAAGTCTGTTTCTCTAATGGTCAGTTAGTCAATATTTGAAGTATTTCTACTTTATTCCAAGTTTCCACTTTGGAAGTATTCAGAATATCGCTATTATAAATATTCTCAGTAGACTTTGTGTGAACATAAGTCTTTGTTTCTATAGAATTAAACTTAGAACTCATGGTCAGATTTTTGCATTTAAATAACCACACACTGTAAGTAGTAGTAATAATAATAGCTGTACAAGTTACTTTTCTTGATGCAGTGACAAAATACCAGACAGAACAATGTTGGGGGGGGGGCTGTTTGGACTCTAGAGTACAGTCGATGAGGAATGAGGAAGTCTAAAGCAGCTGTCTCATTGCACCCACATTTAGGAAGCAGAGACAGTGAAACATCGTGCACAGATTTCTCTCTTTGATGCAGTCCTGGACCTCAGCACGGAAAACGGGAGCACCCAGTGTTCCCACCCTGTGGCAGGCTGTCTCGGACTCTCAGCCCCCAAATCATGACATGGAGACTTCTTATGAGCTATGAATGCTCAGCCTTATCTTAACTTTGTCCCACTAGCTCATACAGCTTATTTTAACCTGTTTCTCTTCATCTACATTTTGCCTCGGGGATTTTTACCTTCCTTTCCTTCTGTATGCTCTATTTCCCTTGCCTCCTCTGTGTCTGGATGGCTGGCTACAGCCGTCTCTCCCTAAATCCCTTTCTTCCTCATTCTCTCTTCTCCTGAGCCTAAAGTCCTCCTTCTACCAACTCTGTTTGCCAGCCAGTCCCACCACTCCTCTCCTGCCTCGCTATTGGCCATTCAGCTTTTTCTTAGATCAATCAGATGCCTTAGGCAGGCAAGGTGAAACAAATGTAGCGCATCTTTACATAAACAAATGCAGCAGAAACAAATGTAACAGACCTTTGCACAGTTGCAGTGATATCCCATGACACCGTCTGGATCAATTGGATAGAGAATCTCCCTCACAGACACACACAGAGGTTTGTCTCTTGGGTGACTCTAGACCCTGTGAAACTAAAAATCAGTATTCGCAACCCCAGTAAAAATGAGATCTTAGGAATAAAAAAAAAAAAAAAATTCTTAGCTATCAACTTCATACAAAATAACTCCTCTAAAGTGAAGCACCAATAAAGAGGTAGTGTTATCAGTCAAATAAAAAAAAAAAAAAAAAACTATTTCAATCAAAATATTCCATAAAATAAAATCTATGGAATTTTTAGAATGGGCTGCTTAGTGTTTCCTTTTACTATAACTGTGGTTTGTACTGTCCAATCGCTTTTCTCTCACACGCGTCCCCTTTGCCTGATGTGGTTTCCTTTCCTGCTACAGCTGCGGCTGCATTTTCTGCAGTTCTGCTTCATTCACAGCTTCCTCGGAAGGCTTAAACGTTTAACTGAATACGCTGTCAAACACTGCCTCTTCGCAGCTTTAGTTCTGCCTCTTCTATAGTTAAAATACCTTGAAATTTTGATGGTCCACCGTGCTTTTACCTTGTTTTCTACTGTAAACACATGTGGTTTCAGTGTCTTTCTAAACTTCATCTAAGTGAACACTGTCATCATCGTGCTTACCATGTGTGTTTTTGTGGCCTCCTGTGCATTTCATGTCCTGAATCTTTCCCTTGACTGTCTTTTTCTCCTGGAAGAAATCTTCGACATATCTTTTCATTGACAGACAGAGTTCAGCCCTGGTCCCCGCTCCAAATGTCTCACAAAAGTCCTTGTGTTAAAAATTCAGTAGCCAGTTTGTGGCGGAAAATCTGAGACATCCTTGAAAAGGACATGGACTTGCTCGTTTCTCCTCCCTTTCGCCTTTCACCTTACAGGGAGCAGATCCACTCCACCAAGGCGCCCTGTCATATGAGACTGCTACACCCACAGGTCCGAAGCTGCAGAGGATGCCATCCGAGATAAACCCTTTTCTTTACCATATAATCTCAACCACTTGTTTCTGGAATGGAAAGCTTCCTTTCACAGCTTCCCTTGAGCTTGATCTTTAAGATGTGTCTATTTTCTCGTTATTTTTATAGAAGTTAGATCTGGCTAGCATTTTCATTTTCAGCATTACTGTTGGAGAATAGTTTGCATAAATACACTTGTGAGTAGGTAGAGAACATGCTGCCTCTCCTCAGCTGTGTTTGGGTGATTACCTTCCTTCCATTCCATCTTCTCTCGCTGCCCCCCTTCCATGGAGCTCAATGGACTTCTTTAAACTCATAGGTTTCTTGATTTCTGTATTTTTTTTTTCTCAGCCATTATTTCAAAATTTTCTTACTTTTATCTTTTTTACCTTTTATTTTGAGATTATAGCTTAATTACAACATTTCTCTCTTCCCCTTTCTGCCTCCAAACACTTGCAAATACACCTCCCCACTCTGATTCAAATTGATGGCCTATTTATTAGCTGTTATTTCATGCATTATGCATTCTCATAAACCTATATTGTTAAGTGTAAGCTGTTAAGTCCGTATGATGTCATGTGTATGTTTTTTGTTTGGGGGTTTTTGTTTATTTGTTTTCTGGTTTTGCCTTGCTGTGCGTTTTTGCTTTTCAAACCCATTTTCCAGCTTTGTGTAAGCTGTTTTCTAATGGGTTTGATGTGCTTTTTGTATTCTTCTGTTTGGTTTTGATTTTTGTTACTTTTATCTTATTTTTGAGACAAGGTTTCTCTGTGTAGCTCTGGCTGTACTGAAACTTGCTTTGTAAATCAGGCTGGACTTGAACCCTCAGAGATCAGTCTGCCTCTGCCTCTCAGGTGCTGGGATTAAAGGTGTGAGCCACTTTTGCCCAGTTAAGTTTGACAGTGTTTTTAAATTTAAGCTTCAAAACTATTTATGACAGTTCTATTCAGGTCTATTTAAAAAACTGTGTGTGTGTGTGTGTGTGTGTGTGTGAGAGAGAGAGAGAGAGAGAGAGAGAGAGAGAGAGAGAGAGAGAGAGAGAGAGAGTGTCACCTTAACTTTTTATTTTACTCTCAAAAATTAGGTCTGAATTTTATTATCTTGTATATAAAGGGGTGCATGTGAAATAGAGCTTTCCAGAGTATAGCTGTAGCTTTTATTGAGTACTTTATTTTTGCTCATATTTACAGGAAAGCATATGTCAAAGCATGGCTATTCTGGGTCCCTTAATTCTATTGGCTTTTATTGGTTTCTGAAAAGATAAGCCCAACTTTTATATATGCAGAGTAAAGACCTCCACCCCCCACCCTGCCCCACTCCTGCCTGAGATGTAGTGGATATTTTCACTGTACCTCATTTTCATAGATCTAAGCTGAAAAGGTTGTGCAATCTTCTTAACAGCTGGGGAGGATTTGAGAACAAGGCAAGGCTGTTGTAATGTCAGAGCCCCTCCATGGAAGGTCTCATGCCCATGCCACTACTAATTACAGTGTTCTTTAGGCAAGGGCACAGGTGTAGAGGCGACGAGCTGCCCTTCTGGGTCTATAGGCTGTGTGGGACTCCCGCACCCACATAGCTGAAAGCTAGTTTGTAGGAACCACATTTTGTCTTCCCAAATACAAATAAATTTTCTTTCCCTTTTCTATTTTTGTTTGTTTGCTGCATGATAATGAAATGGTTTGAACATAAAAATGAATACAGCAGTTAGTGTATTTTACTTGTCAATGAAGGGCAATGAGAAGTTCTTCAAGCAAAATAAATCTGTTTATTACCCACTTAATGTCGACAGCAAGTTTGAAATGATCCAATTGAACAATTATTTATTTCTAACTCTGTATTTCTCTTTAATCAATTAAGTGAAATTACAAAGCATAATTATGTGTGTGTTGAAAAATAAATCCTGTCCTCTGTGTCATGTAGACTCAGTAGATCTGAAGCTTACACTCATAATTTTATCATCCCTTTTGTGTGCATTTTCAATAAACATGTACCTACACTGTGCCACATTTGAAAGGTGAAGACATCTCCTTCCTCAAAAGGCTTATGGGTTCTCAAAAGGCATGGAGTAACCATTACCAAAATCAAAATCTTAAAGATAAGCTCTGAGATAGAAATACTCTGGGAATACTAGGAAGATGTTTGACAACACGGTAACCGCTATAGAAAGAAGTGTCTGTAGTCAGCTCCTTCTGCCTTAAATGCAGTGAGGCCCTGTGCAGTCTGTGGTATATGTGCAACTAAGAGTGCCACAAAGACCTAACAGAGTACTGGGGACAGCTGATGAGCAGAACTTTGTGTGGAAAATGTCTCAACCTAAGAAGAGATTTCTACATAATAAAGAAACCTTCTACAGAGTGCAGTTTTTATAAGTCTGGAGATAAACATTCAATTATTTTATATGTAACCATAAAATGTCTTATGAAGAGCTTATTTTCCAGAATTAAAATGGCTATACAAATTAAGAAAAGGTATTTTTTTTAGTTTTCCATCATCCCATCAGCAACCACACTGTTCACAATATTGATGAACTCTCAACATCCCTGTCTCATTTACAGCTGCTCCATTCTAATTGAGTCCCTAAGTGTAAAAGTATGTGTTTATAATTTTTTCAGGATGTGACATTTTCTTTTGACAGTATTCAATTAAAATTGAAAGTCTAATTTTATTCATTAGGAACAGATGCAAGCATCCAACTACTCTATTAAGTCTTTAGGTATGCAAGGGTTCAATGTTCATATCCTGAAATGAGTGAGCACTATAAATTCTTTCCTTTCACCTATATGTAACTGTTTTATACAGACTTCAATTTTCCTGTTATAATTATGAACTGTAGCATGCAGTTCTTACATGCACATTTTAATAACCTTTGAAAAGCATATACATCCATATGTTCAACATCAAAATATAGAACATGTGCTCAGGCTACTAACTTCGTGCCTCTTGTCATCCATTATCTTTTCTCTCTATCCTCACAGACAGATAGTATTATATCTAGTCAAACTGATCAAGTTGACTGTTCTTACACTTTTTTATCTGAATTTAATTAGCATCATCTTTTTGAGATTCGTTTATCTTGCTTTGTATATCAATAGTTTGTTCCTTCTTCTACAGAGTAATATTTATTTTATTGTTTAAATTTTAAAGTTTGTATCACATGAGTAACATTATTTACATGAAGAAAATAGGTCTTTCAGATTTTTGTTCAGAGTACTCGATCTGACAGACCAAGAGCCACTGCCACAGTAGTTAATAGCACATGACGGACAGAAGTTCCAAGGTTGAAATGCAGGTTTTGCTTCACTTACTTTTTGATGGTGACTTACAAAACCTCTGCAAGCCCTTGCTACACTTGTCTTCCAAACCAAGAATCATAACATTCCCTATTTCATTAATTTAAAAAATAGCTTTTGCATTGATCAGCTTCACATTGCTGTAACAAATATCTTAAATGATCAGTTTATGAGGGAATAAAGGCTATTTTAACCTCCATGTTTAGGAGATTTAAATTCATGATCAGTTACTCTCTTTTGTGTATCTGATGC
Organism: Phyllotis vaccarum; assembly: GCA_033318265.1. Taxonomy (NCBI): domain Eukaryota; kingdom Metazoa; phylum Chordata; class Mammalia; order Rodentia; family Cricetidae; genus Phyllotis; species Phyllotis vaccarum. The sequence continues at coordinate 81,865,084 of JARWLC010000002.1, forward strand.
ACATTGTGGAGTAAAGCTAACCTCCTCAAAGGAGCAGACGAGAAAGAGCGTGGGTCCAGCATTCCCGTTGAAAGTCGCACTCCCAATGATCTGAAGATCTTTCACTGAGTCCCACCTTCTAAAGGTTCTGCTACCTCAGGACAAAACCTTTAACACGTGGACCTTCAAAAGACACTGGAGATCCAAATTACAGCCCCTGACTCACACACCATCCAATTTCTTGCACTTACAACTCAGTAGAAAAATGCTTGCTGTGTATCTAAAAAAATTTGAGACGTGTCTTTTTTTTTTTCTTCAACTAAGCATAGTGCTGACTGGATTCTACCTAAGCAGCCCACTGATGGGAGCTGGCCTCATTCCTAGCAAGAAGTCTACTCCTTTCACTTATTGAGCATGCTGATATTATTTTGTGGCTGTGGTTCCAATCAAAGTTTTGAATGGAGGTGATGCTCCTCTTCTGAGTGAACTGGAAGCTGCAGAGAACTGGAGGGGAAGACGGGCTAGAAGAAAAGGGAGGCTCAGAAGTGGCATATCCCCAGCTCCCACAGTCACCTAACCACATAGGATCAGGGATAAAGACCTAAAGAATTCAAGGAGTAATCCTCGAAGAATCAAGGTCAAAGTCAGAACTGACTCTCTAGTGCCAGAGAGGAGCAAGGATAATTGTGTCTTATTCATGGGTTTTATGAATGCACATATTCACAGAACATAATACCATAACAAACAACTGGAAGTCATCGCCATTACTCAGATTAGTAGAGAACAGGAAATTTCACTGAAAGGTAAATCTAAGAGTATAGCTTTACATCATCTCAAGCTAGCTAGTATATGGGCCTACCTCTAAATACTGCACTTTTGGAAATCTATACCCTTTCATACCTGGCCCAAGAAAGGTCAGAATTTACATCGTAAACCACAGAAAGTACAGTAGTCATACAAGGGCTATTCTCTATGGCTTCTGAAAATTCCAGAAATAGACCTCAAGCTCTTTTTTGATATGTTACCTGAATCTAGTTTGTCTCTTTTTAGCAATAAGCAGGGTAGGTGGTGTCAAAGCAACCTGACAGCATTTCAGTGGTGGCTTCTGTTGGGAGACTTAGCCTAAGAAGCTGATCAGAAATCAGAGGAATCTTCCAAGGTAGAAAAACATGTGTACCCATTTGCAGCGTGTAGTGCTTCAATTTACAGGATTGAGAGTGATTTCAAACAGCTATGTATGGACAGATGCATAGAAATCTCAAAGGCCCACAAATGGTAACTACATTAAAATAAAGATTATTTAAATTTAGTAAGTACAGCAATCACATGGATAGGCTGTTAACCTAGGGATTGTTGAACATAGTCCCAGGGTTTATGAGCTAGATGTTATTGGATACGCCTACTAGCTTCTTTTGTAGCAATATTTCAGATAGAGCAGAACTGCTGGTGTGGGAAAGCACACTATGAGAACCCCTGCCTAAGGATTATCTGTAGCCTAAACACAAGTCTTATTACATTGTTACTTGACCTGGAGGAGGGCACTCTCCTGGGAATTTCTGACCGTACCAGAATCCTATGAAGAAAGATCATGGCTAAGATCCAACTAGAAATAAAACCTGTTCTATGATTGAGTTCTCGTGACACTAGGACCCTGTCTTCTGACTTCAGTGGTCCAGGAGTTGGGCTTCTACTCAGTGCCACATGCTACCTTCAGAAAGTCACCGATTTGGTAGCCTGTTTCCCTGAACCAAGTTTTCCTGCTTGCCCAGGGCCTATACAATTAGCTTTTCAATATTCCCTGCCACTCCTGGGAGGTGTTATTTAGGCCAAGGACAGCCAGTCTAAAGAGATCACTTTCCCGTGGGTAAACTTTGGCTGAGTTATCTAAAAAGAGACAATCAGAATAGCTTTGAGCATCCCCCAGCATTACAGTAGATAAAACACCATTTGGTTAAACAACATTTTATTTGAATAAATCAGCATACATAAATATATACAAGCAAATGTTGTATTTCTAAATAATGCAGAGACATATCTTCTTTAATATTTCTGTATTATATATTAAATATATATCCAAATAGTAAGTCTTCTTGGGAAAAACAGCATTGTTCATAATTTTTATTTTGAAGGGCATAAATAATCAAAATCAAAGGTGCTCTTTTAGTATTTTGTTTTCTTTTCACATTAAGGCTTCACATTATGTTTGGAAAGTCTTCAATGAGACATGCCAATGTCTATGCATGTGACATCCACAATTGCGAACAAATTTCATTGGCTTTGGGACAAAATGAAACAATAAGCAATTCTTAAAACATATCACATCTTTTCTGCCCTTCTTGACTTGTAAGACACTTAAGATCAATGTTTTTCTTTTCTTTGTTCTTACCTTCTCCACCTCTCAAGTTGGAAACCACATCTGCCAAGTTTAAAATTCACTGATCTTTGGGCCTTTGTAATGTTAGTGAGAGTAACTTCCTGATTCCTACAAGTAAAGCCAACAAGCCATCAGACGTAGATACATGTGAGTTGAATTTCCTTCCAAAAATTAAATACAGGTTCACATCTAAATAGAAAAGGGTTAAGGTGAAATCATGACACTGGAATTTTACTACATGTGACAAAAAAAGCCAAACCAGACTGTCCCTGCTCATTTTTATACTCCTAATGAATCCCCTCCCAAATAAAGACATGTGTTCATTTCTTTCCCAAAGAAGTTAGACTATTTTACTGCCCTTTGTGGAGAATAAATTTTTGTGATTAAAGATGGTTACTGAATATACCATAGATTGATAAGAATGATCCATCTCACAAGGACAGGACAGAGTCAACCTGAGAATAAGTTATTCAGTCTGACATAGAGAAAAGTAGCAAGTCTCCAGATCTAGCCTCAAGGAATGATGTCATATAACCTTTGAACAGAATATAGAATTGATTTTTAAAGGAAAACTATGTTATGATAAATACAATCCAGAAAACAGAAAATCTCCTAAGTTGCTATGGAGACTTGCGCTAGAGCATTGGATTTTTCAACTCAAAACCTTAGGAATTTCAGACTGAAGTTGTATCTCCTGTTCCATAAACAGTCTAACCCTTCCTACTAGGCTATGCTGCTGGTGGTCAAGGAAAGCCATGGTGCCTAAATAACGGGAAAATGTGAAGTCTTCCTTGGTTCTTTTTGAAAAATTCATCTCAACATTTTCATCCCAGGCATCCCTACTTCAAGCCGTCTATTTTGATCTAAGCACTGAGCTAGTTAATGCTTCTTTGTCCTTACATCACAATCTGATCTAGAAATGATTACTTCATGCTGGGTAGATTAAGAAAGAATAACAGCTCAAAATGATATCTGGGGGTGTTCAGATCATGAGACATCCATTTATCAAGCTTTCCTACCTTTCCATTTTGTTTTGAATGCTGAATGACTACTCATGTTGAGTCCTTAAGAAACTTGGAATGTGGCTCTAAGATCAGGATGCAGATCATTCTCAGTTGGTTAATATCAATTGACAATGACCAGCCACTCACTCCTTGTCTTCAAGGCACTTGTCTCTGCTGCAAAATGTCTTGAGCCACCATTGTACTCGATGTTTGTTAACAGCTCCTGAGCCAAATTCCTTGGTAAAGTTGTGAATTGTCTTTGCTGCTTTATAACCCATTTTGAACGCACTGGTTTTCTTTTTGTCTAACATCATCCCATAGTATAATATAAGATGAACAACAAGTAATAAGTTACTGCAAAAACGTTCCCATTAAAATGATATAGGACATAATCATTCTGTAAATAAATTTCAGTATCAAATTATAAATTTCAACAGTGCAAAATCAGTTTCTGCAAAAGACTCATATGATGATGGCTCTCAATGCAGAAGTCTTACAACTCATGAGGATCACATAATAGTAATGGAATCTGTAGCTTTTTGATTCATAATTAAGTGACAATCACAAAAAAACGATATAACTGGACCATCTGTTACACTGTTGAGGGAACCAAGCATTAGAAAATCCCATTGCTCACTGAAACTTCCCAACCAGGATTAGAATTCTTAACCCTCTTATGCTTGCTGTGCTCTCTGTCAGTTAACTCTGGTTTCACTGAAGATAAAAAAAATTTTAAAAAAATTACAAAAAAAAAAAAAGGAAAAGGTAACTGTGAAAGATAAGGAAGATAGCACGAGAGAAAAGCAGTCTGACAGCTGGTCACATCCTGAAGCTCTCAGGAGTCATATCATAATGAAGAGAAAGGCCATTTGAACTAGACTGTGGTGAGAGTATGAAGGGGTAGCTACATTTTAAATATTAAGAGAACTGAAGAAAACATGGAATGGGCTAGACAAGATGCAGCTCTCATTCCTAAGGAGAAATGATAATAATAAACCTTACAGACCTGGTGTAATTGTTGGATAACTGGAATATCTGGCATATTGTAAAAGGGCCAGGTCTACCTCATGAACGAGATAGACTTTTTCAAGTTGAAAAAGGGAGGGTGAGTCTTAGGGAAAGGAAAAAAAAAAAAAAGAAATCTGTACTCACATTCTCAGACCATTAAGCTGAGATTTCCCAAACTATTATAACAGAATTAGGATCTATAGCCAATTTTAACATAACTTATTGTCTACAATGTAACACATTGTGTACTAATGACTTGTAATATTATCTCCTTGTATCCACATTACAAACTTGGGAAAGTAGTACTATTGTCCCTATTTCATATGGAAAACCTGGGACACTAAAAGGATGAATGGTGTTAAGTTAGGCGGTGAAGCAGGAATTCCAGCTTAGAGATGAACAAAGAAAGCCACTTCAGAGTTTTCTTTGTTAGTGCCTGGTTTATGCATCTAAGCAAGTGTAGTGTTACAAGAACACTGTACAAAACATTGATATAACAGGATGCTAGTTTTCATTATACTTTTACACACTCAGAAGTGTGCTTTCTTTTTCTCTCTGTGTTTGGCTGCTGGCATCTGGCCTTGACAAGGCAAATCCTGCAACTGCACTTCAGCTTCCTCCACTTTCACCTCCATTTTCTTCCAGGATTGAGGTAGGATCATTATGAGGCAATCAATGCCAGAGATTGTTGTCAATTTTCCACTGCTTTGGCTTAAATAAACACAGTGTAAGTGAGGGGTGCAGGTGGGGGGGGTTGCACTCAGATAGATGTACTGTTGTGCAGATATACACTCTCACAAAGACACACTTTGTCATGGTTCACTTGGAAAAATCCGAAACAAAAAAGGAGGAGGTAGATGAATACTAAAGCTGGGGAGAGAGGGGAACTAATTTAGAGATAATGAGTGTAAGACTGCCTCTCCACAGAAGAACAAGTGTGTGTCATTAGATGGAAGCTTAGCCTTTGGGCAAGCTCACATGTGAAGCACTGCTCCAATTACCTGTTTTTAAGCATAAGTGAAGGGGAAACATAAAGAGAGGGGGAAATAAATGCTTATTCCTACCAAACTGTAGTAGCATTCAGAGACAACCGACTGTTGTTCTTGTAAAAAGATTTTTCCACAATTATAATTGTGAAAGGTAGTAAGAACCTACTGTGCATTTATGAAGCCCTGCATTTGATCATCAGATAGACTCCAGTTTTATCCAGTATTCAAGGAAAGAAGCCATGAAAGTGTTTCTCCAGATTTGCATCTTACCTAAACATCTGAGGATCTAGAAGCCTTCTCATAAAGCAGCAAGCCTCCATCTGGGATGACCTGTTGGAGGCACGGGTCAGTTCATGAGAATGGGGCTCTTGTGCCAGTAGGCCTAATGACAAGGTGGGAAAGCCTGCTGATGAGAAAGCTGTGAGCCTTGGACAATGGATACAAAAGGCTGGTTAAGGAGCACTTTCAAAGTCCCTCCATCCCCACCTCATCGCGGTGTCAGAAGGTAGACCCTGGTGGAAGGCTAGTGATGATCAAGGAAAAGGAACCATGATAAGAGGGTTATCTCTGAATGACTCAAACATCCTCCTTCCCAGCTATCAACTCTATTACAAATGAGTGCCTTAGTTAATTACAAATCAGTCTGCGTTTGACAGAGGTAAGCGGGAGATATTTTCATAGTTTTTTGCTCTTCTCAAATGTCCAGCTTCCTAAAATCCCCTTTAATAAGGATTACTGAAATGTAGGTCGGCTTCTTTTCCTGATGCTATAACAAATATTCCTTGTAATCCAGCAAACTAAGAACATTTTTTTTAATCCTGTAGCTGGACATGTACTTCCTGACCACAGGTGAAATTAGCACCTGTCCTTCAGACTCTAAAACATTTACAAGCTTGTCCCCAAGGAAGTTTGAGGTTCAAAAGCTTTCAATCACCTTATTCTCAAATATCTGGGATCCACTTTTCCTCACATCCAGGGTCCTCTTAGGAGATGTCAGTGGGGGGAACTATTTGTCAACTTCAAATACTTGTGAACAAGCTTTACAAATATTTTAGTACAAGGTTTTTTTATTAAAAATAGGGCATATAATTGCTATGGACATGGCATCAGAATGAGATGGTAATTTCAATTCATACTTAGGATAGTCTTCAAAATATATCTTTAGAACTTAGTTATAAAAAGTCTCAGATCCCACCACACTGGGCCTCTATTTTTTTTATTTCTTGCCCAAGGACACTGATCCATGGCCAAATCTGCTAATCTTTGATTCGAAGAATCTTGATAAGAAAAGCTTAAGAACTTAGGCTAACTCCTACCCACATCTCCTAGTAGCCTTAGGTCTTAAACATCTAAGTTCTGTTTGTCTTAGCAAAGGGCAGAACTCTCACATACTTAACCAAATTGTCCTTTGTTCTACTAGCCACCAAGAATAAAGACAATAAGTTAAATAGGAGCCCAGAGGACCATGAGTGCTTTATGTCTGCTACATCACTACTGTCAAACGTCCTTTTGCAGATCTCTCTCTCTCTCTCTCTCTCTCTCTCTCTCTCTCTCTCTCTCTCTCTCTCTCTCTCTCTCTCTCTCTCTTCTCTCTGTCTCTCTCTCCTGATATATTGTGTATTGCAGATTCCTGCAGAATAAAAGATATTCTTTAATTGTAAAGAAGTTCCTCATCACTATCCTCCACAGCCTTCTCCATCAACTCTAAGAGGCTGTAAAAAGAGAAAACATCATTGTAACATAATCTTTTAATCATAGAAAAGGTTGTTTATTTAAGTAAGAGATATGTATTGAAGGGCTTCTGTCAGTAAGGATTCAGTGTCTATTGGACTGAAGGGTTATGATCACATCTAGAAAGTAGATCAAAGTTGTAATTTCAACTCATTTTCTCATCAGATTAGAACATAAGACAACTGAATGAATGCTCTGGGCCTCTTCTTCAGCTGTGACAAGAAGACACTGAAGCTTATATCAGTAAAATGAAGTAATTTCTAGAAAGCACACGGATGGGCATGGTAAACTCAAAACAAATAGTACATTATTCCCTAAAAAGAAACAAATCTAATCTTTAAGAGGATCAGCTAATTTCTAACTTCTTACCAGAAGACTAAGTTATGAGCCAAGATACACAGGAAAGGGAACATGAGCTCCTATCTCTATGGGCTGGGAAGGAAAACAAAATATTTGAGAACTACAGTAGAGAACATGGGTGATTCCGTGATTTTATTAAAATCCACATTTGAAGAGACCAAAAGGACGCTCAGTTCACTTTTCTTAACTAACAATTTGAGTGACAGAACAGCCATATAAGCATTCTACCGCACTAAATAAATCGACACAAATGCTATAGCTCATGCTTGATTCCAACCAAAACATAAGCATCTTATGAGAAAAACAAAAAGAACTATAACAATTGCTAGATTAAATTAGCATTTTTCATCCTAGGTGCATTATTCTATAATACTATATTTAATCACTAATAACATCCCTATGTAATTGCTAAAAATGTACTGCTTATTTTAAATTTTTACATGCTTTGTTTTATTGCCAGCATCCTCCCTCCCAGACTATTAAAAAGACATTTAACATAAATACTTGCAGTAAGAAAAAAAACTTCCCAGGAATACACAGTACTACATTTTACAGCTCACAAAATTAATAAAGCAGGCAGTGATAACAACAAATGATACCCTCTAAAACAAAGACACTGGTACACAATGTTCTCAATCTTCACAAGAGCAGAATGATGGCTGTGTGCCTACACAAGCAAGAGGGATGATTAGCCGGATACCCATGGAAGCTTAAATCATGTGTTATTAAACATGCATGGATCCAAAAATCCTTTCATACAGGGTCCTGTCTGAATGCATTTTAAAAAGAAAACCCTGCACTTCATGGGCCTGAGTCACTATCAGTTGGTGGGGCAAGTAGGAAATAACATTCAGCTCTTCTAAACACCTAAATACCCAGGGAATTTTGGTGAATTGGGTTTATATTGATGAATTGGGTTTACTATCAAATCTGAGAGTTAACCAAAAATAAACAAAAACAACGTATTTCTCAAATGCCAGCAATGTACCACATGCTTTTATTTATCTATATCATTGGTCACCACAATGGCCCTACTTGAAGGATGTTCTTATTCCTAGTCTGACAAATAGAGAAACTGAGTCTCAATGACTTGTCCAAGTTATATAGACTTGTTGCCGAAACATATCAAACTTGTTTTGCCTGACCTGACCCAAGCCTGTTTATTTTGAGTCCCATGCACTCCATCTTTGTTTTTTAATCACATCTAATTTCATTGTTTTTTATAATTTTGTTGGTGTGTTCTGAGTCTTCTCCTGTCTGTTCAACATATCAGTGATAGGAGCATGGAAAAAGCCTTACACTGTTTGCACACATACATACACACATCAAATATATACATATATATATGATGTTAAATTTTTAATTTATAACATATGTTATCAAAAGGCATCCATGTTATAAGAGTGTTTCACACATAAAAGAGATTTTACTTTGCTACAAGAAGGAACAGATAAGGAATTCTGCTTAATTCCTAGTTGTCCTGCTGAATATATAAACAGGAGGGACAAAAGAAGTCAATATACTGATCTATTACCAATTTAATCTTCCTGATGACTGCAAGAAGCTATCAGTTCAGACATATTATACATGATAAATACAAAGCTAGGTGGCGGCTTTTAACAGGCTCTGAATCCTCATTGCTCTTTCGTAAGAATGATTCTACTCCTCTTATGCTGTGTTACCTTACCTATAGTCCATGTTTGACCTCAATGTGTCTCTCTCCCCCCTCCTAACCCCCCCCCCCCACACACAGAGTCTTTGGAATACCTAAGACATTTTGTGATTAACTTCAAGATACTGCTCCACTTCTCCAAACGTCTATGATTTTCCTTCTTGGTGTCTTTCATTGATGACTGTGGCCAGCTGCTTGTCCCACATGACATATCAGAGAAGTGGGTAGCCTCTTTTATCTACTCAGATTTTGGCTTAAGTAAATATATAGTTTAAACTGGGTCTTGAATTGTGTTTGAAGTTAAAATAAGTAGAAAAGACAGAGAGGGCAAGGAGAGGTACATGAGGAAAGCAGGTAAAAGTGAAGTATCATGGAACTTAAGGACAACTAAAAACCCACCTTACACAACTGTGAGCATTTGAAGGAATATTTAGTTGAGAATAAAGTGAGAAATGGGACATTCTCCTGAGACTAGGCTGCTTCTCATGTCTTCAACTCTGAGACTGTGAACCAGTATTTACATATGAGGTGATAGCTGAGCCTTCCTGAATAGAAAAACTCTGAATTACCATTAGGCTGTGGTATCCAAATCAATAGAAATTTAACTGAGATACATCGTCTGCTAACAAGAGGAAGGAACCAAAGAGAAACACAATTACTGCAATCATAAAGGCAATAAATGTTTACAATTCTTCCTATTGATGAATTACATACAGATGTACTGCATGCTATAATGAATTTGCCTCTCTGGAGGTAGTGTCATTTCCCCAAGCTAAATGCAAGTTTCATCTTAAACTATACTGATACAGAATAACTGACAGCAAGCTAAACCTGAGGCTGAAAAAATGACCCAGTCATTCCACAGTACACTTTTCCAAGGATGGGGACTGTCTTCCCAGCCTGCTTGCAAGATGCTCTTTCAACATGTTCTACTTGGTGGGAACAAGTTTCTGAAGTCTATAATCTCATCAAAGGAAGCCAAGAGGCAGAGGCTTTCTCCACAAGGGCATCCAACCAGCAATGTGGCTTTTCTCTTCTTCCAGTATTCTTCTTTACTCTTCAGAGGACCTAATTCTCTGCTTTTGAAATGTCCTAAACACTCTTAACCCTCCATCAGGTTTGAGAAAGTGATGGTCTCTCTGGGATTCTTTCTTTTAAACTCACCCTTTTAAACCAAAGGTTTTCCTGGGGTCTTAGTTCAAGATGTGGACAGCCTGGCATTTGGCATATTTTCAGTCTGAGTTAATAATTTGAAACTCGTCTTCATAGTGAGGCATCAAAAATAAATATCTTCATTGAGTAACTTTTACTTTAGGTCCTGTCAAATATACCAAATGCAAGGTCATCTGATTCTTTCAGCATGCATCCAGTCTTTAGGACCAGAGTCCTATAGAGTAGGCTGTATTCTATCTAAATGATTAAAAAATACTATTATTTTTAGAAATGATAATGAGCCCTGTGACAAATCTCCTAGGTATTTAAGCAGGTTTATTAGAAGGGTGACTAAGAACCCAAAGGATAGGCCCATTAACTCTTGTTTTATTGTTCCTTACACTACAAGCTATGGCAATTTTGACTTCCCTTTTTCTTATCTTTTCAGTCATTCACAGAAGGAACTAGAAATATTCCTTTGTTTAAAAAATTTGGAAGCTGTTGGCTTCCCAGATAAACAAAAATATCTGCTTAGTAGGTAATCTCAGTTTTCATTCCCCACCCACAGCCTCCATAAATGTCCATTCACAAACTAGATTGGTGTTTCTGCCATTAATCATGAGATAAGTTGAAAATGAAGAATACCCTATTGCATTACAAGTCTCAAGTTTTTAACTATTACTTTAATCAAATGGCATAGCAGAATAACCTTTTTGATGTTGCTATAAACTCGACAGTTAATTCAGCCAACACACTTTCTCTGTACTCAGTGAGAAAATGTTTGCCCAGAAGTACTGCTATAAGAACAGACTATTCCTTGATAAATCTGAAATGTTGAATTGTATTGTTTATGCCATGAATTATTTTACCAGTTGTAATGTCAACTATATTGCAACACAGTTAGCCAAGTTGGGCCAGATATTGTATGATTTCAAAGGCCTTCTTACTCTGCTTTTCCAGCTCCCACTTACCGAAGGCAGCAGCTGAAATCTGAGAAGGAGACATGGTTCTGAGTTGGTTAAGAGACTCCAAAGACCACCCAGTTAATTATAGTCTTTCTAACTAGCACTGAGGGATGTAACACTATCCCAATCACACAATAAATGCAGTAGTTGTCAAATGATAAAGTTTCCTTTCCTTCTTTCCCAATGCTAGAAAATCATCCTGTGCCTGGTACATTCTCTAAACTACCAAGCTAACAGCTGTTCAGCCTCAGTGATAGATCTTGGAGGCTGCCAGAGAAATAAATACTGAACCATGGTTTGATTCTCATAAATAGCTGAATTTATCTCTTGGCAACTTTTCACAGCACCTTCAGCAAACAGGGCACTCATGCATGAAAGAGAAATAATTAGACACATGTCCTTAAGTGACATGTACACAATAGGCAGCCTTCTTATGCTCTCACACTCTGCAACTCACTGGTTCCACCCCCCAAAGCCACTTGAAATAACTATCTGTATATGGATTCTAATCAACCTCCTTCTCTGCAGAAACTCTCCTTACTCCCAGGGCGAAGTTGACTTTTCAGTAAACCCCCCTCAGGAGTCACTCCAAATACATCCTGTGCTTGTAACAATAACATCATGTCATTCTTGTGCATAATAAAAAGAAAAAAAAATGCTGTTGTCTTCTAAGAGTCTTTGTAGCCCTGCATGGGGGAAGCCAATATTGCCTTCTGGTTTTCAAAATGTCTTGAAGTCCTATAATTGTTGGTAGGCACTGTGTGCACATAGTTAGTGATCAGGTGGAGAATTTCTGGGCTCCAGATGGTGGCTTCTCTGCTGGAAAAATGTCAGCTTCCAAATGGACAGTACCTCCTCAGTCATTCTTCTTTTCTAAATTTTATAGAGATTTTATATGTATGTGCTCACATATGTTCAGGTATATGTGTACATACATGCTTAAGTGTATATGGAGGCCCAGAAACAACCTCAGTTATTATTCTAAGGAATATTATTTGCCTCCTTTAACACATGGTTTTTTATTTTGATGGAGTTTGCCAATTAGAGTAAAACCAGGTAGACATTAAGCCCCAGTCTATGCTTCACCAGTATGCTACTGTACCTGGCTTTTTATATCATGCTGGTGATCTAACTCAGGTCCTTGTGCTTGCAAGGCAAATTGCTTTACCAACCAAGACAAAAACACATCCTTAGGTAAATAGAGAATATTTTAGGCACAGTTTAGAGGAATAATTCTACCACTTACATGGGATTTGTGATACAGAAAGCATAAAATAATACCAAAATTAAAGATGGGTGATCTGGTGGAAATATGAGGTTCGCTGTCACTTAAACAGCACTACCACTGGGAGTGGGGGGCGATCAGGAATGGTGAAAATAGAGCAGGAATCTCTAAGATTGGGCTTCATCTAGCTATATCCACTTTAAGGGTCCAACTTTCCCAGAAATGTAGTGCCTATACTGGATGCATATTTACTTTCCCTATACTTCTATAAATGGTATCACACAATCTGAAACAAATGTTTTCTAACAATCTCTTGATAATTTAAGGTTATCCAAACTGGGCTAATATGGATATCCCTGAGATACTGTAGTATCTTCCGCTAGGCTGAAATATTCACTCCTGCAGGGAAGAAGGTGGCTCACAGGGCTCCGGATATTTATGAATCCTAATCTCAGAAAGTTAAAAAAATAACAAGGCTCCTCTTTAATGTTATAAAAGCAGTAAGCATTTGCTGGAGAGATTTTCTTCATCAGGAACTGTCTGAAAGTCGGGTTGGGAGCTCCAAGAATTTAGCTGTCTTGAGTCATCACTGGGGTGGATCTCTCTTTAGTGTAGATGTTTTGAGTCATCTATGCACTTTTAAGTAATCTTTCACCCATGTTTCTGAATGTAAATCCAACAAACTCGTTGACTCACCCAGCTCCACTTGAAACATTACACTGGTCTGTTGTTGATGTCCTATCTAGAGTAAATAGACATGTGCTTATATCTCCCCCAGGAAAAGTCACACAACAGATAACATTGTTAATAAAACAGGCAGTTGTCAGGGTTTGGGTCCCCTTTCATATGTGCTTTGAGGGAGATCTTTGAATTCCAGCTAGGATGGCATTGAACTGAAGAAGAATCTGTGTTACCTAAGGAAAATAACGTCACTTCTAGAGTTTTCATCATGACTATATCCAATGAAGTATGAGATCCTTTATTTATAGGTCACTAACACCAACAAAGATGAAATAATGTGTCCAAGGCCAGTAAAAGACCTAGGTATGCTCTCTTAATTTAGTATTGTTTTCTTTAACCAGTGCAGACTTCAGTAAACCATTCTTGAATGGCCACTTTGTTCCTGATAGATAATAAATAACCAGCATGTTACCACATATATACTTAATATTTCTTATTATTTCTCCATTTCTCTTCTTGCTTTGAATTTTTGTATGTAACTTATTGTTAAACTTATAAATGGTGATCAGGAAAATATTTTTTGTTTTGCTTTGTCTTTAGTAATAAAAGAATGAAACCAGCCATTTATTATAACCTCATTGATTTGATACATACCATTCACATGCTTCACAGCTATATTTCTCTACATCTGAATAGGCCCAGAGAACTTACTATGAATGACCTGCTCAAGATACATTCTGAGATGTGGGAGGCAGAATTCAGTCCATCATTGGTGGCATTGCTTAAGATGTTATATACATTGATGTCTCACATATTTATATAAGTTAGTATATATTATTATCTAAAAATCATGAAATTATACTGTGAAGTATTTCTGAGTAAAGGTGACCTTATTTAAGAATGTTTATTTAAAAGTGATCATTAATCCCTGTAAGAAAACACCAGGAAGAAACCACCACAACATCTTTGAGACATATTGTAGAATTAAATTGAAGTTTTGTGATGTTATTAATTTCAGATTGGTATTTAATGGAAATAAAGGTGGAAAGTAGAGATTTGAAGAATATCCAAAGAAATGGAACCACTATAAGGGGAGATTCTTCTTGTGTGCCTCCACTATCCGTTTTCTCAGCCCTTCCAGGGGGGGTCCCCGTGGATGAGCAAATGAGCAAACATGTGCAATTTCATATGGTATTACTGTATATTGACATATAACAGCAGATAATGTTCAGCTGACACCAAAACAGGGAGGAAAGATGAAAAGTATCAAAGAGGCACCAATGTTACAAAGATGAGGACAAAGACTTGCAGTCACGTATCAGAAGTTTGATTTCTCTTCTGTAGTTAAAAACTTGCACAAGAACAACAGGGCCAATGATTCATTCCTACTTACTGCAAATAAGCCTTACTGAATTCTCTAACTAGACCCTTCACCTCTGCAAGTCACCTCCATGATTTGGTTCACTCATATTTAGAGTGAAAGACAGAGACTTTCCTATAAGTAAACAAAAATTTTACACTGAGATTTTAACATCAGTACTAATGGTGTAACTTGTCTTTTAAATAATGTAATTTTTACATTTAAATAGCTACAGTTATAATTTCTTAGGTAACACAGTAGCATAGAAAAGTCTTCGCAATGTCTTGTTGGGTTGCATATGGTGTGTTTAGGGTTAGCTGAGTCACAATCAATAGAATACTCAAGTTAAATCAGCAACTTCCCTCTCCTAAAATGAGTTTAAAGTTGCCACGTGGTTTAGTAGCTAGACAATGTCACCAAAGACGTGGGTATATTCTCTCCTCCCAAACTGTCATCCTTAGTAAAATAGCCCTCACCAATTTTGGTGGCAAGAAAATTGAAATAATTCCAAACAGATGTAACATCTTCTAGAAAAGATTATATTATATCAGACACTCCTAAAACTTCCTAGTCAACACCTCGTCGGCTCTTCTAGACCAGATAATACACCCACATATTTGCTCAGCTTTTTTCAAACACTGGAGATTGTACCACCCACGTGCAAAGACATTCATCCATATCTGAAAATACTTTTTGTTCCAAGAGGAGTAATGTTAGAATTTGTGTTGCCGTTACCCTCCAAGGCACAGAACATTTTTGCCACAACGAGTAATTAGCCTACCCCAAATATCACTAGTGTCAAAGTTGAGAAGTCTTGTCACTGACTATTTAAAAATGAATAAAAAGAAGATCTATCTGGCACTTTGTCACAAGGAAAAGCCATTCTCAAAGGATGGCTTCAGGGTAAGGAAGCAACACTCTCCTAGAAAGTGTGACATTGGCCTTTCCTAAGGAGATGCAAAGGATATGGAAGTTGTCAAATAAAAATTTGTGAGCAAATAACTTAAGTTTGGTTGGTCGGTTGGTGGAATGAGAGGTGACAGTGATAAGATAGTGAAAGCAGAAAAAAAAAATACCCTGAGGTCAGAAATAGTTTTATTTCTCTCAGTCTAACTCAATCCACACATTAAACTTTGCATCAAAGCATACTTTCACTAATGATTTGCTATGAATAGAATTGTATAGCCCAAAATTTACACATCACAGTCCTAGTCACAGCTAGCTCAGAATGTGGCATTATGTGGAGGACAGCCTTTTACAAGGAAGTGGGTTAAAGAAAAGTCATTGATTTGTGTCCTAGTTCAATATGGCCCATCCCCTTATACAACAGAAGAATGTAGGCACAGAGCTAAGTACATGGAAAACAATACACAGAGAGAAGGAAGAACATGGTAACCCCAAGCCAAAGAGACTGACCTGGAAGATACTTCCTATCTTCTGAAAGAGCCAACCTTTGTCCATATCTGGATCTCATACCTTAATTCTCCACAACTGGGAGATGAGCCATGTTTGCCCTTTAAGCCACGAGTTTGTGGTTCTTTGTGGTCTTTGTGGTGGAATCTCTGGAGGTAACTGATTTATTTTCTGTACATCTGGATAAAAAAAAGGGGGGGAGGGGTAGTGTTTAGAGAAATAAGTAACAATCTGACTGGTTCTGTAGCCACTGTTCAACAAAAGGGACAAATATCATGAAGCTACTATGTTACAGCTTAAAGCCAGGTAAAATTTTACAATTTTTTTCTTATAATCAGGAATTTATTGATTTGGTGAATACACAATACGGCAGTCAAACCACAAATTTTGGTAAGCAAATTATCAGAACATTTAGGCAAAGCCGAGGATGTAACAGCCTGAGTTTCAACAGTTCCTTTAGCGTTGTTAGGGAGTACTTGACCTCATTACTGGCACAGAATGCAACTTCTTAAAGTGGGTATTATTATATTAAAAGCTTTGCCCTGTGTGTGGGAGTACACAGGATCAACCTCACAAAAGCATCCCCACCTTGCCTGCAAGATCTCAAGTAACTGTCACAATCTTTCCAAAGCAATTTCATGATTAGTCACAGTGACCCCATTATACAGATGCAAAAAAGTGAAGTTTGCTGGGTCAGATACTTTAAACAAGATGATTCAGCACACAAAGCAGAAGGCCTATCCAGCCTCACAGCTCATGTGATAACCACAATTGTATTTCCTCTTATCTTTATCTCATGAAAGAAAACAGAAAGCCATTCTGCAGTCTCTCTCAGAATTGAAACTAGTGCAAGTTATCAGGAACTGTGGTCTCATCTGAGCCCACAGCTTTTGGAGATTGGCTTGCCAAGCTCTAATTCCTTCATGCTGCGCTCAAATAAAGGCGACCTGGTATTTAGGCTTTGGGGAAAAATAACAATTAGTTTTAGGAAAACATAGGAATTGTCTCCTGTGACATTTAGCAAGCAACCAGGCTAAGAACTTGGAAGGCTGGGAAGAATGGACACATTATGAACTGAAAGAGAATGATTTCCTCCTGCTACCCCCTCTCCTTCCATGCAAGGGCACAGCTGGTGGGGCAACCTGCATCCCAGACATTACACTTTTTCTGACCTCAGACTTTAGTCCATATGGCTGTGTGGCCTCCTATCTAGAAAACGAAAGTTGCTTGGTTAGATTGAAAATCAGGTTTATATATACATAGTGTTAAAGGCATTACAGGAACAAGAGGCATTTGTTAACTTGTAACTTAGCGAGATGCCCTAAGAGAAAGGACAGATTTTCAAGGAGCCAGGAAAATGCCTGCTTACTGTTTGCTCAACACTAATCCCTCAGATCCATGGCCTGAAACCAGACAAAGGACAAATTACATGGCTCTTGAGAAGTTTATTTTTCCAGATGGCCAACCTGAAGCTATAGTTCACTGGCAAATTAAATCTGGTACAGAAAAATCTACCCTGATCATGTCTTTAATAAAAAGCACAAAGTGTGCTTCTTAAACCAGTTGTTTGGAAATTTGGAAGACGCTGGGGAGAGCTTTGAAGGGGAGCCTTTGCCATATATTGCATTTCATCTATCATGTTTGGTCAGTTGGTAGGAAAACAAAGCTTTGGAAACCACTTTCCAGTTGTCTCAGTGACTGCTGCTTACATTGGTCTAATTCTTCATTGACAGCTCTTGTCTTACTACCTCAATAAGGTAAAACTGCTTTGTTTGCAGTCCAGTGTGCTGATATTTCTAATATTTCTCCATATCAAGTAAATATATACCTGTATATGGTAGATAATGTGTATATATAAGTAGTGTATACATACACACACATATTTCATCAAGGTAGAAAGTGAGAATAATCAAGGAAAATGAATATCAACTCACCTTAATATTTGGCTGGCAAGGTTAATTGTTATTATCTTTTATTATATTAATCTTAATTTTAAAAAATAGATGTATATTAAGCAGCAGAAAGAGGTAGAAAAATGGTCTAGAACTCAGAATCTACTCTTCATGACACTGATAGCAATGGTGACAGCCCTAATTTAAGAAATACTTACTGTATGCCTTGGAAAAAGTTAAGCCCTTTCAATATATTTGTGCTTCTAACCCTACTGAAATTATATGGAATTGGAATTTCCATTACACAGTTAATGAAATAGGCTTAACTACCATTATCTTGCTATTAATTGACAGAAGAGTCAGAACCCAATACCTGTCAGTCTTAATCCAGTGCTTACACCTGTATTCTATCTACTTCTACAGTAACCCTTCACTAAATAATGCTCTATACCCTGCCTCACCCACATACTGGAGATTCAAAAAAAAAAAAAAAACTCTACATTCATTGAACTTTCCATCTATAGGAGAAACAAACTTAATAAATGAAATAGAGTGATGAGGAACTGTGAAACAGTTCCCAATGGTTCAAAATAAAGTCATCTCCTCTTACACTTCCTAGGGGGAGGATGAAGAGTAGTTATAGGCTGACCCAGAGCATAATCCTTTTCTCAAACCAAGAGAATGCTTAAGCAGAATTCATCTAACAGAAGTATTTGTTTTGGTGGCTGGCTTACCCTACGATTCCAATTCTCAATCTCTTACAAGAGAGCTATGGAAGTATTCCAGACACAAAAGGACTGTTGCACATATGAACTCACAGAGTCTGTGGCAGGATTTACCAAAACCTGAAAAGGTTCAAACCAAATGAGACCCCACCACTGAGAGAGTGGTGACAGCAAGGGTCTCACCCCTAACCAAGAAGCTTTTTGCAATTGATTACTGCTGGCAAAGGGAAAATCAGTTTTCTCCAATGAAGCGTCACTGCACACATCAACCACACTTCAGGGCAGGCCTCATACCATGGGTAGTTGGTCAATACCGGGCAAGCTCCATGGGATTTCTGTGGGATGTTTGTTTCACTTTGTTTTTGTTGGACTTTTTGTTTGTTTGTTTTGATTTTGGTTTTGTGTGAGTTAATCATCTGTTTTGTTTATTGTGTGAAGAAAAGGAGAGAAGAAACATCAAATTATTTGTCACTGAAGAAAGAAGTTGAAGAGGATATCAGAAAATGGAAAGATCTCCCATGCTTCTAGATAGGTAGGATCAACATAGTAAAAATGGCAATTTTACCAAAAGCAATATACAGAATCAATGAAATTCCTGTTAAAATCTCAACACAATTTTGTACAAACCTTGAGAGAATAACACTCAACTTCATATGGAATAACAGGAAACCCAGGATTGCCAAAATAATTCTGCTCAATAAAAGAATTTCAGGAGGAATCACCCTCCCTTCCTTTAAGCTCTACTATAGGGCTACAGTAATAAAAACAGCCTGGTACTGGCATAAAAAAAAAGACTTATTGATCAATGGAATTGAATCAAAGACCCCCCACATTAATCCATACACACATGAACACCTGAGTTTTGACAAGGAGGCCAAAAATATTCAATGGGAAAAGGATAGCATCTTCAACAAATGGTGTTGGCATAACTGGATGATAGTAGGTAGAAGAATGCAAGTAGATCCAAACCTGTAGTGGGATTATGTTACTACATTGTAAATAATTGTCCCTCCTATTGTTTTAGTAAAAAGTCTGATTGGCCAAAGGCAGACAGGAAGTGTGGGCAGGGCAACAAGACTAAGAAAACTCTGGGAGCAGAAAGAGCAGAGCCGAGATGCCAGAGATGCAGAGGACAACTATGCTGCTCTGAGAAAAGGTACTGAGCCCCATGGCTGAACAGGATAAGAATCATGGGTTAGTTTAAGAGTAAAGAGTTAGGAAGTAATATGCCTAGGCCCTGGGTCAAACAATATAAAATTAATGCAAGCGTCTGTGTGTCTCTGTGGGACTGTGGGTCAGCCGGCGGGTCTGCCGATTCAAACCTCAGGGCTAGGCTGGAAAGGCCAAGCCAGAAACTTATTTTCCTGTGGATGTAGGTCCTGGCCATGGGACTAGGCGAGAAAGTCCAGGCCAGAAACAATAGAACAAAACCCTATCACCCTGCACAAAACTCAAATCCAAGTGGATCAAATACCTCAACATAAACCCAGCTACACTGAACTTGACAGAAAAGAAAATGGGAAACACTTTACAATGCATTGGCACAGGTGACCACTTCCTAAATATAACACCAGTAGCACAGACACTAAGAACAGCAATCAATAAGTGGGACCTCTTGAAACTGAGAAGCTTCTGTAAGGCAAAGGACACAGTCAATAAGACAAACTGACAGACTACAGATTGGGAAAAGATCTTCACCAACCCTACATCTGACAGAGAACTGATCGAGACAATATATAGAGAACTCAAGAAACTACTATATATAGCAATAGAACACTGACTTAGGCAAGTCTTTGGTTCTTGGGAGAACATTATCATTCTATATGGCTTTATAAACTACATACATGCACATGCACACACACACACATGTGCGCGCGCGCGCGCGCGCACACACACACACACACACACACACACACACACACACACACACACCATATATGCATTTTAAGTAAGCTTAGAAAATAGTTTTCTATCATTGACCATGTCAGATGAGCATCAGGTGACAATTAAACATCAGTAGTTCATCTCACCAGAATGCAAGGTGCTGCTGGATGATAGGCAAGGCCCCAAGGTCTTCCACTTCACAATGTTCTCTTGCTAAGGCTGTGCCTTTACATGTTTGCCACTGCCATTTTTCTCTGGTATCTGGCATGGTGTGAATAGATGTGGTGAGATCTCTAATGCCTTTAATGTAGTGTCATTATCTCTTGGAAATATCTCATTCTATTAGACAATTTTACCTGTGGATTGTTATGAAGATGATTTTTAAGCTATATTCTTTAAATGAAGTAATTATATTATATAATAGTGGTAATTTAAATAGAATTTTGATGATTACAAATTTTTAACAAATATAGTAAACGACTATGATAGAGATTAGTTTAATGAAAAAAATAATATAGGTAAAAGTAGGATTAGGGTTCCCCCTGCACATGATAAAGCAGGGGCTGCAGAAGACAAAAATAGAAACAGGAAAGTGTGATACAGCTAGGACTTAGGAGTTGGTCTTGGGGAGTCGTATAAACTATGGTTGGGTTAATGATTAGGGAAAACAACTGAGTCGCAAGATTTCTCAAGTTCTTTTTGATATTGAAAAATATATTCTCAGGTTTTCATGTCCATCATAGATAGTTAAAACAAAGCTTTATGCAATTGATTTCATGTACTTAGAAAACAAAGAATTGGATGATTAGTTAAGATAATTGGACAGGACTCTAAAGTATAAAAAAAGTAAAACTAGTAACTTGTTTTTCTGGAAATTATAACACTGTCTATGTATATGGTTATGACTGAAAGGCTCCTGGTCTATGGGAAGTCTAAAAGATAAAAGTTTAGCTGTTTATGGGTTCTTAGAGAATTTCTTTTTACCTGTAATAAATGAAATGTTTGGTTATGTAAGGGAAAAAAGTATGTTGCTACTCACTTGTATTCATTATAATGATTCAGTTAAAAATTGGAATGTAGGCACATTGTAATTTTTGCATTTCTTAAAGACTTTACCTGGGTACATAAGCTTTAAGAAAAAATAAAAAAGTTAGAAGAAAGTCATCAAAGGTATTCATCAGAGTAGAGGAAAAAGCATAGAACAGAACAAACAACAGAGAATAATAAAATGAAGAACTGAGCTTTGGTCCTAAGAAAGTCTCTGTATGTTTGTTCAACAATTTTCCTACTCTGCATCTCCTCTTCAGTTTCTCAGACCTGCTGAAGGCTTGCCTTTCATCAGCACCCTAGGTGAGATCCTGACATGTTAGAGATGAGTGTGTGTTTCCCTTTTTCACTGACCCCAGAAAATAAAGTTTAATTGCCTCAGGAAGAAAAGTCAGTTGTGCATCTGTTGACTCTGTAGCTCCCTTTTAATTCCAGAGCTGCTGAAGGCTGATCTTCCAGCATCAGTTTTCCTGTGACTTTCCCAAACATCCTTGATGTTACCTCTCTCTCTCTCTCTCTCTCTCTCTCTCTCTCTCTCTCTCTCTCTCTCTCTCTCTCTCTCTCTCTCTCTCTCTCTCTCTCTCTCCCCCTTGCCTTCTCTTACCCATCTCCAGTGAAAGTCCTCCACCTGATTGCTCCCTTTCTCTCTTCCCAGCACCTGTGTTATACTCTTCTCCTCACAAAAGCTCATTCTTTCCTCTCTCCCTGTATGATTCCTTTCAACTTTCCTGGTTTCTTCACTTACTTAATATACTCAAGTCTAATGATTCAGAGCTAAGATTCAAAAAGAAATGGGAAAATGTATTTGTTTTCCTAGACCTGGGTTACTTCACTCAGTATAATATTTTCCAGGTCCTGTAAATTCCATGATCTCAAGAATATTATTTGAAAGAAAAAATATTATACAATGTGACTTTGCTATTACATCAGCAATAACATTTTTGCATTGGTGAGAGAAGTCACCCATTAAAATGAGAATGATTTATGAAGTCAAGATCATGGAAGACAAACACTATTTACTCAATTATTTACCCCAAAATAAAAATTTTAGTTTGGCATAATGATATATGTATAAACCCTGCCTGAGGCAGAAGAGTCATAGACATCCAACACACAAAACAAGGTGAAGGTCAATCTGAGATATATAATGAGATCCTGTGTTTTAAAATGCTCCCATTCTTTTAAAATAATGATGGACATATAGGGCATTTTCTGATGATTAAATTTCTTCCAAGGACTATATATATATAAAGGACCATTCAGTCCTGTTCTCAGTAATCCTTTAGAAATATACACTAAAGTCATCTTCTACTAGCAATGAAGAGGGTAAAAGGTTCTAACAAAGAATCCCTCAAGATTCTTTTGAATTCGTAAGTAAAACTTTATTATATGCTCAAAACTGATCAAAGGACAGTAATAAAAGCCTTCTATTATCAGAGAGTCATTATTCCAGTGTTAAAATGGGCCTCTGAAGATAAATAATGGAATTTACATCTTTTTCTTCCTACCTGCTTTGTCTACTACTAATAAAACATGAGTACATCTTTTGTATAATATCCTTTGCACCTACCCACTACTCAGTAACCATCACTTGAGAGGTAGAGGCAATAGGTATATTAACAGTGGTTTTAGGCTTTTGAGTAAGAAATAACGAATAAGAGTCCAAAGTTACCCCCAAGAGATCTTATAACAGCAATGTTCATGCCTTTGATAGAAAGACAGTTGTCTTCCTTAGCCTAGACTGACCTTTTCTTTCTCCTGTATCTCTCATGCCTCTCCTTTGACTTTGCCTATTCTTAATATATCTATTTTAACCTTTTATTTATATATTTCCTCTGGATTTAAAAACTATTTGCACCACATCTACTAGAGTCTTACATTTTTGTTTCATTCTCTTTTTGTATCTCTTAGAACTTTCCCTGTACACAGAATTTTCAACATATACCTGAGTTAGAAGTTGTGGTCATGATGGAAAAAGAACTATAACCATCATGTTTTCAATACTGCAACAAACACCAGAGAGAAAGTATTTAAAAGGGGGAAACATTTATTTGGGTTCACGGGTGAAGAGTTCATATTCCATGGTCAGCTGTCTCAATTATTCTGAGGCAAAATATCATGACAAAGAGGCATGCCTGATGTAGATCCTTGCTGCTACCTACATCTTGATGAATATCTGACTCTTTGATCAAAAACAGTATACCAAGCAAGTTAATAAGGAAAAAAAATTATGGTTACAAATAGTTCTTTTATGAAGTCATCTAGGAATACCACACTATTCATAAATAGAGTTTTTCAGCCTTCTGAACTATTTGAGCCTGTATTTGCTCTAACAACAAGTGATGAAAGCTTACCCACCTTTTCAAATTCATGTGATATACTCCTTTTGAGCTATAGATTATAGAAGCTATGTTGACAAATTTGACATTATATACAACATACCTTATCACTCAAAGCAACTCACAGAAAGATTTTTCTTAATTATTTCAAAGTTTTTACTTATTTATTTCATCAATGATATGAGTTTTCTTATTGTTAAGATGGTTACTGGCCATTACAAATAATAAAGACAAATTAAATATAGTTATGTCACTAGAATTTTTAGAAACCTCTTGGTTTACAATATTCTGATATAGAAACTGTAAGTATGGTGAGATTGTTGTAATTTTGACCAATTAAGAATACAACATAGTTGGACCCAATAAAATTACATTGTATCCTGTTACTGTCTATAAACATCAAGAATTCCTGCTCTTGACATGAAGACTACATTTGTGTCTATAGGTGCCAATTAGCCAAGAACAATGAAATAAGGCAGGCAGTTGGAAAAGAACAAAAGGAGGTGGGCTAGTCCATACTGCAAACAAGAAGCACAATCCTAAAAAGGAAGCTTGAGCAAACGCTCATGGATCTTGTATCTTATTTCTGAAGCTATGTAACTGTCAGAGGCATTTGGAGCTCATCTTCTTCTTTCCTCTCAGCTAAGTGAAATAAACCAGGCACCTATATTCCATGCTTTGATATCAAGGAAGATTTTCAGAGTAGGGCAAATGGGTCCTTCATATAGACACTGAACTACAAAAGACAAGATTTTAATGTATAAAAACATTTTGTGAAAACAATTATTATCTCTTGATGCTAATAATCTCAGCGTACTTTTAATTGAATATAATTATGCAGTATTAACAACCATTGCCCACTAGCCAGTGCAGTAATAACCTTTTATCTTTACATTGACTAATTCACCTAATACAACATGAAAATATCTATTTGTGTATTTTTGTTTGTACCCTGGTAACTCTCATTCTGGAGAAAGGATCCTGAGCTAACCGAAAGATTGTCAACCCCACCAGCTGAAAAATACTCCCCTGGGTGATTCATGTTAAATTAGCATTGTTAGTAAAAGCTTTCAAGAAAACTATACAATTATGGCCAGATGAACACACTCCTCATACAATCTGGGGATTAATATTAGTCTCTTAACAACCTAGTAACCAAGATCATAATTACTGACTGTGATTTTCTCCCATTGTCCAGGTAACTGGCCCTGAATATATGGCCAATTTGAAACCTGGGAATCTTGGGAGAAAGCATCAGGTCTACTGTTGGAAAATTAAATTCAAGGGCAGCCTTGCTCCCCGAACAGTCATATTCTTCTTTTCTCTTTGTGCTATTTCTTCGTCCTTATTGTGTGGAGCTATCGTTTGTGCACACATTCTGTGTTAGATTTTCTACACGATTGAGCTTGAAAAACCAAAGCTTAAGTACTAAATGTTTCCCTAAGGCCTGAATGGACTTAAAAGGACATAGGTGCAAAAAGGAAAGAAAGGAAAATGGGGGAAGAAAACACTTCTTGTTAAGTTGTTGCAATAATCTCATGCTGAGAATAAAGACTTTCAGAGTTAAGAGAATGAAAAACAGCCTTCTAAGTAGATTGCTTGCTTTTGTTGCACAGGTGGCAAGGCCTGGAAATATAAGATACAGGCGAACAGCAGGGCGGCTTGCTGCATTTCATTAAGCTTAGAGAACAGCAGACTGTGCCATGGTTTTTCCCACTTAACAAGATACTTGGGCTTCTTGACAGCGTGGACTTCAGAGTGTTGGTTTGCTGGTATGATTTCTACCAGAAAACACTCTGAGAGAAGAGTGTATCTCCCTGTATTCTACAGCATTTGGACTCTCTACCCTTGAATTAAAACAGAGCTGCTTTCACATGAAACAAACAGTTGTGATCACTGTTACTTAGACTATCCATCATTTAGTTTCTTTGAAACCATTAATGTAAAGTCAGCAACAATTGTCAAGTAACACAGCTTGAGAGAAAATAAATCTCTAAATACACCTATTAAAATCATTTAAAGTTCATGTTCCATGGCAATCTTCAATCCATTGATCCAGATACTAATAACCCACCTCAAACAAATGAACAATAAAACAAACTACAAACCTAATTGCTATTCGTGAATATAGAAACTGAAGGTAAATTTAAATGCATATATGTGTTAGTTGCTTTCATTGGTCTCCAGAAGTACATAGAAGTACATAATAAAAAACAAAATGAGTCAACTGGCAATCACAAGTTAAAGTTTACTCTAACTTCAAGAGGTCTACTGGAATCTTTGATATTACACAGTGTTGAATTTAATTTGCTGGTTACTTCCAATCAGACTGAGTGAGTATCTGTATTCCAATGCATTCTATCCCCCAAACAATCTTTTTTCACCTTGGGAAATCATTGTGAATTTAATACTCCAACTGGAGGAAGTGCAGTAGAAATTAATAGTTAATAACTATTGAAAGCTTAACTTTGTTCTGAGTCCTTGGTGAATTTTCAGTGCAGCATTTTGTTTAATTCCTATATTAATTGCGTGGTGTAGGATTTGTTTTCTTTTTCTTAAAATAATATGTGTATGGAACAGTCAGTAACTTGCCCAAAATCACCAATGTATGGGGAATTTACACCTCAGCTGCGTTCTGATTCCACTGCTTCCCAACACGTAGTATTTACTTCACCTACAAATTCCCTTTCTAATAGAGCATCAGAAGTACTCATCTTATTTTTTTTAGTTTTCAATTAAAATATAATTAAATCACTTCTTCCTCTCTTTCTCCAGTTAGCCCCTCCCAAGCATTCTCTCTGGAATCCCTCTTACCCACATCCCAACTCTGAAGTCTAGAGACTTTTTAAATTATATTTGCTACGTGTGTGTATGCACACAAATATATATAAATAGAACTTGATGGTGAATTTTTGTTATTTTCGTGTGTATGGTTTCAAGACTGACAACTTTTCATTGAACAACCAGTAATGGGGCTCACCCATAGGAGATGCTCATTCAGCTCCCAGCAGTCAGTAGTTTCGTTATTTTAGTGTTATAAAATATTGATAAAGTAAAAGTTTTAGTTCATGTAAAAGAGTTGGAGGAAGCAAGAGAAAGGCAACTCACACTTTCTGAATACAAAGAGCAAACTCTGTGATATATGCTTCCAGTCATAAAGTCAGTCTTCACCATGACCTTGTAATAGAAGGTGTGATGTTTCGCCTTAAAAAGAGCCAATGTCCAAGAAACCGAAACAAACTAACTATGGTCATTAATTAACTTGCATTTCATAGAGAACCAGAAAATTCATTTTCTACTTTGTCTTCTACATTTGCTCCCCCTCCTTTCTCAACCTACCCAGTTCTGTATAAGTCATCTTGCTTTTCCTGCCTCAGGCAAGGTCCCTGATGAACACCCATTTCATTGGAAGGTGAGTGAGACATATCCAATACTCCACTTAATTAGATAAGCTCCTCACTCAGTAATAATTCATCCAGCCACTCATTCCGTAGTAACAGAAGCTGGTCATTGACTAAGCACTAAAACATGAGATGAAGATTTTTCTGCATCTTAGGCCTAGAAATGATCTTAATTTTATATGTCCAAACAGGAGCTTAGTAACGTGATTGTGAGTCTCAGAGTTACACAAGTTCCAACTCTCTTCCGTTCTCCTGCTTACCTTGAGAAAACAGACCAAACAATTCAAAAATACACCACATAAAAAGCTGGTGATTCTGTGTGATAAACTATTGTAACATTTCTTGAATTATTAAAACCAAGTGTGACCCAGAAAAGATAGTTTTTTCTGTTTTAAGTAAGTAGTTTAAGATCTAGTAAGAATTTGGAAGTTGTTTTCAAGCTCTGGTTAATTGCTTAATTCATTTTTTAATATCTACTGTCTTATTTCTCTGGATTGTCAGAAACACACTTATTTAAGAAATGAGACAAGAAAATACAAAAATAAATTTTACCTTTATATATTGCCAAAGGATTGTTAAATATATGGCTCAAAGCTAAATGAAGTTGTAGATCAATTAAAGCAAAGGATTGTGAAAAAAATATATTATACATTGTATATAATTATGTTATTAATTATATAAATATTATATAATTATAATTATATTATGATATATTATTTACATATTTTTTAAATTTTTTTGCTTTAATTTTAATCTATACCTTTATTGAGCCTCAAATTATGTGTTTAACAATCTTTTGGAAGAATACATCTTATATTATATCATATTATTTTATATATTTTATGTTATATATTATATGTGTATTATATATATTCTCTACAATCCTTTGTTTAATATATATTATACACACACACATACACACACTAATTCTCCAAATTCTGTCCATAGCACTGGCATTGGTAGCTCATAACTAACTATAATTCCTCTTCTGGCCTCTGTAGGCGTCTATACTCACATGCTATGATTCAGCACAGACACAGAAACACACACACACACATAAACACACACATTATCTAAATCAAGCTTTGCATCACTGTCACTTCACCTATATTTTACTTACTTACTCAAAAGTTTTTGATTGCTTAAAATTTTTTGTGTCTACAAACACAGGACATTCTAAATATTTTGTTGCACTGAACATCTCATGTAAATATGATGATGGTTACATTGATGATTCTGAGGAAGTACTTGGAAAATTTTTGAACTAAATGTTTAAAGTGATGAGTTTGTGATACTCAAATTAATCTCAATATATTTATCTCTTTATGAAAGGAGTAAAGGATGAAAAACCTTACACAGTCACTATCACAAGGTGGAAGGAACATGAACTCTGGAGTCAAACAGATTTTTTTCTTAAATATTCTCTTCATGTGATGGTCTTGAGAAATTTAATATACATCAATGACATTTCTCTAATACATAAAATGAGAATAATGAATAACACCCTATAATTCTGAGGATTAAAAGAATTAAAATATTTATGAGTACCATCTAGAACATGTGATGCAAAGCTCAGTAGACATTTACTTTGAATGGATGATGAACTTTCTGGGATAGAACTATAAAACAACAAGGACTTTAAAGTCGGGCATTGTCTGCACAGTTGCCAATTCTGGTCCAAGCCAACATCCTTATCCTTCTAGGGTACAATAGCCCTTGACTTCTTTAGCTGTTCTTGTGTCTCAATCAAATAGTCCATGTTTTCTCACCCTTCCAGAGTTGCTCACTGTAGTGTCTCTGCAGAGGCTGCTAGTTGTTACACAGCTCCTCAATGTTGGGTAATGGAAGGGAATCAATGTACCTTTGAGAACCAAACCTGATGTCCAGCTATTTCTGGTCACTCTCTTTAGCTAAGCACAGGACTGATTCCCATTGAACATGAACTCTATTTTACAGACTGTGGGAGAATGTTCTTGCATACTATAATAAATATTTGTGACTTGTATTGGTGTAATAAAACACTGATTGCCCAGAAGGCAGGCAAGTTTGGGTTCAGCCACCAGACTGAGAGAACTCTGGGAAGAGGAAGAGCATAGAGAGATACCAGCCAGATACAGATTAAGGCAGATGAGAATGCTGCACTGAAGCAAAGGTACCAAGCCACATAGATAAGCATAGGTAGGAATAATGGACTAATTCAAAATGTAAGAGCTACCAAGTAATAAGCCTGAGCCATAAACCAAACATTTTATAATTAATATGTCTTTGTGTGATTATTTGGGACTAAGTGGCTGTGGGACTGGTCAGATGGGACAGAGAAACTTCTAACCACAACAGACTTTGGGGAAGATATTACAATCTCGAGGTAATTTGTAAGCATCTTTATTTGCATGCAATGAGCCATCTCTTTTATAAAACTATTATAAATGTTCAATACAAAGAAATCTGGGAGAAATTATCAGCCTACCATTCCATTTATGTATAAGTGACTAAATGTGGGAACCATTAAAAAAGTAATTTAGAAATTAGTGCACTGATAATCAACCCAGCTTTATAACAGATATTGTGGCATTTGCCCAATGAACAGTCCTCTATTTCTAACTGCCTTTTATATTTTGTGATCCTATCATTTAGCTTAATTTGTCTTGTTCCCACATTTGACCTTCAAATTCTTCCCAATAAATATTTTTCCATGTTCCCCTTTATTCTTAAAGTTTCAACTAACATGTAGTTTATTCCAACAACAAATTTTAGTATTTAGAAGCTAATCTTGATTCTGAAATCAGTATTTATATAACCATTTGCTTAGTAAATTTCTTAGGAATCAGTTCCAATGAAACATATACTAAATTAAGCCAACCAAGCCTCTATATTTTCCCAAGCACTTTTGTGGTCACCACATATGCTGGCTTCAATGGGATTCCCTTATAATCTTGGACATTTGGACACTAAGGCCTCACTTGGTTGCAGTGTTTAGGGAGGCCTGGGGTGGTTTAGAAGGTGGTCTTGCTTGAGAAAGTATATCACTGGAAACACTTTTTAAAAGTTTAAAGAGTTGATGTGGAAATGTGTTTATGTATGCTGTGAATCTCAATCTTTAAATAAAGGAGCTGTTTTGGCCCATGACAGGCACCATAGAAGAAGTAGGAGGAGGAATCAGAATAGGTAGGAAAGGAAGGATGGAGTCAGAGGCAGACCGAGCTGAAGCCACCCAAGAAGCAACATGTAGGAGTACAGGTGAGCCACGGGCCACGTGGCAGACAGATTAATAGAAATGGGTTGATTTAAGATGTAAGAGCTAGCTAGCAATGTGTCTGAGCCATAGGCCAAACAGCATAAAGTTAATATAAGATTCTGAGTCATTTTGGGGGGCCTGAGCGGTGGGTGGCTGGGCGGCTAAGGGGTCTTGGGCGGCAGGTCTGTGGGTCCAGGCCCCTGGCCACCCGGGACCCGAGAACTGACTTACTACAAAGAATAATGCTAATTCTTAGCTCCTTCTCTGTTTCAAACTTACAAATCAATGAGAGTCTTCAGTATCTGCTACTTGATGCCATGTCTCCTTGGCAGGACAGACCCATATCTTCTGGAACCATAAGTAAAATAAACTCATTACTCTATAAGTTGCCTTAAACATGATATTTTATCACAGCAGCAGAAAAATCTTATGTGATTTTCTACTTGACACAAATGTCTTCTCAATGTTCTACAGCCAGCTTGTACATTTAGCAAATTAGTAAAGATGGTCCTCTATCTGCAAATGCAGCTGATTAATGTAAGCTACATTTCTGGAGGCCTTTTCCCATCTCCTTGAATCTGGCAGTAGCTAGAAGTGATTCTGTCTTTCTTCCAGGCTCAACCCTGAGGCAGTAATTGCTTTCATATTCAATCTCTTGGAGTATACACTCTTGCAACTTGTTTCATGTTGTGAGAAACACAAATCACTTCAAAGAAGATTCCATATCTAGCTCATTGGCCACCTAGTGACCAACTTCTCAACAACTTACAAAGTCATTCCTCTTATCATCACACTAAGTGGCAGCCATCACCAGGTCCTATTCCAACTAAAAGTTCATGAGGAAAATTACTAAACCTAGGATCATCTTATTATGCAGCAGTAGGTGCCTGAAACAGCAACTAGCAGTTCTCCATTTCTCTACCTGACTGGTTTCTTCTCATTGTTAAAAATACAATTCAAATACCATTTTATTTAAGAACATAAAATCTTCCCCAATCCATTGAGGTAAATTCAATTCTCATCTTTTGTGCTCCTCCAGAACTTAGTACATTATCTTTCATACTGTTGGTATTTATCTCCCAAAGGCATATGAATTTCTCTGTGAACTAGATTTACATCTGTCTTCTTATAATAGTAACTAACATTATTGAGATACTTTGGACACACAATAGTAATAGTCCTTTATTATAATAACTTCTAATTTTGACTTTACTTCAGCACCACAACATTTGTTGGGTATTGTAAGACAAACAATACATTTTAAGACAGATAAGGCTATAGTGCAGAACAGCTGTTACTTCCTACACTCAATAAACATGGTTCTGAGCTATCTCAATCCTCCTTCCATGTGATACATGCACATATTTCTATGATGTCAACATTGCTAGAAGAAAATATTAATTTTTAATTTTAGTCTGCATGACTTCCAAGAAAAATAAATGCTAATTACTCAAATGTCTCAAACATGAACACACACACACACACACACACACACACACACACACACACACACACACACTAAAAATCTCAATCTGACTCAAAAGTTTTTCAAGAAGTCTGAGCATGATGGTGCATGCCTTCAACTCCAATACCTATTAGTCAGAGTCAGGTGGATTGCTATGTGTTCAAAGCCAGCCTAGTCTACATAGAGAGTTCCAGGCCAGCCAGAGCTAAATAGTGAAACCCTTCCAAAAATCAAACAAAGTTTCAGAAGAAAAATGTAATTCCCTAGTATACAGCATCTAAAGTTTTTGATCAACTACCTATAAAAATGAAGAGCATAGCAAACCCTAACTATCTCATGACTAAAGATTTACTAAAAGCTCCTTTCATGAATCTGCTGTTTGAGAAAAACCATGTTGTGGACTTTACAGTCATTGTCACTTTCAATTCTCCCTGCTTCAGGTTAAATGCATGATCCTGATATTGTGGCCTCCACTATCTAAGAAAGTATACATATGAAGCATAAGAGTTAATATTTAATATGTCACAACAACTGGAGAGCCCCAAACCTCCAGGACCACATCTGACTAAGAGGTGAAAGGAACCCTGACCCTCAGGCCAAGCAGAGACCATAGTCTCCAAACCTGGGCCCAGGAACACTGACCCTCAGTACCCAACCACACTCAGCTCCTCCCTAAACCAAAGACAGTTAGAAGGTCCTCCTCAAGCCCAATCCCCATCAAAACACGGGGAAGAAATATCCCACAGGCTAACCCCCACCCAAACCACGATCTGCGGCATCACACACCAACAACTGGAGGCACTGAAGCCTCCTGGTCAGCAGCTGACTAAAAGCTAGTCTAAAAGCCAACTAAGACTCAACTAAGAAAGACCCCTGGGACAACTGGAGACACACAGCTCCTTGGCCTACAGCCAACTAAGAGCTCAATAAGATTAGCTCCTGCGATTACTGGAGACACGCAGCCCCTGGGAACACAACTGACTGAAAGCCAAGCAAGAGCTGACTAAGAGTGAACCAAGGAAGTCTCCTTGCATCATAACAATCAAGCCAGTAAACATACAGAACAAAGAAAAAATACTAAGATCTAAAAAGGAAAAAGGCCAAATTACCTATAAAGGCAGACCCATCAGAATAATACCAGACTATTCAATGGAAACAGTGAAAGCAAGAAGGTCCTTGTCAGATGTTATACAGACACTAAAAGAGCATGGCTGCCAACCCAGACTACTATACCCAGCAGAAATCTCAATCACTAAAGATGGAGTAAACAAGATATTTCATGACAAAACCAGATTTAAATAATACCTATCAACAAATCTGGCCCTACAGAAAGCACTAGAGGGAAAACTCCAACCTAAGGAAACCAAATACACACATGAAACTACAAACAACCCATAATCCCACAGAAGAAAAACCCAAAGAAAGGAAATACACACAAGCTACCACCAAAAATAACAGGAAATAGCAATCATTGGTCATTAGTATCTCTTAATATCAATGGACTCAATTCACATGTAAAAAGACACACCCTAATATAATGGATACAAAAACAGAAGCCAACCTTCTGCTGCTTACAAGAAACACACCTCAACTTCAAAGACAGGCACAGGCTCAGAGTAAAGGGTTGGGAAAAGATTTTTCAATCAAATGGTTCTAAGAAACAAGCTGGTGTATCCATCCAAATAACTAACAAAATAGACTTTAAACTAAAATCAATCGAGAGAGACCAGGACAGACATTACTTATTCATTTCAGGAAATATCCACCAAGATGAAATCTCAGTCCTGAATATTTATGCCCCCAACATGAGGGCACCTACATATGTAAAAGAAACACTGCTAAAGCTTAAACCTCACATTAAACCCCACACACTAATAGTGGGAGATTTCAATACCCCACTTTCACCATTGGATAGGTCAACCAGATAGAAACTCAGCAGAGAAATAAGGAATCTAACAGATGTTATGACACAAATGAACTTAATAGATATATACAAAACATTCAACCCAAAAACAAAGGAATACACATATTTATCAACGCCCCATGGAACTTTATCTAAATTTGACCACATACTCAATCATAAAGCAAATTTCAATACATGCAAAAAGATGGGAATAACTCCTTGTATCATACCAGACCGCCATGGTTTAAAGTTGGAGTTCAACAACAACAAAAGTCACATAAAGCCTACAAATTCATAGAAACTGAACATCTTTCAATTGAACCACCTCTGGGTCAAGGGAGAAATTAAGAAAGAAATCAAAGACTTCCTAGAATTTAATGAAAATGAATCCACAACATATCCAAACTTATGGGACACAATGAAAGCCGTGTTAAGAGGAGAGCTTATAGCACTAGATGCCTATGTGACAAACCTAGAGAAAGTTCACACAAGAGACCTAACAGGACAGCTGAAGGCTGCATATTCACCTAGAAGGAGTAGACAGCAGGAAACAGTCAAACTTAGGGCTGAAATCAATACAATAGAAACAAAGAACAACACAAATAATCAATCAAAGAGTTGGTTCTTCGAGAAAGTTGACAAGATAGATAAACCCTTATCCAAACTAACCAAAAGGCAGAGAAAGAGCGTATCTAAATTAATAGAATCAGAATAAGAAGGAGGATACAACAAAGACAAGCAGGAAATCCAGAGAATTATCAGGTTATACTTTGAAAATCTACATTCCACTAAAATAGAAAACCTAAAAGAAAAATACAGCTTTCTGGACAGGTACCACTTACCAAAATTAAATCAAGATCAAAGACCTAAACAGACCTGTAACCACAAAGGCAATTGAAGCTGTTATTAAAAGTCTCCCAAGGTTAAAAAAAAAAAAAATGCCCAGGACCAGATGGTTTCAGTACAGAATTCTGACATTCAAAGGATTAATACCAATACTCCTCAAACTGTTCCATACCATAGAAACTGAAGGAACATTACAAACTCTTTTTATGAGACCTCAATCACCTTGATTCTCAAGCTACTCAAAGATGCAACAAAGAAGGAGAATTAAAGACCAATCTCCCTCATGAACACTGATGCAAAAACACTCAGTAAGATTCTGGCAACCCGAATCCAACAACATATCAAAAAAAAAAAAAAAAATCATCCACCAGGATCAAGTAGGCTTTGTCCCAGAGATGCAGGAATGGTTTAACATACAAAAAACTGTGAATTTCATCCATCATATAAACAAACTAAAAGAAAAAAGCCGCATGATCATCTTCTTTGATGCTGAAAAAGCCTTTGACAAAATCCAACATGCCTTTATGATAAAATCCCTGGAGAGATCAGGAATACAGGGAAAATACCTAACTATGATAAAGGCTATATACACCAAGCTGACAGCCAACATCAAACTAAATGAATGAAGAAAAACTCAAAGCAATCTCACTAAAATCAGGAACAAGACAAGGTTGTCTTCTCTCCCTTATCTATTCAATATAGTTCTCAAAGTTTTAGCTAAAGCAATAAGAGAACTAAAGGACATTAGGGGGATACAAACTGGAAAGGAAGAAGCCAAACTATCTCTATTGCCGGTGATAAGGTCTTATACATAAATGACCCCCAAAATTCTTCCAGGGTACTGCTACAGCTGATAATCACCTTCAGCAATGTAGCAAGGTACAAGATTAACTCAAAAAAGTCAATAGCCCTCCTATATATTAAGGATAAAAGGGCTGAAAAAGAAATAAGGGAAATATCACACTTTATAATAGCTACAAATAGTATTAAATATCTTGGTGAAACTCTAAGCAAAGAAGTAGGAGACCTGTTTGACAAAAACTTTAAGTCACTGAAGAAAGAAATTGAAGAGGATATCAGAAAATTTAAAAATCTCCCATGCTCCTGGATAGGTAGGACCAACATAGTAAAAACTGCAATTTTACCAAAAGCAATGTACAGATTCAATGCAATCCCCCCATCAAAATAAGCCCAGCTACAGTAAATTAGATAGAAAATAAAGTAGGAAATACCCTCCAATGCATTGGCACAGATGACCACTTTCTAAATATAAGTAGCACAGACACTAAGAACAACAGACAATAAGTGGGACCTCTTCAAACTGAGAAGCTTCGGTAAGGCAAAGGACACAGTCAATAAGACAAAAAATGACAGCCTACAGAATGGGAAAAGATCTTCACTAACCTTACATCTGACAAAGGACTGATCTTGAAAATATATAGAGAACTCAAGAAATTAGAGCTGAAAAACCTATATAACTTAATTTAAAAATGGGCTTCAGAGCTAAAAAGGGAATTCTCAACAAAAGAATTACAAATTGCTGAACGGCACTTAAAAAATTGCTCAACATATTTAACCATCAGAGAAATGCAAATCAAGACAATTTTGAGATACCACCTTACACCTGTCAGAATGGCTCATATCAAAAACACAGATTACAGCCTATGATGGAGAGAATGTGGAGCAAGGGGAACACTCCTCCATTGTTGGTGGGAGTGTAAACTTGTACAGCCACTTTGGAAAGCAATATGACAGTTCCTTAAATAACTGAGAATCAATCTCCCCAATGATCCATCAATACCACTATTGGGCATATAACCAAAGGATGCACATTTGTACCCCAAAGGCATTAGCTAAATAATAATTATAATATTGTAATAGCAAGAACCTGGAAACAACCTAAATGTTCCTCAACTGAAGAATGGATTAACTTACATCCACACAATGGAGTACTACTCAGCAGTAAAACAAATGAAATCCTAAAACTTTCAGGCAAATGGATGGACTTGGAGAATATCCTCCTAGTGAGGTATCACAAACCCAGAAAGATAGACATGGGATGTACTCACACATAAGTGGATTTTATACAAAAAGCAAAGAATACCCAAGCTTCAAACCACAACCCCTGAACAGCTTAGGATCAGAAGGAACTTAAGAGAGACATCCAGAGATTCCCTAAGAAGAGAAAATAGAGAAGATCATCACCTCAGCAAATTAGGATCATATCGTCTTACAACCAAGAAGAGTTGGGAACAAATCATGAAAGAAGGAGATGGTTGAGTGAGAGGAGTAACAAAGAGAGAGAAAAAAGATGGATATCATGATAGAGGAATCCAATGTGGGGTTGGAAAGAGACTGGGTGCTAGGAAAACCCCAAGAACTCACAGGACGTCCCTGTCTAGGTCTCCAATGAATAGTGGAGGGGGGCCTAAACAAGACTTTCCGTAGAATTAAATGAATAACTACCATAAGCATCATCACAGAACCTACTTCCAACAATGAATAGAGGTGGAGGCAGAGATCCAAGGCTGAGCATTGGGGCCGAGCTCCTGGTCCAGCTGAGAGTGGGGGAGGAGAGTCTGTATGAGCAAGGGGATAGTGATTATGAGGAAAATTCCTACAGTGATGGCTGGATGGAGCTCTGGGGAGCTCATTGAATCAAGAACAACCGCTAGAGAACCATCTGGAAAAAGGAGGTAGGCCTTCCAAGTGTAGGCAACTAAGTGGCATGGGCAGTATGTGGAGCCTCAAGGGATGGGATCAGACTGTATTCCTATGTGTGGACTGGCACCTTGGAGCCCATTCCCTGAAGAGGAGCACCTAACCCAGTCTTGATATTTGGATGAGAAAATCGAACATGCCTGGAGTTTATGCTCCAGGCTGAGCTGACCCACCTTGGCACTTCTTGCGGGGAGGTGATGGGGGTATAGGGAGGGAGAAGGCTGAAGTCTGACTGGGTGGGATTGGGAGGTGGGAAGGGATGAAGAGCAGAGGGATACATGGATTAAAAAAATACTTTTTATAAATAAAAAATTAAAAAATAAAAATTAAATTTAAGAGAGCCAGTTATACACAATCCTGTAGATCATTTTCTAAATTAGTGATTGACAGGGCTTGAACCCATTGAGGTAGGCACCACCCTTGAGCTGGTGGTCCATGATTCCACAATTAAGTAGGCTGAACAATCCATAAGGAGCAAGCTAGTAAGCATCACTCCTCCATGGCTTCTGTATCATCTCCGACCTCAAGTTCCTGTCCTGACTTCCTTCTATAATGACCAGTAATGTGTAAGTATAAAAGAATTAAATCCTTTCCTCCCCCCAAAAAAAGATTTAATATGTCTTCAGGTTTATGTTGAAAAAAGAAAGTCATTTGAATAAGGCTTATTACTAATTTTAATAAAATAATATAAGATATACAAGTATAAATTGCTTTATAAAAATCATTATGCATTAATTTATCATTAATTCTTTGAAGATAAGGACTTTACTATATAATGTATAAACTTCAATACTAATGAAATGTTTGACCATGCATCAGGGCTCAACAGAAGAAAATAATGTGCTAACCCATTTGTACCAGAAAGTATGTAAGAAAATACAATAACCTTTACCTTTGTTGTAGAATCAGAAAAAAATGCTGAACCTACTCAGAAAACCATGTTTCCTGTATCACCAATGAGTTCTAAAGTACTACCTTCCTGCCTCCTTAATCTCTCGGACTCAGAACATTGTGAGCTAAATGTTCTTCCGGCCATACCTTTTGCAAAGCTGTCAAGTATATTTTGGAAATTCAGATCACTCTGTGTGTGTGTGTGTGTGTGTGTGTGTGTGTGTGTGTGTGTGTGTGTACAAATCTTATTAGCCTAATTCGCATCATTAAACATGTTTGTATGCAGTAAATTTGCATCTTGCTTAAAATAATCTTACTTCTCAATTATATTTCCTTACCTTTCAGAAAACTTACGACAGTGTGACCCCATTACAGTGTAATACAGCTTACATGACTTCAGTCACAGGATTCAAAGCAAAACTGAATACATTAAAAAGTCAATGAGTTCAATATTTCTGGAAGAACAGTGAAAATTCAAAATGTTGAAATCCATCTTCAGAAGGCCAGATAGACTCTGAGAAAGTTCTACATCTTTCCAGCACCACATTCTGGGGACATGGAATGGGTTGCAACAGACTGAGTTCCCCCAACACAATTTAAAAGCTGATACCAGCAGTTTCTCCTAGAAACCTAGCATGTTGTTTTCCAGAGAGAATGAACTGTTTCAACAGAAGCAGGCAAGACTAGGGTCTCCAAGAGGCAGACAGATGGTCCTCACAACATTAGTCTCACAAAAGCATAAGGCTCAAAATAATTCTGATGTTACCGGCTGCATACAATTCAGCTCTTATGTAGCTCGCTGATAAGGAATGATAATCTCCTTTATAAAAGGGATAAATCTGAGTTTGTTTGCATAGACTATGGTTACACAGAGAGCCTAAAGTACAGAGGACTCACAAGCATATTTGGTTACAGATGTGATCTCTACCTTGTATCAGGCAAAGAAGACAAAAGTAAATATTTCATAACTTTCATGTGTGGTTAGCAAATACAGGCAGTCCACAGCTGCCCCGAAAGTAGCATCCTGGACACAGCCAGCTTAGCCAACTCTACAGTCAGCTGCTGAGATCCCTTCCTTGTAATTTCAAAAGAACAGTCTTTTCAGCTGCTCAGCTCAGCTGCTGCAAACACTAGGTCTATGTTACAAATGACTTCTCAGTCCCATTCAATCCGATCTGCACATCATTAGTCTATGGGAGATGAAATAAATGTCCTGGCATAGTTGAGTTTTGTTATTTAAAAAAAAAAAAAAAAAAAAAAAAAAAAAGGCCTTTCATCTAAAACATGACATCACGGCTGGCTAGGATTCCTGCTTCGTGAGTCATGATTACCTCCAAGTTGTCCTTGAAATGTGAACTTCACTCCAGACACCCTCAAAAATGTACGGTACACAGTACTTCTTTCTGTGTTATTTATTTATGTTTTCATTTGGATTCCAAATCTGCCTGAGAAGAATGTGGAATATTAAGCATTAGAGCAAATAACCTTCATGTGTAAAGCAAAAGGATCATTACTGAGCAAACGGGAAATGCTAGCCCTAGAGCCTGCAAGTTCCATCACTGAGCTATTCCTCACTCTTGTCACACTGATACTTAAGGACCACCAGTCAACTTTGCCACTTGTCATTTATAATGGCATATTTATGCTCTCTACAGTATCCACTTTTGACATACAGTGGGTTTCAGTTTTTAAAATTTATAAATAAGCAAAAAATTCCAAGTAGTTTTAATTTTCTCAATTTGAAGTACTAATACAGTGGGGATTATGACTGTAAATAGGGGTGATTACCATTTTAAAATTTACATTTTCATTAGAACTATCAGCTGTCATTTATTAAGAGCTGTCATCCTGATACTACCACCCTGAAGTGACTAATGTAGGCCTCTTCTGTGGAGACGCTGTAACTGGTGCTCTGAGACCTCCCTTTGCTAGATGTCATTTGGGGTGATGTATTGTTCCACAGTAGCTACAGGACAGAAAAGAGGCTTGACAGTACAAGCTAGCTTTTCCTGGGAGTACAGAAATTTCATCTTCTTCATGATGTTTCCTTGATACTATTAGATTATAGTCATGGGCCCAAATCCATCTGGAATACTTAGTAACTCTCAGTTCCCTATAATTCTACTTGTAGTGTTTCTCAAAGCAGATTTTACTTGAGAATTTTCTGAGATTTTTATGCAAAAGGTTTTTTTTATTTTATTTTATATACTAACCACAGTTCCTCCTTCATCCCCTTCTCCAATCACCCCTCAGCTTCCCCACTTCCCACCACCCCATCCACACCTGAGGGAGAGTAAGGCCTCCCATGGGGAGTCAACAAAGTCTGGCATATCAAGATGAGGCAGGACCAGGCACCTCCCCACCATATCAAGACTTAGCAAGGTATCCCTCTAATAAAGAATGGACTCCAAAAAAACAGTTAATGCAAGAGGGATAAATTCTGGTCCCACTACTAGAGGCCCCACAAACTGCCGAACATACACAATAGTACCCACATTCAGTGGGCCTAGTTCCCTATCTGTCAGTCAAGAGTCAGTGAACTCCCACTAGCGCGGGTCAGCTGTCTCTGTGGGTTTCCCCATCATGATCTCGACTTTTTGCTCTCATAATCCCTCCCACATCTCTTCGACTGGACTCTAGGAGCTTGGCCCAGTGCTTAGCTGTGGGTCTCTGCATCTGCTTCCATCAGTTGCTGGATGAAGGTTCTTTGATGACAATTAGGGTAGTCACCAATCTGATTACAGGGAAGGTCAGTTCAGTCACCCTCTCCACTATTGCTTGGGTATTCACTGGGGTCATCCTTGTGAACTCCCTAGCATCCTTACCTGAGAATTTTTCAAATACTGTAGATATTTTCAAAATATCCACTATACACCAAAAAGACTCCCACAACTTTTGGGTGAGGTTTTTAACGAGATTTCTTTTTTGTTAAGATTAAAGTAAGGCCAGCCTTGGCTGCATAGGTAAACCTCAAAAACAAAAAAAGAAAAGTAAAAATATTATAGAAGAAAAAGTACTTTGATCATCATATCTTATGACAAAAATTTAAGATACACTCGCATCTCATTTCAGCTGCAAACCAATCCTCTTAATGGATGTATCATTAGCCTTGTTTTGCAAATTCAAACACTGAACCCCACAAGGCCCTCACATTTTCTCTCTTTCAGAAATATTTTAAATGCTTTTGGGTAATATGACAAGACAAAATTCTATTGAATTTTACTCAAAGTCTATGGCTATTATCATCTTGAACATATCTGACCTTATCTTAAATTTACTAAAAATGTGGAAGATATTTTTGCATCAGAACAACTACTGGGAATCAAATTAATGAGACAGAAAATTCTTTCAGACTTATAAATCTCGACACATTAAAAGCAATAGTACCCATTGGCTGAGAGACAAGTGGGTCTTTGGAGGAAAGTGTGGAGCAGTGGTATTACTGTGAACACCAAGAAGAAATAGCCAGATCATTCTAGGTAACTGAGACAGAGAGACCAAACTCACAAGAAAACTAATGTCAAACCAAATAGAGCATCTCATACATTCTGCATGATCCACAAGCAAACCAAGTAAAAATACATCCACAAATAAGTGATCAGGGAATTTTTAATATAAAGATAATTGCATGACGAAGAGTCACTATGTGCCACACCAAAGAGATAACTTCCCTGCACAAAATAATTACAAAATCAATATAATAAAATTAGGCAGTCATTCCAGAGAGACAACAGGGTGACATGGTATACCAGATATGAAAACATGACAAAATATTAAAAATATAATTGTATATTTGTTTATAAACAAACAGATAGCTGTACAAATGCAGATAATTGAACAAGGTAAAAGAGGCAAATATGTGTCTGTGTTTATATGTACAGGTGTGTATATATGTGTGTGAATGTGTAAGAAAAAGTAGACATTGAATTAGAAATAGCTGATGTTCAAGTATAATCAATGGTCATTTAAATTGAGGTTAAATAAGAATTCTGTGTATTACAATACATACAAAATAATTGTAAAATATTAAATAACAAAACAATAAAATTTAAAAATATAATAGCAGCTCTTGAAGCTAGAAAACTAGTAAAGGGTATTCCCAGAAAGATTTTAAAACACAAACTAAAGAACATGATTAAAATGCTGACTAGATAAAAATCTTGAAGTTTTATAGCAAGATCATCAATGATAAAAAATAATAAAATATAATGCTGGATAATGTTTACAAAATGTTCAAGAGATAAAGTAGTAATTTTTTTCATTATAAAGCTGGAGAGAATCCTGGATCTAGAGAATCAAGACTCAATTCCTAGCACCAACATGGAAGATCGCAACTGTCCTTAGGGATCCAGTGCCCTCTTCTGGCCTCTATGGGCGCCAGGAACACATGCATGGTGCATAGACATACATGCAGACAGAACATCCATAAACACTAATAAAATAAAATAAAATCCAGGATAATTAGAGAAGCATTGTGATATGATAAAAAGAAAAAACTAAAAAGAAATGTGTAAGCATGGTGCCAGAGGTGGACACACACACTGAAGTGGATAGGATTTGGCCAGGCACAGTGTCATGAACCCTAAGTCATCGTTATCCCCTGATCTGGGACCCCTGCGTATCTGGAGTTGCAACGTAACAATTCCAGGCCAGGCAGTGTTGTATGGAGACCCCTGTCGGTGTGTGTGTGGGGGGGGGGGGAACAGGAGCCAAACTAAAAGCAAAATAAAATAAAAACAAATAAATAAAAGAGTCTCTACATTATTAAGAAAAGTTTATAAATGAACAAGAAAAGAGCTCAAGATGGAAAAGTTATCATGTGAATTCCTTTAAAACAGTGCCAAACAGTGTTCCTCAGAGTTTTCAAACATAACAAACTCATTGGAGTTTGTGTGTACCTATTTTTTCTTGTTCTCACTTTTACTCAAATTTTTGTAACTGAGAAAATTTTTTCACATAATATACTCTGATCACACTTTTCTCTCTCCAAACTCCTTTCAGATTCTCTCCAGACCTTCAACCACTAACTCCATGCCCTTTCTTTCTCCCTTTTAATAAAAAAAAAGAAAAAAGAAAAGAAACACACACACTGTAAAAACACAAAAGTGGAAAAGACAAATTTTTAAGACAAAAAAAGAAAGAGAAACTGCCCAAGCGTTGCTATTTGAGATTAAATTTCTACAACGATACCACTGAATTTGTTTTGTGTTGGCTATCTACTGCTGAGCATGGGCCCTTACCTTACGCATCATTTGTATCCCCGGCAAGTTGGAGAGAACTAATTTTAAAAGGGGGGGGGTTCCATATCAACCTCTGCTTCCCCTCCCTTCCCTCTTCCTGGTCCCTCCAAGTCTTCCCTTGGCCTCCCCGACCCCATCCCACATCCATTCCCCCAAAAGGGCAAGAAGTCCCAGGGTGGGTCAGTTCAGTATGGCATATCCAATTGAGGTAGGTCCAAGTCTCTCCTCCCAATATTAACACTGAGTTAGGTGTTCCTCTGTAGGGAATGGGCTCTGAGATGTCAGTTCATGCATCAGGAACATAGTTAGATCTACTGCAAGAGGCTTCATAAACTGTCCACACCATTTGACTGCTGTATACCTTTTGAGGTTTTGGTTCTTTTAGCAAGCAAGGGGAGGTGAGAACAAATCATGAGACAGGGAGATGGTTGAGTGAGAGGAGCGTCAGAGGGAGAAAAAAGAAATGGATATCTTGATAGAGGGAGCCAGTATGGGGTTCGAAAGAGACCTGGTGCTAAGGAAACCTCCAAGAACTCACAAGATATCCTGGCTAGGATTCCAAGCAATAATAGAGAGAGTACCTAAACAAGACTTCCCCTATAATCAAATAAATGACCACTTTAACTGTCATCATAGAACCTTCATCCAACAATGAATAGAGGTAGAGGCAGAGACCCATGGCTGAG
Organism: Phyllotis vaccarum; assembly: GCA_033318265.1. Lineage (NCBI taxonomy): Eukaryota > Metazoa > Chordata > Mammalia > Rodentia > Cricetidae > Phyllotis > Phyllotis vaccarum. Next base: position 81,909,272 of record JARWLC010000002.1, read on the forward strand.
CATCAGGTCGAGCTTCCTGGTCCAGGTGAAAAGAGAGAGAGAGAGATTATATGAACAAAGGGGCCAGGATCATGAGGAGACCCACAGAAATGGCTGACCCGAGTTATTGGGAGCTCACTGACTCAGAGAACTAATTTTTCACTTGTGAGCAGATGTCAGTTACAGATAGCTCGTTAGTTATGGATAGGAGCCCTTGTACAGTTCCCCTCTCAGCACTGGGATCCTGTCTGACTTGAACTTGTGCATGTCTTCTGCATGCTGCCACAGTTTGTGTGAGTTCATGTGTGCATAAATCCTTTTGTATCTGGAGGACACTGTTTCCTTGGAGTCAGCCATCTCCATTTGGTTCCTACGATGTTTCTGCCTCTTCTGTTGCATGGCCTCCTGAGCCCTAAAGGGCAGGCTTTCATGAAGACATGTTATTTAGAACTGAATGTTCCAAAGTCTTTCACTCTATGTATACTGTACAGTTCTGGGTCTATGTGCTAATTTCCATCTCTTGCAATAGGAAGCTTCTCTAATGATAGTCGAGAAAAGCACTGATCTGTGGGTATAGCAGAAAGTTATTATGAGTCATTTTGTTGCTATATTCCTTTAGAAGAACAATAATAGTATTTGATTTTCCTCTAGGCCTGTCGCCTAGCCAGTTTCAGTGTCTGAACTACTCTAGCAATATCAGGTATAGGTTCAATCTCATGGAGTAGGCCTAAAATTCAATCAGAAATTACTTGGTTACTCCCACATGTATGTCACCATTGCACTAGCATATCTTGAAGGCAGGTCACTGATAAGGATCAAAGGGTTTGTTTGTAGAAGGGTTGGTGATTATATTTTTCTTTTGGTAGTATGCAAAGTATCATCCAATATTATGAATGCCAATCTTTAAGGGTGAAGCTTCTAGTTAGGAACCAGCTCAATTTACATGTTGAGAGGAGAATGTATTTTTCCATGACCCATTTGGGGATTAGTTTGAAATTCAAATAATTTTAGAAAATACCTTTTTATCGGTATTTTTCAAACATTAACTTTACTACCATAAGCCAATTTTTATGAATTTTACTCTGAGATATCTATATGTATATATATAATTCAAATAAATAAACATGTTTCCAAAGACTCACATATAAGGAAATTTTATACTAGCTTATTTAAAAGAAAATAAACCAATTTAATTTTTATCAATCATAAAGTGTTAATTATAGATAAGCCAAAGCTTTTAATAAAATATGATGTCCATATTCATGCATATATGGTATATGTCTATGTAGATGGACAATTAAGAGTCATTAAAATAAGTTGTCAATAAAGCAATAATTCATCTCATCGTGTAAATGGTGAGGCATCATTTACATTTTCCAAATGTGTATGAGTGTGTGTATGAAATTGTCTGTAAACGAATAATCAAGGATGAGTACATGTATCTTCTTAGAATATTCCCACCAGGTTATGGTGGTGTATTTTAAATTAAGCATAGTTTGGAAAAAAAATGGTTTGATTTATGTGCTGTTTAGAAAATTAAGCCAGACATCATTGTGAGGGTTTGAAAATAGAGGTGAGGACATGCCAAAATAAGACAGACTCTCCTTGTTCTCTGCGTGACGTGGTTGTTAGACAGTAGTGATGTTCACTGAAGTTGAAAGATGACCAAGTTAGGAGGAGGGCTTTATCTTAATTGTGTGCATGCTCATCTTCAGAGGGCTCAGAGGCATCTATGAAGTGATGACAGGGATGCAAAGGTGTTTAGGCCTGAAGCAAAAGGGAGAAGTCAGCCTTGTCACTCATCCATCATCTGTATAAGAATAACCGAAGGGGCAGAGAGGCTAGAGAAAGAGGAAGGTCTGGGGCATTTCCCAGAGAGAAAACTAGAAAGTCATCACAGGATACTTTTAAAGTTTTCTTTTAATAAAATTGATTAAGGACTTAAAAGAATATTCATTCTGTTTAAATGTTATAAATAACATTGGTAATGTTGGTGGAATAATATATAAGAAGTTGTTATTTGATTAGAAGAATAATTTATATTAAACTATACAAAAGAACTTTAGATATAATGTCTTTGGGAGGAATTACTAACTAAGGTATATAAATTTTTGTCCGTGGGGCCTAAGCTAAGCTTTTGAATATCAGTTAATAACAATTCTTTAGTTTTTTAAGCTATGTTCAGTAAAAATTGTCATCTTCTATGGAAATTATACAAGAAAAAAATACAGCATGAATAAAATCTAGGTGATTAATAAATTTGTTTAAAATAACTTACTTTAGTAAGTAATTCAAGTCAAATTGACTTTCTTTTTGAACATTCAAAACCAATGTTGCAAATATTTAGTTAAGAAAGAAAATATTAGTCTAAGGAAAAAACTTTTCTAACAACTTAGTTGTTAGTGTTCCTTCAAGTTTTTACAAGACTTTAAGTCATTTTAACACTTATGCCATGAATAAAAATTCTAACATAGCTCAAATACATGAATATTTGAGGCCACATGAATTTGAAGTATGAATAACAAAACACTTGCTATACACCTTCCCTTTCTCTGGGCTGAGGAAACTCTTATGCTCACCATTGGCAAGATTCCCTAGCATCTAATATACAAGCCAACTAATGAATTTCACATTTTTTTGTAGGCACAATTTATGTTAGTGTTATAAAATAGCATTACAAATAGGATGGTCTTACAGAGTTTGGAAAAAAATTAATAATAAATTAATAGTCTATTTTGAGTATTTTTAAATGAACTGTACAAAAGTTGTTAATGCTCAAAACTTAATAATAGCTTGGAAATAAAATGGAAAAAATCTTTCTCATTATAGAAGATCTCTTGAAAAAGTTTTCTTTTCAAATTCTAATCAAAATCCATAAAATTCTTTCTGTTCCTTTGTTTTAAAGAATTTTGGCAACACTTATATAATGCCTGCAATAAGAGACATAGAATTGAGAGAGTTTGTCCTGTGTTTGTTGATTGTTTGCTTGTCTGTTTTTAGCTCCTTGCAAATGATATCACTGATTTTAACACTACTTGCTGCACCCTTGGAAATTACAAAGCTTTCCACTGAAGCAAAGACAAAGGTGCAGATTTGAGCATGGAGGACAGGAGAGTTTGCTTTTGATTTAAAGTTTCAGAGCAGGAAAAGGAGGTTCCCTGAAGATATGTGAAAAGGGTTCACTATACTTTATACATATAGGTCTGGGGCAATTTTTCAAGGGCACATTTTAAATGTAGCATTATAATAGAGACGTGGTTGAGGCTGATAAACTTTGGAATTTAGAATATTTTCCTTTGTTGGTCTGCAAGACTCTGAAATACATTAGAACAGGAATGTGGTTTGGGAAGATTCTGCATCCCTGCACCTACCACAGTGAAACAGCAGTAAGCCAATTATTTTATCAATTAGAAATAGAAACCACCTTTGCTTTCCAATACCAATAGTCATTATTGTGTTACATAAATAAGACAGACTACTATAACTTATCATTTATTCAGTTGTATGTTTTAAGCATGAATAGTGGTTCATATTCTCAAGAAGCTACAATATGGTCAAAGGAAACGACTAGGACAATACTCTGAAGCCAGAACAAGCCAGGAAACCCATGAATAAGTGAGTTTGGGGCCTTCTGAGCAAGGAGGTTCATGACCTAGCTGTCTCCCTAAGTGAGAAAGGAAGAAGAACATGAATTTGGGGAGGTATGAAGGAAGGGAGGATTTGGAAGGACTTGGGAGAGGGGAAAACATGATAAATAATATTATACGAAAAGAATAATAGAACAAATACACCATGATTTGATTATTTGTGTCAAGGCCGCTTTGTATCTCTCTGTTTGCAGTACCCTACCACAAACATTACTTTTCTGCTTGGATTAACTCCACCTGATTCTTTCTGTTTAGGTAAAACATCATTCTAAATGCCCTGTGACTCTGTGCTCTATTAGAAGAGCCTCATAACATAATGGCTAGTGACATCTTCCCCTTTTTCTTCATGTCACTTATCTCAATCTGTTGTTATTTGTCTATTTGTTGTGAATTTGCAGACAAATATAAGTCCATTTCAGAAAACTGTAATAAGAGAAATCCTGTGCCTCTTTTGACCACTGTACTTTCTGTATCTCTACTACATTCAAGAACAATGTTGCATTTTAAAGATGAATCAATATAAGAGAAGGCACAGGAATCAAATGTGTATGTGTTTTAAAGATTTTAACCTGTGGGAATGTCAATTAAAGTTCAGAGGAAAGTAAATGGCTATAATTAATACCTGTTAACTGCTTTTGGCCTTCAGGCTTGCCCTGGCCAATGATGCATAATAATTAGAAAACATTCCATTACCAACTGGCATCAAAGGATTAAATGTGCATGAAAGAACATTGCAAACTGCAAAGTTATAAAGCTGGGTAACTTCCATTTAGGACATGTGTATTAAATGGTGCATCATTTGAAAGTGCGCCAATAAATAGTGATTGAAGATTCCTGAATATTGTTGCTTATATGTCTGAGAGATATAAAGACAGGTTCCCTCTCCCAATAATCATAAAAGTGCTGGTCACATTTACTATATTAGTGAAAGTTGTCTTTCTACTTCGTGATTTTCATGTCACTACTTTATTCAAAAATACAAATCTCTCTTAAAATTAACATGAAAAAGAATATACTTTCTATGTTTCCAAGCCCAAGCAGTGGAATTACAGACTTTATGCAGACTTTTATGTGGGTGCTAGAGATCCATACTGTGCAGCAGGTATTCTACACACTGCGTAACCTTCCAGTCTTCAAAGGGGAGAGAATTCTCACATTACTACCATATGTTCATCATTCCTCTTTTACTAAACAATTATTGATCAGTGTGTCAATTACTGCTTATTGTTATGAAACTAGTAAATATTGAGTGTGGAATAGAAAAAAAGTAAATTAAATTCTTTCATCTCATATGTTTTTTGATATAAAATATTAACTTAGGGAGTCAATATTGGGACTGGAGAGCTAGCTCCATGGTTAAGAGTACATACTGCTCTTATAGAGGATACAAATTTGGTTCTCAACATCCACATCAGGTGATTCACAATCACCCACAACTCTATCACTAGAGGAATCTAATCTGATCACTGTGGGCATCAGCATTAATGCATATATACATGTCTGTAAATATACAATTAGAATAAAATCTTTTTAAATATTAGAGATTAAATATTATTTCATAGGAATATACAAACATTTTTAAACATTAGTTAAAATCCCATACAAATTTGCTATTCCAGAGTGATGACACCTCTGAGACACGTGAGAGAAGGGTGAAGCTCTGAGTTACTAACTCTTTAAATTTTCCACATTAATCCATTAAAAAGATCAATATCCTTGGGGATTACAATTGTTAAGTCTATTTTGTAAGTTGCTTTCCTATGGGTCCTGATAACCATAGTATAACATTCTGCACTCCACATTCAAATAAGAAGGACTGACCAGCCTGTACCAAGTGTTGATTTTTGATTATTGATTCATTCATCCAATCATTCTAAGACCTTCTAGGTACCTGGCATTTTACTAATATCTAGGAATATAGGATCAAGCCATTTCATTCTATCTGCCTACAATAAGTTTACATCCTTGTATAATAACAATACATAGAATATATCTAGACAATAGTATGCTACTAACATTTGCATCACCTGTGACCAATACCTGACAGAAATAATTCAATGAGAAGATCTAATCTGATTCACAGTTTTAAAGAGCTCCAGTCTATCATATGCTCCTGGAGAATGTCATGAGTAGCTCCACCCATGGACCCCAGAACCGTAAGGGACATTCTTTTTCCATGTTTGCAGAGTGGAAGTGTGCCTCATTTCTCTGGTACCCATTTTCCTTCTTGATTACTTGTGCATCTCTGTAATCAAATCCCTGACCAAAACAATGAAAAAAACAGAAGGGTTCTTTTCATTCATAAATTTTGGAGGAATTCCAGTCCATCTGACACTTCAGAGTAGCTTCACACGTGGCAGAATCGTGTTACTGAGGCTTGTTCCTGGGGTGAGAAGCAGAAAAGGTAGGTCGGAACCAGGGGTGAGTACGACCTTCAGAGTTCCACCTTCCCTAGCCTCCCTCCATCTCCTAAAGGCTCCACAGCATCAAAATAGAGCCACAAGCTGAGAACCAAATGTTCAAAGAATTGGCCTTGAGGAAACTATGAATAGATCTTCCCGGGGGCTGTGAAGATGGGAAGATCAGAAAATTAATGTATGCATTTTCAGTGTACCATGTGCCTTTTATGGCAGGATCTAAAGGGGAAAAAGAAAGTGGTTCCATAAAGCTAGGCTGAGAAAGTCAAAATTCAACTAATGATCTTTTACTAGAGTGACTTGCAGCCAGGTGTGAGGGCTGGTGCCTACAATCCCCATAGTGAGGAAGCAGGGGTGACCAACTGCCCCTACTTAATGGCCTTGTGTAGATTTCATAGTGAGTTCAGGATCCGCCAGGGCTTCAAAGTGAGACCTTGTCTCTAAATAATTTTTTTTTAATTTAAAGAGAGTGAAAGATAATCGGTGAAAGAGAGGTGATAGGACTATTAACATCCACATTGAAAATGGGAGGCATGTTGCTATGCCTGCAGAGAAAAATACAGATCCTCATTATAAAGCATATATATCTATATGTACAGGAGAGGCCCGATTAAATTTTATCATCTGGGAAAACTAGAACTGTAACCATATATCCAAACTATGTAATTTTCAGCACTTAGCCTGAGCTTTTACCTCTGTAAAGTTAAGATGCTCAATTAAATGACCTCTGGACCCTCAGAACTCTACATTTTATAATTTTATCATCAGGTCATCTCAGGCATTAGAGTCTAGGGAAGCACTTACCAGGAAAATCATATATGAATAAATAAAAACACCTCAACATTTAGATTTTTAACTAGTATAATTTTAATTGATTCAGACCTACTTTGAAACCAGCAGCATGAAAGTGTTACATTATTTGCTTCATTTTCTATAAAATAAATATAATAAACTTACGATCTGTTCAATGCACAACTTTATACTTGTAACAAAGTACCAAAGTATCCAACTCTGAGTCAGAAAAAAAGGTTTTCTGTTTTTATAGAGACTACAAAAAAAAAAAAACTACTTAGGCTGCATACATAACTGCAGGCAGTAATATTGGTTAAACTACAGCTACCTTTGTAATGAATAGTCCCCAAACCATGGCTGTCATCCCTCAAATTACATTGTGCGCTCTTCTATTGTATGAGGTATATCTGAACTTTAGTTTCAGGATGATTTACACAAGTAATTCATATAAATGGCTATGCCTAAAGATTCTATTTCTTTCTTGATCATCAAGTGTAACTAAGAAAATGTAACTAAGATTTTCCTTAAAGTAACACTCAAATGCCAGGAAAATTTGACTCTGTATACCCACCTCTGCCACCTTGCTGGCTCAGACATTAACTCAGATCACCCTAACACCATATGTTATAAAATAACTGTTAATGAGATGTCAGGTTGTACAGTGGAGACTTGATACTCTATGGTCCCTTGTTACCCTGTTAAAACTGAAACTAATTAGCACCGACCTTGAGTGTGAGTTTCACTATGTAAGAAAGGGGAGGAGAATCTTACAGATTAAAACCAAGCTAGACTGCAATATTCACATATTTCGGAGCATATAGTTTGATCTGTAGAAATTTTATATGCACCAAGAATAAACTAAAAAGAAAACAAAAGAACTCAAATCTCAGGCTTCCTTGTATTCTAGAGAATCACAGAAAATAGGAAACTAGAAGTTAGAAGTTTTGTGAAGCTTGTTTAGGAACTCTACAAATAATAGAAATAAATTTAACTTAAAACAATTTTTTCTTTGTGTCTAGGATTTGCCAATATGCTCTGTTTTCTTAGTTTTAGAGAAATAACAAAGAATTTCAAGTAACCACAGAAAAAAGAATATATCCTTCCGTGTTCAATTACACGGATACTAGTTTAAGTCAGCACTGGCATAGCATATTAACTTTTGCAAACTCTTTTGAAGGCGAGACACTTGGGGATAAAATTGTCAAAAGCAAACTTATTCCAGGCTGGGAGCTATATAATGATTTTTTTCTTCACAGAAAGTTTTCAGATATCAGTTTCTTCTACAATCTAAGGTGAATCAATTTACCAGGTTGGTTCTTGGGAAAGAAGTTATTGGTTCTTTCTGAAAGAAACAAGATATGGGAACTATACATTTACTGAAAGTTAGAAGAAAGAGTGGCATTCTTTATTGCACAGCATACTAGCTTGTAGTGTGAACACGTTAAACAGAGAAAATACACCTTCATCAAAGCTAAAAGGTGTATATTTGAACTTCAGACAATAACAGTGGTGGCATCCAAGAAGAAAACCTGCAAAGACTATGATAGCATAAGTAGAAGTCATGGATGCCATCAAAAAGAAAACCAGAAAACATGCATCCAAGCGACTGGGCAGTTTATAATTAGGAATGCAGATTTATAGACATAGACTATGTGTTTGCAATAATAACTGGTGAAAAAAGAAGTCTTGAACTTGAGGAAAAGCAGGGAGAGGTATATGCAGGTTCTTGAGAGAGGAAAGGAGTAGATATTGTAATTATAATTATAATTGCAACAATAAATAAACAAGAAAAACATAAGAAAGCTGTTAGTGTCTAGAAAAATATACACTCAAACCAGGATAGACTCGGCCCCTTAGCCATTTTTTTCTTTTATTATTATTATAATTTTTTATTTAAGAAAAGAGGGTTAGTGAGGGGACTTAAAGCCAAACCTTGGCTAAGGGTTAGACAGTTATGAGCCAAAAATATAGTAGGTAAAAAGGTCAATATGTTCGCTTGTAGTTTTTCCAAGAACTTTCTTAATGTAAAATTTTTTTAAAAAATTATAAACTTTAGATGACTATTGGCTAATAAATCAGCTCCTGACACATTCTGACAGGTGTTAGATGGTATCTTAGAGGGTTTTTTTTAATTTTCATTTTCCTGATGGCTAAACATGTTAAGCAATTCTGTCTTTCAGCCATTTGAGATTCTTCTATTGAAAATTCTCTAGTTTTCTCTGTAAATCCATTTTTAATTGGATTATTTGGTTTTTTGAGCTCTAGTTTCTTGAGTCCGTTATATATTTTGGAGATCAGCCCTTGGTCAGATGTAAGACTGATGATCTCTCCCCATTCTGTAAGTTGTCATTTTGTCTTATTGACTTTGGCCTTGGCCGTACAGAAGCTTCTCAGTTTCAGGAGGTCCCATTTATTAATTGTTCTCACAATGGCTCTGCTCCTGGTATTACATTTAGGAAGTGGTCTCCTCTGCCAATGCATTCAAGGGTATTTCCCACTTTCTTTTCTATCAGGGTCAATGTAACCAGATTTATGTTGAGGTCTTTCATTCACTTGGATTTGAGTTTTGTGCAGGATGATAATCATGGGTCTGTTTGCATTCTTCTATGTGCCACCATTCAGTAATACCAGCACCACCTGTGAAGATGCTTTCTTTTACTGATAAAGCTCTTTAGTCTTAGTCACTAATTTTTACCAACTCTTTTTATTTCTTAGTGCAAAAGAGCTTTTAAAATGCCAAAATTCTACTTCAGGGTAGAGCAGAGTACATAAGGGCTGCCCATGCTATAGATGCAGCTCTTGCTGCTTAATTTACAAATGTCTTTATTCTCAGCTGATACCTACTCCTTTTATCCTTAATAATTTTACTTTAAGTCATGTTTTATTATCTTTACAAATGCACATGAACAGGGTAGACATTGTAAGAGGTGTATAGTTAAGATTTTTTGTCCTTGGTAATTGAAAAAGCTTAACAATGTTTGCGCTTCCTGGATATTGTTTAAGATTTAGTGTGTGTGAAAATGTGTGTGAGAGAGGTGAGAGATTGGGGTATGAAGATGTTCTGAGACCAGAACATGGTGTTAGATCTTCTGGAGCTAGAGTTGCAGGCAGTTTGTGAATCAGATGACATTGGTGCTGGGCACTGAACTCAGTTCTCTACAGAGCAGTTACTCCTCTTAATCACTCTATACTTTCTCTTCCTACATAAATAAGCTCATAGTTTTATGTTATCACAAATATGCTCATAATCCATGTTTACAAAGGTCTTGTGGAACTGGCATGGTAAATATTAATTCCATTTTCTAAGAATGTCATGAAGCAATGTCAGATTTGCAAGTACTTTACGTCCCCTCCAATACTAGCTATGTAAACCTGCTTTTAAATATAAGAGTGAGTGTCCTACTCCAGTTAGCACCAATTAGAGACCTGAGATTTCCTCATATCAAAAGCAACTTAAAATCTTTACGTCATTCTATTAAATTTCAAACTCTGTTATTAGTTAGTGCTTTGCTAACTAATGTATAGAAAAATTAGAATTCATCCCAATTTTCAGATACATTTTCATATATATATATATGAATTATATATCATTGGCAAAAATAATTCTTGGTGATATTAGGAACCTTTGATAAAAGCCACACAGTAGTGATTAGGAGAGTCATAAAGGAGTTTTTATCTTATGAAATTTTTCAAATTTAAATATTGAAAAAATTTTAATGAATAATTTAGACATTTATTTATGTGCTTTCATCAATCTACATCATTCTTTGCTATAAATTTTGATGTAAATTATATTAAACTGTTAACAAGAACAATCAATAGTCAGCCTACACTTCATCAAAGAAGGTTGCCTAGCCAATTGGCATGGAAGATCAGGAGGAAGCAGAGTAAAACTTCTTCCAGTAATAAACACATTCTGAAGCCTAAAATACAGACACAATTGCTTAATGAGGGAAAGGATTTTACAAGTGCAGTTTGGTAAAGAACCCTTTCTAATCACACACACCTATAGGAGAAGAAAGTTTTCTATCAATAATCAAAAGATTGACGTCAACCCAATGACCTAACTTTAACAGAAGACTCCTTGAATGACAGAGAGTTCAATCATATTAGAATTCATCCTACTTGCTAAATAAAAATTTTAAGCTTTGTTTTCAGAAATCTCATTTTTTTAGTTTCAAGAGTTTCAGTCAAAGGTCAGGCTTAGTGGCACATGTCTTGAGTCCGAGCACTTGGGAGGCAAAGGCAGGAAGATCTTTGTGAGTTTGAAGCCAGCCTTGGTGTACAGGCCATCCAGGCAATAGAGTCAGACCTTCTTTCAAAAAAGCAAAAGTTTCATTCAATATAAATAAACAATAATTTTGAGTGTTTATTTGAGTCTCAATCAGATATCATAAATTCATGAGCTCATTCTTTTATTTCCCTATTTTGTCCAGAGTTTAAAAAAAAAAAAACCAACAAAAGAGAAAGCTTTGATCTTCTATTTTTGCCTTTGGTGATAGAGAGCAGGTCTATAAGTCAAAGAATGTGTGTGGTCTCAAAAGTTTGGAAAGTATAAAGACCAGTATCTTCCACAGGTAGGAACCAAGTTCTGTCGGCATTTTAATGGGTCGGTACAGTTCAGTTAGAATTCTGATATAGAACTCATCGGTGTTGAATAATATAAACCAAGTTTGTATAAACTTCCTATAGCATTTTAGAAAAAATCAAAAGTCAAATGGGGTTCCACAGTGGGTCTTGAGGAACACAGACTTGGAATTGTAGACCTTTCATGCGGAGAAGATATTATCTTCCAGAACTGGGATAAAAGGACTTCTCTACTTATAGAGGAGGCAGAATTTAGAAATTGAAAGTTCCTAGGTTCATCATGCTCTCTATCTTAATTTGGAGGAACCATTCACTCCCATTGAATGGTCTAACTTCAGCAGAAGATAATCTGAACAGTTTATAAATTATGTAGGGTTCAAATTCAGACACTTGCATAATGAAATTGTAATTTTTTATAAGTGTCAACTCTATAGCTTCGAGAGCTAAGGGCTTAATTCAAGATCTGTATATAAACTTTTCAAGCATATATGTGAGAATTAAGTTGGGAACTCAAGTCCTCCCTTTCTCCAAAGTTTATAGGAGTCACCAGAAATCCCCTTTGCATTTTTTAAGATTTTGAGATTATAGTTTGATGATATCATTCCCCTTTCCCTCTCTTCCCTTTAACCCTCCTTTGGAACTCCCTGTATCTCCAATTTTATGATGACTGTTCATTGTTCATGTGTATGTGTACTCCTGATTTATCAACACACTCAATTTGTATAATGTCACTTGTGTGCATCTGTTTTCAGGAATAACTATTTGGTATTGAATAACAAATTAGTTTGCTCCTCCCAAGGGAAGATTCTTTTTTCCACTCTCAACATTCCTCAGTTGCTTGATGTCCTTTTTGTAGAGTTAATAATACTTCCATACAGTTCTATTCCTGTATCAGCCAAATACCAACCCAAAAATCAGAACCACTATAAAATATTTACTAGGAAAATATTGAAAGGAATTGCTTAATACAATAGTTGGGTTGAATGGTCAAGTCTAAACTGTGGGGACCAGTCTATTACTATAACTTTCATGTGTGAGCTGAAGATGCTGAACACATGAAAACTGGAGGACTCTTGATGATTTCAATCAGGCCCAGCCATAGTATCCGGAACAAATTCTCTTATTTAAGTCAATGGATAGCATAGTTTATTCACATCCTTGAAACACCCTATAACAATAATGCCTAGATTAATGTTGTATTAAATAACTATTGATTGTAGCTTAGCCAAAGTGATACATCATAAAGATCACCGTAAGGGATATACTCAAGAAATAGAAAAAACTTGACAAATTGTTTTCATGAGAGGGAGAGCTCAGCTGGAAGACTGAAAATGTTCATGTTGCAGCCTGTTCACATCAAAGCCAGGACTGGATTTTTCCAAACAGTGAAGTCAATGCAAACCATGTTCTCCTCTGCTTTACTTTTTGAGTATTAGCATTCCTCCAAACAAATGCTGACAAATACTTTAGTAATATTGTTTTCTTAGGGCAGTGGGTTATTCAGTTTTCTGAGATGACTACCTGTCCCAGTTTGGCCATGCTCCAAACATACTTTGAGTTGGTCACACAGAAAGTAAAGCCACATATGAAACATCTGGCCAACAATCAGGGAAAATTATTTGTATTAGTTGACTTGGAATGAATAACAGAAGGCCATAGATTTAAACAAAGAGAACCTAAAAGTACTTAATTTTCACACAGTTCTAGAGACTAAAAATTGAGATCACAGTGTTTTCAGGTTTTGTTCTCAATGCCTTTCTTTTTGGTCATCAAGTGGCAGCTTCTCATTGTGTCCTCACATTGTCTTTGTTCTGGCATATCTATGTGTGTTTCCCATCTTCCTCCTCTTGTAGCAAAACAAGTCTGACTGTATTAGAGCCCATTTTAACAGGCATCTCCTCATCCATTCACCAGACCCTCCCCATGTTCTCACCCATCCATCAGATCCTCCCCATGTTCTCACCCATCTACCAGACCCTCCCCATGTTCACACCCATCTACCAGACCCTCCCCATGTTCTCACCCGTCTACCAGACCCTCCCCATGTTCACACCCATCTACCAGATCCTCTTCACCTCCTCACCCATTTACCAAACCCTCCCCATGTTCTCACCCATCCATCAGACCCTCCCCACTGCCCCACCCATCCACCAGACCCTCCCCATGTTCTCACCCATTCACCAGACCCTCCCCACTGCCCCACCCATCCACCAGACCCTCCCCATGTTCACACCCATCTACCAGATCCTCTTCACCTCCTCACCCATTCACCAAACCCTCCCCATTTACATCATTGTGACAAATAGCTGAAAGAAATAATTGAATGGAAAGGTCTACTCGTACAGTTTTAAGGAGCTCCAGTCTATTATATGCTCATGGAGAATGCCAGGAGTAGCTCCATCCATGGCAGATACTAGAGATAATGTTAGTTGTCTCTTTCTATATTCACTCACTTACCCCTTTTCCCCTTCCCTTTCTCTGTTGAATCCTTCCAAGTTCCCTCTTGTCTCTCCATAAATATATAGTTTATTTTTCCCTTCTTAGGAAATCTTCCCTACTCCCCTATTTTCTTAGTCTATAACTAGCTTCTGTGATTACACTGTAGTATGTCTATTGAAGGCTTAGAAGCTAATATTCACATATAAAAGAATACATACACTGTGTGTTTGAATCTGGGTTACCTCACTCTGGATGATTTGGTTTCTAGCTTAATGCACTGACCCATGAACTTTGAAATTTCATTTGTAATAGCTGAGTAATATTCCATTGTATAAATGTACCATTCATCTGTTGATGAACATGTAGATTGTTTTCATTTTCTGGCTGTTATAAATAGAGCAGCTATTTGAAAGGAAGTGTAATGATATGGGAGGTAGAGGTAAAGGAAAACTCCAGAAATACATAGAGTTCCCTAACTTTTTTCTTTTACATCAAAGCATTTATTTATATAGTGCATGAGTAATGAAACATGAAGAAACGTAACTAAATTAAAATGAAAAGCATTGAGAAAAAGAATTTAGAATTCTGCACACTAATAAAAAGCTAGCCAAGTCTAAAGTGGCATCATTAGTTTAATCTGAGGGAAACTGTAAATATGTTCAAAACTCATAAGAATGAGGATCTATTTCTAGGTGGTAATATAATTTAAAATTTTTTAAGTTGATGTTATGTCATTCCTATATTAATTGAAGTTTGAGTTTTAATGTCATCAATTTTCTTTTGATCAAAAGTTGACTGACGAGCTGATAGAATATTATGACTCCACTTAGTTGATATTATTCTCAGTGGACTTACTGGCTTAGTTCAGCTCTCTCTCTCTCTCTCTCTCTCTCTCTCTCTCTCTCTCTCTCTCTCTCTGTGTGTGTGTGTGTGTGTGTGTGTGTGTGTGTGTACATGTGTGTACGTGTGTGTACGTGTGTGCATGTTACTGGGAATCGAACATATGACCAAGTTCTCTAACACTAACCTACTTCCCTATTCCTTCCTCCATATTTGTGCTGAACCAATGTATAACATTGAGCTAACTGTTACCTTCATAACCTATCTCATAACACTTCCTTCCCAGTTGTCAATCATTGCTATCAGTTCAAATATGTCCTTCTACTTTTTTCTCTATGCGATTTTTTCTCTCTCTCCCTCTCCTCACCCTCTCAACAGTTTCGATTTTCTGGTTTCACAAATGAAATGAGGAAAATGTTGGATTTCAGTTCTTATCAAATTTCAAAGACTAAAGAATTCTCAAGAAAGGCTGCATTCCCTCCATCTCCCAGATGTTTCTCTCAAGGCCATCCCCTCCTATCTTACTTGTGATGCCTGTATTGTAGCCATTATTGAAAACATATTATAATCACTGGGAGTTGAGCCACCCAAAAGAACAAGGTGCATTTGTATGCATAACAGTCCCTTGGCTCTCTCTTCTTGAAGCTTTAGCATCATAAAATCAAGCCAAGAAGAAAAAGAATGCGAGAAATATCAACATTTTTGGCTTTGGTATACCTACACCATTGGTTTTAGATATGGTCCATTCCAGGACTCAGGCTGCTTTGCCTCTTTCATTCAGGGAGGCAAAGCTTGAAAGCATAAAAGATCTTTGATAAAATTCAGCAAGGAAGGTCAGTGATTGGAAGAGAAATGTGCAAGAAGAGCCAAGTGGGAGTTAATTCAAAGGCATCATGAGAGTTTGCTTTAGTGAGTCAGAATGGCACCCTAAGTCCCCCTATGTCCTATATTCCCCCCAAAATACCCTATAGGAACTTTGAAAGGCCCAGTATTCTTAACTGCTGCATTTAAGGCAGTTTTATGTATCTATTTATACAGATTATTTGCTAACTTTTGAGCAGGAATGATCTCAAAATATCCTTGGTCTACTGATATCCCAAGGTAAAGGAATGCCATGGAAGGTTTTTCGTTTTCCAAAATAAATGTTGGAGTAACTGCAATAATAATAAGTAGATAACAGAGCAGTAATTAACATAGATGAACAAATGTCTCTGTAGTAGGATGCAGAGCAGGGTGTAGATGGCATAGCTGGATCTCCAGGTAGATCTCTTTCCAGTTGCCTGGGGGACTGCCATGCTGATTTCCATAGTGGTTATATAAGTTTGCACTCTTGCTAGCAATGAATAAGTGTTCCTCTCTCTTCCATATCCTTGCCAGCATGAGTTGTCATTTTTTTTTTTATCTTGGCCATTCTGAGTAGTGAGTGCAACTTTTTGAAAACTCTCAAAAATCACTTACTTATACTTTAAACTTATTTACTATGATAAAGCAATCGTGAAAAATACTACTCAGAGTCCTTATGGTCATGATGATCATCCATTCCTTTGGGGAACATTTTTTTCACTAAAATCACAATACACATAAAATTAGAGATCCTGAAAAAAATGCATGTTTTTATATATGTAAAAACATCACAACAAAATATATATCTGACTCTGGCAAAAATCAGAGACACAATAAGTTGACCAGTAATTCCAAGGAATTGGGGACAGGGAAAAGGGTGTGTGTGGAGCACATACTAGTGAACCAATGAATACATGGCATGATGTGTCACCACAAAAAAAAGTGAACACTACTGTAAACTACACAATTTATTGATAACAATGTACCATTATTGATTCACCAGTTGTAACAAATGTACCACACTAGAACAATATACAAACAATATAGGGAAATAAGAATAGGAGAGAGAAAAGAACAATTCCCACTCATTTCTTTTAAACCCAAAAGTATTTTTAAAAATTAAGTTTATTATAGTACCTTTTAAAGTAATTGACTCTAGATATCAGAAGAGAACCCTGGAGATGAGGAAAATTGAATTGAATAACATATCCTAAAACATAGTGTAGCAAAAATATTAGATCTGAATGTAAGGAAAAAAATCCTCAAGGCCTGTGTGTTAAAAGAAAAATCAAATAAGTTACAAGAGGGACCATGGATTAGCTGGCAGGAGACTTCTCAAAAACAACATATAAGGCAAGGTACAATAAAAAGGCATTTTCAAGAAATTCAATGAATAACATTATGAACAAAATACATCTAGATATCTCTCCTGTCAGTATCTAGCTACAGAAAAAAATAAATTTTAAGCATACAATATATCAAGAAAATCTATACCCATAAGCTTTTCTTGAGAAATCGATTGGAAGATAAACTTCAACAACAAAGGCTGAGTGATACAGATTCAGGAGGCAGAGCTAAAGCAAACGCATTTGAAAAGCTAGGAGAAGTACAAGGGTGCACTAGGTAAATAGAGGAAGATGATGGGTTAGGTGTTCCTGTGCAGGGAATAGGCTCCAGAATGGTGGTACTGACAGCGAAACTGACTTAGCCAAAAACTAAAACCACTCCATATAAAAAAGAGAGATCTTTGTTAGGCCTCAAAAAACACAA
Organism: Phyllotis vaccarum; assembly: GCA_033318265.1. Taxonomy (NCBI): domain Eukaryota; kingdom Metazoa; phylum Chordata; class Mammalia; order Rodentia; family Cricetidae; genus Phyllotis; species Phyllotis vaccarum. The sequence continues at coordinate 81,926,586 of JARWLC010000002.1, forward strand.
TATGGTCAAGCTTATTGACCAGTCATTAGGATCGTGTGGGTGATGCTCTGGGAGAGTATGGTGTTATTATCATTTATTTAATAGTGTGTTAAATCTAGTGATAACAGCTATCAATAACGTTTAAGAGCCAATGGCAATTGCTTCCAATGTCTCCCTGAGCATAGATTAGTTCTCTAAAGTTTTTGTTTAATTTTTGACTTTATAATTTAATTACAGCATTTCTTCCTGCCTTTTCCTCCCCTGGGGTATCCTCTTCCTTCTTCCCTTCAAATTCATGGCCTATTTTTTCACTAATTGTTATGCATGCATATATGTATTTTCATTTACCTATGAATTCTTAAATTTAACTTTGGGGTCTATTGCCAAAATAGCAGACTTAACTCAATAAAAATAAAGGAAACTTTGTTTTTAAAAAAGAACTAAATAAATAAACTTCATAATATAATAATGTAATAATATTAAAGCTTATATAAATATCTTTCTTATGTCCATGCAACATCAAATAACTGTAGTATTTATGGACCAAAATACTTAAAAACATGAAAAGGGATGTAAATACAAACATACCATAATAGAATAATGCATACCCTGCAGTTAGTAACTTGGCTCAAGTGGCCAAGAGTGATATGGATGATAGGGTACAGTGGTTCTCTGGGCAAAACACTTGCCTTGCTAGTGTGAGGGTGGGTTTGGGATCCCAGAACACATAAAGCTCTAATGCAGTAACATCCCTCTGTAACCTAACAATCCTATGGTGAGATGGGCTGTGGAGACAGAAAAATGCCCCCAGTCCTTTGGGCCTGCTAGTCCAGCACTCCCTGTGGGAACAAGAGACTATCTCAAAGATACATTATGAATGCCAATATCTAAGGTTGTCTTCTGACCTCCACAACATATAAACACCCATGAGCCACATGTACATACAGATATTATAGATCTGAATGGCTAAAACAACAAAATCAAAGATCCAGTTTTACATTCTTATTAAGAAAAGTATACTACCTGCTGAGTTTAGAAGGAAACATTACAAAATATCTATCTCTTGTAAATTAGATAAGCTTACAAAATTTATATACCTTTATCTATCAAATCAGAAAAAAAAAAAAAAAAAAGATATGTGTAGCCAAAATCTTTGGGCAAGGCATGTCCCAAGGTCTGGACCCACCTGCAGCTGCTTAGTCCCAAATAATCACACAAAGGCTTATATTAATTACAAATTGTTTGGCCTTTGGCTCAGGCTCACTACTAAGTAGCTCTTATAACTTAACCCATTTGATGTGGGAATGTCTCTCTGTATGCTGTGAATAGCAATCTTTAAATAAAGGAGCTGTTTTGGCCCATGAAAGGCACCATAGAAAAGGTAGGAGGAGAAATCAGAGCTTAGGTAAGAGAAGGGTGGAGTCAGAGACAGACTGAGCCAGCCACCCAAGAAGAAGCATGTAAGGAACACAGGTGAGCCACGGGCCACGTGGCAGGAAAGGTTAATAGAAATGGGTTGATTTAAGATGTAAGAGCAAGCTAGCAATGTGCCTAAGCCATAGACCAAACAGCATGAAGTTAATATAAGCATCTGAATCATTTCTGGGGGCCTGAGCAGTTGCGGGTGGCTAAGGGGTCTGTAGCTGCAGGTCTGTGGGTCTGGGCCTCTGGCCACCTGGAGCCGAGAAACCACATTGTAACACCCATTTCTATTAATCTATTGTATTGTCTCGTGGCTCCGTGACTTTGCTTGTGTTCCATTATATTTTGCTCTCTAGGCAGCTGCCTGTAGCATCTTCTTGACTTCGCCTTCCTTCTTTTTTATCTATGTTTGAATTTTCCACCTGCCTCCTTAGCTGCCTTACGATAGGCCAAAAGAGCATCTTTAATAACAAATGGCAATAAAGCACATCACAGCATATAGAAAAATATCCCGCATCACTTCCCCTTTTCTGTCTAATCAAAAAGAAAGATTTCACAGCAAAATTACATATAATAAAATAGCTACTTAGCAAGAATTAGAGTTATAATATTTAGTCTATTTGTGTTTAGCAAAATTAAAGGAAATATTCTGTCACCTACTGTAACAGGAGGTTTCTGGCTTATCCAGTAGAGATCTAGACCCATAGACCTGCAGTCTCAGACTGCCTAGCCCCATGCTTTGGACCTGCCTGCCCAGAATGACTCAGATGCTTATATTAATTTCATGCTTGGCCTATTTCTCTGGAACATTGCTAGCTTGCTCTTTCATCTTAATCCATCCCATATCCATTAATCTACTCTGCCATGTGCCCCATGGTTTGTCTATTATTTTCTTACATCTTGATTCTTGGGAGGCTGGATTGCATCTCTTCTGACTCTGCTCTCCTACCTATACTCTGATTTCCCTGCCTACTTCTATGATGCCTACCATAGGCCAAAACAGTCCCTTTATTTAAAGAATTATATTCACAGCATACAGAAAGATGTTCCCATATCAATCTACCTTATTCTGTAAGTCCAAAGTTTCATATCGAATTTACCTTTTATTATAGCTAAGGAAAACTATAATCATAACTATCTAATCTTCAATTCCATCAAAGACAACAGAAAGACATAATATTGCCTGAAATCACAGGAAATGTGTTGCAAGAAACTCCAAATTCTAGAAATGATAGGGATATCTGGCTACCTAAACAGTTACCCAAAGTCCTCTGTAACATGGGGCATCCATCATTGGCCTACAGGCCTAGAGTCTGTGGCAAACTTTTTAGTGAAGCAGGGAATTTGAACTACTGTTTTACCCATTTTGTCAAGGTTTGTCAGTCACTTCTCCTTGTGTCCTGTAGTATGTCTAACAGTTTTCTCAGCAAGGCAGGAACCTGAAGGACCATCTCCACTTGTTCTAGCAAAGTTCTAGAGGTCACTTTTCTATGGGTCTTGCACATCCAGTTTATATAGCACACAGTCAGCAGTCAAGGGAGTCTCTTGCCCAGTGGCCAACCTTTGCCACAAAGAAAGTAAACTCCACATGGAGTTTCTTCGATGCCCATCATCCTGTTGAAGTAAATTGGTGGTGTTGTCAGGAGCAGATCTGTCTCACTGTCCAGAAAAGTCTAAGTTCTTAAAATATTTTAAATTTCATATACTGGAGGCCTTTGAAGTGTTTGAAGATAACATATCTAATTGAAATATATCTTTGTATATCTAAAAAACTTAACTGACATGATTATAAGCTGATTATCATAAATGACTATTATCTGCATTTTAAATTATACGTTAGAATTTTAAATGAATTACATAAACATAATACCTTAAACAAGAGTAAAAATATACATACAATATAACAAAATTTATCTTAAATTTGTATCAATAAACCAAAATCCATACCAAAAGCAATTTGAGATTAGCAGTTGTTTTTTGGATCAAAGTAGATTCAATAATCTATCTTTTTATCATTTATATATGAGATATAAGTTCTATAAAAAAGAAATATTAAGAAAAGCTTCTCTTATGGTCCAGCCTGAGCTATTACCACTGAGAGAAGCCCTGACCAGGCACTCAAAAGCTGCTTTGTCCACTGTAGCAGCAGCCTTGTTCTGGTACAGTTCCTTTTCCCATCAGGCTATGCTGCTTGCCTCCTTTTCTTCCCCTCCCCACTTGCCCAGCAGGACTCTGCAGAGCAAGGTCTTCTCAAGTAGGGTGTTTCATGAAAGTGGACATGACCTCAGGTTAAGATACTGTATTTGAGAAGGTGTAGAAAAGTAATTAGCCCCTTTTTCACTGAGTTGCTTTTGTCAGAGTATTTAATCACAGCCATGGGAAAAGCAACTAAGACGTCTCACACAAAGAGCAGCACAGGGCTGATAGATATATTTACTGCTGCACTCTGTCAGACCTTATGGCAGATTCAATAGCAACATTTTTCAGATTGCTTCACAAAATGTAAAAGGAAAGAGCATTACCAAACTCGTTCTACAAAATAATCACTACCTGATACCAAAACTATATAGAGATATGATGACAACAAGAAAAAACAACAACAACAAAAAAATCTCAGTTTCCCTAATGAGCATAGACGTAAAAATTCAACAAAATCCTAGTAAATCAAATCTAAGAACACACTGAGAAGACCATGTAGCATAGCTAGGTTAGTTTCATCCCAGGAAGCCAAGTCTGGGCTAAAATATGAATCAGTAAATGTAATATACCACATAAATAAACTTGTGAGCAAAAATCACATAAACAGCTCAATACACACAGAGAAGGCACTTGATAAAATTTAATATTCTTTTATGATAACAGTTCTGAAAAAATAAGAATATATAAAGTATAAATCAAATAATAGAGGTTATATATCACATATATGTATATATCACATATATGTATATATGTGTGTGTGTGTGTGTGTGTGTGTGTGTCTGTGTGTGTGTGTGTGTGTCACTATAATAGATTGGTTAAAAAACCTAAGAATATCTAAATCTAGAATAAGACAAGGTTTCCTTTATTCAACATGGTGCCCCGGGTATCACTTGGAACAATAATATAAGTAGAACCTATAAGATTAATAAAAATAGAAAAAGAAAAGTTTAAATTATCCCTATTCAGAGATCAAGTGTCTTTGTGCTTTAAAAAGTCTACAAATTCCACCTTTTATCTGATGAACATTTTTACCAAAATTTCAGAACACAAAATAAACATAAAAAAATCAGTAGCCTTTCCAATAACGTACTTGCTAAAAAAAGAAATTAAGAATATATTTTATTTACTTATTAATACTATTTTAATTATTAAATATTAATATAAATATATATATAATATTAATATAAACATTAATCTCACTTACAACAGCTCCAAAAATTAAAAATTAAACAAAAATAAAGTAGCTAAGAATAAACTCAGCCAAGGAAACAAAAGATCTTGACAATGAACACTTTAATACATTGAAAATACTAGCACTAAAATACTAAAAATTAAAAAGACTTTCCATGCTTCTGAACTGGCAGACTTAATACAGTAGGGGGGGCATATAGACTCATTGCAATCACTATTAAAGTTTCAGTAATTAAAAAACTAAAACACCTCCAAAATACCTAAAAGTTCCTGTCGGAACACGAAAAAGCAAATAGCAGAAACAGTCTATCAACCAATAAATAAATAAATACCTTAAAACTTTAGTAAAAGGAAACAATTCTACAAGCATCACAATGTCCGATTCAAATTCAACTACAAAGCCACAGTGACAAAAGGCAGCCTGATACTGGCGTGAAAAACAGACATACAATGCAACAGAACAGAAGAGCCGGAAATAGGCACGCCTGTCAAGTACTAGGTTCAGATAAAGGTTCAAAATCACATACTGGGGAGAAAAGCCCATCTAACAAATGATCCTAGGAAAACTAGTCATCAATCCTCATAAGAGTGAAATCATATTTTTATTCCATCCTACATAAAAATATCAACTCATAATGGATCAAAAATATTTTTTAAAGCCAAAAAAATTTCTAAAAGAGCCAAAGGTCATACAATCAAGATACACACCTATGCAAGAACTACACACCAAATAACCCGAAGAACTGACAAAAGAGATTATATGGAATTAAAAACATCTTCTGCATAGCAAAGAAAAATGTCAGCAGAGCACAGAATGGGAGAATTTCCAGCTGTGCTTCAGACAGGGACTCAGTACCTATCGGTAACTGAAATAATTAAATGCCCAAAGCATAAAACTGCTAGTCAATTAATCGAACGGATGAAATTAATATAATACTCTCAAAAGAAGAAACACAAATGACCAGAAAGTAACTTTTCAATGGTCATGCTAGTGAAATTTTGAATTAAGGCTACCCTGTGATGCCAACCAATCCCACTCAGAATGGCTAGCATCAAGTAAGAAATAAAAATGCTAGCAAGGATGTTGGTAATTCATGGATAAAAGAGGGATCAAGTGTTTCACTCATTATGGAAATCAGTATAGAAGCTTCCCAAAAATTTAAACTAGAAATAGCTATATATTTCTGGTTCCAGAGATCCAGGTAAGGACTGCTGATAAGATGGCCTAACGGTTAAAAGAAGTGGAGAAAGTGGGGATATGTCTTGGAGGTAAAGCCAACTGAACTATTAGATATAAGTTATATAGAAAGAAGAATAGAGAAAATCTCCTAGGATTTTTGTCTGAGAGACTGTGTTTGTGTCGGCTCTTCACAAAACTAAGAAGATGGGATGAGGCTAAATGTTCAACCAATGAGTTAATGATAGAAATGTGATATGCAGGACAGTTTATTTAGCCATAAAGAAATAATGAAATCATCTCTCTTTCCTCAGAAGTCCCACTCCATGTTCCCTTAGTAATTTTCTGACCTATCTGAATATTCCAAATGTAAAATGCGTGTCTGCAGACTCTATCTTCCTGACACAGCAAGGCAATGTCACATATGAACTACAGAAATTTCAATAGTATGAACAAAGCCTGCGCAAGCTCAGTCCAGACCAAATCCCAACATGAAGAGGGGAGTTGAGCACATAACCCCACCCTTAACCATGAAGCAATTAGCAATCCTTAGCTGTCAGGAGAAGGACAGCCATTTTTCTCTAATAGTGTCACAGCTAGTAAGCTGAGCCCAAGCCAACGGAAGATTATACATCCAAGAATATGTGGGCAGCACAAATTGGTCCAGAATATTTATTTTTAATGGAAAAAATCGATTAAGTGGGTAGGGAATACAAGAAGCTCTGGGAAGAGTTGGAAGGTGTACAGGCTCAAAACACATTGTCTGAAACTTGAAACTTCCAAAGGACTAATTTTTTTTAATTGAAAAAAAGGGGGGGGAAAAAAAATAAAATTTAGAGGAAAATTTGTGGTCCTGAAAACATACTGAGTGAGATAACTCAGACTCACAAAGACAAATGTTTGATGTTGTCTCTTCAATGAGGATCCTAGCTGTAAATGTTTATATGTGGACATGTGTGTAGGTATAAATCATGTTATCAAAAAGTGGACCACAAAGGAAGGAAATAAAAGGAGTCAAGAAGGAGAAGACAACAGAGTAAGTGTGGCACGAAAGCAAATGTGATAGTACTTGGAGTGGAAGGATGTAAGGTAGGGTAGTAAGATGTGGGAGAAGAGAAGAGGGTTTGAAATCCTAATTGAAAATGTCATAATAAAAACTAATATTTTGTAAATATAGTAAAAAAGACTAAAATAAATACCAAAGTAACATCCACAAATCACAAATCAAAAAAAATTCTGAGAAAATATTACATAACTGTCTTACTATATATCTTAGTCACATTTCTGTTGCTATGACAAAACACTAGGACCAAGACAACTTAGAGAAGAAAGCTAGAGCTCGCATCTCTGTCCACAAATAGGAGGCAGGGAAGAGAGAGACAGAGACAAAGAGAGAAACAGAGACAGAGATACTTGGAATCACAAGTCTTATGAAACCTCAAAGTCTGCCAGTAACTCACCTCCTCTAACAAAGCCATACCTCTAAGGCCACACCTCCTAATCTTTCCCAAACAATTCCATCAACTAAGCACAAAGTGTTCAAATATCTAAGAAGGTCACATCTATTGGAAGCACTGTATTCCATTTCCTGTTCCCCGTTATGGCAATATATACTGTAATATAAAATGTACATAGTCCAAATTCCAAATAATCTTTTACAGTCTCAATATAGTTTAAAAATCCCATGTCCAAAGTCTCTCTGAGACTCATACAATATATAATGGCACAGAGTACACACACACACACACACACACACACACACACACACACACACACACACACACACACACACACGTTTCCAAATGAAAGCAAGGGGGAAAATACTGGATCAAAGAAATACTGAAACTCAACAGGACAAACTACACATCCTGCAGCTTCATATATGATGCCAAAGGGCTTAAATGGTTCTGTACTTCCAGCTTTCTGCCTACAGCATACTTCTCTCCTGGACTGGCTCCACTCCCTAGATGCAGTTTTCATTGGCAGGTGTCCCATGGCTCTGATATCTCTAATACCTTGGGGTCTCCAACACAGCCCAGGCTTCACTTTCACAACTTCATACAATGTACAAATTGTATAACTTCATACAAGTCGGAGAACTCCCCTGCCACATGCCTATCCTCAATGGCTCTCCTTAACCATGGAAGAAGACTTCACAACCCCTCTGTAGACTCGAGAATCTATCATGATTCTAAAGCCAGAACCATGTGGACAACACTGCAAGTTTGGCTGCTTGCTTGGGTAGAACTGGCCCCTTGGACACTTGCCGCTTTCTCTTTTGTTATTGCATTTTAGAAACAGAAAGTCCCTTAAGCCCTTCTCTGTACACACTGGAAGCTTTGAGAGCCTGTCCTGAAGACACCGCTCCCTTTAGAACACCCCTTTCTTTCATCTTATCTTTTTTTAGCACAATCCTTGAATTACCCAGTGTTCTTTTTCACTTCAAACTGTAAATTTTCTATTTCTTTTAATCCTACTTGTTCATTTTCATTGTAGATTAGCCTAAGAGTTACTACTAATAACACATGACAGAGTCAATATTAGGATGTCTTGAAATGCCCTCCATCTGGAAATTTAATCCAATACTTGACTATTTATCCTCAGACAGACTCTTAGGATAATGGCAGAAAGCAGCTACATATCAAAATGTCTCCATCCCAGTTGGCAATACTGTTACACTCTAAAACCTCTTGGGCTGTGCCTCCATAGTCCATACTGATCTCAAACCAACTGTCTTTCAAGCTCCTACTAAAATTACTCATTAATCCCAGTTAAAATATTTAACTGCTTTCCTAGTCCAAAGCCCCACAGTCTTCTGCATTTTTAAAAAGAAGAGGAGAAGAATAATTAACATACCAATTTCTGTCTTAGTTACTTTTCTCTATTGGTGTGACAAAAATGACCAAGGAAACATACAAAATAAAAATATTTTAAGCTTCTGGTTCCAAAATGTTGAGTTCCATGATAGTGGAGTAGGTACATGGTGACAGAAATAGATGAGAATTTACATACAGGTCAGCAAGTAGGAGGGAGAGAGAGAAATTTCTGGGAATAGTGAGAATCTTTTGAAACCTTCAAAGCCTGCCCCAGAGACATGATTCCTCTGAGACGGCCACACCTACTAATGCTCCTCAAACAGTTCCACCAACTGGGGACCAAGTTTTCAAATAGATGAGCCAGCCTACTTGGGGGCTTGAATTTCAACCATCATACTCTTCAAAAGTTAATCAATCTTTTTATTTAATCTACCCTCTTAAAAGGGGGAACTAAGAAAAGTATGGCTTTTATTCAAAATATCATAGCTAAAGCATTTCATATGATCCACTGTGAAATATATTTAAAGACCTAATTAGAGGGAAGTTTATGGTTCTTACTACTTTGATCAATAATAATTAAGAGAAAAATTATTTAAAGGCTGATAATATGGCTCAATAATTATAGGTACTTGGTGACCTGAGTTCAATCCCTAGATTTTGATCAGGGAGGAATCAAACTTATATCCTGTACATCTACCAGCAGGGCATGATATAAAGACACACTCACCACAAACCAAACATAGGGTGAGGAGGAGGGAGAGGGGGGAAAGACAGGAAGACAGAGGCAGAGGCAGAAGCAACAGAAAGACATCGTGCATACACAATAATAATAAAAAATTAATTTTAAAATTACATTTGTGGCTTTAATAAATACACAGAGGATAAATCAAATAAGGCAAAAATATACAGAGATAAAATTAGAAATCAATAAAGTGAAGAACAGGAAACTAGATCATTTTAAGAAATTTCTAACCCTTCTGGCCTAAGGTCGGGAACTGCAGACCCGCATTCCCATAGAAACACACAGATGCTTATATTAATTGCGAACTGTCTGGCCTATGGCTCAAGCTTATTGCTAGCCAGTTCTCACATCATGAATCTATGTCTTACCACGTGGTTCATGGCTTACCTGTACTCCATTATACTTGCTTCTCAGGCAGCTAGATTGTACCTCTCATAACTCCATCCTCCTTCTCCTGTCTCTATGCTTGGATTTCCTGCCTGCTTCTAAGCTGCTCTGACATAGGCCAAAACAATTCTTTTACTATCCGATGGTATTCACAGCATACACAAAGACATCCCACATCACTAGATGTCAAAATTATCATCTTTTGGGCTGGAGAGATAGCTTAGTGGTTAAGAGCACTGGCTGCTCTTCCAAAGGTCTGGAGTTCAATTCCCAGCAACTGCACGGTGGCTCACAACCATCTATAGTGGGATATGATGCTTTCATATACATAAAATAAATAAATTAATCTTTTTTAAAAGTTATTACCTTTTTAAAAGGCAAAGGTGGTAATCCAAAATGCATATAATGAAGAAAAATGTTAAACCTAAATACAAAAGTATTTAATTTTTTATTAACTTATTTATCTATTTAACACCAGGGGCTAGAGGAATGTTCATTGATGTTCATGTGGAGCACAGAGGACAGTTTACGAGAGTTAGTTCTCTACCTTGCTCAGCCTCGATACAAGGGGGGTGGAGCCTGGTCTTGCCTCAACTAGCTATGCCACACTGAATTGACTCACCATGACAGTCCTTACCTTCTGTGAGGAAGGAATGTGAGGATCGGGTGGAGGGAAGCTGGGCAGTGACTTGGAAGAGGGTCGGAAGAGGGAACAGTGGTAGGGATGTTAAAACCAAAACTTTAAATTAAAAAATAAGTAACAGAAGAGGAGGAGAAGAAGGGGAGATGCCTAGGGAATGTTAGTGTACATCATGAAATGTCTTATTATTGGATTATAAATTTATCTTAATTTTTAAAAACATTTCACTTTGCTTTTTACAAAATTTGAAAAAAAAAAAAAAAGAGTTGGTTCTCTCCTTGCATCATGTGAGTTTCAGGGATTGAACTCATGCCGTTATACTTGGTTGCCAGTGACTCTAACCCCTCAGCCATATCACAATCCTAAATAAAACATTTTAATCCAAAATTAATAATCTGCCATTGTAAGCATAAATAAGCACCCTTTGAAAAAGGAGCTTCACAGCCCAGGAAATAATTCCATAAATTTAAGTATAGAAATACATAAAATTAAATACTCTCACACAACTAAGGAAGCAATTAACTGGAGAGACAACCTAGAGAATAGGAAAGATATCTTTACCAGTTACACATAAGACAGGGGATTTGTAGCTAGAATATATGAAGAACTACAAAGCAAAAATTACACCAAAAAAAAAACAACACCAAATCATCTAATCACAAAATGAGCAAATGAACTAAACAGACAATCTCAAAAGAAGAATTGCAAATAGCCAATAAATATTTGAGACAATATTCAATATTCTAACTAACAGAAAAATAATTTTAATTGTTTTGAGATTATTATATATCTATGTTCAGTGCTGCAGTATTCTCAAAGCTGGGAAATGGAATCAGCCTAGGGATACACAGTAGAGAAATGAATAAAGAAAATGTGATACATATATGCAATAGAATATCATTTTGCCATAACAAGGAACAAGATTGTGATACATGGTGGACAACAGATGAACTAGAGAGCATTATATTAAGCAAAACAAGCTAATATCTGAAGGATGAATTTCATGTTTTCTCTCATATGAAGAATCTTGATTTAAATTTCTGGAAGGGGATATGAAACTTTAAAAGTGACCATGAGATGGTCATGTAAATAGTAAGGGGGGAGGAGAAGAGTAATAAAATATATGTGACATGAAGACAGAAGAAGAAAATGTTTATGTTAGAAAAGTGACTGATAAGAGGGAATACAGAGAGATAAAATAAGGTAGTAGGTGAAGTGATAAATAAAAATACAGCATAATGATCTACATATATAAAATGGCATAATGAAGCACATTACTTTGTATACTAACTTTAATATTTATTAAAAAAAATAATGTCACTAAATTTTTAATTTGAGGCCACCTCATAAGCTGTTGTAAGAACGTGGTCCACGTCTGAGTTGTCTGATAAGACAAGATAAGGAGTAGAGATTATTCTAAACATATTATAAACTATACATTAAAGGATTAAAAATTAGGACAGGAAGGAAAGATGCCAAATGGCAGCAAAGATCCAGATGAGAAGAGCTGGTGGCCTGGACTAATTTTAGCAATGGAGATCAGCAGGTGCAAGACTGTGGATGCATTAGAAGTGAACCTAATGGATTATCAGATATTTTAATGATGTGGGAATGTCTTTCTGTATGTTGTGAATATCAATCTTTAAATAAAGGAGCTGTTTTGGACCATGACAGGCACCATAGAAAAAGTAGGTGGGGAATCACAATAGGTAGGAAAGGAAGGGCAGAGTCAGAGACAGACTGAGCCAGCTGCCCAAGAAGAAGCAGGTAAGGAACACAGTTGAGCTACGGGCCAAGTGTCAGACAGATTAATGAAAATGGGTTAAGATGAAATAGCTAGCTAGCAAGTTGCCAGAGCAATAGGCCAAACAGCATGAAGTTAATATAAGAGTCGGAATCATTTTGGGGCCTGAGCAATGGCGGGCGGCTAAGGGGTCTGGCACTGCAGGTCTGTGGGTCTGGACCTCTGGCCACCCAGAACCAAGAAACCCCATTGTAACATTTTATTATACTTAATAATCTAGTATACATTAGATATAAGGAAAGCGGAGAGGAAAAAAACTCCTAGGATTTTTGCCAGAGCAACCAAATAGAAGATGACATTCTTGGTGGAAGCTGGGGACAGGCAGTGTTTATAGATGCATATATTGGTAATTCATTTTGATCTTCCATGTTTGAAATGGCCCTTAGAGGAAAGTTTCTCTTGTAAACCAGTATTTCTTTTGTGTTTCTGCATTCTATTTATTTTGGTGAACCAATTAATTTTACTATGGGGTGTGGGTAGATCCCTCTGATATCTCAGATTGTTTTTATTAAATTTGAAACATATCCCCACAATGGGGTTAGTTACAGGAGCATGAATAAGGGGTTATTCACAGAAACGTGAGCTTACTGGTAGCTACACCACTGAAGAAAGTGGCTCTCAGCGATCTTTAACCATCTCTTTACTCTCGAGGACAGAAAGGATGCTGTGAAACCCTCCTCTCAGATTCCAGTGCATATTATCAGTTATACAATCCTTTAAAATCCTTAGACACTGAATCAGCCTTTGCTAACTGCTAACCAAACTAGTAATGCCCATCAACATCAAGCGAGCAATAAAATACTGTAGGGCCTGAAGCATGCTCTTCATTGGTTCTCGTGGCAATGTGAACCTGAGACAATTTTCAGGAGAGCATGATTCCATAAATGCCACCAACCTGGACAATGTCAGAAAAAGAACCATGATTCAAATCAGTTGATCCTGTCTTGACCTCACATTCTAAATCACATGGAAGACAGAAGTGTGTCAACTGGAAAACAGGCCAACATGAGCCCTGTGTAATTCTCTAGATAAAGCCAAGTATCTCTGACCCTTCACCCCTTCCCAAGTTTGATGTGCAGCCCCTTTCTTATGTGATCCCCTTGCACCCTCTGTATAGCATGTAAATCCACGGTTTGAAGTCTGTTCTCCTGCTGAACTGTCAACCCCATGAGGACAATGTCTGTGTCTACTGCTACCATGCCCTGAGGTCATTCAAAAAGACAAAGAGGAGGATACATGTCTGTGGATGCTCAATTTTTCTATCCTGTGGGAAAAGCTATTTCTCTGGTTAGAGACAGAAACTCAAACAGCTTAGCAAGGAAAAGAGAAAAGAAGGGAGCTTTGAGCTATTCAAGTTGGCCCTTTTGTTCTGATTGCATAAATATCAAACACTCTTCTGGTTAAATAATGACTTTATAGAAGCTTTTTTTTTTCCTTATGAGGAAATGCTTCTCTAGTCTCAGTGATTTGAAAGTACAGGTCACATATCCTGATTTAGTTTAATTAATATTGTTTTTTCTCCCTGAAAAATAGATTCTCTTTGAAAGATTTGGCCAGCCCGGGATTTGATTTCACAGTCAACCAGAAGTGCTTATGCAGACCCTTTGGGAAGTAGCCAATTTGGCATTCCCAATAGCAACTTGACCTCACTGCACTTCATACAATGCAAACATCCACCTAATGAATTCACACCCTGTGCTTGTTGCACTACTGACTTAGTAACAGAGACAAAAAAGCATTTCCTTCTCAAAAGTTGGTTTGAAAGAAACATTATTTTCCTTTGTTTGCTGTGAAAACTTCACAGCCTTATCATGCATTAGGCCAAAACTGTACAAAAAAAAAAAAAAGCACACCTCCAATTTAATGAGAAAATTCCATTTGACATGACATTGATTCAATTTATAAAAGTCTTTCCTGCAAAGCAAGCATTCTATGAAAGTATTAATGTTTATAATACATTGGCTAGGTTTATAATTGGACCTGCTTTCCAATCATGAACTTTACTGGTAGCCAAAAATGTATGTCTGTCTTCTGTGGACTGTGTTGTTTTATATCACACACACACACACACACACACACACACACACACACACACACACACACACACACACACACACCCCTCCCTTTCCAATTTTACTAAAGTACTTTGTTTAGTCTGTGAACTTCTGCTTATATCACCTTCTTGATCTCTGCATGTTTAATTAAATCAGATATTCAGTTATAGGAGCCACAACTGAGTTGTTCCTAACTTCCTCAAAAAGGAGAAAATAATTCTAAAGTTAAACAATCTCCCGATGCTCTCGAGAAGAAAATATTTGGAATGAATATTAAGTTAGAAAGATTGATCGAGAAATACTAGCACTCACTCCTTTTCTTTTAAGGAAACTGGTTAAAGGAGATTTTGACAAGTACTTTTCCGGAATTTTCCAATATACTAAATAACTGTAGTTTATATTCCTTAATAATTGTTCCTGAAGGAGGCGCTTAGAAGGAGGCATGGAAAAGCAGTGCCTGGGAAGTGCAGGAGCGCCCTCTCGTGGGTCCACATAGTCACTTCAGAAACATGAAATGCCAGCCCCTAAAAACACAGGTTAGTGAGTTTATAAATCTTCATCTCCAGGAGTTGGGGTGTGTTGTTCTCTCTTTGCCAGTCTAAGAAACTCCTTTTCAAATTCTGCTGTCACATCTAGATGTCTCTTAACTTTTCAGATTCTTTATTATGAATAAAATCTGTGTGGGGGGTGTAGGTATGTATATATGCATATATGTATAAAGAATTCACTTATATGAACTCAAGATCAGTAGCTCGGCCATAAGAGCAGAAGCTCAGCTCGCCATTGCTTCCTGCATTTTCTTTCACACAGCGCATCCTCACATTTCATTTGAAATACATTAGCCTTGAAAACAGCATTGCCATCCTCTCCTGGATTTGAATTAAGCAGTGATGGTTATAAATATGTGTGTTCTGGATCACGTGCAGTGTTCCTCTGCTCCCTCATGACCCTTGTTCACACTCTCAGTCTTGTACTTTCTCCTGTAGGGTGAGAGTCTTTCTCAAGTTTCAGAGTTTCAGATCACTGTGCTGTCATATCATTCTCCAAAATCTTTATGCTAAATATATGACTGCATATTGTTGTTTTAATCCAGCTTAAACTACATGTTTATAATTATTAGAATATATATCAGCTAATGTTGACATTTCTCTCTACTGTGGAAATATATTGAGCACCATTGTAAATGGTTTTGGTAAGTTTGGGGTCACAGAGATACAACATTTGAAAACAGACTCAAAAATTTACAGCTTAAGGTTCCCATTCCTACGTTCATTTTTTTGTGATTATATAAAAAGTTCCAAATTCACAAGAAGCTAGGTTGAAATCTTCAGGCTGACAAGATGAGTGGCTGGTTCTTAATCATACATTAACCTCACCTCTTACATAGCAAGAAATGCATTTTAGGCTTATTTGGGGGAGGTCATGACATCTTATTTACCTCCTGACTCCTCAAGTCATTTTTATTCTCTTGTTACAAGAGACCAACAGTCCGAAGACAGCTCTCTTGTTGCTGTCTTTGAATTAGTACCATTTACTCTCCTGTTTTTACAGTTAATAGTAAAAATTACCTTGCAGGTTGTGGTAAGGATTAAGTAACATAATGCATGAAAATTAGCCTCATTTATATATAAGGGATTAAATACTCAAGAGACATTCCTCAACAATACTGTGATGATTATGCTGTGAAATGCCTCCAATCTGGCTGGTTTTGACCAATTCCTGATACCATAATCCTGTTTAGTTTTTCTCTTCCTCAGATTACATCTAAATGTGCTGGCCTCATGTTTTATTCCTTCATTCTGTCACTGCTATGTCCTCTGACCCACATGGTCATAAATAAGCATCTCTGCTAACCCTACCTGCCAGACTGGCTTCTCTCACCTTAATGTGAGTCCTTTCACATCTCCTCATGATTGGCTGAAAGTCTTGATTCCTGATATCATGCAGCCAGCCTTGAGCTCCAGGCTGTCCTGAATGAAGTCAGGCAATGCATATGTCAACAGCTCCTAAATCTTGCATCTGTTTTTGAGAAACAGCCTTTCTACAAACTTCTCAATATCAGGTGCCCCATTTACACAGCACAAGGTTTCAGTCAGTCATTCCGTTACTTACCAGCTTAGGATACATGTAGTTTAGAGACTCTGCTAAAATCAAAGCCCAGAATTCTACTCCTATTTGCTCCTTCCTTAAATCCACACCTACGACTGGAAAACAAACAAACAAACAAACAAACAAACAAACAAACAAATAAATAAATAAATAAATAAATAAATAAATAAAACAGTAGGATAGTTAACACCTGCAATTGAGATACTTAACAAATTTGAAAATCTCAACGCTACAAGATAACACTATATGTGTGTTACATATGGAGAAAAAAAATCAAAGCACATAAAATAAAGGAGCATGGAACTAGACCTTCAGGTGCATAAAAAGCAATCAAAAGATTGGACATATAAGAAAACAACATAAATACTATGATAAAAAAAGATAATTCTTTATAAATAACATCTACTCAGAAATGTCATGAGAATGTACACAGAGTCCCACACATTACATAGTCAAGCAATGAATCCTTCAGATTAAGGGAAGTAATGATGACTTTCTTTATTGTTTTTTTTATCCCCCTCTGG
Source organism: Phyllotis vaccarum (assembly GCA_033318265.1). NCBI lineage: Eukaryota > Metazoa > Chordata > Mammalia > Rodentia > Cricetidae > Phyllotis > Phyllotis vaccarum. The sequence continues at coordinate 81,943,630 of JARWLC010000002.1, forward strand.
TTTAAATATAATTACCAGGAACCTTGAATAAAAACCTTCTCGGACAATATCATGAAAATCTTTCCATACCTGCATTCACTATGGCCTGGTAGGGCTGGTAGGCAACAAACAAGAGAGAAAAGCCACTCAATATTCATTGAAAACAAATAAAGGAAGTGTGCCATACAGATGGTGAGCTGTCTTCAGCCATTAGGCAGAGCGAAATCAGATCAAATGCTGTGATACGGATGAACCTTAAGGGCATTGTACTAAGTGAAGTAGAACAGTCACAAATACTATATAACTCCATGTATATGAAGCGTCTAAAGTAACCAACTCCAAGGAAGCAAAAAGCAAAAAAGTAGAATCATGGTTGACTGGGGACAGAGAACTTGTGGGGGGGGGGGGGACGACAGAGTTCAGTTGGAAGTATAGCTCAGTGACAGGACCCTTGTTTAGCACAAATCCTCATGCTTAACCCACAGAAACTGCTCCTTGTTTTAATTAATACAGTTTCCATTAATATTAAAATACTATTAATTATGTTACTGTTAATAACATTAATGATTAATATGCTTTTTGCAAGATGAAGGGATTTGTTTATTTAAGGGATTTGTTTCATACAATATGAATATACTTAACACAACTGAACTTAAAAGAGCTTAAGGAAATGGATTTTACATTGTGCTTTTTACTATAGTACAGTGATTTGGACCATTTTTATCTTTGTTTATGTGTTTGTATCTTCCCTGTGTGCATATGTGTTCTGATTGAAGAAATAATTTGAACAACCATTTCAAGCAACAGTAACCTCTTATGAAACTTTCCTGTGTGAAATGAAAAAGCAAGGGAGTTGTTCAAAGAGACAACCCTGTTGGAAAAAATAAAAGGACAACGGTCCCTTTCTCTGTGCTTCACAGAAAGAAGCTTATAGGTAACTCCTGGAAACCCAAGACGGAAAGCCTGGAGCCAGGCTACAAGAATTAAAATCGTATCCTGTGTAAGAATGAGTCTTATTATTACTTGTAAAAACAAGCAAGCTATGACCCCCGCTCTGTAAATGACAGGACAGGGTATTTCACTTATACTGTAGTGTCCATTGGAGTCTCAGCTCATACTTTTCAACATGACCGTTCCAGAATCTTAAATGGGCTCTCCCTCTTCTGCCTCCTCCTCCCCCTCCTCTCCAGTCCCTCTCCCTCACTTCTTTTCTTTTTTCCTTCCTCCCCCTTCCACTTCTCTTCCTTAATTTCCCTCTTATACTCCCCACCTCATACACATCACATCTATAATCCTGGCCCAAAGTTCATCTCAAGTATTTTGAGAATTCTGTCATAATCAGACTGCTTATAACTTTCAGGCAGTTCATCTGTGTAATGGCTTTGCGTGTGTGTGTGTGTGTGTGTGTGTGTGTGTGTGTGTGTGTGTGTGTGTGTGTGTGTGTGTGTGTGATTACAAAACGAAACACATCCAAGTTGACTATATTTTTGTTTTCTTCTATTGAAAATGTATTTTTTATATTATATATATACTAATTGATTTTCTTCTTCAGTTGAGAGAGTGGCATGGATATAATTCATCATCAGTATTCATCACAAATGAGACTCTTGGCAAAATCAAAAGTCATTCTGGGAATTTCTACTATTGAGTTTTTCTATCTGTAGTTTGTCATTATTTGATCCTCTTTTCAGACAAATTTCACTTTGGAATAAATGACCTAATTGCAAATGGCAGCTTCACAGATCCTAACAGCTGAATATCTGCACTTAGCCCTCAACATGCACCACTCTGCATCTTTGCTGCAAACCTATGAAAGGGCACTGCTGCCACTCCTGCCCTTGGTTTATGAAAAGGCAATTATACTTGAGAAAGACAAACATCCTGCCTGAAAGTTGCAGAATAAATAGAAGAGTAAAGATTTGGGGTTTTTTTCTCTTCATTGAAAGAATATTATTTTATCACATAATATATCCTGTTGATAGATTCGCCCCCTTCTACTCCTCCCAGTTCCTCGTGACCCTCTCCCATCCAGATTCAATCCTTCTCTGTATCTCATTAGAACAAAACAAGCTTCTCAAAGATACAGCCAAACATAGCAAAATAAAATATAATACAATGAAGCAAAAACTATATCAAAGTTGGGCACAGAAACCCATCAGGAGGAAATGAGACCCACGTAGACCCTGTGCTTACTACTTCAGCCTGTGGGAAGAACAGCAAAGTTTCTTAACTCGCATGGCTACAAATTTAATGCTTCTTACAGCTGCTTCTAGAAAACTCATTCCCTTTCTCAGGATATTCTTAAAGCACTGGTATGTGTGTTCATTTACTCAAACACTGCTTTACTCAGTAAGCATCATTCCAGGTACTAGATGGATGTCAAGTTCTGTGCAAACAAATGCTTGTCCTCTGTTATGCTGCTACCTAACTCAACTGTGGCAGGGTTGGTATCTTCCCTAAGGAGAATCCTGATGGGGCTGATAATTTCTGTGTCACTTGAGTACCAGAGAAGCAGCACATGTAGAAAAGTACACACAGTGTGCTGTACTGAATTAAAGAATTCATTCCTTGTGAAAATAATATGTTCATTTGCATAGTACTTTCAAACTCAGCTTTCATAAATTCCGAGTCTCACAAAAGTGCCCAATGATGTAGATTAACATGTATAAGAGTGTGTGTGGCAGTGTATCCAAACTGCCCCTTAAAAAAAAAAAAAAAAAAAAATCTGATCTTCCCAATGCCCTCTTCAGCTGTGATTAAGACCTTAATCTAATTATCCTAGAAGTGTATCTGGATCTCTATTTCCCTAAATCCTTTAACTTGTCCATTCATGAGCTCAAAGAATCTCCATCCCCAGCAAATGGACTGTCACAAAACATGCAACAGCAAAGTCACGATCCTGACACATAGGAGCGTCTTTGCTCATTACAACTGACTTGTAAAGTTTCAGCCTCCTGGTGGAAAATAAACTGCAGTGAAACCAGGCAGTCCTAAAACTTTAGAAATGCCAACTGGGCAACCTTCATACCCCATTAAATGTGTAAACTCGAAAATCCTGGGTTTACCCTTATTTTGTTTCAAGGAGTTGATCAGCGTTGCAGTCAAGCCACATATTTCTTGGGCTTTGCTCTAAAAAAGCACCAGCTATTCCCACCATTAGAAAGTCTTCCCTCCAGTATACAGTATAATAGCCTTGTCAGTTAGTTTCAGCTGGAAAGAACAGACCATATCTCACGGCACCATTTAGCACAGACTTGGTCTATGAGGACACCACAGAACAAGCAAGCCTCTCAGTTTGCAGTTAATGAATCAAAGTTTAAGGCGACAAATTGGCTTGCTGAGGCAAAATAGTTAATTAACTTTTAGTCAGAAATATTCATCCTGCTTTCTTGGCATAAATGAGTCTCATAAACTCTGCTTACTTACCCAAGTGTTTTTCTCTCCTCTTGCATCCCAAGGCATTATTCGGGGCTCTTAATACGTTATGTCAAAGAAGTCTTATAATTTGAATCCATTTTTTAAGTGTTTTCAGATTCCAGAGCCAAAAGGAAAATAAATATATAACTCCTCATCATTAAGTGGGGTTCTATAAACACTAGAAAAATAACCACTTTTAAAAAATCAGCATTAAATGCTGTGTTCTTTATGACTTTGGATGCTAATTGAATCAGACTTCATGTTTTTTAAAGTAAACACATTAATTCCAATGTGAGGTTAGCTGTTTTTAGCCTGTCAGGTGAGGCTGCTTCAGACTAATGTCGCAACAGTAGCTTGTGTTTCCAATTAGCAAAGAGTTTTAATGACAACCACTCCAGAGCCTCTTGCCTTGGGCACTTTATAGATGCATAATTTCCTTAAAACAACATCTTAAATGTTACCTAATAGGAGACCTATGTCCACAGCTTTGCTGAATATGTACCTGAGATCCCATATCTTATATGTTCTCCAGCCGATCTTCCAAAATCCCTTTTTTACTAATTCTTTCCTCAATTATGCTTATTAGGAAGAGATCACTTGTATTTTCCATGATTAAAGCATCTATTGCCTCCTTTCTTCAGCCTATGTTTTCAAAGGGAAATATATGTTTTCAAAGGGAAGGCTTTCTGCTAGGGTAGATTTAGCGCTGCTAAATGCTTTCTTTAAGTGTTGTGTATTCACTATCTTCTAGCCCTGTGCTAGGTACTTTAAACCCAAGTCATTATAATTTTATGAGATGATTTTTTTTCCAAAGGCAAATTATAGACTCATGAATTAAGCAAGTGTTAGGCCATACATGGTGCTTATTGTTGAAATGGCCTTGTTTATACATCTGACACATGGATGTATTCCTTTCTACACACATTTAGAGATGAGAAGCTTACACTAGAGAAGGAGATCTTCATCTGAAAAGCTGTTCTGGAAGTCAACTTATTTCCCCACAAGTAATGATAAGACATTTCACTCATGTGAGCTAGACCGATTTTTCACCAAACCAGCCCTAGACGAGATTGGTGGTTTAAACAAATATTTACAGGACTCCTACAAGGTACCAGGTAAAGTTCGAGAAGCTGAGAGCCTAAGATGAACACATCTACCTTAAAGACATGCAAGGCACTTACACATACTTCCTCTTCATTCGACACGCACTCTAATTTTCCTTGGGAATCTAGTCATGTACTCTTCACCCTACTGCTGGGTCCCACCTGCCTCTATGCTTTACCTGGAGCCTATGCGCATCCATTAAAACCACAGGGCAGTGTCTAGAGTGTTAGTGAAGCTGAAAAGGTATTCACACAGGGATGCAAAGGTGAAGGCAGTAAGAATGGACAGAAAATGTTCCTGGAAGAGATGACAAACAAATCATGAATAGTGAGAATTTGTTAAACAATTATTTTCAAGCCTGCACAATGACTCAGGAAATAAAGGCTACTGTGCCTGTTGATCAAAAATTTGCTCCCCCAGAACCCACACAACTTATTTCCATAAGTTATTCTGTAACCCTCACATGTAAACCATTACACATGTAAACACACACACACACACACACACACACACACACACACACACACACACACACACACACACACACACGAGAGAGAGAGAGAGAGAGAGAGAGAGAGAGAGAGAGAGAGAGAGAGAGAGAGAGGGAGAGAGAGAGAATTCATAGACAAATGTACACATATTTTATTTTATCTATTTTTGTGTCTATGAGTGATGTGGCTGCTCATATGTCTATGCACCAAATGTGTGCCTGGTACCCACAAAGGTCAGAAGAGGGTAGATCCCTAAGCCTAGATGTATAGACTGTTGTGAACTGTCATGTGGGTGCTGGGGATCAAACCCAGGTCCTCTAGGAGAGCTGCCAGTGCTATTAACCACTGAACCATCTCTCAAGCCAACATTTTTAAACTATTGATTCCTTGGAATATGTTTCTCACATCAAAAACATCAATAAAATCTGGAGACTTAAGAATATGAGTTATTGGGCCATTAGTCAGAAACCTGGGAATTAACAAGTTTCCCAGGTGACTGAGACACACATTAAGTTCTGAAGGCAAGCTTTCCCACAGTGAATTAGAGCAGCACCTGCAGTTTCTCGGCTCTCCAGCTGCTCTGAAGGTTGGCTATTAATATTCCACAGCTGCATTCTTCAGAAACTGAGTTTCAGCCTAAGAGTGATGTGGAATAATCTTTTTGTACATTGTGAAGATGAGTCTTTGCCAAGACACCTTCTGATTGGTTTAATAAAGAGCTAAATGGCCAATAGCTAGGCAGGAAGTAAGGATGGGACTTCCAGACACAGAGAGGATTCTGGGAAGAAGAGAGGCAGAGAAGCCAGCCAGACTCAGAATGAGTTAGACACACAGAATGGGGTAGAGGCAAAAGCTACATGGTAGAACATAGATTAATAAAAATATGGGTTAATTGATGTTATCAACGCTAGTCAGGAACAAGCCTAAGCTGTAGGCTGAGCTTTCATAATTAATAAAAAGTCTCTGTGTCATAATTTGAGAACTGGCTGGGGGGACAGAGAAAGACTTGTTACATAAGAAAGCTCACCTAGGAATGCTAGGAAATCTGTTCCCCATGGTAGTTTCAATGGAGATAGGAAAGGCCAGTCCTTCATGGCAGACACACTATACTACACTTCATGTACCAGAATTTCCCCCAAGAAATCTATGGGACCCATTTCTGCCTGGATGACTTTCTCTGTCCTCTTTCATTCCCTTCCCCACTTCTTGTGATAACACTCCCTCAATAAGTTACCAATACAGGAATCTCCATCACAGGAAACCAATCAAAAATTACATGATGGCGCAGTGTTTACAGTGTGGTAGGGAAAGGTCTGCACTGAGAAGTGTAAGTGTAAGTTGACATGGCTCAGGGGAGCCTGTCTATGAAGTACTTTGTGAATCAATAGTTCACAAAACCATCTAAACACACATCAACACATGTGCAGAGTAAACTTTGATGCATATAAAGTATTGACATGAGAGGACCAGAGAAATCATTCAGACTTCACTCAGGAAAACACTTCCCCTATCCACAATGAATAATAGTTTATGTCCCATTGGACATAAAATCATTGGATCAGGTCCCCAGACCTGAAGCACAACTGAATTCATGGTAGAAGTACCATTCAGGCCATAAAACTCTGTAGACAGAAACACCAGCCAAAATTGAAACAGAGGCCCAATCCTTCAAAGTCCATAACTCTGGGAAAGTCTCTAAGAGTATTAACTTTTCTTTTTTGCTTCTAAAGTTCTGTTTCTGGATAACTGTTCTTGTTAACGAAGTACTTCAGCACAGGATATTATGTTTTGTACTTAAAAGCTCACTCTGAAAAAGAATCGAGATCCCAAACACCCAGCTTATTTGCCAGCCAGCTATTAGACTTTCTATTGTCTTAAACCTATGTGCATGTATTCTTATCTGGTGGATAACCCAAAACGTCATGAAGCATCAGAAATGTGCAGACTTTGAAAACCACAGAGGTTAGAAACCTACATAATCAATCACATCCAGAGAGAGGTTTTTGGAAATCTGAAAAAGACAGGACTAATAAAGTGAAGACCTAAACTCTTACATGATGGAGAAACGTGAGGAAATGGACCCTGAACTTAAAAGAAGCCAAAAGAAGGCTCAGTAAGAGTTGTCATGGACTCCCCACTGACCCCCCATTTTCTGCTGCTCCTTGACTCAGTAAGCTCCTATTATTGAGTATGAAGTTTGGTGAGCATGCTTAATTTTCTTCTAAACTCTTCCATTCTTTTTTCTTCTCATGTTGTTTAATATTATGTGTCACTTTCAATGGGATACACAATGTTCAGGCACCAGGTAAAGCATCATTTCTATGGATGTGAAAGAATTTCCAGGAGTTCACATTTGAAATCAGCAGGCTGACAAAAGATGTTCTCTCATTCTTGTGGATATGCACCATTTAATTTTCTGAGACTCCAGACAGAACAAGAAGTCACAAGAGGGAGTTTCTCTCCTTTCTACACTGAGACATCCACTATCCCCTTCCCAGTAGTCATTAGCTCCTTGTTTTGAAGCTTTTGGGTTCAGTCCACCATCTTGCTCTGTGCTCTAGCTTGGAAATACATGTCTCTGAACTTCTTGGCCTCTAAAATCCCATGATAAGTCTCCCTTGTATATGTGTTATCTGTACATATCCAATCAATCCTGTATCTTTGAAGGATCTGATAAATACACTGCCATAGAAATTATTGCTTCTACCAGAACCTCTTTCTAAATTTCACCAGTGAAACACGGGCATCCTTTCAATAATCCAAACTCCTCCCCTTTTTCTGATGTCCAAGTGATCACATAAAAAAAATTTAAGATACCCTAGAAGTTGTTTCTTGTTGGAACAAAATTTTTAAAGACAGGTAAATGTTCTCCATCCCAAAATTCTAAGTTTCCACTGCTAGTTCCTGCAAAGAGGGATCTTTTCCTTCAGTCAGAGAACTAGAAATACCTGGAGACTCTTTCATCTATTGTGCTGGCATAGATAGGACCAGTTTCTGGAGAACATCAGCTCTCTAAGAATAAAGCAGGCTGGAGCCACAAACAGAGGTGCACACCATTTCTGGGTTCCTGGGCTAAGAGTGTCTAAAGCCAAACTTGCCTTGAAATTTTTTTAGTAAGACATTAAATGTCAGGGGGTTTTCTTCCACATTAATAGTTTTCCTATCACTCCCAATAGGGCCCTAATGTAAGACACCTTCCTTTTGAGAAAGAAAATGCAATGTGCGTCCTATCTCCCTCTGGAGACTTCTCACTGCCTCCTCCTTCCTCCTCGTGTTTGTATCCAATATTCACAGAAGCCCACGCTGCTTGAAGATCTCCAGGACGAGAGACTTTCTTTCTTACTCCCTCACATTACCTTCTTAGGGACATCTTGGTTTCCAGTGAATAGCTGTGGGACAGGATTACAGAAAAACATGCTTCAAAACATGGAGGTCCAGCGGTAATTCAAACCTTTACAAGTCCCAAGTTCTCAAGTTTTAATTCTCTCACATGGCCTTTTGAACTTTCCTCTTGTGGGCCCCAGAAGCCCTCTGTGTATAAGAACACAGTGGAAGAAGAATCCATGCTGCTTCCTCCCTCCAGCAAAAGGCAGGATGTCATCGCCTTTGGACAGATCATAATATGGCTAATTTTTATCTTCATTGCTGCATTCAGTATACATTTGTGAAAATTAAGATGTATATATTTGTTTAAACTTCTAAACTAAACTTATTAACTGAAAAAAACCACTGTCCCTAAAACATGAACACTACTATGCCAATTAATTATCTTGAATACATCTGAACAGAACAGATTTTAGAAAGTCACTTACAAGGTTTTGGCTGTTCTTTCTGAAATGTTTTTGATGGTGTTTTAATGTTTTAAAAGTCTGACAGCTGCTCCTGAAAATGAAATTGTGTTTGTCAGCAAGCTACAGTTAACTCATTTCAAAAAATAGGTAATCTGTTCTTTTAGAAAAGGGTTGAAAGCATTCACTGACATTTGAGTAAAAAACAAAACTGGGCAATTTGCAGTGGTTAGGGGAGTGAACTCTCAGATCAGATCCTGTGAAAGTGGGAGTGAGATTGAGCTCCCAGCAGACTACTTTGGTCTGTCTCTAATAAAAAGGATTAGATTGCAGATAGTTCTCACCTGCTGCCTGATGTAGGTGAAGAAAGCGGACAATATGGTAATCTAGTTCCATCAACATTTTCTTGTTTATTTTTGAAAGAGCCATCATGTATAGCAGGTTCCTGGACTTCATGTTTTGTTTCTATGCATTAACAAATGTTCTTATTGTGGATAATATTAAACCAGACATTATTTTCCAGAGGCTTGTTAGGTTTTTGGTTTTGTTTTTTTTTTTAAGCCTCTTCTAGGAGGTAGGAAAATAGCTCAGTGGATAAATGCTTGCCATGAAATTATGAGGACTGGAGTTTGAATTCCCCAAGACCCATGTAAATGCTTGATGAGCATGGCAACCCACCTGTAATTTCAGCATCAGGAAGTGGAGATGGGATCCCCCAGGACTCCCAGAGTAAGCCTAATCATAGCTGAGAACTTCAAGTTTGATAGAGAGAATTTGGCTCAATAAATAATATAGAAAAGCATCTAAAGATGATTTCCTACATCAACGTCAAGCCTACACACACACACGTATACATGAACACACGTGCATGGTATACATTGACACAGATGTCAAAGTGTAGGGGGAAAGCCTCTTCTAACCATTCTCTGATACACCTAGAAGTTTGCTGGACCAGATTAGCAAGCTTTGCCCTGCTTTCTAATTGTCTATTGATCCACAATTGACTCTTGACCTTAAAAACACAAGTACATGCCATCAACATCTGGTTGTACAACAACAGAAACCACAGAACCGGAAAGACATCATGCAGGTTCCAAAGGCATCCAATACAATGACTGAATGAGTCAAACGAGGGAACTGATATAATCCTGGGTGCAAAACAGCTAAAGGTAAGATTGTAAAACCCTGGAATTGGTGAAGAGGACACACCCTAAGTCACAGACAATAGCCCTGTGGGGATATAACAGAGCATTGAGCTGAGTCCTAATGCCATAATGTTATTCCCATAAAGTATCTCCCAACCCTCACCAAGAAACTTCTATTTTCAGGAGATAGTAATCAACACAACAATAGCAGTCAGCTGGTGAGCAGAAAACATGAAGCTGTGTGATGATCAGCTTAAGTAATATCTGTATCACATGCCCTTATCCCAGATCTCAAGAATAATTTTAGAAGAAAGACCATAAAAGCCAAAGGCTGTAGATGAATAGAAGGAAAGAGTATCCTCTGGACAGAGCAGGACAGCTGCACATATGAACTCACAGCAATTGTGAAAAGCACGCACACTCCCCATGTAAACCCAAGCCAGACCAAGTCACAGAATGGAGAGGGGAGATGGACTGGAATCCCCACCCTTAGGTAAGTAACTATTGGCAACTGATGGCTATGGGGGGAGGGAGAGTTGATTTTCTTTAAGCGTGTAGCACCAGGTGAGTTAAGCATGCGCCAGTGGAAGACCACACATCCAAGAACATGTGGGAAGTATGAAGTGAACTTTCCCTACCACAAGGCTGGGTGTAGGGGAAGGAGCATAGATATGGGAGAAATGGGAAGGGCTGAATATGATCAAAACACATTGTACAAAGTTATCAAAGAGCTGAAAAAGAAAAGGAAAGGAAGGAGGGGCAGGAAAGGGAGGGGTGGAGGGAAGGAGAGAGAGAGGAGGGACTGAGGGAGGGGGGAGGGAGGGAGGGAGGAAGGAAGGAGGAAGGACGGAAGGAAGGAAGGAAGGAAGGAAGGACGGAAGGAAGGAAGGAAGGAAGGAAGGACGGAAGGAAGGAAGGAAGGAAGGAAGGAAGGAAGGAAGGACGGAAGGAAGGAAGGAAGGAAGGAAGGAAGGAAGGACGGAAGGAAGGACGGAAGGAAGGAAGGAAGGAAGGAAGGAAGGAAGGAAGGAAGGAAGGAAGGAAGGACGGACGGAAGGAAGGAAGGAAGGAAGGAAGGAAGGAAGGAAGGTGAATAGACAGGTTTTCAGCGTGTAGCAAGTAATTCCAGAATAGCTCTTAACTCGATGTTAGAATCATCCAGTGTGTCTTGACCCACCATAGTATGGGATCAGATAAAGAGTATATAAGCCCTTTCCACTGTTCAGTGTTACCTGTACTACTATGGACAGATCCATCCTTACGAATCATTTTGGGAAGAAGAAAGGGAGCGGGGAGGGAGGGAAGAGTAAGAACAACAATAACAGTGCCAGCAAGAAGTCAAGACAATGTAGTGTGCATGGACCAAAACTAGCATCAACCGTGCAGACGAGGAAAGCTCTCTCCTGAAGTCGAGATCGCTATTTTATACCAAGCTTGTCTATTCCACTCCAAAGGTTTTCTCCACTTTTCTTGTGCCAATGTAACCAAAAAAGATATAGAGAGAGAAAGAAGGAAGTTTTCACCAAGCACTAAATCAAAAGATTTGTCACAGCCATGTCCAAATCTGACCCAGAAGCAAGTGAGTGTTTCAGCTGGGGTTTCTGTCTCAGCTTCAACTACGTTTGTGCTCCTTTCTCTGCCAGACTACACATTTTTCCTCTCTGCTCCACTTTCTCTTTCTCACAGTAAACTCAAGGAAGTGACTGGAGCCATAAGCACATCGCAGCCTGAATGAGACCCTTTCCTCCACTAAAGCAATGGTCCCTTACTTTGAATGTTCTCAGGATATGGAGAAGCCAGGCACAAGCTTTGCAGGAATCGACTACAAATTTCATCTCATGCAGCCCCAGCAAAGCTCTTTTTAGCCTCCGAAACCTTAGGAGCCCTTTACTGTGCACGCTGCTATCAGCACATGCATTCTGGATTCCTACCAGAATCACCGTGAAATTCTGCCATCTTCTGAAGCTTCTCTGACCCACAGTTTCAAGTGCTTCCAAATTCCTCCAACAAACCAGCTCCAGGTGACCACAAAGCACATGATCAGGATTTTTTTCTCAGCGTTTCTCATTACTAATTTTCTATAATAATTAGTTTTCCCCTCACTGTGGCCAAACATCTGACAACAAGGACCTTAGCTGCTGAAGGGTTTCTTTTGATGAATGGTTTAAGGTCTGTCAGAGCATGGAGGGATAGCAGAAGAAGGGCTCTCCACTGTGGCAGTGAGGATGTGAAGTTGCTTGTTCATATCTGGTTGGAACTGAAAGCATAATCAGGACAGAAAATGAAACCCAGTTATAAACCTGAAAGCCGGTCCCAGCATTCCCCCAGCTAGACACCACTTCCTAAAGATCCTCCAAAAACAGCACCATCAGCAAGGAATGAATATTAAAGCACAGGTGCCCAGTGCATACATGTGACACCCAAATCATAACATGTAATGAGGTATAGTCATAACAATTTCCCAAGAAAAAAGCAATCGACTTGGGACAAATTACATATATTCACTGGGCATCAGTTTCCTTTTATGAAGTACGTATATTTTAGATGTACATGACATATTAAGAATGAGTTTATAAATAGATGATCGGTATCCAGGACGTACCACAATGCCAGTTCTAGGTCAGACACACAGCAAACATTAGCTGACTTCATTTCCTCTCTTATTCCTCATCCTTTTATGGAATAAATGGCTTCGGACCCTGTTACAAAACTTTTAGGCATCAGTAAGCATGTGCAAGATCACTGACAGGAAACCCACTCCACGAGGTTTTACTAGTCTGCCAGGTCAGAAACTTGAGAGTTCTAAGGAAGGGATACACGAGTTTCTTACAAGAATGGGTTTATTGTGCGGATGCATGGGAACAAAAAGGGAGTTCTTGGAACAAGGCTCTGGCAGGTGTGTTCAATCTCTTGGCTTCTCTGGGTCACATTGTTATCTACAAAGAACACATTCAAGAACCTGCCAACCACATAACACACACGTGGGGAAGAAAACACAGTATTTTAAGTAATTCTTTATTGCATGTTGAGTCACATCTACAGCTACTCTAGACTGCAGGCTGAAAATACAGCAATGCACAGCAAATCCAGAAGACCCTCAAGAATACTACCTACCTTCCTAGGACAAGAGCCGGAGCTTTCAATCAGATTGGCTATCAACAGGAATACAAGTGACTCCAGGAGCTGGAGAGATAGCTCAGCAGTGAGGGGGCACACTGAGTGCTTTTGCAGAGGACCCAGGTTAGGGTCCCAGAACCCACATGGCAGATCACTGCTGTCTAACTCCAGCTCCAGCCTCCTCAGACACTTGCATACATGTGGTGTACATGAGCTCATGCTGGTGCATACACACATACACAATAAAGTATTTTTAAATAAATCTTGGGACTCGAGAAATGACTCAGTGGTGGTTGAAGCACATGTTCTTTTAGAGGCTTAATTCCTGGAACTCATATGGAGACTCACAGCAGTCCTTAACTCCAGTTTCAGTGGATCTGACACCCTCTTCTGACCTCCCTGAGTACCAGACACACATGTGGTATGGACATGAAACAGGCAAAATATATACACGCACACACAAATAATCTTTTTGTTAAAAAAAAAAACAAAAGACTACCACAAATTATGAATAGATAGTAAAAATGTGGTGCATATATACATGTTGGGATTTTATTAAGCTATAAATAAAAATCAAATTATAAAATTTACAGAATAAATCATAGTAAGTGAGGTGACCTAGGTTTAAGTGAACAAAAACCACATGTTCGCGCTTATAAATGGATCCTAATTTTATGTACATGTACCCAGACGCAATGGACATAAAAGCCCCAGTGCCAGATTTGAGCTATTTCCTTAAGAATTGTTGATCAAGGAGGCTCCGGAAGTCCCCAAAATAATAGTCTATTGCTACTACTGCTGCTGGTTGCCCTCTAGAACTAGAAAGTAAGACCCTCTTTCTGAAGATACCACCCACTTCACTCACAGGCAGAGGTATTAAGCTGGCTAGCCCTCCTGGTTCTGGCAGGTGTTATGCAGACTTCTGGGTGGGGGTGCCGGGGAGGGCACTGTCATAAACAGAAGTATTTAGCTATAGACCCTACCTGCTACACAGCAAGCTGTCAGGCAAGACATACCCACCAATACAATAGCAACAAGCTGTAATCAACCCCTTCCTGATTGGATTGGAGGCCTGCTCCAGTGGAGGGAAATCACACCTGATACCGTACGCAAAAAGTGCACAGCAAAGGAAGGCATATACTCAATTGGGGAAGCTACTGCGGTTGTTTTCCTAAAGGAACATGATGTGTAAAATAAATTGCCTTCTAAATAACTTTGTTTATGCCCCTAAGTCAGAGCTGCTGTCAGCTTTGGTCAGAGTGGCTTATTTTTACAGTGGACAGTGGTTACTGCAGAGATTCTTACTGCCCAGAGTAGTGAGAATAACTTATTGTTCAACGTTAAGCCCTAAATTAAACTTCTATAGTAGCCCCAAAGGCTCAGTAAAAATCTCTAAAGTGGTGAAGAAGAAAAATAAACAGTGAAAGCAAGGCTGCAGTTCCAGGAAATACTTTCTTCCAGGAAGCAGCATGGCATTGCAGTCCTGAACTCTCAGTACCTGTGACTATCAGCACAAGACCTTGACAAGATTAAGCCCATCAAGCTTCTGTCAGAGGCAGAGAGGAACATGAGGTCCCACCAACTCTGAAGTTATAAATGCAGTTCATAGCTGCTGAGAAGCTGGGTTGGGGAAGACGGGGAGATTTTCTTCAACGGTGTAGTCATAGTGAACTTATCAATGCTCCCACAAATAACCCCTCACCCACGCTCCAATAAACAATCCTCATTAAACCAAAAAGAAAAGACATTGACAACAGAAAAGGGGTCTGGTGGGAATGAGGGAGAGGATCTGTGGCCCAAGAAAAGATTTGGGGTAAATATGATTAAATCTAGCATCCACATTCAAAGGACCTGGTTTGGTCTGATGCAGGGTCCCCAGCTGTTAATTCAGAATCAGTGAGCTCCCAATAGTTCAGGTCACCCGCCTCTGTGGGTTTTCCCATCATGATCTTGACCCCTTTGCTCATATAATCCCTTCTCCTTCTCTTTGACTGGACGGAGAGCTCAGCCCAGGGCTTAGCTGTGGATCTCTGCATCTCCTGCCATCAGTTGCTGGATGAAGGTTCTATAATAACAATTAGAGTGCCCATCAATTTGATTACAAGGGAAGGTCAGTTCTGGTTTTTTGGCTTTTGTTTTGTTTGTTTTGTTTTGTTTTGAAGCCCATTTTCTATAAAGGGACACCTTGCTCAGCTTTGATATAGGGGAAGGGGCTTGGTCCTGCCTCAAATTGATATCCTAGAGTCCCCATGAGAGGCCTTATCCTCTTTGGGAAGTGGATGAGGAGTAGATTGGGGAAAAATCTGGGGGTGAGTGAGAGAAGGAGAGGGGAAGGGAACTGTGGTTGGTATGTAAAGCAAAATTAAAAGAAATACAGCATCTGCATAAATATGTTCAAAAAATCACGTTTCCAAAAAGGTAAATAAAAAATAAATAAATATTAGTGACATACAAAACAAAATAATAAGGTGATCTTTTACTGACATGCATTTCTTTGTCCACACAGTGTGTGTATTTTCCAATAGTTAAATTGCAGTGAGTCATTTGTATGATTCACTGCTATTGCACAAGGGTCATACAATCATCTGGTGATTACTGGTAGCCTCAACTGGACCTGTGTGTGAATAATTTCAAGATATGTACCCTGCTCTTCATAATGGCTAGGCTGTGACTAGTGTGATAACACTTACATAGATCAGTTATGAGAGTCATAACCCACTCCATTTCCAACAAAAGTTACCTAAGTACTTGCCCACATGTGCCCACTGTTACGTTATCCTATTCTGATACAAAGACTATCTATCACTTCTTTGTCAATTTTCATTCTCAGAACCATTTTACCTTCAAGTGTGGAGCATTCCAAGCAGAGTATACAGATACAAAGAAAGTGAGATAACCAGTAGAGATAATCCTTCATCCTTTATCCATATCATCATACTGATCTCAGAAGAGGAGGAGGTGTTTCCTAGATTCCTAAACTGCAAGACTAAGTGACAATAATAATATTACCAGAAACAGGAGAAATAGGTGGGTTCCCATATGAAGAGACAGGTGTTTTAAGTTGTAGAAGGTACTTATTTACATATTCAAGTACAAGCATAGCAAGGATAGAATATAATATGATATGATGTGATATAATATAATATGGTAAATAAATCCCCCTTTTAATTTTGGAATGTAGAAATATGAGATTTAATCAGCTGGCCACACTGGAAAGTGAAACAAATAAAAAGATACACACACACACACACACACACACACACACACACACACACACACACACACACACACACACACCACCCAAGCTTATCTTCCTCGGTGCATTTTAAATTTTTTGCATTATTTCTTTTTTGCATATTTTTCTAAATTTTAGGTGCTATATATTGTACTGATCACCTAATAAGAGAGATAAGCAACCCTGTAAGTAAAGAAACAAGGAATATGTTCATACATTGTCATGGCTTGAATATGTCCCTAAAAGATCCTATGTTGGAAACTTAATTCTCAAATTTATATGTTAATGATGTTTGGAGATGGAGCCCTTGGGAAATCATTAGGCTGAGAGGAGGTCATGAGGGTAGGTAGGGGCTTTCTAATGGCTTCAGTGGCTATAGGAGGAAGGGAATTGATAACTCAGCAAGACAGCCCTCCCCATGCCCTTGGACCTCCCAGTCTCTAGAAACAAGCAAACCACTCCTCTGATAAATTACTTAGTTTCCTGTTTGTTTGGGTTTTTTTATAGATAGGAAAACATATTAAGACATCTAGAGAAAACCAAACTGTAAGCACACTTTTACGAAATTCTTGAAATTTGCAGGTGAAATTTTACCCTACCCCACCTATTGAGGTAAAGAGAAGTCTGATCCCTGAGTCTGAATGACTTAACATTTTTTCATTTTGTAGTTCACCTCAAACACCCCAAACAAGCTGAAATCTTACATGTGCCAAATATCTTCTAGCCTAGCAATGCTTTTTAGAGATAATAAGAAGCAAAGCAGGCAGTTCAATGATAAGAGTTTCCAACTACTGCCAGCCAGAGAAAGACCCAAGGTGTTCATTTTCTCAATTACTGTAACGCTTATTTTCTTGTTGGATGGGCAAGCGTTTCTAAGCAAACCTTGAGACTAATTGTATATATCCTGGCATATACAGTGTGCCCGAAGCCCAGAGGCTGCAGCTAGCAATTATATTTTACTGATTAATGTGCAATCATAAATTTACAGGCTTGATGGTCCAAAGAGGCTCCCTGCAATGTGAGATAATGAATAGGAAATTGTCAGAATAATTAGCCAAATCAGACCCTACAAATATACCTGTAACTTGAAAGTAACAAAAGAAAAAATAAGTCCATCATTTATAGACTGAAAGATAAAGTTTAAGAGAAGAACAGGATATCCAAAATATTCCAGCATCGACAAGGCCTATTACTCTCATGGTCAGTCCTGTCTGGAGTTCACCTTCCACGAATAAATGATCCACCTTGTTGCTGGTCAAACTGCCTTCCATAGAAGAACAGACAATGATGAGCAAAATCAAGGTTAGAAGGATTTGACTTCCTTTGCAAACAAGATTCAAGCCAAAAGAGCCAACCTTCTTCAAAGCTTTCTTGGGAGCTGAATCCTTACATTGTTGTCAGGAGTTGGCCTTCTTCCAGACCCTGGATCCTTCCTAAAGAACAGCCCCCTAGCAAGTCTTCAGTACACTTCCTGTAACTGGACTGCTTCCTGGAGAATCCAACCTGCAACGGGTTTGATCACACATCACTAGAAGAGTCTTACAAAGAAATGTCCTGACATTAGTAGGGCCCCTTCAGTTCAGTGTAACTAATTTTTTGTTCATGCCAACTGTTGAGACGGGACCCTAAATACCCATACTGGGATAAGTTTCACCCTGAGATTTTTCCTTGAGTATTTGTTTGTTTAGTTGTTTTGTTTGTTTTCGGGGGGGGGGGGGTGTGGCTGACTGGTTGGGTTGATTTGATTGGATGGTCTGAATTCAACACATAGATATAAATCCTCAAAGGTGAATCTTCTGAGTAAATGCATTTCCTTTGGATTTTCTCTAAAATAAAGTGTGTGGATGAGTTCTTCAAAATAAGCCGACGGTAAAACTACTATTTTTTAAAACTAGTAGCTTATTGTGTTGCAGCTGAACTATTGCTTGATTATAGAATCAAGTGGATCCAAAGAGAGGATGAAAGGATTTACACATTGCCTAGATTTGGAGTCTCGTTTCTACTTACCAATATAATCATGACAAATACTTCCTCAATTGAAGACCAAGACAGGCACACTGTCTGAATGGTATATGGACAGATGGGTCACTTTTAAGTTGTAGATGAATATACTTTCAAATAAGGGGGACTAACCTACATCAAGCAGGTTCTGAATCTGAAAATCCAGATGACCTTAAAGGATAGATTAGGGAGTGGATTTTTTTACCCAGTACTTTATTGTATTATTTTTTTCAACTAGCTCTTTAAAAATATGCCCTAAATTTTAATTTTTCACTTACCTTCCATTCTAATTTTTATGTTTTAATATCTGAGATTAATCTTTTATGCTATATGCCTTCCGACAATAGTTTAAGTTACACTGCTGTTTTCATTTACCAGCCTATTCTTGATGTTCAGTCTCTGGTCACTCGTGAGCAGCATGGTCTTGGGTGAACCTGTTCACCCAAATCTTCAGATTCCTCATTTGTAACACACAATTGAAAGTCACAGAGAACTATTGATAACATTAATAAGAACTGTGTGAGAAAATGACTCTGACATTCTCCGTTATTTGTTGTCAGGGTGTAGTGTTTGGCAAGAAATCTCATCCAGAGATTTTTAAGGAGTGTATTCAAGTGATGGAATGATTTTAAAACATTCAAATACCTTGGATCTTACCTGGCTAAATTCATTTTCACACAAATAATATTTTTAGATGACCTAACTCTCCTTATAATGATATGGTTCAGCCTCTCTCTTCCCCTTCTTTAAAATAATATAAGCTAAAGTAAACTTTTGACAAGGTTAAGGGTATCTGTGTGAGTCTGTGGTACCTAAGTACAAACTGTTGCTTTTCCGTTTTGATATTTATGGAAAGAAGAGCTAATGAGAAATGGCAATTACCTACTAAGTACCCAAGTATTTGTAACACAAGAATTTAGCAAGTGTGCAAGACCTTAAGCCATCTAAGCCATCATTCCAGAAGAAACTGTATTTTGTTTAGTAAATAATTCTGACTGCTGGGGACATTTACTTAGAAGCTTAATTTACTCAAAAGCCTGGGGCACAGTTCTAAGACTGTCCCAAACCACTGTTATGGGGCAATTAGTGCCTAATGATATAGAAGGGTGCAGCTCTAGCCTACTTCAAATTGAAAGAAAGGTGTTACTTGAGCTGTTAAAACCACAAAGGCATGCATTTTCCACTGTCAGCAGATCTGTGTGTGTGTGTGTGTGTGTGTGTGTGTGTGTGTGTGCGTGTGTGTGCATACGTGTGCGCACACACACAACAGCAAAAACATTTCATCTAGAAACAAACCATCAATATTTAAAAATAAATGTGTAAAAAGTGTTTTAAAATGTCGTGGGTTTGAATATTTCTGAATAGTCCAATTGTGTAAATAATAGATTTATGTTCAGTGAGCTTTCTTTTTCCTTTTTCCTAAACTTTTTTCCTAGTTTCTGCCATGATTTTATGGTTACGTATGTTTGAGGGTTCTATTTTTAAATTTTTACCAGTTTTTGGCTTTTCTACTTTACATAGTTGTAAGGTTTAGAAAATGGCTTGTGTGGTAGTTTGAAAGAAAATGGCCCCAAAGAGAGTAACACTATTAGGAGGTGTGACTTTGCTGGAGTAGGTGTGGCCTTGTTGGAGGAAGTGTGTCACTGTAGTCTATTCTTATGGGCCAACGGAATTCTGACTTACCACTGGGCCCAACTGCAGTAGAACAAGGCTATAATCTTCTGTTTGGAGAGTCACTTTCTGAACCGGAGTTTAACTGGGGACCAGTTTTCTTCTTTTTTCCTAATTATAGCCTTGCCTCTGCATTCCACCTAGTCAAAGCAACAAACCGATTATTGGAAAGCTAGTTGAAGGCTTCTCTGAGGCAAGCAGGAGAAATACACTAGCCCATATGTATCATGCGTCTTATATAATTGGAACTTTCTCAGTCCCACCTAGCCCCTGAGGTCAGGGTGAATTTCTTCAAATCCACAGTCCCACAGCCACTTATAAAATTTTTAATTTCAAGGTTTAATATTATAGTGACTGCTGGGCCAGTAGCTCAGACTTGTTACTATATAGCTCTTACTCTTAAATTAACACACAATTGTTATCTATGTTTAGCCATGTGGCTTGGTACATTTTCTCACTGTTGGATTCTCATATTGCCTCCTCTGCATCTGGCTGGTATCTGCTGCTCTGCTTTTCTCTTCCCAGAATTCTCCTAGTCCGGTTTCTCTGTCTCTACTTCCTGCCTAGCTACTGGACAATCAGTGTTTTATGAAACCAATAAAAGTGAAAAATCTTTACAATGTACAGGAGCATTATCACACAGTGGTATTCTGTCAGAGGTTCCATGCCATGTCCTAAAATAAAAACTACACTTAGGAGTGGTTTTGATAGAAGGTCTACATTCCTGACCCAGGTGACTTAGAAGAAGTGAAACTTGTGAGTTGTAAGGGATAAAAGCTGTGAAGATGGACCTATTGATACATAGTGGAAAAAATACTTGGCATGTAGGTTAAAACAGCAAGAACAAAATGCCAAGAAGCATACAAATGACTGTAAGTGCCTCCGGAAAGTGAAGCAACAGGAGACCACATCATCTCATTTGTTTTAAAGTCTTATCATTAAACCCTTCTTTTGATTCTTGACCCAAGCACCATCAGCACATCTGATGATATGTTGATTTTGTTGTATTTGTCCAGATCTATTATCATAATACCTTACTCCCATGTGGTTCAGGGTCTACCTTGAGCAGTGGTTCTGAAGATCATCTTCTGTAAAGAGATTTAACAATAGTTCCTATATCTGTGAAAGTTCTTGAGCTGGTATAATTATTTGGTTTGTGAGTTCTGGGGAAAGTCTTTAAGTAGAAGAAGAAGAGTTATAAGACCGCCTGTTTCTGTACACATAGTGAAGATAAGGCCGGGAAGTCAGCACTGCTTTTAGTTCAGGTGAGAGAAGTTTATCACAGCAAAAGTGTACAGTCCTGATTAAATGTGACTTGGATAAGGACAGATGTCACAATCCATGCTCTTGTTCAGTACCTGAGAAGGCAAAGACAGGCTCTGGCCATAGAGCAAAGAATAAACAGTCTTCAAGACTTCAGCAGGCAGAAAATGTAGTATGTTTCTCTTGGAAACCAGACAGATAGAAACTGTGACTGCCCCATTAAGGGGTTAAGACCTTCTGTAGAAGTGTGTAAAGGGTTTTGGTTGGTTTCTCAGTGATCTTACCACCAAATATATTGTCTTTGTACTTTATGCAATTAGTATAGATTCTCTGATTGACCCAAAGATACATGACCTGTAAACTAATTTACTTTGGAAAAGTTGAGGTGCCCTTGAAGACTTCTGAAGTATTGATAAGCTGGGCTAGTGTTGCCTGGTGTTATACCTAGAATGGGGACTTGAGAGCTTAGGCATAAGTAGTCTAGGTCTGAAAAGTAATTTGGGGTTTGACTTATATCATAACTAATGAGATCTCATACTTCCTTCTACTGGTGTGAGTTGTATCTGGGCTCTAGGTGACTAGAAAGTAGAGTATTGTTGGCAGCATCAAGTAGGCTCCTGACAGTGCCACATTATCACAACTTACATAAGTTGTGTTGTTACATTAAGAAGCACCAAATTCTCACTGTTGGTTGGTTAACAGGGAAACAGTAAAAAAAAAAAAAAAAAAAAAAAAAAAAAAAGAAAAGAAAAGAAAAGAAAAAATAGTAGAAAGGAAACAGGAGCTTTAAAGCCAGCATGCAGTGTGCTGAGGACAAGTGAAGTGAGCTTGCTGTGCTACAAAGGTCAGACACTTAGGACTAGGCTCCTCTTAACATAGTATTAGGGCAGACTTGAAGTTTTAAGAACGTTCTAGAAACTATTTTATCTCACTCCCATTGAAGGCTCTGAGGCCATCCTGGATAAACAGATGAAGGATGAATTTTTTAAGCAGAGAGCTGGTGACTTCTTGTCAGGAAGAAAACATAAGAGGAGATTTTGGAAATAGTGAAAAGGTTGTAGGCACCCAGGAGAGGGCTTGAATCAATAATTCAGGTCTTGAGTTTCTGAGTCTTGAGGATTGTGTTTACGCCACCAGGAGTCTTCTTGAACAACAAGCACCCAACCTTGATACCCATCCCAGATACCTGATCCCTGATGGACTCAAAACTAAAGGAGACTGGGGAATCACATGCCAGTGGACTTGGTGATTAACATTAACAAGACAAAGATAGATCCAAAGAGAGAAAGTGTTTCCGAAGCATAACTGCAATGCTAGTTGTTAAAACTCAAGGTGATCCTAATGTCACAAGAAAATCCCCAGATGAGCATAGTCTCATGAGAGCTGGCTGAGGAGAAGGAACGAGAAACATGGGAGAAATCTCATCTGCCCAGCAGCTGCCCTCGGAGCTAGAATAGGACTACAGAGAAAGGACTACACAGCAGGCCCACCCTGCTCAGGACTTTAGACCACACCCAAAATGTTGCCTGAGAAGAGGGCATTGCAACTGAAAGATCTGTTAAGCAGCTAGGGCTCTCACCCTTTATGGTGGCTGGAGTTGTCTTCAGGAAGAGGAATGATCTGAATTTCACTAGAGGGTTGCCTGGGCCAGAAATTGTGGACCTCGTACCTCATAAGAGCTCCCTGGAGGAGGTCTGGACAGAGAAAAAGAAAAGTCCTAGGCTGTCCCTGATACCACAGCGTGGAGGCCTTCTAGCCACGTCAAGGTAACCTGGCCAGAAGGCATCAGTTATCTGAACCCACAGGACATGACTTTGAGAATTCCCTAGTCAAAAAGGGAAGCCTCTGAAAACATGAGGGATGCCCTAGCCTGAAGCTTTTGCTGTCTCCATCCCCAGAGGGGCAGTTTCTAGGGTTCAGGATGAGAGGCAAAGATTCTACTCCTCCTGCAGGGTCACCAGTACTGTGGGGACTGGCAGGTATATGAAAGAATTCAGCCTTTAGGCCAGAGAAAAAGAAAGGGCCATGTTACTTAGCACATGGCAAACTAGAGACAGCAGTAAGATTTAAAAAAAAAAAAAAACTTCCAAGATATGAGTGTTTGATCCACAGACACACAGACAGGAGTAGAGTTTAGGCAACCAGACTAGGAGAATTCTGGAAAGTGGAAGAGCAGAGAGCAGAGGACATCGAGAGGCAGAAGAAGTGGGATGAGAATGCTGTACTAAGCAAAAAGGTAGCAAGTCATATGAATAAACATAACTAGAAATATGGGTTAACTTTAAGGATAAGAATTATCAAGTAATACGCCTGAGCCATGGACCAAACAGTGTTAGCCTTTGTGTTGGGGTTAAGCAATTCCGGCTGGGTCTGGACCTTGGGACTAAGCCTGCTGGAAATTTCTGATTACACAGAACCTACATGTGAAATTCTGAAATGATTCAGCTAGTGAGGCATCCCAGTGCCATGCACTGTACTAGGCACACAGAATGTAGAGAGGCAATATTTGTAAACAGAAGAGACATTCTCTCTGGCATTCCAGGCAGCAATGTTCTCCTTAGGATTCCAAAACTCCATACATCTACGCGGCTAGCGTATGGGAAATGAGGTGTCTCTTTTGCTAAGCTGACATGAAATGACCTTTCAAGGATGAACTGTTCTTCTGAAAAGTGGCAAAAACAGAATCAGTAGTTCAGAGAGAGGTCATAAAAACAAAATAACTATTTTCCTCATGAGAGCAGACTAGTTCTCCAGCATAATTCAGACTATTTCTGGTCAAGAATCCATCTAACAGAGGTGCTTAACCAGTGAGTAAAACCGTAATGAGG
The DNA here is from genome assembly GCA_033318265.1 of Phyllotis vaccarum. Taxonomy (NCBI): domain Eukaryota; kingdom Metazoa; phylum Chordata; class Mammalia; order Rodentia; family Cricetidae; genus Phyllotis; species Phyllotis vaccarum. The sequence goes on from JARWLC010000002.1 coordinate 81,967,669, forward strand.
AATAGATCCAGAAAGATATTAAGTCATGATGATAAATATCATATCATTGCCAAGTAGTTTTATGCTTCAAATGATCTTTCAACTTGCTACATATGTTTAAAGGATAAAATGAAATTTTTTAAATTACAGTGAAGAACTTATGTGTCCAAATAAAGGATGAGGGGTGTAAGGTAAATCTTTACCCTGCTATTGCCAACTTAATATAATAGTGTAAGCCTCAGTGTCCCCATCTGCGAGTTTGACATGGGACCCCTGCTACCTTACTCAAAATGTGAAAGCTCTTTGGCCTGACATTGGGAGTCTGTTCATATAAAATTACATATATTTAATTTAAAATAGGTTCCAAGGCACACTCCCTATAACTGACTCTACAAACACACACACACACACACACACACACACACACACACACACACACACACACACACACCTTCACCCTTGAGTCCACTGGATCAAGCATCACATGGTGGTGGCAATGATGGATGATGAAGAAAGGAACACACTATGGTTGTAAACATAAAATTAATGCATTCAGGACGTGGACATTCTGAAGGAAAAGGTGGAAATGACGGTAAAGAACAAAAGAGATGTACGTACACAAAAACAAAAACTTTAATGTATAACACTGATAAGCATGGGGCTCCTTCCCCCACCTCCGGCTTCTCCCCGTTAGAGGGTTAGGGTGTCTGTGCCCAACAGAAGGCAAAGGACACCTTGTGCTGCTTACATGCCCTTCTAAAACTTATCCAACGTCTTTAAAAGTCAGAATGTTTTTTATTAATTTGACTTTTCAGCTTTTGAATATAGAGACTGTTTCTTTTTTTTTCTGGTGAGTAGAAAAAGCAAATATAGGAAGTTTTACTCCAGTGGGAAGCCATTGTGAATCACACTATCCCAAGGGGCACATCCAGTTCCTAGAAATCTGAGAGATTTCTGCCCCTGTCAAAGCCTAAACTCATAACCAACACTAAATAGTCTAGTGGGTTTTCATGCATGCATGTGTGTGTGTGTGTGTGTGTGTGTGTGTGTGTGTGTGTGTGTGTGTGTGTGTGTGTAAAACATAATAATCAAAGAAAAACTGTCCATGAATGGGAAGGGACTAGGGGCCACTTGGGTGGGGTTAAGGGAAAGAAGAACACTGAAGGGATTAAAGTGTTTCTTACTTTATTTCCACACAAACAAAATGCCGTTACCCAGATCCCAGTTTTGCAAAAGAGGAAACAGATTCCAACTGTGCTCTGGATCATCCAGCCTTGAAAAATATTCCCACTCGGACCCTTCAGTTACCAGAAGAAATTTGTTCCTTAGCATCATTAGTCAATCAAGAGACAGAGGGTAATGGACAAAGGGAAAGTGGGGGGGGGGGATCTTCCATACTAATGGTACTTCATAATCTTTCTTATGTAACTATTTTGATTACGGACCCAAACATTTTTTTTAATGCAGTCACATGTACTACTTACTGGCTCCCACTTGTATTCATCATTCAATCCACTCCATCTTGGCTTCCAAAATGGCCACATGGAACCCCATGCCTGGTCTCTTTGCAACTTTTCAAGCACATCTTCTCCAAATTGCCAAGTTTTTACTTCTGCACTGCCATTCTTATTCGAAACCTGAGCATCACTTTTGGGATGATATACCATTTGTTCTTGCCTGCCTCTAGATGTAACTCAAGGACATAAGTCTTCTCCTCTTCTCTTTGGACTCTATACTTCTATATACCACACTGAATGATTGTCTCTATTCCAAAAGTTTTACTTTTTAAAAAAATCATGAACAGACATAATGTGTGTTGGCCAAGTTAGCCTCCCTGCCTCCTCCCCAGGGTCTCCCATACACTCCCAGCACTTTTCCCTCCCAGCATCAAGTACTCCTTTTTAAAGCCACTGAGTCCACTTACTGCTGCCTGTATGTGCATGGGTGTGGGTCTATCCACTGGAGTATATATTTTACATCCAAGAAGAACGCCTCCCAGCCCCATGCATTGCCAATAGTTCAGCTAGGGGTGGATTTTCATGAACACCTTTCCCATCCATGTGGAAAGTTCTCAACTTATTAATAAATAGCTTAAGATTTACCTATTTTTTAATTCCATTTTATTGCTAAGGGTGTTAGAGGGAGGTCACATCTTCATTGTCATCTGAGCTGATATCAAGAGCACTTGCCATAGCAGATGGGTCCAAAGAAGGCTTCTCATCAGTGCTCCCATGCTTTATGTGCATTCACATATCTGCTTTTCACAACCTCACACCACATATATCATTTTACAGGGGATTAAAATGAGGTCCAGAGATGTTCATTAGCATGTGTAAATGCACATAATTGAGAGTCCAGAGTTCAATGCAACTGAAGAATTTAGATAGCCACAGGACCCCTTTCACCAAGATATAAGAAAAACAGTCTTAGAATGGAGAACAGGACAGAAGTCAGGTGGGCAAGTCATGTCTTAGCCTACTAACTATAGTACATTACATCAATGGTATTTAAAGTAGTTACTAATTACTATGAACAATGAAATTTGTGGAAGCTTTTAAAATTCATTTGGCTCAACATCCCACCCAAGGTAGACAGTACAGAGGAAGGAAAGTCTTGGCGAACTTTTCCAGTTAAATCTTGCTTCAATTTTTCTACTTAATAGTGGCAGAAGAATTGGAAGTACCAAAGTAATGTACCCCACTACACAAAGAACAGCACTTATTCTATATAACAGTTAGAAACCACATCACCTACCTCATGAAGCTAATTATACAAAGGAAAACCTAGGCTAGCTCCACAACAACACATAAATTTCTGTTATAGTCCCTTAATCAGATTAATTAGGCTTGATAGTCTATCTGTATCCTGTCAAGAACTTATGTCATGAAAGAGAAATGTGCTGAAGTCTCTGCAAAGGTTTCTCACATTCCAGTTTTGCAAAAATAATGAATAGTTAATAAAAGTCTACAATTAACCAAACATCTAATGGAAGTCCAAAACATGGGCAACTAAAACATGGAAACTAGTCAATGATCTATGTCAAAAATTGAAGGGCCAACATTAAAAGAAATTAAAATGAAAATAAAATCTGGAGTAGGGAAAAAAATGTCTACTTTTATCACTCTTACTTACTCTTACAGTAAGGACACTCCAAGTCAGGGCAACTAGGCAAGAGACAAAGCGGGTTTCAAGGGTAGGAAGAAAGTTAAATTATCCCTGCTTTATATGACATCATTACACATATGGAGAAACCAAAGGACTCACTAAAAAAAAAAAAATGTTCAAACTAATAAAAGGATTCACAAGTAAATTTTCACAACACAAAATGGACATGCAAAAAAATGGCAAGATTTTTATACAATACAATGAACTTTCTAGAAATGGAACAATAAAAGAATTTCTTATTTAATAGTAGCTACAAAACCCTTTAAATTATATAATTAAGGCTGTAAATGATCTCTACTTAGCACATTATCAAATTCTGCAGCTGGTAAGTCAGAAAGAGCTTTGCAAGCAGTAAGACCTAAGATCAGTCCTCAGAAACCATCTTTAAAAGGCCAGGATTGATGAAGCATGATTATAAACATGGTACTGGGGACATGGAGGCAGGAGTGCCCCTGGGTTGCACTTACCAGACATTTTAGCCTGGTGTATTCTGGGCCAGTAAGAGACCATACCTCAAAAAATTGGACATTCACCTGAAGAACAGCATCTGAGATTTTCCTCTAGCCTTTACATACATGGGCACACATGGTATGGGAGGTCTTTCTGTACACTGTGAATTGCCCATTGGATAATAGAAAAACTGTTTTGGCCTAAGGTAAAGCAGTTTAGAAGCAGGCACAAATTCCAAACATAGACAAAGGAGAGGAAGGTGGAATCAGGGGAGATATTGTGAGCTGCTGCCCAAGGCAGCAAAACATAAAGAAACACAGGTAAGCTAAGAGCCGCATGGTAGTAACAGATTAATTAAAATGGGTGGAGTTAAGTTATGAGAGCTAGAAAGTAAATGAGATTGAGCCATAAACATAACAGCTTTTGTGTGATTATTTGGGGCCAAGCAGCTTCGGAACTGCAGGTCCTGACCTCAGACTAGACAGCCCAGAAACCTCAGACTACATACACACAGAAACATGTGCTCCCACACTGATATACAAACATGCACACACACACACCACAAATTACCAGGTTCTGGTGAAAAAATTCAGTAAGACACCAGAAAATTTGAAAGAACTCCCAACTTCATGGACTAGAGGAGTTAATTTTCTTAAAATGCCCATGCAACCCAAAGTTACTTACAGATGTAGTTCCATCCACAACAAAATATCAGTGATATTTTATACAGTAATAGGAAAAACAATCCTAAAATCCACATAGAATCATAAACAATTCCAAGTAACCAAAGTGATTTTGAGCACAAAGTCAAAGCTGTAAGTATCACACCTGAACTCAAAACATATTACCAGTCTGACATGCTTCAAGCGCCATACATGGTACTTAAAAAAAAAAAAGACACATAGATCAATTAAGCATAATAAAGGAAAAATCATATATCAACAATCCACTGATTTTTGACAAAAGGCAATAGAAGCATACATTGCCAAAAGAAAGCTTCTTTTACAGATAATGGTAGCAAACTGGAAATTCATGCACACAAGACTGAAACTAGATGGCTTTCTTCCGTATTTATAAACCATCACAAATGTGTCAATGACACAAATGATAAGCCAGAATATGTTTGACTAGAGGAATAAGTTTTAATAGTCTATAGCTCAAAAGGGTGGTTATAATTTACAATTCATTATGTATTAGTGAAGAACAAGAAACATAACTGTTTAAGAAGATGGAAATAGAGCTGAAGAGATGGCTCAGCAGTCAAGAGCACTTGCTGCTCTTGCAAAAGATCCAGCCTCAGCTTACCAATATGTATATCGGGCAGCTCACAACTGCCTGTAACTCCAGTTCCAGGGGATCAGATACCCACTTCTGGCCTCTGCAGACATCTTCACATTTGTGGTGACATATACTTAGGCACATACCCATACACATTAAGTAAATTAATAAATAAATAAATTTTAAGTAGAAATGTTAATTCCCTTTCATTGATTATTATACATTGTAAATTTATATTGTCAGTGTCATATATTCATTAAACATTAATGCACATAATTATTCTCATTTTAAAATTATTTGTGAAAACACAATAAAAATACAAATGTATCTTATAAGTCAACAGTAGAATAAGTAGGTCATCTTGTCACTTAAATGGAAAACATTGGCTCAGAAGGAGAAATGACTTACCAAGGTCAAAAAGAAAGTAAAAGCCAGAGTAGAACAAAAAAAATAATCAATCAAGAAATGGGAGGGACTTGCAAATTGTTTATTTGACAAGAAGTTAACTTCCAAAATGTATAAAGAATGCCAGGAGTTTAACAGCAGCAAAATGAATAGCCCAGTACAAAAGAGACAATATATTTAAACAAAAGATTCTCAAGAGGAGTATGGGTGGTAATGTACATTAGCACAGCCGTTCTTTAAAACAATGTGAAGTTCCCTTCTGAAAATTAAAATAGAGCTACAGTTGATCCTAAACCCTGACTACCCAATATATATCTAAAGGAATTGAAATCAGTGCGTCAGAGACCTCTGCAAACCCATGTTCGCTTCAGCACTATTCATGATAGCCAAGATACAGAAGCAACCTAAGTGCCCATCAACCAGGACGTAAGTAAAGAAACTGTAATATGTTAGACACTGAAAATGTGACACCATCCAACTGCTAAGAAAGATCCCTCCATTTGTCACACTGTGATTGGAACTGGAGCTCCTCACTCTAAATGAAAACAGTAAGCCAGCTATAGAAAGGCAGGTATCATGTGATCTCACTCATATGTAAACCTACAAGATTGATCTTATAAGAGTTGACGGCAAAATGGAAGTCACTAGGGACTAGGAGAAGTGGTGTGAAGGAGATGTGGTCAAAGATAAAAGGAGCCAGGGCGTAGATAAGAACAGGACACTGACATATCGACAAATAATGGTAAAGTACTATATGCCCCGAAAAGCTAGAAGAAAGGATAGAGGATGCTTCACTAGGAACACAGACGAGATGTTTGAAGAGATCACATATTCAATCATATGGTTGCACATCATACAATGCACACATATGTTCAAATTTTACATATTACATTGTCAGTGTGTTTAGGTGTCCGTATTTCAAAGTAAAAACAAAGATAGGGTCAGAACTCTTGAGATGAGCCCATCGCAATTGATTATGTCCTATGTTCTAACAAAACCTTTCTTAAAAAAAGAAAAAGATAAGCATTTTTGTTTGGGTGCTGTTTAGGGGTTTTGTTTTTCAATTTCTTTTTACTTATTTATTTTTTTTTTTACAACAGGCCAAGCCTACAGTGTCTGTCACCACATTGCACATTATGGAGTAGAAGGATTCAAGTAATGGGTAGAGAAGATTTGGAATATTGAGTCTAAAGAAACAAAATAATGTCTTTACCCAAATATTAAAACTCTGTCTCTAAGTACCAAAAAACTGGAAGAAATAAATTACAAGGCCTTTCCACTTCAAAAATAATAAGATAACCAGTGGAGCAAAGAATGCACCAGGGGGATAAATGTAATTAAATAGCTGGCTCAAATAATGCACATTTGCAAATCTTAAGAAAAAAATCTTTAAGTTATTTTGAGCATAAACTGAGAGTTATTAACGAAGTTCAACTCTTTTTCTGAGCATCTCTGCAAGGCTCCTTAGCGCCACCTATTGCCAACCAACACTAACGACATTAGTGTTGAAAATTTAAAATCTGCGCATTCTTTGTCCATAGAAAACGGGCTTCCGTAACAAAATCTGTGAAGAACTTCAGTTCAATATAAACTGTCTCATAACAACTATACATGCACATTAGTATCCACTATCCCCCTCCCTCCTGAAAAAAAGCCAAGGCATACCATTCTTTCCCTCCACGGAATTATTGAGTACCTCTAGTACCTCCTTTGTACCAGACCCTGTATGAAGCCCGGCTTAGCATTCTGCTGAAGAGAAATGCATAGTCAATACAACAGAGCATAGCAGGAGTTTATTGCCTAAATGCATGTTTGTGAATAAAAGTGTTTGTCCAAATAGAGAATAACAGAAAGGGGAATAATTTACAGAACAAGCAGCTTTCCTGATGACTTTTCATGATAGTGAGAGAGGCTTTTCCAGAAGATGACTATGACAAAGGGGCTCTGAGAGATGAGGTGGAGAGGGGCAGGTACGGAAGCTAGAGTGGCCGGGCCCTAGTTCTGACGCCTCACTTCTGTGTACTTCCACGTGCGTCCTTGTTAAGCTGCAGTAAGAACAGTCTCCTTCAGATAGAGTAGCTGCGGTAATGAAGGAAGTTAATGCAGGGAATATGCATAGAAAGCAGCTGTCACGCGCTGAGTGTCCACACTAACCTGCCTTGTCTGTTTTGGCTGGAATTGGTCCAGTGTAAATGAGAACTGAGATACTACTCCTTTTTCTGCACGTTAGGCAGACTCAGCTCGGTGGTACCCATAGGCAGAGACTTAGTTTATCGAAACACATGATGGAGGACTCACAGGTAATCATTCCTCCCCTTGTAGCCCTTATATGAAAAGAAACATTTCTAGAACTTTCTCTTGCTCTGAAGTGAATAATAGTTACTTGGAACTCCGTCCCAAGATGAAGAACACCATGGTTCCTACAGTCTTTTCTACCAGTGCATATGGGTTTAGCAAGGTGAGCATAAGATGTGACTATAGTTCACGGCAACATCTAAGGGGCTCTATGTGCTTGTGCCTCTTGTAAATCCTGCTATATTCTTATTTCCTATACACCAGTACATTAAATATAAAGAGGAGAGAAATAAAAGGGGATTGAGAAAATTAAGTAAGAGAAAGAAAAAAATCATTGTGTGCATGAGCCCTAGCACTTTCTATATATTAATCTCATTTCATTAGCATGTACTCCTGTGAGATGGTCATATTTTTCTTCACAGCTTACAAATGAGAAAAATGAAAGCGAACCCCAGAGACTTGAAATACCTCTCCCGAAGCTACACAGCTAGCAGCGGAAGGCCGCGTTTCCACTGCACCTTGAACGTTACATCCACTGTCACCCTCAAGTCATGGAACTTCTCAAGAACCCCAGAATAATGAGCCTACTAGACTTAGTTTCCCCTCCAGATGCGTCACGATCTCATACCCTGCCCTGTTTGCCTGCAGGTTAAGTAGTTATTCTTTCACAGAGCTTGGATTTGGCAAGGTGGCAAAAATCATCTATGTCTATGGATATGTATTCAGTAGTATCTTAGTCACTGTCCTATTGCTGTGAAGAGACACAATGACTAAGGCAATTTACAAAAGAAAGGATGTAATTTAGGGCGGGTTTAGAGTTTCAGAGGGTTAGTCCACGATCATCATGGCAGGAAGCATGGCATCAGGCAGGCAACCTTGTGCTGAAGCAACAGCCAAGAGCTCACATCTGATCCACAGATTGAAGGCAGTGGGTTAGAGGACACTGGGCCTAGCACAGATGGCTTTTAAAACCTGGAAGCCTGTCCCCAGTGACACCTCCTCCAACAACACGACATCACCTCATCGTTCCTAAACAGTCTGCCAACTGAGAACCAAACATTCAAATATAGGAACCTATGAAGGCCATTCTTATTCAAATCACCACAAGTAGTGTTCGGAAAAATTTACACAAAGTTGAGGAGTTAAATTGTCTCACAGCAATAGATGCCACAGTACCCACAGTATAGTCCAACACTTCACCTTTACAGAAATATGTGACTTTGGAAGACAGTCAACTGAAATTATTTGTGATTAGAGCATTTTTTTTCAATCTAAATTTTTGTAGATCACCTCCCTCATTTCTTCACTTTTGTTTTGGCTTACCCTTAAAATAAGAACTTTCCTCAACCACCAAACAAACATAACAGTCATTTCTGACTTCATTTCAGCCTTTGCTGGATACTGTCCAAGTTGTCTCCAGTGTTCATGTCAGGTCCTCGACTCGTTACAGTCACCTTGATTTACAAATGTGGAAAAGATCGCTGCTTCTAAAGAGCCAGCCAAGGAGGGAGCACTTCACTGTTATCAAGTTTGAAGACAAATTATTAAGACACTATCCACAAAAGGTTCAAGCTCAAGGGGAGTACAGTGGGAAAAAGGAGGAAGAGGAGGAAGAAGAAAGAAGAGGGGAGGGGAGGGAAGGGAAGGGGAGGGGAGGGGAGGGGAGGGGAAGGGAGAACATTCTGTTACAGTCTTGCAGACAGGTGTTAAGAGCATCACCTGAACCTGATAACTTTCCTCATGAGCAAGCCATTGTCTTCATTTATGTATTCCCTGGAGACCCAACAGGGCTCCAATGATAGTTCCAATCTAATGGTCACAGATATGGTCCTGATTAGCCAGATGGGTCTCAGAACAAAACCAAAGTCAAAAATCTGAGAAAAAGAACACATGGGAAAGAGGTGCTGGGGTGGGGTGTAGATGTTTGTGCAGCTCCGAGGGAAAGAGATCCCGGCAGTCCGCAGCCCAGGCATACTGAACGGAAAAGTATTCAAGCAGTTGGGAGCCAATGAACACCACAGGTCACAGTAAGCATAGATAGCAGCCTGCAGTCCTGCTTCAGGGAAAGGCTTCCCAATGTTAACTGCTCTGCTCTGGAGCCCTGCTCTAGTCTCCCAGAGAGTTAGGGCTGCCAGGGAAAGTTCCCTGGGCATGGAGTGTGTTACAGCTTCGCTCACTCAGCTGTTCTCTGTCTAGACTCTGTCATGGCTGCTCTGGTGAAAGATCTTCACCCAAACCTCATTCGAGGGATATATCGGATGTATTGGGAGGAAAGAGTCCAAGAGAGGGCTGCCTCAGCCCTGGCAGGGAGAAGACTGGGAGGAGGGTGAACACCCAGATACCCGTGGGCCCAGGGTTTATATAGGGCTTCTTGGAAGTACAGCTTTCTAGGGAGAAGACTTCCAGGGTGGGGACTGGTCAGGTTTTTAACTCTGATTTTGGTTTCAGGGTCAAAATGTCTTTCACTGGTTCTTTTGTGTTCGGGGGCTCTAATTTCAGGGACAGGGCACATTTCTTTGGTTCTGGGTTCAGGGATAAAGTGTTTCGTTCACTGGTTCAGGTCTTAGATCTAGGGTGGGTTTCTTCTTCTTTTACTGGCTCTGCGTTGAGAGCCAGGGTGAGTTTCTTTGGCTGGCCCCTTTCCCTACATGGGGGGAAATTAAAAGGAAAAGCAGAGTAGCCAGAATGCATTGTATAGATATGAAATTGTCAGAGAATTAACTTAAAGTACACATTATATATGTATATATATGCATACAATTGTCAAAAAATAAAATTACACTCTAGATTATATAAATTAGCTTTAAATGAAATGAATTATCCTGAAATTTTATTTATTTTTTTTACACAAAAAGTGCATTACAACTGAATTTTCTCTTATTTAAAAGAGCTAGCATATGGTGCTATAACCCCAAACCAGGATCTAAAAACTACAGCCCAGGATTAAATCTTGTGCCTCGGTCTGTTCTTGTAAATCAGTTCTTATTGGAAGATGAAAAAAAAGACTTTCAAAAAAAGTCAACGATAACTTCTGTTCTCCATGAACTCTCTGCAGTGAGCAACTCTTGTTTGTAAATTAATTTTTAAAGACATTTATTTCTAACAGCTTTCAGACTCAGAAATCAAAGCCCTGTCCAGCCTAGTAAGCATTATAAGCAGAAAAAACCTCTATTACGATAGAATTCTCCTGATACTTGTGTCTCTCTCCAAATGACTGTCTTACCAGTGGAGCTGGCCAGACTGTACCCACTAGGTCCCTTTATATAATTCACTATTGAGGTAACTGGGTGGAGAGCATTCTATCAAAGGACCGTGGACGGCAGGAGCGAGGATTTAGCTGACTCTACCGACAAACAGTTTTATCTTGAATCTTTGGGCAAATTCTGGCTCCTTTGTGAATGTGTTGTGAAAAGAGAGGTTGCCTCCGGGATTTCTTCAAAGCTCACCGGTTTTCTTTCCGGTTGCCTTTGAGGAACACAACCAGCAAGCGGCCACTAGGTGTCCTCAAAAGCCAACTAATCTTCGCTGTGCGCCGGTTCGCTTTCAGCGGTGGATTCGCTCGCGTCCCGCTGGGCTCCGCGGGTCCCCCAGGATAGATTTAAACCGGAGCACCAGCTCCCAGCTCTGAGTGATACTGAGTCCCCGGAGTATAGCATCGGTTACTGCGGTTCTCGGTTCTCGGTTCTCGGTCCTGATGGAAGGCGGGGACAGCAGAGAGACCCTCCTAGCGCTGAAAGGGGAAAAGAGCGGCCAATTTGCAGGGGCCAAGCAACTCAAATGTTCAGAGAATATGCTCTGGTTTTCAGCTGCCTTTCCTTTTGCTTTAGTCGTGACCATTGCAAATAAGAAGGCATTGTGCAGCAAAGAATGTCCATTTCCGTGTGAAGACGATCATCCACCACCAAGTCACCAGGCTCCTCATCAACTCCCTTCACCTGGACTCCCCTTCTCTTTTTCAGTTCTTCCTCCCATCTCCGCCCCCTCTACTTTTTCCTTTCAGTTCTTTCTTAAGCCATATCTAAGTCTACCACCTTTACACACAGAGAGGTGGGAATAATACTTCATGACTTCGGAGAGTCGAGGAAAGGAAAGGGGGATATAAGGAAAGGAAGCAAGGCGATGCTGGAGGATGGATGGCTCAGCTATTAAGAATGCTCGCTGCTCTAGCAAAGGTCCCAGCATCCATAGGGCAGCTCACCACTACCTGTAACACTAGCTCTAAGGACCTAAGGGCCTCCAAGTCCTCTAGTACCCACGGGGGAGGGGGGGGCACACATATATAAAAATAGATATTAAAAAGAAGAGGAGGAGAAAGGGGAGGGGATGAGGAAGAAAGCAGGTGATTGTCCATATCTATCCAGAAGGTAAAGAAACTAGGTGGGAGTGGGTGGCTGGAGCCGTGGAGAGCGCTTCCCTTTGTCTTTCCTGTCTGAGAGCTCCGGATTCTTTATCATGTTTTAGGAATTCCTAATCTCACCACAGCCAAATGACTCACACAGGCTGACTGGCTGTCTGGGCTTCTGCAAAACACCTGTAAAGATAAACCCTAGTAAGAAAACACTCACAGCAGGGTGGCCCTTTCAGATAGTCAGGGGAATTTTCAGGGTTGATTTCAATTCCCCCCCCAAAGGCTCACAGACCTTGATCTTAATTTCAGACATATTTGTGTCTGGCAGCCAGAGGCTAATTACAAACCAGAAATAACCTCCCTTCTGCTCAGAGAGGAAGACACATGAGTGCAATAACCTTTGGGGCCACAAAGAGTTTTGGTTTTCCAGCTATTGAAATCAGCCCTTACCTCACTTTACTGGCCCAGGTTACCTTTTAGGGACATGTCATTTTCTCTCTCCCTCAAGATCAACTGAGATGACCTTTCTTACTAATGTCTCCAGATGAAAGGCATATGAGAACAGTGAGCTACATGCAGTGATTCAAAATATAAATGTGAATTAGATGAATATTGGCATGTACATGCCAGCATGTGCCTTTCCACTCAAATGATAAAAGAAAGTAGTGAAGGAACTACATTTCTGAAGGATTTTACAGGAGTAACATCCTGTATAGAGGGTAAACCATACACAAGCAAATAGTTACGTCAACTCTTGTTTCTAAGACAATAGTTAACATTGAGACCTTAAAATATCCTTAGTCCCTTCTAGGAATTTTATAGACATTAGTTCATTTAATATTTCCAACAAGCTTTTAAGGTGTGTATAGTTATAATTATAAAACTAATGTTCATGGAGGTGTAAGTTTTTTTTTTAATTTAAACTGCATAACCATTTATCCTGATATAATGTGAGCAGAGCTCCAAGCATTCTAGTGAGCCTCGAAGATCTGTGAATTTAAAAAAAAAAACAAAAAAACTGAAGTTGAATTTGTGTGTGTGTGTGTGTGTGTGTGTGTGTGTGTGTGTGTGTGCACAAGTGCTGTGTTTATTTGTGTGCTCTGTGTGGAGGACACCCTCAGGTAATGTTTCTCAGGTGTCATCCATGTCTTCCATCTTTTTTATATAAACAAAGTCTCTCATTGGCCTGAGACTTGTCTTCAAGCACCCCCCACACACACACACACACACACACACCACACCTCTATTCCCAGGCTTATTTAACTTTCTGTTTATTAGTCCTTGTGTCTTTCACATTATGTCCTCTGATCCCATCCACCACCACCACAAATAAAACAAATTTAAGAGAAAAAAGAAAAGGGGGATCTTGTCACCAAAGCTTCAGTGAGACACAGTGAGTCACACAGTAAACTGCTTATTCCATATATCTTTACATGCAGGTGCTCATTGGAAAAAATCATTGATTTGGCTTGAGGGCCATGGTCTCTACTATACTGTCTACACTGGGCCCTCACTGGGGCTCTTCGTGGATGTCCTCCTGTTGCTGCCCTGGGCCTGCAGGAACAACTCACACGCACACCCACGCACACCTGTACTCTAGCAGATCACAAATGGGGTGGATGCTGGGGTGGGCCAACACATAATAACTCTGATTCTGAGCCAAAAGTAGTGTCAGGGCCAGCTCATCAGCTCTCTCCTGTCTTCACCACCAGGGTGAGCTCTCTAGCACTGTCCTGGCTAGTTCATCTCTTGTAGCTATGAGCAGGGGATGGGCCAGTTCTTCAGTTTTCATGTCCTGGGAAGCGGGGGAGGTCAGTTCTCCCACCCCTCCACCTTAAGGGCCAGCTCTACTGTACTGTCCAGGCAAGGTGCAGGGGCCATTCTCCCAAGTGCTACAGTTAATGAGAGACAGAGACAGCTCTACTGCTCTTAGGACCTCAGGGTCAGCTATGCCACCTGCCTCAGGTATTAATGAGCAGGGAAGAGGGGGTTATCTCTCCTGTGCCCATGCTGCCAGCAAACTAATGAGTAATGTGGACAGCTCTCTCATGCCTACAACTTCAGGGCTGGCTTACCATACCTCTGCCAACAGGGTCAGCTCTACTGTACCGCCCAGGTGAGGAGCAGGGTTTGCTTTCCTTGGGTGCTGCAGCTCGTAAGGGAGAGAGGGTCAGCTTGCTCATCTGTCTCAGATGGTAAGGGACAAAGAGTGAGGGAGGGCATCTCTTCCCCCACTGCATGACAAACTAGTAGTAGGGACAGCTCTCCCAAGCTTTCACCTTCAGGGCTGGCTGACACAGAGTTGGCTGTATTGTACTGCCCAGGTGAGGTGCAGGGCCTGCTCTCTTCAGTGCTGCAGCTGGTGTGAGGTAAGGGCAGCTCTCTCACGCTCTGACCTCAGTGCCAGCTCTCCCACCTGCCTCAGCCCAGGTTTCTTTTTTAAAGTGGATTCTGAGAGTTTAACTCTGGACCTGATACTGGCAAAGTAGGTACTTTACCAACTGAGCTCTTTCCTCAACCTGAAATTAAACCTTTTAAAGTATGTCACCATACTTGGAAGGCAGAGGCAGGCAGATCTCTACAAGTTTGAAGCTAACCTGGTCTAGAGAGTGAGTTCCAAGGCAGCCAGGGCTACATAGAAAAACCCTGTTTCAAAAAAATATATAAATGAATAATAATAATAATGCTGTAGTTTAAAATTACCAATTTGTTTCCATAAAAAGAAAACATGCCTGTTGACCTTCCTTCTTTCCTTCTTCCCCTTCTTCCTTTCTATGTCAGAAGATTATACATGTTCCCTTCTAGTGCATTCTATTTCCTAGTCTTCCTAAAGCACAACGCTGGGGGCAGAGCCTCAAGATTTGAAGGGAGAACAGTTAGGCATTTCCTATGATAGACCGACCTACTGCTAGAGCCCTTCATGCTACTGTGAGGGAGGCCAAAGGTGGAAACTGAAAGTCTAGAAAGCAGATCAAAGGAAACTGGGTGAAATACCAATGGAAGTGAAGAAACTGGCTCTCAGAGCTTGTCTGTGGTACTGATTTCTTGCTGTTTTTCTCAAATAATTGTTACTTTGATGCTCCTCAAAGTGTGGGCTAGGGTCACCTGTCAATCATAAATTTACTAGCCATCAGCAATGAGATAAAAAACAAAATTTGGTCATGTGTAGAAATCATTCATAGCACCTCATCATTAAAGCAAAAGATTTCCTAAGTCCCAAAATAGATGTGTACCATGGATCAGAAGAAACACAATCAGAGATCTCAACAGTTCAGAGAACATGAGTTTCCCCATCAGGGTCCTCAGCTGGTGTCTGCAATCTCCCCATAAGATCAAAAGCTCTTCCCAGAGTGCAGTTTTAGGGTCTTCCTTCCTGGCTAGGGCCTAACTTCCCTGAAGGTGAGGCTAGACTCTCAGCACTGCTTAATCTTGACTGACTGACTGAGAAACACTCATCCACCATAATAGAAAATGACATAATTTTTGTCTGGGAATTTCTCAGAGACCACAAGAATCAGGGCCAGTTTTCTGCCTCTGGACACCTCAGCACTATGCTACCTTGTCTGTCTTCCTTGTCTGACTCAAAACACCAAAGATGGGGAAATTTTTTTCTATTTTTTTTTTATATAAACTTCCAAATCATTTGGACATATTTTTCAAAAGAAATGTTACACCAAGACCTTGGTTGGCAATACTTTAAATATGCACTTACATATCATATACATGCCATTGATCAAAAATGAGTACATTTATCATTCCCTTCTCATTCATAGGAATGCTATTCCTGTGTATTGTCTTACATTCTTTTTAAAACTCGGTAAAAGTTTGTGACTTTCCTCATAATTATTGTTAAGTTGATTTCTAAAATGCTTTGTTTTGAAGCTGCTGCTCATGGGGTCTCCTTTTTTTTAAATGAATGTTCTGTCAATCAATTTAAGTATTCCTTTATTCTCTTATTTCCTACCTTTTAGTATAAAGAAATTGACTTTAAGTTGTTTGTTTTCTATCCATTTGAAAAATAAAAACTAAATCTTGATTCTTTCTAGGGTTCTAATTGTCTTGTATTGGGAGGGGTATCACATTGTTGGCAACTTCCCTTCTGATCTGTACCCCCCTGTTTATTTCTCCTTTAGGTCTCCTTTCTTGTTCCTTCCAATAGAATAAAATTTTCTTAATTAAATCTTTAATAGGGAAGATATTTAGAAATTAAACAGAATTTTTAAAAAAATGTGAAGGTATTGCCTCTCCATTGGGACACTGCCAGCTGGAGATTTAGGGATTAACTGCTCTGAATGCTTGCATTATTGAGGAGAAACTGGAAATAATAAATTGCATTAAAATCCAATGAACTTTTACTGGTATTAAGTTAAAAACAGGACAAAGTAGAAAATAAAATAATAAATTTCAACAAAGTGATTAAAACAACAAAAATGTATATATTGCTACCATAATTTAGGAAGCACAACCTTAGACAGATGTGTCACCATATACTTTAGCACTTAGGAAACTGAACCAGGGAGGATGTGAGGTTAAGACTGCCTAAAATACATAGTAAGATTAAGATTCAGAAAAATAATAACCAGGGCTATATCTTGGTAGTAGGACACTTGGTGGCATGTATAAGGCCCTGAGTTCAATCCAAGTACCTAGCATCTCATGAAGAGAAGGATGGGGAGGAAGAGGGGAGAGGAAAGGAAAGGAGAGGTCCCCACAGGAGTCCTGGATTACCCTTATGAAATTTAAGAATTACCGAGTAAATGCCACTCACAGGAGGCATTGACCTTCCATGGCTAGATAGCTTCCTACAGTCCCTGGACTCTATAGACCTATGAAGTTAATCAATTCAACTAGCAGAGACTTTTGGATTTCAGTGTCATGACTGTATTTAAAATGATAGCTAAGAGTGTGATTGGTCACAACCTATACATCTTTTATAACTAGTTGGAGGTTTTTTACAAGCAAGCAGCCTAGCCCCAGGGCACCTGGCTATTCTTCATAGGAGTCAAAGCAACAAAAACAGAACTCCGTTCTTCCATCATTCCTGAGAATACTGAATCTAATCTCTCTCTCCTTCTAGTTGATGAAGGTCGAATCAATCTCAGAGGCACTGGGGAGCTTCCCTACCCCACTTGCCTGCCATTGGTATGCACCTAATCCAGGCTACTGTGTGAGCAAGTAGAATTTGTAAAATATTCCCAAGCCTTTGCTCGGGGATGAAAAGTTTTCCCTAAGAATTTTGAAATCCTGAGCAGGAAATCAGGCAGGAGGGAGAACAAGGGATTTAATTCATTCCTCTCGGAAATCCTGGAACCACTCATCCGATGTATGTAATTAAATGTGGCTCTAGGTTAGTAATACTACAGGATATTGTCAGAAAGAAATGAAAGTGCTTTCTGGAACCGGGCCATCATCGCCCCACCACCCTCACAGCCTCACTATGATCATCTAAATATGAGGAATAAGGACTGATAAAAAAAAAAAAAAGATGAAGAAAAATAAACAACTTCCAGGAATTAAACTTTAACTGTAGACGCTAAAACCTAACCAGATGATTTAAGCAAATTAAGATTAAGGTGGCCAGCTAAGGCATTCCTAAGAACAGTCAGGAAATGAGGATCACAATAGTTCAGAAGGAGGTGCTGCAGGCAGGCAGAGTGACATTTGCAAAGGTCCTAAGAGGGGACATGTTAGGTTTTCAGAGATGGTCTTCATCTTTAAGCTCTTAGGTGACAGTATTATATTTAAAAACAGAATAGACAGGATAGACACGCATGGCAGAGGGACACTAAAGAACACCTACTGTGTGAATGCCAGGCTCCTCCCTCTAGAGACAGACTCTATTTTAAGAAATGCACCTTTCTATTTCCCCCATAATGGACAAAGGGAAAGTTTTCATATACCTCAGAACTATCCTTCTTTGCCCAATGTGGACATGGAGTTATGGGTGGCATTGGAGGGCAGGGGGATGATAAGTTTTAGATAGAAATATTAGTTGTTGGAAAGAGATAGATACAAAATTTTGAGTCTATGTAGAATGAAGAATCTGTCCTCAAATTTCTTTCCAGGCCTAAAACTGGATATGTCAGATTGTTTCAATTGACCAGTCTCCTGGAAGCCACATTTGCCTAGTAAATTCCTTCTAGAATATCCATGGCCATTTCTAAGTATCACAGGAAGAAAAAATTCCCTGGCTAAGATATAATGTATTCACATGTCTGACTAGCAGAAGAATTCAAACTGAATTTATAGAAATCAGTATTACACAAAGCACAAAACATGGATGTGAAGTGGGCGAGTTAGCAATGGAAGCAGAAATGTACAGCTACACCATGATAGCATGAGTACCACATGCAGGCTCAGACCCGATGTCTAAAGTACAGAAATTTGATGCTGCTGAGCATTCAAAGGTTTACAGAGGGAATCTACCTGTGGCCTATCCATTCCCAATTGGTGTACATGTATGCTGATTACTAGTCTACTCCATCAAATGTGGGACTCTTCTCATCGCTTTCCTGAAATATCATAGCTGACATTTCTTCATCATATTCATATTGGACATGGGATCCCTGCTTCATCAAGGGAGAGAAGGGGGAGAGGGAAAAAGAGAAGAGGACAGAAGGGTACAGGGAAGGAAAGAAGGGAGGCAGAGGAAGAAGAAGGAGAAACCTGTGTGTGAATAGGAGTTAAGTGTATGCAGACAGTATGTAGGCGGCAGCCTGTGATCTGTCACATCCTTTGCTGGGGTATCCTGAAAACAGTTTAAGATGATTATGCGAGCAAAGCCCACAGGAATCTTGTCGGGATAAAAATGTGAGAAGGGAAGAAAGGTAGCTGGGACGAGCCACTGAGATATTTGCATTGTTACTGAGACAAAACCTAGCATATGCTTCCTGTTGTGGGATACAGCCAAGTATTAAAAACTGCTGAGTCTAAGTTAAGGCACCACCCTGTTAACTTCAGGATACACTTACAAACTGATCAGTGTTTAAAGGTTGAGTCAGTGTTTTATAATTAGAACAAAGAGAACTAGTAAGTGAGGACATTGTGGGATACTTATAAAAGCATGACGGAAAACTACTCCATCTACATAATAGAACATAGCTCTCTGGAGATCACAGCAAGTCTGCCTGTCAAACCCCATAGGATACTCACTCAGTCTCTTAGACAGTGTTTGAACTGCAACATCTGTATACACTAAGAACTAAATAAATTGTACTTATTTCTCTTATCATAATCAGCCCCACCCACCCCATCCAGACATTAGATTTTTTTTTCAGTTTTAATTACTAAAAAATCTTCATCAGCTACTTTGAAGCTAAAGAGTCTTTAAATCCTTGACCTATATCTTTTATTGTTATACATGATAGAGTGGACTTCATAATCTGTGATGATAGTATTGGCAGAAAAATGACTTGGCCTCTGGATCTTCATATACAGTACAAACTCCAATGGAAAAACAGACATTTATTTATCGTCCTTGAATTACTTCTGGGAAACACTTGCTCAGACTTCTGCAGGCACTACATCAAGCTGGGAGTGTATTCAGAATGAAGAGTTACTTCAGCATGGTTGGTATTACCAGAGATGAACACACAAGCAAAGTCTTTATAACAATGTAATGATCTACAGGCGGTTTTACCTAATGCCGAACTTTTATCAAAGAATTTTTCCTCTCTAACTTGCTATTTCAAATAAATGTTAACCATACAGTGTCTTCTCTAACCCTTCAGGATATACAAACCACAGAATTCTGATGACTCATTCCAAAATAGCTTATGAATATGCCAGGGACGGAAGGGCATGCTGTTTGCTTCTTTAAGACTTCCTGCCAAACTGAAAAAAAAAAAAATTGAGACACTGAGCATATCGAGATATTTGGGACTCACTGTGAGTAGCAGTGAGAATCTAATCCTTTGTAGTCCTCAGTTTAGCAATACCTTGCCAATGTGTGGTTGTATCCTCTGCTATACATGTGAATCTTCAAAATATGATAATCTAACACTGATAGCACAATGTATCATTGTTGAGACTGCTATCATTGGTGTTAATTTGTAGACTTCTTGGAAGAACTATAAAGAAAAGAAATTATTAAATAGGCCTACTATTAATATAAATAGCCAGGATCTAACTTGTGGAATTACAACTTAACATAAAGCATTGTACTAGCTAGATTTTGCATCATCTTGGCACATGCTGGAGTCACTGGCAAGGAGGGAATCACAATTGAAAAACATGTGGGCACCACATGGATGTGTGGTGCATTATCTTGTTTGATGATTGATTAGGAGCTTACTGTGGGTGGTTGAATCCCTGGGCCCAGGGTGTATGGGGGTGGGGCAGCCCAAGGTACTATAAAAGAGCCCAGTGAGCAAGCCAATGAGCAGTATTTCCCCTATGGCTTCTGCATCACTTCCTGCCTCAACTTTCCTGGATGGTATTCTACAGTCTGTAAACTGAAATAAACTCTTTCTTCCTCAAGTTACTGGTGGTTGTAATGTTTCATCACAGCAACAGAAAAAGAAAGTACAGTGAAGTACATTCATTGAAATGTAAAATTTGTTGCGGTCCATAAGACAACAATGCGCCTTCCCTGTTGCTCAGTAACCCCATATGTAAATTCAGAGTGATAATAATAGTATCTGGGCCTAAGGACTTTAAGAGGATTGGATTAGAGGTGTTTGCAACCAAGAAATACTACTCAGAAAATGAACTCTCGGTGTATTCTCTTCTTACAAATGATAACTCTGGAGGCTAAAGTCATTGAGGAACCCAGGAGGATTACAGCCTATAGGCAAAGCTCTGGAATAGGCTGTTGTGTGGCTGTTTTCACAAACACAGGCCGGCCGCCAGAGCCAGTCAGGCCAAAGTCCAATTCCCCTGACCAACTGCTTAGTTGTACAGTCTCAGGAACCTCATCCAGACTATCTATCCAAATGTTTTAACTGAAATAAAAAATAATAGTAAATAATAATAATAATGTCTTTTGTGACATTCTAAATGTGTAGTGGGTGTAGCTGTAACCTGCTGTAAAGGCAAGTTGGTAAATACTTTTGCAATGCAATAAAGCTAGGAGGTTCTGGTTCCTCCAAAAACAAATATTAAAGCAAAATAAATGTCAACAATGCTAGGTTTTACAACCCATATCTCTGAAAGCAGCCCCAACTTAAAAAATAAACACCTGAAAAGTTTGTTTTATGTAGTTTATGTGGGATCAAAATATTTACACAGATCTTTCCAGATCAAGATACTGGTCTTCTTGAAACATATTTGTTTGCCATGTGTCTTTTTTCCTATAAGGATAGGAAGGACACACAGGCAAACAACTTAAAAATATTTCAAACAACAATTCTGGGCTCAAAATCCACTCACAGTTTGAAAACACTGTCCAAACCAAGGAAAGCTGGAAGCCAGAGAGGTGGCCCTCCCCAGGGAAGAACACAGGGGTAGCATAATATGGACTGAACAGCGTGTGTGTGTGTGTGTGTGTGTGTGTGTGTGTGTGTGTGTGTGTGTGTGTGTGTGTGTGTGTGTGTCTGTTTGTGCACACACATGCTTGGGAGGCAGAGGTAGGAAGGATTTCTGTGAATTTAATGCCATTCTTATCTACAAAGCAAGGTCCAGAACAGCCAATGAATATACACAGAGAAACCTTGTCTCAAAAAATAAAAAAGAAAGAAAGAGAGAGAGAATGAGGGAGGGAGGGAGGGAGGGAGGGAGGGAGGGAGGGAGGGAGGGAGGGAGGGAGGGGGAGAGGGAGGGAGGGGGAGAGGAAATGTGTATACAAATACATATATATATTTATATACATCATAATTAGTGAGAAAAGATAGATGTCACACAAATGAATGAGACTCAGGGATAGATCTCTGAAGAAGTTGGAGATACTAGATGGAATAAACACCACAGTCAGATCTTACCCAGCTGTCTTCCAGCTTCCTCAGCCTCACTTCCCTTGGAATGGCTCCCTCTGTGTTTCTATCCTGTCTTAAGTACCCTGTGGTAAATTAAGGCGTGGCCCCACCACTGCCTGCTTGGGAGCTTGGAATTCCTTCTATAATCTGAAGTGACCTTGACTGAGTTGTGATTAAGGGTGTAGGTCACCACTCCCAGGATACTCCCTGTGCTGGGATTAAGGTTTGAATCATTACTCTCTGATTCTCAAGACTGACTGCTGTTAGAGCTCTGGAACTTCTGGAGCTTCTATTAACTCCCCACATAGACTGTGGGTAGAGTTATCTCTAAAACTTCTGAAACTTTTATTGAATCCCCACAGATGAATATGAAGGAGAGCTGTGGAGATACATGAGAGGGCTTAAAGGGAAGCAAGAAAGGCAAGAAACATTGTAATTAAAAAAAAATAAAGAAAATACTGGTGATATCCAACTGTTCATGGCATCTATCCATCAGGCTTCAGGGTCTGCCCCCAGATCAGCTACAGTGAAAATGCCACACCTCTGCCATATACAAAATGAGAACAATAGTACATGGCTATCTTATGATAGATCTAAATGGAAATAGATGTATGATATGATTCATAAAATATAAACTGCTATTCTCGTTCAATTTTTATCTTAAAAGTTATAGTTCATTGAATAATTTATGTAAAACTGTTCTGAAAAAAATACCCTAAAAAATAAAAAATATTTTGCTTTCTTTATAACATACCCAAAAGATAGAGAGAATGTCAAGAAATAATGAAGGAGAAACTTTCATGGAGAAAAAAACACTATATTTTTATACATCTTGACACAAAGTTATATACTTAGTAGATTCACGTGTTAAAAATAGGTGAGACACAGCCAAATAGTATTTATTGTATCCAATATTCAGTTGACATAACCATGCTCCTATTCCCACCCAATTAGGACCAATTTTGAAGATCCCTGGTCTAGGCAGAGCCATGAATAGCTTCTAGAATTAACATCTGTGTCAGCACTTTCATGCAAATGTTAAAATGAATAATAAAAGTTTCTAGCACTGACATGTAGTGGGATTATGTTGTTACAGTATAAATAATTGTCCTGCCAACTGATTTAATAAAAATGCTGATTGGCTGAAGGCAGACAGGAAGTGTGGGGCAGAGCTACCAGACTAAGAAAACGCTGGGAACAGGAAGAACAGAGCAAAGATGCCATAGAGACACCAGATGCATTGGACAACTATGCTGCTCTGAGAAAAGGTACTTACTGAGCTGCATGACCGAACAGGATAAGAATCATGGGTTAGTTTAAGAGCAAGAGCTAGCTAGCAATATGCCAGAGCCATAGGTTGATCAGCACAATATTAATACAAGTCTCTATGTGATTATTTGGTCCAAAGCAGCAGTGGAGCTGAGGGCAGGTCTAAACCTCTAGTCTAGGCCCAAAAGTCCTGGCAGAAACTTCATACAAGAGTGAAATACTGTATTTGTATTGTCTTGAAATTGTGAGAGTGATTGGGACATTGAATGCTAGGTTTGCTATCCCAAATACACTGCCTTTGAAAGTGAAAGGGAAAATGTCACATGTGTTGGGCTAAATATAAAACAGGAAGAAATATAATGTAAAAACAAATGGAAATATTTTATCATTGAGGGATAGAAAGGAGCCTGAGAAGGGCGTGGTCCCTCACAACCCTTCAAAAATCCAGAAGAGAACTGTAGTCAGAAGTTTCTGGCCCAGTCAGCCTGGTCCCAAAGTTTGAACTTGCCCACAGCTGTTTAGTCCCAAATAATCACACAAAGGCTTGTATTAGTCACAATCTGTCTGGTCTATGACTCAGGCATACTACTATCTAACTCTTATACTTTAAGTTAACCCCTATTTCTATTTATGTTTAGCCACGTGGCTTAGTACCTTTGCTTGTCTTCCTCTGTGGCTCCATGGTGTCTGCAGCATCCTCTTCCACTTCCCAAACTTCTCTTACTTTTCTTGCCTCACCTATACTTCTCACTGGTCAATCCACATTTTGCTAAACCAATACAAGCAACAAATCTTTACAGTATACAAAAGCAATATCCCACAGCAGAGACCTTTATGAACAGGCCTCACTTTGAATGTTTCAGGTGACATCACAGTCAGACTTCCCCACCTGAGCACATCACTGCATCTCCACTGGAGATTAGCAGGATACAACCTCAAGATTCACGTCTGCTGGCAGAACAGCTGATGTGCCTGAGCCTCACCTGATAAGAACTTGTATAAAAAACAAAAACAAAAACAAACAAACAACAACAACAAAAAAAAAAACCTAAGGCATACAGATAACATGCCAATCATTTGTAACTTACCATTTCCAGACAATGGTATTACTATCTTCCAGATAGTAATAGCCTAGGTACTTTCCCCTTACACTCTGAAACATTCCCAAAATTATAGCCACTGATACTTGGACATTTTCTCATCATTCAAAGGGTTCAGTATCCTCATATGAGTCCTCTACTCACAACCACCTCCATGCCAACACTACTGTAGAGACTGAAAAATCCTGGCAGGCTCAGAGATAACAGGGAAAAAAAGACCACCAGATTTCTTTAAAGCATCTGAAAGCCATTGTCTTGTATCATAGTTATAGGAGGTTGTTTGCTCATGCGGAAAAAATTTTCTCAAGATACTATATCAAGCCTTAGTAAGACACTGTGTTGTGCTCAGGCTTCCTGTAAATATATTGCACACCTGCACACCTGTCACCAGACTGGAAACGTGAATCTGTAACAAAATTCCCCTGAATAATAGATGACTCACAGATCTCAAAGAGAGTTAAGCCACTGCACACAGTAGTGTGGAACCTGATCCTTTTTTTTCTTTGACATAATAAGCAACATTCCTTCCCATCTTCCAAGGCAGACTCCACTTTATACTGGGTATACCCTGCACCTCCAAAGTGTCAGGAACAATGATGGGCATTTGGAATATTTTCTTGCAGAAATAAAGAAAAATAAATAGGTAATTACAGTGGGAAAAAATGAGAAAGAAGGAGGGGAGACATTCTTCTTTGCGAATCAGTATTTATTCTATGACTATTTTAGTGTTATTTTGTGTATGGTCACATCTTTCATCTAAACATAGACCTATGCTTTTACTCTGTGTACAATAGCAATGTCTTACCAAAAACTAGCCATTGTCCTCAAGTGAACTGAAAAAACCTCCATATATGTTAAAATACATTTTTTTTTCAACTAAGGAATGCTGAGAACGGCAGAATAGTCTTCCCTAGGGAAGGGCATACTAGTTATGCAATAACCAATTGCTGGTTATCTAATACCAAACGGTTGAATAGCATTATACAGACTGAACAACTATAGTTATATAGTAACTATATACTGTAGGTATATACTGAGGAAGTATATATGCATATATGTACACACAAAAAATAACAGAGAGGCCCTGGATTTTAAAAAAGAACAAGAAAGGGTTTGTGGGAGGGTTTGGAGGAAGGAAAGGGAAAGGGGACATGATGTAATTAATTATATTGTAATCTCAAAAATAGAAGAAGGAATTTCACAATATTAGAGTTATAGAAGGCTCAAACAACGCATACATGAAAGACTAGCAGTATTTTTGAAACATTAAGGAAGCGAATTTCTGGAAAGTTAAAGCACAAATAAGTGTATGAATAAGGAGAAGAAAACACATAAGGAGGTGTTGGGTGGGGACTGCTGGGGCTGGAATCTAAAAGAGAAGAGAAATGTGATTGTATGAAGAAGCACTCCAGTCCAGACAAGGAGTGGTCAGGATGGGAGGCAGGCAGCAGAGGCTAGCCTGGCCCACTCTTCTGCAGAATGACCTACTCTTAATTACACGCAGTGCATGTAATCAACAAGCACATGTGCAGGACAACAGAGAAAGAATGAAGAAATAGAAAAACCGTGAACCAGCAAGGCCAGCTGGGGAAAACCAGCCAAGATAAAGGGAGGTCAGCAGAGCAGTGTGTGAAGCCAGCACACCGGTGTCTGTGCAGGAAGCCTCTAAGGCCTCTCGCACTTAGCAGACCTAACAAATGTGTTACTGATTTCCTCATTTTCCTGCTAGTTTTACCACCTCTGAGCATGCCGTTTGCTCACAGCAGGTACTTACAAAACACCTGTTGATGGAGGACAGAAACTTTGACAAAGACTTGTTCCTGCAGCTCAGGTTGAGAATAAATTTAGCCCTGGCACAAGCTTCTTGAATGACTCCAGACGTGTGCATTATTTTGAGCCCATTTTTGTAGGAGCCCAACCAAAGAAATTTAGAAAGAACAGCCTCCCATCCTGAACAAAGCTGACCGCTTATCTTTCTCAGGAACTCTAACTGACTTATAACCAGATTGTTCTTTCCTTTGCTTCATGGTCAGCTACACAACAGAAGAAATGCCCAAGATCAAATTTTTGTTGTGACAGCTTCAGAACCAAGAGCAGTCCATCAATCCACATACAGAGTGAAAATGCAGAAATTTCACAATGTGGCTTTTTTTTTTTTTTTAAAGAATTTTGACAACAGAGGAGAGAGGTGGTAAATGACAAGACAATAATGGGTCTATATGGAAGAAATTTGTACTTAAAAGACTATTTACAATGACAATGAATACAGATTGGTTTTTTTTTTTTTTTTCCTGGAACAAGTTAGATTGGCATCACTCTCTCAAAAGGGAAGGCTCCTAATTCATCAACTTAATGATATGCTGCATAGCTTCAAAATGCACCATTTCTTATTTATGTGGTAGTATCAAAATTCACTTATGTATTGATCAAATAAATAACCGCTGACTTTCTCTTCACTTCAGCTCTGATGAGCAATGTCACAGAATGACTGTAAACATAAAACAAGATTAAACAAGATGAATTCCAATTAGATCCTAGCTACCCAAAGAAACCCTCTCAGAAGAATGTCACCAAAAAGGAAATAAGAACAGAAGCTTTGCAGCATGATGCAAAAAAAAAAAAAAAAAAAAAAAAAAAAAAAAAAAAAAAAAAAAAGGATGTGTGCCTGAGAAGGCAGGAAAGTCAGGGAACTTCTCAGAGGCCAGAAGTGATGAGCAATCGCATAACCTCAGAGCTAAACAAGTACCTGAGCCTGAGCCAGCATTTGCCTGGCAGGCTTCTTTGCCTCAGGAGGACCAAGGATTTAATGCCAATAAGGTGAGAAATGAACCTCAGAGCTAAGATTCCCAAGATAATGTTGTCAAAAGCACACGGAGAAATTCTCCCATGTCACCCTTATATTCAATGTGTGGGAAAATAAAATCTACATCCAAAATTTACTAGCAAAATCCTACAACCACAGAGATCAAAGGGCCTTTGGTCACCATCCCTGTGAGAATCTAAGTAATGACAACAAAGCTGGTAATTTAGACTGAAACATCCCTGGGTTTGTAATGACATCAAGCCTCTGACAATTCAAAGGACAAACTCATTTCTTACCTGGGCACCATAGCCCCTGCAATTCAGGGTCTATGAAACTGAGAAAGAAAATGCTATGTATTTGCTTTTATAACTGGAAATCTAGTATTACTTTCTATTATGAGCATTAAGAAACCAAAAATCATAATCATGATAATATAACTGGCATTTTCTCAAATATGTCAGTATTTTTAATATCATGACAGCTGTTATAACTATCACTAACATTTATGATTACTAGAATTCTGTTACTCATATTAATGAGCTTAATACCTATTGTTATTTAATGTATCTGTAGTGGGATTATGTTACTTTGAAAATAATTGTCCTGTCTACTAGTTAAATTAAAATGCTGATTGGCTGAAGGCAGACAGGAAGTGTGGGCGGGGCTATCAGACTGGGAAAACTCTGTGAACAGGTAGAACAGAGCAGAGATGCTACAGAGACACCAGAGAAGCAAATGAAGAAGTCACCTATGCTGCTCTGAGAAAGGGTACTGAGCCACGTGGCTGAACAGGATAAGAATCATGGGTTAGTTTAAGAACAAGAGCTAGCTAGCAATATGCCAGAGCCATAGGCTGATCAGCATACAATTAATACAAGACTTTGTGTGATTATTTGGGACTTCTGGTCCGGGATCTTGGGACAAGTCCAGGCCAGAAACTTTATGCAACATGTATCAGTTTTTTAATGTGTACATATTCATCAGTCTTGATACCAACTGAGGCAGGAATACTTCAGGTTCAAGACTAGCCTGGGTTACAGAGTGAATTCAAGGCCAGCTTAGACAACTTACTGAGATCCATCTTAAAATAAAAAGCAAGAAGAGGCTTGAGAATACAGCTGAGTGGTTGAGTGCATAGCTAGTATGAGGCCCTGGGTCCAATGTTCAGTAGTATAAAATGCGTAAATATTAGCACATCACAATGGGGCTCTGTGCATGTGAGTGTGCATGAGTGCATGAGTGCATGTGTGCATGTGTGTGTGTGCATGTTTATAACTATATTTCAGTATGATCTGTTTCTTTTTTATTATTACCTATTATTTGAAGCATCTCTGGGATATATCTGTATTAAAAATAATACTGCAAAAGAAATTTAGAAATGTACACCTGACCAATTCTTCATACTGGACTCCAAAACTGCAATTATTTGTTTAATGTAAGTTTTTAGAATTCAGAAAGGAATGCAATAGGGTGAATTCTCGAAAATATCAGAAAATATCCACTTTTAAATGCTAAGGAAATTGAACTGAAATGTTTGCTTGGGCTTTCATGTATTCCTGCAGATGTGAGACACAAGTTCCATAGTTTAGCAAGAATGTAAATGGAGCAAAGTTGGAGTAGTGTTTGGAAGGCTGTCCAGGTGCACCCTCAAATGCTGATGTGAATGCCTTTACTTTCTCTTAGTTAGTTCCAAGTCACTCATCTAAGAATCTATAGTGGACATAACATATTTTCATTCTTCTGAAGAAATAAAATTCTTACCTTTATTGCTTGGCATTTAAAGTGTAATTAAGATTTCAGTTGTTCCTATGCAAGAGTCTGAGTTTAGGTATTCTGCAATTTGTAAAATGCGGCTTGCATCATCACATCCAATCTTCAGTTTCTTTGCAAAATGTAAAAGTGAAATATCTATGCTTGTGTCAAGGCTCCATAGACTCAGCTGACCCACCACACCCTCACCAGAACTTCAAAGGAAGCTCTGCTCCGAGAAGTAGGGCTTGTTGTAGCCTGAGGAATACCCTGTGCCCCTCCCTGTTTACCCTTAAAGTGTTTAGGGCTCTTTTCATCTCCAGTTCTCAGACTCCAGAACAATAGCCCACTCTGACATTTTCCTCCAGCCCTCTGGGTCTTAGCTGTCACAGGAGCATCACGCTTTGATGATTCCGTGGCTGTCCTCACTTAGATAATTGCAGTGTACACTACCTGGCACGAATCTGTCGAAAGTCAACGTCCAATGCTCCAGAGAGCAGGTATTGAGACATCCCCAGTCCTTCTTCTTACAGGAGGCCAGGCAGACGTGGAAGGATGCTCTACCAGTAACCACACCTCAAAGCAGATTTCTCTGTGACTCAGAATGTGAGATCTCTGAAGCTCTCCTGTGACTCCAGTAAATCCAAGCATTGTGTTCCATTTTCATTGCTGCTTCAGCAAAGCAACATATCCAGGGAACAGAAAAGCGATCTTTTCTGAATGTTTCCTAAATGGATAGTGAATACAATGACTTATATCTTACAGCCCAAAGAAAGTCTTCAAGAAGATTTGCTTTCCCAGTCTACCCACCAAGTTCTTTCATTTTCCAGATATGACTGTGCCCTCTCTAGAATCTAGCTTACTTTTCAAGTTCCATCTGTTATAAAACAGAATGACAAAGACATTTATGAATAAATGTTAAGCAATTTCCAAGAGATACTGTTAAATGACAAAAGGATGGGGCGGAAGAGCCTGTAGTCTGTCACTTTAGGAGGAAAATAGAGAGGGAAATGGTAAATCACACATTCACCTGCATATTTCTGCAAAAGGAACATGCAAGGAACAAACAAGAATTCTGAACATTCTGAACACCTTGTATTTCGTTACCAAGAGATGAAGGAAAGAAAGTACAGTGAGGTTCACAAGTTCATGCAACTCAGTAGAAATGTCATAGTTTTGCCGTGATATCATCTCTGCATCTTACATGCTGAAAAGATAGACCAAATGGATAAGAAAAAAAGGAAACTATAACAATGAATTCAGTATGTCTTCAAATTATCACTACCAACAGAGCAAGGGTAGAATCATAGTTGAATAATGACTCCAGGGAGCTTGGGACCACGGTGTTTACACCTTGCCGAGTTTGAGGAATAGAGAAGGAAACAGCAAACACATCTTGACGTCATCTTAATGGGTTTGCTCTTTATATGCAAAGCACTTCTGAAATAATTCAGAACTACCATAAAATGAGTAAACAAATTTATAGATGCATTCATGTAACTATTACTGCTTATGTGTATAAATATATACAAAGCCAGTTTCTATGGTGTCTATATTTATGATGCCTAATTATATATCTATGTGCTGTCCACAGAAAGGCTAAACACAAGGCTCCACAAGAGCAACAAATACACCAACTTCAGCCTCTAATGTCAATTCCCACTCAACAGAAAATTGTTATTTCCATGGGCCTTGTCTTTACTCAACCAGTTTTAAACTAAATTTTAAATTACCTATTTTAAAATGGATATTGTAAAGAGCTGGAAAGATGTCCCAGTGGTTAAGAGCACTGGCTGCTCTACCAGAGGACACAAAAGTAAATTCCCAGAAGCTACATGAATGATTGCAACTGTCTGTTGTAACTCAAGTTCCAGGGGATCTGACACTCTCCTCTGGCCTCCATGAGCACAAAGTGTACAGACATACATTCAGGAAAAATATCCATACACATAAAATAAACATTCTAATATGGATTCTGTGGTTGTTGTTATCCAAAAATCACCACTTCCTAAGCTCTTTCCTCCACCTTAACACTTTTAATTGAATCAAGTTCTACAAGTGTTTTTTGAAAAAAACTTGTTAAAAATCTTTAAAGAGTCCTATTTATACCAAAACAAAAATAAGCCATTGATAAGGATTCCCTGACTTTCAGGATTTTTTAAAGATCAACATATTTAAATATATACAACATTTATGATGTTACTGAAAATTTCTAGGAAAAAACCTGCAGGCAACAGCAATGTTAATATGGAAAACTCATGTCTCTTTTGCTCCCACTTATGTAATTAAAGCTTGGGCTTTTTTTTCTTTCAGAATAAATGAACTCACTTTTTAATCCACAAAGAAGATGCTGATGCATGAACAGGTTTCCAGGTATATCCTTTCTGTTCATCTCTTTTTTGCTCTATCTCCCTCTCTGTCTCTCTTTATCTCAATTGGCATTGATTTTATATTCTTTACTAACGGATAGCAGCTTTCGTATAAGTAGATTGCAAATAGTAGCTTAGTTATAAGGAGAGAGAAACACATGGCTTAGCATGCTTTCTTAGAAAAGAGCTGTCAGTGGCTTCTTCCTGGGACCTGACTGCAGGGTGTCAGAAGGGAACTCTGTAAAATTCCTACACCAACAGCAAGTAGCTTACCCTGATCCCTACTGATAAATCCAAGGAAAGAGTCACTCTAATTTACTAATTGGCAAAGCAAATGCCTGAGCTAGGATCAGACTGTAGCTGATCCAGTTAATAGGCCCTTTTGAAATAAGAACTCAAAACAAGGTAAAAGGCCTGGGTTATATTTGGCTGTATTGATTCTGCTAGGACCCTGCTCTAGCCCCTAAAGCCATACCTGGTCAGTGTCAATTAGTCTGGCCTCGCCCTGAGTTCTGATGTCAAGTTTTATTTAAGGATTCCCGCCCTTTCTTTCCCTCACCCCACCATAGGATACAAGTTCCCAGCCCCCCCTTCTCCTTCCCTCTCTCTCCTCTCCCCTCCATCTCTTCTCCCTATCTCTTCATAATAGTAAAGTCTTTCTACTGAGAAGCAGTCTAAGTGTCTCCTGCCCCCATGTGAGGTCTCCATGTATCAACATCTGCTACCACACTGGGTAAACGCAATCGCAATCATATCATATATAACAATAGATTCCCTCTTCAAAAATAAAAGGTAAAGTTAAAATAATATTCAATATAAAAGTGAGACACACCTGGAACTAAATCCATAATTTTAGATCTCCATTCTAGAATCTCTAGAGGAGAATCTGTGTTGGGTCTGTTCCTTATGTCCCTGGCTCAGTCAGCTATTGGGCATGATGATGTCAATATACGACAAGTTTATTTTTCCTGCAGAGTCTCATTACTGCCCAGCCCTCTTGCACTGTACTAAATAAACCTGTTTTCTTAAAAAAGAATTAGTCAGTTTGTACCTAAGATATTGAAGTTCACTTCCAAGGTTGTGAATTATCTATGAGGGAAAAAAAAAGGACAGAAATAATAGATTGTTTCTATACCTTAAGGCTGTAAGAAAATAGTAGATGGATGTAGGGATAGGCATAGTGTATTAGTGTGGAAGGAAAATTATTCATCCTCCAAAGAAAACAAAATTTCATAACATTTACAAAGAAAAGGTGATGGGCATGCCTTTAATCCCAGCACTCAGGAGGCAGAGGTGGCTGGATCTATATGAGTTTGAGGAGGCCAGGCTAGTCTACAGAATGAGTTCCAGGATGGCCAGGGCCTACATAGAGAAACCCTGTCTCACCAGAAACACACACACACACACAGAGAGAGAGAGAGAGAGAGAGAGAGAGAGAGAGAGAGAGAGAGAGAGAGAGAGAAAGAGAGAGAGAGAGAATTTAAACTTCCTAACATATTATATAGTTTAAAAGCAGAAACATCCTAGTGTATCAAACATGAGGTGCCAGCTGTTCCTCAAGCTGAGACAGCAGGACTAGCTCACAGCCAGTTCAGGCTACGGAGCGACTCAATGGCCTTTGTGCATAATTTGGAGGACTCTTTCTCAAAATTAAATGTAAAAGGAAGGTATGACAGATCCCTACAACCCACAATGGGAGAAAACAGAGTTGTGCTCTCTCCACCCCACCCCGCCGCACCGCTCCACCCCTGCCTGTCAATGAGACAGGTGAAGAAGCTGTTCCTGCCCCTCACCAGCCCCTGTACCTCACCTGGGCAACATGGCAGATAGTCTACCCTGAGAGCATGAAAGTAAGACAACTGGCCTCAACTGTCCTTCACTGCTACAAGACATGAATTAGCTGAAGCAATACTGGAGAGCTCACCCCAGTAGTGAGGACAGAAAACTGCTAACGGCTGACCAACCCTAAAGCTCCCCACGCCCGAAACCGGGGTTATGACTTGGCCAGCCCCAACATCCACCCCAGCTATGGTCTGGAGCATGTGAGAGGTCCTGATCCACAGTTCCAAAACTGCAGGATCTCCACAACCAGGGCAACTACAGAATATCCAAAAAAAAAAGTCCTGGTTAGGGTCCAACATTGATAGTGTGGTAGAAAGCAAAGGCCTCGAACCAGACCAATGACTGTAATGAACACTTGCAAATAATGACCCACGGACAAGGGGCTTTACTGTGTGACCCACTGTGTCACATTGCAGCTTCCATGATGAGATTTTTTTTCATTGTTTTCTTAAATTTTGTTTGATTGGGAAGTAGAGGGACAGGGGATGAATACAAAGACACAAGGAAATGAATGGAGATCAAAATACATGATGTAAAAAGACATATAGAATAAATAAAAAGGAAGTAAAAATAAGTAAATAAAAATTATGCCATATTTTACAGACTGCTTATATCTTCAAGAAGTCATTCAGACCTTCAAAAGCAGAAGGATTTTTGTATTATTTTTCTTATTAAAGCATAAAATGCCATTGACTTTTGATGCATCTCCCTCCCACAGTCCACATTCTCTCCAAATGACTGCTGAAACATGAGCTGAACAAGGGCAACACCAATCGACAGGCCAAAGTAGACGGGGAACGTCCACAAAGCGTCAACCCTCCTACAAAGAACTAGAGACAGCTGAACAATGCTGAAAGAGGAAGAATGCCTTCTCCAGGGTGAGCACACACATCTGTCACCCAGTAAAAACTTATCAGCCTTGAAAACAGCCATATGAGTAACATACTGAGCAGACTATATTTGGAAATACATATGTATAGACACACACACACACATGACACACAAGTAACAGCAATTTGGGAAGATTAGAGGAAGAAAAGGGAAAGGAAAAATTATATAAATTATTGTATATCACAATCTCAAGAAGAAAATAATAGAATAAAAAGTAAACCAAAGTCACTATGCTGGTAATGTGTGTTTGTACCATTAGATATTACACACTTATGATGAGCTGCCTCTAATGATATATGATTCTTTTATATTTTTTATTGATTCCTTGAGAATTTCATGCACCCCAATCCCAACCATTTCTCAGTCCTCCCATGTCCTCCCTACATCCTTGTAGCCCCCAAAATAAAATAAAAATTAGCCAAACAAACAACAATAATAAAATGTTTATCTTTTCCAACACTCCATCAGATATTTATTTTTCATATCGACCTTAGAAACTGCGATGTGTCACATAGTATTCCCTTTTGCTCAAATAACTTTACTTGCAAATGGTCATTGCAATGAGTTCTTGGTCAGGTTCAAGGCTTCTGGTACACCATCAATACTGAACCCTCACTGAAAGTTCTCTCAAATATTCTGTTGTCCTGACTCATGGATATCCTGCAGCTATGGTTCCACAGGACCAGTTCCTTTACACACTTCAGCGGGTCACATATGTATGGGCCTCTATCAGGACTGTCTCCCTCAGGCAAGGTCAGGACCAGCTCTCCAGTGCCCATGTTACTGGGAGGCCAGTTCTCTTGTGGGTTGGGGCATCTCTCTCACTGATACAGCTGACAATGGGCAGAAGCAGTTCTCCCATGGCCCCTGTGCTATCATGACCCATGAACGCCAACCCTGGCTGCAATAGGACCACTGATGCATGGTCTTGGCTGCAGCTTTGGCACAGATGTTACCAAGGTCCTGGGTAGTAGCATAGGCTGTAGGGGTATTGTGTTGTTTCATGGCAAATAATTGTCCCACCCATTGGTTTAATAAAAAGAGCTGATTGGCCAAAGGCAGGCAGGAAGTGTAGGCGGGGCTACCAGACTAAGAAAATCTCTGAGAGCAGAATGCCAGAAGAATACCAGAGAGAAGCTGCTGGATGCAGAGGACAACCATGCAGCTTTAAAGAAAGGTACCGAGCCGAATGGCTGAACAAGAGACATGGGTTAGATGAAGGGTAGAGAGCTAGCAAGTGATATGCCTGGGCCTGAGGCTGATCAGCCAAAGACTAATGAAAGCGTCTGTGTGTCTCTGTAGGACTGTGGGACTGCGGGACTGTGGTCTGTGGGCCTAGACCTTGAGGTTAGGCCCGAAAGTCTGGGCCAGAAACCTCTTACTACAATGGGCCACTCAGATCAGTATGGTTCCAGTGATAGCATGGTCCCAGGACACCAGCATGCACCCAAGTGACATCCCAGATCCTAGGCATCCCCATGAAGTTCAATGGTACATTGAGTCATAGATATCATCACAGACCCTGGCTGTGGTTAAGCCATGGGCCCAGACATGGCCCTTGATTGCAGCTCTGGCCCAGACATCATCATCACCTCAGGTGGCAGCAAAAAACACTCAGGTTAGTATGATCCTGCCAGCAGCATTTGGCCCTCAAACATCAACTGGCGCCAGGTGGTGGCTCAGACCAAGGTAATCTGTATGGCCTTTGTTGGTGACATGGGCTTTGGACACCAACACCAGCTGTGGTAGGGCCACAGACATAGATATGACCCTAGGTGGCAGTATTTAGTTCAACAAATCTTAAGGAGGCAGGCGTGTGGTATCAGAAGCTGTGATCTGTGTCTTCAGAAAGATGGAAGGAGCACACAATAGAACAACAAAGAGGGGAAAGACACACAGGCTGGAGAGTCAGCCCGTGTGAGGTTCTGCCCCGTGCACCCACTATTTCAGCAACTTCTAACAACCTATATGCTTTTAGTTATTTTTATTCTCATTATTCCTTGAAGGACCTGTCACCCAACTCCCAAATAAATCACACACGGAGGCCTATTCTTAACTATAAACACCCAGCCTTAGGCTGGCTTGTTTCTTGGCAGCTTTTCTTTAAATTATCCCATCTACCTTTTTCCTCTGGGCCCTTTCCTTTTTTTACTTCCGTATATCTTACTTTCACTCTTACTCCATGGCTGGCTGTGTGTCTGTGTGTCTGCATGGCTGTGTGTCTGCATGGCTGTGTGTCTGTGTGGCTGCGTGGCTGGGTGGCTGGCTGGGTGTCTGTGTGGCTGCGTGGCTGGGTGTCTGTGTGTCTGTGTGGCTGCGTGGCTGGGTGGCTGGGTGTCTGTGTGTCTGTGAGGCTGGGTGGCTGGATGACTGTGTGTCTGTGTGGCTGCGTGGCTGGGTGGCTGGGTGGCTGGGTGTCTGTGTGGCTGGGTGGCTGGGTGTCTGTGTGGCTGGGTGTCTGGGTGTCTGTGTGGCTGGGTGGCTGGGTGTCTGTGTGGCTGTGTGTCTGTGTGTCTGCATGGCTGTGTGTCTGTGTGGCTGAGTGGCTGTGTGTCTGTGTGGCTGCGTGGCTGCATGGCTGTGTGTCTGTGTGTCTGTGTGTCTGTGTGGCTGGGTGGCTGGATGACTGTGTGGCTGGGTGTCTGTGTGTCTGTGTGTCTGTGTGTCTGTGTGTCTGTGTGGCTGTGGCTGGGTGTCTGTGTGTCTGTGTGTCTGTGTGGCTGGGTGGCTGGGTGACTGTGTGTCTGTGTGGCTGTGTGGCTGGGTGTCTGTGTGGCTGGGTGTCTGTGTGGCTGGGTGGCTGGGTGTCTGTGTGGCTGGGTGGCTGGGTGGCTGGGTGGCTGGGTGTCTGTGTGGCTGGGTGGCTGGGTGGCTGGGTGTCTGTGTGGCTGGGTGGCTGGGTGGCTTTCTAGCATCCTCCTTTCCTTGTTCTCTTGATCTTTCTTCTTCTTCCAGGTTTCTCCTTCTATTTATTCTCTCTGTCTGCCAGCGCCGTGATGTGAGAATGTCTTTCTGTATGCTGTAAATAGCAATCTTTAAATAAAGGAGCTGTTTTGGCCTATATCAGGCACCATAGAAAAAGTACGAGGAGGCATCAGAATAGGTAGAAGCAGGGCGGAGTCAGACAGACAGGCCTGAAGCCCAAAGGAGCAACATGTAAGGAACACAGGTGAGCCACAGGCAATGTAACAGACAGATTAATAGAAATGGGTTGATTTAAGATGTAAGAGCTAGCTAGCAATGTGCCTGAGCCATAGGCCAAACAGCATGAAGTTAATATAAGTGTCTGAGTCATTTCTGGGGCCTGAGCAGCCGCAGGCGGCTGAGAGGTCTAGGGCTGCAGGTCTGTGAGTCTGGATCTCTGGCTGCCCGGGACCAAGAAACTACATTGTAACAGCCCCTTCTATCCTTTCTCCTGCCTCACTATTGGCCGTTCAGCTGTTTATTAGACTATCAGGTGCTTTAGACTGGCTCAGTAACACAGCTTCACGGAATATCAAAAGGCAACATAAAAGAAAGTAATACATCTCTGCATCATTAAACAAATGTTCCTGAACATAAACAAATGTAACAAACCTTGAAATAATGTTCTGTGACACCCATAAAGTGCAGTATTTCGTTCTGATAATCATTTAGCTTTAATTTTGTCAGTGGCACTGGCTTCTCTGTTCTCCTGACTGCCTGAGCCCTAGTGTTTGCTGGCTTCCCCAACATTTGTGACCTCACTTTCTGTACCTTATCTTTTAAGTCAACACGGATGGATGACATAACTAGAAGCATACCTTCTGTAAATCTTCTCAATAGGCAGATCTAAACTTTAAAAGAGTAACAGAAGTTTCAGCTGGAGAGTGGAAGGAATCAGGCTCAGGGTGATTTTGTGCAGCTGTACTATGCACAGCATAAGGTTCACATTTACATTTTTCTCGAATGAGAGCAGTGGCCCATGGGGAAAAACCTGCTAAAAGTATAACACCCACAAATAACTCTCAAACTACTGTGGCTTCTGTAGCTTTTAGTAACAGTGTTTTCTCATTGTTTCAAGTGCATTATTTAGGTGTGAGATATCAAAGGAAAACCAAGTCTACATATCATCCCACGCTTACCTTTAATCCATTCTATGTACTCTATTATCAAACTACATTCATGTGATATGCATATGACTAGACCATATGTGAGGAAAACACTGTCAAGAATTATCAGTATTACAGCTATGAGGAAAAGGCTTCCCCTGTGGAAGTACAAAGCTCAGATTGGGAAAGCTCCCGAACTGGTGGGGTTGCAGCTCTGAAAGAGAGGCTTTCTCAGTGGAGGTGCTGCAGCTCTGAGGGAGAAGTTTTCATCAATGCAAGTGTTCCAGCTCTGAAGGGAAAAGTATCTTGGCAATTGAGAGTCAAGAAATACCACAAAGTCATGCATGCAACAAATCTCACAGAAGAGACTTCTTGGGAAAAACACAAGAGGTTAGCTATCTCTACTAAGGTGGGAAGCCGCAGGAAACTGAGTAGGAGACAGACTTATATAGGGTTTCTTGAGGGAGAAATTTCCCAAGGTGGAGATTTCCAGAATGGGGATTGGTGAAATTTCAAGCCAAGCTCAGGGACTGGTAGATTTTGTGCTCAGGGATTAGTAGGTTTTGGTAAGTTTTCAAACCCTAAGTCGGCTCAGACCTTTTACCCTTCATATGTGCCCTTCCTAAAAATCACCAAGTAAAACCAGAGCCTCAAACTGACTACAATCCAACTAAGCAAATAAGTCTAGAACTCTTTTTTCTCATATAGCTAAATGTTAAAAATTAAGTGTGCTACTAAATTTTGTTTTCTCCTAATTTCTAAAATGTCTATTAAATACTTACTATAGGTTAAACATACCTTGGTATTTGCCCATCAGTTTTCTCTCTTAAACCACATAGCACTGGGAAGTCAGTGTTACCATGTTGAAAAGCATGAGGCATGAGCCAAGAGAGTTCAAACAGCCACATTAGGTAACTGAAGTTTAAAACCTAACTGTGGCAGCTCTTGGATTTTAACGTTGATTGCAGAATTAAGAGTCTTTCTCCTCGTCCTATGCCATCTCAGGGAAAATAAAGTGAGAACGTCTTTGACCTAGTACTTTCTGTTGAAGCAGATGCCAAGAAGAATTTGCATTTGTGCACACATATTAGAGGTGGTACACATACCACATCACATATGGAAGTTCAGAGAACAATTATAGTGTCAGTTCTGGGGATCATATTCAAGTTTCCAGCTTGTCTGGCAAAGGCCTTGCCCACTGGCCCATCTCACTATCCTCCCATTTTGAACTTTTAATAGTTAATGATCACTCACACTATCTTCCTCAATTTCCTCTCTAGAAAAGTATGACTACAGTGTAAACTACGGTGTAAAGATCTTAGAATACACAAAGTAAAAATTCATTCAGAAATGCAAAACTGTTATTCCATCTCTCACCCTCCCTACATCTCCAGACTAAAACCTCTCAGTCATGAGACAAACGGATAAATACACCCACGTCTGGGGCTTTGTGGTCATTCCTGAATATTTATTCAGGCTTCTTTCAATGCCAGCAATCTATATACCACATTCTATACCCCACATTTCTTGCATTTTGTAAAAACAAAGCTATCTTCTGCAGATGAATCAGCAAGCCTCATAATTGAGCAGCAGCTTCAGCTGCAACAGGGAAACGAATGAGAAGGATTATACAGTAAGCTTTATAAACAGTTTTACCTAATGGGGATGCAAAAAGCTGGTAAAAAGAGAACTTGATTCTGATGTTTACTATTGGTTATTTATTTAGGATGGATGTTATTACTCCAGCACTATGCTCAAGGGATATTTCATAGATAAACAGGTATGCATTTCCTTTCTTCAGGTCTGAGAAATTGATGCTTATGTAGTATTTCTTCCCCGAAACTTTCGGCTTACCATCCTCCAAATGCCTTCAGTCTGAACCTTTATAAATCCAGAGAGTTATTCTAATAAATTGCATTGCACCTTTTGAACTTAACTGTAATTAAGTGTTAAGCAAAGTCATGTCAAAAAGGAATAAAATACAGATAGGTAGGAAGGGCTTCTTTTACTTCTTTTAATAATTTTTATTTATTTTAATACCAACCACAGTTTCCCCTCCCTCCTCTCACCCTGTTTCCTTCCCCCCATCCCATCCACTCCTCAGAAAGAGTCAGGCCCTCCCAAGGGAATCAACAAAGCAAACCATACCAAGTTGAGGCAGGACCAAGCTCCTCCCTCGTGCATCAAGGTTGAGTTAGGTAGGCATCACACCATAAAAAGTATGTTCCAAAAAGCCAACTCAAACTCCAGGGATAGATCTTGGTCCCACTTATATAAGGGTCACAAATAGACCAAGGTACACAATTATCACCTACATGCAGAGGGCTTAGATCGGTCCTATGCATACTCAAAACCTATTAGTACAGACTCGGTGAGCTCCCATGAGCTCCAGCCAGCTGTCTCCATGGGTTTCCCCATCATGACCTTGACCCCGCTCTGGTTTATAGAATCCCTCCTCCCTCTCTTCAACAGGACTTCCAGAGCTCAGCCACCCACGTGCTTGGCTGTAGATCTCTGCATTTGCTTCCATCAGTTACTGAATGAAGGTTCTATGATGACAATTAGGGCCATCACCAGTCTCATTACAGGAAGACAGTTCAGACACCCTCTCCACTACTGCTAGGAGTCTTAGCTTGGGTCATCCTTGTAAAGGACCTCATTTATCTTTAAAAGTCAGACAGATCTGGGTTCTTCTTGTTATTCCATCAGTTACTACCAGACTATAAGTGTAACTCAGGACACATTTCTTAATCCTCTGATCACCAGTCTATAAAAGTGTAAAAGCTGTATTTACCCATAAGACTACAACAAGAGTCAATGATGCTGGTATAACAAAAATTCTTGCCCTAGAATGGCTATATATAAATGTCATCTATGGTTACAATCAAAACAGTGAGATCCTGCTGATGGAAAAGTGTTTATCTGTATCATTTATAGCTCTGTTTTCCACTGTCTTTACACTCGGTCTCCATCTCAGTTTTAAGCATCTAGAAACTTGTGGGATTCTTCACGTTAATTATTAATTACTAGCACCTCTTTTAAATACACCGGTCTTCAGTTTGTGAAACATTAAGCTTCCTCAGAGGAATATTTAAGAGATGTGGGGTGGCTGCAACCTGATGCGCCAAGCAGGAGATTGCACAACCTCATTTCACAGGCTCAAGCACACTCGCCCACACACCCAGGAAGCGCAGGGGTATGTGGAAGTCAGTTCTTTATCTATTATGTACACTCCAGAGCTGTAAACAAGGCCATGTGAGGACTCAGCTAGAATGCTTCCTCTGAGTCAGTATTAAACAAACTTCCGAAACCGTTAGGGAAGGAAATAGAGCCACCGTTCCCCCAGTGACACCCACCATGTGCCAGCAATTATAGAAGATGTGTTCAACGTTTTGGCAGAAACTGATGCAATATTAAGATGTGTTTTGTACTCTTTAGTGCTGTTTAATCATTATTAATTGGCATGAATTAGCCCACCATCACATTAGAAAGACACTGTGAGAAATGTGCATGCCTTACCTTGTGAAATGCCAGACGGTGCTGAAAAGCTCTGGTGTTTTACTTTGTGTGCCTGAGTGATAGCCAGCACAACTTTCTAGTTAGTGAGTGACTTCAGTCTCATCAATGGAGGGAAACATCATTACAAACATCACAGCATAGTACAATGGAAAAGACCCAGGCTCTGAAGCCAAAAGGATTCCAAGATTTCCTCTAATGAATTGCATTATATATTTTGAAACTAACTGCAATTAAGTCTTAAGCAAAGTTATATCGAAAAGGAATAAAACACAGATAAGTGGGAAGGGCCTATACTTCCTGGGTATTTTACAGCTTCTAGTCTTGAGACCTCAAGTAAATCACAACCTCTTATATGATTTCTGTTTCCTCATCTACAGGTTCATAACATTTACAAGATTTTTATTGGAATCATAAGCACTTAGACAGTTGTGAACACTTATGTGTCAATGTACTTTAATCTTTAAGAGTCCTTGGGTTACTTAGTATCTGAGAGATTCTGTTTAGGGCACTCTAGAACTGTTTGTTTGCTTAATGTAGACAGTAAGTCCTGACACTCACATCCTTTCTGGCCAGCAGCGCACTTTGTTGCTTAGTGGGGAAGACAAGTCTATATCACCTGTAACTAGATATCTACACTAATCACTAAGTCCAGAGAAAATAGAACACCTCTGACTTGTGGAAATTTTAATTTCTGAGTTTTAGAAGGCTCGGTACAGAGGTCACAGCTCATTTAAACAAACAAACAAACAAACAAACAGGAAAGAAAGCAGCTAAATCGTTTGAAAGCATTTGAAACCTTACCAATGTCCACAAAGTAGAGTATCTCATTGAGGGTTGTCTGAGTGCTCAGACAATAAAGGACATTAACATTTCCGGCAGCCCAAAGTTTGACCTTATATTTGGACTTTTGGAGGTAAACTTCCTGAGAGGAAATTAACTACAGAGAACCTGGTCCAGCTTGGAATTCTTGTCTTGCCAAAAATACTG
The DNA here is from genome assembly GCA_033318265.1 of Phyllotis vaccarum. Classification (NCBI taxonomy): domain Eukaryota; kingdom Metazoa; phylum Chordata; class Mammalia; order Rodentia; family Cricetidae; genus Phyllotis; species Phyllotis vaccarum. The sequence goes on from JARWLC010000002.1 coordinate 82,010,099, forward strand.
TGAGAAGCACACTAAATTACTCTTTTGATTTGCCTTTAAAATATCAAAGCCAGAAAAAAGGACAGTGATTTTTAATTTAGAATGGGAACTGAAATCCAAGTCTAAGTATCCTTCTCTCCTTGTTTATGCTCCTATACAAATATCTCAAAAAGTGAGATAAAAGAGTTCTGCCTTCTCTCCCTAGACAACTTTTACTTACACACTTATCTCCAAACCTTAAAAACAAAACATTAGACCAAAAGATGCACTATGACAGTTATAATTCATGCATGTACCATGTGGAAATCAAGTTAAACATGAAAAATGTTCATGATATTTTCATCATCCAAGCTTCCCGGGACCACTCAGGCTCTTTTCCTTTGGGAGGTGAGGTTCATCCTCGAGTTCAGTAGACACTTCAGAGGTCAAATAGAGTCCATCCTTTAAGCAGATGAGATGCTGTCTATTTTTAAAAGATCTTGAGAGAAGGAAATTCCACAAGCTTCCCCAGTTACGCATCCCAGTGTCTATCAAACCTCACTGTCTGAAAATTTTTCCCTTTTCTGTTATCTAAATCCCTCATGCAGCAACATAAGCCTCTGGCCTCCTATCTGGCCCCTGTTCTCCACACTTCACCAATTCACACCAGGCTCCTGGAAAGCTCTGCCAGTCAAGGCCTTCTCAGTTCCCAATCTTGGTTCGCTGCCTTCCGTGCTCACTGTTGCTCACTCGTGGTTTTCTTCCAAATTTTTTCCTTCCACTTTGTATTCATTCCAACTATCTTTTAAAAGTAATTTCCCTAAAAAGGCAAAAGAACAGGAAACAATTTATTTTTATGATGTTACCCATTTGTTATTTTCTTTGTCACCTGTCCTCCATATACATACATGCATCCCTGGAACCACAAGATAGCGGCTGTTTTATTGAACTTATTGCAAGTTTTTATATTCCTTCAATCTTCATAATGCTTAGAATGTTCTACTTCTTCATTGTACTGCTAACAGTATGAATTTCCACTTCATCATTTGAAGGCTTTCCTCTTCTGCTCAGTAAAATTAAATTATTAAGGATCACTTTAAGAATCAGTTAGATTCTAGGGATTGGATGCATGCAAAAACTAGATCTCAGTTAACATATAAGAAAACATATAAAGATCATTTTAAAATACCAGTGGGCCTGCTATCTGCCTATGCTGTAAAACTGCATCAGGTGGACCGAGAAAGCTGAGCTTCAAAAACGGTCAATGCAGATGCTGTCTGGTGATTGGAAGTGTCAGAAATACCCACTGCCCACCCAGAAGTCAAAGCAACTGAGGACAGAAGGTAGTGACCAAGTTTAAGCAGGCCTCTGTGAAAAGATATTTGTGAAATAGTGAACTCTACGCAGATGTCTAAGAGAAACACCAATCTGAGCATATAAATATAAATTATTCAGGAAGCAGTTTGAATACAAGATATGCTTATCTGCACAAGGTCAAGTCAGTCAAAATTTTTAACATGAATTGGAAAGGGAACCCCAAGGCTTCCTGACAGAGAAGCTATAGGTAGTTGATGGCTGCTGTGTGAGAGTCACTCTCCTTTGGGGATTTGGCTTCTGGTAGATCGCCCATGTTCCAATAAATGGCCTTATACACATGTGCACATAGGCAACACAATAACTTATAACACAAATTTAAGAGGGCGTCAGGATGAGGAATCTGGAGGGAAGAAGTAGTAAATTAATGTTATCAAAATATATTATATAAATGTATGAAAAATTAAAAAATAATACACATTTTAAAAGAAATTTTAAAAATTATTTGAAATAATATCTTCTCCTCCAGATAATAGTGATATTAATGTTGTGTTAGTATTTAAAATAATAAAAGTAGAGGGACAGTAATACTTTGTTTCTTGTAGAAACAATGGGGGTAGCAGACAATAGGAGATAGGTCAGTGGTGAAAACCCAAATCAATATTTAAAAAAAAGGATACACTCAGAGAGCTATATCTAGTGAAAGTATATTTTAAAAATGAAAGAAGATATAATTTTCTAGATAAATGAAAACCGAGAAAATGTGCTACCATCAAGTCTGAGCTATGAAAAGTTACTTAGGTTGGCTAAGTGACAGAATGAGAAGGCAGGACCTGGAGAAAAGGCAAGAAAGAAGCCTGACAAATGCACAAGTGAGCACAGACCTTCTGATGCTCTTGTCTTATTTAAAATACGGCCCAAAATTTAAAATTTCCAATGATTAATAGACATCTGTAGAATTTTTCGACATAGAAGTCAGGAACTAAACTACAGATCCTTATCAAGGCACAGAATTTGAAATTTCAGAAAACTGGGGCTAATAAAACGCTATTTTTCTAAAGAGAAAAAAAGTCATATTCAGGACCATACAGAATTATATCAGGATCTTTCTACAGCAACACTGGAAACAAGACAAGATCACCTTCAAACACTTTAAGGAAAAAATTCTGACTTGTAAGTCCATATTACTCAACTGTGTGGAAGGGGACAAAAACTTTTCAGAGTTTTCAAAGTTCAAAAGAAAATTGCCTTTATGAACACTCTCCACAACTATGTACCAAGTGCTTCAAGGAAGCATAGAAAACAAGAAAAATTTGACACGAGAGAACAATGAAGAGATGCCTCAGGAACATAAGATGTAGAAATAAAGACAGACTCTTCAGAGAGCCGACAACTATAAGATAAACTATTCTAATCACTCTTTAAACTATTTAGTGGGGGAGCCCCTTAGATTTGGCGATGCAAAAGCTTCCAGAAACTCTGCTGAATCATTTGTTGACGGTCCCATCTGCGTATTCCTTCTGTTTTCTTTTTTCCTTGACACCTGTCAGGGAAGCAGCCGAGATGATCATAAAATGGAGCAGAAAATGGAAAACAGAGGCACCGAGTTTTAAGGATTAAGTTTTCACAGAAGCAGGGCCTGGGCAGGAAGAGGCCATGTGCAAGGAGGAGGGTGAGAGACCAAGAGAATGGTGAAAGCGTTTTCAGTACATTAGGTCGTTATTATCACCATCATTGTGTGAACTGACAGACTGTCTGGAATCTTCTGGAGTATGTGTGGGACACCTTTTGAAATCAATTTCCAGAGGATCCACTGTGTGTGTCTGTAAGCTTACACCCCACATTTGTTGAGTCTTGCCTTGGGATGAACACCCTGGTTTACCTCCCAACTGAAGTATAATCACCTGGACAGAGGTCTCCCCAAGGGCAATTATGGTACTGGAAACATCTGAGGGCAAAAGTGTAAAATGTCTGGTGCTTGAGAAAAAAACACCAGCATGACATAAACCAAACTACCCACTAAAGCTACACTGTAATCAAAGATGAAGCCAAGAGGATATGAGTCAGGAAGCCAGCAGCAGCCCGCACAGGCTAGCCTTTGTACCCTCTACTACTCTAGGCCTTGCAGCTAATTACCGTCAGCCAGTCTCTACATGTGACCTGATAGAACAAGGCAGTCTTCACTACTGCAACTGGTCCTGAGCTGCTCTTGATGTTAATCAGCTCCTTCCATGACCAATATTAGATTTTCCTCACGATCATTCAGTGCTTTATCTAGCCTAATGAGGTAACTCAGACCCTCCACCCTGAGCCGTCTATGCCATGGCTACCTTGCTCTTGTCAGGCCACATTAGCTACAGTTACTGTTCATCTTTTCCATTGGATATAGGAATGCCGAGAAAGTCTCATGATAATTTTTGTCAATAACATACATATTATTTGTGCAAATTAGTGGGACTCACTGTGATATTTCTTCCATGCATTCAGCATTCATGGATTATATGCATGCATCCAGCTACCCTTTAAACCTTAATCCTGACTCCTCCCAATCAGTTCTTAGAAACAACTCTTCTAATCCAGGTCTAGTTTTTGCTGGTCTTGATCTCACATTTCCACATTAGAAAAGAAAAAAAAAAAAAAAAAGTACATTACTAAGAGTTTTTATGTTTGTTTGGTTTGGTCTGGTTTGGTTTAGTTTTAAACTTATTTTTTTAATTGATTCTTTGGGATTTTCACATCATACACCCCAATCCCTGTCTCTCATATCTGCCCTTTACCCTTGTAGCATCCCCCTGAAAGGAAAACTTAAAAAGAAATAATAAAAATATAAATAAGAATATTAATTAGAAGCAAAACAAAAACAAAAAATACCAAAAAGCAAACAGAAAAACCATTTTGCTCCTTTTCCCCACTTCTCCGTCATCTCTTCATTTGTCTTGGTGGCATTAGGTGCTGCTGTGTATCATCTGGTAGACCCTCTGTCCAGACAGCTTTCCTTGCAAGTATTCATTGTGTAGTCTGTGGTTGGTCAGGTTCAAGGCCTCTGACTTCTGGTACATTATCAATACTGAACGCTCATGGGAACTCCTCTCCAAGATCCTGCTCTTTCCGAGTCACAGAAGTCCTGTGGGCTTCAGCTCCACAGGACTAGTCCATGCACTCTAGCAGTTTATAGATGGAGTAGATATTGGAGTATGACATCTCAAAGCCCTGGGTGTATGCCTGTATGGAAGATGAGTTGGTCAGTCTGGGCTTCTGAGATCACCCTCCTCAGGGTGAGGGGGCAGTGCCAGTTCTCCCACATCCTTGGTGAGGGGTAGGGCCAGCTTTCTCAAGTGTGTGTGTGGGGAGAGGGGGTAATGGTTCTCCTATTTTCCTGTGCTAATGTCTTCAGGATCTACTATTTGAGGGTCGGTGAGGGATGGAGTCATCTCTCTAGTGAGGGGGGTTGGATCTCCCTGGGACAGTGAGGGGCAGGGGCAGGTCAGCTCTGCCTTTGTACCTCAACACATAGTTCAACACAGGGTTCAGTGCATGGTTTGAATGAGTCCCTATGGTAACATGGGCAACAGGCATTAACATAGACCCTAGCTACAGAACCAGACATGGCCAATAGCTGTATCTTGGGCCCAGATGTCACCATGATCCTAGGTGGCAGAGAAGTCCTCTTAGATCTGCATGGGCCCAGAAGTAGCTTATCCCTTGGATCCCAACATGGCCACAAATGTTGGCCCATGACTCAGACATCCTTGTGGCCTACGATGGCAACAGTAGCAATGGAGATCAACACAGACCCTGGCTATTGTAGGACCATGGATCTAGACATGGTTCATCAGCAACTCTGGCCAAGATATTACGGTGGCCGCAGGTGACAAGCAAGCCACCATATGAGTCTGTTCCTTACCACCTTCACCTCTTCAGATATGAACCACTCTGCCTCTCTCTTCCATAACCCAAAAACATATTTGTCTATCATAATTACAACCAACTAGCACCTTGTGGTTTCTTCTTTCTGCCCAGGGCAAGCAGCCCCAGGAGTGTGTGTGTGTGTTTGGGGGTGGTCTTCACCCACTCCATCCTAATGACACTCTGCTTTTGCTTTGGTTTGGTTTTGTCTTTTTTGTCTGCTTTTGTTTTGTTTAGTAAGACATCCTCCATTTCCATCAATTCTGCTTCTGATGGCAAGTTCTCATTCTTCTCATGGCTGCATATCTCCTTTATCTATTTACCTATCAACAGGCAGCCATAGGGACTCCATCAGTCCACAAAAATGGCCTATAGGATTGTCTTTTGAATTCTGCCTTCAATTCTTTTGAATGGGCCCACTTGATCATGTTAAGTATGCTTCTAGTTCATGAAGAGTCTACCTCCTTCTTTCCAAAATGGATCTACTGACTGATATTTCCATCCACAATATGTAAGAATTCCTTTCCTTCCACATCCTCAAATTTATGTCCTGATATTTTGATAGTAGCCATTCTAACTAGAGTCAGATAATATTTCCTGTAACTTTGATTATTATTTCCCTGGTGAATGATAATAGTGAGTACTTCAGATACTTACTGAATATTTATATTTCTTCTTTTAAGACATCTCTAAATTCCTATGTTTGCCAATGTTGGCTAGCTCAATTTGCCCAAATTTTGGTTTCTAAAGTCTCTTTATCCTAATCTTCAGCAATGAGACCACTAGACCTGATAGCTCTGGTTCTACTAGGAATCCGAGCCTCAGGGAAGCAACAAGCCTCTAGAACACAAGGAGGCCATAGCTCCTTCTGTTGGAACACTTGCCAAGTGAGTACAAAAATACTTTCTTCTGTACTATTCCAAATGCCTAACACCATGCTTTTGAGGGTTTCTTTTATTCAGTAATCTTGAATAAACAATGATTATAAACTGTATGTTAATGTAGTCATTAGTACAATTGACCTAATGCATGTTCCGTTTAAAATTTTGGTCTAGATTTGTATTTCACCTTGACATTTAATCAACATTCTAGCTTCAAAGAATTCCCTTAACCCTTTAGAACTTTTAACTTCCTTATCTGAAAGGAAGGAAAGCTATGAGTAGGCTATAGAACTATGGTACATTCATTCATAAAGTCAACAAACAGTAAGATTCTTTGATTCCTATGTGTCCTAGGCTCTGCAAAAATCATATTCCAAAAAAATATCATTATACTGTTGTCTATACAGTGAATTGAATTGATATTTGTTACTTGTTAGTTTATGGCTTATTTGTTTGTTTGTTTGGTGTGTCTGTTGGTTAGTGGTACTGAGGATTGAACCTACGGTCTAACACATGCTCAGCTAGCTCTCCACCACTGAACTACATATCTAATTATTTTTTAGACAATCTTGTTAAGCTGAAAAGAGTAGTCATGAACTCCCTTTATATTCCAGGGAGGCCTTGAACTTGTTATCTTTCTGCCTTGGCCTTGGAAGTAACTAGAATGACAAGTCTGCACCATCAGGCCTGGCCTTTTATTTGTTTTAATTTTTTTGTGTTTTGTTTTGGGGGGGGCAGGGCTGACTATTGTATCACATCTGGGAAGTCAAGCATCAGCTGCACACCTACACATAAACACTTGAACACATATCTACAAATAGTTTCAAGTTCAGGTACAGCAAAGATTTCAATAGCTAAACTCAACAGCTAACTTGTAAATTTTATATAGGTTATATTTTACCTCTAAGTAGGTAAACAGACATTTAGCCAAGAAAACTAGAAATTAAACAGAGAATAGTAATTTGTAAATAAACAAACAAAAAACCAGAAAGTGTAGCAGGGGAAATGGGGGGAGAGAGAGAAGAGGGAGATAGTACCAGAATCACCTGTGTACAAGCTCTTTCTCTATTATATTTCTGGAGTTATTTATGTATGCATATTCTCTTTCTGTGTGTCTCTGCGTGTGTGTGTGTGGGGGGGGAGAGAGATGTGCCTTGTGCCCATGCAGACCAGAAGACCTGAAACTGGGTTACCGACTGTCGTTATCCCCCATGTGGGTGCTAGGGAAGATCCTAGGTTCTGTTCAAGAACAGCAAGGCGCTCTTTTTTTAATTATTGGGGTTTTTTTTTTTTAGTTTTTTTTTTCCCCATTTTACATACTACCCACATTTCCTCCTCTGTCCTTCCTACTCATCCCCAGCTCCCACCCCCATCCACTCCTCAAAGAGGGTAAGGCCTTCCGTGGGAAGTCAACAAAGTCTGACCTACCAAGTTGAGGCAAGACCAAGCCCCCCCCACTCTGTATCTAGGCTAAGCAAGGTATCCCTCTATTTAAAATGGGCTTCAAAAGGTCAGCTCATGCAATATGGATAAATCCTGGGGCCACTGACAGAAACCCAACAAACTGCCCAAGCCACACAACTGTCATTCACATTCAAAGGGTCTAGTTCGGCCTCGTGCAGGTTCCCCAGCTGTCAGTCCAGAGTCAGTGAGCTCCCAGCAGCTTGGGTCAGCTGTCTCTGTGGATTTCCCCATCATGGTTTTGACCTCTCAGAAAGAGATCTTAACCACTGAGCAATCTCTTCAGTCCCCATTACTTGCATTTTAAGCATAAAATCTCATGTTTCTTTATATTATGAAAAAAAAGTATTTGCTCCTAAGTAATAGACATTGAAAATAGTACAATTGTACTAGACATTGAAAACTAATGATAGACAAATTTCATATATTTTGTTGAGAGCAAGCAAGAGCAAATTTAAAGAGAGAAATATATTATTTATCATAATGCATACCACTTCCATCTAACTTTATCCTGAACATATAGTGGCAAATTGGGTATCATTTATATAGGTATTTTAAATATCATTTGCTACCTTTTGCTTAATTAGGACAGATTTTACATACAGATATGGACTATTTGTATTTTATGATCTCTGGGAATTTAAAAATCTCCCACATATACTACCTATTCCCTTTGTCACTACGTCAAAATGACGATTTAGAACAGGATAAAAGCTGGAGAGTAAATGCAATAAAATAGAGCTTTAAATATGTAGATGAAGACTTGTATTAACTGATCTATGCCAAAGAAACGCAGGAGCCAACTAAAAGCTTCCAGTAGCCGTATTTGAAACAACTTAAACAAAAACTATATAATCATCGTATTATAACCTGAAGGATAAAGTAAATATCCACAATTACAAACTGATGTAAATTAATGAATATTAAATGAAGTTTTAAAAAAATCTCTCACGCAGGAAAGTTTCAGATAATTTATATGATTCCTCCTCCTTTGAGGAGGCACATAAATCTTCATTTCTCAAATATGAACTTTCACAGAAACCTTCTGTCAAACAGTCAATAGGGGAGAGAGGGGAAAACCAGTAGATTTATCATAGAGGAACCTGGTAAACACTAGCCCAGACAAATGGCCAAGGTCAACATTAGCAGTGATAAATCATCCTGATAGTATGTACCCGTGATATGAGATCACAGCAATGACACTTCACCTCTGTGGTTGTTCTCCAAGTTGCTCAAAACCCCATGAGAAAAACACCAGCCTAATTCTAACAGATAAGCATTCCTTCTAATGCTTGCCAATACTACCTAAACTGGTAAGCTTATCAAAAACAAAAAAAGCAAGAGAAACTGTCATTAGCAAAAAGAATCTAAAACATGGCAACTAAATGTACCCTAAATGAGATCCAGAACATAAAGGTGATATTATATATAATCTAAGAAAATTCCAACAAAATATAGGCTTTAGTTAATAATTATGTACCAACATTAGTTAATTCACTTTTTAAAAAAATTACAATACCACTGAAATATATTGTATTAGGCAGGGTTCTCTGGAGAAACAGAACTAGTGGAATATATTTAACTTTATCATTAAAAAGATTATTAAACTGGCTTACATGATAGAGTCAGGGTAGGTAGTTCAACAACTGTCATATGAATGCTCAAAAATCAGGAAGCAGAGAACTCTGTTCTTTTCAGTCCAAAAAGCTAGATGTCTCAGCAGTCCCAATTCAGCGCAGAAAGCCTGAGAGGTCTCTGGAGAGTCACCAGTATGGAGTCTAGATTTTAATTCTCTAACAACTGAAGCCTACTGTCAGTGAAGGACCACGGTAGCAGCAGCAGGTACACCTGCTCAAGAACAACGAGGCCAGAACATACACACTAACTTTCCTTGGACTTTGTTTACCTGTACCACCCACTGGAGAATACCAACACCGAGGGGAGGCACGTCCCTCCCAGTTACTATCCACAACAAACTCTCTGGAAATCTCCCCACAGACTCGCAGGTATGTTTTATGAGACTTTGATACCTCTTAATTCAGTCAAGCTAATCAAGACCAACTCCACAAGTCCATTCTTTGTCAACTGGACACTCAAAGCACATCCCTTTATGTCCTATATAATTTGCAAACAAAGAAGCCAGGTCTTAAGTCTACCTAACTTGAGATAACTATTCCTCAAATAACTGAAAACATACTAATTCTTTCACGGAATAGATGGCAAAGTTCCTTGAAGAGTGCTTACCCTTTTAGCATCTCCTAATTTAAATATGATAATACAGATTTCACTACTTAAAATACTGATATTAGCTGAGTTGTTATATTGCATGGCAAAGGAATATCAGAATATAGAAATAAAATATGTATTTGATATATTTGTATAGGTACAAACATATTCTCAACAAAACAAGAAAAAAAAAAAACGCTTGTAATTACAATTCTCATTTACCTTGTCATTTGGTCATTATGCTTACCTTCCAATACCCTTTCTGTGTTTCCTTCACCCTCACCAAGCACCTCACCAGAATTAGAATCTGAAAGGGTGGCCCACATCTTCTGTGCTTCAGTCTGGGCCATTCATCATCTTGGTGGATTGAGCTATAGTTACCCAGGGACAGCTGACCCAAGATAGTGGGAGCTCACTGATTCCAGACTGAAAGCTGAGAAGACTGCTTGGGACAGAACTAGTCCCTCTGAATAAGGGTGACAGCTGTGTGGCTTGATCTGTTTGTTGGTCCTCTCTGGCAATAGAACCAGGACTTATCCTGGGCACATAAACTGTCTTTATAGAGCCCACTCCCTATGGTGGGATGCCTTACTCAGCTTTGATGCAGGGAGAAGGGACTTGGTCCTGACTCATCTTGGTATGCAAGCCTCTGTTGACTAACCAAGGGAGGTCTTACCCCCTTTGAGGTGTGGATGGGGTGGGGTGAGGAGAAGGTATGGGGACCAGGAGAAAGGGGAATGGGGAACAGTGGTTGATATGTAAGATGAAAATATCTTAAATAAAAGACAGATGTGTCAAAAATAAAGCCTGCCATAAGTTGTCTCCCACACTGCAGACATGTTCTTCCTGACCTCCACTCTGGAGTAGTAGTCCAAATCCCCACTGGTACCCTGGATCAATCAATCACCCCTGTTGACTTCTTAGTCTATTGACTCAAAGATATGAGGAGCCCAAATGACCAGGGGTAAATCAGATTCTAGTTCAATGGACTGATTGTTGTACCTCCTGGTAGAAGATTTCTCCTTTTGGAAAACTGGATAATATATGACAAATTTGTGTAATCTGGAAGCAAACGTTTGCTAGAGGATCAGAGGATGATGGTGAATTCCCATTTCCAACCTTTTATACCTGGGCCTATGAATCCTGGGGGAAATACTGTGTATTGAATGCTAAATGCATATAATAAATATTCCTGGATAATCTTACTTAAGTCTTCCAAACTACTGCCACCTCATTGATGCTCTGTATCTGTTTCTTCAAAAGGACATGCCTGCTATGACACTTCTTTAGCTGTGAACCAAATTCCTTGATCAGAAGCAATGCTGCTAGAGCATTATGAATAGATAAGGCACCACTAAGGCAATAGTTTTAAAAGAAGTATTATATACAGGAAAGGCAAATCAATACCTGAAATAAATAACTATTCTAGTGAAGGCAGAGCTTTGCCTTTTCTACTATGGATGCAGGCAAGTGTAGACAATCTGCCACAAGAGCACTGGTGTTCACTCCAGGGAATGATGCTGTGTCAGAGCTCAGTGCTCTTCTCTGCTGTGACATATACAGTTATCATCCACTTTAGTAATTGGAAGTCCATGTTGCTAATCCCATGCATAACCTCCATCTTTGCCATCATATCATTTTGTCCATGAGCTGAGTGGGCAATGGCTGGCAAAGATGACTGAAGAGAGAGCATACTTACTTGACTACTGAAGCCCTCCCCACTGAGGCCAGCTTTTGATGAGCATTTAGTTCAGACACAAATATCTCCACATCCTCTACTTGTAAAGGTCCATCTGCACACCTCCTTCTTAAATGGCTTTCCCACCAGTTTTCCAACCGTGCTCCTTCCAGCTTCCTAACCAACAGCCAAATTATCAGCTACAGTTCATAAAACAGTAAATAATCACATATCTTTTAAGTGGGCATATTGCCTGAAGTTTTACCTAATGTGAAGATTTCCCTCCATGAAGGATATCCTTCAAGGATATCCCCCAAAAGAATTGCAATGGTGCAGCTGTCTGAATGGTGCCTGCACAGTCTGTAGAGCTATATATATAAAATCCCCATATTCTGTTCTTCAACACACCAATCACTAGGCACACTCCATGAGGTCATAGGTTGATGGTTAACAGAAACCACTGCGACAGAAGCAGGAGCCCTAGGTGTTTGGATTACTCATTCATATAACTTTCTTGTGCCTTTAGGCGCTGCTCAGCCCTGGTCACATATACCACTTCCATTTGATGATGAATTGCTTCTGTGCATGTCCAACTTGTGGTTTTCTGGATCAGATAAAAACCAGATCATGATGAAAATCTCAGATGGTGGCTTGCTAGATGTGTTTGTCAACTGACACCCTATAGTCACCAGGGAAGAGGGAACTTCCATGGGAGAATTGCCTTCACTGAATTTGCCTATGGACTCATTTGCAGGACATTTTCTTGATAAGAGATTGCTGTGGGATGGCCCTACCTGCTGTGAGATGTTGCCCTTGACCATGTGGTTCTGAGTTATGAATGAAAGCAAACCGAGAAAGCTACGGATAGCAAGCCAGTAAGTAGGGTTCCTCCATGGTCTCTGTTTCACTTCCTGCTTCTAATTCCTGCTTGAGTTCCTTCTCTGACTTCCTTCAGAGATTGATTATGATGTGGAATAGTAAGCTAAATAAATGATTTTTTTCCCCACGCTTTTTTTGATCCATGTTTTCAAAGCAATAGAAAGCAAGTAGGTACAGAAACTGGTATCACAAACTGGAGTATTTGTTGTGATGTACCTGACTACAGAAAGGTTTAACTGAGTAAATGTTGGGAGAAATACAAGTGTACATACACACAAAATTTTAAATTCTTAATTAAAAAAATTTAAAGAATACCCCTACTTGAATCACTGGAGACCTAGGAATTTTACTGATGTAGAAGCCCCACTGGTTTATCATCATCATCATTACTAGACTCATTTCCTACTCTCCGAGAAAAACATTCCATCAACAAATCCACAGTGGCTGATTCAACAGCATAATATCATCAATGTAACAGACCAGTGTGAAACATTATGAAAGAGACACGTGATTAATATCCCTCAGAACTAACAACATGGGACTGAAAAGCAAAAATGCCCTTGAGGTGAGACAGTAAATAAAGGTACACTGCTGGCCTTGCCAGGCAAAAAACCAGATTGTTCCCTGTGGGACTTACAGGCATAGATGAGCAGGAAAGCATGTCTGTATCAATAGCTGTGTACTAGGAAGTGTTTTAATCTGCAGAAAAAAAAAAAAAAAAAAAAAAAAAAAAAAAAAAAAAAAAAAAAAAAAAAAAAAAAAAACGACAACAAAAACCACATCTGGTACAGCACTTGCAATAAAAACCACTACTGAATTAGGTTTACAATAACCAACTTTCATTATTCAGGATCTATGCATGTTCTGTACAGACCAAACTGAGGAAAATGAGTTCCATTGTATCATGGCAACAAAATATCTGAATGGGAAAATGCAAGCCTAAGGACTGAAGAACTTATCTGGGTTTTCATTTTAGGGGCTACATTTGTCACATGGAGAAGGTATGAGGATAACTTCTGCTGAGGCAGATGAGCAAGTGACTAGCCATGAGATCGTACTAGAAGCATGGACATTCAGCGGAAGTCACAGGCCTTCGGGATCAACTTGTCCGAGCCTGCAGAAACATGCTATCTAGGGACCAGCAAGCTACGGCTGGCCTCTGGGCACTGCAAGGCCATACTGAGAGAAGTCACTTCAGGTAGATGTCCAGCAGATTCTCAGAGGGGTGACGCCTTCCTGCGGACAGCAATGCTACAGCTTCCTGCCTGTGAGGCCTGAAAAGGTGTAGGAAGGATAAACAAATACAGCAATGTGGCAGGATATAGAATCAACTTGCACACATAAATAGCTTTTCTATACAAATGCACAGAGAGAGAGAGAAAGGGAGAGATATCATGGACACATACTCATTCACAATAGCTTCAAAAATATAAGGAAAATAATCTAAGAATAACCCTAACCAAGTTCTGAAAAAGACAAAGACATTAGAAAGTTGAAAAACAAATCCTCATGCTTGTAGATTGGTAGGATTAACATTGTGAAAATGACCATTGTTTTATTAAAAATTATTTACAGATTCAGAGCAATCCCAAATAAAATCTCCACCTCATTCTTTACAAAGAAAAAAAGATATACTAAAGTTTATATGAAATCAAAAAAGACCCAGCTGTCAAAAACAACAATAAATAAATGAATAAATAAATGAATGAACGAACAGATAGATAGATAGATAGATAGATAGATAGATAGATAGATAGATGGATAGATAGATAGATGGATAGATAGAAAAATTCTGGAGAGATTACCATCCAGACCCTAAGATATATTACAGATCCATGGTAGCAAAAACAATATGGTACCAACACAAAAACAGACATGCAGACCAATAAAATAAAATCAAAGATCCAAATCTGAGTACACAGAGCTTCAGCCATTTAAAATTTGACAAAGATGCCTACAAAATAAACTGGAGAGAAGGAAACATTGTCTACGGGTGTTTCTAGGAAAACTAGATGTCCTCAGACAGAAGAATAAAATTAGACTTGTGTCTGTCACCTTGCACAAAGACCAATTCCAAATGGATGGATCAAAGAGTGAAAAACTAAACACTGAAACTTCTAGAAGAAAGCACGCAGTGTCACACGGGAATAGGACTCCATTTGGCCAAGGATTAAGGCCAACAATTGACAAGTGAAACTTCACAGAACTAACGGCTTCAGAGCAACTAAAGAAACAACCGGGTGATGAGGAACGGGAAAGAGTCTTTCTCAGCCACACATCTGTATGCAACAATATGTATAATGTTAATGAATTCAGACAAAAATAAAAATATTACCTATTCAAAAAATGGACCTGGAATCTGCACAAGGTTCTCAAAAGAAGCAGGTGTGTGTATGTGTGTCTGTTTGTGTGTGTGTGTGTGTGTGTAACAACAATTAACGATAAAAGAGGTCATGAATTTGAAAGACAATAAGTAGGGATATATGGGAGGGTTTGAAGGAAAGAAAGAGGAGAAAATTATATTCATATCAAAATTTAAAAAAATAATAAAGGGGGAGTTGAGATTCAGTTGAGATTCAGTTGAGATTCAGTCTAAGACTCAAGCCAGTGGGATGCCTATCACAATGAGGGCTGGCTATCTTTCAGCCTTTTCTGGAAATATCACAACAGACAAATTACAGGTATGACTAAATGTTTCTTAATCTAGTCGATTTGATAATCAAAATTAACCATCACAGTCCAAATATATTGCTTTAACTCTCACTACTTACCTCTTGACTCACAAAAACATATGTCCCTCTCATGATGCAATGTGAATTTTTATTCCGTCTCTCGGAGTCTCCCAAATCCAATATTGTTCTAAGTCCAAAGTGCAAAGTGTTTCATACAAATCTTAACTGTAAGCCACTATAAAATTAAAATGCAAGTGATAAACTTTAAGTATTTAATGGTGAATAGGACACATTCTCATTACAAAAAATAAAAATTAAGCCTACCAAGAAAAATAAAACTGAATCAAGACAAACCCTCAGCAGACAAGCATCAAATTCTGCTGGTATGTGCCTGGCATTCTTGGACTTATGAATACATCATCTAGAATCCACTAGGCTCAGGTAGCCCCACCTTTACAACTCTATATCACAGGCAGCCTGAAGCTTTCTTTGGAGGACATAGCATATTATAACAACCCTTATAGCATGGGCACCTCATTACAACTTGGACTTTTCATTCAGAGTTTCATAGAAAGCCCAGCCATGGGTTTCAAGCCAACTATGCATCCCTGCTGTATGTTACCTGGCCTTTGAAGCTTTCTGGAACATTGCTGCCAACTTTATAGACCTTCATTTTTGCATCTTAAATACTTGCAAAATGAGCAAAATGCGATGGTGTCAACAAGTTCTGTAGGCATCTTGAGATGAAGCCTAACACATCTAACTCAGAGAGCTTCAGTGGTGTGTATGAGTGTGTGTGTGTGTGTGTGTGTGTGTGTGTGTGTGTGTGTGTGTATTTTTGTGCATGAGAGCACTTTAATTAGCCCTGCTTTGGAAAGATGCCCTGGAGACTTTGTTTTCTTAGGCATTTTCTCTCAAATTAATTTGCATTGTTGGAAGCTGAATAGGTTTAATGGATGGAATCTTAAGTCCAAGCAACTTTTCCTATTGTGTTAGTGCAAATGCGTCGTTTCTCTTGAATGGTGCTAATTTCAGAAATTACAGATACTTAGTCAATATCTGTTTTATCAGTCTGTCCATAATTCTAGTCTTCAAAGCCTCTTAGACTTACCAATTAACTTCTAGGACTTCTCTAGCCTGTCATTCCAAATTTTTCCACATTCCCTCTGCAAACATTCAAAATAGTTCCAAAAGCCTACAAAGCACAAGGGTATAAAACCCTACTCTTGGTATCAATTTCCTATATTAGTTGCTTTTCTTTTTGCTATGAACATTACATAACAAGCAATTTAAGGAATGAAGGAAGGATTTCCTTTTGCTCATGGTTTGAGGGTGTAGTTCACCTTTGCAGAGACAACACAGAAGCTGAAGCAGCAGGATGCAGAACTGCTTATTCACATCTTGATAGATCTGGAAGCATAGATAGGATGGGAAGTGGAGTTGGGCTATAAGCTTCAAAGCCCACCCCTATCACATAAAGCTATGTTTTCCAGTCTGACCTCACCTCCCAAATTTTCTACAGCCTACCAAAACAATGCTACCATCTGAGGACCAACTGTTTAAACATGTGGCACTATTGAGTACATTTTGCATTCAATAATAACAGATGTTAATAATAATACCTAAGTATGGATTTATTAGAGTCCTGTGTACTATCTTTTAAATTTGCTTTTAAATCAAAATTATTCCTTATAATAATCTTTTAGAAAAACCAGGAAATATCTAAGAGATATTTGAGAAAATAACAATTTCTATACATTTCTAAATTTTAAAAATAGGATATTTTCTAAGTCTCTTATTAGGAAAATTTCTAAACTTTGAAAATATCAATGAATTTTGGGGATTTTTTATTGTTGTCATTTTGATTATTTATTTTGCTTGGGTTTTATTTGTTTGTGTATTTGTTTATATACAATGTCTCACTATATAACTCTTCTTGACTTAGAATTCACTATATAGACTAGGCTGGCCTTGAACTTATAAAATTCCTCTTGCTTCTGCCTGCCAAGTGCTAAGATTAAATGTGTGTGCCACCACCACTACATGGCTGAAAATCAAGCAAGTTTTATATGAATTAAACAACACCAAGTTGCTGAGTTTTTTGTTTGTTTGTTTGTTTCTGTTTTAAATCCCAAAGAAAGCAGAAAAGGCAGAGGGGATACTGATACACCCAAGGTAAAGCAAAAAGTATGATTTCATGCTCTTTTGCAGAAAAGAAAGTGAGAAAATGTAAGAGCTTCAAGATAGAAAGAAGAGCTGCAGAATGCCACTATCTTTGCATGATACTATGGTTCCAATCATGAACTATCTTTGCCTACAGTAAACCTGAACAAGAGGGGTTCTGTCAAGAGCCAACCATGGAAGGGGGAATGAGTACAAAGACCCTATCTCTCCACAGTGAAATAGTGGCCACTGGATTCTGGAAACTGGAAATCACTACCATTAGCTGTACAACCCTGGTAAGCCTAGAAGGCTTTCAGGCTTGTTGCTGTAAACCTGGTCAAGAGATGGTGGCTGGGCAGATCATAGGTCTGTGTGGGGGACCCACTTCTATTGTTTTGCTAAATGAACATATGGTCAGACTTCCTTCTCAATACTTATGTTTACATCCAAAGATTAGTGCATCTCTTGGTTTTTGTCAGAAATGTTTTATTGCAGTATATGATGGTTAATCCAGACACTCATAATCAAAGTTAGAACAAAAGATAACAAAGTGCTCAGTACTAATTGAATCCTTTATATCAGTCTCTCTAATACTCAAGGAGCATCAAGGAAGAAGGGATAGAAAGAATGGGAAGGCTGGGGAAGCAAATTGTGAAAAGATTCATAAACTCACTGCAGTACGGTCACCAGCATTGGGCCTGTACAAGATTGGGCCTGCCCACATTTCATCACAGAAAAGAAAAAGGTTCCCAAGTCTCCACCCCTCCCTGAGGGACTATAATGATGCTTATGTTTGCTGGGGAAGGGATGTCACTTTCTTCTGTGCTTCACACACTGGTGAGTTGTTCATGCTCTCGTAAATAAATATGCCAGCAACAACAACTAAACTCCATGAGACACACACGGGGGGGGGGGGGGGGGGGGGGGGATAGGAGAGGACTTGGCAAGAGGAAAGGGGGTTTCAGTGGAAGAAAGAAGTATGAGAGAGGGTAATGAGGACTGAATTTGACCAAAATTCATTATATGTGTGTGTGAGACAAAGTGTGTGTGTGCATATATACTTCTATATGAAACTGTCAAAAAAAACAAAAAGTTTTTTAGATACACATTAATAAAAGATGAATTATTTAAATTTAGAAAAATTATATATATGATCTATATTTATAATTGATTTTCGTGTGTGTGGTTATTTTACATACACACATATACATCTGGCTCTACACAATATAGAATCTAAATAGTTTCAGAAGGCAACGCTAGTGAGTGACAAATATGTATGTCTAATGTTGCATATGATAGCCTTTCAAATGTTTGCAGGTGACTCTAACTTCCTAAGCTGTTTGTGTAAAAGGCCAGAGCGTAAATATTTCAGTTTTGTGAAGCTGCATAGGCTCCATTGAAACCACTTATTCAGCAGAATTTGGGAATACAGAAGTGTAGCTGTGTTCCAAAAAGACAGGCAAGAGGCCAAGTTTGGCCACCGAGCCATATGTTCAATCTCTGAACAGAGTAACAAAAGCCAAAGAAAATGAAGAAAACAAAATTGCACACACTATATGATTTTAACTACCCAAAAGTACTGTAGAAAAATGCGAGCAGGAGTGGAATTAAATAACAGTATCTTTTCATTTAAGTAGAATAAAGACTTTTTTAATCCCTCATTTTCTCTACATACACTTTTGAATGTATTAAAAATTAGGAGGTAGTCACAGCTACCTGGGAGTTCAAGGTCAGCCTGGGCAACATAAAAAGCCCTGTCAATAACAACAATAATACAACCAATTTAGAAGGAAGAGAAGAGAGAAAATGGGGGCGGGGGGAGCACAGGAGTATAAGGGGAAAGAGAATGTGGTATCTGTGCTGTTGTGAGGAAGCCAGAGAGTCCCAGGACAACTTAAGGTTGAAATATTCTTTTTGTCATATTTATGTAAATTCAGGAAAACACTTGTTACCTCCTTTCCAGTTCCCAATTAAAAAGTAGGAATACTTTAACTTTCAGAAATGAAATTTTAGAATATTTTCTTTAATGCAATTCAGATTGTTAGTGATTAGAGAAATGTTTCAGTTGTCCAGAGCTTTGGGGCTTCATGAAAGCCGCAGTACTGGAAAATGCTGCTGCCTTTTCTAAAGCCCTTTTTAATGACTCATGTTCTTAATAGCCTCTGTTCAAGTGACAATAGAGCCAGTGTTGTTAGGAGGGATGTGCAGTACATTACACAAGTTTACCCTGGCAAGCCGCTGGGGCTGATCTGCAAGCCTGTGTCAGCACTTTGAGGTCCCACTAATAGGAATACAGATGGACATGTAAGCCACTGGGGCATCTCAAAGGGCCAATCAAAACACGGAAAACAAAGGCCTTTATCAGATCCATGATGACCATAGCTCCCTACGGTATTGCTAAAATCATATCCCTCTCTTAGCTTTCCATATACAAAATACCTCTCACCTGAGAGAAACCAGATTTCACTGACAGTCTCAGGTCCAAGTTTGTTGTTTTGCTGAGTATGTAATTACCCCCTGGGGTAAAAGGAAAACCGAAGCCCTTTTTCAGTCCTTCTCTAGGAACTTAAAAAACAACCCAATAACTTTGAACACACAGGATGCCAAGACAGAAGTAACAACTGGGCCGATACTGAACAGTACAGAAAAATGAAAGTATTGTCTGAGACCCGTCCAAGGACAGAACATTTTTCCTGAAGCAACTGTTCCACTTTGCTGTTACTAAATGAGCCTTCCTCATGCACCATAAAGGTGGCCACCTCCTTGTCTTGAGCCCACACTATTTTTTTCAAAAGGACACCATGCTCTTATAAGAAGATGTGGAGTCCCACAGTTTAACTTACTTTTTTCTTTAAAAGAAATATGTTTTTGCTGAAGGAAAGGTGTGTGTGTGTGTGTGTGTGTGTGTGTGTGTGTGTGTGTGTGTGTGTGTAAAGCACTTTGTGGAATATTTACTAGAAACAAATAATAATTGAGTTGGAAAACTGAATGAATAGTCTCACTGTGTATGCTCTGGTTCTGACAGTATTGCACTAGTGAAATTTCTCCTGCTTTAAGGGTGTTTAACAATCACCCCAAATCTCAATAACTGACGTGAATAAGCTTTCACTGTTCCCCCACTGTCTAGAGGTTTACCGTGAATCTGTAGGCTTTGTGCAATCAGACTTTCAGCTGCATTCATTCTGGGTCCTGCGGCTACTGGGGACTAAGGACAGATCATAGAGAGGAGAACAGAGATGGCTGAGATTAAAACTACAGCATGGATCTGGCAGGAAGTCATCTCTGCTGCTTCCCACTGGGCTAGGAAAAGATGATCAAATGCAAAATCAACAGATAGGGAGTGTCAACAATACAGAGGATAGATGGGGAGAAAATAAAGAATAGTAGACAAAAATACTAACTCCACGGTGTTAAAAAAAACTAAGATTCATAAAGTTTCAACTTCTAAAGAGAGAAAGGTTAATTCTAGATCATCTAGAACTAAGACTCTTAAGAAATAACTTTAACATTTTTATTACATTTTTTATCTATGGTTGGGGGGCTACATGTGTTATGACATAGTGTGTAAACTATGAGATCAAAGGACAACATATAGGATCCGGTCCTCTCCTACCACATTAAGTCCCACTTTCCTGACTGAGTCATTTCACCAGCCCAGGAGAATAGTTTTATATGCATGTTGTTGAATTAAAATTCATTTTGACCAAGGGGTAGGCTTGTATAGGCATCAGATAATGGCTTAAAGTCAAGTCATTATTTCCCCTCATGGATAGCAGCTACAATGAACGTACAATATGATCACTGCCATGAGTTGTGTGTGTAAAGCATCACGTGAGGTAATGAGCTGAGTTATCCTGAGTGACAGTGGAAAGTCTTTATAAATAAAATGTTGCTCTGGATATATCTTTACAAATGTGTAAGAATGAGGGATGAGAATGGAGTTGGATCCCTAAAATCTGAGAAAGTGTCACTGATTTGGGAATAGAGACATTGAAGAGTTGTCAGCATTGCTGCTCTCTGAGATCTTTATTCACCCTGTCTAATAACTCCCTTAATGACCATCAATGCTCGAAATACCCTGGCTGAGAGGTATTGACTCTCTCTTCCTCCCTTGTCACAAGGCTCTCTCTTTGTGTGTCCTTGTGCCTGTAGCCATCTCCTGACTATGCCTCTGTGTCCAGGTCTCCTCTACTTGTAATGATTCATAACTCACTGGGATAAGGGCCCATGCTACTCCAGTATAAATTCATCTTAATTTGACTAATAAAACCTGCAACAGCCCTTTTTCCAACTAAAATCAATTTTTTTTTTTGAGGTACTGGAAATTAGGTTCTGGATCTTTCCAGAAAATACAATGCAAGCCATTAAGAGGAGCCAAGATATTGCTATTATTCTTTGCTTATTACTATCAAATGTTCACATTTGCTTAAAATTTATAGGGAAAGCATCATGCACTGCTCACCTCCTAAACTGCTCCTTGGGGGAACCTATGGCTTCACTCCCTTTCCAGAAAAAGGATGGACTTTCTGCTTCTTCCATCTTGCTATTCAAGTACCCTCCTAGGTCCACTCATACCATACTCATCTCAAGCCAGCCCACACTTGGTGACTCACTCCCATGCTCCCCTGTCCCTTGCATCACCATTTTATAACCCAAAGAGAAAATCCTTCAATTGCTAACACAAATCCCTAGGTTGCATGCTTTGCAATGGGGCTACCTTTTAATCCCCAGCTCTACCAAAGTTTATGCGAACAGCAAAGTCTGGCACCAGTAGTCTGCTTCACTTTTCCAAGCTGGTTTTCCAGACATTATCTCTAATCTGGTCTAAAGCTGACCAGCTGGCCAATCTCTTACTCCTGTCAAGTAGCTTTTTGTCCCTCAAACTGTACAACTGGGGTCTTTCCAGCTTCCCTATCCTGCATCTCAGATCTCCCTCCATTGCTAGGTCTTAATCTAGACCATGAACTTTCTAACCTGTAGTCTTTTGTAAGTGATCCTTGACAGAGGCTGTAGAGTAGTCTTGCTCTAGGTACTGGAATATCTGTTATTCTTGGACCTAATTTACATCTTCAAACATCAATCACTTCCCTGTAGAGGCTTCCTGCCTTCCCCCATGTATCTACTTCCTTGTAGAGGCTACAGAGAGAGAGGGAGAGAGAGAGAAAGAGAGAGAGAGAGAAAGAGAGAGAGAAGGACTGGAATTGATAAATGAGTCAAATTTATTGAAAATAATTCCAAAAAGACATACATAGAAGAAGTCACAGTCATAGAAGAGGTTATGTGGAGGTGTGTGTGTGTGTATGTGTATGTATGTGTGTGTTTGTGTGTGTGCTGTATGAATTAGTTCACTAAAATCTGTTCTCCCACCTAACACAATGTCTGGAACATATGAGATGTCTAATAAATATGAATAAAGTTAAATAAAATAGTTTGCCTTTCAAAATCCTCCTCATGTTTGTACACAGATCAGCAAGTACAGAATAGTTGTGTTCACCACTTGTTTGGAGCAGTACATAAATTCTGGTAGCCAGATAATTGACCTGAATTACTGACACTGCATTATAGTCTATATGGACTCTTCACTTAGTTTCAGATTTCTGGTTTCTTCAATTCATTTATGAAACCAGAGCTGGGAATATCAACTGCTCTCCCTGGATCTTCCTGAACTTGACATGTGGTGTGCAGAATAACACAGCCGCTTCTGTTCCTTTGCACCTTAGATAACTACTATGGATTGACCGTAGCTGCCTCTAAATCCTGCCTGTGTGACTATTTTGTTCTGCTTGTGTCTTAACTATGCCTTCTCCTCTAGATCTTTCTTCCCATTTTAGCTCTTTTTTACTCACATGAAAGAGTATTTAGCATGAACCTATGTTAATGTCTGTAACCTATGTTACACTTGTTAAACATGTCAGCCTGTGTATTCTCCTATTGGTAACTGCACATACCTCAGAGGACATAGGTTTCATGAAGAGCAGAAACCTTACACATCAAACATTGAGATTGGTGCATTTACCAACTTCGATGTGGACATGAAAAATATCTGCAAAGTTCTAACTTTCTGAACTTTTTTTTAACAATTCTAGATACAAACAAAATCATTTATACAATTAACAGTGGGTATGCCTTGAAGACACATCATGCTAAGCCAGGATCAGTATCCACAGAGCACTTAAGAAAAGCTACTGAAGGTTGCCTAGATTTTTGCCATGCTCTAGATACCATAGTCTCTCAGAATGTGAAACAGGCTAGACATCTTGAAATTATTCTCCTAAACTTGTGTAAAGGATTAGTCCAGTCTTTTTAATAATCATTATTTGTTTAACAAGTTCCTGTGAGGAAAGTTATGCAGCTATCTTGTGAAGTAGCTTCTAAAAGGCTTTTATTTTGTCTAGCTATGATAAGGATCATTACATGGTGTGTCTGACTGATGACTTAGAGCTCAGATGTAGCCTAGCAATGTCTATGGGAAAAAGAATTAGACTGTAAATACCAATGACTTTAATACACATTATGTTTCTAACTCAATTTGCTTTGATAAAAATCAAATAATCCCCAGGAACACAAATATTTGTCTATGGTGATTGGATAGTCTTCTAAAATTGGCCTTCTCCATGCCTCAGAAAGTCATTTGTCCTTTATACAACCCACAGTTTGTCAAGAGGTGAACAATGCTGAGAAATTCCTGTGGTGGTTTTTAGTTTCTGTGCTATCTAGAAAAGAAACATCAGGATCCCTATGTTTCTTCTGAATGTAGCGTGCCTTTTGCTCACTGCCTCTATCTTAATAAATAAAACAAAAGAGATTCTTGAACCCTAAAAGCACTATAAATTTGTAACATTTTTCCTTTGAAGTAAAAATGTCTTACATGACTGCAGTGAAACATGAAAACAATTCATAGGGTCAGAAGACTTGATAATCAAAAACGGAAAACCTTGTCCCTGTAGAATAGGCTAAAAATTTCAAAGTCAACATGTACTTTTATTAAAGAGTTTGATCCTTTTAATGTGGTGTTTTTATATTTTAACATTTCAAATATGAATTAACTCTAAATACAAGTATATATAACCACTGTTATGTGAAAATATTTGCTCTATTTAGATTTTTTAAGTATCCCATTTTTATCTTAGTCTCAAGTTTTCTAACTTCAGGATAAAATACCTTTTAAAAAAAGATAAATTATCTACTCCAAAAAGGTCATAGCAGATAAAACAATGGAGCATTTATCAAATAAAACATAAATATCACTAGGCTAAGTACAGACAGAACATTCACACTTTCAAAGTTAGATCAAATACATCTGATGTTTTCATGTTAGATTTCAGAAAAAGAAGGCTTATATCAGCAAAATATGGAAATTACTGTTCCTCCCTAAAAGCATGGATCACTGTCCTCAACCAGTCTCAGGTGTTTAGAGAGGGGGAAAAAATGCCATGAGAAAGAAGTATCACACTTTATATGGGAAAGGGTAATCAAATTTAATGTTTCTGGAGGATGAGACTCTCAACACCTGTGAACTATACAGACTCCAATAGTCACTACAACAGACCTTTTGCTACTGGTACTATTCTCATATCCTACAGCTTCTTATAAATATACATGAACATTCATTCTCCCACTTCCTTTTCTACCTAGTTCCCTCGCCACCGTTCTTCCTTTCCTGTCTTTATACACTGTTCCCTACCTCCCTGACCATGATAACGACTTCGTGCTAATCCCAGCCCCATCCTTTCCCATACCACCTCAGCATTAGGCTTTACTCACAATGCTCCTATTTGTCCTTGGAGCTGTGTATAGCAGTAGCACTATGCTTGTTTAAGAGCATTGTTTCTATGCTCAACCTGGGCTTGAATCTGACCTCAGTTTTTACTACTCTGAAGCAACTTAATCAACCTCACTAAGCTTCTATGCTCTGTCTGTAGACTGAGAATTAAGAGAGGACTTTCCTAAAAGGAGATGATACAAAGATAGAATAAGATGGGCCAAAGAAAAAACTCAGTACAATGGTGGTAGAGAATGATACACGATGCTAGTTTTTGTTTGCATTTATATTTATCATTTCTCCAACACAGAAGTTCTGAGCAGTACAAAGCTGTTTCTATTTTTCTTGTCACCCTGCAACTAGTATAAGTCTCATGCATGATCTAAAATCAGGACAAGTCATCCAGCAATTCACATTCTCACACACTTGCAAAAGAACAGTAGTATTAAAACAGAAAAAGTCCCAAACAATTCTACAAGAGGAAGTCACAGTGTCAGTCTTATATCTTGCTTTAAATAGAGCACATACAAAGTCTCTACAAGTTAAAGGAATAATTTAAGACGAGTGAATTCAAGGGAACGTTTAAAGTTTTATCTTTTCTTCTTGCATGAGATACATAAAAACAGAAACCCCTATATTGAACTCTACATTAGTTCTCTAATGAAGACCTAATCTTCTCCTCTTGGGACTTTTCTGAAGAATATGAGGTAGGGAAATATGCTCAGTTCTGAAGCAAAAGGGGTCAGCAAACTGATTTCAGGAAAATAAATTTGCCTCCATGTGAAAATTGGAACAAAGGTAATTGCCTTAAAGCCCTCTACGTTCACAAGGAAAACAGGCAAGCACTGTTGTCTGAAAGTTTCAAATGACCTTATCAGAAGATTTATTTGACCAAGTTTTCTAAGTCTGCTAAGAAAACTACCTTATAAATTTCTAATTTAATTCTTTCAATCACACTTGCTTGTTTGCAAGCTTGTCAATATTTTTAAAATATGTATAAATAATTTTTGACAGTGATGGAGATTGAACTCAGGGCCTTGCACATGCTAAGCAAGCACGCTGATGATGCCACAGAGCTATAACAAAATAATGTTTTTAAACTGTTGGGGAACAGAGATAGTTTTGGGAAGCCCATTAGGGCCTATTCAAAACAGAAAATCACCATAATGGGAACGCCTAAAGTAGACAAATTGAAGAAAACGATGCATTGCAAATTTTAATGGAGATACTTGATGATTTTTCTCTTTGTAAGTCTGTGACCTGTCTGCCACACATTTGTAGAGATGATTGAAAAGATACAATGCTGCCCCTTTTCTCTGATGCCCATGTTCTCAAAGCCAGGAAAGACACTCAAAGTGTCAAAGGACAGCTGTGTCTCTCAGACAATCCAAAGTCTCATTGTGCAGACTGAGCATTTCCATTGCCCTTGCCGATCTTAATTAGAACCTGTCACATGCACTCCTGGAAACCACGTGGCTCCCAGTGGTCCTCTGATATCATCCTTTTGACCTTCACATTTTCACATTCATCTCCTGACTTTTCTTTATTTCCAAGGTGACCTTCTAATATCTCTGCTTTATCTTCTTTTGATAGCTAATTTGCCATTATCTCAACTATTGTACTTTTTAAAATGTGACTGCTGATAACCTGTTAAGACTTTGTATGAGAAAATAAAACCTCTACCTTGTACTGAGTAGGAACTGAGCTTAAGATTAAAAAAAAAAAAAAAAAAAAAAAAAAAAAAAAAAAAAAAGGTCCAGGATGTACTCACTGCCAGTCATAGACAGGTAATAGCTTATGTCACTGGCTGCCTTACAGAGAATAGAATTGGATGATAAATTATTCAGGTCAAGTTAGGTACCCAGTTTTTCTTTATACCATTTCTCTGCCTATAATATGGTTGAACTTTTTATCAAGAAAATGTGAATGACATTTGTATTTAATCAAGAAACTATCTCAGAAAAGAAGAGGGTCCCTGATAGCTTTGGTTTTGGGTTAATACAGGTAGTATCTTAGGCAACATGCTGTGGTGCAAGTACCTGAGGAAGCCAAAGAAGGTGTTGGATCCCCTGGAACTGTAGTAACAGGTGCTTATGAGTTGCCTGACATGAATACTGGGAACCAAACTCTGGTCCCCTGGAAGAACAGGAAGTGCTGTTAACCCCTTAGCCTTAAGAAGTAACTCAGAGAGAGTATTTAATTTTCTCCTGGAGGCATTCACAGCATGAAGACTCTTTATACTTGGTTCTTCAAACTAGATTGCAGGATGTAAGACATTAAGGGCTACACAGAGTAGCTGTAAATCCTGCTGGCCCTACAACAGTACTGAAAATAATTTCTCTGACCTTTTACCCTTGTAAGGTGAAGCTTATGTAAGCTTAACAAAGCTTTTGTATATTAAGCGCCAATGGATGTGTCTGATGAATAGGTTCTCGGTGCAGGTATATGCCCTTCCTTCCTGTCATAGCTTCTATTGTTTATCATATAATATGTTTGAAGGCCTCCAAAGACTTTCTAGATGTCTCTCTGCAAGTGTTCGATTCTTCAAAACACCAGCAAGTCTGGCATATTAAAAGCCACTATGCATTAATAATAGAAAGGCTTTTAATAGACAAGAAATCCGAGCTTTAGACAGATTAGGTTCTGGGCGGTGTAGTGTACCAGAAAGACAATGAACTCCTTGTTAAAAACATAAATTCTCATCTCACTCTTTCATTGTGAGGTGCTGGCCCTGAAAAAGAAAGCTAATCAAATTATTGGCCTTGGTGAAGGAATTACATATTTTTATTTTTTGAAATTATATATAACTGCACTATTTCCCCCTCCCCTTCTCTTTCCCCTTCCTCTCTCCAGCACCTCCCTTGCATACCCCTTGCTTGCTTTTTGTCTCTTTTTCAAATTTATGATCTCTTATTCTTTATTACATATATAAGGCATATGTATTAATATATCCTTATATATAAATATATAATTCTTAAGTACATAAATACAGCCTACTCAGCCCATAATTTTCCTGTGTATGACCTGAGGGCTGACTTCTTGGTACTGAATAGCCGACTGGTGAGTCTCTTACCTGGAAAAGACCATATCTCCCCATCCCAGCATTTCCAGGCTAACCTAGTTCTTTGTCTAAGGCTGGGGACCTCTGCGTCTTTTCCTTCTATGATACTTCATGAGCAGAGCTCTGATATTTATAGCAGTCACAATTTCACTTCACCATGACTTGGTCACCTTATTTCACATTTCAGAGCCTTACTTACCTGTTCTGTCTTGAAGATTTGTTTTTAAAAAATAGATGATAAATGCTGATAAAATGGTCCTGACATTTAGTAAGTGCTTATGATCAATTTTCTTCAGTTCATCCTCCAGTTAAAATTAAAAGTGTGGCTTTTTGTGTCTTCAAGTCATACGTTACGTTTGTTTATGTGTGGGTGCTTGGTCACAAATTTATATGACTTTTAAAACATCCAGTTCCACTAAACAGCAAGAGGACTATATTCAGTATAGCTCAGCAGTCATGGAGGCAACACGGCACTCAGGAACAACTCCTAAAGGGAAACTGATTCAGTCATCAAAAGTGTCTCTAAAGCTCTTCTCATTGGGGGCCACATCATTTCCACAGAGGCACCAGCCATGGCAACGTGGAAATCACCTGTGAATTGGAAAGGAATCACACCATACACATGATCTACAGAATTGAAAGCTATGACAAAAAGCCACCAATGAACAGTGTAGAATCTAAATAGACTCTGAACTTCTGCAAGGGACAGCATGTCATTTGAGTGAAAATCAGTTTTGATTAAAGAGAATGGCCAGAAAAACCTACACAGTGAAGGATGGCACCTATCCCTCTGACATGTACTCAGATCAGCAGGTCACTCATGCCAAAGACAGGAACACACAAAAGCAGAACAATATATATCAAGAAACTCTCAGATAATATTTACAATAATTCTATATCCTAGATATAGTACACCATGCTCTTAGTATCCAATTCATTCCATGCTGTGTGACTTCTCAAATGCAGATTAAATATGCACATGTATTTCCCTATTGTTTAGACTGAGTTTATCTAAAAAAAAAAAAAAATAGATACACATAGTAAGAAAAACCAGATGAATTGGTCTGACATCAAATATTTTCAGAGAAGCAGGACCCAGAACATCAGGTGGCCAGAGAGGCCCTAATCCTATTTCAGGGCACTTCCTCTTATGCATACACTGTGGGTTTTCATTCTGGCTCTAGTAGTTTTCAGGATGTTTCCCAGAAGACGAGGTCTCAAAGGCTTTGAAAATTGTCTTCCTATATACCAGGACTCAATAATCTTGGTGACTTCCAGAGCAAAACAAAACAAAACAAAAAAATCAAACAGGTTTTATTGATTTAGTGGGAGGAGACTATCTTTCTTTTTGTCTCCACAACAAATGGAAAGCAACCGATGTGCCTGAACTTCAGCGTTCTCACAGACTTCTTCTGCGACTAATTCTTTATTTTCCTAATTTTTTTTGCCAATTATAATTTTTCCCCAAATGTTATTCTATTTTTCTCCTTCCATATCAACAAGAATCATATCTCTAATGGGACTGGTCATTATTCTGGCTTTTATTTTATTTGACTATATAATTTTATAGAGGACAGACCTTCTCCACATAATAGAATCCCTGCCAGAAAGAGAATACACAGCTACCAGCCTCCAGGCCCCTTCCCCTACCCTTCTCTTCCCAGCAGTAAGAAAAGCCAGACATTTATCTGGACATAAAACTGGCCTTGCCTGAGAAAGTATGAAACTCAGAGACAAGAGGAAATGCTACAGACAATACCAGAAGCTGTACAGTTCATAAACTCTCCACTTCAAGCCACACCCATTGGTGGAATCTAGTGCCAGTAAGCACACAGCGTTCTTAGCACTGATACTGACAGAATAGAAAGGGGAAAGTCGCCTGGAAACTCGGCTCCAAATGGGATGCACATAAAAGAGAGACACTTGCTTTTAGGAGCTGCCAGAGCCAACACAGAGAAGCCCTTTGCTTCATGTGCTCTGAGCACAACTGTTGCCTAGAACCTCCAATATGATCAGTACTTTGTAGTGGGACCATCTGTCTGGAAACCTTGATCAACTGGCCATGGCAGTTTACAAATGACCCTTGAAGGTCAGTATAATCACCCTCCAGCAGATCATCACATATCTGCAGAATTCAGAGCTAAGAAAAGAAAGCACTATCAGGAAATCTTAATCTTTTCTATGAAGTACACTTACAAATTAAATATTAATGTTCAGTCTTATAACTGGAAAAGAAAGCCTGACAGAGCAGGAAGAAATGTCCAACATGTAACATAAAATCACAATGAAAATACTTATGATAAATAAAGGGAATCCACAGACATATTCAACTGGTCCTTCTTCCCTCACACTAGACAGTTCCCCCCTAACCGATGTTGTTCTAAGAATTTCCAGAAATCTGTCTCCCTCCTTTCTTCATTGTGTTTCCAAAACAAGTCCAGTAGGCACAAGTCTGCTGCTCTCTACCTCCTTCCAATGACACAAGCTATTCACGAACTCACCACTAGAGTTCACAGGTGGGGGGGGGGGGCGGCTTTCCTGGTTTTATGCTCTGCTACCTATTGGCTATGTTAATGTCCTTCTCTGTCACCTTGAACTGAGTCATCACTTCGTTCTTCTAGTCAGTTAAAAGAAGTAAAAAGCCTTCTATATAATTAAACAGCTTACAAGTGACCCCTTCGTGACCTCTAACTTGACTGTTTTTAATATAGCACTCACTCATTTTATCACCATCCAGTATACCCAGAGACCAAGAAAGAATCTCCTTTTCAAAAAGAGGCCAAAGTCAGGACTATCTAAGAGACTTCCAAAATATACAGCCTATTGTTGCCCTTGGATACTCTCCATAGGTGGAACCTGAGTTCATATTTCTGAGGACAACAGGGCCCAGGAAAACCTGACTTATACCTGACTTGAATGCCCTCTTCCTGAGGATTAGCTTTCATGGTACCAAAAGGATCCATGAAAGCTTCCATAGAAGGGGAAAATATCAACACTCCTACATTGTAATGATGCCTATGAACTATGACATCACATCAAGCAGCACAGTATGATATCCCTAAGGGTTTAGTAGTGGCACACATATGTTGTCAGTAATCAATTAAGATCCATGAAACGAGAGGGAAACCACGCCTGGCACTAGAAATCCAGGTGAGTCTCAGTGCTAGTGAAATCATGGGTATTGAAGGAAAATCTACAACTACTAATTTACTAAGGCAGCAAAATCCTAACAACAATCTATAAACATTTGTCCTTAAGCCCACAGGTAAATGTTGTAGTCTTCATCTTTCATCAAGGAAATTTCTCTTTGCAACATATGGAGACCATTACAGAAAACCACAACCAGTCCAATTGCAGAGTTGTAGAGTCCAGTCTCAATAGATAAATCAACGGGACACTCCCACACCTAAGGCTCAGGGAACATTTGTGGAAGAGGAGATATAAGGATTATAAGAGCCAGATGACCAGGGAGTTTAATGAGGTGTTGTCTCCAAGTAATTTCAGAAGCTACGTTCATAAATCTCACCAATACGACCAACCCCCAAACACAAGCTGAACAAGAATGATACCAATGAGCATGCCAAACTGGATGGGGAGGGGGGAAGGAGCTCAGGAGTCCTCAACTGTACACAAAGAACTTTAGTCGACTGAAGAAAGCTGGGAGCAAGGGAGGTTGTCCTTCTCTGGAAGAACACACCAACTGGTTGTCCAGTGCCAAATGATCATCCCTGAAAATATACATACAGGTGATATTATACAGACTAAACAGGATGTATGTGTGTGTGTGATAACAATCAGTAAATAGAAAGAGGGTATGAATTTGAAGGAGAGGTAAGGAGGGGTACATAGAAGAGTTTGGAAGAAAAGGGGGAAGGGATAAATGTTATAATTAAGTTATAATCTC
The DNA here is from genome assembly GCA_033318265.1 of Phyllotis vaccarum. Lineage (NCBI taxonomy): Eukaryota > Metazoa > Chordata > Mammalia > Rodentia > Cricetidae > Phyllotis > Phyllotis vaccarum. Next base: position 82,041,964 of record JARWLC010000002.1, read on the forward strand.
TAAATAAATATGTAAGGGCAGAGCTTGTTATCAACTACACCTTAGTATAGTACCCTACTGTATAATTTGTAGTTTCAAATTGGTTTTATGGTTTTGTAAATAATAAATGTACCCACAATTTTCAAAATTATCCTGCAAGAGTATAGAAATCAAAGAATTTGTTATATCACAACATCTAACAGAATTCATCCTTCTACATACTTCTAGATATTTAATATGAAATTATATATACACTGACATATGGGATTTCCTGAATTTGGGGGGAGAGTTATGGCATAAAGGAGAAATATAAAGTTTTTTAAAGCTGGCTCTTTCATTTAACACTGTTTACAGATCTCTGCACATATACACATAAATTTTATTTAATTTTTTAATTTTTATATATTTAATTCTTCAGGTAAATGATAATTTATTAAATAGTTCTACTGTTAGTGGATATGTGATTTATTTTACTATAATGGTCCTGCAAAAACATAATTTTGTATCGTTGTATATCTGCAAACACACATACATATGTTTCTTTTTGTTTTTATTTTTATGAATGTATGTATGTATGTATGTTTATGTGTGTGTGTGTGTGAAAGAGAGAGAGACAGAGACAGACAGACAGACAAATGGTACTGGAGACGCAATTTAAGAATCTGTTGGTGTTGGATTAAGAATATTTAACTTATGTTAATCACTTTTTAAAGTGATTTACATAGTTGACACAATTCAACTATGAAAACACCTGGTGCTAGGTTTTTCCTTAATGGGTAGGATGCACCAAGAGGTCCCTATGACCCTTCTCCTTTAGAACCAGAATACTTACCGGTCACCTTGAGGCTAAAGATCCAGTAGAGGCAAGTTATGTTAGAGAACACAAGTCAGGGAGCAGGAGTCAACTATGAGTATAAGATGAATGCTACAGCCCAGGTCCCTGGGAAGGACACCAGCCTGAGGAGGTCATGGTAAAGCAGGCTACAGAAGCAATGTGTCACTTGAATGGGAATGTACTGGACAGATTCTGCCTCTTATGAATATATATATTCATTTATATATGTATATATACATATATGTGTGTATATGCATATATATGTGTAGAGAGAGAGAGAGAGATCACTATGTCATACAGGCTAACCTCAAACTATAAATTCTCCTGCTTCTACTACCTGAATGATGGAATTACAAGTATGTACCAACATGCCTATCTTGTTCATGTATATTTGTGAGCTTATCTATAAAACAAAAGACTTAAATCCTCATTTGGTAAATGTTTTAGTGTGTTTTCTGTGTGTGCAATAAAACACCAGACCAAAAGTGACTTGGGGAAGAAAAGATTTATTTAAGTTTACAATTCATTCTATCATAAAGGGAAGTAAGGGCAGAAACTCAAGGCAGGAACCTGGAGGCAAAAACTGAAACAAAGACCAGAAAGGAGTGCTGCTTACTGGCCTAATCCCTGTAGCTTGCTCAGTCTGCTTTCTTATACAGCCCAGAACAACTTCTGAGGCATGGTACCAACCAAGTGGGCTAGGTTCCCCCAAATCAGTCACTAATCAAGAAAATGCTCCCATAGTCTTGCCTACAGGCCAATCTGATGGAGGTAATTCCTCAGGTTTGTCTGGGTTTCTACCAAGTTGACGAAAACTAATGAACAGAAGTAAAATTGGTACCAGGAGTAGGGTGTTGTGTGACAGACCTAGCCATGCTGTTTGGGGAAGGATTGTGAAAGCACATTATAACTTAAGGCTTAAGTTTCATTGAGTGTTCAAAGCTTGCTAAGCTTTTGTGGGAACTTGTAAAAGAGTGCTGCAAACAATGTAGATTATGGAAACCTGGTTTGTGAAGTTTTAGAGGGAAGCAATGACTCACTCAGAGCTGTTCATGTGATGTTTTAAATTACAAATATGTAGTTTCTGGTCAGCAACAAGAGGACAGGACCACTAAAGTGAGACTTTTGCTTTTCAGGAACAATAAATGCTAGTTGGCTGGGCTAGTAGTTAGAAATTAGCTGTGATTAAGAAGACAGCATTATTGAGGTTAAATCTTCTGAGAAGTACTTCCTTGTGGTCAACATACAGAGCTGGGAGCCAAAGCTACATCCCCTGATGGTAGCCAAACTTGGAAATGTGTAAGAGTAAACAAGGTTGAATTGGTCTTGAAAGAGTGAAGGAATCATGGAAAGCAGACGAGACTTGGCATTTTGAGTGGCCAGGAGAGGTGAAGATGTAAACTACGGAGAGTCCAACATATTGGAGATATGACCACATAGGACAGCAGCAGCTGTAGAGTGGAGCTGATCTAAGTCTATGAGACTATGTGTGTTGTGAATGGCAGAGCATGAGAAGTGGAGATACACAAGCCCTTCGAAGCCCAGATCATGAGGAAAGGGCAGGTGCAATACATTGAGCTACAGGATTTAATTTGCACTGTTGAAGTTTAGTTTTGCTTTGTTTAGATTGTGATTGTGCCCTGGTTCTTGTCTCTTGAAATAAGATGTAACTTATTTTTGATTATATGGGAGTCCATAGTTATGAGACTGAGTTTTTAGAAAGACTTGGGACTTTAAAAAGATGTTGGATATATTAAAGTACCATCAAACTTTTAAGTAATGGGGCTTTTTAAAAGACTATGGGACTTTGAAAGTTATTTATGTTTTATATTTTGACAATATCAACATGAGATTTAGGGGACAAGCTGAGATTTTGTGATTCAAGTTGACAATGAATCAACTGTTCTGGTTAGTTTTTATCAACTTAACACAAACCTAGATCTACATGAGAAGAAGGACTTTCAACTGAGCAATTAACTCATCAAACTGGCCTATAGGCTAGTCTGTGAAGTGTTTTCTTGATTAACAATCCAGATCGCAGCTCCCTGTGGGTAGTGCTCCCTGGAGAGGTGGTCCTAGATGATACAAGAAAGCAAACTATGAGTAAGCGAGAAAGTAAGCACATCCCTCCTGGCCTCTGCTATGGTTCCTGCCTTGGCTTCTCTCAACGTACTGTGACCCAAGATATGAATGTGGAATAAATTCTCTCTTCTCTGAGTTGTTTTTGGTCATGGCATTTTATCACAGCAATAGAAAGCAAATTAAGTGGCAATCATTAATTCATAACAAAGATGTAAGAAGCAACATATACACAAGGTAGAATACGAAGTTAATTTTTCACCTTATAAACATAATATTCAGACATCTAAAGACATCCTTTCGATATGGCATGCTGAATGGTCATCTTTTATGCTAAAGAGGCTGCCAAAGTCCCATATATTTTCCTCTCTCCTCTTTGAATGTAGTCATGAAAGTCACCTGCCTTTCTGTACTTCTTTCATTTACAACAACGCATTTGACCAGCTGGTAGTGGCATGTGATTTAATCCCAGCAGTTGGGAGGCAGAGGCAGGTGTGTCTTTAAACCAGCCTCCTGTGCCATCTGCAGAGTTCCAGGACAACCAGGGCCTAGAGAAACCCTGTGTTAAAAATTTTAAAAAAAGAAAGGATTGGATTCAACTTTTCAGATAGCCCAAGATATTCATAGGCAGGTAACCTAAAAAATAAAATTGATCTAGAACATGACTCAGTAGGTAAAATACTTGCCATGTAAACATGAAGACTGGAATTTGGGTCTTTGGCAAATACATAAAAGCCAAGAGGGCAATTCCTATCATTGGGAGGTGGAGACAGAGGATCCCTGGGCAGACTGACTAAGGATCTTAACCAAATTTGCAAGCTCTAGTTTCATCAAAACACCTCACTTTATGAAAAGCAATTGAGAAACATACCCAATGTCAACCTCTGGCCTCCATGTGCACACATACAATCCAACGCACATGTGAACATGTGTATATACATACACGCACATGCAAAAATTATACCAAATAAAATTGGTTAACAAGCAATATGAAAATTTTGTTTAAGAATTTCTGTCTGTGTGTATATGTGGTAAAGACAGAGAAATAGGCAGGCAAATAGTAAGAGACACCATGAGAAACTAGATTTTCATCGATGATTCTGTGAAGGATTTAAATATGTTTCATGCCAGTGTGTCTAAAATTTTCCCAAGGTCATGGCTCTGAAAGAAAATTCCCATTTGGATGTAGACATTGTGGCATATTTGCTTTGAAAGATTGATGATTTTATAGCTACAACTCATAAAGCTGGTGGTCATAAAACACCTAGCTCTCTCCTGGAGGCAGACCACGCTGACTATGTAAATACTGCTATCAACTTCCAACTCAGCTGAAACTACACTGGGCTGTGACATGGTGAGAGACTCCATTTTACCCCAGCCATGATCATTTCTCATCTCACACAACAGATACGACTTCTAACAGAACTGGAAAGTTGAAAGGAGAAATTTAGTTCCAGAAAAATAAAAATCATTAAATGAGGAGAAATGAATGAAACACAAAAACATATTTTTTTTTTAACTTAAAAAGGTTTTTTTCCCCAATACCAACCACCACTCTCCCACTCTCCCCTCCTCCCAGTCCTCCCTCAACCTCCCTCCACCCCTTCCTCCCATCCATTCCCCAGGGAGGACAAGGTTTCCCAAGGTGAGTTAATTCAGTCTGGCATATCTAATTGAGGTAGGACCAAGTCTCTTCCCCAATATCAAGGCTGAGTAAGATGCTCCTCTGTAAAGAATGGGCTCCGAGAAGCTGGTTCATGCACCAGGAATAAACTCTGGTCCCACTGCAAGAGACTCAACATACTGCCCATGCCTTTCCGCTGTCATATACATTTAGAGGGGTTAGTTCCTTTCCATGAAAGATCCTCAGCTGTCATTTCAGAGTCAGTGAGCTCCCAATAGCTCTGGACAGCCATCACAATGGGTCTCCTCCTGATCACTTTGCTCATACACTCTCTCCTCCCTCTCTTCAGCTGGACCTGGAGCTCAGCCCAGTGTTTAGTTATGGATCTCTGCATCTGCCTCCATCAGCTATTGCACGAAGGTTCTATAATGGCAATTAGGGTGGCATTCATTCGATAATAGGGAAAGACCAGTTTAGGCATCTTCTTCACTATTGCTTGGACTCCTAGCTGGACTCATCTTGTGGGTTCTTGGATGTTCCCCTAGCACCAGGCTTTTCTCTGACCCTGCAATGGTTTCCTGTATCAGGATATCCATTTCTTTGTTCTCCCTCTCTGTTGCTCCCTTCACTCAACTACCCCATTCTCTCATGTTCTCTTCCCACCTCCCCTTGCCTTCCCCCATGATCCCAGTTTACTCAGGAGATTATCTCTGTTTCCCCTTCCCAGGGGATCCATGGATGTTCCATTTATGTTCTAAAATGTGGAAGGGAACATATTATTTTAGAGACATTTCTGTTTGTTATAAGGAGCTCTACAATCAGATTAAGAGAAAAAAAGAATAATCTATACTGATTCTCCATTTGGAGTTTGCACAATGACCATATCCCAGGCTGCTCTTCTTCTGACAGACATGTTTTTGTGAGCATTCAGTTCGAGCTGACTTAACTATCCCCCTGTCACTCTCTAGTGAGACTTTGCATTAGACTGTTCATCGAAGGCTCTTAACCTAAACCTCATTTCCTAGTCCTGTTATCACCACACTTTGTTTTCCCAGCTCCCTCTTAATTCCTGAGCTAACATTTCCTGAACAAAGTCGAGGTTTTAAGTCACACAGGGACTTAAATTGTGATTCTTAGAAATAGCCTCAGGAAATAAAAAAGGGCTGTTTAAATTATTCTAAATTATTTAAGCAATATATGCCTACAAAAACTGCAAAACGTGATTCACAAGGCAAGTGATTACTAGCCAGTATGTTTACATATTCGCATGAAACATTCTTCGATCTTAGGAAGAGAAGCAATTCAATATTTATTGCTCTTCAGATTGTGTTCTTTCCCTTTATGTCATTTCAGGTAAATAATTTCTCACCTTATTGACACTCCTATCAATAGAGACTGGGAAGACACGACTGTACCAGCAGTCAACTTCTGTCACTATATGGCTGACTAGGAGAGGGTCTCTGTCTGCTTTTAAATCTTTCCCTATTGCAACCACTTATTCTTTTTTGTCCTGCACAATGACACAGATCAATCTCTTCCTCTGGCCTCACAATAGGATTTAAAATACTAATAATAGCTCTTCCCCTCTCTTTCTGACTCTTTTTTGCCTCAGAGCTGTGATGTCTATGATTTTCTGTCTTTGTGAATTTATTTTCTCCTTGTCCTGTTGCCTGAGCTTGGGGCCCTTATAACTGAAGTACTTGCCACCTGACTCCTCTGCCCAGGAAGCTTTTCTTCAACTGCACCCTTCCTTATCAGAGGAAACTTTTCTTTCCTCAGCTTAGCTATAGAAGATACATCTTGAGTGTTTTGGTGGAAACTTATACCACTCAGTTCCTAGTCCTGTTGTTATAAAAATTCATGGACCATTTCCCATACCTATCTTCATATTACTTGGTTGTCAAGTTCAGAAAACACACACACACAGGAGATCAATCTCCCTAATAAACATAGATGAAAAAATTATCAATAAAATACTGACATACTGAACTAAAGATCACACCAGAAAGATCATTCTTCATGCATGACCAAGTTGGTTTCCTGCCAGAGGTGCAGGAATGTTTTGACATCCATAAATTCATTCATTTTATCCATCACATACACAGACTCAAAGACAGAAGTCACATGACCATCTCAGTATATGCATCAAAAGCTTATGACAAAATTCAACATCCCTTCATAACAAAAGTCACAGAAAGGCTGGAGACAGAGGGACATACCTCAACACAACAAAGGCTGTATACAGCAAGCCTGTAGCCAATGTTGCACTGAACGGAGATAGACTATTCCTGCTAAGAGTAAGACAAGTATGTTTACTGTCTCCACTCCTACTCAATACAGTGCCTGAACTCTTAACTCATGCAGTAAGGAAAGAGAAGAAAATAAAAGAGATAAACTGATTTTTTAAAAGAAAAAGTCAAGCTATTACTATTTATTTTATGATGACATGATTCTATACATGTGGCCCTAAAGATTCCATCAGAAACCTCTAACAACACTTTCAACAAAATAGCAAGATACAACTATTTGAGTTGTGAATGTGCCAGGGTAGGAGTCTAGCTTCTGGGACAGTGAGGATTTTTATTCCACCACTTTTTCCCTCTGTGACATTAGGACTTAAGAGGAGAAGGAGGGAAGTAAGACAATACAAAGAGAAAGGGAGAAGGATAAATAACACTAAGAAGGTTTGAAAAAGCCCTAGAGAATCATATTATTGTAGATTTTCCTAAAATGCATGTAATGCAAATAAGTATATGCGTGTGTATATATAGGAACACAACTTAAGGTTACATCACTTTGGGTAGTAATACTACCCACAAAAGCTATAGACTACCTAACAGACACTCCAGCACCAAACACAAGAAACCTTTCCAGTTATTGGTTAGGGTGGTACAAGATACTCCCCCAACAATCTAGTCTATTGCTTTTGCCCTAGTTGCCTCCCAAAGTTGAATGTAAGTCTCTGTTGCTGAGGACACCACACACTTTAGACGCAGAACTGAGAGGAAGAAAACTGGAACTGACCTGAAAGCCTCTTCCCTGAAAACTGACTTTCAAGTAGGAGAAGATGCTATGCAAGGTGCCAAAAGAAAAAGGCAATTAATAGTCTTTCCCTGACTTCCCCCCGCCTGCAAACTACAACAGCGACTAGCCTAGCAAGATATCCTTAGATGATGACAGCACTTCTTATATCTTGGCAGAAACCAACACTTATAAGGCCCCTGAAAAAGACAGAAGCCATGGCTGGTACTAGAACCCCCTGGTCAGCTTTATTTTTTAATAGGTCTATGTATTAGAGTTGTTGAAGATTTGGGGGGAGGGGGAATTAAAAGTCTTTGGGTTAAATCTTGACCACTTTGAGCAGCACCATATCCCTGTGCTTCAGTTTCTTCACTGGTAGATTGGGGATAATGTTACACAACCTGAGGTTGTCACTAGGATTGCTGTAATGCAGGTACAATGTCTTCATCAGCATCTGGCTCCAAGCAGAGACTATGCTCTTGCTGCTGAGGCTGGGATGGTGACAATGAGCAATGACGACGAGAACAGGGGAAAACACCAGAAGGAGGCATGACAACATGTCATTGTGGGGTTAAGTTTTATTTCCTTCATCTTGCTTATCTACATATAAACCATTATTAGAATGAGAATTTAATATTTTAAAAATAACATTGCTAATGTTTAAGCAAGAAATTTATCTTGTTGAACAGATTTTTGTCTGCCTCCACCCAACCCTTGATTTACAGGATTGGGTAAATCACCTTCATCTTCCCATGTTTCATTTCTCTCATCTGTAAAATGAGAAGGGGAAGGCTTAAATGCCTCCACATAATCCTAGGGCCCTTGACATGATACAAAGCATCTATATGCATCAACTCATTGGGAAACATTACTTCCCATGCTCTCCGTTGACTCAAATTTTTGATGCTGATGACCAGCATAACACAAACATAAGTGCTTACTCTGGCCCTGAGTCTAAAGTCATTTAAGCATATGAGGGGACCTTTTGCCTAAGCCAGAGTCTAACTACTTCCTATAAAATGGCTTACTGAGAAAGCAGAACTCCTATCTGACCCTGAGAAACTAAAAGACAGGAAAAAGCTAAACCAAGGGCATTCATGCTTGTGGAACATCTATAATAGAGATTATTATAATATAAACCTCTTTGAGACCTCACAATCACCTACATGGAAGGTTTTATTGGCTGTATTTCAAAGATGAAGTCCTCAGAAAGGTTCAAAATTAGTGCCCAAGACCATAAGCTACTCACTAACTTCAAAGCAGGATGTGAGAAAGGCTAGCTAAGCACCATTTCAAGTTCCATGATACCTAGGCGAGATCTGGAATCTACTAGAACTGGAGTGCTAGCCACTGTTTTAACTTAGTTTCTCAGCTTCCATCATGAAGAGCTCTGCCTGAGTGGAGCTACCAAGGCCATGTGTGGTAAGAGAATTTATTCTATCGTGAACAAGTAGGGGGCGGTGTCCTTCAATCATGACAGACTCACTCCAGTAAGCATCTTCAAATCTTTAATCCAACAGCTTTGTATTACAAAGGCATAATGCTGTGATCATACTTCGCAAGTCTGTGTGGGAATTGACCAAGACAGTTATTGAACAGTGACAGTTCTTCCAGATCAGCAGAGACACGTGTATCTGAAAAGTGGTCACTGTTTCATAGAATCCATTAGGGAAGTGAACAATGTGACTCTCTGTTTGTGCTTTTTTTCCTTTCCCTTTACACTTCTATGCTCCCCTTCTGTGCTCCCCTGATTTGATGGTTCACAGACCAAGGGCACCTGAGAGTAAAGTCAGCATTTGCATTGCCATAAAGTTTTCAGCCCCCCCCCCCAACCTGGCATTTACTCGTCTCTTCAAAGGAAGAAGCTTTAAAAGAAGGAGGAGGAGGAGGGGAGGAGGAGGAAGAGGAAGAGAGGAGGAGGAGGAGCAATAAAGCTACAGTCTTGACATCCAGGAACCTTCACTGTGTTTGGATAACCCCATTAAATTAGAAGAAGACTTGACCTTGAATAAGCAATATCACAGTTAAATGTTAGTTATGTGCCCATTGTCCTCACTTTTGTGTCATCAGAATAGGCACTTTCTGTCAGGTAAAGCACGCAATCGTCCTGAAAGTCTCACAATGATCTTATGAGGCAGACAGAGTTATTATGTCCATATTCAAGGAAGGAGCTGAAGCACAGGAATCTTCTTGGGTGACTTTCCCAATGTCACAGAGAGGCAAAAAAGGTGAACTAAGAATTCTCACTATCCCAGTGGCTAAACTCCAGCCCTGGCACTTTCTCAAAGTTTCTGATTGCCTCTGGCAGACAGCCATAGAGGCAGTATATGCCAGTAAATAAGGATTGTTTAAACAAATAATTTTCATGGGTTTCCCTGAGCCACTTAAGGAGTCTGATATTAACCAGCTACTGTGATGAAAATAGACAAGAGGACTGGTGAGCACAGGAGTGATTTCAAGGACAGTTGCATGTTGTTGGAGGATCCCAGGCCACCGCAGTGGAATGGACAGCACTGACCTAATAAGATGCTTGTGCTTGGGGTATTAAATCTTATTGTCGGTCTCATCTGACCGGGAGGTGTGTTGCTACCAAAAAGGAAAGGTAGGGAAACTATTAGCCATGCAATGACTCTTACCAACTTACTTCAGGGGCTACAGGTCACAAATCTGCCCTCCTCTTGACACCATGGAATTCTTCTTTCTGTTCCTCCTCTGAAAGCTAAGGACTGATAAGGAATGAGAGCAGAAAGGACGGGAGCCGTACTGTCTCAAGTGGCTTATTGGCATCTCTGAGATTTTCACACAGGGTGGCACCCGTCGAGCTGGTTTATGCCCTTCATTGATATATATGTGTATGTGTGTGTGTGTGTGTGTGTGTGTGTGTGTGTGTGTGTGTGTGTATTCTCTCCTCTCTATTGAGTGGGGTGAGGCAGAGAACATGCCAGAAATATTTTAAAAGAAATCTCTCTCTTCTCTCTCTCTCCCCCCCCCTTCTTTCTCCTCTCACCTCTCCAGCACATAAGGAGACCCATTACTAAAATTGCTTAGATATGAGTACATAATTGGCCTGGAAGACAAAGTGGGAAGAAAGATACTGGAGCTGAAGAGCCCACCCGGGCAGCTAACCCTGCTGATACAAACATCTACAGAGAAGGCACATCCCCAAGAATCAAATCTGGATCCAAACATGGCTCTTCTGTCGCCTTGGGCAAAGCTCCTTGGAGATTAGGGTTTTGGTGGCCTGTTACAGGGTTAGAGCCCCAGGATATCCAGAAGGAACGGATGACAGCACACTTGGGAGACCTCCTGTCATAGCACTCTGGGGCTGTGGCAAAGCAGGTAGTATGTTCTCTGAGGATTGTTCTTGCCCCTTACTAACCGGGAGCTGCCCTTGATCTTTGGACCTCTTCCCAGGCCCAGAAGAGGTAAAAATCTGATATTGCCTTGGGTGTGACCCCAGCCAGCCTTGTTAATAAACATTCCTTCCTGTTTCTCTACAGTGACAAAGGAGGAGGGAAGCAAGCTCCGAGGACAACAGCAGAGATCATGCCAGGAACAGACCTCAGCAGGGGAAGCAGCCCTGGCTAGAGCTGAGTCAGTCCCTGATTTTTTTTCCTACTTGTATGGTTCACTCACTGAGGCAAATCAACCCAAGGTGAGTTGAACTCTAACCTGCCTCCACCGGAAGTTGCAAATGAGTCAGGACTCTTCCATTTCACTTCTTTCCCCATGGCATCAAAAGGTGAAGACCCCCCACCTCCCTTTTGTTTCATGTATCAAAGGAACACTGTGCTGGTACACTTGAGTTTGGGCCTACATAAAAGCCATCTTAATGGGTTGTTCAACACTCTGTGACTACTTCCCTGTTTTAGACTAAAGTAGATGAAAGGATACAGGAATAGAATGTCATTGTATATAACACCAGCAAAGTTTGAGCTCTACATGTGCTTAGCATACATGAGGTTCGACCACCAACATACAAAAATAAAGTTTATATATTTTATATAAAAATTGTATTTAATATATTGCATATATATGTGTGTGCATATTTTTCAATTTTCAATTCTTTTGACTGAAATTTTTTTTATGTGTAAACATTTTTCTCCTAAAAAAATGTAGCCTCTTGGTTTTCATATTTAAAAAAAATTTTCTCATATCCTTCCAATATTCCCAGCCCCTATTTTATCTTTCCCTTGTTTAAATCAAATTAATTTTAGTAGAGTCCTTTTGTCCATGTTCTGCTTTATATTTATGCATATCTATATCCATTATATATTTTTAATCCAGTTATCTGGAAAAAGTCAGTCTTGCTGTCCAGTATGGAGATAATCCTGTCTAGCTTAAAACTCTCCAGGAACCTCCATTTGTGCCAGACTAGTTCTTCTCAGGACTACTGGACCATCTACCGCCTTTCCTCTGCCTATCTCACCAACAAGGCTCCTCTCACCCATCATGGGCCCATATTGCCCTTCATATTCTTTGGACTTGTTGCTGTTTTTCTTATTTCCCCAGACTACTTCCTCTTCACAGATGAAATATCATCTTAGAGAAATGCTTGTCACACCAAGCAGGTGGGATCTTTTCATGCTCTGCATCTATCCTTCTGCCTGGATATCATACTATTTTAACATTTTTGCTTGTTTTTGTATTTATTAATTTTTATCTATATTGACTCATCCTTGGGTCATTATTATGCTCTAGGAAAGAAAGAGGCATTCTTTTGTGGGTAAGTTTGTGGCTGGTAATAGTAACTCTTTTTTAATTTTTTGAGTTTCATACTTTTTTAAAAAGCATTTTTCTGGACATGGTCATGATTAGAGCTCATGAGTCAAAGACCCGCAGATCTCTGTGAGTAAGAGGTCTTGGCCTACAGGAGCCAAGGTCAAGTCCAGAAAAAATAGCTACAGCTCATAACTACACATACCCTGTGTCCAAACTTCTAGCCCAAAGATAGGTAAGATAAATGGTGGGTAAGGTAAAATAATGGGGGGGGGGTAATTCTAGGGCACTGTTTGTGATCGTTACACAGCAACAGAAAACAAATGCACCAACACTATTGTCACCACAGCCCTGTTGCCCAGATGTAAGCAACAGACAGAAAAACAATAAGGAAAAATACCTTCTAACATTACTTATGCAAGTTTGACCAAAGAACATTATTTTCTTGCAGTGATTACCCTAAACTTACCCATTTCATTACATTTTGAGCTTACAAACTTGAGCACAGGTTTTAAGAAATCAGATTTCTCACTTCCTGGGATTTAGTGTTTATCCTAAAGGATTTCAGGTGAATTACAAAGTATTGTAAGGTTAGTTTTGCTATAACCATTAAGGAGTATAAACATATGAAGTCATTAACAATATCTTGAATCTAGCAGCCTATAATATGCCAGTTTTACATATTATCTGTTTTATATCTAGTGTTTAATATTTTAATTAGTACTAAAATTAAATGAGTCTACAATGTTGCATATTGATAACCATATTTAGTAGGCTTGAAACAAAATAGCAAGATAAAGATCTATTCTACTATAAAATCAATTACTTTTTCCATTTCTATAAGTAGCCTCAGAGGGAAAAAGTACTATAAATTTAAATCAAGTATCTATGCAAAGAGTAAACTGAATCTTTAATTTTTACATTTTGACAGCTGACATGTTTAAGTGATTCTCCACTGAACCGTGTTTTCCCTGCTATGATACTCTGACTCATAGCTGCCACAGAAGCAGAGGGACAAGCCCAAGCATCATCTAAAACTCTAAGATTATAAACCAAAAGCTAAATCTTCCCTTCTATAAACTTTCTTTCTTGGCAATGAGAAACATGACCAACACACTACCATGCTCAGGGATGTTCAGGCCACATGCTCCTAACAGCAAAATACATAGTACAATGGAAACAAACATTAGTACAATAAGTTGCTGTAAAATCACCCAACTGAATATTATTCAGTGACAACAATAAACTGTAGTTGTACGTGTGAAAAACCAGTGAGTCTCAAAATAAACTTTCAATAAATTAAGTTCAAGAGAAATCTACGCTATAGGATTTTGCTTACATCAACTTGAAAAAGAAGCAGAGCTAAGGAGGTTGTCCTGGAACTCATCTACAGATGGAAAATTCAGACTAACAAGTTCATAGTCTGAACAAAGCTGAAGACACAAGTTGGTTCCAGGGCTAGGAAGGGAAACAAGGCCATGTGGAAGATATAGAGGCACTAAGGACTGATAAAAATGTTTTCTTAAAATTATAACTATGAGTAGAATGTTTATTTTTTGTTTTTTCTATAAAATATACATATATTTTAAGCCCCTATATATGGTGACTTCAAAACAGAATTAATATTTATAGTAACTGAGTACCGTATTTTAAGAAAGTAAGATTGACAATAATGTCTAGCATATATTCTAAGCTCTTGATTAACGTTGGGAGGCATAATGATTATGTCATGGCATGTATACATTAGAGGAAGAAAATCGAAAGTACATCTTCGTTTACACTGTTGTGTTCTGAGACTTCTGGGATTACACATAAAATCCAGAATCTATCTTGGTGTGTAACAAACTTCACTCATTAAAGGAATAGTACAAGAAAGGATTCTTGGATCCTCAATACAGCTAAGATTCTCCTTGGCCAACATCTGGCACCAATGGAGATCTACACCAAAGAATAGAATTGTTCTATTGTGTGATACCAAAAGATTAAAGCGAGCATCTAAGAAAGAGAGTTATAGATTTGTAGCTATATCTCAATAGATAAAATAACAGACCATATCAAATGCCTGAAAATGCAGGAATATAGAATTTATAGAGTACCTTAATGTCCCTTCACTTGATGCTTTACTTAGCAGGAAAGAAGCAAGACTTATAGAAGTCAGTTTACTTATCATAAGAAAAAGAGGGAGTAGGCAGTGTCAACAGTGAATTGAAGGTTTAAGTACAGAAGGCATAGAATCTGTTCAATTGGCATCAACCAGATACAGTGGAAGAGACAGGACGGTGGGTGGTAGTAGAAGAGAGGGTGGGGGAGATAAACTTGGAAGCTCCCTCACTAGATTACTTTCCAGGACAGCCACAATTACAATCCAGTGGAGCTCTCCAGTAAGAGAAGCCTAGCAGACCATTTCTGGGTGTACAGTAAATAAACACCTTTTGGGCCAAGCTCTTGTGACATATAGAGGCCTGGCTAATATTGAAAAAAACAATAATCCCCCTCTCATCTCAGTCTAATGCATTTCATGGGTTTATATTTCTTGCTCTCACTTAATTACTCTGTTCTTGAATCCTATTATCCCTAGACAAGGCTGAGTATACAATATCTCTCAGTAAGTGCTCAGAGAAAATTTGTTAGGCTTAAAGGTGTTTGAGAATCATTAGAATAAATTCTATTTACCCTTTTGAACCGAGAGACAATTATTTATTTGAAAGAAAAATAGACCAATCAGAACTGTCTCTGTACATACTAATACCTACAACGCTTATGTCACAAGGACAATTAAATAAAATCTTGGAAAGAACCTTTATTTCTGGCTCTTATCAGTTTAGTCAGATGATAAAGTGAGTCTCAGGGGTGAACTCTTGAACCAGGAAAGAATCCCTACAAATTTTCTGTCAGGTGATGTGACCTGAAAAAGTGTTTCCATCCCTTGGCTTATTTTTCTGACTGACAAACGATTGCTTCTTACTTGCTTGAAAACTGGTTATATTATTGAGACTGTCACAAACATGGGATTTCTTTCTTACAAAATAAAGTTCATCTCCTAGGTACAAAGTTTAATTAAAGGAAGAGAAATTTAGGTTATAAAACTATGTTTTTCTTGCCCTCCCCCTCGCTTGCCTAACTTCCAGAATTTAGGGTCCTCTTTAACGAGTAAAAGGTCTTCTGAGGGTCACATGGTGCAGCATGCCTTTAATCTTAGCACTTGGGAGGCAGAGCCAGGTGGATCTCCATGAGTTTAGCTCAAGCCTGATCTACAGTGAGTTTCTGATCAGCCAGGGCTACAAAGTGAGACCCTGTTGAAGAAGATGAATGAGGGGGATGAGGAAGAGGAAGAAGGGGAAGAAGAGAAAGAAGAGGAAGTAGAAAGGGGCAGAAGGAGAATGCATGGGTTGTTCTGAATAACACCTAGACAGTCCACTAGCATTTGTATCTTAATCTGCAGTTCAAAAGAAGCTCTCTGTGAAATTACATGACATTTTCAACAAAGATGCCATGTGGAGCTCATCCCTGGGTGCCTGAAGACCATTTCATGGTATCAGTCTCTGGCAGTATTTGGAGACTAGAATACCCAGTCAGTCTTCTGCTACCAACAAACTGCACATGCAGCTGGAGGACTGGGTGAAGGATATAAGGGCAAAAGAAGGCAGTATTATGTCATCTTCCTAAGGCACAAGGACCTGGGGTGTGGGAAAGGAAGTCCAGCATGAATCTGAAAGCTAGATTTACAAGGTAAGAGATCTGAGAGCTTCAAGTGGGGGAGGGTTTCCAGCATTTCAGAGAGCTGTTTTGTTTGTTTTCAGTCTAGACGGAGAGTATAAATGCCTAGGAAATATGCTTAAGGCCAAAAGATATCTGTGGTTGTTTTCTTCTGCCACATAGAACTCTGGGTTATGTGTATGTGGCACTGATTACTTTCAGGAGTTTAGCTGTGTCTATGATGGTACTTCTTATGCTCTCTATGTCCAGTCAGCAATCTATGTAATTGCCACTACTTTCCATGAATGTCTTCCTTGTACTCGTTTCTTGATAGTTAGACAGTCAGCATTTAGAAATTTATACAGTGGAAAAAAGAAAGCATCTTCAACAAATGGTGCTGGCACAACTGGAGAGTGGTATGAGGAAAAATGCAAATAGATCTTTATCTATCACCCTGTGCATAACTCAAGTCTTAGTGGATCAAAGACCTCAACATGAGCCCAGCTAAACTGAGTCTGATAGAAAAATATATATATATATTGGCATAGAAGATCATTTTCTAAAATTACCACCAGTAGCACAGACACTGAGTGCAACAATCAAATGGAACCTGCTGAAACTGAGAGCTTCTGTAAAGCAGAGGACACAGTCAATAAGACAACAGTCTACAGAATGGGAAATGATCTTCACCAGCCCTACATCGGACAGAGGACTGACCTCTAATATATAGAGAACTCAAGAAACTAGGGGTCAAAAAACCAAAGAACCCAACTGGAAAATGGGGTACAGAGCTAAATAGAAAAATCTCAACAGAAGAAATCCAAATGGCTGAAAGACACTTAAAGAATTGTGCAACATCCTTAGTCATCAGAGAAATGCAAATCAAAACAACTCTGAGTTTCCATCTTACACCTGCCAGAATAAAAAACACAAATGACAGCCTATGCTGGAGGGGATTGAGTAAGGGGAACACTCCTCCATTGCTAGTGGGAGTGTAAACTTGTACAACCACTTTGGAAATCAGTATGGTAGTTCCTCAGAAAACTGGGAATCCATCTCCTTGATGATCCAATACCACTACTGGGAATATAACAAAGGGATGCACATTCTTACCCCAAGAGAATTAGGTCAACTGGGTTTATAGCAGCATTATTCATAATAACCAGAACTTGCAAACAATCTAGATACCTCTCAACTGAAGAACACATTTACAAATTGTGGCACATTTACACAATGGCATACTGTGCAGCAATAATAATTTTTAAAAATGATATCCTGAAATTTGCAAGCAAATGCATCCATGAATGAATTTGGAGAATATGATCTTGAGTGAAGTAACACAGACCCAGAAAGATAGGCATGGTATGTACTCACTCATAAGTGGATTTTAGACATTAAGCAAAAGCTAACCAGGCTACCCTCCACAATCCTTACCCCTGACCCCTGCCACCCAGTAGCCAGGTAATAGGAGGACCTTAAGAGAGACATCCATATCCATAGATCCCCTGGGAAGGGAAAATAGAGAAGATCTCCTGATTGGAGTGGGGAGCAAGGAGAGGTGGGAAGAGAGTATGAGAGAATGGGATGCTTGAGTTGGGGGAGCAATAGAGAAGGAGAGCAAAGTGGATATCTGATAGAGGGAGCCATTGTGGGGTTAGAGAGAAACTTGGTGCTAGAGAACACCCAAGAACCCACGAAATGAGCCCAGCTAGGACTCCACGCAATAGTGGAAAGGGTGCCTAAACTGGCCTTTCGCTATTATCATATGAATGACAACCCTAATTGCCATTATAGAATCTTCATCCATCAACTGATGGAGGCAGATGCGGACATCCATAGCTAAGCACCAAGTCGCTGGTCCAGCTGAAGAGAGGGAGGAGAGATTGCATGAGCTGAGGGATTGGGATCATGATGGGAGACCCATGGAGTAGGCTGTCCAGTGCTGTTGGGAGATCACAGACTCTGAAACGACAGCGGATGAACCTTCATGGAATGGATCTGGGTCCTCTGAATGCAGACGACAGACAAAAGGTATGTATGTGCAGAGTGTGGAGCCTCTTGCACTCCGACCAGAGTTTATTCCTAGAGCATGAATTGGCTTTTCAAGAACCCATGTCCTGAGGGGGAACACCTTTCTCAGCCTTGATACTCAAGGGACTCTGCCCCACCTCATCTGGATATGCCAGACCAGACTGACTCTCCTTGGAATTCCTTGCCCTCTGCAGGGAATGAATGGGGAGCTGGGGTGGTGAGGGAAGGGAGAGGCTGGGGGAGGACTGGGAGAAGGGGTAGGAGGTGGAAAAGTGGTGGGTATGGGGAAAAAAATTTAATTACCACGAAACAAATTTGGTATAGTATTTTGAATTATTAAAAATAAACTTTTGTATTTAAAATGATTTTGCATGCATTAAAAAGTATCCTGCCTTTGCTACCTATCATCTTGAGAAATTTTCTTAACCTCTTTGATCCTAAAGTTCCTCATCTAACAGAAAAAATAACAATAATCCTTCATGAGTTTACTGTTAAGATCCAGTAACAAACTCTTGAAATAATTAAGAACTATTGCTACATCACAGTAACTCTGGGGTATTAGTGTTTGACCAACTGATTGTCACTGCAAAAGTGAACCACACTCTATCCTTCACCCACTCCTATTGTTTATCTTGATTCTGGCTCGGGAGTAACCTCGGCTCTTACATATGAGTTGGGATTTATGCCGGCCTGTATACCAAGAGATTCATATACTTTACTTAACCTTTAACAACTCTAAAATATCAGTCCCGGTATCCTCGTTTTTAGATGAGAAAACTGAGTCTCAAAAAAGTGTAACCACCTGGTGTAAGGACCTGAGCTTGTAAATGACAGAGTACAAAGCTGAACACAGTGCCCAATACTCCAAATATATTCTCACAACATTATGTTACCTTTATGCCAGCCAATTTCCTCAATATTTTAATTTAAATAATTTTTAGTCACACATGCTTTTTCTGGACCTTGGAACTTCTACATTCAGAATCTATGCCCCTCCTGAATCTAGAAATGACTTTACAAGCACCTCAGCTAACTAATTCTTGCACAAGAAGGCTATACAACTTCCATATCCAGGTTATAAATGGTAACACAGCTTTGTCTGGCTCACTGTTTTGAAACTGCACTCTGGGAGATCTACACTGCCATATAATAAATAAATATGACCTAAAATTGTCATCCATGAGAGACTAGTAAAGAAATCACAGTGATATAGGGAGGCATGAAGAGACCCAGCTGCTCTTTTACCCAACAAGCACTTACTTCACCAACTAGAGAGGAGCTATCTCAATCAAACCCTGCCCACATTGCAAAAATCATGAAATATATATATTATCCTTGGTATTTAAGTCAGAAAATGCTAGACTGCTTTGTCTCTCAATAATAAAATCCAAAGGCTATAGAAACTTCTAATATTAATGAATCTGCTTTCATTTCCCCTGATCACAGATCTGCCATGGTCTTCACAAGTACAGCCGTCACCAGTTAGCAAACACAAATCCTCATTTAAAGAGCTATGAGCTGATCCAAATCACTGGAGATTTCACAGAGTCAATCATCTTTCTTCAAATCTGTAATTGGGTACTTAAAGGTTCAGATACTACATTAGATTTTCTAGGTTTATTCTTTGCTTCCTACTAAGTTCTGCTACTTTTTCTGACTATACCTCTGTTTCCTCCAAATAGGAGTTACGCTGAAACTTCCATTTCAACCACAGTGCAGAAATTTACATACAAGTCCTATAAAAGCTCTTATATTTTGTATTGCTTTTATATAAGTGTGATCAAACAGTAAGAAGAGTAACACGAAGGAGAAGGGTTTGTTTCAGTTCACGGTTTCAGAGAATTTAGTCCATTATGGCAGGGAAGGGCTGGCAGAGACACCCAGCTCATGTCACTAAAGGCAGGGAGTGCAATAGAAGATCACCCGGGACAATCTCCTAAAGCCTACAGAAACTTCCCCTAAATAACGCCACCAACTGGAGACTAAGTGTTCAAAACAGGAGCCTGTGGGTACATTTCAGGCTCAAATTTTAACAGTATTTAAAAAACTTTTTGGTTGTGTTGTGGTATACATTGGAAGACTGACTATGTTTCATAACAAATATTTATGTTTCCTCATGTGAACTATTAGTCTCTTTGAAGAAAAACAGAAATATACACTTAACACCTAATGCCTTTAATGGGAAGAAATATTATTTTGAATGAATAAATAAGTGAGGGGTGCTGAATAAGCAATTCATATTTATAAAAGACATCAGATGTAAGAGACTTGGAGCTCATGAGGAATTTAGTGTTGGCCGTATGCTATTGTCCACATCCTATCCAATTGTCTTTCTTAGTGATGCTACTACACCATAGGCATAGCTTTGAGGCTGCTTCATCCATGAAGCCACACAGCTTTGTCAGACACCACTACTTGGCTAAATGACAGTTCAAATTAGATGGCAGGGCTGAAAGAAGAAAAGCCACTGGCAGAGATCTCATATAGATCCCTTTTCTCCTTATAACCATTTTACAGCATGTCATCTAGATGCCTGACCTTGCCAAGTAAAATCTAGTTAATCTTTACAGTGCCATTCCCCTTTATGGACTGTATGATATGGCAGTGCCATATGGTGAAAGTACTATTGCAAGGACTCTGCTCTTACCTGATGAGCAGTTTGTGTTGCACTAAGCAAATAATTTGCTTCTTGCTTCATCCATTATATTTGCCCAGTGATTTCTGCTCAATGGAAAACGCGCCCAAAGAAATTACCGACCAGCAATACTGTGTTAATGAGTTCAGAAAACAAGTTCTACAATTAATTTTTACCTTTTACATTCTACATTAATTCAGTGTAGAATGTAGACGTGGCATATGTATGCAGGAAGTCTCGTAATAAAAGCTGGTAATTTTTGGGTATTCTTGATGAGTTGCAATAACCGTCAGTGGAGCCCAGTGGTACTGCAGGACAGCCATACCATTAGAGGACATCTTGATCTCAACACACAGAAAATTCTAACACACCCATCAGTCCTTCAATATGCTTTCTTGCCTTGGCTGATTAAAATGTAGCAGGTTGGCCTTAGAGAGAAATGTAGAATCTATCTCATTGTTGCTGTGATTACAGGTTGTGTATTTATTATAGCTTTAATCATGTCTACATTCTTTCTGAGAAAAAGCTGTTTGAAGCCTGCAGAATGCTGAGGTTTGGACACATTACTGAGGTATGCCACCACAGCTTCTGATTGGGCAGCCACGCTCAGACCATGTAGGCCTTGTGCTGTTGACTCACCAAAGGGCAGCAACTTGGAAGCTTGATGTCAGCTTGCAAGAATGTCAGGCTGCTCTCTCTGGCAACCACCCTTTCTGCTCCCCCTCAACTCCTTACTCAACCCAAAGCTCAGCAAGGCTGTCTAGGTTTACACTGTGGCCAGCCTCCTGCCTGGGGTTTTCACTGCCCTGGTTTTCATGCTCCAGCAAAACAGAAACAAAAGCAAAGGGACAAACAAAAAATCCAAATCTTAGTTGGCAACTCTAAACTCTGGTGTGAACGGGATATATGTGGGACTGGGTATGGCTGTCTGTGTGGTCCTACACACACACACACACACACACACACACACACACACACACATACACACACACACTTTTTTCCAACAGGAAACACTAGAATGCAGGATGTAATCTGTCAGCAGGCATAAGGGCGATTTCTAAATTATGGAGGCATTGTATGCTACCCTACTCATGATTATTTGATTTGCCTCAAATTCCCCATAGCTCTGATTACTTCAACTGAAGCCTTCAATTGGACTTAGGACTGTTTCTGAGGTGTTTTACAATCTCATGTTCTGAAATAATTAGATTTCTTTTTCCAGGGGAGTGGCTTCCTGGTGCTCATGTGGCATGACAGAGCAGCCAGACAGATTGCAGTTTCCTATCCTCTGACCTCAGTATCATTCTTAATTTAACAGAAAAGAGTCATGTGTCTGCATTCATTAAAGGGTCCATGTTCGCGGAATCTTTTCAATGTTTCTTGTGGTTTTAGGCAACTGAAAGCAGTAAACCTATTAGAGATCCATGGCTCAGGTAGATCCATGACCTAGGTCAAGCAATCAACCATATGACACAGTAAACCAAGGTAGAACTGGTGATTTTGAGGAAGTAAATATTCCCTAAAATGTGTGGAGGTTCAAAGATTAGGGTTGTTTGATTCCCTTAGCAAGCCAGGATTGAGATAAAATTGCTCTCTTTGGCCCTGTCTTAATTTCTTTACCTGGATGAATGACTACAGCTTCATTCAACAACTCATTCTGGCTCTGTGCCCTCTGAGATTATCTAGTTTTGGCAATGGGTAACACCCTGATCCCCCCCCCCACACACACACACAATATTCCTTCTAACCCTCCAAGCTTGATGATGTGATTTTTACAAAGAAAAAAAAAGTTAAGGATTAGCTCAATATAAATAAACCAAACTCAGTGGTCCAGGTAGACAAGAAATCCAGTATCAAGTGTCCCTGTAGAAGCACACAGAGGAGAGGCTAAGGGCCAAGAGAAGAAGGCGTCCACTACAGAGATAATTTCCAGAAAAAAAAAGAAAAAAGAAAAAAATAAAACACTTTCTGAAGACACGAAGTTCTGCAAATTCTCCCATATAGCCTCCGTGAGGGCCAAGGTCCTGCTGACATCCTGACTGAGTTTCCCACCCACAGAACTGTACATTGATTTCTTTTGCTTGAAAGCCATGGAGTTTTAGCTACTGGATGATAGATAGATAGTAAGTTATAAACTCTATGTCATGTAAGAAATAAGGCAGGCAATGCAAGTTTGGGTGGTAAAATTCTATTTTTAATGTCCTTTATGAATATCCACGAGTCATCTAGGCATGGTACTTCATGCCTTCATTCCCAGCATTCAGGAGACTCAAGCAGAATAACTATTAATTAATTACAAGGCCAGTCTGAATTAACTTTAAGTTCTGGATATCCTGAGCTATATAGCAAGTCCTTATCTTGCTCTACCAAAAAAAGAGTAATTAAATAATTAATATTCAGTTTGATAACAACTGACAACCTGAAAGTCAAGAAATATGAGAAAATACTAGGCAGATGCTCTGTCCTATCAGAAAACAGTGCCCATCGTTCCTGTTCATCTCACTGATTCTGTTAATGACAGGGCTACGCTGGAAAACTCTCACCTGTTTTACTGAGCTGTTACTTTAAATTCCCTTCATTTTAAGTGTTGGTTTAAAATCCAAACAGGCAAAGGGCACTCTGTAGATGTGGCCAAACATTTCTAAGTTCTGAGATGTAACCACAGTGGCCAGTTGTGGTTTGTGAACCAACTGACCCTTTAAAAAATACTCAAGATGTGCATGACAGCCAAGAATCAGGCCTGCTTTCCTCTTCCTCCCTCCTGAAGTCACTTACAGTCACCATCATTACCCTGTGGTCAGAAAGAAGGGCTCTGTTCACGCCTGACATAGTGATGTGTGACCTGCTTCATCTTTCTTGGTGTCTGCTCTTTCTTTTTTTGTGATGGCTTAATTTTCACTCTGTTCACTTAAAAATGTCCAGGTGTGTGTGTGTGAGAGAGAGAGACAGACAGACAGACAGACAGAGAGATAGACAGACAGAGACAGAGAGACAAAGACAGAGAAAGAGAGATTGTTTTAGAAGAAAACAAATATTTTATCACCGGGAGAAGTAAAAATTTTCTGATCTTTCATCATAAGAATTAACACATTCACTTAAAAAAGCAAGTATTACAGGTAAAATATAAGCTATAAATAGCAAAAAAAAAAAAAAAATACACTTTAAAACTGCCACTGTCTCCTTTAGCTCAGTTCAAGTACCCTGCGGTGATTTGAAAGTAATGTGTAACTCAATGAGATGAACTTTTTCTGTCTGTCTATGAAGATGGCTAGGAAGACTATGCAGGACAATGAAAATTGTTCAAAAGCCAAAACTCATATGGCAGCTGTCAGGGAAGACCACAGTGAGGAGGGAACACACCAGTTTTCATAATAGTCTTTTATTCAAGACTTGAAGGCTCCCTCTGAAAGATAAAGGGATTTAAAATAATTTCAGGAATATAGAGGAAAAATATGTGTCTTCTTACTAATGTAGTAATCCTCAAATTAAAATTAAGAACACCAAAGCCTCTAATTCAATAACAATTTTTTTTAATGGGCAAAAAACTTAAATGGACATTTTATCAAAGATGATGGCGAATGTCTAATAAACACTGAAAATATGCTGGGCATGAACACTCATCAGAAAAATGCCAATAAGGCAACTAGATTTAAGCCTGTCAAAAGAAAAAAACAGTAGGCACTTGCTGGAAAGAATAAGAATTGGGGACCCTCAGACACTTTGAAAATCAGTTTAACAGTTCCTTAAATCGTCGAATGGTTACCCATATATCAGTCTATGAAGTCCACCTAAGAAGGGAAAAATACACTCACACCGAGTCTTAAGTGGGAATGTTTAGCAGAATCATCATCATAGGCAAGTGGTAGGGAAAGCTAAAATGTCCTTCAACCACTGAACGGAAAAACAAAATATGGCATATGGCTTTTCCACACACTACTTATTATCTGCAGAGACTAAAGCTGATACCATTTATAGGCCTGAAAAACACACTAGAGGAATGTTGTTTGCTTCAATACAAGATATTCTATATAAAATTCCTTCTATATGAAATATAAAATGGAAAACTATGTATAGAATGCATATCGGTGGTTCCCCGGGGCTCAGGGTGAAAACAGGCATAAAGAGCATTAGGGTGATGAAATTGTTCCCAAGTGACTGTGATGCTGGTTACACTACACAGTATATTTACTAAAGCTCACTGCATTGTGTCCTTAGAGCAGTGGTTCTTAGCATTCCTAATGCTGCGACCCTTAATACAATCCTCACGTTATGGTGACTCCCCCCCCCAACCGTAAATATATTTTCTTTGCTACTTCATAACTGTAATAACACTACTGTTGTGAATCCTAATGTGAGTTCTAGGCCAGACTGGTCTACACAACAAGTTTCAGGACAGTAATAAAGACCCTGTCTCAAAAAACAAAAACAAATAAAAAAAAAAAATGTGATAAAGCACTCGTTCAAACAAGCTCTGAACATCAAACATGGATCCTTTTATCCATAGCCATCTATCCTGCCAATTTCCCAGCCTTCTAGATTTTCACTCCCTTTTAACTCATTTCTTAAACTCCTTCAGTCTTCATTGCTTTAGCATAAAGTCTAACTAAACTTCACAAGCCCCTTTCCCATTTCTTGCCTCATTTCTGTGCTCTAAGCATGCCAAACTGCTGGCTAGTCCTCAGTAATGGAGGGCTCCCTTAGAACTTTATGCTTTTGGACATGCTGTTCCAGCTGTTAGGAATGCACTTAAACCCCCATTCTGTTGGTAAATGCCATTTGTCCTCAAAGATCCATCTCTGGGAAAGCTGCCACAAACTTCCCCAGTTTAAAGAAATGTCCTTTCTGAATGCCAGGCTGTCTTGCTTAACCTTTCAAAAGTGTTTCTTGCTGATACGTGGCCTCCTTGTCTTCTTGACTGTCTTCGCTACTGTTAGAAATTTCTCACTTGAGAAAGCATTGCCCTGATGCCTGGAACATGGTCGGCATTCAACTCTGGGAATCAAATCAGTGTGGCATACCAGGATGTGTTGATTGTACCCTGGGACCAAAGACATGCTGACTTGATTCACAGAGTCGGTATGGTCACCACAGTGAGAGGAAAAAAAAACAAAAACACTGGCTCACACGTGAGAAGATGCCAGTCGTGGGCTCTGACATGACTGCCTCTGTGATCTTAGATGGGTCAGTTTCCAATACGAGGTTTCCTCTTGTAAAAGCGTGATCACTAGTGCCGGTTTGGAAGGGCTGCTAAGGGGACTAAAACGGAGGGAGCATCTAAAGTAATTGGCAAGGTTGGAACCGCAAGCATGGCAGCTTTATCAGCGTCTGGAACATCAGCTAAAGAAGAGAATTGTATGTTCCCGAAAGCAAACACCCTGCTGGCCGTGTTTCAATATCAAGTGGACTTGTTTTTCCATTTCTGCCTTATTTTTTAAAAAGTGTGATACACTGCGTTTCAAAAATCAGATAACAAAAGATACACACACCTAATTCTTACTCACTCTGGCCTTCCCAACCTTTGAGGGTAATCACCTTCAGTAAGAATCTTTCCCTCTTTCCAGTGTTTAAATACTAACAGTTACAGAGACATTCTCTTGTACTCTTGTTTAACATAAAATATACACTACTATGCTTATATTGCTGGGAATGCTGTTGTTTTGTTATTGTTTAATTATAATATTTAAATAAACTGAAGCCTTTAAGTGTGCCCAGGATCTTAAAAACAAAACAAATCTATTACTGCTATATTTTTATTTACTGTTTTGTTTTTACAAAATTTTTCATACCCACCCTGCTTCCCTCCCTCCCCTCTTCCTAGTCTTCCTCCAGCTTCCCCCAAGCCCATCCCTCCATTCATTCCTCAAAGAGTGCAAAGACTCCCAGGGTGAGTCAATATAGTCTGAAATATCCAGTTGAGGTAGGTCTGAGTCCCTCCCCCCAGTAGCAAGGCTGAGTAAGGTGTTCCTCTGTAGGGAATGGGCTCTGAGAAGCCAGTTCATGCACCAGGAATAAACTCTGGTCTGACTGCATGACGCTCCACAATCTGCCCACGCCATTTGACCGTCATCCACATTCGGAGGGCTTAGTTTCTTTCCATGAAGGTTCCCTAGCTGTCATTTTAGAGTCGGTGAGCTCCCAATAGCTCCAGCCATCTCTGTGAGGTTCCTCATCATAATCTTAACCCCTTTGCTCATATGCTCTCTCCTTCCCCTCTTCAGCTGGACCGGGAGCTTGATCCAGTACTAAGCTGTGGATCTCTGCTTTTGCTTCCATCAGTTGCTGGATGAAGGTTCTATAATCTTCCCAGAATCTTAATAAAAAACACAAGTGCATGAGTGGGAAAGGGGATTTCTATCCTTTGCTTCACATCTCAACTTTGAACTGCAAGTGAGAGGTGAATGCTTGACTCACAGCCTCAATTCTTTCTGAAGCAAACCACAGAGGCTACATGACTGAAATATTGAAAGATAGTCTGAATGTTATTACAGGCCACGGTCAAACTAAAGGGCAGCACATGAAAAGACCCATTGCCTTGACTGAGATCAGAACGCTACACAGAGCACCAATATATGAACAGGAAGTCCTCAGCACTACTGTTTCCCTACCTGGTTTTCATCTTAAGAATAGCATGTTCATGGGGAACCTTCAGCTATAAAAGAACTATGCTTAGAATTGCAAGCAAGTTCCATTTGAGGGTTGCATTCATTAATGTACTCATTCATTCATTTGTAGTCAATGTCTGCATAGACATCTAGAATTGGTATTATAATGATGTCATTTGGGCTTAGTAAATAGTTACTTTTTAGTTTCTCTATAACAATAAATGATAAAGTTTCAAGCATGAAGTTATTAAGTTTGGCAATATGTAGACATTGGGATAACAGACCTGTGTTTTGTGGGCAAGTATGACTGTGGTCTGGGTTGTTTTTATCTTCTTTCCTTGGCTTCGCTTGTTTTTTTCTCAGACAGTCCTGAGTCAGTTACTTGAAGCCCTTGAACCTTTGTGTGTATAACTTCAGTTAGTTGTCACCCTCCACTCACAAATCTCTGCCGTTGTTTTTATCAAGGATCTCCATATAAGCCGAGAAATAGACTCTAAGGAGAAATCCAATGGACTGGCCAAGCAGAGGCAGCAGATTCACCATACCACACTGAGAAAATTACTGTCACCCCAACTCAATTTGCCATATATGTCAGAAGGAGGACACCTGTGTGATTCTGTACTTTGAACTTTCAGAGTAGAGACTGTCCCATTTTGTTTCCTTAAATATCCATCCTAGGCCTAAATAACAAGGCATGCAAATATCCTTGCAAAGTCTATTTCTTCAAAGTATTTATATTTTATCACCTCTGGAGTTAACTCATTCTATAAGTTCCTCTAAGCAGTTTTTCCATCTGTATCCTAGCCATTTCAAGCTACTTTTAGCATATGCTCCAAAAGCTAGCGGATAATTCTGTGTTTATAGAACCAATTGCCTTTGTGTTTTTCTTCTGCCTCTTTAACTTTGTAGACATGGCTGAACAGTCCTGAGGCTCATACGGTGGCTTCTAAGACTTTTTCTTTAACTATCCTTCAGATCTTGCTCTTATAGAAGTCAAAACCACACACATATACATGTCCTATTATTGTGCAAATAAAAGGGAACATATTTTCTAGGGATGACCATGACTTATGTCTTAATTAGAAGTAGGTGTTTTACATTAGGATCTCTTCAGTAACTTCTTGGTCTTCTTCTTTTGATAAGCAAGAGCTCAATGACAGTGCAATTACCTCTCCTTCTCCAGATTTTCTTTCCCCTCTGGTGTGATTATGAGCACTCTCCCTTATCTACAAGTTTCTTCCAACCCTGGCAATCAGTATCCTACCTTGTAAGACACAGCACAGCTCACTTCTTTCATTAAAAATATTAAAACTAGAAAATTATCTTTCAATCCTTCCTAAAATTAATCCTAGAAAATTTTGCACCTAATTTCTACCTTCAGAGTTTAATGATATTTTCAGAGTGCTTAAGTCTGGGAAGCACTGTTTTAAGTGAATTATACTATTTATAGTCATATAATTCTCAAAAAAATCTCTTTGACATCCATAGTCCATTGTTTATATCTTATAAATTAATCAACAGTGCTACAGTGCAGTTTATTAATTTGCCATAAGTCATAAAGTTTTATAACTAAAAGCTCTGCCTAAATTCAGGCTTAATGAAGAAAAACAGTCTCCTTCAAAATTACCCTAGGACCCTACACTAACAACAACCTTTCCATCAACAGCAATGTGAGTTTGAGTGAATGTTCAAGCTCCTATAGCCCAGAATTAAGCAGCTGTAATATGAAGGCAGAAACATGGCTTCTTGCATAAGTAAATCCAGCCATGAGTGTGAAGTGCCTGGCTGACTGACAGCAAATAAGTGTTCTCTCTCCACCCATCTGGATCTCTGCTTTCAGGCCATTGCAATCATGAAAGAGCCATCCCTAAAAGCCATAAGGTTTGCTACCCAGCTCTGTCCTGTGGCAGCTGCATGAACTGGAACTTCTGTTTTCTATCAATCACAAAACCCACTGTTGCTATTAAAGGAGATCACATTTGAAAGGCAATTTGCACAGGACCTGACATGTGGTAAATGCTGAATAAATGACAGCAGATATGACAATGTTGATAATAAGGAGGAAGATGAAGTCATGGAGGGATTACAATGTTTCAGCTCAATTCTCATTCCCCATTAATAAAAGACAAAGAAAAAAAAAAAACATCAGCTTTCTAGGAACAGAGATGGGAAAGCTATTTGCTACTTCCTCAAGTGAGAGAAATGATTAAGTCTCCAGATATTACATCTAGGACAATGGTTCTAATGTGTGAGTCAAGCTGGGACCTGCTGAAATTTCTGATAACAGAGAAAGGGATGTAGCTCAGAAACTCTGCATCCTGGACCTAACACTGGTTCTAATGTGACCTTAAGTTGGTAGCCCCAGGACCACACTAAGAATGCTATGTTTACTGAACTAAACCAAGATGATTTTTAAATAGAGATGGAAGCCTTAGTAAAATTTAAGGTTGACTTTTGCTTTAAGGAGATTATTCATGAGGAAATACTTGGCATGGCTCACCAACTCAAAACATTTGTGTAACTGTCACACAGTTTAATTATTAAAAATAAAATCAACAATAAAAGATATTCCTTTGAATTACATACACATATACAGAGATATGTATATATTATATACTCTTAAAAACATTGATCTCAGTGATTTGGAGTTTTATTTAAAAAAAAAAAAACAACTTTCAGTTATTCTTACTACCTCATATGGCTTGTTCTTAAGCTCCAACCCTTGCAACACTATGCAGGCATGATCACAAAAAATATTTTTGACTATTCAATGAGAGGAAATGATTTTGTGTTTTCTGTGAGCCAGAGGAGCTCATCTTGTTTTCTTAAAATCACATTCCTACACATTCATCAAAAATGCCATAATATACTTCACCAAGTTCAAGTAATATCTCCAACATTAGTAAAGAAAACGTATACACAGATGACCCACTCCTTAAGTTAAACAGATGAAAGTTCACATTTTTATAGGCCACAAAGACAATATTGTAATTTAATTGACAACAAATAAAATTATGTGCCCAAATCAGTGTAACATGCCCATCATTGACTAAATTTAGCTAAATTTTGTTTGCTTTTGAAAAAGCAACTTTCAAAGATAAATATAATAAAAATTTTCATATTTCATTTGTGGCTACTAGAATGTATGGGTATTACTTAGAGATTAAATCTAAAACCCTTACAGAGACAAAAAGAAGCTCAAAATCCAGTAAAGCACATAACTTCATTCTTGCTGGCATTAGAAAGCATTTTTGAGACATTTGGTAACTTTGAGATGTCTTCAGCCAAGTCATGAGTAAGCATGAAACCAAAAAAAAAAAAAAAAAAAAAGTGAATGTATCTTAATATAAAACAAGGGGCTTCCCTGAAGATAACAAAAATGTGAACTTCTGTGAAGTTTTTCTTGTATTTTCCTAAAATCTGTTGTGTAAAAATTTATATTGGTAAGACAATCAGTTTTTATATTATTTTTTCAACTACTTTTTTCTTGTATGAGAATTTCATACATGCATACAGTATGTCAACTACCTTTAACTCAAATGTTCCCTTCAAGTTTGAATTAGCCATCTATAATTATTTGAAATTAACTGTTTCAATATAACACTAAAGTTAAATTAAAAACTTGAGAAATGTATTAATTTAATAATTTTTAGTTTCACAAGCTAACTGAAATTTGTTTTGAAAACTAGAGTATGTCTTGTTACATCTACAGTTGAGTTTTTAAATATTCTTTTAAAATTAGAAATTAAAGTGGTCTACTTAATGTTGTCATTCATCCCTTGCCTTTTAAAGAAAGAATTATTTGACTGGAAAATGTGTGGGTTGGTTTTTTAAAAACAAATGGGCCACCACAAATTACACTCATGTGATATTTATATGTTTGCTTATAAGAAATAAGTGGCTCTTTGAATTTCTCTTTGGTTTGACAAATAGGTATGTTGTGCACTACTGTTGCTGATCTATCCAGGCACTCAAGCTCAGACAAATGCAATCCAATGTTCTCAGTCATTTTTGTTTATTTTAGCAAAACAACCCATGTGAACTCCACCCAAGCCTGCTAGTCTAGTGCCCAGAGACAGTTTTACTAGGTACATTCAGTGGTGTTTAAAGTTCACAAGGATGGCTTTAAGGGTTGGTCAATTTTCTTTTTATAGGGTTTGACCTCATTCTTGGAGACTCTTGGAAGGCAGTATCAAGGAAACTTATGTCTTTTCAAAGCAGCTATGGAGGGAAAAAAGTGCTCTGATTCAGCACCTTTAAATTCACATGCCCCTCTTAAGTCATTGGTAGATTATTCAAAAAATATGCTTCATATTCAACCAGTTCTCAGTGAACTGAATCAAACTGTATGGGTGTGGGAAGGCACGTGGGAAATATACAGAATGCTATCATGTGTCCTAAATTTCAGAGCTGTGAAAGCTCCGTGGGTCCCCATATATGATCATGTCTCTGTATAGTGGTACATGTGTGATCACATGTATATGAGTGTAATCATGCTTTTGCCTGAGCAAAAGAACTATAGCTGATTGGAAATTCTCAGTGGATCACATGAATCCACAGAGTTCAGCACTACTGAAATGAAGGGAATCAGAAATGATTATTTTTTTGCATGTTGTGGATATGTATATATACAAAATAAAACTTTGCAATACTGCTTCTGTGACCTTCCGGAATCTGAGCAATTAAGGGCTACTTCCTAGGCTGCCTCTTCTCTTGGGGGTGAGGGGTTCCCTTTGAACTTTACTTTAGCAAATATTTCTTGAGACAAAAGGTTATGCAGAGGAGCCTGCCTAAAGCAGTTAGAGCCACAACAGGGGAGCACTGATGGGCTACCAGGTGGTCTTAGATGGCATAGACATAATGGCATAGACACATTCAAATAGGAAAGGACTTCACTTTGATTATTTCTTCTAGCTCTTCTGATGATTTGCTTTAGCAAACAGACCTAATCGGTAGTGAAATAATTTCACTGCTTCTATGACACTCTTTTCAATAATAATAACCGCCTCAAACCATCTTCACAGGTAATTTTATCTGACAAGAGTGTAATAATTTGTCTACGGCATTTCTTTTGATGATAATCTTCCTTTGAAGACAAATGATACAAATAAATGGATCTAATTTATAAGAGAAAGGGGATAACAAACTATAGATACGATTCTGAAAGTATAGGAGCTGTTGGTTAACAGCTGCCAGGAGAGGAAGAGTTAGCTTTCTTTAAGCATGTGGGCCCTGGGAGGTCTAGCATGCTCCACTAATGGCCGCACACCTAACAGTAACAGGGTAGTGTGGGAGGTTGTGTTGTTTCATTTTAAATAATTGTCCCACCCATTGGTTTAATAAAAAGAGCTGATTGGCCAAAGGCAGGCAGGAAGTGTAGGCGGGGCTACCAGACTAGGAAAAATCTCTGAGAGCAGAGTGCCAGACAGAGCACCAGAGAGAAGCCACAGGAAGCAGAGGACAACCATGCAGCTCTAAAGAAAGGTACCGAGCCACATGGCTGAACAAGAGACATGGGTTAGAATAAGGGTAGAGAGCTAGTATGTGATATGCCTGGGCCTGAGGCTGATCAGCCAAAAACTATTGGAATCATCTGTGTGTCTCTGTGGGACTGCGGGACTGCGGGACTGCGGGTCTGCGGGTCTGCCGGTCTAGACCTTGAGGTTAGGCCAGAAAGTCTGGGCCAGAAACCTTGTACTACAGGGTAGCACCATTGGAACTGGATGAGTGTTTTGTTTTGGCTTTGTGTTTTTTTGTTTGTTTGTTTGTTTTTTGGGTTTTGTTTTGTTTTTTAGTGAGCTCATAAAATTGGCTAGGCATGGAATAGGGGAGTAAACCTGGTAGGTGAAAGGGGTTAATATCATCAAAATTCAATGGATTTCATTCTCAAAGACTTAATAAATGCCATTTCATTTACAAAAAAAATGACATTTTTAGGAAAATAGATGAACCTAGAAACTGCTATGTTAATGTAAATAACAGTTTCAAAAAGAAAAATACTAAATATTTTATCCCATTTTCGTATCTTAAGTTAGAAGCTTCATGTGTGAGCTAAAATTCAGATATACAAACACACAACTACATTTTAGAAGCTACAATTACACTGCTAAAATATGTGAAAACATGATACAAATATAAGTGATACTTTTTATTATTACAAAGTATCAAAACTATAATTATCAAATAAAATTTAAATTTACACATGTGGGGGTTTTCTCATTTTTCTGTCTTATTATAGGATAATATTTGTACAAAATTTTCATAAAATTAGTAAAAGAAAAAAGAAAGAACATGATAAAAATCACAAAGTAGTAGGAAAATGACATAAACTTGATGAAAGCCAGAACAATTTTATCATGAGGAAATTTAATTTATTAAGGACAAATATTTATACCTAGCAACAGGTGTCTCTATGAATCATTTTTAAAGAGAAAGAAAAAATTCAGTAAACACAAACCATGTGAGCTGTTCGTGATGTTCACTGGTTAGTGTGCTTTCAGATGATCCTAACAGAAGGCAGCCAAGGACATCTCAGACAATAAGGACCATCTCTCTGGCTCTGGTTGTTAGCAGTTGGCCAGTGACCTCACCAAGGACCCAGCTTCTCATCATTCCCTTCTATTATCCATAGCCTGTGGTGGGTCCATCAGGCTTGTCCCTATAGGGTCATACTGTATCTTCCATGACACCAGCTTCTATGAATCATTGTATTTTGGTTTGTTTGAAGAGCAAAGAAAACTAACCCCTGCATTTCCCATGTTTTTTCCTCCGGTTTCTTATTTAAGCAAAGTTGCATTCCACATTAATATTAAATCAAATGTTAATTCCCCACTCCACCCCCCCAAAAGGAAGTAATTGCCAAAAATGCCTTAGTGTCATCCTGATTTACTTGGGGCTAGAAAGGACCATGGGGCTAGGTAACTGAAGAGTTATCTCTTGGCAAGGATGTGAAGGAAGTGCACCCCACATCATTGCTACCTATTTGGATTAGCAGAGGGTCTTAAAAATTCCAGGCTGCTCCTAGAGGCTCAGACATGGGAGACAAGTATTAGTGTCCCATAGTCAACAGTAGAATCCTGCAACTATGGGGAAGATGCACAATGGAGACAGTACTTCAACTTACAGGTTTCTTTTCGAAGTTCCTAGATAGAATAAAATCTCAAAATAAGTAAACCAGTGTTCTCAGGGTTTATAAACATTGACTGATACTTGTTCTTTATTTTAAACTTTCAGAACCTGTGAGCCAGAGAAACACAATACAGGAAAAGGAAAGAATTGATGTTAGCATTTTAAACATCTGTTTTTTAAAAAGTCTCAGAGTTGTCACTATATGGAAAGTTAAGAAATAACATAAAATTTAGTATACATCTTCATATTTTGATTTTAACTTACAAAAGAGGTGAATGGAGTACTGTATCTTTCCTGGAGCATAGGACTTGTAAATGTTCAATGGCTCTGATGGGTAAATTTAGTTTCAAAAATTATTGAAATGGGTTAAGAATCCACCTCATGCTCCTCAGGTACTTGTGTTTTAAATGCTTTCAAAGGTTAAATTTTTGGCTATATGGTCCATTCCACATGAATGAAAACAGAGAAATGGTTTAGAAGGATCTGTCCTAAAGTGTGGAAAGATAGGAGCAACCATCCAACAATTAGTGATTAGGCAGCTAACAGTGTCACACGCTCTGTGTCTATTCTGATTACTTTTTGTCCTAGCAACAATGCTTTAATAACAATTTTTAAAATGCAGAATGTTGCTCAAGTATAATGGCATGCATGTGTAAAGGTATCATAATAAAATCTATTATTATGTAGAGCAACTTAAACATTTTTAATAAGAAGATATGTATGTATGGCTCAAAGAAGAGTAACTTACTAGAGCATATCATGGCTGTTAGTAGTCAAGCGGCAATTTGACTTCAGGTCTTTCTGACCCCAAGATCCAGGCTCTCTCCAGTGGACAATCTTGCTTCTTGAGTGTTTGTAAAGACACTTTTCTTTTTCTTTATTTTTTTAAAGATTTATTTATTTTGTGTGTATCGAGCATTCTTCCTCCATGTGTACTTGCATGCCAGAGGAGGGCACCAGATCTCATTGTAAATGGTTGTGAGCCATCATATGGTTGCTGGGAATTGAACTCAGGACCTTTGAAACAGTCAGTGCTCTTAACCTCTGAGCCATCTCTCCAGCTCCATTGTACAGATACTTCTGAAGGATAAAATCAAGAGGTTATCATGTGGAATTCAAGAAGGGAAGCTAAGAGTTATGGATAAACAGAGGGAAAAAGTCTAATTCAAATCCAGAAAAAAAAAAAAAAGCAGGCATTAAGCACCTACTATGTGCCAGGAACTGAACAGACAAGAAACTGTGTATCTATCAAGACACACAAGGGGAAAAAAAGAGAGGCAAGGGACTGCCAGAAATTCCAAGGCACCCTCACATCTAAAGAAAAGGGCTGTTCATGTGTTCTTTAGTGTGGAGCCAGAACAGCAGGAGATGTAGTGGGGTAAACAGGCATACCCAAAGAATGTGAAACACACTGGCCAGGCCTGGGTTGGACTGACAAGAAACACCTTTACAGTAAGATTGCCTTTTCCTAGTTAGGTGAGGTTCCCTTATTCTCACTTGTATATGCTTGAGGCAAGCCAAGCACCCAACTCTTACTGATAGATGTCATTCTGCTTGGATATAGTACATCCCAAATATTTTAAACACTTGTAGAAGTTGCTTTACTCCTGAATGTTAGCAAGCAACTGTTTATTGAGATTTTTTTCATTTTTAATAAATTTGTTTTTAGCAAATTCTATTGAGTCTAAAATCTTTACCTCTTTCTTGTAGTTTCAATAAACTCAAAGCCAAGACTATCAAATTAGTAGCCAGAATCTATGATGGGTTGGGGGGGGGAGCCTTACCTTAGTAAACACAAGAAAAATTAAGGTGCCTGGAGAGACAGCTTAGTGGTTAAAAGCACTGGCTGCTCTTTCAGAAGACCCAGGTTGAATTCCCAGCACCCACATGACAGCTCACAACTATTTGTAACTCCAGTCTCAGGGGATCTGACACCTTCTTCTGGCTTCCACAGGTACCAGGCATTCATGTGTGACATAGACATACTTACATACAAAATACCCATACGCATATTTTAATTTTTAATTTAAAGAAGAACATCACTTCACTTGCACATGATGGGCCCTTCCTTGAGTGCTCCATGTGCTAGCAGCAGTTCACACACTGTGCTTCAGAAATATTAGATTCACACCAGACAAGGTAGCCTTCTGATGCTGGGA
Organism: Phyllotis vaccarum; assembly: GCA_033318265.1. NCBI lineage: Eukaryota > Metazoa > Chordata > Mammalia > Rodentia > Cricetidae > Phyllotis > Phyllotis vaccarum. The sequence continues at coordinate 82,078,472 of JARWLC010000002.1, forward strand.
ACCATGCTGGCACTCACCTATAACTACAGCCTGGCATTCTCCTCTCCAGTAACTCTCAGACTATCCAAACTGAATGATCACAACTCTTCTGGAGTCTGTTCGGCTTTCTTGCCCTGAGGTTAGACACTGATAACATCTCTGCATGTGAGAATCAGTGGTTACCCTTCTCTCTCCCTGTCCCACATAACTGCACTCATCCTCTTCCTTAGCCATCCTTCCAGAAACTGGTAGTCACACTCTCCCCGCAAGTTAGCAAATCCTTACTGGGATTATTAAAGTGACTGAGAGTCTTACTATTTTACCTTTGGAAAAGTCATCACTGTATCAGCATGTCTGATGCCTCAAACCAGAATGCTGAGGCAGTGCAGCCAGCCTGAGCTGTCATCTGGGTCGGTGTTATCTTAGCTATCTGTCACTTATGGAGATTAAGTATGATTGCTGTGGTTGTTGGCCCAGATGGTGCCACTCAGTTTCAACTGCATGATTCATCATATAAAAAAGAATGTAGCTCTGTACCTCTTTATTTATTGTACTTCACTTCCCTGCCCTCCACCCACCATATCTTCTATAGTACCCTCACCCCTATGCCCTCCTATCTCACTTGAATATTGAAATGGCTCTCCGTATATACATCCCACATCCTGTATATTCATTAATCTATTTTTCTAAGGACTTGTAGATGAACTAATCTGAACCCATGCCTTAACAAATACTATCAGGCAATAACATGATTCTCCTTGCCTCCTCAATTGTGGGGTTAGCACTTGTTCATTCTCTCTTCTTTCTCCAGCCTGGATCCCAGTGGTGAGACAGCCTCCAGAGACTATGTCACTCAGTTCAGGTTCATTTCCATGGCTCACACCTAAGATCTACCAAGATTATATGCTTTAGACAAATGGGAATATTATTTTAATTTGACTTATCATCTGCCCCACTAGAATTTATTCAAATGTCAATGAAATACAGTCAAGTGTCCCTTGTCTCACAGAAATTCGTATTCCATACAAAGCCCAATTTAACAGTTGTTTAATATATAATATGCTCCTTTCTAAAGTAAAGTTCTGAATCTTGACTAAGCCAACATCTAATATAAGATCAGACAGAAATAAAGATTAGAAAGTTTGTCATCCATTCCTACATTGTACACTAAGGTGCAGCCCATGGAGATTCAGCTGTGGTTCAGCCACATTCCACATAAGTGAGCCTGGGCATGTTACTTGACATCCATGAGCCACACCATGATGATCCACAGGAGAAGAAACTAACATCCCCCGGGAGGCTGAGGACCATGGCAGACTTAGGTGCCTGACACTAAAGAGGTATTCAGTTAGCAGCTGTTTTTGCTAGTGTTAGAGAGGGAACAATAATGTTGCTGTGTCAAGACAGATCATCACTTTCCAGGCATACTATACCAAGCACGTCAGTAAGGAGAGAAAGGAACAGGCAAAGCAATAGGATTAGAACTGAAGAAATGAAACATGCAGTAAGGCTGGCCTATAAGGAACATGACTTATCATAAACTATCCAGAGCTCACAAAAGTAGACATTACAACTCACACAACAGTGTCACAAGGTCAGGTAGGTAGCAAAATACCTGTCACACTAGCCCTTGGGAAGCAGAGGCAGAAGTATCTAATAAAAGGAAGGGGGAGCAAGAGGAGGAGGAAAAGGAAGAATAGGGGGAGGGGAAGGAAGGGAGGGAGGGGAGGGGAGGGGGAGGGGAGGGGAGGGGGAAGGAAGGGAGGGAGGGAGGGAGGGGAGGGGAAAGGAAAGAAAAGGAAAGGGGAAAGGAAAGGAAAGGAAAGGGGAAAGGAAAGGGGAAAGGAAAGGAAAGGAAAGGGGAAAGGAAAGGAAAGAAAAGGAAAGGAAAGGGGAAAGGAAAGGAAAGGGGAAAGGAAAGGAAAGGAAAGGAAAGGGGGAAAGGAAAGGAAAGGGGAAAGGAAAGGAAAGGGGAAAGGAAAGGAAAGGGGAAAGGAAAGGAAAGGGGAAAGGAAAGGAAAGGGAAAAGGAAAGGAAAGGAAAGGGGAAAGGAAAGGAAAGGGGAAAGGAAAGGAAAGGGGAAAGGAAAGGAAAGGGGAAAGGAAAGGAAAGGGGAAAGGAAAGGGGAAAGGAAAGGAAAGGAAAGGAAAGGAAAGGAAAGGAAAGGAAAGGAAAGGAAAGGAAAGGAAAGGAAAGGAAAGGAAAGGAAAGGAAAGGAAAGGAAAGGAAAGGGGTTACATGCATGAAAAAATGTAAGTCTAGAAAAAAATGATTTTGGTTGAAGCATAGAAGGTTCCAGTCATGATAGTACACACCTTTGGTCCCAGCACTCAGGAGGCAGAAGCAGGTGGATCTCTATGAATGCAAGATAAACCTTTTCTACATTAGAGAGTTTTAAGCCATCCAAGGGATACTCAGTGAGACTCTTGTCAAGAGGAGGGGAATCATACATACATGCATATGAGGGGACAGCTAAAAGGAAAAGAATACATCACACTATGAAGAGGGCTTGACTCTGAGTGGTGGGAACAGAGGTAATTTTTCTGCTTATTGACATTTTATATATTTGTTGCTAATTTGTTAAGATTTGTTAATATATACTTATATATGTATATTATATATTACAACATATTTAATATGTGTATATATGTATATATAATGTATGTATAATATATTTGTTATAAAATATAACCTTGTTAAATATTAAGATTTATATTTGTTAAGATATAAAAATAACAAATTATTATTTTTAATTGTTTGTGTGTGCTTGAAGGTGCTTTTATATGCCCTGTAATTGGAGTTATAGCAGTTGCAAGCCACCCAATATGGGTTCTGGGAATAAAACTCAGGTCCTCTGCCAGAATAGTACACACTCTTAACCATCTCTCGACCTCCCACACACATTTTATATTTTAAAGAGAATTGGGTAAATATAAAATAACATTATTTTTTCTACTTTATAATTATATGTTGAATGTACAAAATAAGCGTTTTATTTTTTCAAAAACCATTTTAATATTTACAGGTAATGAAAATTTTAAATGAATACAAAGTGCTCTCTTCCTGGAAAATCATAGCAAATTTTGGAACTGTTTCTAGATTGGGCTTAGCCAAGCCTCTGGTTTTCTCAATCTTGTAATACAATGTTATGGCCCAGAAGTCTGGTGACCTGTGGTCATCATAGTTATTTGATAACTTCCTTGACATCTTGAAGATTTTGTCACATTCTTGACTACCTTGTAGACTAGGCTATAATATCTCTTTGGCTCTGTCAGCTGCCAGGTTCTCCTTAGTTGTCCACAAAGTGATGTAGTAATACACAGGACCACACAGGCAAGGGCTGGTTTTAATTGTTAAATGTTTCCCATTGTGTTTGGTTTCCTCCTTTTCCCGGTGGACTCTATGAGAACTCCTCTGTAAAGAGCGGCTCCTTCAGGCCTTCCAGTCTAAATAGGAGTCAGCCAACTCCCACAGTGTATATCCTTCAAAGAAACAGTCAGGTCACAAGCCAGTATTAGCCTATGACATCTCAGAAGCTAAGAAAAAAAGAGATGCCAGCTTGATCACAGAGAACATAGAAAATATCAAAGGATCCTTGTTACTGTCTTGCAGTGGCCAGAACATTCTTAAGTTTCTGTTCCAAAATACCTTGGCAGTCATTTTACTCCAGGGAGTCAGGGAGGGGAAAGTCTGTTCTTGCAACATTACCACCAGGCAAAGGGGAAAAACCCCGTCTTACACACAGAGAGCTCTGCCTCTGACCTCCTACACCCAGGCAAACAGACATTCCTGACATCTCATGCATTCTGTCTAGCCACTCAGGACCACTTCTAAGATACTGAGAATACAAGGTACCCCAACAGTATCTTTTCAAGAGCTGTAATGTGGGCATCTGGCTCTTCCACCTGCTGTCTACTTTCCTTTAGTGAGAAAGCAGATTCGGTCAGATTCATTTCTATAAAGCAATGCTGCCCTGAATGACTGTACTGAAACCTCATCAAACACTTTGGGTAATGAGTATCTGAATTACTAGAAAAACACTTTGACAAAAAAAAAAAATTTCTAGGAAGTCTGATGAATGCATTATGAGGCTAGATGAACCCAAGATTAAGAAACAGGATAGATAGATAGATTGATTGATAGACATAGATTAGATAGATGGATGGATGGTCGGATGGATGGATGGATAGAGACCTCTAAGAGGAATGCTGATGTTGACATGGGCGTTGGAAAGAAACGGGTAAGAGAATCTGAAGCAAATTTCTATTCTATAAAACAAAGGCACTTTGACCTCATTTTGGGTCAGTGTCTGAGGATGTAAACTGTATGGAAGAGACCCAAGCTTTACAAAAGTTCCACAAATCTTTTCCTTGCCTAAAAAAGGAACAATCCTACCCTTTCCAGATTCCCTGCAGTAAAATTAAATTATCTTTAATACTTGTGTTATTCGTTGATTTCTTTCTAATTTTGGCAAAATAAATAAATCAATGCTAAAGACAATTACAAGACATAAAACTATAGAAAGTCAACTGGAGAGATTTTCTGGTGACTGTCCAGGGCTTCATACTTGTGTAGCTGCCTCCCCAGTTAGGCTTCCACACTGTGGTTTTTCCCAGCTCTCTCATAGAATCCAAATAATCTTAGAAAAAAATCTACACCAGTCATTAATGCTTTTCATTATACCAGATTATGAGGGAAACCACAAGAGTATACCTATCTCCTTCCCTGAAGGAAATGGGAGCCCTAAAACACCTTATAAGAAAACATCAGCGAAGACTTTAAAGACTCTCAGGACAGGCTTACAGAAAAAGAAAATGTACACTCATTTCACAGGAAGAAAATGTATGAAAGGAATTGATTAGAATAAAAAATATGTGGACTATGCTGAATTGGTAACTTAAAATATAGGGCAGCACAGTTGAGCCAACACTGTGGGCACAGGTGTGGAAGAGCCAGCCCTGAAACTGTGACCATGACCATGACCAAGTAGCTAGACTCCCTGGCCAGTGAACCTCAAGACTCCCCCTGTCTCTGCCTCTCCAGTGCTGAAACCACCATACATGGCTATGTTATGTGGGTACTGGGACCAAAGTCAGGTCCCACCACCTGCAAGACAAGTATGTACCAGCTGAGCCATTCCTTCATGCCCACAATAACAATTTGTTGCTGCTGTTGTTTGGTTTTTCAAGACAGGGTTTCTTTGTGTAGCTCTGACTGTCCTGGAACTTTGTAGACCAGGCCTCAAACTCACAGTGCTCTGCCCGCCTCTGCTTCCTGAGTGCTGGAAATAAAGATGTGCACCACCATTACCAGGCCACAATAACATTTTTAATTAATGGGCTTATCTATTTCTTCTTAAATTTGTGGCACATCTATATTTGTAATTATGCAAGTGGTTTATGTTATTTTAAACAACCCTGATCTGTGCTAATCTGAAAGAATCTATTATTTTATTTCATTGTTTAGGTTAAAGGAACAAAATTCCTTCAGTCTGGGGGTAGTAGTATTTGGCTTTTCTCTCAAGCATACCTAGCTTAAGACAGACTCTTAGAGACCAACAAGACTGCTACTTTTCCCTACCTTGGCCATTCATTCCCCAAAGATAGTAAAAGGTGGAGCAGAGCCCTGGTCATACAAACACTTAAATACTCTGCTCCTTAACACTTTGCAACTATACAATGGAAGTATTTCAGGAATGTTCTACAACGAGAAACTTCCATCTCTTTCCGCTTCTTGGTTTCAGGTGAGTAGAGGATCCTCAGCTCTTCTTCTTCCTTTGTGTCTGCTGACTGTCAGTGGAAAGGACTGATCATGGAAGAAGCCCCTCAGCCTGTTCCTCCCTGCCTGCCTTCTGGAAGCTACATGCACTGGCAAGCCTATTTCAGTGACAACACAACAGTTTGCTCTTCTCTCCTCCCTACCTGATGAAAATTCAAAACTCACAGCTTGGCTTTCTGGTTTTAAGAAACAAGCTTGGAGCGTATCAGTCCTGACCAGCTCCTGTTTATCCTCCCAAATGCTGCTAAGAATTCCTCCCTACAGGAAATATTCCTAAAGACCAACTGTTGATGCCCCAAATCATTTTCTTTACCATTGTCCTATCCGGTACATTTCAAGGAAAGCAGAATAACAGTCCAAAAACCTCATTACCTTCCCCAGTGTTTTGCCAGCTTCCACCTCACCTTAATGGCATCTGTAATAAAAGCATTCCTAGATCATTAGCAGGGACAATGATGTTTAACAGGTGGTACACGCCAGTCATTCCAGCTCTGAGAAGCTAAGATGAAAAGATCTCAGGTTGGAGGCTAGCCTGGGCTACACAGAGACCTTGAAAAGAGATGGGTGGAAGAAAGGAGGAGAAAAGGAGAAGAAAAAAGAGAGTGTGAGGGGGAAAGGAGAGAAAGAGAGATAGGTGAACTGGAAGCCTCAGGAAACAAACGGAAACCAGAAGCATGTGCCCTGTGTAGTACAATCCCAGGGTGACTACATGTGGCTCTGCGATGCTCCTCTACCTACTCCTCCTGGAGACTTAGGTTAGGAATAGTTTTGAAATTTTCTTTTAAGTCAGTTGATTCGCATAAGAAAAATCCAACTTGGCTCTTGCTTCTAAATTTGTTTCATTTGGGACTGCCAACATGATATAGGTGCTCAATGACCATGCACACAAAGTGAAACAAGACATCTTCCTTTATAAGTATGATCTTAGAATTCTAAGACTCCAGTATGAAAATTCCCCCACCGAATGCCATGACTATAGACCTACACTGCATTTTCATGATCTTATTTCACTGCATGATCTTATTTCAACCAGTTCTCAAGCAGAACAGCCACATGAATGTGGGTTTTCAAAACAATTTGAAGTAGACTTTTGGTTAATATATTCACTGATGGTGTTTGTGTCTTTAAGATGGTAAATAGAAAGTTTCTGGTAGTTAAATGGGTTAACGGTTTCTTTCACATCAAACAAAACTAATGATACTACAAATAGGCTAGTAGGGAGGTTTTCTAAGAACTGCCAATTGCTTTCAGAAAATTACACCAGAATATTCTTAGAATTCTCTGTGCCCTTTCTTCACTGTACAGTGCTCGGTGGAGGAACTACTGTTCTTTGAGGTGATGTATATCAAATACACATGACTTGGTGTTAAAACTCAAGGGAATTTTTTCTAACTCTACATCGTTTCCCAGAAAAGGCACACAAATTCTCTTAGAAATATTTTTGCAGAGGTATGTAACAAGTTTACAATGCCCAGATGATTTTTGTATAAATTATTTATTTGGGGGATTATAATAAAATTTTATTTCCTCCTTCCTTTTCCTTCCCAAATTGTCCCATTTGTCCCTCCTTACTCTTTTTCAAATTCACAGTCTCTTTTTTCATTAATTATTACTCACACATGTATACCTATATGTACCTAAATACACGAGTGTAGCCTGATCAGTCTGTATAATGTTACTTATAGTGTTACTTGTACGTATGTTTTCAGGGCTGACCTCCTCCCTGAAGATTAGTTTTTATGGCACCAGAAGGCACTATACAAGGTTTCAAAGAAGGGAAGCACCCAATAGTCTAATCCAGCTATGACACTTTTGAACCACATGCATGACCAGCATGGCATAACACTCTAAGTAGTAGTAGCACACATATGTTGGCTATAACCAACAGCTCTCTAACAAGATGTCAGACATGCCCAACAAGAGGAAAACCATGCCTGGTACTAGAAACCTAGGCAATTGCCTGAGGCGGTGAAGTCATGGATCTCAGAGGAGAACCTACAATCACTACTTTATTAAACAAGCACTAATTCCTAACTACACTCTAAGTAAGTGTAGTATAGGGAGCTATTATATATTTAATAAAATTAGTCTGGAATATCAGAGGACAGAATCACCCACAGCCAAGCCATGAAGGTCAGGGAGTAGTGACCCATGCCTTTAATCTTATCCTTTGGGAGACAGAGATCCATCTTTCTGTGAGTTCAAGGCCAAACAGCCAGGCAGTGGTGGCACTTGACATTGGTCCCAGCACTTAGGAGGCAGAGGCAGAGGATCTCTGTGAGTTCAAAGCCAGGCTGGTCTACAAAGCAAGTTCCATGACAACCAAGACTGTTACACAGAAAAAGCTGTCTTGCAAAACAAAACAAAACAAACAACAACAACGAAGGGCTGGAGAGATGGCTCTGTCCTCTGATATCCAGGCTAATTTTATTAAATAACAATATATCACCACAGTGTATTCCTCACCCCTCATGAAGAAAACATCTTACAACACAATCAAAATACAGGATTGTGAAGTCCAGTCCCAGTGGATAAATATATAGCACAACTCTTGCACCAAAGGCTCAGGAACACTGTGGACAGATCATGAAGCACCAGAGGATCAGGGAGTTTGCTGTGAGATTGTGTCTCCTAGGAATGTCAGAAGCTATACCCATAAAGTCATATGTAACTTTTTTAAATTATAAAAACACTGTCCTAAAAATTGATAATGCTTTACATTTCCTTGATAGGAAAAAGTCACTGTAGCTGACTCTCTGTTTTTATTAGTGGAGCTATTTTTTTCTTATTCCTTTATCTGACTATCAGGCAGATACTGCTTCCTCCTGTCTTATACAAAATTTAAAGACAGGCTTAGTTTCATAGAAACTATTAAGAGAAAAATAAGGCTTTAAGAGTGATATATGAAATAATTTATACTGTATATAAATAATGGCCTATGACAACACTACCTTTCAATGCCTATTATATCATATTGACACAGGTTTTTATACTTAAGTTTTAACTCCTGAAGATTTTCATACTTGACGTATCTCTATCACTGCCTACAGACTAAAATAATGATGTTATCTCCAAGTTTAACATTGGAAAATATAATCTAGACAGTTACATGATGTCTCCAGTCACACAGAGTAATATATTAACCAGTGACAAACCCTGTCACATCAGCTTCTCTACAAAGAAGATTATAAAACCATGGTACTTCTTCATGATAGCTATCAACTTTGCAAGTTAGAATGCTTTACAGTCCTGGCACCTTGGTTCTTTGGTACCTAACATATCACTTGACCACAGTACAAAGGGAATTTTACTGAGCATCTGTTGTCTAATAATATTGAGTTAGGTTGTGATAAAAGCAATCCCTGTATTGGGCAATCCTTTGGATGGAGATACCACTATTTTCATGTTACTAATAGAAAAAATTTAAGGTGTGGAGAACTGAAATGGTCTGTGAAAAGTCACCTCGGTAACAATGATCAGAAAGGAAGTTGAGCCTAACTCAGAGTTCACATCTAAACTAAACCTCCCTAGGACTTTACAAGGGAGATTGCAAACAGCAATCTCAACTTTCAAGAACAACTTGAGAGTCAACAGAATAAGAAGTCTGCCAGAACTGTTCTCCACACAACCAGAGAATTTCCTTGTTAATGAAAATTAATTAAAACATTAAATGCTTACAATCTTTTATAGGACAAAATTTAAAACTATGAGGTCAGTTTTATATTCAATAGTCAATTATGTAATCCCCTGCTATATCTTAATTTATAGAATTACTGAGCTGTTAGGTGAGATAGAGCACACAAAAAACTCCAGAACAGGGGAGGTAAAAGCAGGAAGGCTGTAAGCTAAAGGCCAGCCTGACCCCTATAAAGTGTTTTAGCCAAGCCTGAACTACTTAACAAGGTGTTGATTCAAAACAAGAATATATGAACTGTTCTGGAGAGATGACTCCGCAGTCAGGAGCACTGGATGCTCTTCCAGAGGTCCTGAGTTCAATTCCCAGCTCCTACATAGTGGCTCACAACAATCTATAGTGGGATCTGATGCCTTTTTCTGGCATGCAAATGTACATGCAGACAGAGCACCCATATATATAAAATACATATGAATGAACTGTTCCGAGGAAGCCTAATACCTCTCTGGTCACCAGAGGCAAATTGGGCTACTCTGTGACTCCCATGCTGGAAATTGACAGTAACCCAATATCCCACTCAACTATGCCAGATTATCGTTCCATTCACATGTTGTGTGTCACATTGCTCTTGCCTTTGCCTGGGAGCTCTATATCTTTACTGGCTGCTCTAGATATTGCTGACCTATAGACCCAAGGATTGCTTCGCCCTTGGAAATTTCTTTGATTACAGCCTTACTCTCTAACCAAATAATTATTCATTTGTTTTAGACTTTTCCACCTGTCATGGATAGATGCCCTGTCAAATAATGTGGCATTAATTTGCTTAAGTGCCTTCTCCCAGAGACTGCTGGCATTTGCAGAGTAGGAACCTTGGCATCTTTGTGTCTCCATAGCCTAATACAGCATCAAGAATGAAAACCATTCAATAAATTTTAATGTAGCCGGAAGTTTCTACGTCTGCCTGCCCAGTCCCACAGTCATTTAATGCCAAATAACCAATCTTGACTAAGACTATCAATGTTAGTAGAAGATACTTTCCACTGTGGTTTGGATATGGTTTGCATGTGTCCCCAAAGGTGCATGTATAATCCCCACTGTGACATATTTTAAAGGGTAGAAACTTAATTCAGCTATGATGCTTAGAGGTTCATGGTGCCTCTAATGCCTTTGGAACACGACAGGACTAAATAAGGTCCTTCGTGTAAAGCCTTCATGATTGAAACCTGATGACTTTATAAAAGGAAGAGAGATCATAGGAAATAATCACATACACACACATACTCCCTGACTCTTGACAAATGATATCTTGGCCCAATTTTAGAACTCTTGCAGCAGGAAGGCCATTGTTAGAGAAAGCCTCCTGATTTTGGACCTTCAGAACTGAGTTAAAGTAAATATCTTTTCATTATAATGCTATCCACCCATAGGTATTTTGTTATTTAAAGTAATAAAAATTCCAAGCTTGATGGTATTTTATTTGATTAACTATTTATGATTTGAAAAAACAAATTCAGAATCTGTGTGTTCATTTACCACAAAAGCCCATCCAGTACTGTGATGTTGTTATTACCATTGCAAAACCTCTAAGTAACCAGTGGTTATGCCTCTAGAGGAAATCTCAGCACAAGTCTCTAAAGAACAATACTCTTACTTTGCAGACATGGAGAAAGTACACTGAGAGAGCTTTAGTGATCCATACTCTCTCAAATTAAAGCTTTGTACATGTATTACTCTGCATTCTCCAGAGAGAATATACATATACATGCCAACCAGGATCGAATAGCTTGGTTTCAACAGTTCCTGGCTGGATATTCCCACAATGGCCATTAGCATACTGAGGATCTGTAGTATGAGGTTTCTGGCCCAGACTTTCGGGCCTAACTTCAAAGTTTAGGTCCACAGACCTGCAGTCCCGCAGTCCCGCAGTCCCGCAGTCCTACTGAGACACACAGACACTTTCATTAGTGTTTGGCTGATCAGCCTCAGGCCCAGGCATATCACTTGCTAGCTCTCTACCCTTCATCTAACCCATGTCTCTTGTTCAGCCATGTGGCTCAGTACCTTTCTTTAGAGCAGCATACTTCTCCTCGGCTTCCTCTGGCTTCTCTCTGGTGCTCTTCTGCCACTCTGCTCTCAGAGATTTTCTTAGTCTGGTAGCCCCGCCTACACTTCCTGCCTGCCTTTGACCAATCAGCTCTTTTTATTAAACCAGTGGGTGGGACAATTATTTACCATGAAACAACACAATACCCCTACAAGGATCTATAGAAACCAGTAGTTAATTCCAAGATGGAAGCATTAGGGATGAGGGATGAAACTGATGATCAAGACAGGAGACAAGTCATCATCGTGGATCTACACTGAAAAGCTTAGGAAACTAGTAACAGATGTTTTCTAGGGATGGAAGCAACATCAAAGGTCTGCTCAGGAAAAATAAAGCCTCCATGTTAGCTGGCTTCCTCTTCCTTTTGTCTTTGTTCTGTTCTGGCCTCCCCTCTACCTTAGCTGCTATCCCTCAGGCCAGCTTGCTGCAAGACGATGCTCTGTACACTCTAAGTATGTCATTGTAAAACTGTTTAATAAAACACTGATTGGTTCAGTAGCTAGACAGGAAGTAGAGGTGGAGCAACCAAACTAGGAGAGTTCTGGAAAGACAACAGCAAGATGCGGAGGAAGCAGGATGAAAATGTTGCTCTGAGGGAAGGTACCAAGCCACGTGTCTAAACATAGATAGAAATATGGGTCAACTTAAAGTATAAGAGTTAGCAAGTAACAAGCCTAAGCCATAGACCAAAGAGCTTGTAATTAATATAAGTCTTTGTGTGATTCTTTGGGACTAAGAGACTGCGGGTCAGGACTTTGGGGCCAGGCTGGGTCAGAAACTTCTGACTACACCAGCTGTCCCTCCAAGTGCCTTCACTGGCACATCCAGAAGGGTGCTTCCATACCTCCCAGTAAGGCCTTTTTCAGTCCAATCAAGTTGACAATGAAAATTAACCATCATATTACATGCCTTCTCACCTGCCTGGGATACCTTCTCCTTGCTGATACCCCAGCCGTAACTAATCAAATGTTATTTTTCTTTCAGATCACAGATACATCTCATAATTATTAGTTACATCCCCTTGCCTCATGGCATTTTCCTTATTCCTTCAGGAGTTGTTTGTTGAGTGTTTTCCTTCCCTGGATGATTACCAAGTCCATATGAGGGTCCTTTTTGTCCAGACTACTGTTGGAGGAGCATGTGCAAGTATGGAATAATCTGGTTTATCTTATTTTTTCCAAGTGGAAAGAAATGGAGAAATCTTAGAAGGGAGATGAAAGAAAAATATTAACAATTAATATATATTAAGTGATTTATGTGTCAGGCACTAGGCTAAGAAGATTGGCACTGCAAACCATAGCTGACCACAGCTCTTATTCAAAAACTTACAGTTATCTTACTTGAGTCAAAACGTAAACAGTTGGTAAAGCAGGAACACATCTGGATTCCAAAATTAGAAAAGTGGAAATGAAAGACAAATTGGAGACACAAGAGACCTTAAAGGATCAACATTTCTCCTTGGCATTTGTACCTTGTTCACAACCATAATGCAGAATCTGTATTTAGATGTTTTATTCCAGAATACAGAATATAAAGACCTACTGTTTTGGAAATATTGAGATAATTGGGACTCTTTCCAGTCCTTCTGAAAGGAATGTAATCAATAGGTCCTAATGGACCTGTTACATTAGCTGTGAGCTGTGTATATCAGCAAAGATAACATACGCTATCATCACATCTCAAGCAGAGATCATCTATGCTTCCTTCACATCCCAAGCTCTCCAAAAGCCATGAACACTTAGTTACTTGCATATGGTCATCTTTTTTTAAAACTTTTTCTTTCTAAATAAGCACTCAAAGTAATGACTGTAATACGCTTTACAACTGAGTTAGGAAGGGGAAAACTGAGATAGTTACTTCCATGACTGACTTTCACTCACACTTTCTGAAGCTTTGCTGTTTGACATCCCACCCTGCTTCTAATCACAGCATCTCAGCCACAGTACTGAGTACTGAGACGGCAATGATTAAACCTACACTCCTAAATGAGAAATGAAACATTCAGGGCTAGAGAGATGACTCATCCCTTAAGACCACTAACTGCTTTTCCAGAGGGCGTGGGTTCAATTCCCAGAACCCACATGGTAGCTCCCAAATGTCTGTAACTTCAGTTCCAGAGAGCTTGACACTCATGGCAAAATGCTAATGCACGTAAGTAAATAAATAAATAATCCATCTCTAAAAAACAGAAACAAAACATTCTAAATTTGTTATGATAAGAAGAAAATGTTTGACTCTGACTGCTAAAGTTTGTACTCAGAAAAAAAGACTCTCTGTCCAATAGAGATAAAAAGGATTTCTAAGTGTTCGCTTTTGGCACTTTTTAAAATGTTTTCTATTTTTGAGATTAAAATATAATTATATCATGAGCGATTCCCTGTTCTCTCTCAAACCCTTCCATGTACCTCCCCATACTCTCTTTCAAATTCACGGTCTTTTAATTTTATTTTTTATTCAGAGCTCTTATCACTCAAAAATATTGCAGTTTGTAAGTCATTAATACAAAAATGACCTTAGTAGGGCTTAGAGGGGTTGGAGACACCACATGAACAGCCCACAGAATGAACTAAGCAAAGGTCATGGGGGCTCACAGAGACTGAAGCAGCAGTCACGCAGCCTGCATGGTCTGACCTAGGCCCTCTGCATATGGTTTACGGTTGTGTAGCTTGGTGTTCTTGTGGGGCTCCTAACAGTGAGTGGGGGCATCTGATTCTTTTGCCTGTGCTTGGGACCTTTTTCTCCCGACTAGGCTGCCACATCCAGCTGTCCAGCCGTGGTATGAGGGTTCATACCCAGTCTTATTGTATATTATTAGGCCATGCCCAGTGGATATTTCCGGGAGGCCTGCCTTTTCTTTTTTTGAGAGAAACAGGAGGGGGTGATTTAGGGAAGAGGGGATATTGGGGGAGGAACTGGGAGGGAGGAATGGGAGGAGGGAAAACTGCCGTCAGGATGTAATGTGTGAAAGCAGAATATAAGTTAAAACAAAACAAAGCTAGCTTTATAGAGACTCTCCCCCACCCCTTGGAAACACTAGTGCCTGGTAAGAAAGAAGAATCAGTTCCATCTTGTTCTTCACCTCTAAAGAGAATGACAGACTGCCTTCCTCCGTTTCTTTATTCAACACCCTAAAGGCTTATTATACCAGTCTTTTACTCACTTGGTTAGAACTATCCTAGGATATTTTTCATGGTTATTGTGAAACATACTATCTCCCCGATTTCTTTCTCAGACTGTTTGTCATTTGGATGTAGGAAGGCTATTGATTTTTGTGTGTGAATTTTGTACCCTGCTATTTTTCCTAAAAGTTTTTATCAGTTGTAGACGTTTCCTGGTGGAGTTTTTAGGGTCATATGTGTATACTATCATATCATCTGCTAACGAAGATACTATGGGTTCTTTTCCTATTTGTACCCCTTAATCTCCTTCAGTTATCTTACTGATCTAGTTCAGACTTCAAGTACTATATTGAATAGATATGGAGAGAGTGAGCATCTTTGTCTTCTTCCTGATTTTAGTGGGAATGCTTTGAGTTTCTTCCCATTTAGGCTGGTATTGGCTGTGGGCTTGCTGTCAATGTTGAGGTATGTATCTTGTTTCCCTAGTCCCTCTAGGACTTTTATCATGAAGACAGGTTGGATTTTGTCAAAGGCCTTTTCTGCATCAAGTATCTGTGTGTGTGTGTGTGTGTGTGTGTGTGTGTGTGTGTGTGTGTGTGTGTATGTATGTGTGTGTGTGTATGTTCCTAAATATATAAATACAGTCTTCTCAGTCTGAATAATGCTTTCAGAGCTGGCCATTTATCATGCTAATATGGAAGGGGGAAAGTTCATTAAGCCTCATTTCTAGACAAAAAACTACAGGCAGTGAAGGAAGGTAGAAAATGTAAATAGTCTTTCCTGGGCAAAAACACATGAAATTAGCTATCCGATATCAAGTGGTCATTTCTATGTTTTTGACATAGGGTCTTTACTACACAGTCACAATCTCTACAACTCACAATCCTGCTTCAACCTGCCAAGCATTACAGGTGTGAGCCACTGCACCACAGTCAAGAGGGGTTTTCCTAACAGAAGCTTATCCTGGATAAGAAGCATTATTGGAATCTCTCCCCTTCTCCATCTCTTTGTTTTCAATAAGGATGCCTTGTGGAGTCTAGAGTGACGTGATAAGTGGGCATTTGAGAAATTCTTAGCAGCATTACTAAGAGAAGTAGATAAAAGTAGAACATGAGTTCCAAATCAGCTTAATATTCCTATGGTATGTGTGAGCTCTTCATCTCCACATAATAATAACTCGAGGCATGTAAAGGAACTTGAAGGGTATCCACATGGAAGAGATCAGAGAGCTGCACTAAATTCAGATGACTCACTGGAGAAAGATGATAGTGGGGACAATCAATCTTCCAGGGTCATATTTAAAGACTTCAAACAAAGCCAATGATAGCTCAAAGAACTTCTGTGTCCATAGCATCATCCTGGGGCAGTTTTTCTATCCGGAGCCAAAAGTGTTCCTTATGTCCAGAAAAAAAGACACAGGGAGTAAAAACATCATTATGGGTTTTTATAAGTCAAGTGAGTTGAGAGAACATGTGGCTTAGGTTTCAATCTCCCCATCAAATAAAAATGTTCTTGTCTTATTAGAAATGATGAGCGTGTTGTACTAAACAATCCATATGGTGTATGCCTCATGACTCCAATGAACATGGTTTTTTGCAGAACCAAATTTAAGTACCAAGGCTTGAAAGGAAAACACAAGCAACTGACAACAAGAGGGAACATCTAAGACCAACTCAAGCATGGTCTTCTAAACTTCAAAGGGGATACTGATAAAGGAATACTCTCTGGATAGGGTCATATTTGCCTCTCTTCAAGAAAATCTGAAAATACTTTAGACAATGTAGAATTGCAGTTCCCAGAATCCAGTGAATTCATTTCTGTTAACCCACAGGGAAACCGGGAAAACTAGACCACACTAGCAAACCGCTTAGAGGTGTTATTCAGCTCAGTTATTCTAGGAAGCAATCAGCAACTAAAGGTATCCTCAGGGTGGAAAGGGGAAGCTGGTGGGTAGCCTGGATCTGAGTGAGGACTTTGTAGCAGACAGATAAAGCATGAAGTTTTGGCTGAGAGCAGCTTCCAAAGAAGGTGCTTGAACTCCAGGGAAAAATGCCAGTCCACATCAAGACTTCAAAATCACCACATCATCCACCCAGGTGCGAGTCTTGGCTTTGTTAAAAGGAAGCCCTAATTGCTTTAGGGAAAGTGTTATGATATCCTGAAAAACGCAAAGAGATATGCTTCAAAGGTGTAACAATAAAACTTGCCTGTCATGAGTTAGCTTGTTGGAAGTACTTTAGCACAAATGATTTGTGTTGAATCTTCATAAATCCAAGAGTAGAAGAAAAGTAGATATCCTATTATTACTGCTGCACCCAACTTCCAGGATTATTATGAGGCTAGAGATGAAATAATAAATGAAAATATCCTTCCACATCAGGGAAAACTGATGTAGACTCTGTTCTACACAGAGGTCCATATTCACAAGGAGCCCATACAGACATGATGGGAAGGTTGCCACCTCAGACCCTCAGATATCTTTGTCACCAAATGACTCATTCCATCTTTGTAATATTTGTGGTCACTTACCCCAATTAAAGCTTGCATTTCTGGAATGCTCATTCACCAGAAGAAAGCCAGTTTACTTCCCCTATCCTTAGCTCTATCCTTCCTCTTTGATTGCCCTCTTGAAACAGCCACACCTTAGTCTATCAGCTTAATCGTTTGGTATTTATGTGCCCTCATACTGTCAGGGAGAGATCTCAGAGCTTTTTATTACCAAAAATGTCTTCACACTGTTCCAACTGAAACATCAACTCCTGTACCTAAAGCTAAGGGGATGATTTCAAAAAACAAACAAACAAAAAAAAAACAAGACAAAACAAAAAACAAAACAAATAAGAAATACTGTAAGAATGAGAGGAATGGAAACTTTGCTATGAGATTTTGTCTTACAGAAATGTCAAAAGCTACATCCATGATGTCTCACCAATATGATTCCCTAACAACAATTAAAAAAGAGAGAGAGGGGCCATGAATTTCAAAGGAAGTGAGGTAGGATATGTGGGAAGGTTGGGAGGGAGAAAGAGGGAGAGCAAAATGATGTATTTATAATCTCAAAATTATTATTTAAAAAGATATAAGGAATGGATCTGCACTGAAAATTCCAAGTACAAATCATCAATTCTCTAGCCCTTTTTTCCAGTGGTCTTCTGACTACAAGTGCCCACATCCACTCTCCAAACTCATGGAGTCCTCCAATTTCCAGTTTTCATTTCCTGAGTCTATCAGCCTTTCCTAGACAAGACTAAAAGTCTCTGGGTATCTGATCTGGCCACTCCCGAGCACCCTCAGATCCACTTATGTTTCTCAATTTGGCATTTATGCAGCAAGCTCTCACCACAAGATCAATGCTGTTTTGGAATCTAGAAGACTGAGCACTGAGTCAATGTTAACCCTTCAGATGATTATCAGATCAAACTTAGTGTGTGATCTCAGGACCTCCAGAACTCTCCTTAATCTTTTTACTTGAGTAACTCAATTCTCTACTCTCCTAGGTAGGTGTTGGTTTCAATAGGCTAAAAAGGCATTTCTGTATCTACTGAGGAATCTTACAAATGTTTGTCTCCTGGTCTTTCTTCAAAAGCTGATGTTTTTAGAAGAGGAAAATCAGAGATTTGTCATACATACAACTTATTTTTTTCCAGATTTCCCCATTTCTGAGAGCAGTAAGTAAAGATATCCTCAGGGTTCATCAAGTGCTCTCTTAGTTGTAGAAGTTTACCTTACTTGCATTACTCTATTTATATGCAAGGATTTTGGATGCTCTGTTACCAATCCAGATCTTTCTCTAAGCATCATGAAAATTTCAAGTCATCATTTCCACATTGTCTGAAGTGTACCTCAAAATCACATATCAAGCTGGAGAGATGAGCAAAGTCCTTGATACATAACCATGATGACTGGAGTTCAAACTTCCATAAGCCATGAAAACTCTGACACGGTGAAGGGCATCTGTAATCCGAATGTTCCTACAGAGAGGTTTAAGGCAAATACAGGAAAATCCCTGAAAGCTCATTGGCCAGGAAGCCTGGTCTACACAGCAATGAACAACCTAGGTTGGGTCTCAAATAAGGTAGAAGGCAAGGATGTACCCATATGCAAATGAAAACACACATGTATGTGTCTGTGTGTATAACATTTTTTAAACCCAATCACAATTAGTCTTCCCCTTTCTACTCTCTCTCTCTCTCTCTCTCTCTCTCTCTCTCTCTCTCTCTCTCTCTCTCACACACACACACACACACACACACACACACACACACACACACACACACACACACCTTTTATCTCACCTGCACTAAAAACGCTACCCAAGTTCAGGTCCTTGAGAAATAAGCCTGGTAGTCATCCTTGCCCCTCCCTCTGCCTCACCCAATCCATCAACAATATCTACCCACATTATCTCCTAATCTTCTCTAAAGTCCAATTCCTTTTCCCTGTTCAAATAATGAACAACAGCCTGTTCAAATAAGGAAATTAAACCTGGGAGAGGTCAAAAGATTGCATAATGTCATAGAACTAGTAAGTGGCCAAGCAAATTCAGACTCCTATCTGCTTCCAAAACCTATATTTAAAATTAAAGAATTTGACCTCATTGGGGGAATGTTTTTTTAGGTCAAAGATATACTAAGAAACACAAATGAGACTTTGGCAACTGAAGGATGGGCAGGAAGGTTCCCTACAGCCAAGTAAGGAAGTGTCATCCTCATCTCCTGCCAAGTCACATGTGATACAGCCCCCACAGTCCAGGAGTTTTAAAAAAATCAGAAGATGATGGCATTAAATGACACCAGCCTAAATTTATCCTCTAGTAGATCACTACCTTCAACATGAACTGTGACTAGAAATGAGGTCTTGGATCTGGCACTTGTGTGTAGCAAAGATAACATATCCAAGAATATGATGTCTTCGATGGCATCCTAAGGAGCCTTCCTTTTGATTAGCAAAACAAAGAGAAACTCATCCTCTATAATAATAAGGATTCAGTGCATTTTATTGTCTGAGAATGATAGTGACTTGACTGGCTTTAGGACTGAAGAGAGTGGAGACAAAAACAGGGGGCCCTGGGGAGACATCCCTTCATAGACCTGTATAAATCAGCACCTCTGTGGCAAGTTTCTGAAGACTCCAAAGAGGGCTGGTGAGATTGCTTAGTGGGTAAAGGTGCTTATTCCCAAGACTATCTTGAGTTTGGTCCCTGCAGCCTAATGTTGGAAGAAGAAAATGGATTCCGGAAAACTGTCCTATGTCCTTCACATGTGTGTACCCACATGCATGCAGCATGCACACACACGCAAAATAAATCAATGTGATTAAAATGTATAAAGATCCTAAAGAACTCTCTTGAAATTTATTCCATAGTAAAGAGTTGATCTTCATTTATTTCAAAGGTCTTTTTTAAGGCATATTAATTATGTTTTAGTTATCACTGTGACACACACATAAAAAGATAAGAGAAACAATTCAAGAGAGGAGTAGTTTATTGTAGAATTCAGTCTATCCTGGCAGGGAAGGCACAGTGAATTTGGCCTATGGCAATGGGGACTTGCATTTGGTTACTTATCACAACTTAGCATAGCAGGGAACAGAAGTAGTTATTGTCAAAGAGCTACCACCTCCCAAAACAGCACTGCTGGCTGAGGCCAAGTGTTCAAATTCATGTGTCTGTGGGGGCATTTCACAGTCAAATCATAACAAAGCTTTGCTGAAAACGCTGAGTGTATCAGGATCGGAATAATGAGGACGATGCAATGAGAATGACTAACATTTGTGCACAGTTGCTGAAGATCTACACAGGACTAAATGTTCCACATGCTTGAACACAACAGTAAAAGGGAGTGTTAACTATTTCCCAGCTTTACAGAGAAAAGAACACACTATAGGGAAATGGCCATATATACAAGTCATACATCTTGTACATATTTAAATGGATAAGCACACCTAATCTTTAAAAAGAGCCAAAAATTGTACAATTTTTGATTCCAAATAAAGAACCCTTTTAACACAGGTCTCTCTTTACCCAGTGACAGAATGATGCAACAGGATGAATCTTTGTAACTGAAAGGCTTGATTAAGCATTATAAGTGTAATTCTAGATGTATTTAAAAAATAATCCATGTTAGTGGCCAAAAGTCTATAAACTTTTTAAAGATCTTCATTTTTTAAGTATTATTTTTCCCACCTAGACAACATGAGACCGTGTCTCAATTTTTCTTTTTATTTGTTCTTTGTGTCTTTAACATCCAGCATCTCCATCCCTTTGTATCCACCCTCTGCCCTTGCAACCACCTCCCCCATAAAATAAAATAAAATTTAAGAGAAAAAAACAAGAGAAGAAAAAAGATCTCATCACGGAACCTGAAGTGTGACAGTGAGTAACACAAAAAAAGGAAAAAAAAAATGTCCATATATCTTTAATTACAAGAGTTCGTTGTAAAGAGTCATTGGTTTGGTTTGAAGCTCTACTGCACTATTGATGCTGAGGTCTCCCTAGAACTCCTCCTGGTTATCTTGCTGTTGCCCTGTGTTGTGGAGATGCTGCAGCTTTGGGTCTTGAGGACTGGTCTCTTCACATGCTCCAGCAGATCACAGATGGGCTGGATGTTGGGGTAGGCCAATAATAACTCTGGTTCAGGGCTTGGGTAAGTGAAGAGTTGGTCAGCCCATCAGCTCTCTCCTGTCCTCACCACCAGTGAGCTTTCCTGCATTGCTCTTAAGAATTTACCCCTTATAGCAATGAGCAAGGGACAGGGCCAGATCTCCTGTCCTCGGGGTCTGATCTCCTAAACCTACACCTTCAGTGTCAGCTCTACTGTGTTGCCCACGCATGCTGTAGGGTCCACTCTCCTGAGTGCTGTAGCTGGTAAAGGGCAAGGGCAGCTAGCTCTCGTGCTTTTATGACCTCAGAGCCAGCTCTCCTACCTGTCTCAGGTATTGATGGGCAGGAAGGAGGGCATCTTTCCCTCACTCATGCTACCACATGACAGATGGGTAATAGGGACAGCTCTCCCATGCTCACACCTTCAGGGCTGTCTCATCCACACCTCTGCCAATGGCTTTGGCTCTATTGTGCTGCCCATGTGAGATGCAGGGCCTTCTCCCCTGAGTGTTGCAGCTGGTGCAGGACAGGGGTAGCCCTCCAGCCCTTCTAATCCCAGAGCCATCTCTATACCCCCCATATGTATTTATTTTATTATATTGTATGAGGAGTTTTTTGCCTGCATGTATGTATGTATTCTGGTGTGTGCCTGTGTATGTTGTATGTGCATTCCTGGTGCCTGAATCAAAAGTAAGTGTCAGATCTCTGGAATTAGAGTTATAAATGGTTGTGAGCTTCCATGTGAATGCTGGAAAACAAACCTTGATCCTCCACAAGAACAAAGTGCTCTTAACCACTGAGCCATCTCTCTTTGCCCTAAGATCTTTATTTTTTGCAATCACAGTACTGAACCCTCACTTGCTCGTAAGCAAAATTATTTTTCAAACATAAAGCATAAAATGAAAGAAAACTAAATTCAATTCTTCATTGTTTTCCCTGTGGCTAGTAAAGGACTTGGAGTTGTTTTAGTCAGAATTTCAGAAATGGCAGGCCTAGGAGGGAAGCCAGACTCAGAGCCTGAATTTCTGATTGCTGATTGCCAAGTATTCTTGTTTGACCCACCCTTGTTTGGGGCTATGTGTCTAGTTTTGACTAACCAGTTATATGAAAAGATGTTTCAAGGGCTGCAGAGATTGCTCTGCAGTTAAAAGCACTTACTTAACTTCTATAGGACCTGGATTAAGTTCTCAGCACCCGCACTGCAGTGCTGAGAGTTAGAGGTTCTGGCCTCTACAGGCACTGCGCATATGTTGTATAGAGGTGTATGTGCAGGTAAAACACTGATACATATAAACTAAAAATAAAATAAAACAATGTGTTTTACTTCTGTCTTACTTAGGATTTCTGTTGCTATAAAGAGACATCATGACCTTGACTACTCTTATAAAGGAAAAAACATTTAATTGGGTGGCTTACATTTTCAGAGGTTTAGTCCGTTACCATCATGGTACAACATGGTGGCATACAGACAGATATAGTCCTAGAGAAGGAGCTGGGCAGGGCATCCTATATCTTGACATGTAGGCAACAGAAAGTAGTCTGAAACACTGGGCATGGCTTGAGCACATATGAGACCTCAAAGTTCACTCCCACGGTGACACACCTCCTAATAATGTGATTCCCTATGAGCTTATGGGGCCAATTACATTCAAACAACCACAACTTCCATGAGATATAATTTATAATACAGTCTCTTCAAAGCTTTTGGTTTTTGAAGTGCTATTGTGACCGAAAGATGGCTATTCCATTAGCCTGTGTTGTGGAGGAAGTTCAACAAGCAGAGCCCATGCAGATCCTGTGTGAACATGTGCCACCAGTGAGAACTATTCTGTTTTGCATGCACTAAGGCTTTGAGGTTGTTGGTAACCACAGCATTAATGTGATTTATCCTAACTAATTCAACCACTTTGTTTATAGCTTAACTTTTATAGTAGCCTCACTGAAAAATCCAGTAGGAAATACAGACACAAATGTCACACAGTCCTTCTGAACACCATTTCCAATAATAATTCTATTTTTCTTCTTGTTAAATTCACATTTCTCTCTGAAGGATCTTTCTCTCCTCCCAGTCTCTCTCTCTTTCTTCTCTTCCTGCTCCTCTCTCTCCTTGAACTCCCTATCATGCCCAGCTTTGCTAAGTAACTCAGACCGGCCTAGAACTCACACATCAATTTGATGATGATACTATTGTGTTGGTGATGGGGTTTGTTAGAAGTACCAAGGAGAAAAGGACATAAAGGGAAGGGTGACAATTTTATCAGCCTCCATTACAATGAAGCTACCTTAAAACTTACATGAGAATTAAGTACAAAAATAACTATTTTTAAAGTGGTTTTATATATATATGGGTGTTTTACCTGCATATGTGCAGGTATCATATATGTATCACATATATATCTGGTGCCCACATAGGCCAGAAGAGAGTATCAGTCATCTGGAAGTGGAGTTACAGATGGTTGTGAGACACTGTGTGGATGCTAGGAATCAAGCCCAGGTCTTCTGGAATATCATGTTACCAGTGTGTGCTCAGACCACTGACCATCTCTCCAGTTCTAAGTGCAAATTCTGAGCCCTATAGAGAGATGAAACAAACTGAACCTACTTTTTATACTAAATCATCTGTGCCGGCTAGTTTTACATCAACTCCATACAAGTTCAAATCCTCTGGGAGTAAAGAACCTCAGTTGAGAAACTGTCTCCACAATCTAGAACTAGCTGTAAGCAAGTCTGTGAGGCAGCTTCTTAATTAGTGATTGATGTGGGAGGACTCAGCCACTTATGTGGGGGTGGTGCTGCCCTTGGGCTGGTGGTCCTGGGTGTTATAAGAAAGCAAACTGAGCAAGCAGAAAGGAGCAAACTGGTAAGCACCACTCCTTCATGGACTCGGCATCAATCCTCACTCCATGTTATTCTTTGTTTGACTCCTTGCCCTGACTTTCTTCGATAATGGACAGTGTTGTGGAAGCATAGACGAAATAAATGCTTTCCTCCACAAGTTGACTTTGGTCACGGTGTTTCCTCACAACAATAGAAACTCTGAGACATCGTCTTTCTAAAATTGTTTTTTTTTTTTGTCTTCCTAAATCTGTGCCTAGCCAAAACACTACCTGTACTATAGGCCGCACGGAACTTTATCCCATGTTTCAAGACCTTAAATTTTGATAACATTTTTAAAATGTTATTTTCACTAAGTAAAACATATGTATATATATGCACATATATACATGTTTATATATATAAATATGTATTTGTAAAATTAACATAGTGTACCTGGATGTCTGCAGGCCATAAGGGCTTTTTTGGAATATAGAGAAAAAAATACTAACATACTTGCAAACCGAAGAATATTTGGGTCTTCTGGACAACTTTTAAGTTAATTTCTGGACATGAGTTGAAAGTATTTTTCCGATGGAGCAGATCTTGTTAGTTTAACTTCACTTTTATAAAACTAATCCATGAAACTATTACAACCTCATAATAAAAAGGGCATTCACCTACGGGTGTTAGGTAGTTGTAGAATCAAGTTAATTTATCGTTTGGAAGGGATGAGAACATCAAAAATCTATTAACTCCTAGTTTTGGGAAACAACCAACAAAGACTCGTTAACTGTGATGGTGAGGGTAGATGGAGAACAGACTTCCAACAGATGGGGGAAATGAAGCATCAGAAGCACTTATTTCAACACAGAAAAGTAAACATTAAAGTGAGGATACTGAGTAGAAACTTTGTTTTGAATTCTCCATGTATTAAGCTGTGGAGAAATTTACTCCAAGGCTTGGCAGTCGCTTGTGTGCAAAGAGTATTCAAAAGTATTTAAAGGCTAGTATCTTAGGAGAACATAGTTGCTGGCATCGGTCAACAGGCAGAGAGTTTGGGGGGAGAGGGGGAGCCAAGAAAAAGGCCGAGGACAGAGAGAGCCATGGTGACAGAAAGAATAGTCAACTGTCCTAAGGGGCTTCCTTTCTTGCCATATAACCTCACCTCTCCGTTCCTTCTGCCTGTGCCTTGACTGGAACCACTCAGGGCTGTCCTCCCTCCCTCTCTCTCTCCTGCTGTTCTTTTGCCTTGGAACTTCCTCTGCCTATTCATACTATCCATTCTTCAAGACAGAGCACCAAAGCCATCATTTCACATTGCAACTCCCAACTCCACTAATAAAAGGGATCTCATACTACATAACACCCTACAGACCAGTGTATGGCAAACTGTGTCCTGTTTTATCTTATAACAATATAAATATGTATGTATATGTATATACTCTTCGTTCTTTGTGTCCCAATCACAATGTTTTACAGACCCCATTCCTCATGATGCACTCAAGTGTATGGTATGCAATAGGTGTTCAGTAAAGATTTTAAATTAATCCAACTTAAAACATATAATTCTCAAATATTCAAAAATACCTTTAAAGGGAAACTTCTTTTATCATTTCAGAGTTCTGAGGATTAGCATGGGATCAGTCACACCAAATTCGAACAAATTATTCATCTATTTTCTAGCCCTCTACAGAAAAAGAGGGGGGGGGGTGATAATTCCCAGGTAAGTGTATTTTCTCAGGTCCCCTCTTATTTTACAACTATAGAAGAATGAACTAAAGAAAAATCAGGGAGTTGTGAGCACCTGTGCTGTCACACGCCTCAGCTCAGTATGTACTAATAACTAAAGACTCACTAAACTAATCTTTTCCCCAGATTTTGGGTAAGAAAAAAGCAAATTGCAGGAGTCATGTGGGAATGATAAATCTGTAATACAAAACCTGCACCAGTCTGAACTTTGGATCTCAGGAGGCAGAACTAGAGAACACTGAAGAGAATATATTGGAAAAGTTCTCATGACAAAAAAAAAAATAATGATATGTATGTAAGGTGGTGGACTGTTAATTACCATGTTTTAACCATTCATGGTTTTATACATGTATCAAAACATCATACTAACACTAATACTGGAACTCAAAATACTTAGAATTTTTGTCAACTATGCCTCAAGAAAAAAAGCAAATATTTTTAAAGGAAAATGGCAGGGATATATAATAAATAACAAATCTGAATTTAACCACAACAAGAAGTCAGGGAACAGAAAGAGTATGGGCCTTCAGCAAGGTCTAACCTGGATTTCATTACCAGCTGCATCGTGTTTACATCATCCTAAACCAGTATCACAGCCTTTCTAAACTTTATTTCTCATATAAAACAAAGGCAAGAATACCTCTTTTATAACAACTCAATGAGTTATTGTTAAAAAAAAAAAATCCCAGAATCAAGTAGATTTATAATCAGAAGTAGCCATAAGTACTGTGATAAATTCTAAAAGACTATAATCTGTTTAGCACTGCCTGTTGATCGTTTACAGTCTGACTGAATACATAGTAAGCCTTTCATGGATGCATTATATGCTCTAAATTCACAAAGGAGCATCTGTTATCTATGTGGTAAAGAGCATGTATTCTGCAGCCCCATCATGTAGCAGCTGTGTGACCTGGGAGAATGTATTTCCTTCAGCCCAGTTTCTTCATCTGTGAAAAAGAAAGAACAGTAATACCTATCTCATAAAACCATTGTGAGGATTATGCAAGGAACCAATGCATACCAATGGCTTGTCATAAGCACAAAGGCCATTGCAATGGTTATTGTTTCCATAGTATTGCTCTGGACTAAATAAATAAATGAGGGATTGGCAGGCTGACTTACGTCCAAAGACAAAGCAGGAAGTTGGCTAGATTCTAGGTGTTCTGACAAAAAGACAGTATGCTCACATCCACAGCTTTCTTCATACAACATGCACCGTGAGAGTACTGGTGTCTACACAGGATGCCAGGGCCTTCAACTTGCCTGTAAAACTCAGCTGTCACCCATAGGGAGTTCTTAGTACTTCTATAATTGAAAATCTAAATCAAGTCTCTTCTTAAGATTTTAAGGGTCTCCAAAAAAAAAAAAAAAAAAAAAAAAAAAAAAAAAAAAAAAAAAAAAAAAAGTCTTACACTGTAGTTGAGGCTGCTCAGGAATTTATCATGTAGCCCAGGCTGATCTTAATCTCCCACAGTCTTCCTGCCTAGGCCTCCTAGATGCACCACTAATTTTTGTTCATCCTATATAGACACGAAAATGCAGCTGCTCCTAATTCATTTCCTTCACTAAACAGCTATTCTGCTCTAGGGAACATGGAGGGTTCTGATGATAAAACAGGAAATGACTCAATAGAGTCATGCATGGTCTGTGCCTTCAAAAGCCACAGTGGAGCCTTAATAAAATTCAAGAGTGTTAGAAAAGATAACTCTGAAGTTTTTTTTGTTGTTGTTTTTTTTTTTTGTGGGGTGGGGAAGAAACTATTTAAATATTCAAGTTTTAGTGAAAGCAGCAGTAAGTCTATTAAGGTCACAAGTACAAATTTATTAGAAAGTCAGAAATAAGAGTAAGGAATTCTCTTTATCTGACTACCATGGTCTGCCTCGCTTTGAGAGACATAGCTATCACATAACCCCAGACTAAAGCAGATCTTATTTCAAACCACAGCTAGCAAAATGTCAATGTTTATTCATGGGATCTTAACTAATTCACAGCGAGGTTCCTGATAGCTGCTGATGCACTCTGATATGTAAAACTGGTGATGATAGATGACATGTATGAGCCAAAAATAAAATCTTTGGAAGGTTTCATTGTGAATATAACTATAAACTGTCCTAGATGGGGTAAGTCACTATGGCCACTGACAGTAATGGAGCATTCTAAGGCTCCCTATTAAAATATCCTAAAACAGTGGTTCTGAACCTGCACATCAAGACCATCAGAAAATACATATTTCCAATGGTCTTAGGAACCCCCCAACCATAAATCTATCTTTGTTGCTACTCCCTAACTGTAATGTTACTACTTAGCATCTTCTCAGTTTCTAAGCCCATCAGAGATGTTTTCTAATGTCGTCGTGACCCACAGGTTAAGAATGCTACTCTAAAACATCCTTAAAATGTATGGAGGGTGTTTGTTTGTGTTGGGGATCAAACACAGGCTCTCGTGAATTGAAAGCTTCTTAAATAATATACACCTAGGCTTGCTATAAGAAGACATAATCTCCAGGATTAGGAGCCTTCCAGAGCCCTAGCAGGAAGCTGTCAACTGCAAATTCAGAGCATTAGTTTTAAGAGGCTTTGCACATGTTGTCTTTAGAGAAGTTCAGACAAATGAACAGATTGTTGAGCGAGATCTTACACAGTAACTACACAGTGGAGTTGTCTGGGGTTTACAAAAGTCACAAAGTCAATCCCAAGTTTAAAAGACTTATGTTCACTTCATCAGCATTTAGGTCTTCGGGAATGGTAACATGAGATGGTTTGGAAAAGTCTCCAACTCTCACTTAACTTGATGAGTAAAAAGAGAGAGCTATAGAAAAACTGAAAAGGAGTTCCTTCAGGTTTCAAAATCAAGAAAGGAAAGACTGAAGCTGATCCTAGATAATGAAAACAGAAAGTCCCTCTCGCCCTCAACTCAGTATGCACCTCAAAGGAGGAAGATGAAGCAATGGCAGAGCCCACAAACCAGAGGAAGGAGTGCACAGGAAGGGGGTGGAGTAGAACACTGTGCTATAGACTCTAAAACAGGATGAAGTCAGTCTATGTGAGGTTTAAGAGGCCCAATTAGACAAAATGAATGAATGTCCAAGTGTTTCCTGGAGTCATTGACTCAGGACCACATCCTGATTTCAGACGCCATGGAAACACAGAGAGATAAGCTTGTCTGATTTTCACTTGTCTGAGTCCATCTGACCTCCCTCCTTCAGCACCTGTAGTCCAGACACTGGATCCAGCTGTTGTGAAGCACTTGATAGGCAGGACCAGAGTTCCCAGCAAAACCAGACAAGCTGACTGACTTGACAAGTTGCTGAAACAGACATTGCCAAGTAGTTAGGTGCCAACAGCCTGGAGTGGTTATTAGAAAATGGCTACCTCCTCCAATTGTCTGGCTGCAGACTTTGTACTGCCAGGAAAACCGCTGCTCCCTAAGGAAACATACAGAAGGCTGACAGCCTGCTGTTTGCTAAGTGGCTACACCACACAAACGCACTGCTGGCAACACCTATTGTCAGCTAAGGAGGAATTTCCCAACAGGATTTTCACTTTTAACTGGATTTAAGCCTCACTGCATCCACAAACATCTCTTCTTTGGTTATCTACCGATCAGAACTTCTAGGCAAGTCCTAGGATATGACGCTCTCCTAAGAGAATTATTCAAAGGAGGAAAACTGGAAAGGACTTAGACTGCTCCAGCTCTGTCTCTAATGAAATGCAAGGCCTTTTAGCCAATCAGGCTGCCTTTCTCTTTTCCCGTTGAACCATAAAATGGGATGCTCTAAAATGTGACAAAGCTGTAGAAAGAATTATAGGATAGGCAAAATGTTATAGAAGGCTTATTCACACATACATGCTTAAATGTGTGCATGCACATTGTAAATGTGCATATGCATGCAATTTTAAGTACAGTTTTGAATGGCATAAAAGTAAAACAGATCAGGAATCATTTGGTTAAGTGCTTTGTACAATCTGAATATTTTATTATATAAAAAAATGTTTTAATGTGTGTGGCTGTATGTCTCTCCATGTCTGCCTCTCTCTCTCTCTCATATATTACATGCATGTGGTTGCCCACAGAGGCCAGAAAAGGGGCAATGAACCCCCTGAAACTAGTGTTATAGGTGGCTGTAAGAGCAGCAACCCCTAACCACTGAGCAATCATTTTGGTGAAGCCATAGAAGGAATTTTGAGAGAAAGTTAATTACTAGTTACATGGTACTAAACTGCTAGTTATTGGTGTTCAGCATATATTTTGCAATCTATAAAGCACTTTCCGACATTACTTCATTTCCCTTTCCTCACAATCACATGAGTATGTCTTATCTATCAGATCCATGATTCTCTTCTGCCCCTTCTCCAGGCTGTAGAACGTTTGCCTTATCAATAACAGTTGGCCCATGGCTCTGACTGTTGTGAGAGCCAGTCTCTGTGGCCTCTTGTGTAGGAGAAGATGGTTACTGGATGGTGGCCTACATGGAGAGGTATGAGGGAAGACCCTTAATTGCAGAGGACAAAAGCACCTCTGGAGTATACATTAAGTTGGAAGGGCTGTACTTCTTTGGTTAACGCCACAGGGAGGTTTGTATTCATACAGAATGGAAAGGACCTTTCCCTAAAGTCTCCAACTATTCTCCTGAGAGTGAAAGTACATTTCCTATGTGGCAATAAACTGTGTGAGAACTTGTATCCAGTTAAGGTTACACTTTCCTGTCACCTCAAGCTACCATGTCAAACAGTTATTCCAGTGTCTAAGGAAGAAGCTATGATTCAGAAAACCCCTCTAATCTGTTTAACCACTCTAATTTGTTAAACCACAGCACTTGAGCCTGAAGAGAAGCACCTAGCAGACATTAGAAATCACTTAGAAATGCCATTGGAAGAGATTCAAATAACAGAATGGGGGTACTAAGACTTTAATAACAGTAGATGGATAGATAACGTTCGCTGAACCATTACAGAATAACAAGCATACTGCTACACCTCTTGCCAAAATTACTTCACTGGAATATTATAGCATCTGTAGTGCTGTAACATTCCCATTTTCAACTTAGGTCATTGTCAAAATAGCCAGCAAAATGACAACAAAATACACTTGAGGTCAGAGAAATGAAACATTCCTACATGCCCAAGCTTCCTCAGCCTTCTCTTCTGAATGGTTTACACATATCATATCCCACCACTCAAGGCATCTACAAACTCCATTCACTTCTATTGCTGCCTCACATAGGTTGGTGACTGACGAAATCCCAAGAAATCATTAAGGGAAATAAAGAAGGTCTAAAAAAGAAAAGATGAATGAGATTTAACTCAAAGGGCTTGAAAATGACCTGACTCTAAGGAAAACACATACTCAAATGATGAAACCCAATGGAAATGCTCCGTGTGGAGTTGTAACTTAGACCAGCCTCATGAACAGACACTGTAACGTAGAAGAGATTATCACACTAGACAGGAGGAGGCAGAGTTTGTAGAGAAATACAGGGTCAGAAGAGGTGGCAAATATGAGCAGGAGCTTTGGCAGATGTGAGCACCTTGGTCTCTCCATGTGTCTCTGTGTCTCTACCTCTTTGTCCTCTCTCCCCCTCTTTCTCCTCCCTCCTCTCCCTTTCCCTCTGCTATCCCCTCCTCCTCCTCCCCTTCCCACTTCTGTCCTGAAGTCTGCTCCAGCTGAGAGCTCCACATGAAGTCACACACTGGTGCTGACTGTTTAGACAACAGGATATGTGTATCTGATGACAATACCAGGAAAGTTCTATGCTGTAAAACCACCTTCAGGATGGGAGTTACAGTGTTGAGGCTACCAGAGGATTCAAATTCCACTTGTACCAGTAACTATCAACATGGAGCTAAATGAACTAACCTCTTCAATCTCCACATCTTCAGAGTCTAAATGAGCTCAAAACAGTGTCTCCTGATAAGGTTCTGAGGGTGTTAGATATCGGGTGTACAGCATTCAACACACAGCAGTTATTCTATGCTAGAACATAAATTATCCATGTTTGCTGTATGGTTCTACTTATCATTCTTCTCATTTCAAAAACAACTATTTAGGACCGGAAAGACAACTCAGTAGTTAAAAGCATTTGTTGCTCTTCCAGAGGACATGAGTTGGAGTCTGAGCACCCACAAGGCGGCTCACAACTATGCATAATTCTAGTTCTAGAGGCTCTAATACCCTCCTTTAAAAAAAAAAAAAAAAATGAGACAGGGTTTCTTTGTGTAGCCCTGGCTGTCCTGGAACTCACTCTGTACACCAGGCTGGCCTCAAACTCACAGAGATCTACCTACCTATGCCTCCTGAGTGCTGAAATTAAAGGCATGAGACACCACTGCCACCTGACCCTGATGCCCCTCTTTTGACCTCTGTGGGCCCCAAGCACATGTAGTATGAACATATATGCAGGTAAAATATTTATAAACATGAAATAAATACATTTAAAAATAAACCATTTTCTTTTCATTATTATTAATTCTTTTAAAACAAATGATTTGCAGGAGACTAAATGTTATGACAATATATGCTAATGCCGGTAAATACCTTTAAATTTTAGAAAAAAGTATAAAAATAGAACTTTATCTTTTTTAAATGTATACATGAAAGTGAGTCATTTAGTAGTTTGAATTCCCAGCAGTGTCCTCAGAAGATCCAGGAAAGTCTTATCAACGTCCTAAAGAAATCTACGGTGGCAGTGTTCACCTTCCACCACTTTTTTTGCAGCCAGGGTGAAAATGTGGGTTAAACCTTTCCTCTCTGACTGACTCACTTGGCAGAAGAGGAAATCCAGATGTCAAGAAGAATAGAAAGAATCAAGAAAAAACTGGTGGGGAAGGAGACATAGAAAGGAGGAAGGTGAGAGGAGCATGCTATCTTTTTCATGCAGCTATTTTTTTTTAAGTGAGGACAAAAATGAAAGATGCACCAGGTACATAGACCTTCACCAGTGAATTTAACCTCCAAAGTACACTCTTAAAGAGAACAGCGCACCAAGCAGTATTAATAACTAATGCCATGGCTATAGAATTACTAATACCTCAGTTAGATACATGATAATAATTTTGTTGAATTTTCCTTTTATTGAAAATATTTTTCTCACATAATATATCCCAAGTATATTTCACCTCCCTCTACTTTTCACAGCTCCTCCCCACCTCTCGTACCATCCAGATCTACCCTTTTGTCTCTCACTATAAAACAAGCAGGCTACTAAGGGATAATAATAAAATAAAATAGGATATAATAAGATAAAATAAAAATACTTTGGAATCATACAAAACAAAGAGAAAGAAAAGAGCCCTAAAAAGGACACAGGAAATAGATGTCACTGACACAGAAATCCAACCCACTCATTTATACACAGAGGAATCATATTAAAACACTAAACTGGAAGTCATAATACGCACACAAGGGAGTACATATGTATATGTGTGTATAGTAAAAATTAAAAGATAATTTAAAAAAGTAAGAGCTCTGAAAAAACATTGTGAGACAAGTAACCTCCAAAGATGCCTTTGAGTTTGTTTCCTGTTGACTGTCTACTGTTGTGCATTCAGTCTACCTTAGTTTGTTTCCCAATGAGACTCCCTTGCAAGAAACTAAATTTACATTTGCAAGTGGTTACCAATTACCAATTGCTTCCAGGTTAGAGATGGTGCATGAGTCCACTTTTTCTTTCAGCTCTGATGTAGAAGAAGTTAGAAGTACAGCTCATGGTGCTGAAGAAGTAGCTGAGAATTCTACATCTTACAGGCAACAGGAAGTAGACCGAGACCTGGGTGGTATCCTGAGCATAGGAAACTTCAAAGCTCACCTCCACAATAACACACTTCCTCTAACAAGGCTATATCCACTCCAACAACGTCACACCTACTAACAGTGCCACTCCCTATGAGCTTAAGGGGGCCAATTACATTCAAACTACCCCACTAGCTAATGTTTCACAATTACTAAAGAAAACTCACTATGTCCTATAATTCCTACCATTTGTGTGAGTTAAAATATTTAATCAACCTAGTCAATATGATTCTAGATTTTTCATCTTCCTTTTTTTTTTTAAAGAATTGTCTTATTGTTGTTGATTATGTGTGTGGGGAAGGTCTGTCAATGCATGCAGGGGCCAGAGGTGTTGGATCCTCTGCACTCAGAGTTACAGATGGTTGAGCACAGGCATGTGTGCATCAATCTCTGTTCTCTGCTCTGCTGTGGAAGTAATGTGATTACCCACTTCAGGTCCTGCCGTCTTGACATCCTCTGCTGTCATGGACTATACCTGGACTCAAGAACCAAATACACCCAGCATCCCTTAAGTTACTCTTGCCAGAGCACTGCATGACAACAACAGGGAAATTAACTAAGGTATATATCTGGAAAGTTCATGGAAAGAACAAAGAAATTTGGGGTTTGGGGTCCAGATATGGATATAATGTGGCACGTTGCTAACCCAAGCACTTGGGAGATGAACTAGGGGATCTGGAGCTTAAGATTAGCTTGAGATAGGTAACAAAGAGAACCCTAAGAGAGACAGCCATGAATCTTCCTCCAAGGGGAAACAGATAAGGTCTGCTAGTAAATTGGGTGCATGGGGTGTGAGTAAGGGGAGGTGAGAAGAGAACTTGAGGAAATGGAATGGTAGAGTTGGGAAGGGATGGAGAGGGAGAACAATGAAATAGATACCTTGACAGAGGAAACTACTTGGAGCCTAGGGAGAAACAGGGTACTAGGGGAACTTCCAAGAATCCCCAGGATGACCCCAGCTAAGACTCCAAGCAATAGTGGAGAGGGTGTCTGAACTGGCCTTCCCCTGTAATCAAACTGATGACCACCCTAATTGTTGTCATAGAACCTTCATCCAGCAACTGATGGACACAGATGCAGAGGTCCACAGCTAAGCACTGGGCTGAGGTCCTAGAGTTCAATTGAAGAGAGGGAGGACGGATTATATGAGCAAAGGGGTCAAGATGATGATGGGGAGACCCACAGAGACAGCTGACCTGAGCTATAGGGAGCTCACTGCCTCTGGACTGACACCTGGGAAACCTGAATGGGACTGAACTAGGCCTTCTGAATGTGGATGACAGTTGTGTGGCTCGAGCAGTTAGTGAGGCCTCTGGCAGTGGGACCAGGATTTATCACTAGTACATGAACTGGCTTCTTGGAAACCATTTCCTATATAGGGATACCTTGCTGAGCCTTGATATGCACAGGGGTGGGGGAGTTGGGGGGGGGGGTGTTGGGTCCTTCCTCAACCTGTTATCCCATACTTTGTTGACTCCCCATGGGAGGCTTTTTGAAATAAAATATATGGAAAAATAAGGGGGGGGAGGAACAACTTCAGCTACCCAGTGAATGACATCTTGGGCTAGTGTGACCTTGTCTTTAAAAAAAAAAATTAAATAAATTCATGGAGTCTGCTATACCATTTAGTAAGTAAAAGGCAATCAGACCCCATCAGCCACATGTAAGACACACTTCTAAGAAAGAATGCATAGTGAGAAACACCTAAGGCATGAGTTATGCTTACAATTCACCTACACTGGACGAAAAATTGATACATATCTAAAAACAAACCCACCACACAACTGTCCAGATAGCCTTCACCAAATGGCCAACAAGCAATTTACAGTTCACTCCTACAATGGTGACACTGACTATGGAGCCAGAGGGAGGTTGTCACCATATTTTCTTGAGGTTCAGATTTTTTTCTTTGTAGCATGTGAAAGTTAAATGCTAATAATTCTGTCTTAGGACAATGTTTATTAAAATGTTTATTTTTATATTCTCTAAAAAGCCTAGAGAAAAGCAGGTAGACGCTGGGCATGGTGATTCACACCTGCTATCCTTAGGAAGCTGAGGTGGGAAGATGGCCTCACATTCAAAGTCAGTCTGCACTCCATAGTGAATTCCAGGTAAGCCTGGGTCACAAGTAAGCTCATCAAAAGAACAGCAAAAATAACAATAATAACTTGGCACTCCTGCCTCTGAATACAAAGACTTCCAAGCAATGTTATCGGGGTTCAGAATGAAAAAATATTCTTGCTGACTAGAATGAAAAAATATTCTTGCTGACTAGGAAGACAGAGAGAGAGAGAGAGAGAGAGAGAGAGAGAGAGAGAGAGAGAGAGAGAGCTGGAAACAGGGTTCTGGGATCATTACTTTGCTTCACAAACAGCAAATGTTGAGAACCATATTCTTCCACCAGGGGGTATAATTTGCATGTGCCAATCAAGTGGGAAATATTAACTGACTAAAGAAAAGAGAAGTAACCTGAAAACATCACGTGCAGCTTCCCAGTTCTCTCTTCTCTGCTCTCTGCTTTATGCCTCTGAAATGTACACACCCATGACCCGAGCTGTAAAAAGGAGATAGAGTAAAATTAAGGTCTTCCTTAAGCATCGCTCTTGTCCCCACTGCTATGGTTTCTACTGGTCTACATTTCTCTTCTGCCAGGCTCACTCCCAGAAGGGATGTAACAGGTAGAGTTTCCTTGTGGTATGTGAAAGACTGGGTTCAAGATTGGATATAGATATGGACAGCAGTACTTACTTAGCAGTCAAATATTGACATGAAAGTCTTTTGCTTAGAAAATATTGTCAAACAGTATATCAACCTAGAGTTTTGACCAAGTGAACTCAACTAACTTTAAAATAGCACATTTTCAGAATATTGAGACATGAGTATGAGTCATGAATCAGATGCTAGGGAGGAAATGGGATAAAGCATAAACAATATGCTTTATCCAAGGAGAGGGGAAGTAAGTATCACATTTTAAAGTGGAGAAACCCCTCTCTCACCAGACTATAGATTTTTGGAGGCAAATGCAGGCTTGATTAGTATCTTGATTAGTACATAATATGAGTCCATCATCTGAACACCAATAGATTTGTCGACAATCAAGTACTACACATGTGGTAGATATAATTCTCCAATCCCAACAGTTCCTTTATTCAGAAAGTTTTGACAGAGAAAAATATATAAAGACAGCAAATATGTAAAATCTTTAATGTGATTTATACCCCATTCATCACTACCAGTTGGGGGTGGGGGTCTACAAACAAGATACAGCCTGTCCTGGTGCTTAAAATTCATGGAGAATACAAAATTCTCAGCTGCTAAAAAGAAAAACACAAAACAAACAACAAAAAAAGTTAACAAAGTTTACCCAATTACTCTACACAACGTAAACAAAGTCATAAATGCTAAAAAAAAAAAAAAAAAGTTTCAGACTCAAAATATGAATTGTATAGTCCCTTATTTTAAAAAAAAAAAAACAGAATCACAATTCCTATATAAAAAGTACTACAATCACATCAAAATGTCAGCATATTATGAGGAGTAGCATTTAAAACAGCACTGTAAACAGATTACCAAAGCATGTGACACAGCTGTGGTAATGTGTTACCAAATCATGTGTATTATGGACAGAATTAAATAGGAGAGTTTAAACACTATCATTCTTGTATGCTTATGTAAAAGAAAATGTCAGAATTCAGGTTACTCCTGCAGAAACATCAGAACTTTGAAGGAGGAGACTCAAAGACATCTGCTAAACTTTCTCCAATGGAACAAGGTCAAGGTTAACACCATGGTCACTTTTGCTACTAAGTCTGAGTACTTGCCCAAAGAATGTAGACTGAGACCTGTTGGACTCATGTTCTCGGAGCCCTGCATTGCTAACCAGGGGAGTAATGTGGAGCCTGTGTACAGCAGGGAGATGAATTCCTGGTGAGGTGTAGACCAGCTGTTATGCATTCATTCATTAATGTGATATGCTGGCAGATCTAAAGCCATTCTCTGTCAGCCCGGTCCAAGAGCAGTTACACTTTCTGCTTTTTAAATACAGGAAGTAATGATGTGAGCTGCTGATATCTGTAAATTGTAACATTTTGTGCATATTATAAATATTTGTTATATGCCCATCAAGGCAGGAAAAATGCATTATTAATTCTTCTGCATGTAATGCCAGGTCAGTTTCTTAAGCATTGCCAGTATTCAGTG
Source organism: Phyllotis vaccarum (assembly GCA_033318265.1). Lineage (NCBI taxonomy): Eukaryota > Metazoa > Chordata > Mammalia > Rodentia > Cricetidae > Phyllotis > Phyllotis vaccarum. Next base: position 82,116,241 of record JARWLC010000002.1, read on the forward strand.
TTTAGTATTGGGAACCAATCAATAAACTTGTGAATGAAGGTTTCATCCCCCAGAGAGATGGTAGACAGAATCTGGAAGAGAAAATAGGAAAAATAACTTCAGATACTCAAAGTCAGACCATTTATGTCTTGGCTTCTCCCAGCCAAGCCCAATAAAACTGAGCTGGCAGTGATCTCACCACAGAACCTGCTGGACAAGTCTTCTCTCAAGTCAGGCAGGTCTGACAACTTCTGTACAGCACAGCAAACTAGGCTCACAGATTCCCAGAGCAAATCTGCCCTGCTAAGATAGAGCTGGTCGCTTACCGTGGAGTCTAACCAGTTGTGCTGAGATCATGGCTTATTGAGAAAGTTGAACTTTAGCCACACATAAATTAAAGCACAGGAGCAGGGCTACTCCCTACTGCTTCTGGGTGCTATCCACCCTCCAAATGAAAATGTTGCTTTTGAATCTGTGAACCGTCGTAGAGAAAAACATAAGTCAAATGGATTCAGCTTTTTATGGCAAACAGTCATTAAATGTCATTATTTGAAATGTTTTGATCTTCCTGGAGTGAGAATCTAGAGTAAGATGCAGAGAATTTCCTGACCAAGGTACAACTTATGAGAATTTTCTAGACCCAGTGGCTTCTTTTATCCAGCTCCTCTCCATACTAAAGGGTAGGTGTCTTTCTGCATGTAACTCTAAAATTTGTAAGACAACTTTCCCTCTGCACCTTCCCAGCATAAACACAGAAACCCCAGGGGTTCAGTTGTCCTGACTCCCCAAAGAGGGCTGGCAGGGACTTCTGTTTCAGTTTCCTTGATTACAGCCAAGTTACTATTAGGCTGAAGAATGGTGCTGAATTTGAGTCAGTTACTTGGGTTGTAGCACTTACAAATTATTTTTGCTTTGTTATAAATGAGAATAACTAACTAGCAAGATTAAATAACTTGGGGCTTCTGCCCTCCCCCAATGTCTTCCTGTCTCAGCCACTATTAAGATACGCACAGTGGAAACTAAAACGGTAAATTCCAAACATTTGGTATAATTTACATGGAGAGATGCTAAGATTTCACCACTATTGAAGATCTGACTCACCTTATGACTGACAGATTCACTGCCTGAGAACAAAGTTTCAATTTTTCAGCTAAACCTGTGATGTAACACATGAACACACCACCAAAGTTTTGGTATATACTTTTACATATATAAATCCACACTTTGGGGATTAAAAAAAGAGAGAGATTCTCTTGTAGGAGAAAGCTGTTGTTGCTTTTTTTTTTTTACAAGTCTTTAGACACTTGGCACTTGTTTCCATTTTAGCTTAGCAAACTAGGTAATGGGTTTCCAGTGTAATATTTTATTTTTAAGATTTTCATTCTTCTAAGTAAAGAGCAGAATGTGTAGCAGCTTATTCCATGATCACATTCTTCCGTGTGGTTCAAATAGCAGCAAAGAAAGAACAAATCTGAGTCCAGCTCTGGAGGCCCCTGATCCTCCCAAGGACAGGCAGGCTGCTATGCTAAATCACAGTATGTCACCCAGGAGACTGTGTCAAAGGCTGGAACAGGTGCTTTATCTGTTACCTTAAGATGGGCCTCATAGTGTAACCTGTGTTCAATTTTGTGTATAGAAGGAGGGGGGAATAAAAAAAAACATTTCATATAGGTCCCTTTGCCTAATATAAAAGGAGGAAAATGTCTTCAGTGGCCTCATATGACTTTTTATGATTTACATTATAAGTCTACCTTTTATAAAAAAACATAGATAACCCTTTTTCCTTCCAAGGAAAAGATGAAGTACATCGAATAATAAAATCTGGAATCTAAATAAAATGCCATCTGTTAAACACACACATACAATGTCAGGGGTAGAAAGCACACAACATAAGATCGACATCTGATATCTTTTTTTTTTTAGTCAGATTTCTGCTGAAGATGTTCAAAGCTCAGAGAAAGCATTATCTCTCATCCTTCAGCAGTAGAATCAGAAAGACTTTCCCTGTTCATTATCATAGGCCCTGCAGAGGAACCAAACATAAATTTTTGTCCCTTTCTAAGCAACGTTCCCTGTGTCCTGGGCTTCAATGCTTATGCGATTGTCAAGAAGTTTATTGAATATAAGGGTGGCAAAGGCTTCTCCATAAATAAACTAAAGGACAGTCTGTGTCCTATCCTGTCTACCATCATCCTCTCTGGTCCATTTGTTTTCAGTTTTCACACTGGGTTCTTCCTTAGTAGACAATCACGTCCTGAGAAAGAGGAGGTGCTATGAAAACATGCAGAACTGCCTGAGAGAAGGCAGAGGAAGCTGAGCAGCTGCTTCTGGAAATAACAAGATAGAAAACTGGATTGAAACGGGGAAGCCTGGGGAATCCCTACTGACACCCAGAACTATGCTGTGTGGGGAGGTCAGAGAACCTCTTGACCATTTCAGCTTTAAAGTGTCACTACTATTCCCAGCTGTTGGGCAAGAACATCATCAAAATCTAGACAGATGGCAGAAGGGCCATGATAATTTACAGTTGACATCTCTCCATTCAGGTGAACGTGTGCAGATGTTAAATACCCGTTTACAAGGAGTCATTCAGACATGCCACTCTCTCTAACCACCTGCTTCCTCTTACATGATGAGGCTAGCTGGGCTAGTGGGCAAATTTAAGAATCATGGGTACAGATAATCCATGTAAATGAGCAATGCTACTACATTTACTGCACTCTGTGTAGCTGCTTGGCTTCATAAGGTTCATCCTGGCCTACTCTTCTGATGGTCTGATGCTGCCCAGAAGCTCCTTCTCAACGCAAGAGGTACCACCCACACCTCCAACTGTAGTCTGGGATGGGATGATGGCAAGTTCGAAGTCACTTGGCACCATAAGGAAACAGCTGCAATACCTTAAACTTGTCATTTTATTATTCTAAGATTCAGTTTACTAATTAGTACAGATACGGCATTATTATTTATGCTTAAAGATTATCATAATAATTAAAGCATGATTATATGGTTATACAGTTCCACCTAGATCACCACAGTTAACATAATTTTTCTAGTGTTATGCTAACAAGGGGCAACAAACTGGGCAGCTTAGAAAAGGGAGATTCATTGCATCACAACTCTGAACTAAACATCATCGTCAACACCAGCAGCCCAGATTCCCTCTCTAGGTTCTTGGGAAGTCTCTCCTCCTCCAGACCACCCTTTTAGTTTGTGGTTATGTCTTGGCTTGAGACATAACTTCAATATTCAAATAGGATTTTCTTCTTGCATGTTTCTATGGCCAAAATTCCCCCTCTCATAAGACACTGGTTATAATGATATAGGGTTTATGCTACTCGAGTATGACCTCATCCTAGGTAATTACATCTGTACTGATTGAGGACCTAGGAAATCAGGGATTCAATACGTCAGCAGGGAAATAAGAACCACAGTTCAACCCAATTAGAGTGAGGAAACTCTGAGAGCCTAAAATTTTGACAAAAATTAATTTAAGTGCTGAGGCCTCAGAGAAACCACACCACAATAGTGGCCCGTGCCTAAATCATTCATCCACATTTCTAAGCTGATTTTTAAAGAGACTATATGAGTTCTCAAAATATCTGTTTTCCATTCTGCTTTAATTTTGGTTACCTATACTTTCTTATTACAAAAGTGCGGAAAATAATGCTGGCCTCCATCTCTCAGAGCCTTACAATCAACAGTTCTTAACAATACTGCTACCCATACAAATGTTAAAGTTCAGGCAAAGAAGATTTTGTACAAATGAAACCCAGCCAAAACAGTGACAGGCTTCTCACATAAAGGTAAGGCAAAGACAGAAAAGTCTAAATGGATACAGACAGTTGTACTGAAGGGACAGTTGTACTGTGCTCAGTAGGCTGGTAGGACAAAATGCTCAGCCACAGGCCAATTATTAGTGATTCGGCAATAAAGTCTAGTATTTGGATCTACTTTCAAGGATTCTTGGTCTCTACAATTTAGGTGTGATGTTGTTTTATTTAAAATATTTTAGTATGTTGTTTCCTAGATTTAGGAAAGGAATTATAAATTATACTGACAATAAATATTGACAAGGAAGATATTCATGCTCCCATTATAAATTTTCTTAGATAAATCAATGTCTTAATCTCTTTCAAATCAAGTTCTAGCCCGAAATAACAAAGTTAGTAATGAGATCTCTACGTCTTGAGTACTTAACATGCATTCACTGTGCCAGTGCTTGCGTACTAAAGGGGGAACAGAACTTCCATTAACTCTAGAAGTAATCAAAATACAATAAATGGCATAAGCATACAGAGATACTAACTTGCCAAATGATGAAATTATTTTAAACATTTTGTCATGTCAAACATACTAGAATTGAACTTTAGAAGTAGGCCAGCTAGAGAATACTTAGTTGGCATGCACAAGACCCTGGGATCAAATCATAATAAATATATAAATAAAATACACCATCATAAAACTACTCTTGAATCAACATAACAGGAAAACATAAGGGAGACTGGGAGAATGCCGGAGACTCATGGGAGCCAGGAGGAGGAAGAGAATGAAAGCAGGATTACATTTAAAATATATTATATACATGAAAAATTGTCCCTGTGAATCTTAAGGCTATGTACAATAAATATAGTGTAAAGTATATCAACCAGCAGAACACTTGCAGTATGCATGTGCTATGCCCTTTCAACCTCTCTGGGCACCAGGGTCTATACAGAAAGACAACAGAGTTGGCTTTCAAGTCAGTGTTATTCGTGTGTCTCGGTAACATTTGCCAATCACCTATTGCAGAAGCAGTTTTCAGAAAATTGGCAACTGATGAAAATGTTTCAGATTGTTTCTGACTGGAACATGGGCCAGCCCCCAGACCCAAGAGGTGTCAGCTGCCTAAGAAATAAATCATGGCATTAGCACAACCCATAAGGTAAGACAGATTACAAGAGACTTTGCCACATTCAATTGTATACTATGTATGAGTGAAAGCAATTTGTGAGATTTGAATAGAAAAGGTGAGTTAAAAACTACAAAGCTAAAAGTGAGCTAGTTGGGAGCTATGATCCACAGAAACAGCTCATAATTGACGATCCCTACTATGGCAATGATTCTGACTTTGAACTGGTGTTCAGCAACGCCTCAGAAACTGCAAAGCCTTCCTGAAGAAGACTCACTAGATGGTCCTGCCACCACCATTGAGCAACTCACACACCAGAGCCATGCCCAAGGGTGGTGGCAGTCCTTAGCCCCATGCCCCAGAGTAATGGCTGTCTTTAGCCTCGTGCTCCACCTGTCTTTTCAGCTGACTTACTGATTATCTTTAAAATAACCATAGGTGGAAATTAGGTATATGTTCAAAAAGATAAAGATATTTGAGTAAGACAGTTTGAGGTGTGACTAAGCATTCTTAGACTAATTGAACCTCTCACCTTTTTCCAATTACAAAATAATGGAACAAGAAAATATAGAACAAAATAGAACTCAAGTAAGTAAGAATGATGTACAAGGTCCAGATTAGCCTCTGAGCCTGGGTAGTCTGGTCTAACTAGAGTGTGTACATAGCCGGCACCCAGTGGTTTTATTTGCTTGCCTTATACCTCTCTATTCTAGACTCCTGTGACAATAATTCCATCCATATCAGCCTTCCATTTAATATTGGAAGAACTTAAATTCAGGCACACTGAGGGCATTTAAATATTTGAAAGAGAGGAGAAGCTGGATGTGATAATGTAGGCCTGCAATTCCAGCAGGCCAGCCTGGGCTATACAGTGAAGATGGGAGCAACAGAGTGATCAAATTAGCTTTTCTACTCCTATTTGAGCTACTTTACCTCTGAAAAAAAAAACAAAAACAAAAAAAAATGGTGTGGTTAAATAGCGGTATGTTTAAAGTATTCTTTCATCGGCATTTTAAAAAGTTACAGGCAAGCATAGTAATTTTAGTGCATTTTAAGAAATGCGACCTCAAGTTTATATGTCAGACAAGAACATGAGTTAATCTAGGAAGTTAACAAATACAACTGAAATAGAAATCTGATTTCTGCCTGCTTTCTTACTGACAAATGATATATTTGAAATAAGACATATTTTTTAAAACACTGAAAAATAAAGTATATCAAAATTATTGACTTTTTTCTTATGTTTTGATTTTGGTTTTATTTTTGATTTGAGATAGGATCTCTCTGCATAGCCCTGGCTGTCCTGGAATTCATTCTATAGACCAGGCTGAACTGGAACTCAGAGATCCACCTGACTCTGTCTCCAAAGTGCTGGGATTAAAGGTATGGCCATCATGCCCTGTATTCTTGTGATTTCTTTAAAGAAGAAATTACATCTTATCCCACATTAAACAAGAAGCCATTACATTTGCCTGTCTGTTTCAAACTTGTCAAAGACTTAAAAGAAAAAAGTAAAGAAGCAGTATTATCAAAAAGTATAGTTTCACTATAGCCCCCAAACTAAAAGTGATATTCATCCCCAACAAAGATGCTTAGATATATCTAAGGGTTAGCCTACATGATTTTCCAAATAAGATTTTAAAGACAACATAAAACACACATCACATATAATTTGAGTTTTATCTTGAATATCAAGTTTATCTGAAAAATATTATAATTAAGTCTTAAGGATATTTTATGTTTTGAATAATTATATGTAAGTGGGTAAATAAAAAAATCATTGAATTTAAATTTTAGTAACTTGAGAAAACTTGAATTTCATATCCCTCCTCTAGGTGGCAAACTCAGACCTCCTACACAGTACTGCAGTTTTTGTGCCCTCCAGAAGTGACATAAAAACTAGCCTGGAAAGAGACATATCTTACAACTAATATAGTGACAAAGCAAGCACCCATAAAAGTATTTCCCAAAAAAATCATCTTATTTCTTACATCTTTAAGCTGCCTGTCAAAACAATTCACTGTTAATAGAAAACCACTAAGAAATATGATTGAGTTCGCAAAATAAAGGAGAAAATTGGGAAGGGACTTTTTAAAGTACATATGCAAGGTTGTTTTTAGTGCTTTCAGTTTACATGCCCTGCCCTTAGAACATTGCCCAAAGTTCATTATTATTATCTTACCTATTCATTTCCTCCTACAATAGTTTTACTTTACATCAAGCCCCAAATATGTACTGTTGTCTTTTTTCCAGACCCACTCTGAAATCAAAGAGTAAAGCTGAATAAGAGCTTAATGTGCTATCCTGTGAACTGAATATAGAGTAATCAGTGAGATAAAAATTCATTCAATACTTTGTTTTTATTTCCTTCCAAACCAGGATATGATTCTCTGCATGACTTAAATATTATCCCCCCAAGCTCCGCTTCCCTTTGTGGTAAAACAGTCTATATTTTCTTATGCAGGAAGTAAAGCTGGAAAATCTTGAATGTCACGAAAGCTAAAAGACAAGCAAGCTAAAATTAATCTAGAAGCACACGGAACAGGAACAGCATGAATTAAAGATGCCCATCCTGTCTCTAAATGAGTAGGCAATATGTAAAAAGAACGGGTGACATATTATGGTCCGACAGTTAAATTAAGTGTGTGTAAACAGCTCTTGTTGGAACTAGAAGCCAATGTAGATGATACAAAGCAGGTGAAGAGTTCTGCCCAAACATGCCGGGCTAAGAGTCACCTAGCTGGGAAATGATGGTGGAGTAAATGCTGAACTTGCATGGCAATTATTAGCAGCTATTCCATTTTCTAGAACGTACTTAGGCCCTGGACTTCTTTTTGCTCCCACCCAATAAGCTGCAAGTGGATTGTTCAGGTACAGGAAACTAAAATTTCTAGTACATTTAAAATTATTTCTTTAATACACATGGAGCTCACTCAGGGTCAGGCCTTGTATTAGGAGCAATAAATGGCACAAAGATGGATAAGGCATGGTCCCCCTGACCTTAGAGACAAATGAGGAAGCCAAATATGTACACAAGTAATTGTATAATAGCAGAGAAAAAGAGAGAGGGAGCCAAGCTGCTGAACTGAATTTTTAGTTTGTTAAGGGCTCCCTGCCTTCAAGTCCCTCACATCTGGATTAATGGTAACTTGGCCAAGCAGATTCCAGACATGGTATTACCTTCTTCTGAAATTTCAGTTTAACTTGCTTGATTGAATCTCTGAGCAACTAGGTCATGGAAATTGACTCCAAATATGAACATCTATGATGAAGCCAGAAGAAATACCATCCACAGATTAATGCATGATTCTTGTTATAAAGAATCCACTAAAGTCATTTTAAGTAAACTAAGAAATAACCTAAATAATCATTAACAAATGAATGTAAACAAACTATATAAGAACTATAACTTTGAAAGAATGAAATATCTATACACATCCAGCAGAAAACAAAGCAACCAGAACAAAACCATTTAGGATATAGATTAACCCTGTCATCTGTTTACAGCTGAAATACTATCATTATACTATCAGAATTATATTGACCTAAATTTAACTTTTCTCTGGCTGGTATTGGATCGTTTACTTTATCTTGTGATATACAAATGTACAATGTGTAAGGATTTTTAATATTGGCCCTATATGCTATCAGTTGTTTGAGACCCTTACTCAGTATCCATTTTTGAAAGCTTTTCATTTAATTAGCATATGCACAGTATATTTTAAATTGAAAAATATAAAAGTTAATTTGGAGCCAACTTATGAGCTTAAATGGGCTGCCCGCCTATGATCGGCCCACAGTAGACCAGCTCTTTTGTCCTTCACTATGAGAGAGATGAAGAGAAAGCAGAAAAGCTAGAAAGGGGAAAGAAATGAGCACCTCTTCCATGGACAGGCATTAAAGTTGATATAAAATGAAGCATTTGCAATTGTTGTTAAATCAATACCCCAATATACCCAAAGGATAACCATACCACGAGGACACATGCCCAACTATAGTCATAGCAGCATCATTCCTAGTAGCCAGAACTTCTAAACCACCTAGGTGTCCCTGAATTAAAGGATGGATAAGGAAAATGTGATACATTTACACAATGAAGTATTACTAAGCTAAAAACAAACAAACAAAAAAGATGACATATGCAGGCAAATGAATGGAACAAGAAAAAATCATTCTCAGTGAGGGAACCCTGACCCAGAAAGACAAACACTGTATTACTCATAAGGGGATGGAGATCAGGAGTAAAGTACAGAATATCCAGCCTACAATCCACAGCTCCAGAGAAGCTAGATAACAAGAAGGGCCCAAAGAGGAATGCATGCTTTCCCTGGGAAGGGGAAATGAGAGATCTTCTGGGTAAACTAGGGGCAGGAGGTGGGGAGTGGTGGTGATGGGGGATGGGAACATGAGGGCTGGGCTGGCTTCTCTGCTTGCAGGGGATGGGGGGATCAGGGTGGAGAGGAAGAGTAACTAAAGAAAGACATCTTGGTGGGGGAGAAACAATTCAGAATTAGAAAGAAAGCTGGTGCCAGGGAAAACCCCCAAAATCCACAACAACGATCCCAGAGAATACTCCTAGCAATAGTAAAGAGGGTGCCTGAACTGGCCATCTACTGTACCCAGATTGGTGACTACCCTAATTATAGATCCTTCATCCAGTAACTGATGGAAGGAGATAGAGAGATCCATAACCAAGAACTAGGTGGAGCTCGGGAAGTTCCAAGACTGAAGGAGGAGAGATTGTCTGAGTCACAGGGGTCAAGGTCATGACAGGGGAACCCACAGAGACATCTCACTTGAGCTCTGGGAGCTCATAGACTCTGAACCAACAGGGAACCTGTATGGACCTGACCTTGGCTCTTTGTATGTGTGTGACAGCTGTGTAGCTTGATCTGTCCATAAGACTCCTAGCAGTGAGATCATGGCCTATCTCTAGCCCATACTTAGCTGACTTTTGGGAACCTGTTCCCCATGCTGGATTACCTAGCCCTGCCTTAATGCAGGGGGAGGAACTTGGTCCTGCCACAACTTGATATGCCATGCTTTGTTCATGCCCGTGGGAGGCCTGACCCTTCTGAATGGAGGCATGAGGAGGAGTGGATGGGGAGGGGGTTAAGTAGTTGGGGAAGTGGGAACAGGAGGAAAGAAGGGAGAGGAAATTGTGGTCCGTATATACAATAATTTTACATTTTTAATTTAAAAAAATACAAATAAAAAAATCAATAGCCCAGACCCTGTTCTGTGGCTTCTTTGTTGGAGTTATTGCTACAGTTTTCTCTTTTGGCCAAAACTGTCTGTTTCAGTAAATTCATATCTATAAGGGTCGTGACCCACAGAAAAAAAATTGTTTAAAATAATTTATTTTATTATTTTAGAAAATTTTATTAATAAAAATTTGTCTTATTAATCTTTTGCTTGTTTTTTTTTTCTCTTTTTAGTTTTTGTGTTTTGTGAAGGGTGGGTTCTTTAAAGAGAAGAAACCTAAATTGGATGGATAGGGAGATAGGGAAGGGTTGGAGGAAGAAAAAAGCGATCAAAATTCACTGTATGTAAAACTGTTGATGCGAAAAAAATAGTAGAGCTTTTATGAGTCAAACTCATTGCTAGCAATGAGGTGGGATGACACAGCAGAAAGTCAGTGTGACAGATGCAGGACTAGGGCTCAGGCCAAGCGCACAAATAAGCGTGTGGCCTTTCCCATAGAGAAACCAACATGCTCTAAACGGACAGGTATCCCACCCTCCTAATACCACAGAGCGAGTGTGACACTCTCGGATGGTCTCACTCACACTGCAAACTACCTCCACAGTACTTTTGACAAGATACTGAAAGAGGGCACAGAAGTGAGAGAGGACAGAATTCCATCATATGCAGTTCTCTCTATAACATCTGCCATGTTTGTCCTGGTACAGATGAAAGAACTTTAATTGTGAGCCAGGAAAACAGTTCTGAGTGCCCTCGACGGTGCTTGTTAGTTGAATGTAAATGTAAGTAACTTAGCCAACAATCATCTAAAATTCTTAGAGAAAGTAGAATAATAAACAAGAGGGACAGATACTATAGCTACCATTAGTTATGCACCTACTAAGTGCCATTCAGTTTGGATTACAAAGGTCACTCTTAGACAGGCTTTATTATTCTCATTGTACAAATAAAAATACAAGAAATTCCAAAAGAAACAGTTCTAAGGAATCAGGATCTAGCTCAGATGGTAGTTGCCACTTACTACTTGAATGACTGGAGAATCCCAGAAACCACTTTAAGCATCAATATAAACAAAAAAGATTGCTTCCTGGATGTGAAGAAGATGTATGTATATGCTGATACAGCACTTCACTACCTATCAAAGTTCCTGACACACAAATATGTTGTCTTGGTACCCAGCGAACAAGATGGGTACACTGTACCACTTCAGGCTCCTGCTGGACTGATCTGCTGGTACTGATTACTGGCGCAAGAACTGCCTCTCTACTCAAGTACATATGGTAACCCTGATAGCTGTTTATTGTAGAGATAAAACATTCTTCCTGGGAAAGCTTGCTTCTAAGTTTCCAATCAAGTCTTTTGCCAGTTGCAAATAATTGTTATAATATGGGATGCTTTTGTGGACAGGCTTGTTTTGAATTATGAGGTTTTTATTGGGGAGGCAGGTTTCAGAGTAAGTCTACCCTCTGACTTGTCAGCACTTGTCAAAAGCTTCTGTGGTGTGTCTCGTTTGCATATGTGCATTTAGAAGTGCCTGTAATTAAATTCTGCTGTCCTGCTGTCTTGGGTTTGTTATCCAATATGTTCAGACACACAGCCTGCCATGGCCTGCTCTATCCTTCCACTTACCAAGCGTGCAGGTGAAAGGTGAACATATCGCCAAAGTAAAATGTTTAGGTAGTGGTTAGTGGGGTGGGGGGGAGGCAAACAAAGCATAGAAGACATTTCCCCACAGCCACTGTTAAGTATCTTTGTAGGGGAAATACCTGCAAGAGAAACCAAATTCACATTTGAGTCAGCACTACAAATTTCGTGCACAGGAAAAGAGAGAATATAAGGACACAGGCTCTTTAAAGAACAAAGCCACTCCTGTGAGAAAGGAATGCTCAAGGTGACAGGGACAGCAATCTTCAAGATGATTCAACAGCCAAACCCTCACTTGCACTACCTACATATGCATCTAGGGCATTTGCAGAAACAAACTACGTATATGACAGTTTATCAGTGTGGGAATCTATGTCAGTTCCCTTTAAGGTTCTAACTGTCCTATTAATTAAAAGTGGAGAGAACAGAGCAAATAGCAACAAAGAGGGAAGGAGAAAAGAGAAGAATGGGAGAAGAGAAGAAGCAAAGATGTCCAATGTCAACTGCAGTCACTAGAATTGTACATCCTGGGGTTTGAGGCCTGGGGCCTGGGGCCAAGGCTGTTCACTCCCCACTCCCACTGGAATACTTCTGACAAATGTGGACTACCATTATATTGCCAAATAAAAACTTTTCCCCTTCCCCAAGAATAAAAAATAAAAATAGCACTACTGTCGTTAAACATCTGTGAATTGTTGAAAGGGTTCTGGAAATGTCTCCATGACAGGCACTTCATCACGATTAATCTCTTCTACAGTCAAGGGGTCTCATCTGAGGGCTGTCTTAGGGATGGATCACCAGCAGGATGTTTCCTTGAGGGATATCTATCTAAAGGTCTGCATGCTGCTGTCTGCTGTCGAGACACTGCCCTCTGGTTCATGTCAGGAAAACCTCTCCCGTAGCAGCTTGCTTCATCAAAGTCAGAAAAAGTCTTTATAAGGTGGAAATGACAACATTTCTGTAAACTCATCAGGGAAACAGCATGTTTCTGTAGACCTTGTTCCATTCATGGCCCCAAAATTACTGACGCAGTGGTGATTACAGGGACCAAGGGTTGGGGAACAGCCACAGTGTAGAAATCTACTCTGGGTGTCCTGGCTTGCTCATGTCTTTATGTCTACTCTATCTTTACATTACTATACTATAAAACTCCAAAATTCTCAGGTCTAACTACATAATATTTTACTTTTAGCTATTTTTCTTCTTTAATGGAGCTGGTGGCACAGGAGCATTGGGAAAGCATGAGGACATGGATACTTCTGCTCATTTATTGACCATGATATTTTACCCATGATCTTCTCATTTGTGAAGTTGGATGAGTATGTCATGCTGTCATGCCTGCTGACCTCAGGGAGGCAAACAAGGAAAAGTAAGTAAGTCTGTACTTTCTAAAGCATAGCAAAGAGGCTCCTGAGCCAGTCCTGGGTGATGCATGGACTACAGGTAGAATGTTGGGGTACAGAGTGCTGGGGGGGGGGACACAACTTCTCACCCAGATTGCCTTTGAACTCACAGTACTTTTGCCTCAGCTTCCTAAGTGCTTGGTTACAGATATCCATCGTCATACCCAGCTTACAAGTTGCTTAAGGGACATGTTGTGGAGCCCATTAGAAAAATGTGATATGCACAGCAAACCCATGATCTTACAGATAATGCTGCTTAAAGTGACACCAGAGAGGCTTAAGGAGGTGAGTCACTATGAAGAAAAATACTTAGAATATAACATTAAGTTCAGTGTTTGAGATCATGTGCTGCTCTTGCAGAGGACCCAAGTTCAGTTCCAAGCACCCATGTCAGGCAGCTCACAACCACCCTGTATTTCCAGAAAGATCTGATGCTTCTGGATTACAGTCATCTGCATTCACATGTATGCCCACAAGTACACACACATACACACACACACACACACACACACGCATATACACAACTTTAATTTAATAATTTTTAAAAGGTAACAAGAAGAAAATGCCATGAATGCTCTGCCAATTTGGCAAACATAGTGGAGCAATACACAATGACAGAGTAAAATACAAATACACTCTATAAATGCAATGATTACTAATTCATTGTGCTTCAGGATAGTGGTTTAAGAAAGTATCTGGACATGTTTTGTTACCAACAGGGCAAACTTAACTGTGCTTTCTTGCTCAAAAAGTGACTATTTGATGAACTGAATAGATAGCTCTCAAAAGAAGATTCGAATGACCAATAAGTACATTGAAAAATGCTATATTCTTAGCTAGAAAAAAAATGCAATAAAAGCTACACTGGTAAAAACAACAACAGCAAACAACTCCATTGTTTCCTTCTAACCCTTGTTATAATAAGGATCAGGAAACAGCAAATAATGCTAACAAACATGCAAAGCAAAATGAACACTTCCGCATTGCAGAGGGGAAGGGAAGTTAGTGCAGCCACTACTGAAATCTGCACAAAGGTTCCTCCAAAACTTAAAAATAAAGCTATCCATATGATCCTGCTATATATCATTCCTGAGTATACACCCAAAGGAGTCAAAGTCAGCTGACCACAAAAATACCTGCATACCCACATCTACTGTAGACATGCTGTGAAACCAGCCTACATGCTCACCAATAAATAAATGATTATTTCCTTTGCTTGGCTTACAAAGAAGTGGGTTCATTGTGACTCCTTCATACATACTACATACGTATCATTATAGTTTGTTCTTATTCACCGACCCGCCTTCCCTTCCACACTGTATGTCCCCCATTTTGCTGTTCACTTACCCCACCAGTGGAGTCCTTCATTCTTCTGTTTTCATGTTGTATATCATCTATTAGCATTGTTGTTCCTCACTATCACAATCTCAGGCCTCTCCCACTGGCTCATAGTGCTCTTTCTGCCTCACGTCCTCCATGTATGCTTAAATCTAGATTCGACATGTGACAGACTGTGACCTATTTTGTATAACATAATAATCTTCAGTTGCATCCAATTAACTGTAAATGCCATAACTTCATTCTTCTTTATAGTTGACTAAAACTCCCCCACCTATAAATACCACACTGTCTTTTCTTATCTGTTGATGGGCATCTAGATCTATTATAAATATTGCAGTATCTCTGTGGTGTACTGACATAGAATCTATTATAAATGCTGCAGTATCTCTGTGGTGTACTGACATAGAATCTATTATAAATGCTGCAGTATCTCTGTGGTGTACTGACATAGAATCTACTATAAATGCTGCAGTATCTCTGTGGTGTACTGACATAGAATCTACTATAAATGCTGCAGTATCTCTGTGGTGTACTGACATAGAATCTACTATAAATGCTGCAGTATCTCTGTGGTGTACTGACATAGAATCTACTATAAATGCTGCAGTATCTCTGTGGTGTACTGACATAGAATCTACTATAAATACTGCAGTAGCTCTGTGGTGTACTGACATAGAATCTACTATAAATGCTGCAGTATCTCTGTGGTGTACTGACACAGAATCTACTATAAATGCTGCAGTATCTCTGTGGTGTACTGACATAGAATCTATTATAAATACTGCAGTATCTCTGTGGTGTACTGACATAGAATCTACTATAAATGCTGCAGTATCTCTGTGGTGTACTGACATAGAATCTATTATAAATACTGCAGTATCTCTATGGTGTACTGACATAGAATCCTTCAGAAATATACCCAAGAGTGGCATAGCTGGAACACATAGTTGTCCTGTTTCTAGATTTTTGGTTTTTGAGGAACCTCCATACTGATTTCAACAGTGGCTGCATCACTTTACACTCCTACAGGCATAGGGTAAGGGTTCAGTTTCTCTTCATCTCGTCTATTTGCTTGTTTTTTGTTGTTGTTGTTTTGTTTTGTTTTGTTTTTTTGTTTTTTGTTTTTTTATGACAGCCACTCTGACTGCAATGAGATAGAATCCCAAAGCAGCTCTAACATGCATGTCCCAGCACTGAGACCTTAAAACAAGTCAAAAGTGAATCATTCTGCTGCAAATGCTCAGACATGACATGGAAGCCAAAAATACTAAGGAAATCAATTGCTTCATAGCTCCACTCTTCTTCGTTCCCTCACAAGTAACTGAAAGATGAGGTTACATATATGTTGGCTACGTGTCTTTCCACTGTGTGACCTTTCTACCAGCAAGGTGCTTCACTGTAGTCCCCAGACCCTTGATGATCTCTTGGCCTGCAAAGTCTCACCTCAGAAACAGACTGTATCTCCCTCTTTTTCTGTCTGAATGTCGTTCTGACTAAAAGTAGATACACTCCATAGCAGAAATAACCAAAATTCACTAATTCCCCTTCCAGAAGAACATTGAGGTTCTGTCTTTGGATCTAGGATTTTAAAGGATTTATGAGTAGAATGGTCCCACAGAAAAATTAATACTCCCTATAATCAAATTATCCATAATCCATTGTATAAAAGAATATATGACAATTTGAATTATGAATCACAATTTGAACTTGAACAGTATGATGTTAATATCACAACATTCAACCCTTGGTATTCACAAAGTGAAATAATTAATACACAGTGAGCACAATAAACTGGAAATTTAAAAGTACTTGAAAACAGGTCCCTGAACTATTTTCTACAGGGTACAGACTACAATAGAAGGGTTATTTTTCCATTACTTTTCTGTTCTCTTCCAATCCTGGAAGAAGACCAATTTCCAAATGGCACAGGCAACAGGTGTGCACCTCAGTGGCATGTTCACAGTGACTTCTACAAAGAGAGCCATGTTGGGGTCAAGAGATCAGAGACCAGAAGGAAGGTCACACTGTGACCACCAGTATTCTCTTACATTCTTTGAAGTATCACAATACTGCAGAGAATCTAGACCTGTGAATTCCAGACCAGTTCCTTTCTGACTAGATTTGAATCAGTCCATCAAGAATCTCATACAGCTGGACTTTGAATTATAAAGTTAGAATCTCCTCTGTACTGTGTGGTTAGCATGATATATGCTCATAAACTCCTCCTCTACTTCTCCCCAGCTTACTCTCTCTCTCTCCCTCCCTCCCTCCCTCTCTCCCTCCTCCCTCCTTCTCTTCCATCTTTCCTTCATTAATAAACCCTGGAGAGATCATGAGAATATTCTTTTTCCTAACTACCGCGTTTCAGTGGTTTTACCACTCCAATAGGGAATTGAAAGAATAGAATATGATGATTTTCTAATTCAAGATTCACTCCATATTTGGTCCTGTTACCAATACACTGTTGAAAGATTCCCCACTCCAGATTCTTCCTTAAATTCAATGTATCTTAACTTGTGTCATAATTTTTTTACATTAAAATTGCCCCAAATTAAGCCAGTTGAAAAGTCCATCACAATCAGCAAGACAGTTTCCTAATCATACTTAGGCTAGCCTAGGCTTCAAACATAAAGTTTTTTGAGATGAAGTCTCACTGTGAAGCCTAGGCTAGCCTAAAATTCACTGTGTAAGCCAAGGGAGGTCTTAAATCAAAGCCACCCTCCTGTCTCAGCAATCTGAATTCTCAGATTCTAGGGGTGCACTGTGGCTGACTAATATTTTTTTGATTATTTTCTGTAGCCTGAAGTTTTTCTGACCGATTTGGGTCTGTGGTCCAGAAGAATCTCTCCCACTTACAGTCCTACAGCTGCTTAGTCTCAGATAATCACACAAATGCTTATAATTAAAATTAACTAAAACAAATTGTGACAACAAATGACCCAGGCCAGAGAGGGTTTGTCTCTGTAGTCCCTGCCTATCCTAAATCTCAATTTGTATCTAGGGCTGGCCACTTACATGGAGATCCACCTATCCCTGCCTCATAAGTGCTGGAATTAAAGGTTTGTGCTACCTTGCCAGGAACTGAGACTATCTTAATAAGAATCGAAAAGCAGACAGACCACCAGCCCAAAGCAGACTAAGAGGTGAATGACACCCTGCCCAAGCCAAGCAGAGAACAGTCTCCGAAGCCCAGCCCAGGGACGCAGCCCTCGTAACCCCACCCCCACCTAGCTCCGCCCTAAATACAAGCCAGCAGGGAAACCCCCTGTAAGGCCAAACTCCCAGCAAAACATAATTCAGTGCCAAAACCCGGCCTCATTCACAACCCACACCACATAGCTATCTCAACCTCTAAGACAGCCAGAAACCCACAGACCCCTGGCCCACAGCTGACTAAGAGACTAAGAAAATACACTACCTCCAAGTGGACCAAGAGCCCAGACTGGAGAAATAGAGGCTTCCTGAGACACAGACACACCCAGAACAGATTGCACCAAAATCAGCTCTGAGATTCAGACAAATACAGCAGTGAACAGAGGAAGCAATGGGTAGATGCCAGTGCAAGAATATATAACAACATGAAGAACAATATGGCACCACCAGAAGAATCTGGTGGTTCTACAAGATCAAAACCTGAGATGGCAATGCAGAAGAAACAGAAAGAAACAATCTTAAAAACAACTTTATGACGATAATGGAATCCTTAAAAGAAGATATTAAAGAAATAGAAGAAAATAAAAACAAAAATGAGGAGATTAACAAATCCCTGAAAGAAATTAAAGAAAACCAAGAAAAAGAAATCAAACAGGTGGAGGAAACATATCAAGATATTTAAAAATTGAAATAGAAGCAACAAAGAACATACAAACTGAGGCAATGCTGGAAATACAACACCTGACAAAATGAACCAGAACTACAGATGGCAGCATAGCCAATAGAATGCAAGTGATGGAAGACAATCTCTGAAGTGAAAGATTCGATAGTGGAGATAGATATGTCAGTCAAAGAAAACACTAGAACAAAAAAAGTCATAACACAAAACACTCAGAAAATCTGAGACACCAAGAAAAGACCAAACCTGTGAATAATTGGAATTGAAGAAAGAGAAGAATACCAGTTCAAAGGCACAGAAAAAATATTCAACAAAACCATAGAAGAAAACTTTCCCAACCTCCTATAAAGATACAAGAAGCTTACAGAACTACAAGTAGACTAGACCCCCCCAAAAAAGGTCTGCTCGCCACATAATAATGAAGCCACTAAACCTACATTACAAAGAAAAAACACTAAGAGCTGCAAAGGAAAAAGGCCAAGTTACCCATAAAGGCAGACCCAACAAAATAATACCAGACTATTCAATGGAAACAGTGAAAGCAAGAAGGTCCTGGTCAAATGTTATACAGACACTAAAAGAGCTTGGCTGCCAACCCAGACTACTATACCCAGCAAAACTATCAATCACCACAGATGGAGTAAACAAGATATTTTATGACAAAAAACAGATTTAAACAATACCTAAAGGACTAGAGGGAAAACTCCAACCTAAAGAAAGCAGATACACCAGAAGCAATAAATAATCACACAGAAAAACCCAAAGAAGAAAAACACACATGCAGTATCAATAAAAATAATAAGAATTAACAATTACTGGTCATTAATATCCCTTAATATCAATGGGCTTAATTCACATATGAAAAGACACACCCTAACACGATGGATAGAAAAAAGAATCCACCCTTCTGCTGCTCACAAGACACCTCAACTTCAAAGACAGACACAAGCTCAGAGTGAAGAGTTGGGAAAAGACTTTCCAACCAAATGGTCCTAAGAAATAAGCTGGTGTAACTATCCTAATATCTAACAAAATAGATTTCAAACTAAAATCAATCAAAAAAGACCAGGATGAACATTACTTATTTATCTCAGGAAAAATCGACCAAGATGAAGTCTAAATCATGAGCATTTATGCCACTAACACAGGACAGCTACATAAGTAAAAGGAACACTACTAAAACTTAAATCTCACATCAAACCCCACACATTGATAGTGGGAGACTTAATTACCCTACTCTCACTGATGGATGCCAAACAGAAACCCAACAGAGAAATAAGGTATCTAACAGATGTTATGACCCAAATGGACTTAATAGATATATACAGAACTTTCTACCCAAACAAAAAGAAATATACATATTTCTCAGCACCCCATGGAACTTTCTCTAAAATTGAACACATGATTGGTCATAAAGCAAACATCAATAGAAACAAAAAAAATGGGAATAACTCCTTATATCATATCAGACCACCATAGACAATGAAAGCAGTGCTAAGAGGAAAATTTATAGCACTAGATACTTATATTTAAAAACCTACAGAAATCTCACACAAGAGACCTAACAGCATAGCTGAAGGCTTTAGAACAATTAGAAGCAAACTCTCCTAGAAGGAGTAGATGCAAGGAAACAATCAAACTTAGGGCTGAAATTAATACAATTGAAACAAAGAGAACAATACAAAGAATCAATGAATCGAAGAGTTGGTTCTTTGAGAAAGTCAACAAGATAGATAAACCCTTATCCAAACTAACCAAAAGGCAGAGAGAGAGAATATCCAAATTAACAGAATCAAAGTGAGAAGGGGGACATAACAGCAAACACCTAGGAAATCCAGAGAATTATCAGGTCATACTTTGAAAATCTATGCTTCACTAAACTGGAAATCATAAAAGAAATGGACAGCTTTCTGAGCAGTTACCACCTCCCAAAATTAAATCAAGACCAAATGAATGACCTAAATAGACTTATAACCCCCAAAGAAATTGAAGCTGTTATTAAAAGTCTCCCAAGTAAAACAAGTCCAGGGCCAGATGGTTTCAGTGCAAAATTCTACCAGACATTCAAAGAAGAACTAATACTAATACTCCTCAAACTGTTACATACAATAGAAACTGAAGGAACATTGCAAACTCTTTTTATGAGGCCACAATCACCCTGATTCCCAAGCCACTCAAAGATGCAACAAAGAAAAAGAATTACACACCAATCTCCCTCATGACCATTGATGCAAAAATACTCAAGAAAATACTTGCAAACTGAATTCAACACTACGTTAAAAAAAAAAAAAAAAAAAAAGCAACCACACTGATCAAGTAGGCTTCACCTAAGAGATGAAAGGATGGTTCAACATATAAGAAACTGTGAATGTCATCCATCATATAAACAACCTGAAAGAAAAAAATAAACCACGATTGTCTCCTTAGATGCTGGAAAAGTCTTTGACAAAATCCAACACTCCTTCATGATAAAAGTCCTGGAGAGATCAGGAATACAGGAAAAATACCTAAATGTAATAAAGGCAATATGCAGTAAGCTGACAGCCAACATCAAAATAAATGGAGAAAAACTCAAAGCAATCCCACTAAAATCGGAACAAGACAAGGCTGTCCACTCTCCCCTTATCTTTTCAATATAGTTACCAACGTTTTAGCTAGAAAAAAAATCAATAGTCCTATATACAAATGATAAAGGGCTGAAAACATCATCATTTAGAGTAGCTGCAAACAGCATTATATATCTCGGGGTAACTCTAACCAAAGAAGTGGCAGATCTGTTAGACAAAGACTTCAGTCACTGAAGAGAGAAACTGAAGAGGATAGCAGAAAACGGAAAGATCTCCCGTGCTCCTGGTAGGATCAACATAGTAAAAATAGCAATCTTTCTAAAAGCAATCTACAAATTCAATACAATCCCCATCAAAATCCCAACACAATTTTTTACTGACTTTGAAAAAATAAAACCCAACTTCATATGGAATAACAGGAAACCCAGGATTGCCAAAATTATTCTGTTCAATAAAAGAATTTCAGGAGGCATTACCATTCCTGACTTCAAGCTCTACTATGGAGCTACAGTAATAAAAACAGCCTGGTACTGACTTAAAAAGACTTGTAGATCAATGGAATTGAATCAAAAACCCCAACATTAACCCACACACCAATGATTTTTGACAAAGAGACCAAAAATACACAATGGAAAAAAGATAGTATCTTCAACAAATGGTGTTGGTATAACTGAATGGTAGTATGTAGAAGAATGCAAATAGATCCAAACCTAACACCCTGCACAAAACAGGGTGGATCAAAGACTTCAACATAAACTCAGCTACCCTTAACCTGATAGAAAAGAAAGTGGGAAATACCCTTCAATACACAGGTGACCACTTCCTAAATATAACACCAGTAGCACAGACACTAAGAACAACATTTTATAAATGGGACGTTCTGAAACTGAGAAGCTTCTGTAAGGCAAAGAATACAGTCAATAAGACAAAACAACAGCCTACAGAATGGAAAAAGATTTTCATCAACCCTACAACTAACAGAGGATTGATCTCTAAAATATATAGAGAACTCAAGAAACTAGACGACAAAACCCAAAATAATCCAAATTAAAAATGGTGTTCAAAGCTAAAAATGGAATTCTTAACAGAAGAATTGCAAATGGCTGAAAGACACTTAGAGAATTGCTCAACACCTTTAGCCATCAGAGAAAAGCAAATAAAAACAATTTTGAGATACCACTTACACCTGTCAGAATGGCTAAGATCAAAAACACAGATTACAGTTTATGCTGGAGAGGATATGGAACAAGGGGAACACTCTTCCATTGCTGGTGGGAGTGTAACCTGTACAACTTTGGAAAGCAGTATGGAGGTTCCTCAGAAAACTAGGAATCAATCTCCTCAATGAACCAGCAATATCACTATTGGGCATATAACTAAAGGATGAACATTCTTACTCCAAGGAAATTAGCTCAACTATGTTCATAGCAGTATTATATATAATAGCAAGAACCTGGAAACAACCTAGATGCCCCTGAACTGAAGAATGGATTAATAAACCATAGTGCATTTATACAATAGAGTACTACTCAGCAGAAAAAAAAAAAAAAAGACATTCTAAAATTTTCAGGCAAATGGATGGATTTGGAGAGTATTCTCCTGAGTGAGGTAATGGAAGCCCAGAAAGATAGGCATGGGATGTACTCACTCATAAGTGGATATTAGACAAAAAGCAAATAATACCCAGGCTGCAAACCACAACCCCTGAACAGCTTTGGATCGGAAGAAACTTAAGAGAGACATCTAGGGATCCCCTGAGAAGAGAAAATAAAGATCGTCTAAGTAAATTGGGATAATAACAGGTAGTGACCAAGGAGAGGTGGGAACAAATCATGAGAGAAGGAGATGGTTGAGTGAGAGGAGCAACAAAGAAGGAGAAAAAAGAGATAGATATCTTGTTAGAGGGATCCGATGTGGGTTTGGAAATACGCTGAGTGCTAAAGAAACCTCCAAGAACCCACAGGATGCCTTGGCTAGGACTTCAAACAATAGTGGTGGGGGCACCTAAACAGGACTTCCCCTATAATCAAAAGAATGACCACCCGAAGTGTGGTCATCCAGCAATGAATAGAGGCAGAAGCAGAGATCCATAACTAATAAGCACCAGGTTGAGCTCTCAATCCAGCTGAAGAGAGAGAAGACTATATACAAGCAAAGGGATCAGGATCATGAGGAGGAGACCCACAGAAGCAGCTGGATGAAGCTATTGGGAGCTCACTGAATCAGAAACAGACACTGGGGAACCTTCAAGGAAAGGAACTAAACTCTCCAAGGGTAGATTACTGTCGAAAGGCATGGGCAGTATGTGGAGTATCAAAGAGTGTGATAAGACTGTGTTCCTGTGCATGAACTGGAACCTTGAAGCCCATTTCCTACAGGAACACCTATCTCAGCCATAATGCTGGGATGAGGGACTGGCACCTACCTCAACTGGATATGCCAGACTAAACTGACATACCTTGGCATTCCTTGTTCTTTTTGGGGAATGGATGGAGGGATGGGATAGGGGAGGCTGAAGGAGGACTGGGAGGGACTGGGAGGAGGGATGGAGGGCAAGCAGGGTATAAATGGGAAAAAGCCTTTTTAAATTAAAAAAAAAAATTTTAAAGCAAGTTGTTTGGCCTATCTCTCAGGCTCATTACCAGCTAGCTCATACAACTTAATTCAACCCATTTTAAATCTATGCATTGCCTGGTGGCTTAGTGACATTACCTGTGTCCCATTATATCTTGCTTTCTGGGCAGCAGCCTTCATTGACTCCTTGGCTCTGCCCTTCTCTCCTTAATCTCTGCTTGGATTTCCTACCTGCCTCTAAATTGCTTTGCCATAGGCCAAAAGGGCTTCTTTATTAACAAATGGTAATGAAGTATACCTACAGTGTACAGAAAGATATCCCACATTTTTTTTTTTTTTTTGAGACAAGGTTTCTCTGTGTAGCCTTGGCTATCCTGGAACTAGCTCTGTAGAGCAGACTAGCCTCAAACTCATAGAGATATCCCTGCCTCTATTTTCCAAAGTGCTAGGATTAGAGGTTTTGCCACTATCACCCCCTGGTCTGTTAATTTTCAAAGACAAATTTAAGATGAAAAATCCTGTATTTGTTTCATATGCTTTTGATAACTTTTGATTTTCGTTAAGTGTCACACTTTCACCTGCCTAGTTTGATGACCACATCAAAAGTTCTCAGAGGAGGGTGTCAAGAGTTAAAAATTCTAGAACTGCTGTCATCATAATGATACTAAAATTTGGCTTACCAATTGAGTTATCTCACAAGCCCAAGAATGTTTTTCTTCAAATATGACTTTACATTTCTGTGTTGTGATTTATTTTGAAACAGAAATTACTGTCCGTGCCAGAATAAAAAAGTTAAGGGACCATGCTATGTTTGGTTTTGTGGGGGTGTTGCTGTTTCCTATTGTCACTGGTGTGTTTTAAAGACTTAGAAGAGTGTCTGCAGTATGACGGCCACTTAATAAATACTTGCTGATGATTATGAGGTAAAATGAACAAAGCAACACAGACCTGTGCCCCATTTCAGTTGAACTACATATGTTCACTTTAGAGTTAGCATCATGGCTAAGACAAGATGTGATAAAATTAGCAAACAAGTCATTAGGTGAGTAATAGATATATCATGTTCCAGAAAGAGTTCAGATCTGTCTAACATATAGATAGGAGAGAATGACCTGAGAGAGAAGCAACTGTCCCCTATAAGTAGAAATTTCCTGATTTTACTTTCTTTGATTCCATCTCTCATTACCAATACATTATTTAAATATTGTCTTTCAAAGACAAACATTATGGGCATTTTAAGTATTTATCTGATACATTTTGGAGGTGTAGGAATCTTTTTGAGGCCATACTTGCCCAAGAGCCTATGCTACTGAACTATGAACAACCTCCTGGATGTTCATATAGATGAAATTATATATAATTATCCTGAGTTAAAAAACCAATTAAGTGCTGGGTCATGGTGGCACTTGCCTTTAATCCCAGCTCTTGGGAGGCAGAGGCAGTTGAATCTCTGTGAGTTTAAGGCCACCCTAGTCTACTAAGTTCCAGGATAGTTAAGGTTACATGGAAAAATTCTGTCTTAAAGAAAAAAGAAAGAAACAATTAAATTTTGTATATAAAGACAACACTCAAGACACAGAGTGACCAACCTGGAAGTAAAAAATGCTCCACCAATACCCAGATTGTGTGTGTGTGTCTGTGTGGGTGGGTGTTTTACCATATTATTTTCAAGACCCAGCACTCCCCAGAGAAATTGTTGGTAATATGTATACAACAGGAAGTGTGCAAGATAACACTAGAATATACCATCATGCCAGAAAGCAAAGATTTTGAGCAAGACCACTGGGGTCATGCCAGAAAAATTCAGGAACCAACTTACAAAGGCTACCGACTAAAGATAGAGTTTACACATCAACAATAATTCTAAAGGACTTAAGCACACTAATTAAATCTATAACAATAATCTTCAAGCCATTAATTGATGTGGGAATGCCTTTCTGTATGCTATGAATCTCAATCTTTAAATAAAGGAGCTGTTTTGGCCCTTGACAGGCACCATAGAAAAGGTAGGCAGAGAAATCAGAATAGGTAGGAAAGGAAGGGCAGAATCAGGGACAGATCAAGCAAGCCAACCAAGGAGCAACATGTAAGGAACACAGGTGAGCCACAGGCCACATGGCAGACAGATTAATAGAAATGGGTTGATTTAAGATGTAAGAGCTAGCTAGCAATGTGCCTGAGCCATAGGCCAAACAGCATGAAGTTAATATAAGCGTCTGAGTCATTTCTGGGGGCCTGATCAACAGCGGCAGGCAGCTAAGGGGTCTGGCACAGCAGGGTCTAGGCCTCTGGCTGCCCGGGACCAAGAAACCCCACTACAACAATTAATCATTTTAGAAGATGCTAGAGATAACTCGCCATCTTGAAAACTGCTCCTCAACTCCATAAAGATATGACAGATGACCAAAGAAATAAGTGATGGGTGCATGTCTATAATCCTAGCATTTATAGGAGGCTGAGACATGGAGGTCAAAGTTTAAGGCCAGACCGAGCATCTTTGTGAGATCCTGTCTCAAAAGTCCAGAAAAGTAAGGGGAGGAAGGAGGAAAAAAGAAGAACATGATAATGACATAAAACAAAATAATGATAATGACAAAAATGGATTAAACTACATATTTTGTAATAATTACTACCAAATACTGGAATAGAGTAAATCAAACCTCCTGAAGAGGAGGTAGATTGTATATAATTTGAAAAGTCCCAGAAATTATTCTTATTCCCTTCTCTTCTCACTTGGAAACACTGTTTTAGAACACACAAATGACACTGTTGGTCACTTACTTAATTCTGTTCACACTTTTACAGTGAGTTTGTATCTAGATCACTATTCATAACATAAATCTCCCCAGTGGTCTGCATGATTACTATACTGGAACTAATTTTACTCATCCCCTCCTACTGATCTTCTAACTTAAAGCCAGTTTATCATTTGGATAGTCTTTCTCCTGACTTATGAGTACTCCACCCTACCAAGACATGGCTGAAACACTTCTATTGAAGCTGAGCTCCAACCCTGCTCCATCTCTCATTGTGTCCGAGTCACAAACATTAGGTTGCCCTTCATTCTGAAGGCAGCTGGACTCCAGGGACAGAAAACACTTATCTCACTCTGTTGTCCAAGACAAACATAATACCCTATCAGCATTGCATATGAAATGCCATCATTCAAGTCTCTTAAGGATGTGATATGTTGTGAGCTACCTGAAAAAAATATAATATAGAAAATAAAGGCTTGCTATTTTATTGCTTCTTTCCTGTTGAGCCTGATACTACACACTACTCAGTGTAAAGGGCAGAGGCGCTGAAGGCACACAGGTTGGATCGCACCTCCAACTATTAGGTACTATACCACTTACTCATTTCTCTGATTATTTTGTCTTATCTGTACAATTATGATATCAGTGTATGTTACATGGGTGCGTTATGGAGGTAGAATGTATAAATAATTTGAAAGCACTTGGAACAGGAAATAGAATAAGTGTTTGATTGCTTTCTTCCCTTCTCCCAAATTAGTGAATGTTATTCTCTATCGAGATAATAGTAGATAACACAATAATATCTGGAAAACAAGTTGAGCATGTTGGTTTTTAGGGGGAAATCCCACTGAGTTTTTTTTATGGGGTGTTTCCTGTTATTTTGTTTGTGTTTTTAAAATAAGGTCTTGCCCTGTAGTCCAGGTTGGCCTCAAACGTGCCATAATTCTCCTCCCACAGCCTCTGGATTCTGAGATTCCAGATGGGGGGGGGGGGGCGCGCAATAAACCATCAAGAATGGTGTCCATGAATTCTGTTTGCTGTTTGTTGTTAACGACCACCCAGATGGCGGGACACGCTGCCGCTGTCCTTGGTGCTGGTAACTGCAATCTCGAGCCAGACAAGTATTGCCCCTACCCCAAATGCTTTTCCTTCATCTTGATGAGTGAAGCTTCCATTTCTTCCTCATGGAAAATTCTCGGTCATTCTTCTCATTTGCTTTTTCTTTGTATTACTGTGACTTTCTTCTGTTCCCTTTAAAAGAAAACAGTAGATTTTATTTGCTTATTTATAAATGTTTTAATCCCCAGAAACATTAACTATATAAAAGGTAGCTTAGTACTTTCTAATGCAAAGTACCTTTTACTTTGTAAGTTTCAGAAAAGTCCAAAGCTCATAGATTACATAAAGCAATGTGATTATGGTGAAAATTTAAACAGCTTCATCACATGCTGAAGATGAACAAGAACCTGGGTTCAGTCACCAGTACTAAAATAATGACTCTCTTCAATAAAATTTCTCTAAAATATTCTCTGAGCCTTCATCCAGAGTTAAAATCTACTCTTCCTTAATCCCAAAATAGCCAGTAAATATATCTCAGTAAAAATAGCATATTAAAATGTATCCCCATATTAAAAGTTAGAATATAGAACATAGCCAATAAAGGTATACTAAATTAAATGTAATTACTGGATCCACTAGGGAAAGAAATGGTCCCTACAACATCCTTAAAAGAGAGACTTCTGGAGCTAGAAAGATGGTTCAGTGGGTAAAAGAGCCTGTTACATAAACATGAGAATCTGACCTCAGATCACAGAATACACATAAAAAAGATGAGCACTGTCCAGCACACAGCTGTCACCACAGTGTTGGGGGATGGGGAGAGACAGAATCTGAGGCTCTTCTGGGTTTCCTGGTCAGGTTCAAAGAGAGACCTTGTCTCAAAGCAATAAGACAAGACACTCATCTGGCTTCCATGTGGGTACACACACATACATACATATGCTCATACACCAAACACACACACACACACACACACACACACACACACACACAGAGAGAGAGAGAGAGAGAGAGAGAGAGAGAGAGAGAGAGAGAGAGAGAGAGAGAGAGAGAGAGAGCTTTCTGTATTACATTTAACTGTGGATTAAGTTTCAGAGTAGCAAAGTTTTACTGGGAAAAAAAAAAATCCTAAACTGAGTCTATTTGCTTCACACCCATTAACATCAACTGCTTGTTTAGTATTTCCACTTGCTAGCAAATACTAATGCCATTCAGTCTGGAAGCTCAGATTTCCCACTCTCTAATACTCTCCCTCTCTTCCGTGCACACCTGTGACAGCAAATACATTTGGGGCTGGGTCCCACGGAAAAAAATATAGTTTATGCATCTCACCCAGGACACTTGTATTCCTCCACTGAAGGATAAGAGTGAAGGAGTGCACAGATAGTTCTACATGGAGAACCTGACAAATGGCTACCAGAAGATGTGTTCTGAAGTCTTTGACTTTTAGAAATGAAACACTCCTTTTAAGGCTGTCTTCACCAGCACTCTGAGCCTCTCTTGTAAATAAGAACTGCCACCTGTCCCATGCAGCATCTCCCCAGAGTTTGCCAACAGACATACAACTTGCTATCTCTCTTCCTAGCTCACTGAAGCCTCAGTTGTAACCTTTTAAGTTTGTAAAACAATATGTTCAATCAAACTCCCCTAGGAAGATTAGGGAGAAATGCTGCACTTGATCTTTCTATCTTCAGAGAAGAGCTTAATGACAGGTTCAGCCTGTTGAATGACAGGCCCAGCACCACGCCCGTGTTTTATTGTTTCATTATTCCTTGCATAAATGCCCTTTATTACACATGATAACTCAAAATCAAATACTTGCTGAGGTGGGTTTAAACAGGTAAGAGGGCAAACTAAGCTATACAGTGCACACTTAGAGATTCTGGAAGGAGGCCTGGCTAGTTACACACTGATTGGCTTTGAACGGCTGGATTCCAGGGATCCTCTTGTCTCGGCCTCCCAAGTAGCTAAGTACAAGCATATGTCCAGGGTTCTTAATATCCACTTTTGTGTCTGTGTGATGTTATCTCTGTCTCTAAAACATTATTTTTTTTTTTAACTTCAGATTTACAACCACAAATCAGGGGGGTGGGGAGGAATAAAAGCCTGAAAAACGGGATTCTTGGGATGTTTTACTATTTTCCTGGCTGACTAAATAGGAAGAGATGGCCAAAAGAAAATTGCTCTATCTGATGCAAGATGTAAAACTCGTTAAATTCAAGTACCACCTAATGATGAACTAGGCTTGCATCACAGATGTTGTCACTTTCAGACACCTCCAGAAAGCGCAATTTTTTTCCCTAACCCCCCCCCCCCACCACTCGATTTCAATGGAGCGATTAACGTCTCCAGAGCAAAAACCGCAGGCCTCGACTAAATAAAGGCCTCTCTGCTCCTCCTGCTGGGCTCAACTTTTTCAAAAATAGCCAACCCGCTGCGTCTCGCTACCCACTCCAGACCTCAATCTTCTGCGCATGCTTCCCAAACCTCCCGAGGCTGTTTCACCCCTCCCAGCCGCCTAGTGACAACACAAGCGGTGGGCGGTGTTGGCCGAGAGGTGTGGTCTGAGGGGGCGGGGCCGGCGGCGGAGCCGAAAGCCAGCCGCTGCTCCTTGCCCGAGGGCTCCCCACCGCGCCCAAGTCGGCTGTGCCCGCAGAGCGGTTCCCAGGCGCTAGCGCTCGAGCTGGTGCGTTCCCAAGACGAGCACCGACGCTCCTGCGTCCCCGGGGAGCGGAGGAGAGGCTCGCGGACGAGGTTGCCCCAATCTCACGGCCAGCGGAGGACCATCCCTGCAGCTCTGCGTCGGGACAGCGAGAAGAGGACAAGGGCATGCTGGGCGGCGGCAGTGACGCGGGCCTGGCCACCGCCGCAGCGCAGGGGCAGGTGGAGACGGTGCGGCAGCTCCTGGAAGCCGGCGCAGATCCCAACGCGCTCAACCGCTTCGGGAGGCGTCCGATCCAGGTAGCAGGGGCCCCGGGGCCTCACCGGCAGGGGGCGCACGACCGCGGCGCTCTCCGCTGCTGCAATTGTGACCGGGCACCACCTGGGCCGCCGCTAGTGCTGGACGTGTGAGGCAGGTTTTGAAAGAACACAATTTCTAAAAAACAAGAACAATCAAAAAACCCACTACACTTGCTTGGCTTTTTCTTAGTTTTGAGATACTGGGTCTGAAACCCACGACCCCGTGCAAGAGCGCTAACCTTGAGCAACGTCCCCAGCCTTCGCATCTTTGTAATGGTGGGAAAATACCAATATTTATTCAAAGCCGACATTTGAGAGCGAAGTGGGAAAAGAAGGGTCAAATAGAGAGGACTATACGGTAAAAATGGGTAGATTATCGGTTACATGGCCTGGATTCAAGGAATTCCACAAAATTGTAGTGTGAAGGGAGAGGATTCATTGTGAACTTGTAAACAACGGTATGGATTTTTTAAATTTTTTTCCTCACTAACTAAATGGCATTCACAGGACTAAGAAATTCCTAAACTCATCACTCAGTTCTTTGTGCGCGGGCAGTGACAGCATGTGGTTCCTCGCTGTTTAATGCAGATAGGCAAGAGCTCCCTACAGAATTGCTGGGTCCTGTCTGAATGACAAGGAGGTTCCCTAAACATTTTCTTAGTTGCCCAGTGTTTACTAATCTTGCTTCAGTTAGTATTGACTTCATTTCTTGAAAGTGTAACACAATGGTTTTGTGGTCTCCTGTTGATTATTATAGTCTCCTTTGTTATTCTCCTCACTGTCCCTCTCAAGGACTAAGGAAATACTGTGGACTTTAAAGAAAATGGCTATTTATCCTTTTGAATTTTTAGAAACAAAAGGTGTTTAACAAAAGAATATTTTCAAGCAACAAAACTATTGTAAAGTGATTATAAAGACCTTATAAAAACAAATTCTAAGGTTTTATTTTTCTTTACTAAGAGAACTTTTAAATCTCCCTTTGGGGGACTCTAAACATAGTCTTTACTTCACTAAAAGAAATACCAAGATTGTTATATTGAAGGAAGGAATGTTTCTAATGTTCTTGTGATAAAAATTGACAAATGACTACTGCCTCTTACTATGAGTAAATTTCAAAGCCACAAGAACCAGTGGCTATTTAGAACTAATACCAAAAGTTGTTTTATTACTAATTTAATATTTGCATAGTGCACAAAATAGCTGCTATGGAATTACATCTCACCATCAGTTTCTTTTCTAAATTACTCATCTTTGTGATTTCATAGCTACCAATCAAGCTTTTATAGTCTTTTATATAGAAAAATACTTAACACTAAATTTTTATATAATGTAAATGAATGTTAATTTCATATGACAATGTATTGCTAGGTTAAAATGTCATAAGATGCTAAACATGTACAACAAATAATTTGTGTCTATAATGTATAAGAAGCTTGGAATATGACAACTTTCCTCTGATGTCCATTTCTAGCTCAAATGATCAGAGTACAATCAGTTTTGAGCACAGACATACATGACATTGAAAGAGCAAAACCTTTTTCAAAACTGACTTATTTTTTTTTCTCTAAAGCACTGCTCTAACTGCTTTGAAAAAAAAGCAGCAATGGAGTGCCTAATTTATATGGTGTCTTAGTTTGCTTTTATATTGCTGTGGTAAATACCCATGACTAAAATAAACTTGGAAAGAGGGTTATTTGGCTCACACTTAAAAATTACAGTGCATTCATTCTCCAGTAGAAGTCAAGGCTGGGACCGGGAAGCTGAAACTGAAGCTGACAGAATGCAGGAACACTGTTTACTGGCTTGCTTCGCAGACTCAAGTTCAGCTACCTTTTTTTAACATGTTCTGGGACCACCTGTGGGGTGGCACACCTAGACTTAACTGGGCCCTCCCACAGCTATCATCAATCAAGAAAATGGTCTAAAAAGGCCAATCTGATGGAGGCTTTTCTCAGTTGAGGTTCCTCTTCCAAAATGACTAGTTGTGTCAAGTTGATTGAGAGACCTAGAGCAGCTGAAAAAAGAATATAACACTTTATGAAGCCTGGTTCTGGTGTCACGTCTGCAAGATATGCTAGGGCAATGTTGGCACAACCAATATGTCTGATTTGACTAAAGGCCCACTCCATAAGATGGAACCCATACACAACACTGTTTGGGTGACTGAGACCCAGAACTATCTAGCCCAGGGTCTTTGGGGAACACCAAGTAGTACTGGGGGGAGGGTAGTATTAAAATGACTCCTACGGGTATCCTACTACACTCATAAATCAGTGACTTGCTCAACCACCATCAGAGACACTTCCTGCAGCAGATGGGAACACACCGAGAGACTCACAGACAGACATGCAGAGTGTGAGAGACCTTTAAACACTCAACATTAGGCCCTCTAAACCAACATGAGCAAAGCTCATATGAACTCATGGAGACTGACCAGGGTGGGTCTGCACCAGTCCTGTGTGTAAAATATGGCTTTCAGCTTCGTTTTAAAGGATTCCTGTGTAAATGAGTGTGTCTCTGAGTCTTGTACCTTCCCTTGGCTCTTTCCTTGTTTGTTCGTCCAACTCCAGTGTATTATTATTTTGTTATATTTTATTTTGTTATTAGTATCTCTTGAAAGCCTTTTTATTTGCTTTCCAGGAAGCGACAGAAAGGGAGTCAGTGGGATGACGGGAGTTGGGAGGGAGCTGAGAGGAGAGAGAGAACCATAATCAGGATGAATTATGCGAGGAAAAGGCCTATTTTCAATAAAAGGGGGGAAATAGAAAATAAATTTAAAAACTTGGTTCAAACTGAGCTAAGAAATCACTTAAAACAAATCCTGCTGCCCAATGTTCCATATTACAAATAAACAATTTGTCTGCCCTATCCTGCCACTTCACCTGTGGAGAATAAAGTGAATCTATTTTGAGTTCAGCCTAGGTTATAATGAGTGGGGAGTGCATCACATAGACAAATGAGAAACTGAGGCTAACCAGCTACTTCTGGGAGCTGGGAACTGCGGTCTGAAAATTCCACTGCTTTCCCTACCGACTCCACTAACCGGACTCACCCTGAGCGCTCTCTCCTCCTTTCCCCTCAGGTCATGATGATGGGCTGCGTTCAGGTGGCAGAACTGCTGGTGCTCCACGGAGCGGAACCCAACTGCGCTGACCCTGCCACTCTCACCAGACCTGTGCATGATGCGGCTAGGGAGGGATTCCTGGACACAGTGATGGTGCTGCACAGGGCAGGGGCGCGGCTGGATGTGTGTGACGCCTGGGGCCGCCTGCCCGTAGACCTGGCTGAAGAGCAGGGCCACCGTGATGTTGCGAGGTATCTGCACGCTGCCACAGGAGACTGATGGCAGATTCCCTCAGCTTCTGGCAAGAACTTTTCACCCCAGCATCATCTAGGCAGACTACAAGCGAGAAGAGCTGTGCACAAGCTCCCTCCAGGCCTTCTAAAACTCAAAGTCTATTCAGGAAGTGTTTTCCTCCATCTGGGTCTGGCCCTCTATTTCACCCTGAAGCCAAAGGGATCACCAATTTGATTTAGTATTGGGTGAAGTTCCCAGGGCCCTTTAACTTTCAGAACATGGTGTAAAATAACAAGGAAAGTTCTCTAATCTCCACATTATGATGTTGCAGTGGGAAGTGGGAATTGGAGAACGTGGTTAGAGGCATTTGGGAGGGAGCATGTCAGTACCTTCGCTGTGAACTCCAACTGCAGATGCTCCACAGACTAAAGGAAAACCCTGCACTGAAGTGCGCCTTGGGCTTTGAGCGCTGTGATTATCTGTAAAATGCCATTTTGTTGAAACGGGGG
This sequence comes from Phyllotis vaccarum, assembly GCA_033318265.1. Taxonomy (NCBI): domain Eukaryota; kingdom Metazoa; phylum Chordata; class Mammalia; order Rodentia; family Cricetidae; genus Phyllotis; species Phyllotis vaccarum. The sequence continues at coordinate 82,150,257 of JARWLC010000002.1, forward strand.
ACTCCCCCCAAACTCCACCTGGAAGATGGTGTAAAAAGATGACAACAGATCTCTGCTAAACTCTGTGAACCTTGGTTGATTGATGGTCTGGTTCCTGACCACTCAACCTACATGAAGTCCAATGGTGAATCGTAGTATGTAGCAATTTGTTCTATGTAAAATAGTTTAGGAACCCCTCTAGGAATTTCCTACATTTGAAATCTTTAGAAACAGTGTGCTTAATGAGTTATACTTTTAACAATGTAACTTTTGGTCCTCAGCAGAGGTGAGAGAGAAGTGCAGCTTGGTTTTGTTTGGCTGTTTTTTACCCCCTTCTTCCCTTCATTTCCTCTGTAGCTCAAACCAAACTCACGGAATCCCTTTAGCCTCCTAAGAACTGGGCTTGTAGCACCTCTTATGAAGCACAGCTTCTAGTGAGTCTATGACACAGGACACAGTCCTGGTGGTGGTGCACAGCCTGCTATCATCCTTGATCTGTTTATTTCTCTGCTCACTCTTTCTTGTATAGTGAGTGTTTGGGGGGGGGAGTAGTCTTAGTCTAATTGTCCTTTTAAGTAATACATTACACTTATTCTAATCAGTTACCTTGAGCTACTTCCTAAAGGTTAGAGGAACAAAAGGTTGGGTAGGAACTTATTGAAATTAAATGACAATTTGTGGGCTTCCTTGCTTGTCTACTGAAAAAAATGTGGGTACACTCTCTGTGGCTTCTTTTGTTGCTTGGCTCATAACAGCATTGAAACAATGGATATATCCTTGTTTTAATAAAGAATAAACAGTATAGATAGACTCCAAGAGATGAATAATCTGGTGTTAAAGTGTATTTCCGGGGTTGGAAAGATGACTCAGATTCTGAGCACTCTTATTAGGTGGCTCACAACCACTTACAACTCCAGCTCCAACGAAGTTCAATACTTCTGCCTCCACAGACATCCTCATTTATGTTCGTACACTCCCAACACGTGCACGCGCACGCACACACACTTCCAAAAAAAACTAAAAGAAATCTAGGGTCTGGAATGCGGTCTCAGTGACTCGAGCCTTTGCTGTTCTTTTAGAAGACCTGTTCAGTTCCCAGCAACCGTATCAGGTCTAGGACATTATGACCTCTGCAGACACTCATACACTTGAATATTCACACAAATTTTTAGGAAATGAATGGATTTACCACTAATCCCCAAATATTAAAAGGTTCAAAAGTGCTCATTGCTTGTCTTTTATAGTAAAGTCTGATAAATAATTTCAATAACTTATTTTTTAAATATCCTTATACTAAGACATAAGGTTATATTTTATGCTTCTAGATGTTAAATATAGTGACTATTCATCTACCCAGGGCAGTACCTCCCCTTAGTTTTCACCACCCTCAGCAGAGAACCATTGTGGAAGGCAAGTTGTCAACACATACTTGAGGAGACACATTTAAAGGATAGCAGAAGTCCCTTTTAAATAAATCACTCTGCTGTGCTAATTTATATCAACATGTCATATACCCCATGTCTTTGCATATGGCTTTCTCTCTCTTTGTTATGGATACAGTCATCCTTTATGTGTGCTGCTAGGCTCTGCTTAAAGAAAAAAAGCCTCAGTAAACTCTCATAATAGTTGATGACTTACTGTGACTAGACAAAACCCATATTCGACCCATACTTTGCCAATAACTGCAGAACAGATACAAATTTCATCTTGACCTGAATCACTCATCTGTACTGATCTACATGGTCCTCTAGCCTAGAATTAAACCATGTAACAGTGGCTGATCTTCTGTCTCCTGTGGTACTGAGTTTTGTAGCCCTATGCATCATGCAGCATCCGAGATATAGTTAGTCTAATGAATAGGAAGATCATTTGTAAATACTTATTATTCAAGGGGGGAAAGGAGTAAAACCCATGATTGCAAATATCAATGCTGACTCATAGAAAATCAAGTTTAAAGGAATTACATGTGTGCAAAAGGTGGTCTACCTTTCTCTTTGCGATCTGTACTGTAAGTTAATAACTCATAATCATATGTATCCGTGGAGTACAAAATATTAGGGTGTCTGAACACACTGGGGAATGGTTGGATCACTTCAAGCAACATTATGTTATGTGAAATATAAACCCCACAAATCCTCCTATATGTAGACTCTAAAATTCACTGAAATGGGTATTTAAATAGTATTCACAGAGACACAAGGATGGGAGGCATGTAACAAAACCAAAAGAAGATGTTTTCTGTTGTCTTTAATTCTACTAAGTGTGGTGATAAATACAGTAGAGTCTGTAGATTTTGCGGTTGCTACAACAAAAAACTCCAGATGTTCCTAACTACACTCTTGTTTCCACTATACCACTCAGTTCTCAAAATCATGACTTTTTTCAAAGTGCAGAAATACATGATCTTTCTTTTACCTCCCAGGGGTGGCTCTTCTCATATGAAATTTTGGGAATATAGGCATAGTGTTAAACATGATTTATTACTAGCTTTTAGAGAATCATCCCCCCCCCCAAAAAAAAACCTCAAAACTCAAAATTATCGGAGTGGAGCTTTCATTTCTGTCTAGACAGTTATTCTAAGTCCTCCGACAGTCTGCAGCAAAGGAACCCCACACACTAATACTCCCTGGGTATACACCTCTCAATGAAGGCCCAAAGTCCCCTTAACTCTTTCTGCCTAGCCTCTCAGCCTCAGCTTTCCCTTCTAGTCCATCTTCGTACTTTATGTCAGCCACTGACCTGCAGATAACTTCCTACCAGGAACCCCCAGTGGCCACACTGAGCTGAGACCCAAATAGAGGATTTTCACTACCTTCCCTGGGCTCTACCTCCTCTCCTGAATTACTCTTATTCCTGCCTGCCCCGAAGCCTGCCAGCAGGAGCTCCTCCCACCCCAACTCCATATCCTTAGTGCAATCTGCAGCTTGGAGCTCTTTCCCACTGCCTCTGTCAGCCCTTCCTCCGAGCCCATCACCATTCCTCTGTGTCACTCACCAACCCACAGAAACACTCTACCAGGAAACTCCACAGCCACCACACTTGCCTAAGATCCAGAGTGGAAAACAGCAGGCGAAGAAGGGAAGTTACCCAATAAAGACCAAAGCAGATAGATATACCAGAGCACTTCAGAAATAACTCCAGATGTCTAAATCCAAGCACAAAAGCACAAACATGAACACCTAAGACATATGCTTCCTCCAGAAGCCAGTAACTATATTGCAATGGGCCCAGAGAAATTCAATTTAGCTGAAGCATATAAGGACCTCAAAATGGCAATTATGAGTATGTTCAAATACCTTAAAGAGGGCATGGATAAATGCTGTAATGAAGACTGAAAACTCAGTTGAATGGATAAAAACATTTTATGACATGAAAACAGAAATGGAATCCCTAAAGAAAGTCCAAATTGCAATTGGCCAAGAACCTAAAACAAGAATAAATCATAGCCAAGGGGAAAAACCTATTACTATTATTCTGCTAAAGAAACATAACAGTGAAATGACTCTTACTGACCTATTCCTATGCCTCCCTAAACCCACATCAGTGAAGGTTCTTCTCAAAATGAATGGGAACTAACAGAGACCCACAACTGAACAAGGTGCAAAGAGAGAGAGATTCTGAAGCAGCCAGTCCTAAATGAGGTGTCTTTATCAAACCCCTCCCCACAGAGCTCCCTGAGGAGGCAGCTAGACTATAAAAGCCAGAGGTGATGACATCAAGGAGCCACAACAGGACTGATGCTCCTAGGAACTAAGAGATTGTGGCAGTGGACACAAGTTCAGGCACTGAACACTAGCTCCCACCCCTAACCAAGAAGCTATCTACAATAGATACCCCTGGCAAGGGCAAAATCAGCTTTCTTCAATAGAGTCTCACTGGGTTTATTAACCACACCTTTAGGGCAGATCACATGCCAACACAACACAAATTCTATTTTTGTTGATTTTCTGTTCCTTTTTTCTTTGCCAAAATTTTTTTTGTTGTTGTTTCATTAGTCTTTTGCTTGTTTGTATTTTTGGTTTAGTGGGGTGGGAGTTGTTTTTGCTTTTGTTACTTATTTTTGAGAAAAAAAGAAAGACAAAGTTGGGTGGGTAGGGAAGTGGGCATGGCAGGCTCTAGGAGAAATTAGGGAAGAGAAAAAATGATCAAAATATATTGTAAGAAAAAATTTGAGCAAAGATTAGGAAGCACTCATTTTCATATTGGACTGTATGAGTGGAAAATATAATCCTAATCATCACTTAAATAATCAATAGTGGCCCAAAATAGAAAATGTAAGGATACAGTATTTCACAAAAGCTTCAAAGAAAAAATCATAGAAGTGGTAAGGCTCAAGGCCATCTGACACAGGTTTGGATGGTGTGTTTGTTAGCAGTACACGGAGCTAAGATTATTAAGATGTATTCCTGTTAAATTCATTTAAGGATTTGGCTTTGCAAATCTATGCAAACAAATGCAGCTAACTATAGTCACAAGCCTTTTCCCTCACTCCATTGTAAAGTTAGAGAAGAGTAAATAAACCTACCAACTTCTATATCTGAGTCAAAATACTGCAGACCATCTCCACTTAGCAAGACTTTATTCTGAGAAGATATGGCAGTCAGACTTTCCATTTTAATAACTTACTCACTTTGGCATCCTGGTTATTGGGGAAAATGGATAGCTTACTGTAAAAATAAGCTGTGCTCTGATGGTTCTGATTACTTATGAACTAAAAAATGAAATATATTCAAAAAAGAGGCCAAGGTTCATAAGCCACCCTCCAAAGGAACCTTTGGAACAGCATTACTTGAGAATGTTTTTAGATACTTCATCTCTGTTTTATAGTGAACAATGCATTATCCAGTTTCACTTAAGCTAGACCACAAACTTCAACAAATATATCCCACGAATACATTCCCAACTACTATTCACAGAAAATATTAAAAACAAATAATATATATACATATATATTATATATATAATAGTTAATAGAGACTTTAACTGCCTTTATAATTACTCTATTTTTTAAGTAAAAGATAAGCTAATTTTCTTTTATTTTGTTTACCAGAAGCTGGTGATTTTCATGACAGGCTGAAATCTTCACTATGGCCAATATTTTACCACCCTGAAAAAAAAAAAAAAGCAAAGAAATATAATTAAATATCCATAAAAGTTACAGGATGCATCTTAAGCAGTATGGAAGAAATCAGTGTCCCCAAAATGCAAGGGGGTCAGCTACCATATGCATATGAACATCTAGCCACAACCATATCCTGACTTGCTGGGTACATTTTCATGACTAGCCTAACTACTGATTAATTTATGAAAACCAAGTTGGTGTAACTTGGTGTCATTTCAGCATTAAATTATTAATACTGATGATTGGATAGACAGATATTATCAAATACTTTAAAAATAATTTCAAATTTAGAAATTTCTTGAAAAAACAGTAACAGTTGAACCTCAATAGTTAGAAAATATTCTCCCATTCTATTTGTAATTCCTGTACGGAGTGAAGGAATAGAGGAAAAGCTAGGCACTGCTTCACGTTATTTAACATGTGGCTGCTAAACAATATTGCCTTAATTAGCCTCAATTTTCTTTACATATAGATATGGCAACTGGATTAAGGTCTTTCTACATTCCTTTAATCACTAAAGCTTTATGCTTTTTGAATGTCTGCATAGCTAACATTGATGTATATATGTTATATATATTGTCTGCATATATAAGGGGAGAAAGAGCTGTGTTTATTTGTGAGTGTTTATTTGCATATCTTACTAGCAATTATTTTCGTCAAGAGCTAAGCAAAGAGGACAGAGACAAGAGGAAAAATACTGAAATTCTATGCTCCTTGAGAGAGGAGAATCCTTTATAATCTGGGTTCTATTCCCAGAACTCCTCAAATAGGAAAAGGCCTTACCTGAGAGAAAATTTTCCTACCATTGAGTGAGAAGATGGGATGTTTTCTATTCATCTCTATAGAACGAGTTTGCTAATCCAAAACAATACTGTTTTCCCTTATAACAAACATAAAATGAACCATCAATTTTTCAGGCCACTGAAAGACAGCAAAAAAAAAAAAAAAATTCAATTTTCACTGATTCTGCTTGCAAAGAGACTCACAGATACCTCACTGCCAATGTCTCTGGTCTTTGGGACAACAGAAGAGACAGCACCACCTGATAATCCAGTGATGGTCCTGCTGAGTCTAGCCTGTACACTTGAAGCCATGCACTGTCCAACGCTTGAACATCTCAGCCTCAGTCTTGTCATCTGTAAAATAGGGGCAGCAATTTTGAGGGGTAAAAGAAAAACAATCTCTGGTGAGTGAAGTTTAAGTAAACAACACTTATCACCAGATCATTACTTCATATTTGAAAAGCACATAGCCAAGTCACTTGGAACTCCAATACCTTCAGGATTATATTTCCACAAATATAAAATTTCACAATTCCTCCATATACAGCACAGAACAGGCATAAGGCCAAAATGGGGGGGGGGTGAAATTTAAATCCATACTCTTCAAAGAAAGACTATAACAGCCCCTCTTACTCAAATGGCATTCTTGGAAAGTGGGAACTCGCTTATGAAGATACCTGGAGGAGGTGGCAACTTTGTGAGGAGAATGAAAGTTCCAGATAGGGTGGCCAGGAGCCCCAGGGCCAAGTACTGTATTTGGGAAGTTCAAACTCAGTGAAGCTTACCCAAGGTGTGGCTTTGGGATTTTGTGTTCTTTTGGCTTTTGTTTTAAGGCTACACTGATACTCAGGAGGTCCTTACAGGGGGCCCTGGAATCTCATTCCGACCCATCATTCTCCAGTCCTGGGTTTGAAGAGGTTCTACTGCAAAGTCGCACACCAGGGGGAAGGGTGGAAAAGCAGAGGCTGCCCCGCGTGACATCTCGATTACAGCTAGGCCTCAGCTGGGTTGCTTTAGTCAATCCTAGGTCTTGCTTTCCTCCTGTGTCTAGTGCTGGGACTTGGAGTCGGCCTCTATAAAGACCCCGAGCTGTCACCCAGACTTGGACTTTACTGCTGCCAAGCCACTAGGCCTGAGCCTGTAAACGGGAAGCAACTCCAGGTTCCGAAAGCTAGCCCGGGTCCCACGTAATGTTGAACAGCTGCGCCGCTGAGGCCCGCTACGGTCTCGCCGGTGAACTGGGAATAGGTCCGGACTATAGGACTGATGGCCCCTGCACGGTGGGTACCGAACACCGGGGCACAGGCGCCCGCCTGCTAGAGGCATCTGGGCTCGACTTCCCGCTTTCGCCAGGCCGACCCGCGACTGACCCAGCGCTTTCCCCCAGTCCCGGGCCGCGGCCGGGTCGACTCGGCGATCCATTTTACCGCTCCTTCCTCTCCTTCCCCCGCTTTTCCTGTTCCGAGGGGACCGAGGCCGGGGAGGTGGGAAGGGGGGAGGAGGCAGCGGGGAAGGGGCTGCCGGAGGAGAGGGAGGAGGAGAGGGGAGGGTGGGGACGCGGGGCGGGGAAAGAGGAAGAGCAGCAGATGCTCCTCTAGCGCTCTCTCTTAAAACCGAAAATAAACACGATCCCCGGCCGGCGGCCTCGTCTCTGCCCGACCACTCAGGGACCGACCAGGCCGGCACTTACCATTCTGCAGCGGAGCGCGGGCCCTAGATCCCCGTGCACGCAGCGGCTCTTTTTCCGCGCGGTTCCCACCAGAGGAGCGCAGCTACTTGGTGCTGACGTTCAAAAGGCCCGCGCGCGTCCTGATTGGCCGGCTGGCACATGGCAGGCTTCGCTGATCTTCCTTTTTCTCCTTTAAATAGCAGGAATGGGGACTGGGGAACCCTCGCCGAGGGGCGTCAAGCCTAGAGGACTTGGACGGAGACCCGAACCTGATCCGAGCGACAGCGGACTCGCGAGTGCTGGCGTTCCGGGCCAGCCGCTATAGGTGACTACGGCAGCCAGGGGGCGGGCGGTGCGCACGCGTCCCGAGGCGCCGCTGTCACCGCGATGGTGGCGAGCGCGGCGAGCGACGGAGGCGGGAGGCGTGCGCTGGGCGGGAGACAACGGGACCCCGGATGCGGTCCGCCGGCCCAGCGCGCGCCTCCCTCTGGGCGCCTCTGGGAAGCTTTCCCGCGCGCCCCGGGACGTGCGGCACGCAGGGGGACGCGGGGGCGCGCCAGGGGGGCGGAGATGGACAGGGGGGCGGAGATGGGCCGGGGGCGGCGCGTGGGTCTCGGGGTGCTTCCTAGCAGAATGGACTGGGGCGGCGCTTCTCACCTCGCGTGTCACGGAGGCGACCGCTGGGCTAGTGCGGGAGTATGAAGCGCAGGTTCCTGGTGACTGTGCGGATTCGGGGGCGCGCACGTCGCCCACCCCAAGTGAGGGCTTTCGTGGTGCGGTTCCCGCGATCCTCAGGACACGGGTCAGCGCGCCACGCACGGGCTGTCGTGGCCGTGGTGTTGATGCTAGTGAGGAGCCAGCGCCGAGGGCCGCAGCTGCATCCTGGACCAGGTAAGAAAGAAAGGCCTCCAAAGCCGCGCGCACAGGGGCTGTGGTTCCGCGTGCTTTCAAGCATCTGCCCCACGAAGTAGAAACAGGACGTGCTCCGGTAAGGACAAGAGGGGGCGAGGAGGAGTCTCTTTTTTTACTTTCGGGTAAGTTCCTTGGATATGGCGCTCTCTCCCCCACATGGTGAGTATGAAAGGATTGGTTTCACAGTCCACAGTCCTGCGAAAGGCTTAAGCGTTCTTGAGTTCCTAAACCTGCTGACTTAGAAATGAATGGCTTCAGTATACTTTAATAAATAAACTACAGGCACACACACTCACACACACACACACACTGTAGGTAAGGTGGTTTTCTCTCTCCTCTCTCTCTCTCTCTCTCTCTCTCTCTCTCTCTCTCTCTCTCTCTCTCTCTCTCTCTCTCACACACACACACACACACACACACACACACACACTACTGTAGGGAAGGTGGCTTTCTTTCTAGAGCTTCTAATTTCCCCCTGGGGGATGGAATGAATACCTGCTAACGGTCTCGTTTTCTAAGGGTTTGCTTATTTGTCCCATCCAACCCTGCCCGCTCACCCTCGTATGCAAATGTAGCGGAGGTTGTGCAAGAGTGGCCTCACGAACATAGGTTGACTTCCACCATCGGAAGATAACGCATCACGATTTTAATATCAGTAGCTGCTATAGGAGCAAGCTGTTGGTTCTCTAAGATTCCTTGGCCGTTATAGAGTTGGAAACGTCTTACTGGCTCGCCTAAGTCGCTGAAACTGTTTTGGATAGTGCCTTCATGATCCTCAGGCATAGAACTTAAACGTGCCGTCCTCGAGGAGTCAGAAGTAGACATATTTTAAGCATCCCAGGCCACGATTAGCATGGGTTCTACATGAGGCCTACTTCTTGAGAAATAGAATCCTCACTTCGGATGATCTGGAAAACTGAAAGAAAAAAAAAAAAAACTATGTAGATAAAGTATGCAAAACTTTTTATTGTAGTACCAAGTGTCTTTTAGGCATGGAAATGTAAAACTATTAACACTACCCAGGAGGGCTGGAGCAGTGGCCTGGACCGAAAAGAAAAGTACAGAAAAGGAAAGCTATCAAGTTTTGTTTGGTTGGGTTTTGTTTGTTTTTCAAGTTTCTCCATATAGCCGTGGCTGTACTGGAACTCGCTCAGTAGACCAGGCTGCCCTCACTGTGACTTTCTCCTGAGTGCTAATATTAACGGGGTTCGAACCTTCATTTTTCCAAAAGTTACTAAAGAGCATTTATAAAGGATTTATAATTTATTGCTGGCTTTGATTTTAGTTCATTTCAAAACATTCACAGGATCCAACTGGCTTTTGTTTTGGTTGAGGTTTTTTTTTTTTTTTTTTTTTTGGTAGAGCAAATGTCTAGCCTTTGTAATGTGTGGGTTTTAATATATTTGTTAATGTTATGCTCTATTAAAAAGCTCCTTTGTGACAGTTAATATTTCTCCCTACATAATTATATTAACAACTTGAAGCCTTTGGGAATCTGGGGTTAGGAAGTAGAAATTTTTAGTACTTATAAATGTTATAATTGTATCTTTTCAGCAATATAAAGCACAATGTTGTAGCCACTTGTAGATAAAGAAGGAGCTGAAGTTGTAGTATTTTCCTAACATGCACAAAATCCTGGTTCCATCTCTGAGGGGCAGAAGTTGGTGGCTACGGTGGTGCTTTCCTGCAGCTCCAGCCCTGGAGTATGGAGTGTTCAGGGTGGATTGGGGACCAACCAGTCAGTAACAGAGGCAGAGTAACCCAGGATTTAAGGCTGTCCTTTATTACATACATAATTCAAGGCCACTCTGGGATATTTGAAGCAAAGGGAAACACAAAGTTAAAATATCCTTTATAGTAGTAGAAATTGTAAAGCAGAATATAAAAAGTATAAAAATAGGCGTGCTGAAAGAAATCATTTATTGTCACAAGTAAAAATCAATTTTCAGGAATTGTCTATAAAATTATCCAGAGGCACTTTCAATATGTAAAAGGCCCAATTATCACCGAGTATCTGATAATAGAGTACATGCGTAGAATGCATGCTAAAAATATTTCCAATTTTCCAACTTCCTATTTGAAGCTAATCATGTAATAAAAATATTTGAAGTGTTAATTACCAGTGTCTTTATAATTGTGTACATCATGTTTATATATTCTACCACAATTGTATTGACTTATGAATATATGTGTTGCTAATTGTGTTGAATTACTCGGATCCTTGTGGTGCAAGTGTTTAGACATGCCTTATCCAAATTATTCAATATTGATGCATATATATAGGAAGTCAGTATTCTAACATTTTGAAAGTTTCTGTAGATGTGTTCATTAGAACTTTTTATTCCTGTGACTGATAATGTGTGTGATAAAATGTTGTATGGGAGTGGGGATACAATTCAGTAGTAGTCTGCAAAAGGCACTGGGTTGGGTTTTCAATACACACTACTGTTTACTACGCTCTCCTTTAGCAAGTAACCCTTTATTCATAGCTCTGTATGAACTCTCTCCTCCTGTAGCCTGCAGCTATCTCAAGGTAAGGGCCTTGCAACTGACTTAAACCAGTATTTCAGTATGTACACCATTCCAGTCCATGCTGTGTTCTGCATGTAAAGCAACCCTTTCATTTTTATGTTTTGAGTTTTAAGATATCTTTGTCATCCTAGAAACAGGATAACCTATTACTGCCAGTGTCTCTAACACTTTACAGGTCTGCCATTCATATTGATTCATTACTACAATCTCTGTGATAAAAATAAGCTTGACTATTTTTCCTAACATTGGGATCACTCTTGATTATAAAGTGATATGAATCATCTGAAAAATATTTCCTAATAGAAAGTAGCAAAGCTGAACATTTGGAGCACTGTGTTCACTCTTGTTCCTTCATACCACAGTAGATTGGGTCTCCTCAATCTGAAACTCTTAGATTAGAAACCCTGGACCCTCTATGTGCTTAGCCCAACTTGGAAGTTTCTGTACTCTGAATTAATGTAAATAATAAGTATTATTTTATTTTTAAAACATAAAAAATATAGTATTAAGTATGAATTTTCTCTAACTTCAGATTTTCATATACCTTGTCCCTATTATGGCCTTTTGCAACCACACTGCAGGCAAGAAAGACAATTTTTAAAACTCTCATGTATTTAGCCCAAGAAGGTTTTGGAATAAACATCCAAACACTTACTGGATTGCTAGCAGCAGGCCACCCCACCTTGTTTACACAGTTCTGGGGACCAAACCTAGGGCTCCCTGTGTGATAGCCAAATGCTCTATTGACTTAGCTGCATCCCTGGCCAATTTCGTTGCACAGAATGAGAACTTTACAAATGCTTATACTTGTATTTAGCTGTCCTAAGGAAAGGAAATAATGGATAAAGAACAGTACAGAAAGAATGAAAAGTTGCCTAAAATTATAGCAATATGGTGCTAAATTATGATACAGCTGTAATCTGGAATAGGTAATTACTAGGTTTGAAGGTAGGGTCTTCTCACTGTCCCCTACTAAAGTGGCTAACCTGAAACTCACTATGTAGACAGAGATCTGCTTGCCTCTGCCTCCTAAGTGCTTCAATTAAAGGCTTATACCACCAAACTTGTTTGTTTATTTTGAACAGTCTCATTTTGTAGCCCAGGTTGAACTGAATTCTCTGTTCTCCTGTTTCAGCCACTAGAAGATTACAAGTGTGTGTGTGCCCATTCTGATTAAGATATTTTTATAGACCATTTAATATATTTAATATAATGTAAAATAGTTACCTAAATGCAGGCAATTTTTGGGGGGGTTGTTTTTGGGTTTTTTTGTTTTTTTGTTTTTTTGTTTTGTTTTGGTTTGGTTTTTTGTTTGTTTGTTTGGGTTTTTTTTTTGTTTGGTTGGTTTTTTTTTTGTTTTGTTTTTTTGTTTGTTTGTTTTTGTTTTTTTGTGAGACAGAGTCTCACTATGTAGCCTTGACTGGCCTGGAACTTCCTGTGTAACTGGTCTAGCCTTGAATTTATAGAGACATGCCAGCCTCTGCCAAGTGCTAGAATCAAAGGCCTGTGCCACCATGCCACCACCCCCCCCCCCAAAAAAAAACAGGCAATTTAAAAAATGAGACTTGGTGTTTCACTTTAAACAATTTTGTAATGGTTACCTCAGATTAGGAGTGGTAGAGGATATTTATCATCTTCATCATACTTTGGAGCTTTACAAAGTAGTCTCACTTGATATCACTAGTAAACATATTGTCAAAGCCTCCAATAAAATTGTACATTGTGGATAAAGAGTCTCTGGCCTCTGTGAAGGTGGATTTAAAGTTTGGGAAAACTGGCAAGGGCTGTGTGACTTTAGGCTTTTACTCTGATGTGCTAGTTACCCAGTTTCTGAAAGGATACTGCTGTTATACACATCGAGGCTCTTGAATGTTGGATCCCCTTTCAGCATTAGCACCCTCCCTAGTATTCCCCACCACCACCACCTACTACACTCATACTCAAATATTTGAATGACTTCAGGCTGGGAATCCTTCTTAGAGGCTCATGGGCATCCTGAGATGCTGCTCACATATCTGCCCCTGCCTCCTCTCTCCTAACCTGCCCAATCCCAAACACATGATGCTAATTTAGCTGATTGCCAAAGCAAGACCTGCTAGCCAGAATTTAGACCCTGCATCCCCTTATCATCTAGGCACTACTATTTTAGTCTGGATATGTGAGTCATAACTGGCCCTTTAGGTGTTGGAGGCTGTGCCTGAAGGGGAGCTTCACTGGACAGCAAGGAGTGGTGTCAGGCAGACTCAGACTTATCTAGATTTAGGCGTGACAGGAGATGTTTCTAAGTCACCAACTGTTATCGGAGGGGTGATGGTGGCCAAGAGTATATTAGTTTTATTTCTTAGAACACACAGGGCAAAGGCTTCCAAGGTTCCCCCTCAAGCCCTGTGAGTCCTGGCCTCTCTGCCTCGGTGTCTGAAGAGCAGCCTTCAAGAGGCCAGCACTAATTTTTCAGTTATGACTTCTCTTTCTTTTTTTGTAGTGCAAATCTCCCTCAGAATGTGCCCTTGAAATCACTAATCAGAAAGGAATATCACCCACCTCTAGGATGGCAAGAAAATTACAGTCCGAGAAAACTGGTGAATAAAGGTCCTTAAAAAATACCCTCCGACTTCAGGCCTCACCAGATGTGCATGTGGTTAGCCCTGTTGCCAGTGTAATCAGCAAGCCCCAGTGGGCAGAAAAGTGTTGGTACCACCAAATATCAGTGTCATCCTTGTATTTTTTAAGAAGAGATTAAAGACACCCTTCTCGGCTCCTCACAGTGCAGTTGCTTTTACATGAGCCCCAGAACAGCAAATTTGCATGAATTTCAGCAAAACCTTGATCAGAAGAAAAAAAAAAAAAAAAAAAAGATTAAGATACAAATCTTGCTATAAGATTTAAATTCCCAAAGCATAAGAATTCTCTCTAGCGATTAATTTTTATGTTAGGAATTGTATGTTGTCTTTGCTTATGATGAAAAAAAAAAAAGCTTTATCACAGAGGACTTTTTAAACTCTTCAGCACTTTTTTATTTTGACCCTCACTACCAAATAACTATCTCCTAAGCTACTCAAACAGAAACCAGGCAGAACTCTGGATACACCGCGTCCAGGCTCCATCCCTGAAAAGCACTCCCATCTCCCAAGAGGAATTGTGTTCCAGGAAGGGCTACTTTGTAGGAGTTTAGAATTGTCTGAATAAAGTAAACTAATCTCTTATGCAAATTGAAGCTAATAAAACCTCAGAGTTCTCTCAATGAGTTTGCTTTCTTATTGGAAGCAGGAAAGAAAGCAGAAATCAGGAGCACCGTGAAGCAGGAGCAACCTCACCATGATTTCTGAGGATTTATTTTCTCTCAAATTCTAATCCAGCAGATTTTTGATGGATCACAGGAGTCTTCATTTTAACCTCTGAGCCTGGAGTCTGTTCTCAAGTGGCATGATCTGAAAATGTCAACATTGTTTACTTAAAACCTTAGTTTTGTTTTTTTTTTTTTTTAAAAAAAAAAATTAGTGGAGGCATTTAAAGGGTTAAGTATGCTCCAGGTAGGAGAGTAACTGAATAATCAAAAGAGGGATAGTTTCACAAAATGAAACCTCTTGGTATTGGAATTTGCAAAGGGGGGGGCGGATCTCAAAGATCCCAGATTTGTATGATTGAGGATTCTGTGTGAGAGAGGACATAACAGGATAGTTTTTTAAAAGCTCACAGCGTCAGTCAGTCAGAAAATCACATATAGGAAATCCACCAAAAATATCAACTCAAATTTCTGCATATTTCCCTTCTTTATACCAGATGAATAAATCTCTCTATATATAATATATATTAAGGAATAAGGTTTTTTTTTTAAACTCCAACCAAAGTCGGAGTAAATAGAACCTAAAATTCTGTTTTAAAAGGAAGACAAAGGAGTTTCACTGGTTTGAAATGTTTATTTAGAATCAGAAATTTACAGTAAAATGTTACCATAGCAGAATGAAACTGAGAATGTCAGACCTCTGTGTCTCTGTAAAAGCGAGAAACAATGAATAACTTGAGCTACAGGGAAATACACAGTTGTAAGAAAACTCAAGGTAGGACGCCTCCTAAATATAACCATAGTTTTACCAGGTGTCTCCTGGCAATGCCTGTGTCTGTATTCAGGAAGGCTTGTGTTTCTCTTTCTCTTCTGGATGTCACTATTTTCTTGATTTATTTCTGTTCAGTTGCCAGATCATCTGACTAAGCACTTCTATGATTCTTGCATCCAGTTGAAAGAATAAGTAGCTATTGACTCCCTTCAGTTGAAAACTCTCCCTCATATGGAAAGTATTATCTTTTTATTTTGAAATCGTTAAGAGGTCCTGTAATGTGGGATAATTTGAATTTTACATGCCAAGTAGTTGCAGCAAAATATATTCTGTGTAGTACCATATTTCTTTAAAAGCTTATTCAGTCATTCCTCCAAAGCACATGTTAAAGTTATATATTCTCCCAGAAGTAATTATGAGGAGCCTAATAAGGAAATTTGATCTGCATTGTCTCATTTAGTTGTCTTAGAGCTCTTAAGGTTTTGCTGTTTTACTTTCTCTTGTCTTGTGTTAAGGCTCCTGAAGGTATCCCAACCTGTCAAATGCAATTGGTTTTACATATAAAATTGACTTTACCTCTGGAACTAAGCACACATAAGCACAATTTTATTTTCATTTCTTCAGCTAAGTACTATTATGTAAGTTATGGGGGGGCGATGTTTGGCTGTTTGGTGAGGCAGGGTCTCTCTCACTCTATAACCCAGGTTGGCCTGGAATTCTCAGCCATCCTCTTGCCTCAGCCTTCTGAATCCTGGGACATAGGTGTTCACCTTTGTGCTCAGGACTTCTATACATTTTTAGCCCCCTTAAGTCACCATTATGTGCATATGTTATAGCATGAGCCTATATATCCCAGTAAATAGTTGCTGATTCCTTCTGAAAATTCAAAACACAAGGCGATATACAATAACTGAAGTTCTTATGAGTTCCCCAAGTCACTGAATCCCATAAACTTAAACTAAAATCTCTCATAAATGTAATTTACTTGCTCCTACTTTGATTTAAAAGCAGCAAATGAGAATCTTTGGAGAAGAAAGCTCAATCTTCGTATTCATACGGCCTGTGATCAGATTCTGTTTGCTTTGCTTGGTGTGGTTTTTAGGACTTCCAAGTTCTCATCTGGAAACCTGAGGTAGCAGCTTATGGTATTCATGTAATGAGAAGCAGAAGTAGGAAGAGCATGTCAAGACTCACTGCAAACATACAAATAAGACATGTATATCAGTCAAGTCAAATATGTCCTATGAAATCAGTAGAACTTTGCCTGCTTCTAAATCAAAGTAGGAACTCATGCTACTTAGTATCTGAATAATATCTATAATTTCCTGTAGTAGAAAAATAAGTGTAATTATTAAAACAAAAAGTATAGTCTATTATTAAAATATTAGCCTATTTTCAAGCTCAAAAAATGTCAGTGACCTGGAATTGTAGTCTCTACAGAAAGCACTAGAGATTATTGGATTTCTAACCCCTGTAGTTTACTCAAAACAGTTTTTAATACCTTAGTTTTAAAAGTGTGTGTGAGTGTGTCTCTGTGTGTGTGCATGCATGTGTGTGTGAATGTGTGTGTGCCTGTGTGTATGTGTGTGTGTGTCTGTGGGTGTGAGTGTGTCTCTGTGTGTGTGAATGTGTGTGTGCCTGTGTGTATGTGTGTGTGTGTGTCTGTGGGTGTGTGTACATTGAATTCACAGAGGTGTTGAATGAGGGGTCAAATGTCTGCCTCTGCATTCTCTTCTGGTGGCTTTGTTCTGCTGTCCAGTACTTTGGTACTCTCCACAGTTATTTGAAGAAAGTGATTGCCATTTCACCACACACATTTGTCATAGAAAGAAAACTGGGAGAAAACATTATCCAAGATCTACAGAGAATAGAGCCAGGCCTTTACTCCCCACACTCGGAGACAGACTGGAAGCAGGCAGATCCACGGCAGATCCAAGTTCCAGAGCAGCCAGCAATAACTAATGAGACCTTTTTTCCTTTGGTTGTGTGTGTGTGTGTGTGTGTGTGTGTGTGTGTGTGTGTGTTCACAAATCTACAGAAAGTATTAGCTGGGTAGCTCTGTATACCACATCTCTGGTTAGTTATAGATCAAAGGAATGGTTCCTTAAAAGACAGGTGTGTTATACTCATCAAGAGTTTTATTTCAGTAGTAGAGTGTTTGCCCAGCATGTGGGAAGCTCATGACTTGACTGCAGTACCACGAAAAGAAAAGGTGGGCAGTGGGGAGTCATATCACTGAAACATGGCAGTATTATAGCAGCAACTAAAAGTACTTCAAACATATCTGGAAGATAGTAATTCCACCACCACCCAGCCCAGCCCTGATTTTCCTACATGTGTGAGCTACAGTCAGGGAAAAAAGGTCATTCAAAATGGATATGACTACTAAGTCATTTTTTGGAAGGACTTAGAGACCCAGTTTCTGCTGCTGTGTTTTACTGTCACAGAAGCTGGAACTTCGTAACAATAGAGATCCTGTTGCATTGATTCAGGTTCTGGCACCTGTTTGTACACTTGGTTCCCAGAGAAAAAGAAATATTGCTGAATTGCACACCACAAACACTGTACATCAGTCAACAGGAAGGCATTATGATAACCATTATGACTTTCTTGGCCACTTTGAATGGATTTCTTATTGTTTCTATTTCTGTGTCTCTTCTAATTGAATGCCTGGATACTTATCCTATTATCAGAATGAGATCATTATTTGTGCATATAAGCAGATTATATGTGTACACAAACATATATACCCATGCACACATACATACAATTGCTTTTCATCTTTCTGTTTTTCTACAATAAACAGTTTCTCAACAATTAGGATGCATTTATATTAAAAGTAGAGAGATTATTTTCTTAAACTGCAAAGTTACCCCACATCACATAAAATCTACTCTTTAAGGTATTTCAATGGTAAAAGTTTAGTTTTTAATCACAATTGTTTTGTTCACAATTTTAAAACCTCTGTCTATAACAAACAACACACTTCTAACTTTTTCTTAAAATGGTCCTGGTATGAGTTGATTATATTCTCAAATTCCAAATCCAGATTAACAGTTTGGAAACTGCTATTGAAAATTTATGACTTACCTACAATGGTACATCATGTCTGCAAAAAGTGCTATCTTCGCTGTGATCCTGGTTGAGCAGGAAGAGAAAAATTACAATAATTTGAATAACCAGAGATAGAAGGAGTCCCAAAAACATGTTTATTTGTTACAGCTAATAATTCCCAAGAATTAACAAGCCTTTTTGAGGATCTGCTCTTTTCAGAGGTTACCCTTTCCGTGTGAAAAAGTACAACCCTTGCCATTTTTCAACTGAGAAAGTTTTTTCTTGTCTAAATAAAGTTAACCAAGATTTGACAAGATCACAATAAAAAGGCAGTTTATTAGATGCGTAGGTATGTAAGATTATGTTCTTGTCTGCTCTGTGCCCTTAAACAAGGGACACTTGTGTCTAGTTGCAATATCTTCACTTGGAGAGAAATGGCAACTGTGTCTTAAGGGGTTGCTGTTTGGACTCTGGCAAGATTTATGTTTCTCAGTGAGTAATGCCACTCTTGGTGAGAACTGTGAGGGTTCGGTGGTGTCAAATCTGAATAATAACAGTATTTTAGATGAGAAAGAAACTTTGATCTGAGTAGTCAGCCACAACCACTCCCAACCATTTATATTCAATTCTCCCCTTGTCGCTTGCCCTGGCTGGGTTTCTGGTGAGGTGCTAGACAATGCTGGTGAGAAAGGACTAGGGAGGGGGGCTTCATCTACAGACACAGAAGAGTCATTATCCAGGCTGGGTCCAGACCTTCTTTGCATTGATGCTGCTCTATACCCATGTTCCTGCCCATAACCCTTCACCCATTGTTTAGTATGTAAATCTAATAAACTCACTGGCTCCCCACAGTGAACTGGGTAGAATCCTGTCATGGTTTGTCATTGGACCATAGGAGGGGCTTGTTTATGTCTCCTCCTCAAGAGGAGAACTTTTAGCTACACTCACAAAGGCCCCTTCTCTTTCATGTTAATTTCTCCTCAGTTTAGATATTTTTAATCTCATCTGAGTCCACTTACTTATTTCACCTGCTTCGCTGTGCTTGATGGGAATGCTGGGAAAAGTGCAGTCCACACTCAAGTGTCCCAATACCTTCCATGCCACTCACTCCCAGGTTTCCATCTGACTTCTTTGCAGGATTCTTTGTAGACTCTTCCTCCAGAAGTTTGTTTCTGTTTTTGTCTTTCTGTCTGCCCAATACATCTCAGTGAAATACTCTTGTTTTCCTACACATCTGCATCTTTACAGATGTTCTCACCTCTGCCTGAAGTATCTTTCTCCTCCATCTAAATACACAGAAAAGTCCAGGTGAGAGCCTGCAAGGTCTAACTCTGGAGTCCATCTCTTTAAACCTACTCTCTCCGCTTCTCAACCCTGGTTTTTATATTTTAGTCCACCTGGAGTGTTGGCATCAGGTCCAAGCTGAAATGCATGAATAAATTTGGAATGCAGTAGTTTTGTTTTGTTTAAAATAAAAATAGTTTTGTACCACTGTTATTTATTCATTACTTATAATAACAGGAACAACTTCCAGAACAAAGGGGCAATACATAGAGATCCTATCATCTTTGATGAACCTCTGATGCAAATGCCTGCAATAGTGTATACTTACCCAAGTATTATTCTGGAGATTTTCTTTTTGTTATAGTTTTATTATTTAAGTCATTTTAAAATTTAAATATATTTTGATCATATTCTGTCCCTCCTGAAGTTCTTCCAGATTATCTTCTCACTACCCACCCAACTTTAAGTTCTTTATATATATATAAAAAATACAAATACAAGGAAACAAAATAAAACACCAACCACACACACACACACACACAAAAACCCTATGGAGTCCATTGTATCTTGGTCAGCTATGAGCTAACATGAGATTTACCTTGGAGTGGAGTTGGTTGATACACCTAGATTGCTATTACATTGTAGAAATTGGATTTTTCCTCTCTCAGGAGCTATAAATGACAGTTCACTTGTTAACCTTTAACCTAGTGGCTGAGTTTTTATTCATTCATTCATTCATTCATTCATTCATTTTTAAAATATAAAATATAAAATAAAACAATAACTATCATATCAAAGTTGGACAAGATAAACCAATAGAAAAGGGCCGAAGAAAAGGTACAAGAATCAGAGACCTACTCATTCAAGGAATACATAAAAAACATTCAATTGAAAGTCATAGTATATATAAGCACAGAAGACCTGGTGCAGACCTATGCAGGACGTGTGCATCTTACTTAAGTCTCTGTGAGTTCTTAGGAGAGTTGATCATGTTGACTTAGGGTCTGTGTGTGTGTATGTGTGTGTGTGTGTGTGTGTGTGTGTGTGTGTGTGTGTGTGTGTGTGTGTGTGTGTGTGTGTGTGTGTGTGTCTTCCATCCCCTCTAGCTTTTACACTCTTCTGCCTCTTCTGCAGAATTCCCTGGGCTCTGGGCAGAAGGATTTGACTGAGACACTCTTTATAGTGCTGAGTGTTCCGAAGTCTCACTCTCTGCAGCCTTTGGCTGTCCTCTCCATATTAGTTCCCATCTGCTGCAAGAGGAAGCTTGTCTGTGATGACTGAATACTTTCTTGATATTTTCAAAGCAGCCACCTAGGCTTGCTTTTTAGTTGCGTTTTAACTTCGTTGTGTCAATTGCAGGAGTGAAGAAAAGGCTGTAGTGTTTTCAGTAATGATTGTCTTTTAAAATCCTCCATTTTTTCTAATGCTGGTAACTCTGCCCATCCATTAAAATGAATAATGTAATGGTCCTGCAATAGAATTGCAGTAGTTCTTAACGTTTAAACTCACAGTTGCATAAAAAAATAATCAATTTTGAGCAAGCAGATTGTCCTTCTGTGACTTCCCTCCTTCACTTTTGTAGTTGCGTACAAAATCCTTCCCCGTCTGTGTTAAATAGAACTAATATTTTTAAGAGCCAGCAGCACCCAATACCCTAACATCAGAAATGATTCGAAAATCCCTCGCCAGGGCGTGGGATTTCAGAGACTCCTGGCAGGCAGGAGACTCTCCAAAATGAATTGTTTGAGCTGGGATTGCTGGTGTTTCAGCGCGGCGAGGACATAGCTAATCGTTGGCTACGAAGTTAAATACCTAAGTTTCAATTTGGCGGTGAAAAATACCCGCCTTCATTTTTTAAAAAATAAAACTTGCTCTGGGGAGGAAGGAAGCAAGATTTCGCGCTGCTGGAGAACCGACAAGTTCACCAGCTTAGTAGACCCACGTGCTCCTCTTTTGTGTGCAGGAAGTAGCCGAGAATCAAGGAGTGTCCGCGCCTGGTGTGTGTGTGTGTGGGGGGCACCTCCGATCTTTCAGCGCTGCTGCAGCCCCCAGCTCTCCTCAGATACATCTCTTCTGCTGAAATGCCTACTACCATCCCTCCCCTATTCCCCCACCCCCGGGAAGTGTCCGCGATGGTTTTAGGAGTTTTCCGTTCTTGCTGTGTTCAGGGCGAGTAGTGCCACCTATAGTGGACTGTGGAGCCACATCAGGAAAGGGGTGAGGTTCGTCCCCCAACCTTAGAGGAAGGAGGGAGGGCCCGGCTGGTCACGCGAGGACAGGGCGGACCCTAGATTTTAGAGAGAGACGTGATCGGGAGGTGACCGATTAGGAGCAGCATGGAGACCTCTGCAGACAGGCTGGCTAGGGCGGCGGCGCAAGGCCGAGAGCACGAGGTTCGGGCTCTGCTAGAAACAGGGGCTTCTCCCAATGTCCCGAACTGTTTCGGTCGCACCCCGATTCAGGTAGGCACAGGGGGTCTGGTATGCAGGGCGATGGTAACTTTCAAAAAAGGACGACACTTATGGGGACTTTCCAGTGAGACCCTGACTGCAGTGGCGGTTCAGTTACCATTTGAAGTGCACGCCCTGAAATGCTTGCTTCGCTCCTTTTTAAACTAACTTGGTATTGTGTGCCATTTTGGCCTGAAGTTTTCAATTTCTCATGACTGAGAATTATTATTATTCGTTCCAATCTGTTATTAGTTCTGGTTTTGCTTTCACCAACTTACTGAGCTTCAACCTAAAAGGGAATTCTTTGTCACCACCCTAGTAATATCTGCCCTAGAAATATCATTATTTCTAATTCTATCAAAGAAAATTTCCATGAAGCAAAAGTGCATTCTAAAAGCCTGTGCGTAGCAAGGTAAAGGGAAGTAAAGCCAGTTGCAGCTCTGCAATAAAGAATACATTTTACATTTTACACAGTTTGAAATGCATAATAAAAATAAAATAAAAGTGTTTGGGACCTGGAGATCATTAACAAGTCAAGTGTGAAGACATTTTGAGGCTAGATGGGCTAGGCGGATGTACAAATTAGGTATGAGACTTTAAAAAAATGTGTTTATGGTTTACTGAAATGTTACCAGAGCCTTGGGAGTTTGTCTTTGGAGTTCTAAAATGTGTAAGAGAAGATCTTATTTATTGAATGCAGGAAAATAAAATGTCAGATCGACAGTTTTGACAGCTATTTAATAAGGGGAAAAGAGGAAATTATTTTGGTTCAGAACCATAACTAAATTGATGTCTAAGACAGAAAAACTAGTTCATGAAAAGAAAAAAAAAAAATAGGGTGGTGGCGGAGGCCCATGCCCTTAATCCCAGCAGCAGGTGAATCTCTGAGTTTGAGGCCAGCCTGGTCTACAGATTGAGTTCCAGGACAGCCAGGACTACACAAAAAAGGAGGGGGAGAGGGAAAAAGGGGGGGGGGGATCAGCGGTGAATCAGAAAAGCACAGAGCAAACTGATTTGGTCTTCCTGACGGGAGCCTGAAGTCCCTGAAGACTTTCCAGGGTGCACTCTTCTAGCTTATTCTGGTGGCAAACTCTGTGTGTGTGTGTGTGTGTGTGTGTGTGTGTGTGTGTGTGTGTGTGTGTGTGTGTGTGTGTGGTTACATGCATGATTATTGTTAATATGATTCTCAGGAAGAGAGGAAGCCTCCGGAGGTTAGTAAATTTTCAACAGAAGAGGAGGAGGTGAAGCAGCAGCATTGCTTGTAGGGGAGGCAACAGAGGTGGGTAAACAAAGGTAGGGGTGTGAAGGGAAGGGACTTGTGCCAGACTTTGTAGCCCTGAGGAGTAAGATTTGTCCTGGCAGCTTGTTGCCAGTTCTCAGTTTATGATTGTTATTAAATGCACAGTAGGTAAAAGGCAACAGCACATCCATTACATTAGTATAACATTGTCCATAATGTCTGTAGTTTGTGTGCAGATTCCAAACTTTTGGCCAAGTTTATTCTAGTATGAGCAAGTTTCTTTATTCTTTACCTAAATAAAATTGAACTGTGAGTTGTCTGTACAAAGTGGTGTTTGGGGCTTTCTCATTTTCTCTAAAGCAATTCTTGCCTAGTTTATTTTCCAGTTAACTTTACAGAGCTTTAAAATTCTTAAACCTCTGATTTATTTATGTAGTTGATGGGGGTAGGGGTGCCTTTGGAGACAGAGAACAACTTGTGGGAAGTGGTTCTCTTTCCTCTGTTTAAGTCTGGAAAATGGAAGGTCAGTCTTGACAGCAAAGCTTTTTACTTGCTGAGCCATCTTCTTATCCTAAAGAGCGTTTTAAAAAGTTGTCATTATAAGCAAAACAATTTGGGGAAAGCTTTATGTGATAGTTTATACAATATGACTTTTATTTGTGCATTGAGACTGCAAACAGGTGACTTGATATTAACACTCCTATTGGGGTTGTTAACATGACCTCCAGTCTCAAGTCAAGCTTCTAGTTTAGCATCAGAACTACTACTGCTTAGCTTATATCTAGCTGGTTGCTTTATTATTATTTTACTGTTTGTGCATAGGTGTGTTGCCTGAAGGTATATCTGCACCACCTGCATCCCTAGTGCCCACCTGAGGCCAAAAGATGTGAGTGAGATCCCCCAGAACCTACTCATCACAAAATGCGTATTTGTTTCTGTGGTGATTGTGGATTCCATTTCAATCCTCTCTGTCAGAGGGAGGGAGCTAAATCTTAGAGCTTTTGTTTGCTGTGCACAAAGTCTTTGGTTGAGCTCCCATAGAGGAAATGCCTCAATTAATTAATGTATTACTCTTACTATTAGGTGTTTTATTTTGAGACAGGGTTTATCTATATAGCCTTGACTGTTCTGCAACTCGCTCTATAGACCATACTGGGCTCCAACTCACAGAGATCTACCTGCCTTTGCCTCCCGAGTCCTGGTATTAAAGGCATTCACCACCTGGTTTAGGAATGGTTTCATTTCCAGGAGAGTTTAGGAATTGAGCAGGCCTGAAACCACAGTTTCTTGGGAAGGGGATTGTGCCAGGAGGATTGACTGTCCAAAGTCTGCCTTTCAAAATTTAAATTTGAGAAGTGGTTTGTTTTGTTACTGTTCTAACAAATTATATTTTTCATTTTATTGAAGATAGATTTTTCTCACATACAATACATATCCTATTTCCCACTCTTCCCTCCCTTAGCTTGTAAAAAAAAAAAAAAAAAATTGAGACAGCTCAGAGGCTGGCTTCCAACTTGATATGTAGGCTAAATTTCGGATCCCCTTCCTGTACCCCTGGGTGCTGAGAATACGGGTGTGCAGTGTTGGAATTTCCTTCACATGCTTTCATGGTCAACATGACAAACTGGAGTAATTTGGAAAGAGGGTACCTTAATTAAGAAAATGCCTGCCATCAGATTGACCAGTAGGCAAGTCTTTGGGAGCATTTTCTTGATTTCTGATATGGCAGGAACCAGCCTAGTATGGGGCAGTGCCACCCCTGGGTTGCATAAAAAAAAAAAAAAAAAAAAAAAAAAAAAAAAAAAAAAAAAAAAAAAAGAAAAGAAAAGAAAGAAAGAAATGGGGGGGGACAAGCTGAGGAGGAAGCCAGTGAGAGCACCCTCCATTGTCTCTGCTTCAGTTCCTCCCAGCAGATTTCCGAACAGGTTCTTGGCTTGGCTTCCTCAAAGATGGACTGTGATTACCCCCACCCCCACCAGGATACTCAGCCATGGTCTTCATCACAGCAACAGAAAGCAAATTAAAACGCTAGGCAAGCATTCCACCAACTGAGCCAGTTAGCACACATTTAGTGACTAACACAAACACAAAGTTATCTCCATGTAAGTATAGGAGCTGGAAGTCTAAAATGAAGTCCATAAGACTTCATTACTTTAGAAGGCTAGAAGCCAGAATCTGTTTTCTTTTTTCTAACTTTAGTAGATTTGTTGGACCAGGACTCTTGCATCTTTCCTTTGACCTCTGGGTTCTCTTTGGTAGGGTATTTGTGATAACAGTGAGCCTACTCTGGTAGTCCAGTATAATGTATCTCAAGATTCTAACTAAATATAGAGATGTCTCTTCTCTCTATAGCATATTCACAGTTTAGAGGATTAATAATTTAATGGGGGAAGGGACATTCATATTCTAGGAACATTTTTAGACTTTAAGGAATCCAAGTATAATATTCCAGGAAGATAAGGCTAACCAAATTTCACGAAAAATTTGGTTTTTTCTTAAGATGTGTGTGTGTGTGTGTGTGTGTGTGTGTGTGTGTGCTCTCCACTGACTTTATTGCCAGAAGACCGCATCAGATCTCACTATAGATGGTTGTGAACCACCATGTGGTTGTTGGGAATTGAACTCAGAGCCTCCGGAAGAGTAGCCAGTGCTCTTAACAGCTGAGCTTTCTCTCTAGCCTCTCTGGCTATTTCTTTTGCCAACCACTTTCAGTTATCACCACACAGATGAGGCAACTGCAGAGTCTTTAGCTCTGGCCATGCTCTAAGGGAGTGTGAGCACCGTGAGAGCGTGGTAAATATCGCTTAAACTGTGTGTAAGAGGAATGGAATGGGCGGGAGCAGCAAACTGGTGCTAGAAGCCCTTAAAGGGTAGAACCTGGTGACCGGTTGTCTGTATTGGGTTAGTTTGTGATGAGGCTTCTTAGATAGATAGAGAGGGCTTCTTTCCCTAACCCTGACTGCACTTTGGTCTTCACCCCTCTACTCTTCCTTCTGACTTTTTCAGGTGATGATGATGGGCAATGCCCAAGTAGCCAATCAGCTGCTGCTCTATGGTGCGGAACCGAACTGCGAGGATCCAGTCACTCTTTCCCGACCGGTGCACGATGCAGCGCGGGAGGGCTTCTTGGACACAGTAATGGTGCTGCACCAGGCGGGGGCGCGGCTGGATGTGCGTGATGCCTGGGGTCGCCTGCCGGTGGACCTTGCCCAGGAGCGGGGCCATTGCCATGTCGTGCGGTATTTGCGTGCGGCTGGGAGCCCTCCCGAAGGCAAGGGGCCAGCAGGCATATAGCTTCTGCTCAAGGACCCCCAGGTGAGCACAGATAGTCCAAGAGTTTGAAATCCGAGCGCTTCAGAAACTCATTTATAAATGGAAATGTTGATCAGGGTCTCCTGGCTACTTCCACTCACACAGCCAAGTCGTGGGACAACCTAAGATGCAACCCAAATGAGCCCGAGAACATGGAAGATGTCCTAAAAATTCCACTTACCCCCAGTCAAGGCCTAGGCTGGAATGAGGGCCAGAGGTCTAGGGTTCGGTTGTACACGGTGAAGGGCGTCGTTGCCACTTACAGTTCCTTGGTTTTGCCTGGTGGACTGATTACTCAGTTTCAACCTAGGCCCTCTGCCTCCTCAGTGGAAAATTTTCTACCCCCATCCCCATCCAGGGGGTTGGAGTTTTGAGGGCATTTGAGATGAATATCTTGCACAGTCTCTCCAAAGGAAAAGAGACTTCTTTCTTTTCCATCTTTTCAAGCTTCCAAGCTTTATATTGCATGGCTAGGAGGTCCTGCTGTTAAGAGCGCACTGCTCTTCCTGAGACAGAATTCGATACCCTGCACCCAGTTTAGACAGTTTACAGCAGCCTGGAATTCCAGCTCCAGAGGATTCGATTCCTCTGGCCCCTGAGAGCACCGGGCAAGCGCATGAGCTCACATAATTTAAAATAAAAATAAAATTAAAGCTTTCCACTTTTTTAGAGACATAGCTAAACTACAACCGAGTATAAGCTTCCTTTGCCTTCCAAAGCCTTCAGGAACCACGAAGTCTTTATTTTCTTGGATCCCATCCCTCTATCCCCTACATAGGAAGTTTCATGTTTGAAGTCTTTTATTTAAGAGAAATATTTTTAATTAAAATAAGATATATGAAGCAACACACGAAAATAACACAAATGATTAGTGTAAAACGACTTAGAAAATACTAGAATATATCCTGGAACAAGGACGCAGGAAAGGCCCTCTGGAAATGGAAGTGTTGGTTGGCAGCAGATTACAGAATCCAAACTGCCAGCAAGAAAAGGGGGATCCAGGATAGATTCTAATTTGGTGGGTCCGATCTCTCCAAGTGCAGAGGTCTTCCAGAGAACGAGTGGGAGGAAGCCTGTTTTCAGTTTGTTGGTATGCAAACGATGGCAGAAGAATGTGGTTAGTAGGAAGAGGTGGTTAGAGAAGCTGTTGTAAGAAGTGAGGATAAGCGGTGCAAAGGTTGCCACGGGAACAGTTTCAGAGGGAAGGGGAACTAGCGAGCGAAGGCGGGTTTAAGGACGGAGCGTCCATTTTGTTCGGCCAGGGACAAGAAGCCATTAATAGATTTGGTGGGGGGAGGGAAAGATCAGGTGGGAACCAACACTGCAAGTCCTCTGCCTTCGGGAGCCCCGGGCCATCTGCTCGGGTGATCTAAGGGACCTTAGGTGAGGCCGAGAGGCGACTCTTCACAGCTTCCCCAAGCCGGGTAGGATTCGCCAGCGGCGAGTCCGGGTTTTAGTCTTGCAGCAGATGAGATAGCCTCACCCACGGCTGCTCACAGGCTACCTCGGCTTTAGAGCCCAGGGGAAAGGGGTTGGGGGGGTCTGAGACCGGCCCGAGCCACCGGGAGTTTAGCCGGGCGCACTGGGGCGGGAGTGGGGAAGGGGAGGCGGGGTTGGCCCGTAGGGCTGCTTTTAATGTAGTTTTTCTCTCTCCGCAGACGCAGACGCCTCGGATTTCGCCGACCACTCCTAGAGCAGGTTAAATCCATCACCTGCCTCTGTTCCCCTCCCCCTTGGATCCACCTCTGGAAGAACAGCGCTTGGCTGGTCCCGATTCGCGTCTGTGATTCTAGTGTGTGGGAGGCTGAGGCGGAGCAGTAAAAGGCTAGCCTGCTTTCAAAAGAAATAAAAAGAAATGATGCTTTAAAAAAGTCAATTATCTTCTTCTTAAAAACATAGAATTGCTTTCCCCTGTCCCCAAATTCAGTCTCAGTTCTCATTTCTATGTCATTTTATAAGTGTTTTGAGTCAAACTGAGTGGTGGTTCCCCACACTCTACCCGGTACTATACGTACCATTTAGCGAACAACAACCATTTCGCGAAATAAAATTCAGAAGGCTTTACTGACTCAAAAAATTTCCGACAAATTTGTAGATTCGACTCTTAGCTAAAAAAATAAATAGCTTTAATCCGCTCGTTCCGACAATATTTATTATTAGGGCATTGTGCCCTAACGAATATTCACACAAAATCAAGACTGGAAAATTCAACAAATTTCACAGTCAACATTATTTCTGATACGTTTGTTTCGTATACCTCCTACCATAGACAAACAAGACCAGAAACAAGATTTATCAAAGAAAAGCCACGTCTTAAGAACGATGAG
Organism: Phyllotis vaccarum; assembly: GCA_033318265.1. Lineage (NCBI taxonomy): Eukaryota > Metazoa > Chordata > Mammalia > Rodentia > Cricetidae > Phyllotis > Phyllotis vaccarum. The sequence goes on from JARWLC010000002.1 coordinate 82,178,975, forward strand.
GTGTACTTCAGATGGTGATCGGGAATTTCAGGAAGCCTGAGTTTGCACACTTGGCTTTTGATCATTACCTGACCACAGTGAGCAACGGGGTTCGAGGTCCTTTGCTTAAGTAATTAAGTAGACCTTTGTGGGCTGCAGCGGAGGATTGCATGAATCCTACCTACGCTGAGTTCCCTCGCTACTCCGCACCTGGGAACGGAATGCTCCTCCAGAGCGGGAATTGTGCTGCACTGCTACCCAGGTTCATCAGATCATGGCTGCTACTCGTTTTATTTTATCTGCATCACATAAATCTAGTTTTTAAATGTACAATAAGCAGGTCAGACACCTATACTTCAGTCCACTTAAATCCCAAAGGAGGAGAAGTGTGAGTTCCAGGCCAAAGTGGGCTACACAATGAAGCTCCAAGATCTCACGGGATGGGCCAGGGGGGAGGAGGGGGGAGATCACAAACGGCATTGTTGTACAAAGGATCCCACCTAGTTCCAACACATTTCCTTGATTCCTCGATGATCTCCCTTTTCCAACTGTAGGGCGCTCCCTCCCTACTTCTGCCTCAGGGATGGAGGTTCAGAGTCTTTTCCTTTCTAGCAATCTCCCCTGTGGTCCGAGCGGCTCCACCTCGTAGGTCGGCAGCTTCCGGCTCTGCAAAGCTGCCTACCGCCGCAGTGGAAATCTGCGGAGCTTCACACACACACACGCCCCCCCCCCCACCCCAAACACCCATCCACCCACTCCGGGGCAGTTGCAGGGCGAGGAGGGAAGGGCTAGTGTTAAAGAGGAAGTTGGGGAGGGAGAGGCAGCTCGCGGACCCAACTAAACTTCAGACCGGTAGGACAAAACAGAGGCAGTGCCTTGGGTAAAGCTACCCCAGAAAGCGGCCTTATGGATCTTTTCCAGCCTTGAAGGTGGGGTTCCTCTACCTTCACGCCACCTCGATGGGGCCACGCATCGTGCATATGCCAATGAACACCCATCAACACCCCCACTCACTCCATTCCAGATCAGGCAAAGCCACTGGAGCAGCCAAGCTCAAGTATAAGGCAAATAAGCCAGTTTTTATTTCCCTTTAGAATGTTTCTCTGAGCGATTTGTCTTACTGTACTCTTAGTAGATCTCTAAATCTTGTACCTTAGATAGCAAACAGTTACTGACTTAAGATAACTGTTTTAAAAGTGGTTGTGGGACTGACGGTCCGGAGGTCCGGACCTCGGGGCTAGGTTGGCACGATAAGGTCCATGTGTCCCTTGTCCTGAAGAGTCCGTAGTCTGATATGGGAGACAAGTTGTAAACTCCTGAAAATCTACACAGGCAGCAAGTCATTGGGAACCAATCCGTGTGCTGCAGGACCTGGCATGGGGATGGGGAAGCTGTAGTCTGGGAAGAACGGTAGCCATGTTGGCTTCATGGAAGCAGTGCTGAATTTGGATAAAGAGATGGGGAGAGTTGGTGTCAATGAAAACTCTACCACCACCATCATCATCATTATTCATGTGTGGTTCTGTGGGGCAGCCCTAGGACTTTGCACATGCTAAATCAGAGAGCTACCACTCTGTTCAGTCTCTAAGGGCTTTCCACATTAGATTTGTTTTTTCTATTTGTCACTGTTGTCTTTTCTAAATGTATCATGTACTTTTACTCTTGGTTGGCAGTCCATCTTGTAAATATGCCAATATTTATGTATCTTCAGTCACACTTGAGCTCACTTTCAGTTGGACACTTACACAGACATGTACTGTAAGATATTAGATGGGCTGGAGAGATGGCTCAGAGGTTAAGAGCCCTGGCTGTTCTTCCAGAGGTCCTGAATTCAATTCCCAGCAACCACATGGAAGCTCACAACCATCTGTAATGAGATCTGGTGTACTCTTCTGGCCTGCAAGGACAATACATGATTTTTTTTTTTTTAAAAAAAAAAAAAAGGTGTTATGCTAACTGTATCAGAAAAAGCATGCCCAGGTTTTCTTTGCTGTTAGATTTACTCTTTCTTTTAAACAATTATTTATTTTTATTTCATGTGCATTTTCTTCTTCTTTTTCTTATTATTTTCTTCTTTGCTTTTTTGGTTTTTCAAGACACAGTGTCTCTGTGTAACAGCCTTGGCTGTCCTGGAACTCTGTAGACCAGGCTGGCCTCAAACTCAGATATCTGCCTTTGATTCCGGAATTCTGGAATTAAAGGTGTGGGCCACCACCAACCTATGTGCAATGGTGTTTTGCCTGTATGTTTGTGTGTGTAAGGGTGTCAGATCTTGGAGTCACAGACAGTTGTGAGACACCATGTGGGTGCTGGGAATTGAACTGGGGGGTCCTCTGGAACAGCAGTCAGTGCTCTTAACCTTTGAGGCACCTCTGCAGCCCTATTTGTTTTTTGAGACATGGTCTTAGTATACAGGTCAGACTGATCGTGAACTTAATATGCCTGTACTTTCACCAAGTGTTCCAAGGGTGCACCAACCTGTCTGCCTCTGCACAAGTTGCTAATATTTAAAATCTTTGTGATAAATTTCTGTGAATTTCCACAAATGTTGGCATCACGAGTTATGTTTTTTAAACTTGTTATAAACTTAGTAAACTTTGAAAGACTATTTGTAAAAATAATTGGAAAAGTACTCTGAAGCTGCTTGCCTCCAGCAGACTTCATCTTTGTTTTGTCTGGCAGCAGTGTGCTTCCTCCTAGGGACTAACTGAAGTGAATTTTGCTTCAGGTAGTTATTTCATGACTCAGTGGACAAAGTGTATCTGGGCTGCAGATATCTGGACAGGCCAATTTGTTTCTAATTCCCTCTTACCCAGAGGGTACAATTCAGCTGTGCTGAACTGGAGGGACAATAAGAAATTCTCTTATCAGATTATCTTGCTCGGATCAAGTCTTGGCTTTAGCTCCACCTCTTTCCTTCCCGGGGCCGGCTGAAGCACCAGGACAGCTGCAAGTTCAAGGCTAGTTTAGGCTGCTATGCCCACAGCAAAGATGGCCTGTCGTATAAAAGAAGAAAGGAAGGGAGGAGGGAAAGAAGGAAGAAAAACCCCACCAAAGAGAAGAAAAAGGAAAGAAAAGGAAAAGAAATGAGCAGTCTTCGGTCTAAGTCAGGTTTTTTAGGTCTTACCTGTCTGGGTTCCTAGCTTTTCCTTGGCATTTGCTTTGCTCTTAGCTCCTTAACTATGTTTAAAGTTTAAAAGTTTAAAAAATTATTCAGCCTTATTACTCATTTGGTTTCTTGCAGGAGGAACGCTAGAAATTACCAAACTCACACTTTCTGAAGGAAAAAAAAACCAAACAAACAAGCTAAGGATTACTACATAATTCTTGAGCTGTGGTAAGAAGATAGAGGAAATTGGGTTTCTCAGCAGGAAATGAACAATTTTGTCAACCAATTGCCTAGCTTTTTGTTAGATTCTGGTTTTATTCTGTCCACATTGGTCTATATACCCACTGGACTCTTTCTAACTGGAAGTAATGGCCCTGGTCTTCAACAGTATGTTCTATATTTCTTCTTTCAATTCAAAGTTTCCATATAACCTTAGTTCTCTTCTTGTAAATGCCCGATTTATAACCCTTGCTAAAACCCAACATCTTCCTACACAAATATTCTTAGCCTCATCCTTCTGTTGATTTTTTTTTTTTTAATAGTGGAAGAAAGGGTTTGCAATTGTTTGCTTTCTGTTGCTGAGTAAACCCCATGACCAAAAACAGCTTAGGGAAGGAGGACAAGGCTTATTTGGTTTTCACTGTAAGATCACAATGGATCACTGAGGGAAGTGAGAGCATACACCCAAGCAGGGACCAAAGGAGAAACTACAGAAGACTACTGATCACTTCCTGGATCACACTTAGCTAGCTCTCTTGGGCAGTCCAGACCCTCCTGCTCAGGGACGGTGCTGCCCAATCATCAGTTAAGGCAATCTGTTATAGACATGGCCACAGGCCAATTTAACTTGGGAAATTCTTTAAATGAAGTTTGTTCTTCCCAGATGATTCTAGCTTGTGTCAAGTTGTCGATAAACATTAACCAGTACAGTTCTTTCTGGTCCTGAAGGGAGTCAGTGATCACGCTATCTTAATAATAGAAAACCTGGACTCCATTATGGCACATTAATTCTTATGTTTTTGTGATCAGATACAATTCCTCATTCTTAGGTCTACATACAGACAACTTTGTCTTCTCTTAATTTTCTTAAAACTTAACATATTTAGTAATTTTTGAAAAATTCTATATGTCAATATGGTTTGTTACCAGCTACCTGACAGTTTTTATTACGTAGCAGAAACAGGTAGGGCTGTCTGTCCAGAATCCCTTCTCCCCTTAAGTCTGAGTATCCTCTACTTCCTTCTTCCTGAGGGAGTGATCTATATGTCTAAACATCCAATATGGTAGCAGTCTCAAAAATTCAGGTAGGTCAGCCATACAGTCCAATTTATATTCCTGTCCTCATTTGGAAAAGGTTCCAGCAAGCCAAACTTCTCTCTTTGTAGGAGTTCGAAAGTGTAACTGAAATTTCTGGATCTGCTAATAAGTCTTTTTAATTAAATCATTGGTAAATGCAGAACACAGACAATGTGTATATAATGATCAGACTCATGTACCAGTTTTATGAGTACTGAAACCAACAATTTGGGGGTTCTCTAAGACAACCAAATTTAAAAACATATGTGATTATTTTAGTTTCATGCATCCTGAGTGAGATAAGCAGACTTAGAAAGACAAATATGGTATAAATTCACCTATGTGTGATTGTTAGCTGTTAGGTTAATGATAACTGTCTTAGGGTTTCTATTGGGATTAAAAACCATGATCAAAAAAGCAAGTTGGAGAGAAAAAGCTTTATTTGACTTACATATGACAGTTTACTGAGGGAAGCCAAGGCAGCAACTAAAACAGAAAATGAACCTTGAGGAAGATGCAGTGGCATGGAGGGGTGCTGCTTACTGGCTTGGCAGCCTACTTTCTTATAGAATCTAGGACTACCAGCCCAGGGATGGGTATGGGGATTCAATAAAAGTTTCAGAAGTTTTAGAGATATCAGAGGGAATCTACCCACAGTCTATGTGGGGGGTTAGTAAAAGCTCCAGAAGTCCCAGAGCTCTAACCACAGTCAGTCTAGGAAAATCAGAGTGGTGATTCAAACCTTTAATCCCAGCACAGGGAGTATCCTGGGAGTGGTGACCTACACCCTTAATCCTAACTGAGTCAAGGTCACTTCAGATTATAGAAGGAATTCCCCACTCCCAAGCAGGTGTGGTGGGGCCACGTCTTAATTTATGAAAGGGTACTTAAGACAGGATTGAAACACAGGGGAAAGCATTCCAAGGGAAGCAAGGCTGAGGAAGCTGGAAGACAGCTGGGTAAGATTTGACTGTGGTGTTTATTCCCTCTAGTATCTCCAACTTCTTCAGAGATCTATCCCTGAGTCTCATTAATTTGTGGGACAGATGGGACCACCCACAATGGGCCCCCATCAATTGCTAACTAAGAAAATGCCTTATAGGCTCAATCACAACCCTTTCTTACAGAGGCATTTTCTTAATTGAGGTTCCCTCCTCTCAGATGACCCTAGCTTGTGCCAAGTTGACATAAATACACAATAACCAAACGACAATTCATGCAACCACATAGTTTAAGTATAGGCTGGAGGTGGTGGCGTCATATCTCCCAGAAAAGGGAAATAGAATAGACAGCTATGAATGGACGGGAGTGGTGACTTAAATGGGAGGATCGAGTGGAGAGCTGGAGGAAAGAAGGGGAATGAAGGAAGGAGAGAGAGAGAGAGAGCTAAAATTAAGGGCCATACGGCATAGTATGGAAATTTAATACAGTAGAAGTTTTCTAAAATATACCACATTTGAAGGTGATCTTGTTAAAATGGCCAAATAATGGAGGGAGATAGAGCCCCAACTGCTCAACTTTTGTCACCAAATGAAGCTTCCAGTTGGCAGAGGTCCCATTGAAACCCTCAAACAACCCCAAACTGAGACAAGGCCCCATTGATGAAGATACTTACACAACTCATTGAACACAGACAAGTCAAGCTGGTGCCTACATAGAACCTTCACCCACACTTGCTGGCATCTTTGGTGAAGAAAGGTACTCTTCACACTACCAAAGGAGAAATAAACTCCAATCCAGCCACAAATTCCTCTTTGATTAGTGTCCAGTCTCCAAGATATGTTAGTGCAACTGTATCATAAAGTTTATGGAAGCAGCCAGATGGTGGTGGTGCACACCTTTAATCCCAGAAATCAGGAGGCAGAGGCAAGACAATCTTTGCGAGTTCAAGGACAGCCTGGTCTACACAGTGAGTTCCAGAACAGCCAGGGCTGTTATACAGAGAAAACTTATCTCAACAAACAAACAAATAAAAAGTCTGTGGGAGTAATCAATTAATATCTAGTCTGATTGAAGGCCCTCTCCGTGAGATGGAACCCATATCTGACACTGCTTTGGTGACCAAAAACCAGAGACTAGATAACTCAGGGACCAAGAGTAAAACCAAATATTATTGTTCTAGAAAGAAATAAATGGAGAAAGGAAGGAAAGAAGGAAGGAAAAAAGGAAAAAGGGAGGAGGGATGAGGGGAATCTATGGTTGGTATGTAAAACAAGTAAAAAGATTTTAAATAGAAAAAAGAATATGCTTGCGCATATATACAGAAAATTTAAGCAGAAAATAAATCCTTCCAAACTATAAAGTGAGCAAGGTCTTTCTATTATACTTTTTATTTTTGAACAGTATTTCTATTTATGATAAAAAATAAACAAACAGCTTGATGCTGATATCAAAGAAGTGGAATCTTAAGGCCTCATTCAATTTTTTAAATAGAATATCTCTTATATCAAACATTTGACAGATATTACATCTCTTGATGATATAATAAACTGTGACTTCATTACTTGTGGTAGAAGGACAAATGTGAGTCTCTGTGGTCTTTGATTTGTTGGTAGGTATGATGAGAATATTTGTAGTAAAAATATTAAATACAAAAAAGAGAGGAAGAAAGAAAGAAAATTCTGTGTAGCGATAAAATGACTCCTACTGATATCCTACTATACTCATAGATCAGTGCCTTGCTCAGCCATCTGCAGGGAAGCCTTCTCCTGCAGCAGATGGGAACACATACAGAGACCCACAGACAAACCTGTAGAGAGTGAGAGACCTTAACACACATAGTCGTAGTGGGCTTTCTCCATCAAATCCCTCTTTTGGGGGCTCAGGGAATTCCATGGAAGAGGAGGCAGACTGCATAAGAACCAGATCAGACGGGGACACCAAGGAAACAGGGCTCTCTAAATCAGCATGATCAAAGCATGGACACACTGAGGCAGCACGCACAGGGCCTGCCCAGGTCTGTGCCAGGGCTGAAAGGAAAAGTGGACGCAAACACCACTCCTAACTCAAAAGCAATCTCTAATTGATAACCACTTGTAAATGTACATTTACTTTCCTCCAAGGGAATCGCACTGGGGAAATAAATTACTCTTAAGTGTAGGCTGAATGTCCAGCAGTAGCTGGCCAGCAGAAAATGAACTCAGTGGCATCTTTGGAGCTTCCTTGTCTCATTATGTCATGACAGGGATCTTCCTTTTTCCTGTTGTTATTTGTTTGTTTGTTTTTATTTTTCAAATTTTATATTGCTTTTTATATTATTTTTATTTAATTATTTCTTATTACTCTACAGATCCTTTGTGTATATATTATGCCTTCCAGTTTAGTGTTTTTATGGATGCGATTGCTGTGTGTGAACAAGTGTCTCTCTGTTTTTTTATGCCTTCTCTTGGGATCTTCTTCCTTTTTTCGTCTAATTACAACCTGTTAGTTTTTGTCTTATCATTATATTAATTATGTTATATTATATTATTATTATATTGCTATCCCATAGAACTCTGTTTTTGAATGAAAGACAGAAAAAGAGCGGACCCAGATGGGAGAGTAGGGAGGGGCTGGGAGGACTAGAGGGATGGGAAACCAAGGTCAGGATATATTATGTGGGAGAAAAATCTGTTTTCAATTAAAATCAGGGAAAGAAACAAAATAACAGAGTCTGTGAAAACAAAAACATATGTGAGCCTTGGCAAAGAAGCCATAAAAGTGAGGATTCAGGGAGCTAAGTAAGTTCACTGCTGCCTGAGGATCAAGTGTACTGCGCCATCTGTAAAATACTGGATGTCTCCCCTCATCCCGCCATGTGTAGCTATTGGGCATTAGAAAGTATTTTGCAGTATTTTGTCTGGGTTGGATATGACCACCATCACCTGGAATCCCAATAGTTGTGATCCCTCAGGAGCATCAGGGGATGGAGGAGACTCGGGCTCTTCCTTCCTCCATGTTACAGAAGTGCAGAATAATCCCTTCTCTTGTGGAAGCTTCCCGCAAGCTGTCCAGGGAACTTCTCGGTGACACAGCAGACTTCTAATCATCTATACTCATGGAAGTAACATCTGTAGACTCATTGGCTGACCAAGCTGGACTTGGACTGAATTTTGGCCTATTGATGTCTCTTCTAACTGGGACAGAGGTTTCATTAAGCCATCCCAGGAAGGGCCACACTGGTGGAAGGTTTTTAGGTGACCAGGGAACTGAGTGTATATTTAAATTAAATTAATACAGTCCCAGGTACAATGTGGTTATGCAGGAAAGATGTGAACAACAGAAAGGGTGTAACAGAAAGGAAATTGGAAATATTAAGTTGGATTTCCCATGGTCCTCCACTTTCCAGTTGTTAATTTATAAATGTTCTTGTCTCCTTACAGCTGTGCTCTCTCTAGAATTGATTTCCATTACTCACAACCAAAAATTCCACACTGGATTCCTAGGTTTGCCCAAAAAAATTCCTACAGAGGCAGTGTGTATTTCCTCATAGTTCTAGAGGGTAGAAGACCAAGGACAGAGTGGGAAATCTTTCTTCTGTGGCTTGCAGATGGCTACCTTTTCACTCTGCTTTCAAATGGCTCCCTCTCTAACACACTTGTTACTTCTGGTCATTAAAGAACATCAACATGACTAGATTAAGTTCCGAACTCTTAAAAATGTTTTAAAAATATTTTAGGGCAAGGGAAAGATGCCCCATCCCCGTTACCTGTGGTGGGTGAGAGAGCTGACCCTTCCCCTTACCAGCTGCAGCACTTGGGAAAGTGGACCCTGCATCTCGCCTCTGCAGCACAGTAGAGCTGACCCTATTGATGGGGGAGTGGAGGGACAAGTGAACTGCCCAGAGAAGGTGAGCATGGGAGATCTGGCCCCTTCCATTATCTATCTGCCATATGGTGGTAAGTGGAGGAGATAACCCCCCCACACCCCAACACACCCCTTGCTGCTTGTAGCAGGTAGGAGAGCTGTTCTTCCCTCTCTTTAGCTGCAGCACTTGAGAGAGTGGCTCCTATACCTTGAATGGGCAAGTCAGAGCTAGCCCTGAAGATGTAGGTGTGGGAGAGCCAACACAACTCTGAGAATGTAAATGAAGAACTGGTCTACCTCCTTGTTCATTGCTGCAAGTGGTGAGCAATGCTTGGGAACTCACCCTGATGGTGAAGACAGGAGGGAGCTGTCAGGCTGCTCAACCCTGCAACTATCGAGGCCCAGAATCAGGGTTATGAGTTGGCCCACCCCATCTAACATCTGTTGGAGCATATGATGAAGGGCTGGTCCTGTGGACCCAAAGCTGCAGGATCTCCACAACACAGGGCAACAACAGGATATCCAAGAGGAGTCCTAGTGAGGGCCCACCATCAATGCTGTAGCAGAAACCAGAGAACTCAAACCAGACCAATGACTCTCTCCAGTGAATACTTGCACATAAAGACGTGCAGATAAAAGGTTTACAGAGTGACTCACTATGTCACACTATAGCTTTCATGATGAATTTTTTTTCTCTTAAATTTTATTTTATTTTATTTTTGGGGGGAGATTGAAAGGGCAGAAACAGATACGAAGGGATGAGAAATAAATGGGATTGAGGTGCATAATGTGAAAGATACAAAGAGTTAAAAAGAGAAAGTTAAAATATTTTAAATTATGTGTAGGTGCTTATGAATGTTTCTTCATGTGAGTATCTGGTTGTGAGGCACTGGGTCCCCAAGGACTGGAGTTATATACAGCTGTGAGCCACTTGATGTAAGTTCTGGGACCCAAAGTCTGGTCCTCTGGAAGAACGGCAAATACCACCACCTTTCCATACCAAGAACTCGTAATTTAATTTTATCTCATTTAGCCATAGTGACCTTTTTGAACATCCTACACCAAATATAGTTACATGGGGGAATCTAACTTATACATAGGGAATGTGGGGGAACACAGTACAGGTCATAACAGATCCCAATCAGTGCACCTAACTGACTTATCTTTTACTGTGTTCAACATCTGCATACTTAGTTGAATGAAGAAACTGTTAACACTTTGGATTTGTGGAAACCCATAGTGAAAATGATATATTTTCAACAGAATTTGTCTTGATACTCATATGGAATAGAGAGAGAAATGTGTGTGTGTGTGTGTGTGTGTGTGTGTGTGTGTGTGTGTGTGTGTGTGTCTGTCTGTATGTCTGTCTGTATGTATGTATGTATGTATGTGTTGCTGGGATTCAAATGCAGAGTCTTAACCATGGTAGGTTGTCACTGCCACTGAGCTCTGTTCCCCACCCAATATCTACTGATATGTTTTGTTTTAATCCCATGATTTATACACTGCAGCCATGGCTTATTTTTAGCAGATCAGTTGAGCGACATCATCAAATACTATTGTAAAGCAGCACATCATTGTTGTAATGAGGTTTTTTGGTATTGGGCAGCTAGACTTATAGAACTGTAGCTTTAGACTCTTTAGCTGCCTATTGTTGATTAGGCTTTTAGAAATGACTTAGACATCTATATTAAGTTTATGTTGCTTGTCTTATGGCTTAGGCATATTGTTAGTTAGTTATGTGGCCTGTGGCTTATTTGTGTTTTTTATATGTTTTTTGGGGGGGCAGCTGGCTTACTTTGTTTTGACTTTGTTTTTTTTTTTTTATGTCGTGATTTTTAAAAAAAAATTTTTTATGGTGTCTGTCATGGGCCAAAACAGTTTTTTTTTTTTAATTTAAAGATTGATATTTAAAGTATATAGAAAGAACAAAAAATCCAAAATAAAGCAACAACAACAAAAACCAAACGGGACCCCAAGATCCCAGCAGCCCCTTTTGAATGGGGCTGGCCACTCCCCCTTCAAGAGCCGGGGACCCTGGATAAGCGTCTTGGGTGGGACCTTATCAGCTGACACCTGAATCCCACCACACATCATTTCTGCTTTATAGGTAAAATAAACAAAAGTTCAGAATAGTAAAATGGAAAGTAATGTGTCTATTATTTGCTACTTTTGTTTCTAATGACTTAATTAAACTTTGTGTGACATAAATTTCAGCTGGACATAGTTGTGCATGTCTTTAATCCCAGCATTTGGGAGGTAGATCTCTGAGTTAGAGACCAGCTGTGGGAGATTGTGTTGTTTCATTATAAATAATTGTCCCATCCATTGGTTTAATAAAAAGTGCTGATTGGCCAAAGGCAGGCAGGAAGTGTGGGTGGGGTTACCAGACTAAGAAAACTCTGAGAACAGGAAGCACAGAGCAGAATGCTGGAGAGAAACGGGAAGAAGCAGAGGACAACCATGCTGCTCTGAGAAAAGGTACCGAGCCCCATGGCTGAACAGGATAAGAGTGGGTCATCATGGGTTAGATGAAGAGTAGAGAGCTAGCAAGTGATATGCCTGGGCCTGAGGCCGATCAGCCTAAAACTATAGTAAGCCTCTGCGTGTCTCTGTGGGACTGTGGGACTGCAGGACTACGGGTCTGAGTCTGAGAGCCTAAACCTTGAGGTTAGGCCCGAAAGTCCGGACCAGAAGCCTCCTACTACAACCAGCCTGGTCTACAAAGCAAATTCCAAGACAGCCAGAAATATACAGAGAAAACCTGTCTGGAAAGAAAAACAGAAGCAAAAGCAAAACAATTAAAACAATGCATGTGTTTGACTACTGACTTGAAATACCCCTTAAATATAACTTTTGGATCTCACTATCTGGCTTGTTTATTCCACCATACTTGTGCAGATAATCCCTCTAAATCAAAACATTCTCTCTTTGGAGGGAGAAGAGACTCTGAAGACCCAGGAAGTTTAACATTTTAAAGACCATAAGCACCCCCAATGCCATACCAACAGTAGATAACATCACTGCTCGGAGACTCCACAATGGAACTGATTTCAAGTTGTGCAGTAACTGCCTGTGTTGCAATTTGCTAGGCTGTTGAAAGGACTTTGGGCTGGGGAAATAATCTCCACCCTTTCCATCTCCTTCATAGTTTTTGTCTTGTCATTACAGCCCCTAGGCAGTCCATGATGTGTCATATTTACTACCCTAATAAGGATAGGCAGTCCTACAAGTTCCCATCTTGCCCAACCAAGTATGACTGCCTACCTTCAGTTTGTGTCCCCAGGCAAAACTCACCAACAGTAGAATGCAGGGTGTGTTTCGACAATGCATCCACTTCCAGAAGCTTCTCTTGTAGTAGAGAGATGCACACTATATATTATTGGAGGTAAGAAAGATAATTGGCCACCAGATAAGCTTAATATTTTTTTCTTATTACACGTACTGTTGTATCCCTATTTCATCCTTTGATATGCATTTTCCTGGTGCTTTAGGGAGCCACCTTAAATTAAGGTATCCATAGCTTTAGTATCCACCAAAGCCTAAGTATTTTTGCACACTAATAAATCTACAATTTGACATGGGATCTCCGGTTACTACATATATATGGTCTTTATTTACAAGCAACCTTGGCCACCCCACCAGAGGAGCAGCTGAATTGGTTCCCATTTCCCCAGAAGACCTCTGACTGTAGCAGTAGCTGCTGTGGGATCTGTAATTACCACCACCACCACCCCATTTCCCACACAACTGTCTTCTGCTCCCTTTACTGCTGGTCTGGCTATAAAACCTTCTAGATGCTCACAAGCACAGACTTCATCTTTCCAAGTATTTTCCCAGATACTCCAGCTCAGTACAAATCTTGCTGTATTTATTTCTGAGTAACATAGGCAGGGATCTATTGTCTGCTTTCTTTTTCTCTCCACTGGTGTGCTTTGATACTTTATGAATCCAATTTATACATGTGTATAGATAATTCAGGTCTGCCAAAGCCCCTCATAACTGATAAAGATCTTGTCACACCACAGGACTCAAAAATGCCACATAAACCTCATACCAGTCCTGTATGAATACAATCCTTTCTTAATGCTCCTATAAAAGCAGTCTTATGTGGCCCAGTGAAGTGGGCACAAAGCATTGCCAATCTCATGCCTAATTCCTTCTGTAGGCCTGCTCTTCTCTATTGTTTTCTAATATCTGATCTTCAGAGGTGGAGGGATGTCAGATATGATAACAAAGCTAGTCCACCAGGGACTGATTTCCTTCAGATGGCCACAGGTTCCGATGCTGGTGTCTTAGGAGAGATGGACAGTTGGTTATTTATTGTTTTCCACTTTTGCAGCATAGGCTCTTTTGTTGTTCTTTAAGCTTTTCCCAATTCAAACAGTTCAAGTATTGAATACTCCCAGATTTCTGTGGCTTTTCATACAGAGCCATTCTTTAAGGCCCTGTCTGTGATGGTGATCATGGCTTTTCCCTTCTTCTGAATTAAAGGTTGGACCTGAGGGGTATCTTAGATCACTTTCATCTTACTCTCTTTCTTTTCAGCTTTTGGCTCTTATCTGGATCTGTGCTTGGATCCAGGAAGGATATTTTTGAGCACAGACCTAACTTGTTCTTCCACAGCTGGAGAAACTGTAAGCAGGGGAGTGGATGGATGACTCAAAGGCAGCTGCAGCCTATAGCATGAGTTCTATTTGGTATCTAATAAAAAAAACCTGGAGCCAGATACTGGGGGAAAACTGGAATATCAGATAGAGAAATAAACCACAGCTACTACTCAGGCCTGTCTCCACAAACCTCTCTCTCCTCAGCCCACCAAGGAAATGTCCTGGAAAGTTGAAAAACCTCCCATCTCTCTCTCCTCTGCCCAGCTATCTTAACTTCCTATTTCCACATTCCTAAAGCTAGGATTAAAGATGTGGGTCACCCCTCCCTGACCTTCTAGACTAATTTTGTTAAATATGTATCACCACAGCATCCCCCAAAAACCTGCCTCAGCATGGATGATGATGCAAGAAAGCTAGAACCCTGAAGTTTCCTAAAACTTGCAGATCAGAGAGTCCCATGTAGGAAGCTCAGCTAGTCCATGAGTGTCTTCCTTCCAACAAGTGTTGACATCTTCTCTAACCTTGGGGTGAGGCACCATGGATGCTGTAAGCGTCAGCTTTCCTGGACTTTCATGGTTTATTTACTTAATTTTCTTGAGTCTTCTTCCTTCCTACAGAAAGGAATGTTTCAATTCAGAGGAAATGATTGTGCTGCAGTTGACTATCATGAGTATTTTACCTCTTGATATAAAACTTTGAGAGTCATTTGTAAATATAACACAGTATTTCACTTGGGCTTTCTTTGCTACTTTATTGTATCTGTAATCAAGCTGAAAAACACTGATGTTTTGACCATATTAAGTCTTCTTAAACATGAAATGAACATGGAATATTCTCAATTTATACTCTGACATTTTAAAAAGTTTTATTTCTCACTGTGTTTGTATGCGTATGTTGTAGTAATTTTCTGGCTCAGACTTTCTGGCCTAGCCTCAAGGTTCGGACTCGCAGATCTGCAGACCCACAGAAACACACAGACACTTATATTAATTGTATGCTGATTGATCTAAAGGCCCAGGCATATAGCTTGCTGTTTACTCTTAAACTAACCCATGATTTGTATCCTGTTCAGCCATGTGGCTCGGTACCTTTTCTCAGAGCAGCATAATTGTTCTCTCCAACTGCTTGCTTCTTTGGCATTTTTGTGGCATTTCTGCTCTGTTTTTCCTGTTACCAGCACTCTTAGTCTGGTAGCACCGCCCATACTTCCTGTTTGCCTTCAGCCAATCAACATTTTTATTAAACTAGTAGGTGGAACAATTCTATACAATGTAACATAATCACACTACCTCTGTGTGTGTGTATGTGTGTGTGTGTGTGATGTGTGTGTGCTTGTGATGCACATGAGTACAGGCATGCACATTCCATAGTGCCCTTGTGGAGGACATATTCTCTCCCTGCACCTTGTTGAGGACAGGAACTTCTTGTCACTTCTGCTATGCTGTATATTCCAGGCTTTCTGTCCCTTGAGCTTCCACATGATTCTCCTGTCTCTGCCTCCACTCTTTCTGTATAAATTACTTGTGGGATTGCACATGTGCACTACTATATCCAGCTTTAAAAAAAAATCTGTGCACACAAGATCAAACCAGGTTGTCAGGCTTGTGTGATAGGTGCCTTTATCTGCTGAGCTATCTCACTGACACCATATTCCCTCATATTTTATTAATTATGTTGTATTTTATTATCTTACTTTTAAGAGTGCTAGTGTAAATGTTAGTGTGATTTTATTCATATCTCCACTGGTTAATTGGGACTTTCAGAAATTAACTCTGCATCCCACAGCCTTACTATATCATTCAATTTCTATTTTTTGGTTTATCTTTTTGGATTTCCTACAGTAGACAGTTATGCTGCCAGTGAACAAATGAGTTTTTCTTCCTTCCCAACCAATCACTATATATATATATATATATATATATATATATATATATATATATATATATATATATTACTTCTTTCCCTTACATTGTTGCATCACCTAAAATTTCCATTATTATTTATAAAAGTAGTGGTGAGAAGGACCTTCTTTTAGAGACCCCTTCACTTTTCACTGTAAGTCACCCATTGACTATTATTTTCATGGACATTTTAAAAAAATAAAATCAGAATTTTTTATTTCCTTATTTGCTATATTTTACTTTATTATGATGAACACAACTGTACAAATGGGATTCACTGTGATATCCTTATATGTATGGATATAAAATGCAATGATTGTGTCTTCTCACCTTTTGTCCTCTCTTTGCTTCCCATGAGTCCCTTTCCGGTCTTTGACATAACCTCTTTTTAAAAAAATATTGTTTTCTGCAATTCATTTTATTTTCTCTCTTTTAAAAATTTTATATCAGATGTATTAATTTATGTGTTTTTCCTTTGTGTATTAGTTTGTGCCACATACTGTTTTATGCTTGAGGAATCCAGAAAACGCATCAGGTACTCTTAAACTGGAATGACAGATGGCTGCAAATCACCATATGGGTACTGGGACTTGAACAGCTAGGTTCCCAGCTGATGAGCCATCTTTTTAGCCCAATAGCACCTCTTTCAAAAATAGGTTTTCATTTTGAGGGACTATAATTTCATCATTTCTTTAATTCCTCCAAGCCTCTCATATACCTTTGCTAATTTTTTTTTCAAATTCATGGTCTTTATTCATAAATTATTTTACACACACACACACAAGTGAAACCTCTCAGTCTGTATAATGTTAGTACGTGGATGTTTTCAGGGCTGACCATTTCATATTGGTATTGAAACCAATTGGTGTACTAATCCCTGGGGAAGATTATTTCTCCTTTTCTCAGGATCCCTTAGTTACCTGTATCTTCGTGTAGGGTTGAGGTATTGTGGGATGTCTCCCATCTATGTTAGTCTGTCTAATGTCCTTTTTCACTTTGGGACAGTTATGTTGGTGAGACTTTATGGGTGTAGCTTTGGACAGTACTAGGATACACATCTTCCAGCAAATGCTCTGATCCTCTGGATCTTACAATCTTTCTACCTCTTCAGCAATGTTCCTGGTGCAGAAGTTGAGTTACAGATGTATCCACTGGGACTGGGCTCCACAACTATGCATTTTAATTGATTATATTTTTCTGTGATGGTAACCATCTGTTGCAAGTGTCCTTGATGTGTAATAAGGACGATACTTATCCATGGGTATGAGGACAAATATTTAGAATGTGACTAGAGATTATGCTGGTTTAGTAAAGTAGGTTCTCCTCTGAGATCTATGACACTTCACTAGCCCTGAGTAGTCAACTACATTTCCTGTATCAGGCATGATTTTCTTCTTATGAGCATGCCTTAAGTCCAGTTAGATAACTGTTTGTTACCACATTAGGGTTATTATGCCATACTGGTTGTGTTTCATGGTGTCATAGCTGGGTGGGATTATTGAATGCTTTTCTCCTTTGGAAGCTTGCATGGCACCTTATGGCACCATGAAAACTGGTCCTTAGGGAAAAGGCTTTCAGGTCTGTTGCAGCTCAGGGACCTCTGGGCCTATGATGAAAATGTATGGTGTCATCAACAATAGGGAATTACTTTCTCTTTTGGGTGTAACCAAGGGCAATAGCAATAGCTTGTAATGTTTGGGAGGCTCTTAGACAACCCTGACTAACAACTCAGAAAAAGGCTCTTCATGCTCAGTATTGGGATTTTTGTTAGACTATCTTTGGCTCTTAGAGGGAACATTGTCAGTCCAGATAGGAACATCTCATTTAAACCATAAACATATATTTATGTACAAACTTACATGTATTATAGATATTTTTAGGTAGATAGTTTTCTGTAGGTGGATTTTTTTTTGCCCCTGCTGTCAGCTCCCAAAATCCATTTGGAGACTTCTAATTAATTATGAAAGCTTGGCCAATAGCTTAGGCTTGTTTCTGACTAGCTCTTTTTAACTTAAATTAACCCATTTCTATCAATTTGCTTTCTTCCCTAGCTTTACTAGCTTTACTCTGTTCATGTTGCTTTCCTGCTTCTTCCCTGACTGGTTGGAGACACCTCAAGACTCCACTTCTTCCCAGCATTTTCTCTGCCATGAAAATCATGCTTTGCTATTGGCCTTTTAGCATTTTATTAAACCAATTGCAGTGAAATATCTTCACACAGTAAAGGAATATTCCACAAGAGTATTCTTACTCACTGTTCTATTGCTATGAAGAGACGTTGTGACTGAGGTTATTTTTATAAAAGGAAGCATTTAATTGGGGACTTGCTTAAAGTTTTAGAGGGTTAGTCCATCATGGCAGGGAGCATGGTGGCACATAGGCAGGCGTGGTGATGGAGACACAGCTCAAGAGCTACACCCTAATCTGCAGGCAGCAGGCAGAGAGAGAGAGAGAGACTAGACCTGGTGCAGGCTTTGACACTTCAGAGACCATCTAAGTGACTCACTTTCTCCAACAAGGCCACACCTCAAATATTAATTATCCTATGGGGGGCATGCGCATTCAAACCATCACCAGAGTTAATTATACGATTCCTTATGACTTTTTCAATGTCCTTCCTTTCTCATTTTCCTACGTCACCCTTTCCCATCACTAAATTAGAGTCCTCTCATCAAGTCCCTTGTGCCTGCTATTCTCCTCTTCAGTATTCTCTCATCAATGCTCCCTTTGTTATTTTCCTGGTTTCTGCAGTTACTGAACTATACTCACATCTAAGGATTTTAAGCTTAAAATCTCAGTTGAAAGAGAACGTTTGACATGAGTTTTTATTTGGGGGAAGGTCTAGGTTACCTCATTTAATATAATCCAATTCCGGTAAATTTCATTTTATTTTTTTTTCTTTACAACTGGGTAGTTCCCCACAGTGTATATGTACCACATTTTATTATCCAATAATTAATTGAAGAATTTTTTCCCCCATTTCCTAGCTTTGTAAATAGAGCCATAATGAACATGGCTGAGCAAATATCTATAGAAAGGGATGATGAGACTTTGGGCATGCGACAAAAAGTGTGGTATAGCTGAAGACAGTTTTTGTTTCTTGAGAGTTCGTTACACTGGTCTCCAGAATGGCTGTACCAGTTTACAATCCCATCAACATAACTGAAGCTTCCCTCTTGCTCACCTTCCAGAATTTGCTGTCAATTGTTGATCTTTGCCATTCTGACTGCAGTACAAGAGATTTCAAGGTTATTTTGGTTTAAACCTCTTTTAATTTTAGGCCTTCTCGTTTCTACATATGGATAAAAATACACTAAAAATACACAGGATTTGTAACTACTTTACTTAAGTTGGTATCTTTACTTCTATCTATCTGTTTTTCCCCAGACAGGATCTTATTCCTCATGGCTGAATAATACTGTTATTATTATAAAATTATGTACAAGACCTCTACCCAGAAGTCTTCCCACTATTTTGCCACATAGATGGGTGCACCCTATAGGTTGCTTTTGGGTAGCTCGTTTGGTTTCGGGGTCTCTAGCTAAAGGTCTCTTAGAGGTTTTCTAGCTAACTCATTATGCAAAAGGTACAAATTTTAATCTTTGCTTATTTGTACTTTAATATTCTCATATTTCATCTTTCCCTTACGGTACTATCTCTATAGCTCCTGATTATACTTCTTTGTGTGTATGAATGATTTAATTTATAATGGCTTATAATTAAAATTAGCTATGGCAGGGCTAGAATTAGTTCATAGTGTTCTTCGTTTGAATTCTTCTGGGTGTAGGCCAGATGCTTTAGAGCTTTAAGCTACACTATGATTATCCAAGCACATCTTCCGGTATGCTTACCATGTTACGACTTGCCTCCTCTAATAAATTTTAGAATAATTTAAGTAAAGTTATCTTTTTATTTGGTTTGAGGAGGGTGATGGGCGGTGTGTGCGTACTTCATTGCTCTATTCAATTAAGCTCTCTATTCTTAATTTACTACTAAATCCTCCTTGGTCCTCCAATTTCATAGAGAACATCGTGAATGTTCTTAAATAAGAAAATGTAGCCCATTACTTCCCACTCTATTAGCTACACCTTGACCTAACGTTTTTATGGTTGTTCTCTTGCTTACTTATGTTCTTTTTTAAGGTTTGCTGAAGATGGCGGTATATAGGCTGAATTAGCAAGGAGTGGTGAGGTGTAGCGGGGTTTATCGATTATAGAACAGGCTCCTCTAGGTGGATATAAAGAACCGCCAAGTCCTTTGAGTTTTAAGCTGTGGCTAGTAGTTCTCGGGCAAATAATTTTGTTATGAATTATTAAAGTTTAGGGCTAAGCATAGTGGGGTATCTAATCCCAGTTTGGATCTTAGCTATCGTCTAACAAGAGTATTAGAATTACTTTCGTCACTGATTTTAATTTTAATTATGAATTTTCACATATTAATTAATTCTTAATTCTATTGTGTGTTATTCCAGAGACACGTTTTACGCCGTTTAATAATTCGGGTTAATCGTATGACCGCGGTGGCTGGCACGAAATTTGCCAACCCTTAGAGGTATAACTAAGTCAAACTTTCGTTCATTGCTTAATTTTTATCACTGCTGGGTCCCATGGGGGCGTGGCTAGGCAAGGCGTCTTTAGCTATATAGATGTACTTGATGCCCTCGCCTTGGAATTATTAAAATTCTGAGGGATTTGACACTGGTGTAGGGAGTTTTGCATATGTAATATTACCTCCAACTAATTATAAGGCCAGGACCAAACCTTTGTGTCTATGGGATATAAATCCATCTAAGCATTTTCAGTGCTTTGCTTTAATTATAAGCTACATTGACTGTATTAGTGTTTTTAGATTTAATCAAAAATTACAGTACAAAAAGGTATTTGAAAGTTGACCAGGCTTTAATTAGTTTTTTTGCCCAATACTAAAAATTAAGTCAAATTTGGTGTATTACTAGAATACGGATGAGATTTTTGTAGTCAAAACCTTGCTTTTGGGGTTTGTCAAGGAAAGTAGACTTGCAAAATTAGGGTGGGGGAAAGGGGGTTTGAGGAGAATAAATATATATCAAATTAAGTTGTATGTCTAACTAACATTAATTAATATGCTTAAGGTGATTGGGTTATGGGGACTAATGACCCTTAACTAGAGAGTTACCCTTGATGACATGTTGACCTTTCATGCATTGACGGCTATGCTGAGTTAAGCACCCCCCAAAATAAAAATACCAAATGTATGACACCACAGTTATGTTGGGCATGGGCTGATTAGACCCGTACCATTGAGATGTCTTATTTAAGGGGAACGTATGGACGATGAACCAATTGATGGCCCTGAAGTAAGAACCAGATGTCTGATAAAGTTTCACATTAGTGACCCCCAAGTTAAAATGGGCCCAGAGTGAGAAGAGAGGTATAGGTGGGCGGGTTGTTGGTTTCACAGAGGATGGTAGATAAAGGGACCAAATGTGGAAGGGGATAGTCATATGGAAGAGAAGAGTTTATGACTAAAATGGTGTATGTAAGATAACACAGATATGTCCTAAAAGCATTAATTGAATATCATAAGATAATAGTCATGTTGCATATATTTATATGTTGGTAAAGCATATATGTCTTAATACATGTATTAATATGTCCTTGCTTAATATTCATGCTTGAATACTATTAAAGTTAAATTAACATATTATGTATTACTACATTAATTAAATAGTACATGCTTATATGCTAGTGGAAAATAATATAATGTACAATATACATAAATGTATGATTTACTAAATAAAATTATGTACAAGAAGTATATTACTATACTGTGGTGGCTATTTTTTTGTCACCTTGACTATAACTGGAATTAACTAAAACTCAAAAATGGAAGAGCACATCTGTTGTAATGGGGTTTCTTGGTCCCGGGCGGCCAGAGGCCCAGACCCTGCCATGCCAAACCAAGCCAGCCACTCGCTGCTGCTGCTCGGCCCCCAGAAATGACTCAGACGCTTATATTAACTTTATGCTGTTTGGCCTATGGCTTAGGCACATTGCTAGTTAGCTCTTACATCTTAAATCAACCCATTTCTATTAATCTGTCTGCCACGTGGCCCATGGCTCACCTGTGTTCCTTACATGTTGCTCCTTGGGTGGCTTGCTAGATCTTCCTGACTCCGCCCCACTTCTCCTACCTATGCTCTGATTTCTCTTCGTACTTCTTCTATGGTGCCTGTCATGGCCTAAAACAGCTCCTTTATTTAAAGATTGATATTCACAGCATACAGAAAGGCATTCCCACATCACACATCTGTGATGGATTTTTGCTTAATTTGAAGATCCAATTAATTGAAAAAAAATCCCTTCTAATCCAGATCTTTGAATGGGAAAACACACCTTTAATCCAGACCATTTGAGGTGAAATGACCCACCTCTCTAGTTTGGACCACATCTTCTTCAGGAAACCTTTATAAGGACAGGCAAAAAGAAAGCTTTTGCTCTTTGCTGACTTGCTCCTGCCTTGTAACAGTCCATTCTTCCACTGGAATTATAGCCCACTTCTTCAGGATTCCAACATAAACTGAAGACAGGCTGAGACATCCAGACTCTTGGAATGAACAACTACCAGAGTTTTTGGCCTTCCATTCAGAGATAGCCATTGCTGGATTAGCTGGACCACAGCCAAAGTAGCTCTAATAAATTCCATACGTATCTCATTGTATTAATCAGTAGACAGGAGACTTTAAGGTTTAAACTTAATTTTAAACTACTAGAATAAGACATAAAAGGAACTTCAAGATGTTGGCATAGGCAGATTTCCTGGAGAAGACTTCAGAGTAAGAAACAAGCAAGAGCTGACCACTGGAACTACACCCCAAAGTCCTATACACCAACACAGATAGAGGGAAGTGTCACCTATGGAGTGAGGCAGTCTTTGCCATTTATTCATCCAAAGGGGTTTGGACAACATAAAGAACTCATCTGAAGAAAACAAGTATTCCAAATGATGTTGAAATTAAAATTTCTGATCAACCCTTACCAAAGAAGAAATACAAATTGCCAGTTACTTAATTTAAAAAAAATACCCTTCTCATTCATTCATCAGGCAAGATTTCATCTTACTTCAGCTAGAATGGAATCTATATTATATTATAAAGGAATATCAATGAAAATTTGGAGACAAAGAAACTTTCATACATGTCAAATTTGGAACTTAATAGAGCCAGTGTGAAACAAGGTATGTGGGCTCTTCCAAACATTGGAAATACAACTACTATATCCTTCTTCTCTCTCTCTGAATCAAGAAAAGATCTCCCCTTTTCCAGGTATTGCTGTTACCTAGCCTTGTTTCTGTTTGTAGAAGTATCTTCAAGTCCACCTGCCTCTGCTTCAAGTGCTAAGATTAAAGGTGTGAATCATTATACATGCTAAAATGCTTACACTTTTATACTTGTCAAAACCCACATCCCAATTAAATGCAGCCCTCTTTTTAGTTTACACTTAAACTCACACAACTGAGTGAACTTACACAATCCTTCATCAAACTCTTTACCTGCAAACTGCCATCTGTTTTATAGGGGTATTGTGTTGCTTCATTGTAAATAATTGTCCCACCCACTGGTTTAATAAAAAGCACTGATTGGCCAAAGGCAGGCAGGAAGTGTGGACGAGGCTACCAGACTAAGAAAAACTCTGAGAACAGGAAGCACAGAGCAGAATGCTGGAGAGAAGCTGGAAGAAGTAGAGGACAACCATGCTGCTCTAAAGAAAGGAACTGAGCCACATGGCTGAACAGGAAGAATCATGGGTTAGATAAAGGGTAGAGAGCTAGTAAGTGATATGCCTGAGCCTTAGGCTGATCAGCGCTTTTTATTAAACCAGTGGGTGGGACAATTATTTACCATGAAACAACACAATACCCCTACACTGTTTTTTTTTTTACCCTGTTTAAAGAAAAAAAAACAATATCAAAACCCTTGTCACTCTCAAAATTAATACATTAATTAAAAATATTTTATGTGTATGAGTATTTTATCTTTGTGTGTAACTGTGCACCCATGTGCATGCCTGATACCTCTGGCGGCCAGAAGAGGATATCAGATATCCTGAGACTGGAATTAGAAATAGTTGTGATCTAACATGCAGGTTCTGGCAATTGAATTTGGGTCCTCTGGTAGAGTGGCCAATGCTTTTAACTGCTGAGTCACCTATTTAACTCCAAAGATACATTTTTATGAGTAAAATTAAATGATAACTCAAAGTTGTTTTCAGATAATCTGGCAGACAGAAAGTGGGTGAGAAAATAAACAAGATTAGTCATAGGTTAAACGTGCTTGGATCTGAGTGATGGATAAATGTATTTATTTCAATTAATTTCTAAATTATTATATACTTGAAATAACTATTCTTATTCTTGAAATAGTCATCATTACTGTTCCTGTTTTGCTTTTCAGTTCTAAACCATCTATGATTGGACTTTTATCTTCAACACCGATGAAAGTTCATTATAGCCATGATGATTTCTTAACCTAAATTCAGTGATCAATTCATTGTCCACTTCCTTTCCTGTCACCATCACCGACCTTCCAGTGCTGCACTTTGTTGCCCCTACAAGGTTTTCCTTTTCTTCAAGGGGATTCCAAAGTACACATTACGGTCTCATCCTTCTACCTCACCCCGCCTTTCCTTCCTTTGCTCAATAGTCCTTCCCCTTTGAGTATCCCCAGTTCTTGCTCTCCTCTTGGCTCTTCATTCCTTGGTGGTATTCTTCTGTCTTTCATATATATGTGAACTGCACACTAATTTCTATCTCTAGTCCATACTCCAGAATTTGAAACTTGTATATTTGACTGCCTACTTGACATTTCCATGTGGATACTAATAAGGTATTTGCCTTAGTCAATGTTCTATTGCTGGGAAGAGACACCATGACCACAGCAACTCACAAACAAAAGCATTTAATTGGGTCTGGCTTACAGGTCAGAGGTTTAGTCCATTGTTATCATGGCAGGTAGCATGCAGCACACAAGCAGACATTATACTGGAAAAGTAGCTGAAAAGATATAAGATAAACATGTAAGTCAATTTTATTTCTATATATAAGCAATGAGCACCGATTGACAGAAAAATCAAAAATATATTAACATTTATAGTTATTTAGAAGTAACAAAGTCTAGTTATAAATCTAGTAAAAATGTACATGTAGGCTTTTACAATAAATATTAAACAATACCAAGTAAACAAGACAGAAAGAATTGGAGAGAAGAGGTACCATGTTCATAGATGGAAAGACTAGTTATAATAAGATGCCAAGATAGAAATAGATAAGATTGTTTTAAAGGTTATATGGACATTTAAGGAAATGAGACCACAAAAAGTAACCTTGAAGTGGATAGTGGTGGCATGCGTCTTTAATCTCAGCACTTCGTAGGCAGAGGCAAGCAGATCTCTATGAGTTCAAGGCCAGTCTGTTCTGCAAAGTGAGTTCCAAGACAGCTAGAGCTGTTACACAGAGAAACCCTATCTTGAGCCTCCTCCCCTCCCCATAAAAACAACCCCAATCTTGATAGAACTGGAGAGATGACTTAGTGGTTAAGAGCACTTGCTGGTCTTGCTAAGGACCTGGGTTTGTTTCCCAGAACCCACACAGAGGCTCATAACTACCTGTAACTCTATTTCTAGGAAACCTAGTGCCTTCTTCTAACCTCTGTGAACACAAGACATATACATGGTACATATACATAATCCAGGCAAAACACTAACACACATTAAAAAAAATAATTAAAACTTAAAAAAAAATAAAAGAGTTAAGTGGCCTGGCTTTGTCTACCTAATTTTAAAATTTATAAACCACTTTGATACTAACGAACAGATGGTGGTTGTGTAAGAAAGACCGAGACATAGGAAAATGGAACAGGAGAGTGAGCCCAGTTATAGACCTACATGTAAATTTCTCAATTTATCTAAAAGAAAAGTGCAAAATTTGGAATAGGCAATATAGTTTTTCAGCAAAAGGTGCTAGCAAAATTAGCTGTCCACAGAAAAATGAGCATAGACTCAAGTCTTATACTTTATATACTAATTCAGTTCAAATGGATCATGTTTTTAATGATAAAATGAGAAAATTGTGTTTCAGGGTTTCTATTGCTGTGAAGTGACACAGAAACTTTTTATTATTAATTTTTTATTTAAAAACTTTTTCCATATCTACCACTGCCCCCTCCCACTCTCCTCCCAGTCCTCCCTCAGCCTTCCCCCACCACATTTCCCCATCCATTCCCAAGGAGGGAAAGGAAACCAGAGGTGCGTCAGTTCCGTCTGGCATATCCAGTTGAGGTAGATCCAAGTCCCTCATCCCAGTATCAAGGCTGAGTCAGGTGTTCCTCTGCAGTGAATAAGCTCTGAGAAGCCAGTTCATGCACCAGGAATAAACTCTGGTCCTACTGTAAGAGGCTCCACAAACTGCCCACGCTGTTCGACTGTCATCTACATTCAGAGAGTTTAGTTCCTTTCCATAAAGGTTTCTCGGCTGTTATTTCAGTCAGTGAGTTCTCAATAGCTCAAATTGGCCATCTCTGTGGGTCTCCTCCTCATAATCCTGATCCCTTTGCTCATATACTCTCTTTTCTCTCTCTCTGCAGCTGGACCATGAATTTACACAGAGACCCAGTGTTTAGCTATGGATCTCTCTGTTTCTGCCTCCATCTGTTGCTGGATGAGGGTTTTATAATGACAATTAGGGTGGTCATTCATTTGATTATAGGGAAAGTCCTGTTTAGGCACCTCCTCCACTATTGGTTGGGGATCTAGCCATCTTGTGCGTTCTTGGAAGTTTCCTTAGCACCAGGTTTCTGTCTAACACCACAATGGCTCCCTCTATCAAGATATCCATTTCTTTGTTCTCCCTCTCTGTTGCTCCTTTCACTCAACCATCTCTTTCTCTCATGGTTTGTTCCAACCTCCCCTTGCTCGCTTCTCCTTATAAGCCCAGCTTACTCAGGAGATCTTCTCTATTTCCCTTTCCTAGGGCAACCATGGATGTCTCTCTTAAGTTCCTCCTGTTACTTAGCTGCTCAAGGATTGTGGACTGTAGCCTGGTAATCCATTGCTTTATGTCTAAAATCCATTTATAAGTGAATACATACCATATCTATCTTTCTGGGTCCCACAGCAACACTTATAAAGAAAAACCTTAATTGAGGTCGCAGTTAACAGCAGGGAGCATGGCGGCATTGCAGGCAGACATGGGTGCTGGAGAAGGAGCTGAGAATTCTACATCTTGCACAAGCAACAGAAAGAGTGGCATGAATATATAGGAGACTTCAAAGCCTGCCCTCACAGTGACACACTTCCTTCAACAAGACCACGCCCACTCCAAAAAGACCACACCCATTCCAACAAGGCCACAACCTCTTAATAGTGCAAATCCCTTTCAGGGCCATCTTCTTTAAACCACCACAAACTGTAAACTGAATAATATTTGTTATTGACAAATACTGGCAATGGAGGCAGGGTTGCCACCTCTGCACCTCATTTTGGACCTAAGCATGTTTGTCTCAAAGTGTTCTCCAAGACTGCTTAGCTGGGAATGGGATCCCCCTCTAGTTGTGTGTCGAGGAGGGAGGATCACAACAAAGCTACCCTAGAGTCAACATAGTTTCCTTGGAAACAGCTACAAGGTAAATCATTTCTAACAGCAGCTACTGCTGTTTGTGCCATGACATAAAAGTGTCTATGGTGGGAAAGAGAAACCAGACATTCAGCCATAGAAGACTCATTTATACTAGGTGACTGCCCCATTCAATTTCTACAGGATGTTGTGAGTACCTAATTTGATGACATCATCTCTGTATTTTGCTATTTATATTTTTACTGAGACGCCTCACCCAATGGAACATTGCTTTATGCAGGGTCTCCTTTTCTTGGGGACTCCAGATTACTTCCTCATGTACTCACACTTTCCTTTTCTCTCCACCATGTCTAATCTTCCTCTTTTAAAATTTGTTTAATTCTTGAGAATTCCATGCACTTATATAATGAAATATGAACATGTATATCACTAGTTCTCCTTTCCAGCTCCCCCACATGCCCCTAACATACATCCTCCCAACTTCATTTTTTTTTTTTTTTAAAAAAAAAATAACCCATTAAGTCTAACCAGTGCTGACCATATGTGCATGGATGTGGGGCTTTCCACTGGATTATTTGGTTTCTGGTGGGTATCTGTAAGTTCTGAAACTGATGTCATCTCCATCTTACCATACTTTATTCTTTTATTGGAAGTCTCCCCTTAGTCGGGAACTCTATCAGGAAACTGTAGCTGAAACTGTAGCCCTTAAAGGGGCTTCCCCAGTCTATTTTTGAAGCATATTTTCTGTGTCTGATTGGATACTTTGTATTCTTGTTTTTTTCTATCTCTCTTACTATTCTTTTTTTCTTCACTTTGGCTACGTAGGTACATAATAAACTCACTCCTTCAAAACTGAAAGTGTGACAATCACAGATAGTTCCCCAGGCTGTATTGAACAAAATTTTAATTAAAATAATGTGAAAAATATTTACAATCTAGGACCAAGCAAAGAGGTCTTATATTTAACACCAAAACAAGATCCACAAAAAGAGAAATTGGTACATTTAACTTCATGGAAATTTAGAACAGTTGCTAAGTGAGAGACTTTTCATCAACCAAATGAAAAGTCAAACTGCAGAATGTGAGAAACTATCCTCCAAATACCACGTTTGAAAAAGCACTAGAATCTAGAGCACACCAAGAACTCTCAAGCACAACAATGAAAACACACAAAATCTATCCATAACATGGATACAACATAAGGCGATATTTCACTGAAGAATGTCTGCAGCTCACTAGCAGCCCTGTGAATACCAGTAGCCTTTGGGGGACTCAACAAAATCCATAAATAATGAGATGCCACTACACATCTATCATGGTGGCTAAGAAGCAAAGACCATGATGGCATAGCCACAGCTGGTAAGGTGTAGGAAAATATTACTATATTGTTAGTGGGAATATAAAATGGTAAAGATTCTCAGAAAGCATTTGGGTAGTCACTGATGAAACTACTATATCACCTTACAACTGAAGCTCATAAAAAGAAGCTATATTCCACAC
This sequence comes from Phyllotis vaccarum, assembly GCA_033318265.1. Classification (NCBI taxonomy): domain Eukaryota; kingdom Metazoa; phylum Chordata; class Mammalia; order Rodentia; family Cricetidae; genus Phyllotis; species Phyllotis vaccarum. The sequence continues at coordinate 82,207,762 of JARWLC010000002.1, forward strand.
TGAGTTATACATGAGTGCTGACAGAGCTTTATTGGAAGTGATCAGTAGCTGGATGCCAGTCAGATGACCTAATGAAACCATACAACATGTTTTTACTCAGCATTGAAAAGGAGCAGAAGTATTGACTCCTTCAATGTCCTGAGTGAATCTCCTGAGTACTACCCTGAATGAAAAGTCAGTCTAGAAAGATTATATATTGTATAACTATTTAAATATTGTTGAAATTATGTAATTATAGAAAGAAGTCACACAGACACATGTTCAGAAAAGCCACATTCAGGTATCCATGTCTGCTGTTTGGGAACAACACCAACTATGTGAAAACCCAGAGCCTCAGCACGCTTCTTGTGCCCAGGACAGGGAGGGGGAATTAGATTAATTAAATTTCTTTTAATCTTTTCTTCTCAGGAAGACATTAACTGGCCCTTTATATTTCAAGTTTATTTAACCTTTAATTAATGGTAACTATTGATTTACACACAATTCAAAGAAATAATATAGATTTACCCTGAAGAGCCTTTAGTAGCTTTTTACAATGGTACTGGTAGGGAGCTTAGGCTGTCCTGAGTGAATGTGTAAGGAGAGAAATTGTGGAATGTATGCCATGTGTGTGCAGGTGCTCAGTGGCCAGGAGAGAGTGTCAGATCACTTGGAACTGGAGTTACAGCAGTCACGAGTCACCTGATGTGGGTGCTTGACACTAAATTCAGAAGAGCAGGCAGCACTCTTAACTGCTGAGTCATATTTCTAGCTCCAAATACTCCCTTTTGATTTTTATAATTTTTTTTCTTGTTCAGATGAGATTTGGTATACCCCAGATGACCTGGAACTCACTTGTTGGGAAAGATAAGCTTGAACTCCTTCTATTCCCCATCCTGGATGCTGAGGTTATACACATGTGACAACGTCCTTATATCCAGTGCTGGAGATGGAATCCAGGGCTTCATATCTGTTCAGCAAGCACTCTACCAACCAAACTGCATCCCAAGACTCAGAGGTTATATCTTCAGTTTAAGCTGAGCTTTAACTGCAAAAAATCTAGTGTCACCTGGATTTTAGATGAAACTCTCTGTAGCATTTTGCTTCTGTTAATTTTTATAAGACTTCAAATGAACACTGTTAGTTTACAACCAGCTATTAAATTATTTTCCTGGCTTGCAGGTAGGTAATGGGATCATGTAACAACAACAAAAAACCCCAAATAAACAAACAAACAAACCAACAAACAGAAACCAAGCCCACTCGAAGGACAGATTTTTTTGAATAATACTTATTTCTCATCAACATCATTTATGGCAACAAATTTATATCTCTTAGAAAAATCTGCTTCTGTGTGGAAGAATTCAATTCTGATCACTTGACTTATTTGTATCAAAGTCTTTTGTACATCACTGAGCTAGTAGAAAGCCCATTTTGATTCTTTGTAACAGAAACTTCTTATTTCTGTTTTTGTTTTTTCATTTTGTTCAAGATAGGGTTTTTCTTTGAAGCAGACCTGGATGTCCTGGAACTCAGTCTGTAGATCAGACTGGCATCTAATTCAAAGAGATCCACCTGCCTCTGCCTCTCTAGTGCTGGAATTAAAGGTGTGTGCCACCACCACCTGGCCTCTCATTCTGTTTTATAGCTCAGTTCTTCTTTATTTCTGGAAGCTTTAGGAATTCTGTACTTTAGTGAAACCTCATGTATGATGTTATAAGAATTTTACACCCCAACCTACATGCCCTACACACATCATATACAACCTCTTTGTTCAGCCAGACCCTGCCCATCTTATGCCAGATTCTAGCTGGGTGACTCTGACTGATCCCCCTCTCTTCTCACCCTCATCAACCCCACAGATATAGCCTGGGTTCTATATCCAGTGAACCATCCTAGCCTAGACAATCCTACTAATGTGGTCCACATCCTCCCAGCTAGGGCCAGAACCTATCACAGCCATTTTCAACCTACAGGCTTCTCATGCATTGTATCCAACTTCTTTGTCCATCCAAGTTCTGAATATTTTATGTCAGGATCTAACTGAGTTGAGTTCACTGAATCATCTCATTTACATACTCTCCCCAACCTAGAGATCAACCCCCAAAACTCCACACTTGGACAAGGATGCATATCCAGCATGTCAGCCAAGTTCTGTCTTGTCTACATCACTTCATTCCACTTAAGCTATATCTAATATGAGTCTCAACCCTGACTGTATATCCTGTGTTCTTCCCCAAACTACTTTGTCCATATTAGACACAGAACTAAGAAAAAAAAAGTCTATATATCAGGTCTCATCACAAAATGCAAACAATATGAACGATAAAGACAGTATTATTCCCTCAAATTCACAAGTTTAACAAGAATACTTGTCAGTGAGAATTATCAAGATAAAAGCCCACAGTCAGAATTTAAAGGAACAATCATAAACTTCATCAAATAATTCAAGGAGTTTAAAGATGACACAAAGAAATAGTTTAATGAAAAAGAGGCTACATACTTGAGTAATAACTGAGAAAACACAAGCACAAGGCTGACTGAAATGACAAATGCAATCCACGATTTTAAAATGTAATTCAGTAAAGAGAAATACTGAAGAGGACTCTGTCTGAAGTAAAGTTAGATAAAAAGCCCAATAGCCAAAATACAAAACTCAAGAAAAATCCTTATCATAGGAATGAATCAAGCAGAACACAGAATACCAGGATGTAAAGACCAAGAAGAGGTTTGGGACTAAAGGCCCACTCAATAGGAGGAAATTCATATGGGCACTGTAATGGTAGCAGGTAGCCTATGACCCATGGCTGGTGAGGACAAAGATCCTAGAGGAGAATCCTATTGTTTCTTCTCAAAATCAGTAGAATTTCTAACTATATTCTAAATAGTTATCCACAGAGAGGTGTAGCTCTTACCTTTCATCAAAGAAGATTCTTTGTGGTGGAAACCATTACAGGAAGACAAACTGGTCAAAATGCAGAGAACAACTGATCAGTGGGCACCCATCTCCAATTGATACAGCCCTATGTCTAAGGCTCAAGGGACATTGTGGAAGAGGGAATGGAAAGACTGGGGCAAGGATTTCTGCTGCAGGAGAGTGTTCTGTATACATGACAGGGAAGCTATGTCCCTGAAGTCTCTACGGTATGGCTGTTTAAATAAGACCTGAACAATGGCCACATCAGCTGATGACACGAATGGAGGATATTTCACAAAAGTCCACTCCTAGATGAATGGGTGCAGACTTTTTAATGATGGTTGAGAGAAAAAAAATATCATTCTTCCCAGGGATGATCCTCCAGAGTAATTATTCAAAACCAAGTGGTCAGCCCTAAAAACATAAGAGTAACTCTAAATTTAAATATATTAAATGTAAGAATGCATATTTATACATAACAATAATAATCAAAGGAAAAAGAGGACATGTATTTGAGCCGGGGAGGAAGAAGGGTTGTAGCAAGGGAAGAGGAGGAAAAATAACGCAAAGACAGTACATATATATGAAATTAAATTTAAAAAAAACCAGCAAGCTCCATCTTTTTGTTGATTCCAAGTAACATACCTGACCACCAATGACAGTCACCACCTTCAGGTAACAAAGTAAAAATGATTAGTACACCACTCAACCCTCATCAGAGAAACTTCTTGCCATAGATGGTGATTAGCACAGTCCCACAACTGAGCAGCATGCAGAAAGTAAAAGACTTCAGAGTACTCAGATCTACATGAGACATTCCTCCTCTCAAGACTCAGAAAGATGTATAGGAGAGGGAGCAGAAGGGTTGGAAGAGCCAGAGGTGGTAGATGGCTTCAAGGAAATAGAAACACAACAGGGCTGATGTAAATACGGACTTAACACTGGTGATAGCATGTGCAGTGACACCTGATATACTGGCCACACTCCAGGGCAGGACCCATGCTTAGGAGTAGGTGGCCATCACAGACTGGACTGAAACTGGGCTGGGAAAGAGTGGAGGGGACAGAGGACAGAGAGACAATCAGACAGTGACCACAGAGAGAGAAGGTAAGTGGGATGAGAGGTGGGACAGGTTCTGGGAAACGTTGGAAGAGGAAGATGGATATGACAAAAATACATTGTATGACAAATGATCATATAGGGGAAATGGGAAAGCAGATGCTTTAGGAAGTGGGGAAATGAGGTATATACAGAAGGGAAGGGGTTTAAAAATAACAATGAGAATGCCTTAAAAAAAGTCATAAGGGAGCATCTAAAGACCCCCAAACCTAAAAAAACTCATAACACACATAATTCTGTATGTAAATATATAGCTCCGATGAACTTCTCTCATCTGGGCTGACAGTGTTCATCCCAAGAGCCAAAGACCACCGAACAAAATCCCTAATACCGCACATGAGAATAGTGTAATTCCCTATTGCTGAAGACACCATGCTCATCTGAGACAGACCCAGAGACTCCCAGAACTGGAACTTTCTGAGCTGCTCCCTCCTTAAGAATGACTGCAAGCGTCTGAAGGAGGTAAGCAATCAACAGTCCTACCCAGACATGACACCTGAGAACCACATCAATGGCCATCATGGCAAAATAACCCTAAGGGTGCAGTAGTGGCATGGATACCTGGTGGTAACCAATAGCTCTCTAATTGAGCTTAAGAACTGCTCAATAATGAGGTAGACCATGCCTGGTACTGGGAACTAACTACTCGGTGCTAGTGAAGTCATGGTTATTGGAGAAGAATCTACATGCACCAATTTACTAAACCAGTATAATCCCTAACAAAAATACATAACTATTTGTCCCTATATCCACAGCTAAGTGTAGTTTTCACGCCAACCAAGGCAACATATAGAGGTCATTACAGAAAACCACAACCAAATAAAATGCAGAGTTGTGGAGTCCAGTCCCAGTGAATACTTCTACAAAACACTTGCACACTTAAGGCTTAGGAACATTTCAGAAGAGAAAATAGAAAGATTTTAAGAGCCAGAGGATCAGGAACTTTGCTGAGAGATTGTGTTCCCTAGTAATGTCAGAAGCTACAATTACAGTCTCATTAATCTGACTGCCCCCAAGTGAACAGAGCAAGAACACCACTGGCAGACATGCCAGAGTAGACAAGGAAAAGCAAATGAGGTCTCAGCTCTACATGAGGAATTACAGGAAACTGAATAAAGCTGGAAGCTGGGAAGAGCACATCCATTGGCTCTCCAGTGTCAAATGGTCAGTCCTGAAAACGCAATACAAGTAAGATCCTATAGACTGCATAGGTCATACTTAGGAATACATACATGAGCAGAGAATAGCATGTGGTAGAGAAAAGAAAAAGATAAAATGTTGCAATTATACTATAATCTCAAAAATTAAAAAAGTATATTGTATGAAATTCCCAAAGAACAAATAAAACATTATTTAAAAAAGTATTACTGAGAATTGGTATTGTGTGATAGACTTTCCCCAGGGTAATGCTTGTTTGTGTGCACAAACACACACACACACACACACACACACACACACACACACACACACACACACACACACACATTGTATTCAACTCAAAAAGGGAGCCCACGACAGACCAAAGAAGGAACAATTGCATCAATGTCCTCAAGTCTTTCTAGTTTTCATTCTTCAGAACATAGGACTTTTGTTTACCCCCAGTTTGGAGGCTCCTTTTCTCTTCTGGGAAAAATGTTTCAAGTTGGAGGGAATGTTATAATTTGAAGAAACATTCCACACAATTAGTAACTAAGCAATCTCATGAATCTGATAACTCTATGAATCAGGATAGTTTCTTCACACTGTTGAAGTTACTAAAGATGTATAAATGACAGTGATTCACATGCAATGCCCGAAGTTCCAAGAGCAATGGTGTTTTTGAAGAAGGTGCAGAGAGGAAACCCAGAGTGTCCTCTGGGAAGATGGCAGAAGTGAGCACAGCTGTAAAGGACTTTCCTTTCCTGGTTGTTCTCTTCAGAGTTTCTCACCTCTTCTGTATCTAGTTACTCACCTAAGATCAGTTTTTAAATGATTCACATTATCATTAAGAATATTCTAGATATTGGTGCAAAATTGAAACTGGGATATGTTCATTTTCTCTCTGACTCACATGTTTGAGACTATAAAGATTATCATTCTGAAGCAAGCCTACACATGCCTTCCTTACCCATGATGTATGGCAACAGTACTGGAAACATTTGAAGGGTTTTTTCCAGCATCTTGGCAGTTTGGAGCCAGGGAATATCAGGAAGTCATACCACACAACAAACTTCACACAAGAGATTTACTGAGAAGAGACACAGAATGACAGTTGCCCCTGAGCAGAGAGACAACAGTGGGTTGGGCAGAGGGGAGGGCTCTTAGAGGGTCTTTAGAGCATCTGAGCTACAAGGGAAGTACAGCGTGACTGAAAATATTACTTGGCTATTAATGCTGAGTCACAGAGGCAAGGATTTCCAAGTTTCAGGTTCAGGGACAGGCCAAAGGCATGCCTGTTTCCCTATAATAACACCTAAAATAGTGTATGGCAGAAATCTATGAAAACAAGCAACAGCCAACACCTGAGAAACAGGCAGAACTTAAATATTTTCAGAAAGATTGAGAGGGGAAGACATCCTGGAATGTGGCCTGCATCATTCTATGTAGGCGGAGTTTACTTAGAAGGCACCAGTACCAGACAGATATTTATTAAAATATAAATCAGAACTCACGGTACAGTTAACAGATTACAGTAGCACCTGAACAGGGACTGGAGTCTGAAACAGTGAACGAGTGATGGACAGACGGTGGAGTCAATCCTATCCCCAGTCATCCAGGAACCAGGAAGAGAGGTACTCCCGTTCCAGAAGCCCCTTTTCAATGGGCTTTTTCCCCGCCCCCTTCAGGGGCCCGGTGCCCTGTATAAGTGTCTTTTGACCTTATCAGCTGACACCTGAATCCCACAACAATTCTATGGGCTGGACATCTCAATTGTATAAGAAGAGGAAAGGCCGCCTAAGCACCAAAACTTAGTTCTGTTTCCTGTTCCATTAGGTGAAAGCAGTCTCATCCTCCCACTGACAAACCTGCCCTACCTCAATGGACTATATTCTCAAGCCATGAGGGAAATGAATCCTCCCTTAGGCTGTTTCTTGTCAGATGATTTGTCACATCAAAGGGAAATGTAACTAACACACTGTCTTACAGACTTTTCTCCAGAGTGTCTCTACCAATCTGGCTATAATACTTCATTTATGTGAAATACAGTATTTTTTCTTTTTTCAAATAATGCTACCATATTACGAATCCATCAAGGAATAATCCATTGATTAGTCCAAATGATATAGTTATTTTTATAACATCTTCACAGTCACACTCAGAAGCCAGATTAATTTATGTACTGGCTTGTTTTGTGTGTCAGTTCCAAACTTGATTGCATCATTGGAGAGGAAGGAGCCTCATTTGAGGAAATACCTCTGTGAGATCCAGTTGTGAGGCATTTTCTTAATTAGTGATCAATGGGAGAAAGTCCACCCAGCCCATGGTGGATGGTGCCATCTCTGAGCTGGTGGTCCTGGGTTTTCCTGCAGGAAAGAGTGCTAAACAAGTCAGAGGAAGTGAGCCAGTAAGCAGCACCCCTCCATGGCCTCTGCATTAGTTCCTATTGAAGGTTCTGGTCCTTTTTGAGTTCCTGTCCTTTACTTCCTTTGGTAGTAAACAGAATGTCAAAGTATCACCTGAGTAAACCCTTTTCCTCCTTGTTTTATGGTCACGGTACTTTGCACAGCAATAGAAATCCCAAGACAACTGATATCTTAGGATTTTTAAAAAATATCAAGCCAAGATTAATCTTCTTTTCAAAAAAGATGTATTTTTATTTGTGTCTCTGTGAGTGTATACCATATGTGGGCAGGTGTCTGTAGAGATCAGAGGTGTAAGTCCCTGGAAAGAGAGTTACAGGAGGCTGTGAGCCACCTGATCAGCATGCTGGAAATCAAACTCAACTACCACGGCATTTCTCCAGTCCCATTATATGACCCCTCCTTTTAAAAAGTTTTATATGTATATATTATATATTTATATATATAAATAATTATATATATTAATTAAATTAGAATAAAAGATAAATAGAATTACGTTTCTTTCTCTCCCCCTTTTCTTTTCTCTAGCCCCTCCTTGGTGACCCCCCCAAACATTTACACATTTCCCCCACTCTCAAGATGCTGTCTTCTTTCCTTGTATTGTTATTGTTACATACAATTATAAGCATGTGTGTGTGTTCAAGTATATAGAAATATAGCCTGTTGAGTCCATTTTTGGGTTTTTTTTTTGGTATATAGTTTCAGAGCTCGTGACCTCTGAATTGGGTAATCAATAAGGAGGCTCATTACTGCAAGGGGCTAATTATCCCTCCCCCTGTAGTCATTACCTGTAATTCTTTGTCTGGGGCTGGGGCCCCTCACGAATTTCCTGTCTGTTGACGTTGCCAGTGTTTGGTTTTTTGTTTTGTTTTAGGAAAGACTGTTTCACAGCAGACTTCCTGGCATTCTGGCTCTCATGCTCTTTCCACCCATGCTGGCTAGTTCAGTATCAACTTGACATAACCTACAGGAGGAGAGGACCAACTCTCATCTCAGAGGAGAACCTCAGCTGGAGAAATGTCTCCATAAGATCTGGCTGTAGGGGTCCTCCTGGTGCCACTCGGCTCAGGCAGATGAAAGACACCTGTGAGTCAGCCTGGTCCTTCACAGTCTGGGCTGGCTGAAGGCATCACCAGGCCCTGCCCGGTGCTTTGTGATACATGATGAGCAAACAAATGGTGGAAAAATGGGAGACAAAGGGGCAGAGCAGTTCATGTGTGGCAGTTCAAGTGAGGGTGGTGAGGAACAGGCTGATGTGACTGGCCTGCTTGCCACCACGGGTTAGGATGACATCTGACTCCATGCTCCAGCCAAAGGCCATGTCTGAGTCCCTAGACCTATCGCAGTCAGGTTCTGTCTTGACATCCATGATCCATGTTACCACCAAAGGCAACAAGAATGCTTGAAGTCTGTGCTTCATGTTAGTGTCCAAGGGCTGTGCTGTTCCCAGGGCCATGATGATATGAGTAATCTGTGCTGTCACCAAGAGTCTTGATGACATAAGGGCCTAAGCTTCTGCCAAAGACCATGTCTGAGTTGATGTATGTGGCTCCTGTTATCATCAAAGGCTGTGCAAATACCTTAAGTTTGGGTAGTCACCTGAGGCCAGGTGGGTGTCTGAGGTTATGCTGTAGCTGGGCTATACAGATCTGAGTGGCCTGCACTGCTACAAGGTACCATGGTGACATTTAGGCCTAGGCTGCAGCTGAGGTCTGTGGCCCTAACACAGCCAGGGTCTATGTTGATGTCCATGACCTATCTAGCCACCAAAGGCCACATAGATGCCACCAGACCCATGCCAATCTGAGTGGCCTGCACTGACACTCAGAGCTATAGTATTGTTTGAGCCTTGGCTGCTGCCAAGGGCCATGTCTGGGTCTGTAGCCTTTTCAGGGTCTGTTGATGTGGAAATGTCTTTCTGTATGCTGTGCATATCAATCTTTAAATAAAGGACTGTTTTGGCCATGGTAGGTACTGCAGAAGTAGGTGAGGAATCAGAATAGTTAGGAGAAGGAGAGTGGAGTCAGAGAAAGATTGAGCCAGCCGCCCAAGAAGAAACATGTAAGGTACACAGGTCAGCCATAGGCCACATGGCAGACAGATTAATGGAAATGGGTTAAGATGTAAGAGCTTGCTTGCAATATGCCTAAGCTGTAGGCCAAAAAGCATGAACTTAATATAAGAGTCATTTTGGGGGGTCTAAGCAGCTACGGGTGGCTAAGGGGTCTGGGGCCGGTCTGGGGTCTGAACCTCTGGCCACCAGGGCCAAGAAAACTTATTGTAACAGATGGCATCCCAACAAGGGCTGAATACCCACATAAAGTCTGAGAAAGCTTAAAAAGGGTTCTAGAGCAGAAACAGAGCCAGTAGCAAATTTCAAATTGTGTATTTGAAGTGGGTCATTATACAGAGATAGCGTGGCATTCGGACCACATTCAAAATGGCACTGGTGGACTGGCAGCAGGGAGCATAAGCTGCAACCAGACCAGTTCTGAAGTCTCACAGAAGACTCAGTAGCATGTGATTGATTTAAGGTTTCTGTTTATATTGAACAAAAGGAAAACAAAGTCAAAGACAGTTTCTTAGTAGCAGCATTTCTTGGGTCTACTCTGTTTGCTGTCAGTAAACAGAGGCACGGCCCCTTTAAGAGAAGTTACTGATTCAGCTTTATCTGCAATAACTGTGTGGCTCTCTAAGAGAGTGCTAGTATTTTAAAAGCTCTTTTGGTTAGAAAATGATTAAGGATTCACAATAAAACAGATTCAGATGAAGAAAAAAAAACCCCTGTAAATGGGTTACAATGTGTGTAAAAGGTACATAGGCTTCAGAGAGAAAAGAAATAAGGTAGAGAAAATCCGTAAAAAAGAGAAATGGAGTAATAAAAATATAATAACCCATGTAAAGATGGAAAATAGACACAGAATCTGGATTATGGTTATTATTGTGTTTTATTTTAATTTTTTAACTGTTAATGAGCTAACTGCAGAAAGACAATGGATGGCAAAGGCTGCTAAGTTAAACAAGAATATATATTTTAAAGGTATCTTGATTTTGAAATTTGTGTCTGAGGATTTACTGCTTTGGAAGAGTTCTGCCTTTCTTTCCACAGAAGATGAGAAGCTGTGGATTTCTTCCAGGCAAATATGGTTTCATCAACCAAGACCCCCTGAAAAAACCTCTGATGGGAAGAGATGGTCATATCAGCTTCAGGGCTGCAGACTATTGAGCCAGTCTCAAGAACCCGTGAGATTGTCAAGACCCTTTAATCAGCAGAAAGTAGTAATGGAAAACTATGCTCAAATTCCCAAAATGCTGTTTATAAATGTTTGCTTTCATTATAAATGGTTAACAGTCATAATTAAACTCTAAGAAGAAATGGGGGATATGGTATATGAGCGATTTTAAAAAATTAGATTATTTAATTTACTTTGATCAGAAAATCAGCTGTTAATCTCAAAATATTTTAAATTGGTACGGATTTTGGTTTATTGATACAAATTTAAGGTCAATTTTGTTATACTGTATGTATTTTTCTACTCTTGTTTAAGCTATGTTTATGTAACTGTATAATTAAGAAACACATGTTAGTTAGATTTTTAGGTATACAAAGATATATTTCAATTAGGTAGGTAATCTTCAAATACTTTTAAGACCTACAGAATATGGCATTTAAAATAACTTAAGAACTTAGGCTTTTCTGTGAGACAGGTCTGTTCCTGGCTGTGTCAATCTACTTCAAGAGAAAAATAGGCATTGAAGAAACTCCATATGGAGTTTACTTTCTTTGTGGTAAGACCCTGTTTTTGTATTGACTGACTGACAGTATGCTGTTTAAACTGGACATGCAGGTTCCATAGGAAGGTGACCTCTGAACTTTGGCAGAACAAGCCAACCAAGATGGTCATTCAGGTTCTTGCTTTGCAGAGAAAACTGTCAGACATTCTTCAGGATTCAAGAAGAGGCGACTGATGAACTATACCAAGAATGGGCAGAACAGGTTTCCTGCTTCACTGAAATGAAAGGAGACTCTGGGCCTGTAGGCTTAAGATGGATACTCCAACTTTATAAATGAACTTTGGGTGACTGTCCAGGCACATAGGTGTCATCTCTGTCATTTCTAGATTTTGGAAGTTTCTTGTACTTCCTGTTTACTTGGGCAAATATTATTTCCTTCTTGTGTCTCTGAGGTAGTTGAAGACAAGAGAGTTTTAGTTTTCCAGTGACAGTTTTAGAAAAGAAACCTTGAAGTTAAAGTGTATAAGTTTAAGATTCATCAAAATAATAGTTTTTAGTTAGTAATACAAGTTAGAAAGTGAATTAGGTATAATCCTTTGGACTCATCAAAATAGGATAATTAAATATTTTCTTTAATTTTGCTAAATACACAGACTAGATAATTGTAACTGTAATTCTTGCTTGATAGCTATTTTGTTATATGTAATTTTGTTATGTTAAAATTGGAACCTTCCTTTTTGATTAGACAGAAATGGGGAGATGATGTGGTAATGTCTTTCTGTATGCTGTGCATATCAATCTTTAAATAAAGGACTGTTTTGGCCATGGCAGGCACCGTAGAAGTAGGTGGGGAATCATAATAGTTAGGAGGAGAGCGGAGTCAGAGACAGATCGAGCCAGCCACCCAAAGAAGAAACATGTAAGTAACACAGGTGAGCCATGGGCCACATGGCAGACAGATGAATGGAAATGGAATGGAAGGAGCTAGCTAGAAATCATATTGTAACAGTCTGGGTTGTTGTCTGTGTCTCTTGATACTATTGAGGGCCATTCTGATCCAGGAGTTTGGTCAACCATGTGAGATCATGTTGCTGTCCAAGGGCTATGCTGCTGCTGAGACCATACTGATTTGAGTGAACTGCACTGCCACCAGAACCATGGTAATATCCCAGCCTGAGCTGCTGCTGAAGGCCATGACTGGGTCTGTGGTCCTTCTACAGCTGTGGTCTGTGTTGATGTCTATGGCCTCTGTTATCACAGAGGACCATAGAAATCATGCCTGTTGAAATCTGAGGGCCCTGCTTAGCCAACACCACCCTTCATTGGCTCTGCCTCTCACTGGGCAATGCAAGAGAGCTGGCTCTCTCATGGAAGAGTTTGCTCCCCAGCCCCCCTCTCCCCCCACATATGCACCATGGAATACTATTCAGCTGTAGATAAGAATGATACCAAGACTATATGAAATTTGGCAACCCAAACTCAGAGACAAAGGCTGAACATTTGTAAACCATTATCTAAATAAGTGGTTGTATTGTTTTCTTTCCTGTTGCTGTGATAGAACTCTGACTAAATGTAACTTGGAAAGAGTTTATTTGGCTTCCACTTTCACATCAGTCATCACTGAGGAACTCAGGACAGGAATTCAAACAGAAACTTTGAGTCAGGAACTGAAGCAGAGACCATGGAGAAACACTGATCTCCATGGCTGGCTCAACCTGCTTTCTTATACAGCCCAGATCCAGCTGCCCAGGTATAACAGTATCCACAGTAGGACCCCCCCCCCCCAACCTCATTAACAATAAAGAAAAGGTGCCCATAGCAGGCACTAGCCTTCTTTGGTAACCTACAGTGTCTGGAGGGTCTTGTGCCCTATTATAGAGTGATATTACTGTTTACTTTCAAAAACTTTGGATTCAATTTTGCTTACAGTATAAAGGTCCAATTTCATCATTTTGAGTGTGGACATCTGTTTTTATCAACACCATTTATTGAAGAGATTTCGGAGTGGTCTTGACACCCTTGCTGGAGATCATTCATGTTATTACTATATTTTTGATTTCTGTAGCTTTAGAATGTTTTGAAGTATGTGAATATCTAAATATATATGAATATATAAAATGATGACACATAAAAATTAATTTTTTATCATTTCTACAATTTCCCCCCCTACCATTTGAAGATTATTTTTCCTATTTCAGGTCCTCTGAGATGTTGGGTAGATTTCTTATTCTTTTAAAAAAATTGCTGTTAAAATTTTGACAGGGAATTCTTAAATCTGTAAGACATTTTGTGATTTTCATATCTTAAGAATATTAAATCTCCCAGTCTAAGAACATAGATACCTCCCACTTTATCTGACATTTTTATCTGAAATGAAATTATTTTATTCCATGGAAACATGGTAGCATAGGTGTTTATAACTGCTGTTTGGAGCATCCTGTAGGATTTTCTCCATATAAAATCATGTTGTAGAAGAGAAAAAGTTCTTAATTTTCAATGTAGATGCTTTTCAATTAGCACTCAGTGTTGTGTTGAATAGAAATGATGTGATCAAATACCTTTATGGTCTCTTTGCACTTAGAGAGAAAGCACGTGGTCTTTCCAAATAGCACTGTTAACCGGGAAAAAAGTGTCCAAACACCAATGGGGCATTGCTCAATTTCTTCTCTGACCTAATGACTATTTAGGAGTGTGTTAAATAAGTTAAAAACCTTTTCTTTTGCTAATGATGTCTAATTATTGTGTGTTTTCTTATGCTATTTCTATTCCTTTAATGCTTTAGTTATCTTCTTCCTCCATAATTAAATTTATCAAGCTTTATTTTAGCCTGACATCTTTTGTGTATTCAAGAATACACATTCTGACCTTATTCCACATAATGCTCTATTTACACCAATCTTATCTTGCTGGTTTATAATTTTTAATTTGTTTTTTAATTCATTATTTTGGTTCTGGCTAATTGTTCATTGTGTCTGTTACTGAATATTTCTCCTTTCATCTTGGTCAGTTCCCCCTATTGATTCTGATTGGATTCACATATACCTGCAGTTGTTATCTCTTTCACTTAGTTTGACACTTTTATTATTACAAGATGGCTCAGCAGTGAGGAACACTTGCTGCTCTTGCAAAAGAGCCAGATTTGGTTCCTAGTACCCACATGGTGATTTATAACCATCCCTACTTTATTTTCCTACATTCTTTTCTATGGATATGCACACAGTTCACATACACGCAGGCAAAATAGCCATGCACTTAATGTTCCTAATTGTTTCTAGTTACATTTTTCAGTTTCCCACCCCTACAATAGTCTTTCCAGTTTTTTTTAGTAGTTTATATAATGTATAATTGTATACTATATATCTTTATATATCCTCCCTTTAAGCCTACTTGTGTTTTTAATCGAAAGCATGTTTTGTTTTTTTTTTTTTTTTGTAGATACTCTTGCTGTGGCTAAATGTCTGACAGAAACAATTAAGAGAAGAAAAGTTCATTTTGTTTATGGGTCAAAGCCATCTGGATGGCAAAGCTAAGCAGAAGCTTCATCTGTGGTAGTGGGTTTATAATGGGCTATGAGAGCAGTCTAGAAGCAAAGGTTAAGTATTCCAAAGGTTACTTCTACAGCTAGGCCTTAACCTCCTACAGGCTCCACAGTCTTCAATCAATCCACAGATTAGAGCAAAACACCAGCCTCTAAGGGATTTTTTCAGGTATAAACCACAATGTTGAGATAGATACGTTAGGAATTGAATGTGAGGCAGACTGTTAAGGGATCAACTTAGAACTTGCAAATGCTAACTAAACCTGTAACTAGAACTCTCAAACTTGTCTCTTACTAGGAAAGACAACTGGAAGGGCAGCACAGTGATTATTATGCTAAAGAGGGACCAAGAGCAGGGGCTTTAACCTGGCCATAAAGCCAAGGGGTAAACAAATGATCAAAATATAATTAGCTATTCTTTCCAGGCCCAAAGCCTCAATATCTAAAAAGTAAACTGGTACAAATGTAGTAAGCTGTCATACCTTTCTTTTTCCAGTTGTGTATGTGTGTATATATATAACTTTTGCATGTGTCCAAAGGCATGTGCATATAATATATAAGCCAGTGCCTGAAGTCATCTCAATGGCTCATCCACCTAGACTTCACTGACATGACTAGTTTTGCTAGCCAGCTTGCTCTAGGGACCTTTTTATTTGCTGCCTTCCCAGAATGGAATTACAAGCTACCATGTCCACCTAATATGAGTTTCTGCGAATAGCAGCCCATCTTGTGCACTTTAATGGCTGAATCATCTCCTCAGGTCCTGGCTAGCTATTTTTTTTGGGGGGGGGGGAGGGTCAAGTTTCTTGAGTTTAGGACTACACAGAATAGCCTGCAATAGAACTGCAAAGCTGAAGTTTACAGTACTAGAATGAGTTATTTCTTCCTCAGTTGTCCCAAGAAAGCAGTTTTTGGTCTGAAGGTCACACAATCCTGGACCAAATGCAGTTGTCATGGACACCTCAATGAAAAAGACATCAGTGCTTCCTGGTATGCCCACCTTGATTCTCCAGTGTGTATCTTTCTAATGCTACTTTATTAAAAAGTCTTCTCATCTATTATTCTTGTCTTCGTCTCATTCCTGGAAAAAGATACGTTAGGGCGCTGACTCAGACCTCAGGCTGCCTTACCCACGACTGGGGATTTTCTAGTTCTCCAGTAAGACTAATGTACTTAGTTTAAATCTGACTCCTCCCTGCCCCCATCCAGCTTGACAACACTGACTTTTTAATTGGTGCTTTGACATGATTAAATTAGATACTGTTGTTTTCCTTCATGTTTCCATTCCTTCCCACACTGCTGTTCTTCTATCACTTCTTCACTGTTTGGTTCTTGTGCTGGCTAGGTCAACCCAACACAAGATCATTTGGTAAGGGAAAATCTCAATTGAGGAAATGGTTCCATCAGTTTGGCCTGTAGGCAAGTCTGTATGGGGTTTTCTTGGTTAATGATTGATGTGGGAGAGCCCAGCCCTCTGTGGGTGGTGCCACCCCCTAGGCAGGTTGTCCTGGGCTATTTAAAAAGCCAATCTACCAAATAAAATAGCACAACCATTACTCTTATATCACTCTATTCCATTTTCTGGGTTTCAGTCATTTTCATTATATATGTTAAACACATTGATTACAAAACACAGCTTTTCCTCAAAAGGAAGTAAGAGAATTTAAGATAGCAATTCTCAACCTGTGAGTTATAACCTAGGGGAGTCAAATAAACCCATTACAGGGTTCACATATCAAAGAACCTGTATATCAGATATCTCCATTATGATTCATAACTGTACCAAAATTAGTTATGAAGGAAGTCTACAGCATGAGGAACTGTGTTAAACATCACAGCATTAGGAAGGCTGAGAATGGGTAGTCTAAGGCAAATATGAGTGACCCTGGATGGATTATGACCCTGGCCATGGATCAACTGTGGGTGAGGACACATGAACTATTATAGCACGGGAAAAAAAAATGATGTCATTTCCCAAACATAATGCTGGGCAGGTTAACGGAAGCAGGGAAATTTCTTCTATAGTTTCAGACATTATGTCAGTTTCAAAATGAGCAACCAATAAATCGATCACTACATTCTGATGTGAAGACTTACACACTGAATCATTTATAGAACCACAAACCTAAAAAGCCTAAAAAAACAGGACACATTTTTAAAAAATTTTTTTTTGCAAATGAAGTGAAATAATTTAACTCTAGGAAAGAAAAAAGAGTTCTGCACTAAAATAAGAAAATAGTGAGGTTTTGTTTTTTCTCAGTTCTCTGTCTGACTAGACAACTGACTCATAATTGTCCTAACTTCTACACACTGACTATGGCATTTGCACACCTGCATACACAGTAAAGTCTATATGCATGTGCACATACGTGTATGTAAATACACACAAATGACATTCTGACGATCAACTATGGGGACACAAGACAGACAAGGCCTTCATAATGTACGGTTTCTGTTTTTTAAAAATAATTTAAAAAGGAAGAAGATATTTCATTAATTGATTGCCAAAAAATATGTAACTTATTAAATTTTTATTGCATACCACTTAATGCCATTTTCTTTTTCTGTTTTACTAGTTTTCATTGTTTGGGAGACAGATATGCAGATAGCTTTACGTTTTACATTATGCCAAATGGTCCTTGGGTAACACAGACCCTATGTGGACTGCAAATACACAGGATGGACCATTTACTCTGAGTGCACCTAATAAGATTCTATGGAGGCAGTGATTCCAGCTGGAATGGAAAGATGGCTGAAATATGAGTAGGCTAAAATTTCAAGGACTTGCACAATTATTTATGAAATACTGTGTCAAGAATCTGTGGATGCAAAAGTGAACACAACCACACCAATGGACAATGGAACAGGAAAATATAACCATGTGCCAAGAGAACAAAGTATTTTGGGAAGACCAGAGGATGGGCTATCAAAAATGGGTAGATTAGATAAAGGGGAAGAAGGCGGTGGGATGGTGTAAAATCTGCATTGAACTGAACTAAAGAAGGGAGAAGAGGAATAGCTATGATGTTTAATGTCAGTTGTCAACCGCCAAGATGCAGAGTCACCTAGAAGATGAACACTGGGCACCCCTGTTTAGGATTATATTGATTAGGTTTACTGAAGTGGGACCCTGGACTGTATAAAAATGGTAAACTGAGCTGAGAAAAAGCATTCATCACTTTCTACCTCTTCACTGTAGATGCAATTGTGTGCTGAAATGACCTGATAAGGAGTGAGGAATAATTGAAATAAAAGCACAACAGATCAAGTAATGTCCTGACTAGGTCCGGGGTCTGGAATTTGTCTAAAGGACAATCAGAAATGGTTCAGATAGCAGTTCTCAAAGTGGAGTTTCTATACTAACAGTAATAGCCAAGACCCGACCCAACCCAAGACCAGGAACACACTTTGGTCATTAGGGAAGTCTGCAAACACATGTTTATTGAAATACTATTCAGAACAACCAAAGTAGGAATTAGCCTACATGAGCATTAACAATGAACAGATACAGGAATTGGTATGTATACACAATGGGATTTTATTGAGTCAGAAAAGAGTGGAATTATGTCACCTGTAGGAAAATGGATGGAGTTGGATGGCATCATGAAGTCAGCCAGACTTAGAAGGCAAACAAATTTTTCTCATATACAGGATATAGATTAGATGAGATTAAAATATGTGGGATAAATGATGTTGTGCATGATATGTATATGGAAATGACAGAATAAAATCCATTGTTTTGTAGTGAGTATATACTAAGGAAAAAACAATACAAATGTATTTCTAGTGCTACTTAAAATAGCTAAGGCAGATCTTAGTGATTATATGCAATTTTTATCACAATGAAGGATTACAGAAAAAGAAAGGAGGCCTGTATATGATACATGATGCTAGAAAAGGTCTCTGAAGAAAGATGATTTTCCAAATCAGAGAGAACTGTGTTCGTTCTCTCTCTCTCTCTCTCCATTTTCTAAAGAAAACAAGATGAATGACACATACCTGTTCCCCAACGTGACACTCTCACGATTCTAAGGGTGAAGGAAAGAAGTGTCCACAGGGCAGTGAAGCAGAAACAACCAGGAGCCAGGCCAGGACCCATAGGGTCTCTGGATTGCTAATCACCAGTGCTGGAAGCTCTGCAAGACGAGCCCCAGAAGTTATAATCACACCTACCCAGGGGTCACCATGAATGCTAGAGCAACTGTTCATTTATTGCTTACAATCAGCAGCTTACTTTCTTGAAGTCAATTTCAGACACAAGCACATTCACTTCACAGACTCTTTACAAGAACCACAGGGCCTTCTATCAGCAGTAACTTGAGTAAAACACTATGATTTCCTCATGGCAGACAACAAAAAGCATCCTTTCATGAAACATTAGGCTTCTGGTTCCTTCATTTTTTAATATAAAACATTGCCAACTGATAATGTGTCAACTCTTAAAAAGGAACAGAAACAAAGGGTCACTTAAAAAAATATCTGATCTATGGTAACTAGTCACACTGTCCCTGAAAAGTTTGACACACTTTAGCATTAAACTTTCTGCTTTCTCAGTTACAACCCCAAGTACCTGTAGCTGTGTGGTGACCCAGGGTCTTTCTTAAGTTAAAATGTTCCTTGCATAGTGCGATTTTATTTTTGAGTGCATGCATGCAGGGGTGAGTGCTACTTGGCTTACACACCCTGAATCACACACACACACGGCTCCTGTTTTACATTGCCAATTTTGTTTCACCATTTTAACTTTTACAACTTTATTACTTGATTATGCTTACTTTTGAAAAAAAAGTAGAGAAAAAAATTAAAAGAAAATAAGAATTATCCAACCTCTCTTCCTAAGTACAGCAAGAGCATGATGCATATTCTCTTCTAGTCTTTTTGTACATTTACACACCATTTAAAAACAAACAAAAAACCCCAGTGTCATAAATGCTTGTACTATTTTTTTTCTCATTTCATAGTATGAAATTTCTTTATGTGAAAATATGATTTCCACTTAATTACTTCACAGCTTAAGCATAACGGAAACATGGTACATTCATCTAATTTTTCAATATTCAGATTGTTTTGAATATTTTGCTATGACAGGTAACAGCCGTTCTCCATGATTCTTTGAATAAATCTCCCATAATTTCTTAAAGAGAAAAACTCCTAGTGTACCAAAGTGCACTAAGTATTTTTAAGCCTCAGATGCACTGTATCAAACTGCCCTTCATCCAAAAGATGACGCCAATGTACAGCCATATAGTCCCATTTCAAGCTCACACTCATTCCTCAGCAGTGTAGGGAAATGGATGTTCTCACCACTCTTCATTGTCATCAGTTAATAGGAGAAATGATTGACAGGGTTTTGGGCTTTGTTCCCTTACATTTCCGCGGCCGTTGCTTTCCTTCCGGGTTCTGTAGGAGTGAGTATCTTGGTGGTGTGCACTTTCTTTCTTACCACATGCTCTTTCCAGGCAAAGGCATGAAGATCACATAGCCTTCCCATTCTTGTTTAATCCCCCCCCTCCCCCCAAGACCAGAAGTAGTAAGCCTCCTTGTGGCAGCCATGCTGTTTTAATGTCTTGGTGGTAAAACAGAACACTGGGCCATGATCTGAAAGGAAGGAAGGAAGTAGAGATGAGGAGGCACCAGTTAGCAGAGAGCATGCTAACTACCCCAACCAAGTGAAAACAACAAGAAACAAAGTTGCGATTTTGTGTATAGTAAGGACTCATAATCCCTATGTTCACCAAAATTTAAAAACCACTAATTAGGGTGGGGGAAATGGCTAGGGGAGTAAAGGTACTTGCCACCAAGCCCTACAGCTTTTGTTCAATTACTTGGCCCCAGACGGGGGAAGGAGAATCAACTCCTACAAGCTTGTCCTCTTACCTCCACATGTTCACTGTGGCATGTGCACGTCTGCATAACTAAGTAGATAAAACATCAACGAAGAAACAGAGCAGAAACAACACTAACCAGATATGGGACTTGGGGAGCCACTCTTAATTCTTGCTTTTTTCTTTTTCTTTCCAACAAGTGAGGCCAGTAGTGCTCATCTCAAGGGACTGCTCTGGGAACCACACATCCCTCCACTTTTACAGGCATTAGTGCACTGTCTATACCTTCTCCCAGCTAGACCCATCATTCACATAACCCATATCTTTTATCACTCAAGCTCTGAAGTTTTAATGTGTCTCAACTGGCAACATGACTAGATCCTCATCATTACTGGGAGCATTTGGGTATTGTTTTAAAGTTTGCTTCTTCTGTAGATAGGATTTCATTAGATTGCTCTGGCTGGCATGAACCCAGGCTGTCCCTGAATTCAGGTTAGTTTCATATAACATTGACCCGAAGCAGATATATCCAGCTACCATTTTGTTATTGATATAGTAGATGTACTGACTGCAAAGATCTGTCTGCACTCTGTATGTATCTACCCAAGAGGAAATCGCTGAAAACACATATACAAGGAACAACCAGCCTTCTGACATAAGACATAAAGATAACCCCAGGAGATAACCAAACTCCCACCCCAGGTTCAGGCAGCTTCTGTTGTAAGAAGAAACAATTTCAGTGACACATAAAAGCTCCCTGAAAACAAACAATGGAACACCGACTTTCACAAACTTCATGAGGACACAGACCAAACTTAAAGAGAAAATACGGCAAAAGCACAGCAGTGTCTTCTTACTGATGTAAGCAGCTTACCTTTAGGTTACGGAGTGTTTCTGACCATTCCATTGACCCTATTTGAGGTATGGTAGTAAGGAGTAAACTTTTGGCTTTGTTGGCATTTTCTTTCATGGTCTTTAAAACTCCGTCCACTGACACCTTGAGAAAGAAATAGCATAGGATGTTACTGGCATGACCTGCTTCTCAGAGAATAACTTACCCAAGTCCCTGTTTTGCTATGGTGTCAATGTTTATGTTCCTTCCATATTCGTCTTTAGGGACCTACTCTTCTTTGTAAGGCTATCAGGAGGGGGACTTGGGGGTTGATTAGGCCAGGCTGGCAGTACTCTTAGGAACAGGGTCTGATATCACAGCGAGCCCCTCCCCCCACATTGTGGAGTGAATGAGAATGCCCCCATAGGTCCATATATTGGAATGTTTGGCCCCCAGGTGGTGGAACTGTTTGGGAGCGATTAAGAGGTGTGGTCTTGCTGGTATCACGTTGGGCACTGTAGTTCTCTCTCTGCCTCTCTCTTGTGGATCAACACATAAGTTCTCAGCTACTGTATGCCTGCCTGCCTGCTCCCATGCTCCCTGTCATGACGGGAAGGGATGCTTCCTCTGAACTGTACATCTCCGGCAAACTTCTATAAGGTGTCTTGATTACGGTTCTTATTACAACATTTTAAAAAGTAACTAAGACATGGGCACTTAGTTATGTGAGGGTTCGGTAAGAATGTGGTTACAAAACGGGTTCTCACTAGACAAAGCCAGTCAGTCTTGATCTTAGAGTTGTTAACCTGTGGAGAACTATAAAAACAAGACCACCCCACCCCCCAGAAGCTTCCTTTAATGAGATTTTCTTCTAGCTGCTTGAACAGACTAAAGCGGACCTACACTGTAAAGTCTACTCACTCCAAATTCAATCCCAGCCCAAACACTGCTCTTCATTTTAGGAGAAAGGCCTTAGGGCAGTTCAATCTACTTCTAAAAAGCCTGAGAAAACATCACAGATGTCAAGTAGCAGCAGCAGCCACCACCCCTCCTGGTCCACAGAAAAACAAATTATAGATTAAAACTTGCTATACTGAACAATCAAAAGGAGCTAAGTATTCTAAAAGGAAAAAAAAAAAAATCACACTATTATTTTTATGACTCTCAGTTAATATCAAACTAAGCCCAAGGGCCCAAAGAAAGAAACCAGGACAAACCACCTCAGAAAAAAAAAAAAAAAATTTGTGTTCCCTGTCACAAAACACCATCACAATTCTCAATTTTCCTTCTATATCTAGACCTATATCTATATACAGAAACGCATGCTGTTAAGATGAAGAGAGACCCAATAGGACAAGGCCTTGGTTTCTGTCTCCCTTTCCCCATTCTGTTTCATATTCCTTTTGTTCTAACTTTAAAATTTTATTTTATTTTTTGTGGCGAGCCCTCATGGTGTAGCCCAAGCTGGTTTCAAATTCATGATTCTCCTGGTTCAGGCCCACCACGTGCTGCTACTCAGACATGTATCAACCATGTTTGGCATTTTAGTTTCTTTATATAAGAAAAAAAAATAAATCACTTTGGGGACTAGGGATGTAGCTCAATGGTAGAATGCTAGCCCAGAATAAATTAGGCCCTAAATTGATCTCAGAAAGTGTGTGCATCCATGTGTACAAGCATGTTACTTACGATATTTAACCAGAAACTAGAATTTTGCTTGAGCATATTAAAAAGCATAATTATAAATTAATTTCTCAACTACTTCCTGTAGTGTTTCTGAATTATGGGAGTACAGATCAACATTACTGGGCATAAACTGGCATGATGACTAGGACTGGGCTCACGAGTGCTCATATATGTGTACGAAGGACCGATTCATAAGGGAAACCTACCACTAGGCCCAAATCCTTGCCTTGCTTTATTCCACTTACAGGAACGCCAAGATTTTCGGGGACACATGATTACATCTTTGTGTCTCCTCATCCACACAGCTTCTACAAACCCCAAGATGTAGTGAGAAAACATGGGTACCACAGCAGTGGAAGCGTGGCTACCAAGTGCACATACGCAAAGGTATGGTTGAAGCTGAGTCGTGAGATGCAGGGGCATACAGCAGCCAGACTTACCATTTATTTATACTCATTTCCATATACTTTTCATGGGACCGTGGACCTCTTTGCTTTGTTCCTATTGCTGGGCTCCATTCAAAATGCCCTTTCTGTTCACCCCGTGACTCACAACAACAACCCAACCCTCACTTGAAGGTGGAGCTCAAACCTCCAAGGTTACTTTCTCTGCAAGCCCACTCCTTGGAGTCACTGTGGTTAACACTCCTGTGAGTCAGTACTCTCCTAACCATTTATGGTCTGACTCTGGCATGCTGCCCACAGGCTCTTAACTAGGAGACTGGACTCTTTAAGACCAAGGTTGAAGTGGGTCAGTGGGTAGGGCTTTTGAAAGTTATACTCAGGCCTCAAATTCTGACTATATTCAAACTGTAGTATGTTTTGGCTTTTGGATTAAGAGACCTTCAAAAGAGGGTGGAGTTGTATGGCCATGTTTGATAACTGTGAAAAGGTTTCCATGATGAAAATACTGTCTTGCGAGGCTCAATGTCAGTGTTCTGGGATCTTCGAGTCCTAGACAGCCCTTGCTGTCTTCTCTTGTATAGTATCCCTCATTGACCTGTCTGCAATTCTTTCCAGTCTGCCACATCTCCCTGCTGCCTCTCAATCCTTGCCATCTTTCTCATCACACTTCCACGTAGCACCCCGACTTTAAATATTTGGTTGAGGTAACTCATGAAACCCAGAATTATCCCTTTATTACCTTTTGCTTAGCCTCTGTGGAGGTTTGAGTAGGAATGGCCTCCATAGGCTCATAGATTTGAATGGCTGGTCATCAGGGAGTGTGTAGTAGCTTTGGGGTTTCAGAAGCCCAAGCCAGGCCTAACGGTTCTCTCTTATTATTGCCAGGGAACTAGCATGTATCCTCTAGTATCATATCTGCCTGTGCACCGCCATTCTCCTACCATGATGACAATGGGCAAAACCTCTGAGAACTGTAAGCCATCCCCCAAGCAAATGCTTTCTTCTGTAAGAGTTGCTTTGGTCATGGTGTCTCTTCACAACCACAGAACACCGACTAAGATAACCTCTACCTTCCTCAAATAGAATGTTGCCACTTAACGTGTATTTGCTGGCACATTCTTAGTCTGAGCAAAGCATCCAGTTACAGTATGTTGAACAGGATAGGGACTTGGGGTTTTCTTTTTCCATGAAAATAAACACAATAAATAACAGCACAAGGAAACCACAAAGTACAACTTTACCTTAGAGTAAGGCCCATGACTCTTGACACATCTACATGCACAATGTCAATTATTACTGATTCTCACACCCCTCCACTCTCCATGGAAGATCTTATCTTCCAACAGGAACTACAGGAAATTCTTATAAAGTCTAATAAAAACTTGAAATGCTGCAGGAAGGCCCTTCCCAAGATGAATCCAACGAAAATCAATGAGACATGGCCCCAAGATCCCAACAGGGGTGGCTGGCTCAGTCTAGTGGTTAAGGTTCTGCACTCTCACCATCGCAGTACAGGTTTGATTCCCGGTCAGGGAACAAAATAAATAAATAAATAAAGATAATCAGACAGAAAGAACAGGCCTTCCCAAGATCCCAGCAGCCTCTTATCAATGAGGTTGGAAACACCCCCTCCAGGAGCCCGGGACCCTGGATAAGCATCTTCCGACCTTATCAGCTGACATTTGAATCCCACCACAACAGTTTCCTAGCAGCTCATGACACCCAGAAGCCCACACCATTCATGATCAGGAGATTCCTACTTACTGCTTCTTCATGCTCCTTCCAACAATCATAATCAGTTGCCATGGCAATGCTTGCATAGCAAATTCCAGCCTCCTTAGCAAGCACTACCTCTGGAACTGTAGTCATATTGATAACATCTGCACCCCAAGTACGGAATACAAAGCTTTCTGCCCGAGAGCTGAAGCGGGGCCCCTCAATTGTGACTATGGTCCCCTTTGAATGGCATCGAAGTCCAAGCTTCTTTGCTGTTTCTATGAGAACCTGCAAATGAAAGAACCACAGTCTAAAATTATGCAAACCTATATGCAACCTAAGATTTTATTTTTCTACAACATCCACCAGACTAACTACCTATAGCAGACTTTTACTAGAATGTCCTTTGAGGAAACTTAGATCACTTAAGATACTGTCTGGGGGCTAGAGAGATGGTTAAGGGCACTTGACTGCTCTTCCAGGGGTCCTGAGTTCAGTTTCCAGCAACCACAAGGTGGCTCACAACCATCTGTAATGGGATGAGATTCCTTCTTCCGGTGTTTACCTAAAATACATAAATAAATAAATCTTAAAAAAAAAAAAAAAGAAAAAAGAAAAAAAGAAAGAAAGATACCATCTAACTCCCTCGTCACACATTCCTGCTGCCTAGGTCCAATGCACACATAGCTCATAGCTTTTAGAGAAAACACACCAGATTTTGATTGATATACTTGAATCTCATTCAAGTTTTAAGAACTTGGAAAGGCTACGCTGGGTCTTCAATCTGGACCCATTACACTTGCTCAACTAAGGCACCACTTGTCAGGCACACATCAAAGTGCTAGCCCAGTGCCATTGTTCCAAGGTGCAGGGCTGTTCAGTCATGGACTCTGTGACCCTTTGGAGAAGGTCATTTTTCTTTAGCTTGCTGCCCCTCCACAGGCAGATGGTTAAATGATAATGACTGTCCTCATTGTTTCCAAAGACCAACTTATCTGAGCATTTTACCTGTCACTGCAAGATGATACACTTTTTTTTTTTTTTTTTTTTTTTTTTTTAAACATTAAAGTTTCATCAGAAACAGTTCTGAGGCTGGAGAGATAGATGGCTCAGCAGATAAAATGTTTCTACTTAACATAACTAAGAATGAAGGTATTATTAGAGATGGGAAACAACTACTCTTGGAACCACCGCATTTCAAACCTATAGCTGAGGGAGATCAGCTATCTACCTGCAGATATCATCCCAAGACCTTATTCTCTATTCTGGCATGTCTGTCAGACAGACTACAAACCTCTCTTGTTTTGGGGCAAAATGGTTCAGCCATTGGGATATGGCACACTCCTCTGGCACTGCTGTGACTTCCATCATAGAAGGTCTGAGGCCGAAGGGATGTCCTAGAAAGATAAAGTGGTAAGGTTTTTACTCCTGTTACAGCACCATCTCTGTCCTCTGAGGGTGTAAATGTGCTGTGTCTGGGTCATTCCACAACCAATAGCTGTAGAAAAGTGAAGGAAATTGTCATTGAGCATTTTCAGGTTTGAATTGGGCTCTTTTAAGCTCTGGGCTGGTTGCAACACATTCATTTGAGATTGTTAAGTATAGCTCTGGGGCTTCAGGGAGGGTAGGTAAGGCCCAAAGCCATTCTGAAACATTTCATCAGAACATATGCAGAAGACTTCAGAGTGAACTCCTGTGCCTAGACTCACTAGTTCCCAAAAACTGTACCAGACTCATTTTATTAGCTTCTGCATAAATATAAATTGTAAGCATTGATTCAGACCATACCCAGATCCCTTTAAAAATCTTAAAAACAAATATTTTTTAAGCAATTGTTTTGTTTCAGTCCATACAAGGTCCTTACACTGACTGTCTTATCTTTAAAGTAAAAAGAATTCCTACTTCAACCTTAGTCCCATATTCCCAGGCCACTGATCCACTCAGGAAAGCAGGGGACTGTCCTGCTGCACAGAGAACCCGTTTCCTTCCCAGCTTGCGCTCAATCCACTTTAACTAGATCAAGTCTTTGTTTCAAGTATTTTGCTAAAATCCTTTTTGGAATCCACAAAAGACAAGTAAAAATAAATTCACTGCCAGCTCATTCATATTCTTTCCTGGAAGCTTTCAGAAAAAAAAAAAAATTACAAACGACTTTTTTTGTGCATTGATTTTTCTAAACCTGAACTACTAAGTAACTCAGGGAAATTGCACACACCCCCAACCCCAGTCTTTTCCTACAGAAGGAAAGATGAGGGAAGGATGGTCTATAGGAAAGCTGTTGGCAGAAAATATGGTCTCTTTCCAGAGGTAGGATGGTAGATTTTTTTGCTCGTTCCATTTATGCAGCTAGTATATCTACTGTCCCAATATGGGCTATGCTATACCCATGGAAGTTATGTGTCTTGGAAATGAAGAAGCCCCACTGCTGTGAAAGAATGCAAACCTCATCTCTACAATCTTGAGTCTTTCTCATGTGCTTGAAGAAGTCAGAGAAAACCTCACAGCAAGCCCAGCTGAGGCTGAAGAATGGGCCAAATGTCAGCTACATTATCAGGGCTCCCCTTTGAAGACTGACCAACAAAACAATGCCAAATTACCACCTCCAGACCTGCCCGGCTTTAGTCTTCCATGAGTCAAGTTGTATCAACCTCTTCACTTGCAACTGGGATTATAAAGCAGTACAAAAATCTCCAATAGCTATGGCAACAGGCATCCATGCAGGAACACCTATCTCTTCAAAATGTTCACTGCTTCTGTCTCTCCACATCTCTGCCTTGTGGCAAACACACAAAAGAACACATACTACATCATGCTATGTTACTTAATACTTGTTAACTGGTCTTCATTACCACTTTCTAATGGACAGTTTATATTTTTCTTACAAATGTGAAGGTATCTAATTACAAGTTATATAGTAATAGCTAATTCTACATATTTTTGATTTCCCACTTTCTAATAAAACACAGTACTAGCCAGGTCTGGTGCCATATATCTTTGATTCCAGCATTCAGGATGCAGAAGCAGGCAGACTGAGTTTGAAGCCAGCCTGGTCTACATAGTGAGTTTCAGGAAAGCCAGGACTACACCGTGAGACTCTGTCTCAAAAAAAACCCCCAAAATAATAACAAAACCTCAACAACAACCACAGTGCTCATCCCTTCATGTATAAAGGCATTAAGGAGAAATAAATCAACCAAGATGCCCCGATAACTCATAGTAGAGACATCTGAGAGTCAGCTACAGGCCGAGCACCAAGAGAACTCAGCCCTGCAAGGAATCCCACGGAAGAGAGGAAAAGGTACACCTGTTGTGACATCCGTACCATTAACTTAAGTGTCACTGTGTTCAGTTAAATGTTAATGATCAAAACCTAAGTCGCTATAAATACAACTGTTTATAATGAATTCTTTGATAGAGCAGGGGATTTGTTACCATAGCAGAAAAATGTACAAGGCAACCCCAAAAGGTAAAATACGTGTTCTCTGTGGAATACATGACTTCCCTTGAGAACCTGTCAGAGAAACTGAATCTCTAGTACTCAGCCAAAGCCTGGAACAGTCATCTAGACACAGGAGAGACTGCTAACAATCCTAAAAGGTCACTTCCCATTTCTATCCAAACCAGCCTGTCTAGATTCACAATCATAGTTGGGCTGTGCTGTTCAACCATTGGCTGAGTAATATGGGTAGGAAATAGACTTTATCCTTTGAATTAAAGAACAAACAAACAAAACCAAATGTGTCTTATATAAACTCCTTAACACTTCAATTTCTATCTTTGTACATTTAAAGCAAAATCCACAGTTACATATAAGGCTTGAACAACCTTTAGGTTTCTATGTTGAAATCTCTCCTTAAGTAGAAGGCCAGAGAGAAGCCTGAAGAAGCAGAGGACAACCATGCTGCTCTAAGAAAAGGTACCCAGCCACACGGCTGAACAGGATAAGAGACATGGGTTAGTCTGCCGGTCTGTGGGTCTAAACCTTGAGATTAGGCCAGAAAGTCAGGGACAGAAACCTCCTACTACAACACACCTATACCCAGAAACTATGATTATTTTACTGTACATGGCAAAGGTCAGCAAAGGTAACAGATGGTTAGTATGAAGTTGACTTCAAAACAGAAAGATTATTCTGGATTAGTTATGAGGGAGTAATGTCATAATTAGAGAAGTTCCTACTTGTGCAGAAGGGCAGCAGATGTGTAGATGGTGACAAGAATGTCATCCGTCATCTTTGGCACTGGATGGATGTGGGCCATAAGCCAAAGAGCATAGGGAACAAAAGGTCAGGAAATGGACTCCACCTTAAGCTCCCCCAGAAAGTAAGCTGGCCTTGCCAACTGCATTTTTTAAGGCCCAGTGAGATGCATGTTAAACTACTAACCAAATTAGAACAAGACGATAAATTTGTGGTAAGCCCCTAAATTTGTAAATAATTTGTTATAGAAGTAATAGGACATTGATACACTCATTTCTGTAGTTAGACTGATGATCAACCCAGTTACAACTTCTATGATAGGAAGAACAAGCGTTGGGGGGCCACTCCCTCAATCTGCGCTCTCCTCTGCCGAGATGGAGTTTGGCCTCAAGTCAAGGAAACCCCTGAAACTCCTTAAGCTGCCAAGCAAGGGTGGAGAGATGTTATTCTAGCTTTATGTTTCTGTTGCTGACAAAATGCAATGAAGGAGACATGAATTTTGCTCACAATCCCAGGTTATGTATCTCTGAGGGGGAGGTCACTATAACAGAGGCTTGAGAAAGGTGGCTATATTATAGCCACATAATAGCACTGAGAGAGCACGCATGCCTCCACTAGCTTGCTCTCAGGTGGTGTTTCCCTCTCCTATTGTTCAGAACCCCTGCCTAAGGAATGCAGCTGCCCACAGTGGACGGGCTTTCCCTATATAAATTAGCAATCAAGACAAGCACCCATAGGCCAACCTAACTTGATAATAAATCATGGAGACTCTTCCCAGACAATTCTAAGTTGTGTTAAGCTGACAATTAAAACTGAACCAACCAGCACACACACTAAAAACAACAACAAAAATCACAAACAGAACATTTCTTTTCAAGACTGAAGGAGACAAATAGGCCTGCACTACCAAGAGATAGGAGTTCAAGCTAGTCTTTCTGATACAGAATAGGAGAAAACCTGACAGGTAGAGCCCCTTGGAGTAGCTTGAAGGCATATTTGTTAGACAAGACTTTTTCTTAAAGAAATGTGGGATTAACTGAAAAAAAAAAAAAACAAAACAAAACACTCATCTTGTAGGAAAGAGACACTTCTGAGGTGGTTTCTGAATGTAGTCTGTATCCAGTTAGTGCCAGCACGGGCACATCAGTCAGTTAATGTGCCAAAAAGCGACATGTCTTTGCTTATGAGGGTGGCATCTGGGTATGGGCTTCCCCCACTACGCTGATCACAGGAGCACTAATTGATTACAGTAATAATAGCAACAAAGAAGCAACCAACGGATGCTTTTTGCCTCAGTGATGAGATTCTTCAGAAAAGGGTTTTCATCATCCTCTCTCTTCTGTTATAACTTAGGAGTCTTGCTCACAGTACACTAATCAATAGTATAAGCACAAAAATTCTAACTCTGTGGGCCTGGAGAGATGGCTCAGCAGTTAAGAGCACTTGCTTGCTGTTCTTACAGAGGACCCAGTTGGGTTTCCAGGACCCACATGGTGGCTTGCACCACCTACAACTCTAGTTCCAGGAGCTCCAACTCCTTCTTCTGACCACTGAGGACACTAGACATGCAAGTGATGCACAGAAAGATATACAAACAAAACATCCATATATATAAAATAAATCTTAAAAAAAAAACCTAACTAGAAAAACAACAAAAATATTAACTCTGATAGGGGTAGTGAAATCTGCTATCATCTCATAGTGGTTTAGGATTTCAACACAGTCTGAGAGTCAAAGAAGACCAGACCACAGCAATGAGGATTTTGCTCAAGGCTCTGACAGAGACAGTGATTTAGTCTCAGTTGCATATTTGTAAAGGGAAAAATAAGGAAAAACGAATGGATTTGCTTGATATGGGAATGTCTTTCTGTATGCTGTGCATATCAATCTTTAAATAAAAGGACTGTTTTGGCCATGGCAGGCACCGTAGAAGTAGGTGGAGAATCAAAATAGTTAGAAGGAGGGCAGAGTCAGAGACAGATTGAGCCAGACATCCAAAGAAGAAGCATGTAAGGAACAAAGGTGAGCCATGGGCCACGCAGCAGACAGATTAATGAAAATGGGGTGAGTTAAGATGAAGGAATTGAATTAGCTAGTAATGGGCCTAAGCTGTAGGCCAAACAGCATCAAGTTAATATAAGCGTTACCCCCAAACAATAGCCACACACAGGCATACTATGCAGAAAAAAGCTCTTTGAGTTATGCTTAGGATTGAAACTGTAAAAGGGGGGAAAGATGGCTGGAAAGGCGTTGGTATTTTAAACTCTACTAATGGGTCAGATCATCTTTTTAAAATGCTCATTTCTAACAGCAGTGTCTATATTTAAGTAACTGTCAGGTCCATACAAACAGGATGTGACACTTTTACTCATATGGAATTACTCACAGGTAACTTGACTTCCTGTTCAGAAGATGTGCTCACATCATAATCATTGATATTCCTCTGTAAAAAGAGGGAACTGAGCAGAGGCTCACAGATCTCTAAATAGAAACTTCTAGAAGCCAGTCCTTCAAAAGTGCAATTCATGAAGCACACGCCCACAAGTTGGAAGAAGTTACATCAAATGAAGGGCTGAAGTCTAAGAAAATAGTTAGCCAGAACCTCATTTCCCCTGGGTAAGCCACTGCTGCTCAAAAACCTGAGGAGATCCCCAGGGTACTGCTTGTGGCTGCTTCTTGGTCTATGTCACACTTACAGGATATGAAAAGCAGCTGAAGGTCTGTCAAGTAGAAAAGGGGAGCAA
The DNA here is from genome assembly GCA_033318265.1 of Phyllotis vaccarum. Classification (NCBI taxonomy): domain Eukaryota; kingdom Metazoa; phylum Chordata; class Mammalia; order Rodentia; family Cricetidae; genus Phyllotis; species Phyllotis vaccarum. The sequence continues at coordinate 82,240,015 of JARWLC010000002.1, forward strand.
TGTCAACAGGCATGGGAGAAAGGGAGGGTTCAAGCACACAGAGACACCAGGATGTTGTGATGTGAAGACTCGGTGACAGAGGGTCACAGCAAGGATCATGGCGAACAGCCCTAGCAGTATTATAAATGAGCAAAGGGCCAGAAGACAATTACAAACTCTGAGGTATTTCATGGAGGTGAGCACAGCCGGGAGCACCTGGATGAGGGACAGCTGAGGTGACAGACTTGAGAGTCACCAGAGTTTAAATAACCCAGGGCTCACTTGCTAGCATATAACAGCATCTCTTTTACTGAGGTCTCCTCAAGCATAACTGGGTGAAGGATCACTGCATGCCTGCAAAACACTGACCACAGCTGTTTTTATAATACTGTGTAAAGTTGGAACTAAAACAGGGTCCAGTGTAGAATAAAGACAAACTACTTCTAGGGGGCTGTTGACCTCACTGTAAGCACATCTAGATACAGGAGAACTCAGGATACACGTTACAGAACTCAGGATACACATTACAGATGAAAGGGGCTAAGGCAGGTAGCGAGTGTATGCCCAATAGTATCTGCTTCCTTATAGAATCCAAGGTGACATACTCAGCAGAGTGAGGAAGACACACAAGAAGTAGTAGGAACAGGATGGTCCTGTCCCATCTGCACTTGGTCTGCACTTGCCTCCATGAAGAATGGGACAGAGCAAGGTAAAGGCTCCCGGACAACTCTGCACCAGGCATGGCCATTCTTTCCTTTTTTGAATCAGACAGGGTCTGTCTCAGTAATCGAGGTATCCAGACAATTCTCAGACTCACAATCTTCCAGCCATGGCCTCCTGAGGGCCGAGTCAAAATGCTCAACTCAGGAGTCTGTTTCTAATCAGACCTGCCTACACTTAAAACGAAAAGAGATCTGATGAGGAATGACCACCAGAGCATGCCCCCACAGGACCTCAGCCCTAACCGATGGCATCATGGAGGAAGCCCAAGGCGGGGCTGTATCTCTGGGAAGGGGGGTGAAATAAACAGGCATCATCTATCAGCCCATATGTCTACTGAGGGACTTTCCTGATGAGTCAGAAGCAAGGGCAAACCCAGGCCTCTCCTATTCTTCCTGCAAACGGATAAGCTAGGGAAAACAGAGCCCAACAAAACCCAACAGCCTCAGAACTCTGAAGCTGGAGAGGATACTGAGCAGCAAAGGGATCTGAAGGAAGAGCCAGCAAAAAGCTCACCGTTCGCTGGCCGGCCCTTTCCATTCTTTAAGTAGGTATCTGAGGTCCAGAGTTCCTACTGGCCAACTCGTTAACCATGCCACACTGCAAATCATGCTTTATTTTCTTTGATCTTTAGGGTGTGGGGCTACATTATTTTTTTCACTGTAAAACAAAACATAACCCTAAACTGTAAAACATTCCTGATAAAGGCAAGTATTAAACAGCAAAGCCAACCCACCTCATTTCCTTTCTCACTGGCATTCTTGTTTAACTGCTATCTTGAGTTACAGAAGCTGATGGGACAGGGAAGAAAAGATACATGTATCCCAGGAAGTCCCCATCCCCGGGCCTCTGCAACTCTTGAATGGCACAACTGTATTACACTTCTTCTACCCAGACAACAGGATAATAGTGATTTGCTTAGAAAATGGAGGGAACAAGTATAGGTAACATAGAAAGAGACATTGAATGGCTTAGACTTTGATGAAAGCAGCCCTGGGGAGAGACCAACAGAGTCCCTCAGGAGAAGCCATCCCCATGCAACACTTTATAAACGTCAACCCTTAAAAAGTAAGCTACAAAGCTGGTAAGCAACAATAGGATAAAGGCCAAACAACGGTACAACCATGCCTCTAAATTTTCTCAGAATTCTCTTCTGAGAAACCTGCTTTGTTTATACAAGGCCCTGGTCAAGCCGCAGGCAGGGAGGAGATATCTGTCATGAGATAGACTTCCTGAGAGGCCTCATCATAGATACTGATGGGCTTAGGACACTCATTGCCAAAGACATTTGTAATTATTACCAGTGGCTGGAGAGATGGCTCAGCAGTTAAGAGCACTGATTGCTCTTCCAGAGATCCCAACTGGAGCCTTGAGAGCAGCTGAGCCATCCTTATCCACATGGCAAAGCCAGAGTTGGAAGGAAGCCATGTTGACTTCTGTATGACTCAGGACCCTCCCCCCCCACCACCACCACACACAACATACTGCTTTGGTTCCCCACAGGGGCTGGAGGAAAAGGCAAATATACCCACCCATACACGAGGATATGCACCGTAAGAAACAAACATCAAACTATAAATGCTGGAGGCCCAGAAAGGATCCTTTAAAAGAAAAATGCCTAACAAGAGCCTCTTAGACCAAGTAAAAGGCCCAATTCTTTAATCTTCCAAATGGACTGTTTAATGACCACCAAGGAAAAGTAAACAGCCCAGTGAATGTGGCAAAGACGGTCTGGTAGGACTGGCTACATGGAATACTGCACGAGACAGCCCCAATATCCTACACAAAACCTCTGATGGTCTTCATCAACTCTCTAAAAGTTCATCAGGTAGAACAGATTCTAAATGAAAAGCTGGGCATGCTCAGAACAGAACCAGATGTAAAAACCAAGACCACCAGTGCCAGGGTGGCTAAATGAGAAAGGGTCTGGCAAGAAAAACTTGGAATAGAAACCATGGCAGCCATGAGTGGAAAGCCCAGCTCCACCTGTGGTAATGGCTAATATAATCAAATGTCTTTGATGGCTTGAAGGGAACCGGATACAGTTTTAAAAACAACAATAACAAGCCCAGCTTGAACTAGATTCTGTTTTCAACAGCTAATCACTTGTGGCTCAGACAATGGGGACTTTCTATAAGGCAGAAGAAGTGGACTCAACAAACGGAAGGCAGCAGAAAGCGGTCACCATGGAGATCTACTACTGGGGGCAAGACTTGCACGGGTTCTTAATAAGATCAGTATGAATCATGGTTTCCAGTCTTTGGTTCATGGTCAGCAATTCACAAGAGCTGTGCCTTGCATGCCTTGGAGTGAGGCGGACTGTGACTGTGAGTCCCTCTTAAAACCATTCAATTTCTGCTCTAATAAGAAAACATACATCCTTGAAAGAGATTGACAGGTTAAAAGCCCTCCTCGGAAAATCAGATCATTATTTTCCAAAACGCTTTCCCTACCCTCACAAACAACATTTCAACTGAGTCAAAACTGTGGGAGGAGAAAAGGGGAGTCCTGAGTGTGACTATCGGGAAAAGAGAACAGAAGGAGCGCCCCAGTGGGCTTACGTCAGGATCTAAACGTTTTAGGCATTTAAAGGGAACAGTCATCCCTCAGTTGTCACTAAGGTGATCATGGAAAGCAAAATATTTGCCTAGAACTTTAACACCAGAGAAACCTACTATCTCCTTATTTCCCATGTTTGGAAGTGAAGTGAAAGTCAAGTTTCCTGGTCCTCCCCTTGCCCTGAGTGAGGCCCTGCCCATATCCTACAGTTCCGGAACCCACCAGATAGCTCTGACAAATTGAGGATACGGGCGTGGCTGATTCATCAGAGGTCAGGTGTGAGTCTCATATGTGATACTGAAATTTCCAACGGCTGCATTATAAAAAGAAAGCAAGCATCACCAAGCTTAATAGACCTAAACTTTTAATCCTGAGATTTCACTGTAAACCAGTTTCTTTTACCAATATTCTACTTCTTAACAAATGGATGCAGAGACTGGAAGGCAGTTATTAAGACTCGCAGCACTTCCCAGCACTTTCATGGGGTTGAATCACAACTGCAAGCATGTGACTGCAAGAAGTACAGTGTTGTGGGATGGTATAGCAATACGGCAAGAGTCAGGGACCACATGCAACCCAGAAATATGGGACTTAAAACTGTAAGAGAAACCAGGAGCCCAAGATCAGTGAGTAGCTGCACGGTAAGAAGGGGGAAGGGCTTCTAGGAGGAAAGGCCAAGGGGAACTCCAGGCATGGAATCTAGCACCTTGCAGCAGTATAGTGTAAGCAAGGCAAGTACCCGCACTCTGCACTGCTAGGCCACACTGAAGGAGTGATCAGTACCTCCCAGCATAGAGAGTTAGAGGTGGTACAATGGGGAAACACCTTAAGAGGAGGCTGCAGTCTTTATGGCAGGACATACCAAAAGCTCCTTCATTTTATACTCTAAATTCATAGGCAGGCAGGCATCCCTGAAAGTGTGTAGAGGGTCAGCATTACCACACCACACCTGGCTACCTGACTTGTAGACATTCAAACTCATATACTCTCTGACCTTAGCTACCTATGCAAGGCACGATCTGCATGGCACAGGGAAGTGGAAAGCAGTTCTATTCAAAAACAGTGTTAGATCTTTGAGGCCTGAGATAAATTGTGTAAAGACTGATGTGTGCATTAGGGCAGACACTAGTGTGTCTAGAGTTGGCAAAGTATTCAATGCCTTACCTGCAAAGACTTGTCTGATGAGTGTAGGATGCCTTGGTCTGGTCACTAAACTCATACACCAAGACTGTGTACTTGTAGGAGATTCTAATACATACAGGTACCCTGAAAAGGGCACTTTTGAATGTGAAAGGCAGCCTACAACTATTACAAGCCAGTAGGATTGCAGTCTACCTGTGAGGGTCCACACACCAAGGTTACTGGCATAAATAGAGCCCTGCATCCATAGTCCCATAGTTCACACTGGCAGGCTTGGCCTCCACATCCTCCATCCAATCCAAATGTAAGCAGTACCCACTTTCCTTTCACCCTGAAACTCAGAAAGACACCAACTTCTCATCAGGGAGCAGTATATGACTTTCTTTGGATCTGTTCTATTGTGTGTGTGTCCCCGGTCTCACCTGCTGCCTTTCTTTTCTGAGACAGGGTCTTACTACATAGTCCTGGCTGGCCTCCCAACTGCTGGAATTAAAGGCGAGCATTACCACACCACACCTGGCTATTCTTTTATTTTTGCCTCATGTTTTCCTTTTCTCCTTACCCTGTTTTTCTTTACATCCCTTTCCATATACTTTAGCGTCACTAAATTTTACTTTCTTAGTATGCTGTATAATTTTTTTCCTTTTACTACAGGTATGTGTCTTTGTTTTTATATTGTTCAGATGGTTTTTCTTGCCACTGAATCAAACTAGATACTGAGCCCTACACAGACTCTCATGGAGAACTCTAAGAGCAGCATGCCTTTCTCAACAGACAGTGAACACTAAGCAGATACAAGTCGCTTGTGACAAGATGAATGACCCTGGAGGGATTGTGAGGTAAGTTAAGCTAGACACTGGATGGCAGTGGAGGAGCTCACGTGTGCGATCTATGATGGAGTCAGAAGCAGAGGATAAAATGTTTACCAGATGCTCACCACATACCAACAAAGGAAAACAACCCGTGAAGCATGTTAGTGTACCCAACTCCACAGCACACTCACTGGACATAAAGGACACACAGATCAGGACACACAACAGCAGATGGTGTGAATGAACAGTTTCATCAACAGACATAGCATTCAGGCCCCCAATCCTTAAAAAAAAAATCAACAAAGAAACATCAGAGTTAATAATGCTACAGATCAAACAGACTTTATAGGAAACTGCAGGACATCCGATCCAACAGCTGAGGAATGCACATTCTTCTGGGAATTGTCACCTCAAGAACCACATTTCAAGCCACAGAGCAATCGTTACCCAAATACCGGGAAAGTGAATTAATTCTTTGTATCTTATCAGCTCAAACTGGGAAAAAATATTAGAATCCAACAAGAGAAAATGTAGAAGAGAGGAGCGAAGAACGTGCTTTTCAAACACCCGCAGAAGGAATAACAAAGATCAGAGGAAAAAAAATCTGATTCCTAATGAAGGGGTCAAAAATATGGTGGAAAAAACAACTTCTAACAAATAGTGCAGAAAAAATGAGATATTCACAGGTAGACACAGAAGACAGAAGCTAATGCCCCCTTTCTCGTCCTGCGCACACATAGTCAATTCAAAATGGATCTAAGACTTCAACCCTGAAAGTGCTGGAGAAAATCAGAGGAAAAACCACTGAGATACAGGCCTGGGCAGGCAAGGACTTCCTTAAACAGGCCTCTATAGCTCAGAAAGTAATAGTAACAGGCAAATAGGACCACACCAAGCTAAAAGGCACATACCAGTCAAACTACCAGACAGTGCTCACAAACAGGGAGAGACTCTCGGCCTGCCATTCTCATCTGGTAAGAAATTAAAATAACTAAATAAAATAAAATGATGAACAATTCAATCAATAAATGGGGAAGTGGACTGCTTGGACACTTAAGTACAAACAACTAATAAACACACGTCCAATCTCTTTAGCCATGAGAGAAACGTCAGTCAATTAGTTAGATTTCATCTTGCCTTAGCCAGAACGGCTCTCTCTCATCAAGAAATCAGGCGACAAAGGTTTGTAGCGATGCAGAAGGAAGAAAACAAAGCCTCACTGACTGTTGCTGGGAATGTAAATTAGTGCAGCCAATATGAAAATCAGCAACAGCAAGACCTAGCAGCCCTTGCTTGGGCATACACCTGAAGCGTCTAAGTCAGCCTATTACAGAGACCCTTGCACAGCCAGCCTTATCAATGGCTACAGCCAACTCACAGAATCAACCCTGATGCCTAGCCAAAGACAGAAAGTGCGATACAGTGACAGTCGACATTAGTCGACCACAAAAAAGACAGCGGTCATTTGCTGCAAAGTGAAGAGAAGCTGGAGGAATTTTGTGTCAAAATAAACAAGACACTGAAAGACAAAACAATGCATGAACTCGCGCGGGCATCCTAAACACAGACTGAGGGGCGGAGGATGGCGCAGTGCTTACCAGAAGCCTGGGAGACAGCTTCAAATTATAGTCAAGGAGACATGGTGATGTGGTATTATCTATTATATGCTGAGAGTCAATGTTTGCATCCAAACTTATTTGTGAGATGTGTATGTGAGGTGATAGCTGAACACAAACACACATAGATGAAATTGGTGAGCTACAAGGCCACTTACCCCTTACCTGTCAATGAACTGATCGATGATGACCATGTCACCAGGCTGGATCTCCTCTCTCAAGGACCCACAAGCTGTGGTCACTATAACATGGGTACAACCCTCTTCTTTCAAAGCCCAGATGTTGGCCTGGTAGTTGACTTTGGAAGGCATGATAGTATGTTGTCTCCCATGTCTAAGGAAAGAGATTGAGACGGGACATAGCCATCAGGGAAGGGCATTTTAGTAGTTAAAAGGAAACAGAGACCCTGCCTAACCAGGTAAAGTATGGAAGTGTTTCGTGTCTGAGATCCTGCTGGCTTTGGATGACAGACCAGTTTTCATGACAATTGTGTGCTTAACTGAATCAATGTTCTTTTTTTGAGACAGGATTTCTCTGTGTAGCCCTGGCTGTCCTTGAACTCAAGAGATCTGCTTGCCTTTGCCTCCCAAATTCTGGGATTAAAAGGCATGCAGCACCATGGTCTAGCCCTGAACTAAAGTTCTTGAACTGCAGCTCCAACCCCAACTGGACCTAAACATGTATTATTAATATTTATTCAAGTAGTCACATGTATAAAAGAGTGAGACTATATCCAGCCACTGAAGTAAAAACGTTGGGGTTTGGAGTACATTTTGGTTCAAAGCTCTCTCATTTACTTCCCCTGTATCCTTCCTAAAGTCACCCAACCCACTTGGTTCCCCTGTTAGTAAAACATTAATGAAACATCTACTTGCTCTGCTGAGTTGCAAAATAATACCTCACTATCATCCTGTTCATTATTTAAAAATAATTTTTGATGTCTCCTCTTGATAACTAACAAACTATAGACCGACTCAGCACCTTAGGTTTCCACACGGAGTTCATAGCCATCCTCTAAAAAGCAGGAGCCATCACCATCCAGAGATACATATACATCCTGGGGCTGGTCCCTGAACATTCAGCAGGTGCTCCCGAAGAAATTAGACATCTGTGTAATTGTTTCTTCCCTCAGCTTGAAATAAACCAACAACTGTTTTCCACCAATGACTACAGCCCAAGGAAGAAGACCTTGGACCAATCTACAGCAGGGGACGCTTAAAACTACATTTTGGTTTTGCTGGCTCTTAAGAGCATACTTTCCACATCTCTGTGGTTGACAAAGCTTTCTTAGGTACCCCCTTCATGTCCGATATAATCCACACATCTCCTGTGGGTCAGCCTGAGACTTGTAACCCAACACCAGTCTATGTAAAGTTTCTAGAGGTCACACCTATGACTAGGTGCGGCCTTATTGGCATGAGAACCTGCTTGTTACTGCATTAACAACAGCGAAGGCCACTTGTGGTCAGGGGAATTTCTAACTATGCTGCTTTCTGTGTAGCAGTTTATACCACAGTCCTGTTTAGGGAACAAAGGTATAAGCATAAGGAAATACTAAATCCAGGTTAGTTCAGGGGTTAGTTAGACCACCTCCCCCTAAAATATAACTACTGCTAGACAAGGATGCCATGAACAAAGCATCTTATTTATCTGACAATCGGAAGAAACATTAAACAAAGAAAATATTTTTGGTTTGTAGTTAGAACAGAAACTGGAGCTTCAGTGTTACTCAACCGACCTGTTTTCCAACCAAAGTGAAGAACAGGATCTCTGGTTTCCTAAATACTTAGAATTGTGTGGTAAGCAAAGGGACTGACATGTTCTGACTCTGTGAACACCTACCTCATACCTACATTATTACCTGTTTCTAGACTTTAAGTTAAATTTAAATTCTCCTGAAGTAGCAATATTAGACAAGAACAAGAGACTTAACTTTACCTTGCAAGAAGTACACAATCTACGTTCTTTATCTTCCCCAAAATTAAGGCATCAGATGGCTGTGTGCAACGACAAATGAACAGTAATTTTAAAACATGTATAAACAGTTAAACTCCGGTGGTGGACTCATCAAATGTACATGTGTCAAGGGCGTCTGAAAGGTTCAAGAAATGCCATGAATCAAAAGCTGAAAGGCTAGGAGATCACTGCAGGGCACTAAGAGCTCAGGGACAGAACCACCTGCTTGTGGAACTGGGCTCAAGATAGCTGTGGTTGACACAGGGAAAAACCAGAGAACCAACTTTAGCAAGAAAGCCTAAGGCTAAGGGCGAGATGGGAAAAGACTTGGAAAACCCCAGGTCCGGGCTGGGCCGGATGCAGGCGCCTTACCTGCCTGCCCAGACAGGGTTGGAAAAAAGCAGCTTTCCCTGGAATTCATTTATTCCCAATCCCAACATTATGTTCCAGAGCCCAGGACTCATGCGAGCCAGAAGATGCCACTTCATAATGACTCTTCATGCTATCAGCCACCAGACTGTCTAAGTTACTGTGGTGTGACCTGGGCTCTAAATTAGAAACAGATTTGAATGTAAAAACCAAAATCTTGACTTCTAGCAATGGAAACCAAGGTGTCACTTATGTCACTTATGAAAGAAAGAAGGAAGGAAAGAAAGAAGGAAAGAAAGAAAGAAAGAAAGAAAGAAGGAAGGAAGGAAGGAAGGAAGGAAGGAAAGAAAGAAAGAAAGAAAGAAAGAAAGAAAGAAAGAAAGAAAGAAAGAAAGAAAGAAAAAAAAAATCAAGCCAGTAAGCAATGCCAAAGCCAATATTGTCAGTTGGACTTTAACCTTGCCAAACGGAGTATCCACATATTTTTCAGTTCTTCCTTCTAAAATTTCTGGATCATCCAAGCCCGTTCCACCAATTATTCCAATCTAAGGGAGAAGAGAAAAGAGAGAGGGGGCTGTCATATCTGGCCATGCTTCATTTTAAGCAATGATGTATTTCTCCATATTCACAGGCTGTTTTCCACTCCTACGAAACCCCAAAAGAAAGTAATTCTGAAAATGACTGAGGAACAGTAAACATTTAAAAGCCCTCTACTAAGAAGAATCAAAAACTGCCTTTTGGTAACGGTTTCCTCTTACTACACCATGACACAAAGCGAGAATTTCTTCTTAAGCCACCAGTCACACAGAACTGGAAGGGAATTCACGTAAAAGATGAGGGATGTGCCAAGCCCTCACTGGTGTATATATTTACAAAACCAACCTGCAATTCATGCGAACACATATACAGCAGACAGCAGTTCACACTACAATTCAAATGTTTATAAAAATAAACAACTCAAAAGCAGTTGATATTCTTAAGTTCCAGCATTTTATTTCAGTTTTCCTGAGATTATGTAGAAAATCTCGTTCTTGGAAAAAGTAAGGAAAAGAAGCCTAATTCTGTAAAGAGTTGATCTGGGGTTGCAGAGATGGCCCAGCAACTACATGGTGGCTCACACCTGTCTGTAACTCCAGTACGAGATCTGACACCTTCTTTTGGCCTCTGAGAACAATGTACACCCATGGTGTACAGACATATGGGCACATAAAAAAAAAAAATCCTAAAAAAACCCCCCACCAAAACACTGAGTTGATCTAATTTAAAGTCTGGGAAGCAAACAAGAATAAATATAAAGACAAACAGTAAGTAAGGTCTTAACACTAAAAAAATAAGTGATATGGGGTTGGAGAGCTGGCTCAGAGGGTTAGGGTACTGGCTGCTCTTCCAGTTCCTGAGTTCAATTCCAACCACGGCTCACAACCATCTATTATGAGATCTGGTGCCCTCTTATAGCATACAGGCACAACACTGCATACATAATAAATAAATAAATTCTTTAAAAAAAAATTAAGCAGCATTATCATTAGTAAAGTTTTCCTGTGTAGACACCCTACAGGAAATAGGATTTAAACAGGTCAACAGACAGCTATGAAATAGGGCTTTAGGAGAAACCTCAGAGAAAACAACCCTTGCACTTTTTAAAATGAAAAGATGCAAACATATTGTCACAGAATTAAGTTTCTACAAAGTAAAATGGAAGTTTCCGACTCCAGAGAATGAAGTTCCAAAATAAAAAATTTGTGAGATTTTGCGGTAAGGACGGTGGACTTATACTTCCTGGTGACTCAAACAGTTGACATTGGTGCCACCTTGTGGTACACTATTGAAATTACAACAGGCTTTGTCTTTCATACACTGTAGGCTAAAAACTAACCAAATACATTGGTATTTCAGCTCAACACTTATTTGTTCAAAACACTCAAGTTACTTAAATTCTTCAGTTCAACATATATTCACACACACAAATCACTCTGCTTTGCAAAACCCTAGCACTCCTGATGGAATGGCATCTCCACTTTATCTTTACATAGCTGGGCTAGCAGACTATCCAGCCCATGTCTTCACACTGGACAACAGCAAGAGCAGCATATGAAATGACCATCACCCAGATCTTCAGGAATTTAACTACTTGACGCACAAAGGAGGCTGGAAGACAGGAGGGTCAGAAGTTCAAGGTTGTCTTCAGCTCTATAGGGAGTGTGTGGCCAGCTTGAACTACACAACATGAACCAAAGCCAAAAGTGCTGTTTCCTTATGACCCTTTGCTCCATCATTTCAGGATGTTCCCTGGGCCACAGCATCTCAGATTTTGAGTCAACACTGAACCTGTTAGGCTTGGATGAAAAACAGGTCTCATTCTTTTCTTTTGCAGTCCCTCAGAATGAAGACAGGCTTGAACCACATGGAAGGAAGCAGGAAGTGGAAGAGGCTAGCTCCTGAATCTCACACTCCCTTAGTTCCCAGCTTGAGCTTCGGCCCAAACCCTCCTGCTGCATGATGGTCCTTTGTTAGGTAGTGTAGTTGGCAACTCAGCCCTTAGCAAGGAGTGGGCAGTAACAAAAACAAACAGACCAGGAAGAGGCAGCAGTCTACAGTCAAGCCCACGTACTCATTCAGCAGCCTCACACTGTTAACCAAAGAAGCAACTGACTACACCTGCAAGGGACAGAACCTCGAGGATGGAGGTCTGCAGCCCCAATATGTGGCCAACATCACCACCTGCTGGTTGTATACACAAAGTACAGCTTGATGAAGCTCCCAAGGACTCAGGTATGTGCTGAGTGTTTCAGGGACCTCCCTTATCTGATTTTGACAACCACTCTCTTAGGCAGGCCCTCTGGTATTAGCTTCACTTTACCAACGATGAAAGAGAAGTACCCGTATGCTAATTCCCAATATCCTCTGGGATCGTCCAGGAGCTCACAGTTCATTAGGGAGTCACTGTCTATGATGTAAAGAACCTAGTTTCTTTGGTCAGATCAAGCAAGCTATTGCCCAAGGTGACAGAGCACACTACAGACTCTGGGTAGCCAGGTTCTCAGCCTTCCTAATACTGTGGACCCTTTAATATAATTCTCCATGCTGTGGTGACCCTCAACCATAAAATTATTCCCTTGCTACTTCATAACTGTAGCTTTGCTACTGTTCTGAACTGTAATATAAATACCTGATATGTAACCCACAGGTTGAGGACCCTGTTGACAGCGCCATCATTCTCCCCAATTTTCCACTACAGTCACCTCAAAAAGAATGCCCAATTCCAGCAAGGCTGAAGGTGCCTGCTATGCTGTACCTTACAACTACTTTCCTTGAACCCGAAACTAAAAATGTCTGCCTCAAAGGTGGAAGGGTGCCTGCTATTTCCTACCCTATGTATGTTCTCTGGTAGCTAAAACCCAGGGACTTCACCTGCCCCATGTGGTCTCAGGAGACATCCTTCTGAGCCCTGGATGCCCTGGCTCACAGATGTCCCCAGAAGCAGACACCAAAGAGGGGCTCCTGTAAGGAAGATGGCAGCCATTGAGTACATCAAGCTCAAGATGAGGAAAGATAGACAGGGTGGAACCCGGTAGAGTCCCTCATCTGGGATTCCAGTCATCCAGCTCTGGTTACCACCAACAAATATGGCAGGCATTGCTGACTGAAGCCTTCAACACTAAGCTAACCTGGCTATGTGGTGTGGTCTTGTAGGATCCCACAGAAGCCCAGACTCATGGGGACAAAGAAGTCAAATGCCTCAGCCTGGGAGGTCTGCAGAAAATCTCCAATAGGAACCACCAAAGTAGCTCTATCTCTGACAACACACCCCCTAAGGGATGCCTATGAGGCAAATTGTGCCCCAGTTCAAATTTGTATGCGTGACACACAGTTCTTTAGTGACTGGGGGACAGGGTCAAACTTTAAAAAAAAAAAAAAATTGGTGTCCCTACAAGAAGAAATTGCAACATGGATACACCTAGAAAAAAAAGACCATGGAGGCCTGGGAACTGGAATGATTAGAACTTCTGGATTGTAGAGAGCTGGAATGTTGCAGATCCAGAGTCAAATCTTAGGTCATACCTTTGGTTTTCTTGCCCACCCATGTCTTACCTAACATCCTAGCTACTAGCAGGAGAAACCTGGAATCTACTAATTCTGCAGACCACTAAGTTCTACAAGTTCGAAGCTAAGAATGTCAGGTAAGACTTGAGAGACTTCCTGTTGTGCCGTAAATTGCAGCTCCATCAAAGCATCAAAAAATGCCTTATGACTTAATTCTATCTTATAATGAAATAAACTTCACAAAACCATATTTGTACATGGACTTTGGGGCAACTTAAGCCCATGTTCCTAGGACACAACTCATCTTGGCTCAAATATCTCTTATTCTTTTTGAGGATTTTTGGTCACAATATATAATAAAAAAAAAAAAAAAAATGGGGCCACCCAAAATCCCAAATGGGTCACCACAGAAAACAACAATTGGCATGTTATCTGTAACAACTAGCCTCTGGTGCTGTGAGGTAGTATCTGTTCCTCAGGCTTTTCCAGTCTACCAAGCTCTGTTGAGTCCACCCTGATAACCTAATGTGGGTTTTATAGTCAGAGATATATGGATGGCCTAGAAGACCAGAACAGCCTTGGCTTTAATGTCACAAGCCTCACCCTGAAGACATATATTTCAATGAAATCAACTATTAGTTTCTGAGGAGCAGTTTTCTCAAAATTCACCATATTCACTCCAACTCCCCTTTTGTCTGTGGGTCAGGTTTTTAATGCTCCATAGAACCAGTATGGAAATTAAATGTCCTACTGCATTAGAATTCCTCTTCCCTTCTCTACTATCCCTGGCAAAACACACCAAAAGTAACTTCCTCAAGGCAACATAGGCTCCTTACTTCTCTGCAGGCAGATGTCTTACCTCTCCTCACCAGGCAGTGTCTCAGGCATTGGCCCAGGGTCTTTAACCAAATATGAAATCGCTTTCCTGGGGGCATCTGAGAGAATGCACCATGTGTGGCTGCCACAATGACAGGGGAGGAGGTCCTGTTGGCATTTATTTGGTGTGCTGTAAAGCTTAGGACAATCCTACAGAAGAACTGTGCCACCCAAGCTTGAGACAGCGCAAAGCAGAGGTCTAAAGGCCGGCTCCCAAATCAGGAAGGACACTGACTTGTCATCCTCCCTAACAACTACCTGAAGTTTATTGGCAACCCACAGTGAGACCACATTCCCTCTCTATCACTCTAACATGATTAACATCATTTCCTAATCTCCCAGAGTAGAAATTAGCCAGAGGCATTATAGATCACTGAAGCAGATCTCCAAATACCCTCTCTGGTTTGCTTTGCCGGCCTGTACAGTCAAGCATACCACCAGCCCATGACTGACATTTCTTGGACAATGTCACCTATTATCTACGGCCTGCCTCCACCCATGGCTACTTCATGGGACATGCATACACGCAGGAACCATTAAGCATTATGGCTAATGGTCCATTATCTTCTGCTCATCCCCACACTTGGACACACTCAGTAGCTACTCCATACTCCACGCTTTAGCCCCAATCAGAAATGTGTCAGCAGAAGGAACTTGGAATTTACCTTCCTTGATTTTATTTGGCAAGGATTCCTCAGCACCTTAGGTTTGGAAGTCAGAGAACCTTTTCCTCTTGCTATTCTGCCCACAGAGCCTCACTACTTCTGTGCTGCCAGCCTAGACTGAACCACAAGTGCCATGGCTTCTGGCCAGATGTAGTCCTTCACCCAGTATAGGCCATTCTGTACAGAGCAGCCACGCAATCACTTAAAAATATAAATCAAATGCTACCTCTCCATTCATTCAGAATCCTTAAATAGTTTCCACAGCATTTAAAATCAAATCTAAATTCTCCTTTCTTTTCTTTGTTTTTTGTAAGAGTATCTTAATATGCAGCAATAGTTGACTGGGAACTCCCTATGCAGACCAGGCCGGCTTCAGACTTTGAGATCTGTCCATGCCCGCCTTCTTTATCATGTTTAATATCATGAAGGCCCACACCCAGCTACTTCCCGTAATCACAAGCACAGAGTTTTCTATCTCAAAGCCACCATGCCCAGCTTTCCCCAGACCCTCCTAAGTCTGAGATGGCCACTGTAACCTCAGGTTCTTTATCATTACTTCAAATATTACCGTGTCGTCCATGTTCTCAGGCTGCTATAGTAAAAATCAGACCTACAAACTTACTTCTCACAATCTTCAGGCCCTACGGCCAATTCAGGGTCTGGGAGAGCCTGCTCTTTGGTTCATTGATGGTCTTTTATATGGCAGAACCACTGATGCCTTCCACAATGATGCTATTGCCATATGTATTCTCAGAACTTGGCAGGTTTTCAATAAAGTGTTTTTGGGTAGATTTCTGCCAGTAGGCAGCTTGGTTTCATTGAGATGCTGAACATCATACTGTTCATACAAAACCAGAAGGTTTTCATCTGAACACTCTATTTGTATCTTTTAAACCTAGGGTATCAACTTGAAGCTTGAGCCCATGGTAATATTTCCATTTTAGACCAAAGTTCAGATTAATAGAACAAGAACTGAGCTGGGTATGTAACATCACTGTGTTTAAATCTAACAACTCTGAAGAAGGTGTGATTAGCCCTAAGAGAGTATACTGCTGACAGAAACAAATAGGTAGCATTGGAATAGGAGGCCACGTCTCTTCAGCTCCAGTTTTTGGCCCTCAACACCAATGTGGAAATATTCCTACTTCTGTACTTAACCAAACTATTGCTTCTCAACGACTGATAAGAAATGGTGCCGTGAGTCAGGCAGCAGGCACATGTACCTGTATGTGTGTGCAAAAGCCAGAGGTTGACTTCAATCACCTCCCTCAGTTAATTGTAATCCCTCTTTCAGTGAGGCAAGCAAGCATTCTCACTAAACTGGGAGCTCATTAGTTTGGCTAGGCCAGCCAGTCTTCAAGCTCCAAGAGCCCATGTCGGTCTCTCTAGTGCCAAGATTACAGATGCTGGCCTTTGCAACCAGCTTCCTGCTCCCCCACCCCCAATATGGGAGGGTCTAAATTCATGTTCTAACACTTGGTAGTAAGCACTCTAGAGTCTGAGTCTCTCCACTATTCAGCCTTAAGATACGCTTTTTAAATAGATTATTTTGCTCTGGATACAGGTACTTCATATTTTCTAGATAAGATGTTGCTTGAACTGTTGGTGGAATGTGGTGTAGGCATCATGAATTCTCACGAGCAATGCTCTTACCTTTCCAGTCCCAAGGAGAGCAATCAGCAGGCATTGCTAGCACCACTTATATCTCTAAGCTTCATTTTAAAAGCTTGCCAAGATAAAAAAAAATAAATAAATTTCATTCAATATTTACATAGCTCCTTCAGCTCTTAAGTGTACCACATTCATTTTACAGGAAAACTTCCTGTCAGGCAGAATGTTAACCAGATTAAAGTGAATTCTTTCTGTTGAGATAAGCTGGTACACTTACACGATAGTATTATCCTGATGGGGCTGAGTGAGTGAGAAGTACCAGCCATTCTGATTTTAGTCACATTGTGGGTCAGAGATGGGGGTGGGGGGGGTGGGGAGAAACAAAACAAACACACACAAAGGAAATGAAAATCAACAGAAAACACACCCGGTGAAGTTTCTTGGATTCTACAGGCCAATATACCGCTTCTTCAGTCAAAGTTAAGGATCACATCCAGACCCCACCTAATATGGTGTTAAGGGAAAGGTGTAAAGCTGTGGTCTTATAATTATCTCCACTCCTAAAAATTCAACAATGCCCAATACAGACATAATTCTAGCCTTACCAGCCTACACTGTAGTAAAATCGCCACTTCATAAATATGTGTCATACGTAGCTTGCACATGAAGACCCTTTCTGCCTATTCTTGCTGTCAGGAGGCTTTCTATGAATGTAAAAAAGCCTTTTCAAAATGGGGGGGGGGGAGTCAGCCAGCTCAAGAAGCCCGGCAAGGCCCCAGTTAAGAGAGCCCAGGTTGGCTGTACACTAACTGCAGAGATTTGCCTCTTCCAAGGGAATCAAACAGCGCTGCTGCGGGGAATCCAAAGAGATGCCTGGAGAAAACAGTGTACTTCCTGTGTCACGGGCCAGAAATTCTCAAACTGAATCAAGTTAACTGATTTCTTGGCTAATAATAAACAGCCTAGAAGGGACGTATCCTTTTTGACCAGTTTCCCCTTCTCTGCAATCCTACTACCACTTTCTACCCTCCAAACACAAGGCATTTAAAAGACCCAGGGGAGGCTCACAGCAACTCTTGAGGCTCATGGTCTTCTGATCCCCGCATACAAGAATCCCTTCTGTCGAGCTCTCTGGGTACCCGAGGCCCAAGAAAATAGCTCTAACTTTCAAGGTTGCAAAGCTGTCTCAACACAGAGGCCTCCGTTCAGGGATCGGCCCTAACCCGAGGTCTGCACTCCTTTTCAGTATTCAGAAAAGTCTTAGAGCACCTACGGCTCTGTGCTAAACGGGGTAAAACAAAGCAAGAGGAAATCTAAGTTTGGAGGGATGAAAAAGCCAATAGTACGCTAACGAGCAAGTGCACAGCTCTTCCACGTGGGGCCGAGTCAAGAAAGCGGAAGCGCAAATTCGACAAGGCAAGAGGGACAAGCTGGGCAGCTGGGCCACGTGTCAGCTCCCGCCCGGAGCATCTCCAGAGGGGAGTGGTACTGAAGGTGGCAGCCGGCAGCCGCCCACCCATCGTTCCCCACCAGAGCACCGGCTATCCGTGGAGCCCGGGATGCAGATGAGTCCAAAGGCTGAGGTCACCGGAGCGTGCAGGGGGCAAGTGCTGTGCTCCTGCCCCTCTCCACCGTGCCCGGGGTCGGGGGACGTCCGGGCTGGGGACACAAGCCCGGAGGCGCGGCCGCTGCGGAGGGGAGAGCAGAAACCCGGCAGGATCCCTCCGCAGCCTGTAGGGTGATCTCACCTTCACCGCAGCGCAGGCGGAGCCTGAGGCCATGTCTGTGTCCTGTGCGAGCCGAGTGCTGGACCGGTCGGGGATTGCGAGTCCAGCGCCGAGCGGGAGTGAGCAGAGCCGGGTCCGCGGGCCCTGGCTCCTCCTCTTCCTCCCGGGGAGCGCGGGATTGGCTGCTCTTCTTGTGCTCTCCTCCTCGAATCAGGTTCCTGACTCCCGACCCTTTTGCGGACTTTTCGAGTCTTGTCTTGTCACGTGATGGCGGGTCGGTGGCCAAGGTAGAAATGAAACCATTTAGGACATACTTGGCACCATGTCTTTTAACTTTCTGTCGTAAGAATTTCATGAGGTGGCGCAATACTTCCTGCTCTGCACCGAATTGGCTGCCTCGGGCTGTAAAATCAGGCCCTGGCGCGTTCCAGCCCAGCTTTTGGGTGGGCGAATGGAGGCTGAATGGTGCTGAGATTTCCGCCTCCTGTGCTCTGATTTACAAACTGGTTTATTCATCTCTAGTTTAGCGGGAGATTTGTAAGTAGGCACGACTCTGCGGTGCACGTTTATTATCCCAGTCATTCATGAGATAGGGGCAGGAGGAAATTCAAGTTCTGGTTTGGCTACAAAGTGAGTTTAAGGCCATCCTGAGCTATATTGAGAGCCTATCCCAGAAAGTAAAAAGATGGCTTTGTATTTAGCCCAGTACTAGAGTGTTTATCTATCATCCAAGGAGGCTCTAGCGTCAATCCTCAGCACAATAAAACAAACAGATCAGAACAAACCTTCTTATGCCAGGCCAGCGTGCAATATAGGATTCAGAATCAGGACTCGTGTTTCCATGACTCAATGCTAGCAGGACCCGCTTGGTCTTCAGCGACCTTTCCCTGGATACTCACTCTTTCTCAGAGGCCCCATCCCTTTTCAACTAGGATGATTCATTGTAGCCTCTGATGGACTAAACGGTCCCAAACAAACTGCTGGAAGGCAGCTATCTTTTTTTTTTTAGCTTTATTTCATTATTTACGTGTGTGTGTGTGTGTGTGTGTGTGTGTGTGTGCGTGCCTGCAGAATCCACCTTGTAGCTGGAGTTGTGGTACTAGAATCCAGATTTACCTCTTTCTGCAAGAGCAGTAGGTGTTTTTAACTCCCAAACCATCACTACAACCCTGGGTAGCATCTAATGATCTCCCTGAGCTATAGAAATGCTACAAATTACTCTGTGGTTGGGATGCGAGTCAAGGAAGAAAATACTGTCTTCCTTTCATCAGTGTTAATCGAAGATCCCAGAGAAAAGTACCACCTACATAACATTCTGTAAGGCTGGTTGACTAATCAGAACCTAAGTTACTGTGAAGCGTTGGAAAGTCGCAGGCCCAGAACCAAATTATTTCAGGCTGTCTTGATCTACCAAGTAGTACTTATTGCCTAACTTTCTGTGTACCTTAACATTCTGTGCCTATTGGGTAAATCTTTTTGGAATGTACAAAGCTAGTCCCACCAACCCCCGAAGCTAAAAATTATCAATTAGCACAGGCAGACTTCCCTGCTTTGCAACTCACCTATGTGATGTGTTCACAAATGCATCCGAGTGTCTTTATGGTTTTCTTTGTTCTGCTTCTGTGAAAATTCAGTGAGACTGTTATTGTCCTGGAACATGATATTTGGGTTAAACTAAACCTGTGTTCCCTGCCATGGCCGCCGTGCTTGGACCCCAAATAAATTCTCATATCCCTTTGAAGTGAGAGCTAGTGTTTGTGTCAGTAAGGCAACACTAGTGTGCTTAGTACTCCCATCTTCTGTGAGTATGGATGCTGTGTGAAGCTATATACACTCATTTTTATCGTTATTTATGCTGGGTCTAAATTTTCTGAAAATGTAAAGCTTTTTTTCCCTCTTACCATCATTCTACTTTAGGTTATAGGAAACAATGGAAAGCTAGATGTGGTAGTGCTGGTCTGTGATTCTGGCACTCAGGAGCAGGAGAACTGTAAGTCTGAGGCCAGCCTGAGCAACATAGTGGGACACTGTCTCAGAAACTAAAAGCTAAATAATGGCAAAAGAAATACAAAAGATTAGGTCAGGATGGGTTCAGTAGGTAAAGGTAAAGGAGCTTGCTGCCAAGCCTGATGGCCTGAGTCTGATATCAGAACCCACGGTGGGAGAGGAGAACCAACTCCTATAGATTGTTCTCTGATCTCATGTGTGTTGGAACCCACACACACTAAATAAATCAACTTATTTCATAAATAGAAAGAAGTCAGGAACCTGAGAATACCTGATGGATGAAAGTAATTTTCCACCTCTGCTGGTGGACCTATTGAGCCATTGGCAGCCTACTGCTCAGTGTGGACCCATTGCAGAGCATGCAGGATGTAATAAGCTTTATGGCCCGTGGATAAGCAGGGGTCTTAACAAACTTTGTGCCAACAGGTCTAGGCTTTTCATAGACAAGTTGGATTCTATAAATCTAAGAGATCCCTAGACAGAGGAGGAACATGAGGTGGACTAGTCTACCTTTCAGGCTTTCTGCCTGTTGTGAGCAGGTCACCCTCAAACATTTATTAAATGGTGTGTCTGTGAAGATGGACTTGTTCTAGCCTACTCGGGTCTTCTCAGTGGCAGCTTCCATTTCAGGGAAGACATTTATACTTCTAGACAAAACTTAAACCATTTTTCTGAACTCTAAGAAATGAGGCACTCCCTTGTAAGTTAAGTATTATTTGTTCGATGTGTGGTTCAAGAAAAGTGACCCACTCAGAGGACTTGCAGCTTTCCTCGTTGTACGTAACAGAATAGGGATAACAGTGTGATTTGACATTATAATCGCAACCGTAACAGTTTTTCAAATAAAACAGTATTTTATTTTAAAAAGGTGCATGTGCAAATGTGTAGTGTTATGTTTCATATTTAATAAAAACCACTCTGAAATACCAGAGGGATCTACCCACAGTCAATCCAGGAGGATCAGAGAGTGGTGATTTACACCTTTAATCCCAGCACAGGGAATATCTGAGAGTGGTGACCTACGCCCTTAATCCCAGCAGATCTGATTTTGAGGCCAACTTGGTTTACAGAGGGAATTCCAGGCTCCCAAGTGGTGCCAGGCCTTTAATCCCATAATTTAGACAAAGGAGATCTTCCTGTGTTTCTGTGAGTTCAAGGCTAACTACCAAATAGTAGTAGCCCACACCTTTAATCTTATCCTGGATGTGAAACAACTGGGTTAAGAGGGTATTTAAGGCAGGCATAGAAAGATAGATTCAGGCAGTAGAAGCCATGAGGAGCGAGGCTGAGGAAGCTGGAAGACAGCTGGGTGAGATTTGACTGTGGTGTTTCCTCTCTCTGATATTTCAGCCTTTCCCTGATATCAGGCTCTGAGTTTCCTTTATTACTGTAACACACATGCATTTGTGATTATGGGTACTTGCAAGTTCTAGCTGTGCATGTGGAGCTATAGGAGTCCTTTTCTTGCCACCCGTGGGAACTGGGATCTAACCCTCACTATCAGTTCTGGATACAAGGGCTTCTATCCACTGAGCTTTCTTGTTAGGTCAAATACGTTACTATAGAAGACCATGTCAAACTGTGCACACACACCCACACAAAACCCAAGCCAAATCATAATGTTTTAACAAATCCAGTTCAGCCTTGTCAGAAATATGTTTACTTGAGTAATAAAGGAATCAGCAGAATTAAAGAAATAAAATAAGCTGAAAAATGGGCAGGCAAGCTAAAATAGTGAAGTATAAAATTGGGTTCATATTTTTTTACAAGGCAATAAATCTATATCCTGTGGAATTCTTTCTTTCCAACAGATAGCATTCACATCTGTCACTGAGAAAAAGTGGGACACCAATTTTTATTTATTGCTTGTTATTATTTGTGTGTGTGTCTTCATCAGAGCATGACTTGAGGTCATCTCGCTCCCACTTGTATGTAGGTTCCATGGGTTGAACACAGATCACTAGGCTTTCATGATGTGCTCTCTTGCCCAAGGAGCTATCTCAGCAGTCAGTGACATCAACGATCTGCAAAGTAATAAGTAAAATACCATAACTGCTGAATTCTTAGCAATAAGAGACACTCACTCAAGTTTTATCCCTTGGGAAAGGGGTTGGAAAACCTTGCTTGCTTTTTTTAAATTAATTTTTTAATTTTATGAGCATTGGTGTTTTTGCCTTTGTGTGGGTGAAGCATCCCCTGGAACTGGAGTTACAGACAGTTGTGAGCTGCCGTGTGAGTGCTGGGAATTGACCCAGGTCCTCTGGAAGAGCAATCCATGCTCTTAACTGATGAGCCATCTCTCCAGTCCCCCAAACCTTGCCTGCTTTAAGAGGTAAAAGTTGAGTAGTCTAAAAACTCAAAAGCTCAGACGATAGCTGAAGGAATGACTGTGGCTGTGTTCTTGTGTAGGTGCATTTATGGACACTAACACTCAATTTTACATGCGACAAATACTTTTTTCCTTTTGATTTCTCCCAGCCACTCAAGCTTATATAATCTATTGGCCACCTTGAAGATCTGTAGAAAGCAGATGGAGTACTCAGGTACTTCCTGCTGCTCAGAATATGGAGAAGAGAGAACCCTTAGGAAGACGTGTTGGCTTATGCTTCAGTTGGGTGAAAACAACAGCTTTGCCCTATTTCTGAGTTTTTGGATTTTTTTTTTCTTAGCAAGTCTCTAATAAGAGAAAGAAAAATTTAAATAGTAAGTGGTTTCTTTTTTCTTTCTTTCTTTTTTTTTGGGTTATTATAGGGAATACTATGAGACAAGAAATCCCAAGGACAAATCTAGGAAAGTAATATCTGTTCACCTTGCTTTGATTCTTCTTGCATTTCCCCCTATATGTTGCACGAATAAAGGAAACTCAAGAGTCGGGTCTCAGGGAAAGGCTGAGATATCAGAGAGTAAACACCACAGTCAGTTCTCACCCAGCTGTCTTCCAGCTTCCTCAGCCTCACTCCTTGTGGCTTCTACTGCCTCCTCTGTCTTTCTATGCCTGCCTTAAATACCCTCTTCACCCAGTTGTTTCACATCCAGGTTAAGATTAAAGGTGTGGCACCACCACTGCCTGCCTGGGAGCTTGGAACTCCTTCTGTAAATTAAGAAGACCTCAAACTCAGATTTGCCAGGATTAAGGGAGTAGGTCACCACTCCCAGACATTCCCTGTGGCTGGGATTAAAAGTGTGACTTAACCACTCTCTGATCCTCCTAGACTGACTGTAGGTAGATCCTTCTGATATCTCAGACTGATTTTTATTAAATTTGAAACATACACCCACACCTATAAACTTATTTTTATGAAGATAATTCTAAACAAGTACCCAAGCCAGCCATAATAATGACCTTTTAATTTTTTATTAAGACAGACTCTCTCTATTATGTAGCTCTGCTGTCTTGGAAGATATTATATAAATCAGTCTAATCTCAAATTCACAGAAATCAACTTGATTCTGCCTCTGCAGTGCTGGGATTAAAGGTGTGAACCACCACCCCCAGCAAATAGTTCTGATTTATGAAACTATTCAGATGTCCATTGACTTATCATTTTGATCTCTCTCTCTCTCTCTCTCTCTCTCTCTCTCTCTCTCTCTCTCTCTCTCTCTCTCTCTGTGTGTGTGTGTGTGTGTGTGTGTGTGTGTGTGTTTTGTGCCTAACATGCATGTGAGTATGCCAGTGTGCCTGTGCACCTGCAGGCAAAGACCAGAGGAGGATGTTAGGTGTTATCCTCTATCATTTTCTGCCTTTTTGCCCAATTCAGGGTCTTTTACTGAATTCTGAATTGGAAGCTTACGGTTTTGGCTCTGCTGAACTGGCCACTGAGCTCCCAGGATCTAACTGTCTCTATCCATTAATGCTAGGATTAAAAGTACATACATGAACAAAGTGTGTGTTGGGGATTCAAACTTGGGTCCTCATGCTTGCATATCAAGTGCTCCTACCCACTGAGCTGTTCCCTCAGCCCTGACTTAAATAATTTTGTTTTAATATTTTATAAATGCCTCCTCAGCTTCCAGCTGCTAGCCAACAAGGTACTAAGGTGGTGTTATAAGTGGCTGTCAACTCAAGTCTGAAGCAATAGTCTTCCAATGACCCAGAGTCCTCTGTAGGCAAGAAGCTATAGTATATACTTCCTTAAACATGACTAAATTACAAACCATTGTTGACATTCTCAGACCATTCCAGGACTATCAAATACTTGGGAGGCCATGTTTATAAAATAAGTGAAATATGTCTCCTCAGTCAATTACATCAGCTTTGCCACTGAATTATAAACCTTGGCCTCTGGCCGGTGTGTAGGTGCAGGGTGGGTCACTTGGCATGTAACCACCTCTGGAGGTTTGAAAGCTGTGAATTGTGCCAGTTGCAACAGTTCAACAGCTCATAGTTATCTGGGCTAAAATAACAATTCTAATGGCATGTCCTTGCAGATTCCGAATTCCATGAGACTGATCTTTCTATAGCATTTCACTGTTTTTTAAAATTAACTTTATCATCTTGAGACAGATTCTAATGTAGTACAGGCTGGCCTTTGTTATTGTATAGATGAAGATGGTCTGAAACCCCTGATTTTCCTGCGTCCGTCTCTCCTCAGTGCGAGGATTCAGGCTGTCATTTTTACTGGACCTTTTTACAGAACATGTGTTGTATTGGGTCTTATTGAAAATTTAGTGAAAGTGCTAAAATTCTGTTAGCAAACAGCCATTCTAGGCAAAGCCAAACATCGTCAACAATATACTTAAAAAGACAGGGCTCAAAGGCTTTGAGCTCAGAGTTGGTCTGGGCCTGCTGCTGAGCGTGGAGTTATGGGCTGGAACACCAATTGTAGCCTTAGCTCCTTTAAGGGTCGGGACAGCATCTGGAGTGGCAGCCAGGGTTATGCCTGTAGACCAACATGGGCCTGTAGCTCTTCCTTGGTGATAAGGGTTGACAGATATAGGAGCTGAGTCATGTCTAGCCAGCACATCTCCTGACTCCACACCTGGATTCTTCCAGGCCTCATCAAAGCTGAAGAAGGTGGGTTCCTAATCTGGGAGGCTGAGAGGAAGAAGTTGAAGCTGGTGTGCCAGGACATACAGAGATCTGCATTTAGCAGGGCTTGTACAGGGTCACTGCGTGTGGAACATGGAAACCTCCCCATATGTGGAGGGCAGCATGGTTGGCTGACACAGTCTCCTCACCTCACTTGATGCCCAACCCAGGCAGGAAGTTCTAGATGTTGGAGATACTGTGTTTAGCATGGTGCTTCTTAGAGCAGCGCTGGACCTGGTGCTCTTTCTTGCTAATCCAAACTGCTAGAGGCAGGAGAAATCATAGGTTGAGTACCCACACTTTTTCAATTGATTTTTGGGTTGATGCTGCTCATTCTTATACAGGTTGTGTTTTTTCCGATGCCATTTGAGTATTGGAGGGCAATGGGACTCATTGGAAAATGGGGGAGTCATGGGAGGCCTTGGAAGCCTGGATGCACTGTGGAGCTGGGACATTTGGAAACCAGAGTTCATGGAGGAAGGGGTAGGGAGAATGGGAGGCATTTGAGAGTATCGAGAGAACTTCCTGCCTTAGAGAGTTCAGGAAGTCAGTAGACTCTTGTGTCTTAGTCCAGTTCTGTTCTCTGTAGACCAGAACTTTTATTTTTAGGATTAAAAATACGTTGGAGGCCAGACAAACAACAAATACAGGATAACCAAAATACTAAAGACAATGAAATAACATTAAAATGATTTTAGAGGTCTGGCCAAATGGAAACATTAAAAAGAATCCAAGATGGTGATGGTGGTGAATTATATGTATTCAAATCAGTTTAGGAGAGGGAGAGAGAGTATTTGTCTTGAAGTTGAGATAAATGACAAAGTCGCTTCAGAGTATGTGAAATAGTGCTCTAGTTGGTAAAACTCTAGAAAAATCATACATATCCATGTGACATGAATGAACTCACTCATATAGTCCCCAGGTGCTGTGTCCTGGTCTCAAATCTGCACAAACCAGATAGTGATCAAGAACAGTTGACTGAGGAAGTTCTTTTCAAATTACAAATGAATCTCTATGTTAGGATAATCGACAATCAGTCGAGTTTGGGACAGCACTGTTTGTAATAAATGAACATACTTAAAAATCCAAATATCTCTGTAGTAGTGAGGTTTCTTGGTCCTGGGCATCTAGGGGCCCAAACCCACAGACCTGCAGCCCCAGACCCCTTAGCTGCCCGCCGCTGATCAGGCCCTCAAAATGACTCAGATGCTTGTATTAACTTCATGCTGTTTGGCCTATGGCTCAGGCACATTGCTAGCTTGCTCTTACATCTTAACTCAACCCATTTCCATTAATCTGTCTGCCACGTGGCCTGTGGTTCACCTGTGTTTCTTACTTGTTGCTCCTTTGAACTTCAGGCTTGGTCTGTCCGACTCCACTCTACTTCTCTTACCTATGCTCTGATTTCTCCTCCTACTTTTTCTATGGTACCTGTCATGGGCAAAACAGCTCCTTTATTTAAAGATTGATATTCACAGCATACAGAAAGGCATTCCCACATCATTTCTCTAAAGTATTTTTATTAATCCTTTGATAATTTCATACAATGTGTTTTGGTCGCTTGGTCATATTCACTTTTCCCCTACTCCTCCCAGCCCACTTCCACCTCCCTACCTCACAACTCATGCCCTCTCTTTACTAGTTAGCTATTAACTAATAGATGTTGCGCATAAATCCTGGGTCTGAGGCCATCCATCCACTGGAGTGCAGTCAACCTACCAGGAACCACACCCTTAAAGACTGACTCTGCTTCTCCCAGAAGCTATTAGCTATTCATAGATCCTCCACTAGCAGTGGGGGCTCTCAAAACCATCCCTACTCTATGCTAGAATGTTGTCTGGCTTGATCATGTGCAGATAGTCACAGCCGTGTGAGCTCACGATTGCAGTGTTCCTGTCATGTCCAGAAGACATTGCTTTGCTCTGGTCCTTCCTGACCTCTGGCTGTTATAAACCTTCCTTTCCTTCTTCTGTGATGGTCCCTGGGCCTTGGGGAGAGGACTTAATATGGATGTCTCAATAGTGGCTGAGTACTCGGGTGACACTAGTTGACCAGGTGCAAGTTTCCATGTTAACCATCGTTCACTGCATGAAGAAATTCATGAGGACTTAGAGCGGTGCTGATCTCTGCGAGGAGGGACACAATTCAGAGAGCCGTTTGAGATTATGTCCATCTAGCAGAAGGTAATTGGTTCTCCCATGGGGTCTATGAGCTTCCCAAACATGGGTTCTTTGCAAGACTTACAGATTCATAAATGTATTTCCCATACAGGGGAAATTTAAATTCTACCAGAAAAGTAGTATCAACCATAACATTGTGCCACCATTACACTCATGGGCCCATCTTGTCATTAGTTGTTATTACATTTCACAGGGTTCACAGCTGAGTAAGACTGTTGATGACAACCTCCTGCCCCAACAGCTTCCATGGAACCTGGTACTATGAAAGCTCATTGGCAGGGAGGAAGCTTCCTGATCAACAACAACTTGCTTTCTCCATGTCCTATGACCAATGTATGTGATGTCTTCAGCAATAGGGCCCTACCATCAAGTTCTGGTGGGCAATCCAAAGCAGTGACAATTGTTTATATTGTTTCAGGGAATCTCTGGGACACTTCTGAGAAAGAACTCAAGGGGAGGTATCCTGCACCTGACATAGAGATTTTCGTTTGGCAACCTATGGTTCTTGGATGAGCATAACCCTACGCAGGGTAACTGTAATTAAACTCTTTATATGACTACATATTTTTAAATTTAGGCTTACACATGGCTTTTTCAAACATCCTAAACATTAGTTATCCCTCCTCCTCCCCCTTCTTTGTCCTACCTTCTCATCCCTCTCTTCACTTGGACATCTCTCTCCAGTATTCTTTATCACCTCTGCTCTGCTTTCTCCACTCCTTTAAGATCTTCCTTTCCCTTCCCCACCAATGATCTCATTCTAGTTTCCCAGAGTCTACAAGTGCTCCAAATTAAACACACAAAGCTAAAGATTCACGGTAAAATCCACATATGAGTGGGAATATGTGATGTTTTTGTCTTTCTTGATCTATGTTATATAACTTAGGATAATGTTTTCCACCTCTATCCATTTACCTGAAGTTTTCATAATTTCATTTTTCTTGACAGCTGAATATTTATTGGATCTAAGATTTTTATATAAAAGTCTATTTTATATATAAATGTGTACAAGTGTACCAGATCCTCATTATTTATTCCCCAGATGATGAACATCTAGCCTGTGTCCACATCCTAGAATTGTGAATAGAGAAGCTACACATAGATGAACATATGTCTCCATAGTAGGAAATAGTCTTTCGGCTGAATGTACAGGAGTGTTATGTTTGGGTCATTCATTGGGTAGCTCTATTTCTGGTTTTCTGAGGAACCACCACACAGATTTCCATTCTGTCTGCATCAGTTTGCAGCCCTACCTAAAAGCATCAGCATCCCCCACTTCCCACATTTTCTGTAGCCTTTTTATTTTTAAAATTTTAGCCATTCTGACTGGGGTAAGAAAACAATCTTAGGGGAGTTTTATTTGCATTTCCGTAATGGTTAAGGGTGAGAACATCTTTTAAAAGTATTTTTTAGTTATTTCTATTTTTTCTTTTGAAAACTCTATATCCCATTCTATAGAATTTAGTTGGGTTGTTTGTTTTTGCGGTATTTAGCTTTTGAATTCCTGGTCTAGTCTAGAAACTGACCATCTGTCAGATGTATAGTTGGCAAAGATTGTTTCTGAGAAATGGAGAACATTGTGTAGGCTGCCTTAACAGTTTCCTGAACTGTTAAGTAAGAAGCTTTTTAATATCATGAAATCTTACTTGTTGGTTGTTGATCTTATATCTGGGTCAACTGAAGTCTATTCAGAAGGTCCTTATCTGAGTCTATATTGTGACCTGTACCCCCGACTCTTCCTTCTAGAAATGAAAGTCTAACTTTGAGATCTTTAATCCATATGGAATCGATCTGTGTAGGGCTGAGAAAGAAGGATCAAGTTTCATTTTTTTTTCTAAATGGAGATAATGCAGTTTTCTTAATACCAGTTGTTAAAGATGCCATCTTTTTTCTTATATTTTGGCATATATATACAATTATCATGTATATATTATAAAATATATAATCAGGTGGCTGTAGGTGTGTGGACTTGCATATGGGTCCTAACTTCTATTCCATTAATCAATATGTCTGGATTTTGTGTCAATAAAATGCTGTTTTTACTACTACGCCTCTGTAACATCATTCAAAATCAGGTATGATGATACCTCCTGTAGAGGCTTATTGTTCAGGCTTGTTTGCCTCTCTGAGCTCTTTTGTGTTTTTATATAAATTTTATGATTGTTTTCAAAAATTTTGTGAAAAATTGTACTAGGATTTGATTGCATTGAATGTATAGATTGTGTTTGGTAGAATGACCGTTTTCATAATATTAATCCTTCCAGTTCATGGACATGGGAGGTCCCTCTATCTTCTGGTGTCTTCTTCAATACTTTTCTTTGGTGTTTTTTTTCTTTTTTGAAAGTTTTTTTATTTGAAAGAAATTTTTATCCATCAGCTTCTGCAGTTTTATTTATTAAAAAAGTCTTTCCCCCCATCCCCCTGCTCGCCCTCCCTTTCCTCCTCCCAATCCCTCTCAGTCAGCCTTCAGCCTCCCCCACTCATCCTCCATCTCCTCCCACAAAAGGGCAAGAAGTCCCAAGGTGGATCAGCTCAGCTTGGTGCATCCACTCCAGGCAGGTCCGATTTCCTCATCCCAATATCAAGACTGGGTTATGCGCTCTTCTGCAGAGAATAGGTGCCAAGGTGCCAGCCCATGCACAGGAACACAGTCTGATCCCACCCTTCAAGGATCCACACACTGCCCATGCCATTTGACAGTCTCCTACTCTTGGAGGCCTAGCTCCTTTTCCAGATGGTTCCCCAGTGGCTGTTCTTGATTCAGTGAACTCCCCATCTCTGTGGGACTCCTCCTCATAATCCCCATCTCCTTGCTCATACAGACTCTTCTCCCCTGCTCTCAGCTGGACCAGAAGCTCTGCCCAGTGCTCAGCCATGGATCTCTGCCTCTGCCTCCATTCATTGTTGGATGTAGGTTCTGTGATGACACTTAGGGTGGATATTCATTTGATTATAGGGGAAGTACTGTTTAGGTACCCCCTCCACTATTGGTTGGAGACCTAGCAAGGAACATCCTGTGAATTCTTGGAGGTTTCCCTAGCACCCAGTCTCTTTCCAACCCCATGTTGGCTTCCTCTATCAATATCTATCTTTTTCCCCTCTTTGTTGCTTCTCTTACTCAACCATCTCCTCTTCTGATTTGTTCCCACCTGACCTTGGTTGCAACCCATTATGATCCCAATTTTGTAAGGAGATCTCTATTTTGTCTTCCTAGGAAAGTCTCTGGATGTCTCTATTAAGTTCCTTCTGATCCAAAGATGCTCAGGGGTTATAGTTTGCAGCTTGGGTATTGCTTTTTGTCTAAAATCCATTTATGAGTGAACACATCCCGTGCCTACTTTTTTTTTTTTTTTTTTTTTTTTTTTTGCTGAGTAGTACACCATTGTGTAGATGTACCCCAGTTTGTTAATCCATGCTTCATTTGAGGAGCATCTAGGTTATTTCCATGTTCTTGCTATTACAATATTATTATTTGAGCTGATGCCTTTGGGGTATGAATGTGCATCCTTTGAGTATATGCCCAATAGTGATACCGCTGGATCATTGGGGAGATTGATTCCAAGTTTTCTGAGGAACTGTCATACTGCTTTCCAGTGTGGCTGTACAAGTTTACACTCCCACTAACAATGGAGGGGTATTCCCCTTGCTCCTCAACCTCTCCAGCATAGACTGTCATCTGTGTTTTTGATCTTAGCCATTCTGACAGGTGTAAGGTGGTATCTCAAAGTTGTGTTGATTTTCATTTCTCTGATGGCTGTAGGTGTTGAGCAATTTTTTAAGTGTCTTTCAGCCATTTGTAATTCTTCTGTTGAGAATTCCCTTTTTATCTCTGAACCTTATTTTAAAATTTGGTTATTTAGGTTTTGGGGGCTCTAGTTTCTTGAGTTATCTCTATATATTAGAGGTCAGTCCTCTGTCTGATGTTGGGTTGGTGAAGGTCTTTTCCCATTGTGTAGGCTGTCGTTTTGTCTTATTGACTGTGTCCTTTGTCTTACAGAAGCTTCTCAGTTTCAGGAGGTCCTACTTACTAATTACTGTTCTTAGTGTCTGTGCTACAGGTGTTATATTTAGAAAGTGGTCACCTGAGCCAATGAGTTGAAGGATATTTTCTGTAGGGTTAGCTGAAAGTTGGGGCTGAGGTAGGGCCAGTCCTGCTGGTCAATCCCTGGGCTGAGCAGGATGGTGAAAGTCGACAGCACACTGAGCCAGGAGTTTTGTGGAAACAGAATCTCACTTTATTGCATCAGGTAGGGGCTTATATAGGCTGAGGTAATGAGGAGGTAGGAGTCTTGGGTTGGGTGAGATGGGGTAAGAGTTTGAGATTTTGAGCTAATCTTGTACTCTATTACATTGCTAAAGGTGTTTTTCAGCTGTAGGAGTTCCCTGGAAGAATTTGGGGGGTCATTTATGTATACAATCATATCATCTGCAATAGAGATATTTTCACTTCTTTCCAATTTGTATCCCCTTAATCTCCTTTCTTCTCTTATTGCTTTAGCTAAAACTTTGAGAACTATATTGAATAGATAAGGAGAGAGAGGACAGCTTTGTATAGTTTCTGATTTTAGTGGGATTGCTTTGAGTTTTTCCTCCATTTAGTTTGATGTTGGCTGTCGGCTTGCTGTATATCACCTTTATTATATTTAGGTATTTTCCACGTATTCTTGATCTCTCCAGGATTTTTATCATGAAGCAGTGTTGGATTTTGTCAAAGACCTTTTCAGAATCTAAGGAGGTGATATATGTTTTTTATTTTTCTTTCAGTCTGTTTATATGATGGAAGACATTCACAGTTTTATGTATATTAAACCATCCCTACATCTCTGGGATGAAACCTACTTGATAGTGGTGGATGATTTTTTTGATATGTCGTTGGATTCGGTTTGCTAGAATTTTATTGAGTATTTTTGGATCAATGTTCATGGGGGAGATTGACCTGTACTTCTCTTTCTTTGTTGCATCTTTGAGTGGCTTAGGTATCAGGGTGCTATAAAAAGAGTTTGGCAATGTTCCTTTGCTTTCTATTGTATGGAATAGCTCTTTTAGTGTCTGTTACCAGTTCTTCTGTTAATGTCTGGTAAAATTCTGCACTGAAACCATCTAGTCCTGGGCTTTTTTTTTTTTTTTTAACTTGGGAAACTTGTAATAATAGCGTCAATTTCCTTCGGGTTTATAGATCTGTTTAGGTCATTTATCTGATCTTGATTTAATTTTAGTAAGTGGTGCCTGTCCATAAAGCCTGACATTTGATTTTCCATTTTAGTGGAGTATAGGTTTTTAATGTATGACCTGATAATTCTCTGGAGTTCCTAGGCGTCTGTTGTTATGTCCCCCTTTTCATTTCTGATTATATTAATTTGGATTCTCTCTTCGCCTTTTGGTTAGTTTGGATAAAGGTTTATCTATCTTGTTGACTTTCTCAAAGAACCAATTCTTTGATTCATTGTGTCTTTGTATTGTTCTCTGTTTCTATTGTATTGATTTCTGCCCTGAAGTTGGACTATTTCCTGCCATCTACTCCTTCTAGGTGAGTTTGCTTCTAATTGTTCTAAAGCTTTCAGCTGTGCTGTTAGGTCTGTTGTGTGAGATTTCACTAGGTTTTTCATGTAGGCATCTAGTGCTATGAGTTTTCCTCTTAACACGGCTTTCATTGTGTCCCATAAGTTTGGGTATGTTGTGGCTCATTTTCATTAAACTCTAAGAAGTCTTTGATTTCTTTCTTAACTTCTTCCTGACCCAGAGGTGGTTCAATTGAGAGATGTTCAGTTTCCGTGAATTTGTAGGCTTTCTGTGATTTTTGTTGTTGCTGAAATCTAATTCTAGACCATGGTGGTCTGATATGATACAAGGAATTATTCCCACTTTTTTGTATCTATTGACATTTACTTTTATGACCAAGTATGTGGTCAATTTTAGAAAGTTCCATGGGGTCCTGAGAAATATGCATATTTCTTTGTGTTTGTGTGAAAGGTTCTGTATATATCTATTAAGTCCATTTGGGTCATAACATTAGACCCCTTATTTCTCTCTTGAGTTTCTGTTTGGTTGACCTATCCAATGGTGAAAGTGGGGTATTGAAGTCTCCCACTACTAATGTGTGGGGTTTGATATGAGGTTTAAGCTTTAGTCGTGTTTATTTTACATATGTAGGTGCCTTTGTGTTAGGAACATAAATATTCAGGATTGAGACTTCATCTTGGTGGATTTTTCCTGAGATGAATAAATAATGTCCATCCTGGTCTCTTTTGTTCAATTTTAGTTTGAGGTCTATTTTGTTAGATATTACAGTGGCTACACAAGCTTGTTTGTTAGAACCATTTGATTGGAAAGTTTTTTCCCAACCCTTTACTCTGAGCCTGTGTCTGTCTTTGAAGTTGAGGTGTGTTTCTTGTATGAAGCAGAAGGATGGATTCTGTTTTGTATCCATTGTGTTAGGGTGTGTCTTTTTATAGGTGAATTGACTCCATTGATATCAAGGGATATTAACGACCAATGATTGTTATTTCCTGTTATTTTTGGGTGGTAGCATGTGCATTTTCCTTCTTTGGGTTTTTCTTCTGTGGGACTATTGATTGCTTGTGGTTTCATGGGTGTATCTGGTGTCCTTAGGTTGGAGTTTCCCCTCTAGTACTTTTTGTAGGCCAGATTTTTGGATAAGTATTGTTTAAATCTGGTTTTGTTGTGAAATATCTTGTTTACTCCATCTATGGTGATTGATAATTCTGCTGGGTATAGGAGTCTGGCTTGGCAGCCAAGCTCTTTTAGTGTCTGTATAACATCTGATCAGGACTTTCTTACTTTCATCGTTTTCACTGAATAGTCAGGTGTTATTCTGATGGGTCTGCCTTTATAGGTAATTTGGCCTTTTTTCTTTGTAGCTCTTGGTATTTTTTCTTTGTAATGTAGGTTTAGTGGTTTGTTTACTATGTGGCAAGCAGACCTTTTTTAGTGTTCTAATCTATTTGGTGTTCTGTAAGCTTCTTGTATCTTTATAGGGATTTCCTTCTTTAGGTTGGGAAAACTGTCTTCTATAATTTTGTTGAATATATTTTCTGTGCCTTTAAGCTGGTGTTGTTCTTCTTTGATTCTGATTATTCTCAGGTTTGATCTTTTCAAGGTGTCCCAGATTTCCTGACCGTTTTTGTGTTATGACTTTTTTGGTTTTAAGGTTTTCTTTGAGTGATGTATCTATTTCCACTACTGAATCTTCCACTCCAGAGATTCTCTCTTCCATCTCTTGCATTATGTTGGTTTGTTTCTTCAGGTTTTTTTTTGTTTCTAGCATTGACTCGGTTTGTGTCTTTTTTATTGCTTCTATTTCAATGTTTAATTTTTTTGGATTTTTTCACCTGTTTGTTTTCTTTTTCTTGGTTTTCTTTATTTTCTTTCAGGGATTTGCTAATCTCTTCCAGTTTTTTCTTTTTGTATTTTCTTCTATTTCTGTGAGAGAATTTTTTAATATCGTCTTTTAAGGCTTCTATTATCTTCATAAAGTTGTTCTTAAGGTTGTTTCCTTCTGTTTCCTCTTCATTGTTATGCTCAGGTCTTGATGTTGTAGAGCCACCAGCTTCTCCTGGTGGTGTCTTGTTATTGTTTATATTGTTATATATATTCTTGCACTGGCATCTGCCCGGTCCTTCCTAGGTTCATTCACTCTTAGCTCTTAGTTGGCTCTTAGTCAGTTGTGGGCCCTGGGGCTGTATGTCTCCAGTTATTGCAGGGATTGCTCTTAGTTGGCTATAGGCCAAGGGACTGTGGATCTCCACTTGTTGTGGTGGTCTTTTTTGGTTGTCTAAGGGGCCTAAGGGGGCTGTGGGGTATCCAGTGTTGGTGTGTGATGACACAGTTTGCGGTTGGGGTTTGGTTGTGGGATGTTCCTCTAGCTGTGTTTTGCTGGCAGTTGCGCTTGGGGAGGGGGGCTCTCCCAGCTGGCTCTGTTTTAGAGTGGAGTTGGGTGTGGGGGGGGGTACCAGAGACTGTGTCCCCTGGCTGGGTTTCAGAGACAGATGTTCTCTGGTCTCCACGTGGCCTGGGGGTTGGGGTGGCACTCACCTTTTAGTCGGCTATGAATCAGGGGACTGCAGGACCTCCAGCTTCTGCAGTTTTACTATCCTTTAGTTTTATCTGCAAGCATTGTAAATAATCATAGATGAATCTTTCAGTGACTTCTTTCTCTGAAAATTCAAACAGCTGGAGCCTCTCAATGATATTGTCACTAGAGCAGTCAAGAGTTGAAGTGTTATGGCTGTCTTTGGTGACAAAGCAGACAATGGCCTCCTGTGCTGCTTCTGCAGTCCATAGCACAGCAGCCAGCCTTCTTTGGTGTTTTAAATTTTGCTGTTGTGAAGGTTATTGTTTTCCTGATTTCTTTCTCAGTTTTTTTTATCTTTGGTACACAGGAAGGCTACTATACCCAAACTTAAGTGTTTTTGCCTCCGTGAGGCTGGAGTTTCGGGGCGTTCTTAGCCACCATGTGAGTGCAGAGAACCTCACCTGGGTCCTTTAAAAGAGCAGTAAGTACCCTTAACCTCTGAGCTATCTTTCAACATATAGCCCATATATTTTAAAACACCTCTTTAAACACCCAGACTTCCTCCTAAGTGGTTCTACTAAAATGGAGAAGATATTAAGACATACCTAGAAGACAAGGAGTCAGTGAGATGGAATTTTTCCCTTTTGCTGATGGGAGATTTTTAAACATAGTTGCACACAGGAAGGAATAAACCCAGGAGGAAAAACTGGATGGTACCAACAGGGAAATGTGACTAATGAGGTGAGATCCCAGAGAACCACAGGAAAATTGGATCAGAAGCATTTTCAGAGATCATTGTCTTATATCCATTGTACAAGAAAGGAGGTATGAGTAGAAATACCAGGATACTGAAGAGCAGTTGTAGAGAACCACATGAAGACCAATTCTGGTGGCCCCAAAATAAACAAAATAGGAGATAGGGATACAGACCTAGGTAAGGAGAAAAAATGGTAGACGCATGGCATGGATGTATGACATGTCAGATTAGAGACCTTGAGTCAATAGTGATTCTAGTTTGCTATTGGAGAAAGTACAAATTCATGTTATTAACTACAGTTATCTAGGCTTGCAGGAGAACTATGAGGCCAGGAGGAAGTGGAGAGAAGGTCTATGAACAAAGGAACTCAGAGAAATTTAAGAATGGTATGGTTAGGGTTTGATATGACAGGTGAAAATAGAGGAGGTCCCTGAGGGAAGCCAGTGAGATCAAGGTTTTAAATGAGTAGTTAATTCTGTACTGAAAAGTTGCAGCAAGATATGGGAAGTGGGCCTCTGAGTTAGATAATCAGATTTCAAAGATTGTGTCTTTGTGTATGTGCTGTTCACAGCCATAGCATCTCTAGGTCACTGTGATTGATTCAATTTTGGGCAAGATGTACACCATGGTCCAGGCTGAGCTCTCCTTAATACTACTAGTTATAAAGGTTATAGAGGCGAACTGGCCTCAAATGAGCAGAGGAGGATGAGGCGAATGCTGTCCTTACCATTGTCCTGAGGTAAGTCAGGAGAGGAAGAATATCCATTTCAAGAGAGATATTTATAGAGTAAATGCAGCTTAAAGGCAAGGAGGTGGAAAAGGTGACCTGGGATAAAGTTGAGGTTGTAGTAGAATTTTTAATGCTTGGGTACTTCAGGGTGTAATAGAAAATGCACACATGAAATCACAGCTGTTAGTAGGCTGAATAGAAGCACTGCTGGGAAGGGTCAAAGCCAGCCTGGGCTACACAGTAAGTTTTAGACCATCCCTGGTTAAAGAGTGCAAACAAGTAACCAACCAACCTCCAACCAACCAGCCAACCAACCACCAACCAACCAACTACCAACCAACCAACCAACAACCAACTAACCAACCAACCAACAACCAACCAACCAACCAACAACCAACCAACCAACCAACCAACAACCAACCAACCAACCAACAACTAACCAACCAACAACCAACCAACCAACCAACAACCAACCAACCAACAACCAACCAACCAACCAACAACTAACCAATCAACAACTAACCAACCAACCAACAACCAACCAACCAACAACCAACCAACCAACCAACCAACAACCAACCAACCAACAACTAACCAACCAACAACCAACCAACCAACCAACAACCAACCAACCAACCAACCAACCAACCAACCAACCAACAACCAACCAACCAACCAACAACCAACCAACCAACCAACCAACAACCAACCAACCAACCAACAACTAACCAACCAACAACCAACCAACCAACCAACAACCAACCAACCAACCAACAACCAACCAACCAACAACCAACCAACCAACAACTAACCAACCAACAACCAACCAACCAACCAACAACCAACTAACCAACAACCAACCAACCAACAACCAACCAACCAACCAACCAACCAACAACCAACCAACCAACCAACAACCAACCAACCAACCAACCAACAACCAACCAACCAACCAACAACCAACCAACCAACCAACAACCAACCAACAACCAACCAACCAACAACCAACCAACCAACCAACAACCAACCAACCGACCAAACATAAAACTACAACCAAAAAACCTCTCTCCCCCAAGTAATAGAATTCTGGGCAATATGGAGGGTTAGAGGGTACCTCTGTTTGTCAGTTCCAAAGGAAACTCTAATTATCAAAACTCTAAAAAGTAGACCAAATGTACAGAATTAACATCAGCCTGGACTTTAGGAGAATTTCTGGTGGTTAGATAAAAGTCGGCATTCCTCAGAAACTTGTGATGTCATTTACTATCTACCACAAGGAATCATTTCCATTATCTCTGACAGAATGGACATCTGGCTTATGTGTTACGCTTATTAGCATATCAAAATGCATTCTGGCCTCCAGGCTCCCTCAGTATCACAAATACTAGTTACATATTTCAAAGTCTATGTTAGGGTCCTAGCCCTTCTTGCCTACCCCTCTACCCCTAAACTCCCTTCAGCTCATGGGCTTACCTCCCCATAGCTCCTTATTCTCATTATAACCCTACTATTCTCCATCTCAACCTTATTTCTGCCCTTTCATTATGGTTTCTTTGTGTCCTGCTATTATCCCTTCTCTTACAGATAGCCATGGCTGGGTACAATCTGACTACTGTTTAGTCTACTACTTTCTCTCTCTGCTCTGGACTCTTCCATAAACATCTTGGCTGTTCTGTCTCTCCCATATCTACAATAGAAACCTTCCCTTAACCATATATGGAATGATCGTGCCATCATTTTCTACACCATTTAAAGAAGAAAAATAGAATTAAACCAAAATTCTTTTAAAAATAGACTCTTTGTGAGAGAAAGAGCTTTAGAAATTTGCCTGGTATTGATTGGATAATTGAAAAGCATTGAGAAAAAGACCATAAATTTATGGAAAAGAAGCCAAATGGAACACAATTTTAACCAAGCTGTTCCCTACCATCTGGGAGGGAGATCAGAAGCATTCTCCAAAAAGCTATCCAGACAGCCCTAACAAAAAGAGACTACAAATCCTATCCTCAAGACAAACACGCAGCCCCCACCAGCTCCAAAGTCAATTGAATGTTTTGGAAAGACAATGATTCCTCTAGCAGATGGTCAGCAATGAACACAAACCCCATTTTTAGTCTGCAGGACTCAGCAGAGAGCAGGGCACTACCTTGGGAAAGAAACTATTGTGTAAATCTGAGCTTCCTTGGGGGTATACATTTGGAGAAATTCTGTGAGACACGGAACCTGAATTTAATCTATTATAGCCAAGGCAAGAGAGAACCCTGGGAGGCAGCTGTGGAGAGCAGGAGACTAAACTGATAAACTGAAGTGCACCTGGCAGGAGGCTTAGACTCCACCAGTCAACTGCCTATGGAAAAGTTGCCATTAGCTGGTCATTTCTTTCTCATTTTTGAAGTTTTTCTTCATGATATCCCTTACATGAGTTTCCTCTGAGTTCTGCATCCATTCAAGGTGACTGGCTGAGATGATCCAGCCTCACTGACTACTCTACTCAGGACTTATCTGTAATCCTAAAATTTCTTTAGGCCTCCATAAGACTACTAAGGACCAAATCAAGAGGAAGTGTCTAAAGAATTATGTCCACATTCCTCCCAAAATGGATTACGGATGTTTGTCTTTGTTCAGAGTGTTGGTTTTAAGTTGTTATGGATAATGGTCAGGAAAAAAGCTATGAAAATGTGATTAGATTTGGGATTCTTGTTTTAAAAAGAAAAAAAGGGGAATGTGGCATAATGCTCTTGTATACTCTCAAGATTTTTCTCTTGTATTGGTTTCATAAAATGCTGATTAGCCAATAGCTAGGCAGGAAGTAGAAGTGAGACAACCAGACTAGGAGAATTCTGAGAAGAGGGAAGGCAGAGCAGCAGTTGCCAGCCAGATGTAGGGAAAGCAAGATGAGAATGCTGCATTGATCAAAGGTACCAAGCCATGTGGCTAAACATAGGTAAGAATTATGAGTTAATTTAAATGAGCTAACTAGTTAATAATAAGCCTGAACTGGCCAGCATTTACTATAAAATTAAGCCTCTGAGTCAATTACTTGGGATGTGGCTGCCAGGTATTTCCATTTCTGGCTGGAAAAGAAGCAACCAACTACAATATACTAGGAATGAATTTGCTGAGGAAAAAGAAAAAAGAAATAGGGAAAATTTCTATTCATAAAGTAGCTTATAAGTAAAACGCATAGGAATAAACCTAACCAAGAAGTCTTATGTTGAAAACTTTAAAACACCAAATCAAGAAACTGAGGAAGATAGAAAGACCTGCTATGGTCAAGGATTGATAGACTACATTGTAAAAGAGATGTATTACTGAAAGTGGTATACAAAGTTAATAAGTTCCTATCAAAATTCCACTGACTTTTCTTTGGAAAAATTGAAAAAAATCATGCAGAGCATATGATCTGGAATAGCCAAAATAATTCCAAACAGAGAAAAAATGCTAAAGGCATTATCATACCTGATTTTAAAATATACCACAAAACCACAGGCAAAGACAGCATGGTACTGATTCAGAAAATTACAGTCTTCTGACCATGCAACCTTGAGGACCAGAGTTTAGATTTCCAGAACCCACAAACAACTTGAGTGGGTGTGATGGCTGCCTTCACTCAGAAGGAGAGATATGCTCCCCAAATTAAGTCTAGCAGGTGCATTAGTGCTCAAGTGAGAGATCCTGCCTCCAAATGTCAGTTGAAGAGAAATCAAGAAAAACACCCAACTGCTGGCTTTCATATGTGCATGCTGGCCCAAGCACACAATACCCTTTCAACACATACCCCCACAAACGTGAGCATCCATTTGCAAATGCATACATACCACGTACACATCTATCAAAATAGCCCTTAAAAAGCACTTGGGAAAATGGAAGAGAATATTTTAGTTGTTGTTGATATAGTTATGTATTCCAATCATTTGTGTATGTGTGTGTGTGTAGTGATAACATTCATACAACTTATACTTTATACTGTGATGTCACAGCTTTATTTTTGGATGGTTTTGGCTACTTGGAGCCTTGTGTTTCTATATAGTTTCAGATTTTCTATTTCTATGGAGAATATCATTGGGATTTTGATACGGATATCACTGAATTAGTAGCGTACCTTTAGTAGCACAGACATATTTGTGGTGTTAAGTTTTTCATTCTAAGAACACAAAAAACCCTTTTGTTTATATATTATATGTCAATTCTTTAATTTCTTTCACCAATGTATGATGATTCTTTATATATATATGAATATATATGTATATATATGAAACCTGTCCTTGATTGAATTTAGTCTATTTATTTTTGGGGTTTCTTTAAAAAATATAACCCACATTTTATTGAAAGTATTTTGCAATCATGATGGATGTTTTCTGAGTTTTGTCACATTTAATTTTAAAGTTTAAATTACTTTTTACATGCTTGTAGTGTGTGCAGTTTTCGCCACACGGGACCTGTGACTATGGAAATGAATCAAGTGTCTTTAACTGAAAAGTTAAAAGTATCCTCTTCCTGCCAAACCACAAATGGAATAGCAACTGGGTCTCTAGGCAACACATTATAAACAGAGGGATGCTGTTTCTCAGGCCTTACCAGAGCTCATGGTCAGATGCAAGAGTTTACTCTAGACCATCTGACAGCAATGGCCATAATTCAGCTAAAACATTAGGCAGATCTTTCTCTTATTACCTCTGTCCAGCCTTTATTTTAACAGTTCCAAGCATTCAATAAACTTCACTTAAAAGGAAGCATAGAGTAGTCCTCTCCATGACTGGCTACATCATGTCTACACTTCCAGCTTCCCCCACACTTCCTCTGTCCTAGGCTTCCCTCCCTTGCCCCTCTTTGCTGTCATGCCCTTCCTTTCTTCTCCCCATCTTATTTTTTCCTCTTTCCCCATCTCCAGAAGTTGCTTCAGCCACTAAATGGGTCACTCAGGACCACTTGAAACTTATCTCCATGCAATCTTGTCTTGAAATTCTTCCTCCCCCACCCCACATTGATCACAATTTTGAAACTCAGTCATCTTGAATGCTTCATAGACTCAGCATAATTTATATCCATTCACCAAATTAATAATTGAGCAAACTGAAAAAATGAAAACACTAATTCATTATTTTGGTTTTGATTTAAAGAAAACATGTACAGGGGTGCAGCTGGTTAGGAGAAATGGCTTCTGATGTTCTACAACACAATAGGATAATGAATCAGTTAATTCAGAATAACTTCTAGAGAGGATTTTAAATGTCCTTAATAGAGAAACGATAAATGTCAGTGGTGGACATGCCAATGATAATATAATCATCATCCCTGTACTGGGTCATTGACACATCACACATGACTCCAAACATAGGCAATTACTTCATGTTAGTCAAAATTAGTGTGAAATGCTAAGAAGTCCGAACGGCAGGGGGCAGTAGGTGTGTTTTGTTTTTTCTCTCCCCTTCCTAATGAGCTTTCAACATAGTCTAGCACCTCAGTAATGTTGACTTCTCGTGTGAAAGAGAAAGGTAGATAGAAAGCGTGTGAAAAGCCTGGTTCTAAATTGGTAAATATATTTTGTTGTAATGTACTTCAGTTAGCTGTAGAGTAATGCTCCAGTCCCACTGTTCTTTACCAAACCTTCTGAAGTTCATAAGGCATTATATACCAATAGTCAGCAGGTGGCAGCACTTCTCCAGAGTCAGGAGTATAAAAACATGTCCATGGAATGAAACTTTATCTAAAAACTCGAGAAGTAAAATT
The DNA here is from genome assembly GCA_033318265.1 of Phyllotis vaccarum. NCBI lineage: Eukaryota > Metazoa > Chordata > Mammalia > Rodentia > Cricetidae > Phyllotis > Phyllotis vaccarum. The sequence continues at coordinate 82,282,554 of JARWLC010000002.1, forward strand.
GACATGAAACAGACTAAACCTTTTATGTTGCAAGCACAAAAAAGGGATGTAGAATTTTAACCACAAGTATATAATTCATTTTGAAGCAAATGCCAACTAAAATGCCAAAGGTCAAGTTTAATCCTTACAAAAGGCAGTCTCTTATTGACGGAAGTCATTTGTGTTTTACGATAAACATAAACACTAAGAATATTCCTTTATCAGATTGTGACCAGCTAGTTCACAGATGTTAGCCAGAGAAAGACAATGCACACAAATACAATGTCTTGGATTGGTGATTAATAGTATGGACAGACTTCCCTGTTATCCCTGGATAAATTATTCAAGTATCAACAGAGGACCTCATGCCTTCTCAGGTCTTTACCTTTTCTAAACACTTAACTACTTTAGTTGGAAATTTGTAATTGGGTAAAACAAGGAACAGTGTCTGAAGTATGAGCGCTTGTAGTGCAGAGGAAAATGCAGACACACTGGTTTCTGAGTGACTGCCCTTGACCGGAAACTTCCAACATGCATGTACAACTTCTATGTGGGTGCAGGAGCAGAGGCCAGTCCTACACTGAGCTCTCTTTAGAACCACTATCCCTTCGTCGTGTAGATAAGTAACCCCTGCTTGAACTGGAATAAAAAGCATTCCATTGCATTTTTTATGTATTGACAAAAGAGAAAAAAGCCAACTCCCAGCCTTGACTGGTTGACTTCTCATGATAAGCTCAACTTGGACTTATAGAGCACGAAAAAAACCACGGGGCAGATCTGGTTAAACTGCTGTCTGCACCAAAAGAAACAGCCTAGTGGGGTTATCAGGGGTCAGGCCTCTCAGGCCTGTTTTTACTGAGTCTGAACCAGATGAGTGTAGGTTCAGGAAGGCTCACTGGGGTTACTCTTTTGTCATAAAGTCACTCCTGGGAAGTCTATGGCTGAGGCTTATATTTGATTAGGGAATGACACAAGAAAGGGTGTAGCGATGCTGAAGACTGGCCAGGTGCTAGGGAGGAGCTTTGGATTTGATTGGTTCCCTGTTCCATATGAGAACATGTGCAGAGCCTGGCCTAGAACCCTGGACTCTGGTGCTGTCTGTTTGCTGTTGAAACTCATCACACTGAGCTTTCGTTTCTTCATCTGTGAAAACAGGCTGAGTATATATAGAACTGGTATGAGACACTTGGATCCTGATAAGTACTTGTGGTAGTGACAATACTGCATAGCAGGAGTTGCACAGAGAGTTGAGAATATGACCTTGTGCTGCTAGTGGTGTCGCCTTTAATCCCAGCATTTGGGAGGGCAGAGGCAGGAAGAGTTCTGAGTTTCAGACCAGCTTGGTCTATAGAGTGAGTTACAGGACAGCCTGGGCTATGCAAAAAAAAAAAAATTACAAACAATACACACACACACACACACACACACACACACACACACACACACACGCACACGCACAGGCACACACACAGGCACACAGAGACAGAGACAGAGAGAGTTGTGAATATGGAGAATGACAAGCACTTCTACTTTGGTAAAGCTTAGTGGCTCTAAGCACACGTCAGTTAAGTAAGAGCAAATATCAAATACAGATGAACTCAGGAGCTCTAGAGATTGCAGTCAAGGATCATAAAGATGGTACGTTAGCATAGATAGGGCTGAGAGAGACTTTGTACATGTCACAGACAAGAAAAGAGTAAAGAGGGGCTTTTAGACATGAGACTGAAGCCAGACTGGAGGACAGAAGCTGAAGACACCAAAGGGTGAAGCAGTTGCTACGTTTGCAGAGCTGCCATTATTGGAGTGTGATTTGAACATGGACTATGTTTTTAGAGGGTGGTGAGAAATGAAGTCCTACAAGTGGCTGGAGGTTGGAGTGCAGTGCTGTGGAAGGGGCCTTGGCAGGATTTTTGAAATATACAAGTTCTCTTTGCTTATCCAGTGGTTTTGTTTGTTTGTTTGTTTGTTTGTTTTTAAAATAACGGCCTCGGGAGAAAGTCCAAGCATGCTGAGGACAGGAGTTCAGATTACCAGAACTCATGTAAAAGCTGAGTAGATGTGGTAGCTACCTGTCATGGCCAGGCAGAGGCAGCAGATCACTGAGGCAAAACTGTCCAGCTAGACTAGATGACCAGTAAGCTCTGAGTTCAATGGAGAGAGCCTGCTTCAGTATATGAGGTGGAGAATGATAATGGGCAAAGACATGAGACATCAACTTCCGCCTTCTGCCTGTCTGTACAAAGGTGAATATGCACCAAATATGCACACACAGGTGCATGCACCACCTCCCATTCACAAAAGAAGTGTCAACATTTGAAATCTGGTATTTGTTTTTAAGTAGGAAAACCTAAATTTTTAGGATTTCTAGAGATGTTTTACCATCTAGTGCTTTCATTCTGTAATCCAACACAGCATCTGTGGACAATACTGAATGTCCTTCTGGTCCCAGATTGTTCCCATCCCATTTAGCCATCTATGTTACCTTGAATCCTACATACATTGGCATCTCTGATCTTTGTATATTTCTCCAAGGAGCTCTGCTTTTACTACACAGGGCATACAGACATGGATGCTCTTTAGTCAGTATATCCTATAGTCTTTTGATTTATATTTTTGTCTGGAGGATAAATTAAACAAAGATGTAAGAATTTTTTTCATTATTTAGGGCAATTGATGGCCATTATATTTTACTGCTGAATTTTCTTAGGCAATAGGTCACTTCTTTGGAAAGTGTAATCTCTGGTATTGTTGTGGAGGAGTGACCCATTTTTCAGCCAAGTGTATTTTATTGCCTTTAGAGGGATGTTAGCTCTTTAAGAAGTCTCATGCTAGTTTGGGAAATCTTTTGATCATCAACAGATGGCTCCACTGGAATTGATAATAAAGCACTAGAATTCAGATACTGGTATGCCTGAAAAAGTATGAAAGAGAATCGTATTTAATAAGGGAGGGGCTGTATAACATTTATTAAAAGGTAGTAAAATATTTTATGTAGAATGAGATTTATATGTAAAATTAGCTCTTAATAGCAAAGGTAACTTCTCATTTGGGGTAATTTATGACTTTGTAGAGGAGGGGTATTATTTTAAACTGGATTGATGTACAGACATACTCAAGGGCTTCCATTCTGAGTTGTGGTTAGGGCCCCTGGGAATTATCAGAGGCAGAACAGAAGCAGCTGTCCTGGACCAGATTGTGGAATGATGCAGCCCAGGATGAAGCATCTCACATCCATTTCCTTTAGTTCAGGGGGTAGGAAACAGGATGTTAGTTATGAGAAGAGGATGGAGTGTTCCATGAATTCTAATTGTTATTAAATGAAAACTCAGAGCCAGATATTAGGGAAAAGCTGGAATATCAGAGAGGAAACACACCACAGTCAAACCTCACCCAGCCAACTTCTCAAGGTAAAAGCTATCTTCAAGAATCCTCTGCCTCACTCCTTGTCACTTCTACAAAGCAGCCTGGAATATCAGAGGACAGAGCCACCTCTCCCACCTTTTTGTTTATTTTCTATTTTGAGACAGGGTTTTCTATATAACAGTCTGGCTGTCCTGGAATTTGCTTTGAAGACCAGGCTGGCCTTGAACTCACAGAGATACTCCTGCCTCTGCCTCCCAAGTGCTGGAACCAATGGCATGCACTATGTCTGCTTGGCTTGACTGTGGGTGGATCTGTTCTCTGATATTCCAGAGTGGTTTTATTAAATATACCAACACAATGAACTAAGTCTGTATTTACTCAATAGTCTTTAATTGGAGCACTATTTGATTCCCAAATTATTAGTCTCTAAACCATGCCCTCCTCTGAGTTCTGAGGTCAAGTCCCCTTTAAAAGGAGTTTCCTGCCACTGAGTCTCTCTTGCCTTTGTTTCTCTTGGGAGTTCTCTCTCTCTCTCTCTCCTCTCTCTCTCTCTCTCTCTCTCTCTCTCTCTCTCTCTCTCTCTCTCTCTCTCTCTCTCTCTCTCTCTCTCTCTCTCCTCTCTCCCTGCCTTTTTTTCTGTTAGCATAGCCTTCTCCATTAATCACAACCATACCCCTCTAAAAATAAGCCTTCATAGAACTAGCTTCTAAGTGTCTCCTGCTGACCAGACTGCTGCTGCCTCTGCCGAGTCCCATAACACCTCTGCACTTACAGAAATTCCACTGCTAGACAACTGGGCAATTTCGTCTCATATCACACCAAATCTGCACAAAATCACAACACCAGGGGGATATGACATTCTGTAACAACACTGCTTGGTTTTAGTGGGAGAGTTATGATAGATATATTAGGGTTTTCAAGAAAAAGAGAACCAGTAGTATACACACAGAATGCGTATTAGAATCAATAGAGCCTATAGTATATATGCATATACATAATATTTATGTATATAAATATATGTACATTACACATATCTAGTTTTGGTTGTGGGAGATGTCTAAAATTTGAAGAGCAGGCCAGAATTTTATTTGTATCCAATTAATTTATGTTAAAATATAACATAAATTGTGTGTGTGTGTGTGTGTGTGTGTGTGTGTGTGTGTGTGTGATAAGGTTGGGGGGGAACCAAACAGAATGCTGAGAAGAAGGAGGCCAGAGTCAGAGGAGTAGCAATCAGATGCAGAGAAACAAGATAGACATGTCTAACAGAGAAAAGGTTCCAAGCCATGTGGCAAAGTGTAGATAAAAATTATGGCTGCTCATTTCTCCCCTAAATCCAGGCCAGCAGGGAAACCTCCTTTGGGCCAGAACTCCACATTAAAACTCCAGTCTGTGGGACACCCCCATCTACAAATCCCACCTGAAACCCCAATCCATCTCATTACCTGGCAATCCTTTTCTGGTCCCTGCAGCTACTCTATGCATTAAGTTTACATAAACTCATGCAGTCACACACAAGCTTATAAAAATGGGTGAATGAGTGAATACTAACTCCTTTTGATTTCCCAATTGTCCAAGACTGGATATTAAGTTACATGGCATCCAGGCTGCAAGCTTCTTATCAATGAATGACACATATTCTGTCCTCAAGGTTCCTACTGTGTAGTGAAGGGGATCAGACTGCAAACGGATTATTGCAATCAAGGCAGAAAATCAGAAAAGGGGTAGAATCAGGAACTAACTAATTCTGACCTGTGAATGAACTCTAGTGAGTTTTGGAAAAAGTGAAATGAATGTTGTTTCCTCCAAAATTTTCTTTGAGAATGTCCCCAGTCCCCAAATAATTCTAGCCTCTGGTATCTACATAGGACCAATTGGTGAGAATGTGTTCTAACCTCCTATGTGACATTGAAATATAGCTCCAGCCCCTCTCCCATAGACTTTGAGAAACATGTATCTCTTCCCTTGCAATGCAGCAGATGCTCACAGCCACATCTCCCACGTTGACTTTAAACCTTCAAAACTGAGGTCTGGGATATTGTTTATATATCTTTGTTCATATTAGCTATTACAGATTTTATGATGAATGATATCTTATGAAAAATGTCCTTTGTCTTTGTCTTAGGCAAAGTTTTCTTTATGTCCTTCCCAAGTAGAACTTTAAAAACTGGAAATGTAAAGCACTAGGCTTTCTAGAAAAAAGTGTTAACTTCCAGGTGTCTAGCTTATATATCGTCAAGTAATGTATGATGTCATGTGTTTTATATGTAAATTTTCTGTGAAGCACAGCAATACCACTTTATACATATTAAATTTAATCTGTCATAAATTATATGTAATTTTCCCCTCAGTGTAGCTTTCAAGACAGTTGATGTAATTTATTGTTTTGTACTTTATAGGAGAAATTCCGTTAGGAGCATTCAAAATGTCTATAAAATAGGTCAAGAGTAGGCTTTTTTTTTCTCACACATGTCTTAGCTGCCATATACTGTTTGTATTTGTTATGGATTATAGTATAACTAAATATGTGTATACAATAGTGTATACAATATTTAGTGATTAAATCAGGTCACTCAGGCTGATTTTAGGGGTGAGCATATGTAATCTCAGTACTGAGGCAGTATAACCTGGTGTTCAAAACAAACTTGGGTTACACAGAGACCTTGTCTCAAGAAAACAAAGTAAGTTCTCAGTTTTCATCAGAGAAGCCACTTTTGGCATTGGGTAGTGGTTACTACAGAATCTCACCACTAGTCAAAGTACTCAGAATGAGTGAGTATGGAGGGGCTTGACCCTATATGGGACATCTAAAACAATCCTCCACCGAGGCTTTGGGAGTATCATAGGAGAAGTGTCAGAAAGAATTAACAGGCCACAATTGTAGAAGAATGCTTTCAAACAATGTCTTACGGACACGACACAGTCATCACAGTCAATGGACTTACAGCTTGTTACAAAATCTTGAGCCTACCACCATTTCACCATGCATATGGGAGGGGCTCCAACCCTCACTGAGGGTTTATGGGACATTAATGGGCGCCATAGAAGGGCTGTCATTTTTCTCTGTGACAAAGCCACTGACAAATTGTTCCAGTAACTAACCTGCCTCATACTTATGCAAAGAGCCTTAATTAAAATTAGGGATCAAAAGACAAACAAACATCAAAGTAGGAAAAGTACTGTGAGATAAAGAAAGGATCCAGGAAGGGGGATGGGTGAAGGAGGGCAGGGGACTGTAAGTGAAAATGCTTCAAACATGGTATATGAATGTATGAAGGTTTCAGTCAATAATTAAACAACAAAATAAAACTACTCAGGGTAATTAGTAGCCTCATTTCTTCAAATGGTATTGTTCCATTGTGTTAGGAACTGCAACCTCTTAGGTTTCCACTCCCCTTCTCCTCATCTGCCCACTAAGCAACACGAGTAGTTGAAGTGACTTGTACAAAGCTGGCTTGACTGTCCAGGGACACTTTTATTCTGTCTGTTTTCATCACTGACTAACTTCTGCTGTTGTGAAAAAGGCATTTCTGGGATTTCAGCTGCGAAGTAACTTGCTTGGTAGTTCAGAAGTGGGTTACACTGATGATATTTTACTTACTTGCTGAAGGTAATATACATACTCTCTGAATCACTGATGTGAAGTCTAAAGAGACAAACCAGCCAAGTCTAAGCGATTGCAGATACTCAACAGGAAAAGCAGTGTCTCATCTTAAGATACATGGACATCAAGCATCTCAACTGAAAACTGATCTTTGGGCAGTTGCTGCCTCTCTCCTGCTTTAGATCTTTAATTATGGCTGAAATTTTGTAGGAAAGACCTTTAAAATATCTAAACCATAACATCTTAAAAAATAAAGACACAAAGGATTTGTTGTTAGACATGGGTTAGAGAGCAGTCATTTGAAATGATGAATAGATACCCCAGATCTCTCCAAAATGTCATTCCAATCTTGTACTCTTACACTGTGAAAGGGAATCTGATGATTGTCCCCTACATACATCTTCAGTGAGTGTGTAGGCAGCACCCTGAGTGAAAGCAAAATTGGTCATTATGTCATCTAAGAAAAAGCTTTTAAGAAATCCCCAGAAGGTTTTTATTTATGAAAGGGAAAACCCCATCTACTATGCCTGCTGTCTCAGGAAAGTTATGGTTGCATATAATTTCACTGTAGTTCTTACTCCAGAGTGGGAGTTCTCACAACAATGTTCACAGAGAGTGTTCACCAGAAAAATGAAAATACATAGCCATTGCCTTTTCATGGCTGGCACTATGGAGCTGATGGATCCCAACAGTGTGCCACACTAACCCTCCCTTGGTGGACCTGCAGCTGAAGTTCAGTATGAGAATTTTGCTCATAGTGGAGTGCTAATGTGTATTTTCCCAGGCACTTTTCTAACTTAACCATCCTCAAAAAGAAATCATGGGACTTTGCAAAGCGCCATTAAGATCTTTTTCATCAACAAGGGAACACTCCACCACTGTTGCTAGGAATGCAAACTTGTATAGCCATTTTGGAAATCTATATGGTGGTTTCTCAGAAAATTGGGAAAGGATGTATCTCAAAACTCAGCTATACTACTCTTGGGCATATACTCAAAGGATGCTTAATCATACCACAAGTACACTTGCTTAACTGTGTTCATGGCAGCTTTATTCATAATAGCTAGAACATGGACACAATCTAGATAGCTCTCAACTGAGGAATGGATAAAAAAATGTCGTAATTTACACAATGGAGTGTTACTCAGCTGTTAAAACAATGACATCATGAAACATGAAGGTTATAGGGGAATTGTGTTGCTTCATTGTAAATAATTGTTCCACCCACTGGTTTAATAAAAAGCACTGATCGGCCTAAGGCCCAGGCATATAGCTTGCTAACTCTCTACCCTTAATCTAACCCATTACTCTTATCTTGTTCAGCCATGCGGCTGGGTACCTTTTCTTAGAGCAGCATAGTTGTCCTCTGCTTCTTCCGGCTTCTCTCTGGCGTTCTGCTCTGTGCTTCCTGCTCTCAGAGTTTTTCTTAGTCTGGTAGCCCCACCCACACTTCCTGCCTGCCTTTGGCCAATTAGCGCTTTTTATTAAACTTTTTATTAAAAAGGCGGGGATAATTATTTACAATGAAACAGCACAATCTCCTACAGAAGGTGAATGAGTGGAATTAGCAAAAAAAAAATCCCCAGTGAGGCAATCCAGACCCAGAAAGACAAACATGGTATGTACTCTCTTATAATTGGACACTAGCCATAAAGTAAAGGATAACTATAACATGCTATAGTCCACAAACCCTGAGAGGCTAGGTTACAAAGAGGGCCCAAGGAAGAAGGCACGGATCTCCCTGGGAAGAGGAAATATAAGAGATTTCATTGATGTACTTGGGGCAGGTGAGGATGGAAATATGAGGGATGAGATTGGAGTTGATGGAGGGGGAAAGTACTTAAAAAGATGACTGGAAAGGGGGACATTTTTTTGGGTCAAGTAGAAACCTGGTGCAAGGGAAACTACCAGGAATCTACAAGGATGACCCCAGGTAAAAATCTTAGCAATAGGGGATATGAAGCCTGAACTGGCCATCTCCTATGACCAAGCAAGGCTTCAATTGTAGGGATTGGGACACTAATCAGCCACATAACCTCTGACCATAGTCTGTCCTGCCTATAAGATGTGCTGGTCTAAGGATGGTGCAAAGATTGTGGAAGTGGTCCAGCATGAGACCTACTCTTGACATTGCTTGGAGTGCCAGGACCCAGAAGCTGAGTGTCCCAGAGACCTCGGATAGAATAAAAAAGGTTGGAGGAAAACATGTCAATGTAATGATGCTTAACAATATTCTTCTATGCTCATAGACTGGTGCCTAGCCCAATTGTCATCAGAGAGGCTTCATCCTGCAATTGATGGAAACAGATGTAAACCCACTGCCAAATGTTAGGTAGAGCTTGGGGAATTCTGCTGAAGTGAGGGAGGAAGGATTGTATGAACCATGGGCAATGGTCAAGGGCAACATGAGAAACCCCACAAAATCAACCAACCTAGGCTCATAGGAGCTTACAGAATCTGAAATGACAACCAGGAAGCCTGAATGGGACTAGGCCCTCTACATATATGTGACAGTTCTGTTGCTTGGTCTACTTTTGGGAATCTTAAGAGTGGGAGCCAAAGCTGCCCCTAACACTTTGGCCGACTTTTGGGAACCCATTCTCCATACTGGGTTGCCTTGCCCAGCCTAATACAAGAGAGGTGCACTAGACACCTTATTTGATACTCCATGTTATGTTAATACATGGAGGGCCTGCCCCTTTCTGAGCAGAAATGGAGGAGGTGGATTGGAGGAGTAGGCTAGGGAGGAAGTGGGGGAAGGAATGAAAGGAGAGGAGAGAGGGGAATCTGTGGTAGGGATGTAAAATAAATAAATAATTTCAAGTAATAAATAAATGTAATTAAAAAGTTAAAAAAGTTGTTTTCTACCACTTTATTTTATTTCTGTGTAGATAAGGTTACAGAAAATTGTCTCAAGATTTTATTTTGTAAGATTTTTATTTGTAATTGGGTGTGTGTGTGTATGGGTGCATGCCTGAGTGTGTACATGCACATGAAAACACATTCTCCAAGGAGATATCCAGTCCTCTGGAGATGAAGCCACTGGTAGTTGTGAGAGGTAGTAGTAACTGAACGTAGGTCTTTCACAGGAGTAGCGCAAGCTCTTAACTTCAGAGCCAGTTTTGTAGGGTTTTTTTTTGTTTTGTTTTGTTTTTTGTTTGTTCATTTTCTTTTGCTCTGAAAATTCTTAAAAACAAGACATCAGCCCACCCCCAGCAATTTCATCAACAACACAAGCACGCACAGGACAGCCTGCATAGGAAAATCATTTGTGGCTTTACCATAATGAGGTTGGTTATCTGAGGTTGATTTCTCTCTGTGTTTTTCTGAAGCCAAGTGACTTGACTTTGAAAAATGTCACAAACCTGTTTTTAATACATTTTTTTTCTCACTTATACAACACTATTTAACAGGCTTGCTTGAGGATTATGCTGGATTAAATAGTTAAAGCTCTCAGAGTAACATCTATTACATAGTATGTGCTCAGTAAACATTAGCTACCCAATAATCAAACTTTAAACTATAATGTTAGAGTAGTCTCTATTTTTATTGGCTATAATATCAGTTTACATACAGTTTTAAGCTTTTCTCATTTATGTGTATGAATATTCTTTCAACATGGTTGTATAAACTTCATAAATATACTCCCTAATAATTACATGGAGTTGTTGAATTACAACTATGAAAAATATCATTCATCTTTTATAGGATCATACTGCAGTGATCCATTTTTAAAATATGTGGTATTATTATTTTATAATTATAAATGATTCTGCAGTGAGCATCTTGAAACATTTTGAATTAATTCTAGATTTTTTTGCTTAGCAAGTAGATTTCCTAAAGATAAAACATAAACTTTATACAAAATGACATTTCATTATAACTTCCTAAAATGGGTGTTCTGAGTCACAATATTTGAGATAATATGTTAGCATTTCAAGCATCTCTCAGTAGCATTTATATAACCACTGGATAAGTAAAAACCAATTTTTGAACTTTTATTATTTTGTTTATTTGCAATTTATATTTTTTGCATGGTCTTACATATGTTCTATTCATGTTCTTAAATCAAATGAAGTTTAATGTGTGTGGTATAGACTACAATTATTCATTTCTCCCTATAACATATATTATAATAAATGCATATTAATACATTGTCTTGGACAAAGCTATTTTAATTTTGTTTTTTCCCCCCAGGAGTTAAAAAAAGCATTGTTTATGGTTACAAATGTTAGCATACTTACATTAGTTCCAGCCAGATAAAGCTACAATCTAGAAATGCTAACAGAAAAATTTTCCTCTGTCATTATTTCACGATAACATAACAAAACATTGTCCTTCCTTTCTCCTGCAGCTAGCTAACTTTGGGGTATTAGACACCAGCCATCTGACCCATACAAGACACCGAGCTGGACTACTGGACTCCATGAATAAAAAGAAATAGATTTCTGTTGGGGCCACTGCAGGCAGATACCTAAAGAGGTGATTGCAGCATAATTTCCTAAGACTTGTGAGTCAGATCATTTAATGCTGTGTCAGGAATTTCCAGAGTGGCTTGCAGATCACAGTTGACAAGACTCAGGACTGTGGCCCTCTGCCCTTTGACATTATTCTGACTCCAACTAGAGGATAAGAATTATGCAACCTCTCACCAAATTTGACACAACCATTGTCCTGAAGCACTTTCCTCCCACACTGTCCTCTGGGTGTAGACATCACACTATCCTGGTTGTCTCCATGTCAACTAGACATTCTTGCTTCCAAGTTTTCTCTTCAAATACTACTGTTGCACGAATAAAGGAAAGTCAGGGCCAGATCTCTGGGAAAGTTGGAGATATTAGAGAGAGTAAACACCACAGTCAGATCTTACCCAGCTGTCTTCCAGCTTCCTCAGCCTGGCTCCTCCTGGCTTCTTCTGCCCCTCTGTCTTTCTACACCTGCCTTAAATACTCTCTTTGCTCAGTTAAGGTATGGCCCCACCACTGCCTGCCTGGGAGCCTAGAACTCCTTTTGTAAACTAAAATGACCTTGAACTTCAGTTTGGATTGAGGACATAAGTCACCACTCCTGGGATATTCCCTGTGCTGGGATTAAAGGTGTGTTACCACTGTCTGATCCTCCTAGATTGACTGTGGGTAGATCGCTCTGATATCTCTGAATGTTATATCATATCCCCATATACTACCTTCCTTCTAAGCTCTCAGTATTGAGTGCCCAAGCTGGAAGCTCTTGGTACTGCATACACTTCTGGCCTCATCCCCCGGATAATCTTACCCCCAAACACATTGTCCTTGTGATAAGTTTTCTTCCAACCTCTCTGCTGAGCTCCAGTTTTGAATATATGATGCCCTTCTGATTTATATAAAACACATTACATGTTAAATGAGAGGTTGTTCCTTTGTGTTTTTCTCAAGTCTGCTTTTTCAGAGATTCCCTGCCAAGAAGATGGTATCACTGTGCTCTGAGATACACAATCAAACCTTCAAACACCCAGGTCTGACCACCTTTCAACCCTCTCTCCTCCTTCTCTCCATTCCATGCTTCCTTCACACCTTCCTTTTCTTCTACCCCTGGGGATTAAACCCAGGGCTGTGTACATATATGCTGCCACCAAGTCCCAGCCTCCGCCTTTATTTTGTCTGTTTTCTTAAAATTGTCATCTTTTCCATCAGTAAATCTTGACAGCTCAGCCATCAAAACAGAACATGATCGTGACTATTTAACACCTCCATTTCTGTCATTATTATTTTTAGACAAAATCTCGTTGGCTGGCTTAGAACATGCTATGTAGACCAGGCTGGCCTCAAACTCAAAGAGATCCTTCTGCCTCTGCATCCTAACTGCTAGGATTGAAGATCATGTGTACTACCATGCAAGGCTGTGCTGGTTTGAAGGAAAATGGTCCCCATATGCTTAAAGTAGTGGCACTATTAGGAGTTGTGGTCACATGGATAGATTATTTTGTTGAAGGAAGTAGGTCACTAGGGGGCAGTCTTTGAGGTCTAAAATCATCAAGCAAGGCCTAGTGTAACATTTATTTCTTTTTGCTTGTTGATCCAGATGAATAGCAATGCCTTTTTCACGAACACCAAATTGCTATCAGGCCTGGGCAGATGGCTCAGGAGGTGAAAGTTCTTGCTGTGAAAGTCTGAGGATCCAAGTTCCAACCCCTAAAACATAAAAAGTTAGGCATGGCTGTGTGTGCTTGTGACTCCTGAAGGTGGATCTCATCTCATCTCAGAACTCTCAGCTCTTTTCCCGGCACTGTGTCTGCCTGTGTGCTGCATGCTTCCTGCCATGATGATAATGAACTAAACCTCTGGAACTATAAGCTAGCCCCAACTCAATGTTCTGTTTTTCTTTTTTAAAAATAAGAGTTGTGGTGGTTATGGTATTGCTTCACAGCAATAAAACCCTAACAAGACAAAGGCCAATTTATCATTATTATATCTGACTGTGAAGTGAAATTAATATTTTAGCTGACCATATTTTTGCTCCTATGTCTTCCTAATAAATTTTTCACACATGGGTGGATTATTTTTCAAAATATAAATGTGTTTGATCAACTTTGCTTAATACTCTTCCCTGACTTGATGTGAAACCAAGAGCAGGAAAAGTCCTTATCCAAGCTTACTGGGGATTTGAAGGAGAATGCCTTCATAGACTCAAATATTTGAATGTTTTGTCTCTAGTTGGTGGAACTATTTGAGAAGGATTAGGAGGTATGGCCTTGTTGGAGGTGGTATCTCATTAGGAGCCAACTTTGAGGTTTCAAAAGTCCATGCAAATCCCAATGAACCCCTTTTGCCTTGAGCTTGAGGGTTGGGATGTGAGCTCAGTCATCTGTTGTGCCTGCTGCCGTGCTCCTCTATCATGATGGTCACAGACTCAAACTCCTTGGAACTGCAAGCCCAAAAGTAGATACCTCTTCAGTAGTTGTCTTAGTCACAAGTTTTATCACAGCAATGGACCCTTCTCAACAGTGAATCATACTGTTCAGTCCACTTAGCCAAGCTGCCTGGTCTTGCTCCTTCTTATGCACCAAGTTTGGCCTCCATTTAGGTCTTTACACTGCCATTTATTCTGACTGGAATTACACTCCCCTTCATGAGGCTCCTTTTCCTATCTCAGAGAAAGGGTGCCTTCTAAGCGAAGACATTCGCAGGCCTTCCTGTGTGAACTGAAGTCAATCTGCCTAGCCATTTCTCATTTCTTTATCTTTTGTTATTTCCTCCATGTTTTTCATCACTACTTAAATTTAAATATTTGTTTACTTCGGTATTTGTTTCTCATGCCAAAATATAAGCCTCTCAGGGGTAGAAGGTTTATCTATTTTATTTCAGTAGCATTCTGATGTATATATTGTCTCAATATTTATTCAATAAAGGAATTTTAAAACATCACTAAAGAAGTCCTCCCACATTGTGTGTGTGTGTGTTTTGTGTTGTGCTCTCTCTCTCTCTCTCTGTGGTGTATGCATGTGGTATGTGAGTATGCAGGTATACCCACTAGTGTGGCACACATGGGCAGGACAGAGCAGGATAGAAGGTTGTGGATTCTCTGAATGTTTCTGCAGGTGCTGGTCCTTGAGAAGCACTTTTCTATTCTATAGTGCAGCTCATTACAGGAATTGAAACACTCCCTGATAGGGGGGAGGACTTCTAGGAGTGGGAAGAGGCTTAAGACTCAGGGAGAGAAAATTATGAGGTTTAGAAAGGTCATAAAAGTTACAAAATCTACAAATAATTAGTTGGAGAAAAGGAGACCATCCTCTGGCACTGACTTCAAGTTGTGTAGAAACCATTAGAGATGTGGCTTTTGTAAGCTGACCTTATAAGTGACTCCTCAGCCATGCTTTTGTAAGAACATTCAAGTACAGTCACAGTTGACTTAGTCACCAAGTTTTATCACAGCAATGGACCCTTCTCAACAGTGAATCATACTGTTCAGTCCAGTCAAGATAGACTTGAGCGAATCACATCTTAGGTCCATCATTGGTACACTGAGATGAATAATCATTTTCATCTCTCCCAAGCCAAAGTCACACAGCCTTTATGAATAGAGATCTCTGCTGATTCTGACTCTTTGAATTGGGCATTCATACCTGGTCAAGAAACAACCACTTTATGGCTTGCTTATTGACTAATTGGCTTAGTTTGAAAATTCAGCAATTGCAATTTTAGTTAGTTCAAAGACTGTTTCTGGGAAAATTGAGGCGCTGCCAACTCCTGTAATCTTTACTGTCCTCCATATAACAATAGAGTTTTTAAAAACATCTTGAATATCTGACAATAGAGGATAGGGCAATTACACATTATGTGATGATGTCTACTAATTGAAATGATACAAATAAATATTGAAATAAATGATGATTCTATAATACATATTGTTCAATGACAAAAACTATTATCATTATATTATGCAATGTCATGTACACAATATATTCATATGTAATTTTCATTAAAATTTGAGTAAAATTATGTTATTTAGAAACTTTTTTTTTTACAAAAAATGCACTCTGAAATTTTATGCATTTCTTAAAATTAGATTTTTCATTGTATACATGGTATATAAAACTATATATGAAATGCACACATTTATATCAAGCAACAAATCAGAATATGTGTTCTCTCTAAGCACACACACATCAGTCTGTGTTTATCTAATTCTTTGTCGGCCCTCTGACTACTAATTCTGAAGCCTGACTTTATGATAATCATTTAAAAATTTTGTCAAATATTTTATTTTTATTCTAACAAAAGTATAATAGAGAGAACAAGTCTAAGGGCAATTTTATTATTGTGTTAAAAATAAAAAAAATAAGTTCAGATGTTTTAAAGTCATATCATGGAATAATGGAAGCTCCTTTTGAACATTTCCTTTTATTTTATTAATTCAAATTTATCTCGGTTGTAACAGGAGGTTTCTGGCCCAATTAACCCCACAGTCCAGATCTGCCCACAGTCGCTTTTTCCCCACAAAATAACTCAGACACATATTAATTTCATGCTTTTCTGCTTATGTCTCAGGCACATTGCTAGCTAGTTCTTTCATCTTAATTCAGCCCATTTCCATTAATCTGTCCAGCCATGTAAGCCTGTGGCTTACATATTTCGTTGCTTCTTCAGTGGCTGGATCATGTCTCTGGCTGACTCCTCCCTCCTTCTACCTATGCTCTGATTTCCCCGCCTACTTTTTCTACGGCCATGGCCGAAACAGTCCTTCATTCACAGCATAGAGAAAGACATCCCCACATCACTCTGTTTCAGATTGTAGTATCCTCTTTTTAAACTGAAATTCTGCAGTATGTGTATACAAAGGAAATTTAACTATTACAACATAAATAACTTAGAGACCAGTTTAATATAATTCAAGTGTTAACACCTTAGGCTAACAATCATTTTCAATAATAGCTTAAAGATGAGATATAAAACAGTATTGAATGAACTTTAAATAGAGACGTAAAATCACCAGGTTTAGTATATATTTAATCAGGAATGTCCTCAGGTTGTTCAAAACTAAAATTTATCCATAATTGGAAAAATTAACTTACCTGATTATTGTTTTTAGATTATCTGATGTACCAAGTACTAACAAGACATAAACTGGACCTTTTCAAAAAATAATTATCGGATCTATTAGCTAGTTAAAACTATGACATATGTGATAGCTAGCTTTACGTCAACCTTACAAAGGCTAAAGACATTTGAGAGCAGAGAACCTCAATGAAGAAAATGGTGCCATGACATTAGGCTGTAGGCAAGCTTGCTGATGTGAAAAAGTCCTCCAGACAGTGTTGTTTGTTCCATAGAATGAGCTAAGAGAGCTGTGTTTTCAGCTTCAAATGAGTGAGTTTATTAAATATGAGTATCAAGCAGAAGTAAAAGAATAAGTTGAGAGTAGCAGATAGATAGTAGACTATCATCAAATTTAACACTTACAGTAATCAGCAGAAATGACTGGGAAATCGCTGCTGATACAGCCATGCAGAATGGAGTTTTGTTTCCACAGTCAAGTCCAGCTTCCCATTTCCATAATAGGCTTTTTTCATGCCACAGGATAAACAATAATAACTTCAACTGGAAATGGTTTATCTTATAGCTGTTCTTAATTTTTAAAATGTTTATCACATTTTATTTATATGTTGATTTGTGTGTACTTGCATGTGTGTGTGTGTGTGTGTGAGAGAGAGAGAGAGAGAGAGAGAGAGAGAGAGAGAGAGAGAGAGAGAGAGAGAGAGAGAGAGAGAGAAAGGGAGAGAAAGGGAGAGAAAGGGAGAGAGAGAGTGTTTATGTGCTCACATGTCCTAACAGACTTGTGCATGTCAGAGGACAACTCTCAGGAGTCAGTAATGCCCTTCTGCCTTGTGGCTTCCAGGGACTGTGCTCAGATCATCAGCCTTGGTGACAAACCACCGAGCCACTAGGTCCACCCATAGCCACTGGACTAGTTTGTTGGCCCAAAGGCACAAGTATGTAATATCCTGAGCCATTTATTGTTTTCTTTCCTCCCTGTGGTAGCGTCATGGAGTTAGCCTGACTCAGGACAAGGGATCTCAGAGGACAGCTCAGACAAACATGTTCCATCTGAGCCAAGGTCTCTTGATCTCAGATTTATGCTCCCATCAAGCACAAAGAGCACATGACCACTCACCAATATAATTTATATTACAGCTGTGCTCTCAAAGCCCCGATGTCACAGCTCACTGTTGTCAGTTGATCATTCTGACATTTATGCAGTAGGGTCCTAAGTGAAAGACAAGACAGAAGGGCAGGAATTAAGTACTAATTACGAGAAAATTAATGTTTATTTATTGGATTCCTTCTATATGTCATACACACTGTTTAATGTGTTATAGCTAATCTTTGTAATAACTTTGCTGTTGTATGAGGTTTCTGTCTCAGACTTTCTGGCCTAGTCTCATGGCCCAGACCCACAGTCCCACAGTCCCATTGAAACACACAGACACTTGTACTAATTGTACGCGGACTGACCTGGGGCCCAGGCATATAACTTGCTAGCTCCTGCTCTTAAACTAACCCATGATTCTTATCCTGTTCAGTTGTATGGCTCGGTACCTTTTCTCAGAGCAGCATAGGTGTTCTCTGCATCTAGTTCTCTGGTGTGTCTGTGGCATCTCTGCTCTGTTTTTCCTGTTCCCAGAATTTTCTTAACCCCACCCACACTTCCTATCTACCTTCAGCCAATCAGCACTTTTATTAAACTAGTAGGTAGGACAATTATTTACAATGTAACAACACATAATCCCATTATACTTTGTAGCAGATGTCATTATAATTTAAAGATGATCAAGAACTTAGGCCCCCAAATAATGAAGGGCTTTTCAAAGTTACTTGACAACTACCTCAAAGGTATAGTTGAAACTCAAGTCTTTCAAACTCCAGATCTAGCATAGTTTTCACATACCCAGTAATAGAACATCTAGGTGTGTGGGGCATGGGCAAATCAGCTGGAGAAGATGGTGTGGATGGTTTATAACAACAACAAAAAAAACCCCAAAAAACAAAAAAAGAAATTCAATGCCAAATAAAGCCTGATGATGTTACCGGAATTTGGAACCATATTGTATTAGGATGTGTTACTGGGAACTCAGCTATCTCAAATCTAACCCAAATGCATTTTGCTTTTCTACCCCTTTCTCCCTTCTTCTCTTCCCTGAACTTGGCTCACAAGAAAGTGCATCACATCTTTGAATGCCAAGCGCAGCAAGTTGGCCTCAGTGATTCTCTGGCCTGTAGCACAGCTGCATCATGTTCTTCTTACCTGGCCCGCATGTTAGTGAGCTATATTTTCCTACTTCTCATCTGTGGGCTTCAACATGTAACTTGTTTTGGCCGTAAGGATCTTGGTAACACAGAAAACACCAGAAATGTGCTTGAACACTCATCTTGTCCTCTTGTGCTCCAGAATTTCATAATAAGAACATGTCCTGAATAGTTGTTTCCTCGAGTAAACATACCTGGAATGAACTTAGAGCAGGGAGCCAAGATCAGCTAAGCTAACCTACAGCCTCAACTAGGGTCCAACCTATAATGTAAGAATAAATGGAACTGACTTTTAGTGCACACACACACACACACACACACGCGCGCACATGCACACGTGTGTGCGCACACACACACACACACACACACACACACACACACACACACATTAATATTGTACTTCCAGGCCACTAATATAGACATGATGTGCACTGGACATGCAGAAGAAGGAGGAGGAGGAAGAGGAAGAAGAGAAAACTGTTGTGGTTTTTTTTCTGAGTTAATCAGTAGAGAAAGGCACAGATGAAGTTTCCAGGATAAAGGGGCCTGGATTCATGGCCTGAGTGTGAGGGACAGAATAATTGCTGTTTTACTTTCTGGACCAGAATGAGCTGCAAGGTGAGAGGTGAAGGAAATCCCTGCCAGGGAAAGTGTGCTTCACAGCCATACTTGTAAGCTCAATTCTAGAAGCCAAGCTGTCTGCCTGTCCCTGGAAATGGGTAAAGGAACAGAGGGAGAAAGCAAGGGTTGCCTTGGCTCTTCGCCCTGCAGCCTTACAAGTGAAATTCGTGAACTGCTAAACGTAGTTGTCATGTTACTAAATTGACCTCATTTCACTTCATATCCCTGTAGAATGCCCCCTTCAGCTTAATAGGGCTTAGGCTTTATTAGAAATACTGGTATATTTTGCTTATGAAGTAAGCTATAGATTAAAGTCACTGGGACACTGGATTAAAAATTAAGTTGCTTAGGGCAGTTTTTTGTCTCAATCTAGCTCCCTGCCCATGAAGGAATTACCACAGCAATATATTATTCATAGTTTTGCAGGTGGGATTTACTATAGTAGTTAATGAAACACAAATGAAGCTTATCATGAAGTACTCTGGTGTGGAGTGTCTGATTCTCTGAAGGATCTTGGCACCAGTACTAAGGCTCTGCTACATGATGACAAAGACACAATAGAAGGAGGTTTATTTCGAGAGAGACAACTTTATGGACCAGACAGCAGAACTGGCGCTTTAACAGGGCTTGCCTCAAGATGTCCAGCTATTTCCAGGTTAGCTATAGAGTTCTTCATGGTACTAACTCCCATGTATCTACTTTGAGTCCTCAAACTTCTGACACAGAAAACTACATGTTATTGGAGGCATCCTTCTGCCTCTTCAGCTAAGTAAATGACCCATCCCATTTACTTACATTCCTTTATTATACACACAAAGGTTCTTTTTCTTTTAGTTTTTACAGTCTTATGTTATACGATTATAAGTACAACTTATCAATGTCATGCAACTATTTGGGGAGGGGACAATTAATGAAATAGTAGTCATTAGATAAACGGAAACTAGGGTCATTGAGATTACTCAAACATTGACATTAGCTGTGCAAGCCTAGAGAGCTGGTTTCAATCCCTAGGACCCACTTAAAGGCACAGGAGAGAACTGACTCCTCACACTGTCCTCTGACCTCCATGCCATGTCATGTGCCACATGCAGGACACATACAATAATAATAAATGCATTTTATTTTTAGAAATAAAGAAAACATAAACATCATCTTACTGCCTCTTTTCTATAAGTTATGAAACCTCACTATGATCAAGTATTTTCATATTGAAGCAATTAACTATTCTAAATGGGAAGTCAAAATCTTGTGCATAAAATTAAGGACTATAATACTACATCCTTGTATACAAGAAATAATTACCAGCTTCCTTGAAGCCACAGACTTGCCTTTTGGTTACAAAGCTCTGAAGCCTGCTGTAGACCTACAATAATGGTGCTGGTGGACTGCATGGCTCTTGGGGTCTGGGGAGAAAGTCTCCTTTCATTTTGCACTCCAAAGGCTGCCCAGGAGTTTGCTAGACTTCTTTTTATCTTTAAAGTTGGGGACAGTCAGCTGCTACATCACTTTGACACCAACTCTTCCATCCCCTCTTTAGCATTCACTAACTCTGAGATTACTTTGTCTCTGCCTTACAAATCATGATGTTTACCCTTGATTTGAGGACTGATTTATAAACTTCTGTCTGGTGTTTCATAAACACTCCTGTAGGTTTTACTTATGGCTAAAGGTCACTCGGAAATTAAATGGTCTCCTGCAAATGACTTGTTAAAACAAAACAAACAGAAACAGTGAACAGAAAAGCTCTGTGACAACTATTTGGTGTTTTTGTTTGTTTGTTTTAAAGCTCTGTCTCTGTGTTCTGGAACTGTCAGTTTGAGCTCAGCAAACCGCCGTGTGTTCAAGCAGTCATTCTGATATCTATGCCTCCCCTCTTCTCCTTCCCTTTCTTTTTTTTTTTTCTTCTTCTTGAGTACGATGTATGTGCTCACGTGGCTGTGTACATGTATGTACATGAAGGCCAAAGGTCAATGTGAGGTTTTTTTCCTTGTTAATCTCCACCTCATTTTTTGAGACAGGGTCTCTCACTCATTCTGGAGTTTATTAATATTCTAGGCTGGCCAACCAGTGAACTTCAGGGACCCATTTGTGTCTGCTCCACCAGTGCTGGAGATATAGACATGCACCTTCTTGATTGGCATTTATGTGAGCCCTAGGGATCTAAACCCAGCTCTTTCTGACTGTCACTAGTCTCCACTTACATTTATACCTATTTCCTGATCTTACACCCTAACTTGCCCCTGATTCCATGGTCATATTGCTTCAGGTATCATATTTTCTACAAGAGGAAAAGGAGGAGAAGAGGAGGAAAGAGGCAAGATGTTGTTTAATTGACTCCCTCTTTTCATTAGAATAGAGGTTAAAACAACTTTAAACTGGCTAACCATTTCCTCTATAACTGTACTGTTGGGTTTCAGATTCATCTCACGATACTCCACCTTCACCATGCTCTGAACAGCTTCATGCATTGACCTAACTGGGGAGACAAAGAAATGAAGAAAGAATAGACATACAGACACTGGCACAGGAAAGCTGGGAGGTGGTCTGTGCTCACTCTCATGGAAGACACTATCTACAGCAGCAGCTAGAAACTCAGCTTGCTTATCTTATACATCTGAATTGAGGAGGCAGGTTTACTGTACATACCCAAATAGGAGGCAACCTCATGGTATACAGCTAAACAAGGAAGCAGATTTAATTATCCTTGCTGGGAGGGGGTCTTCTAGGTTGCTATCATCCAAGGGGAGAAAGCTATAGTTGCTAGGTTTTGCACACCCTGGCCAATCATTCGTCCACACTCATACTAGAGGAAGGTTTTGTCATGTCCTTAGTCTCACCCAGGAAATTTTATCACTCCCATGGGCTTAAGGCATGGCCATTTCCATGTCAACAACACACATTCACTCAAAACTTTTCTGTTTCTTACACATTCTCTCCCTCTGCTCCAAAGACACTTCCATTCCCTCTTTGAATTCTATTTAATCTATTTTCTGTCACTAAACCTGAATGATCAGGAATGAATAAATTATGAGTAATAGAGCATTGCCTAGCCCACAGTTCTTGAACCTTGATAGTCCAAATGTATCTTCACTTGTCAAGATGACAAAGCAGAAGACATGGAATGGTGAGACAGAGCAAGAATGCTTATCTTGGCTATCTCTCCGTCCTCATAAATTCATTAAAGCCATTATAGGGGTCCTATCATCATGATCTTGTGTAATTATGCACCCCAAGACTCCATTTCCTCATATGCTCAATATATGACTTCAGGGATTAACTTTCCACCACTTAAACTTTCAGAGCACACATTCCACTCTGAGACATTCTGAGTTTCTGTAGGCTCCTGTTTTCACAGTTTTCTCTTTGAAAGAACAAGTGAATGAATGCTTTTGGAATGCCTTAAACCTCTTCCTTCCAGTTTCCCTTCTTGAATTGGCAAATTCCAACACTTACATTAGCCTGGAATTTTTAGAAGAGCAGAATTAATAGCATGAAAAATGGAATTTATTTGAGGGGATTATAGGCTGTGGTCCAGCTCATTCAACAATGGCTGTCTTACAACAAAAAGCTAAGTATCCTATAGTGTTTAGTTCCTGAAGCTGGATGACTTAGTAGGTCTTCAGTCTATATTGGAATCCTAAAGAAGTGGGCTCTAATACCAGTGAAGGAATGTCTCAACAGCAGGATAGATGAACTTGCCATGGATGATGGGAGAAAACAGACAAAAATTGAAAGCTTCCTTCTTCCCTGTCTTTTCAATATTGGTTGCTACAAACTTAAGTACAAACCAGAAGAGATCAACTACAAACTCTTAGTGATTTTCAAAATTTTCTGGGAGGTATTAACTGACAATGGCCCATAATTGGATTGACAATTCAAGAACTAAGTAATTTATTTTAAACCTTATATGGTGATTAGGGCTTAAATAGTCAATCAAAGTTATCAGCTGAGACTGAGAGAGAATTGGCTTTGGTAGAAAAGAAATTAAAGGATGAACATGTGAATTATTTGGACTTAGAGCTTGATTATATTCTGGTTATTTTACCTTCTGTGTATTCTCCAACAGGACTTCTTGTATAGAGAGAAGATAATATCTTTGAACGAATATTTTTATCACATAAACTGAGTAAAAAGTTAAACACAAATGTAGAAAAAGTTTCTGAGTTGATTCTGAAAGGAAAATTAAGACTTCAGCAATGAGCAGTAATAAACCCAGCAAAGACTGTGGTGCCTCTTACTAATGTGAAATTTCTTCATTATAGACAGAAAATGTACATTAGCAAAGAGCTTGCAGCATTTTTGGGGAAGATATTAGCAACAAATATCCCAAAAGCAAGAAAATTAAGTTTATAAAGAGAAATAATTGGATTCTTCTTCATGTTGTATGGAGAACACCAATTTCTGGAGCCTCTACATTACACAATTGATACAAATAAATCAGGAAAGACAGATTATAAGTAAGAAAATTTATTTAAATAAATGGACTAAAAGTCCTTGTGATTCTGTTCAAAGTTTAGGATTATTAGATTTTATAGAACCTGTTATTAATTACTAACTATCAATATGGAAAAAGAGTTGTATTGTGTATTGAAACCACTGAATTTATTCTAGGTTGTCCAGAATTTGTGGTAATATATTGTATATTTAAGAAAGCTTGTCTGAAACAGAGGACAGAGCTAAGCCATGAAGGTAAGGGAGTGGTGACACATTCCTTTAATTCCCTCACTTGGGAGGCAGAGATCCTCTAGAACTCTGTGAGTTCAAGCCAAACAGACCAAGGCCTTGGTGGCTCACACCTTTAATTCTAGATCTAGGAACGTTGAACCAGGAAGTGAGATGGCTGGGTGAGAAAGAGGAAGCAGTTCTTCCCTTTTCCTGTGCTTCCTTTCCACTAAGCACTCAGAGGCAATCGATTTATTGCCTCTAATCTCATAATCCTTTGACTCTTCAAAACTTTTCTTAAGGTATAAATATTATCTCAAAATTTATAAATTATATATCGATCTTTTTTTCATTTGCTGTCTTGATTCCATAGTGTAAGCTTTATGGGAATGAACATGGTGCCTTAAACTCTTTTAGTTTGATATTTAGAAAATTGTATAAACATATAAATTGTTCCCTTTGTTCTAAAATCTCATAAAGAAGGAGGCAAACTATTTAATATTTTTGCAAGAGTCTTAAAGCCATAGAATTAAGAATTAGAACCTTGGGTTTAACTTTAAACCTTCAGTATACTATTCAATAAATCTCCCTAACATTGGTGGGAAAAGGGGACTTTCTGTTATCTTATCACAATTATGTAAGTTTATCTAAAGACACTTAAAAACTTGGAGAAGGTTTGTCTAGTACATTTGAACATGAAGACCACTGTACTCACTGGACAGTGAGTCAGTGTTTTTCAAGCACTTTCCCAGAGGACTATGAGCTTGTTAAAGACCCAGCCATAATGGTCTCCCACTTACTCATGGTGATTCAGACAAGACGACTGGAGACTTTGTGCTTACTCATAGAAAAGTGGGATGAGAGTACCATTTCATTCAAATAGGCATTTAAGAACAATTCAGAACAGAAATAGAAAAAGCAACAGAAATAGCAAAGCTTTCAGTGTTTTCATGGATGAGCTGGAGACCTAGCCCGGATTTTAGTGGAGCTGTCACGTGGGCATGTCCTCCAATTTACTATCTGTTACTATATTCTCTTTTCCCAGGAATGTTATAGTCCAACCCTCCAATTTACTATCTGTTACTATATTCTCTTTTCCCAGGAATGTTATAGTCCAACCCAAAGCAGAGTTGGATATAGAAAAAAATGAATAACATTTTGAAATACAAATTAGGACACAGCTAAGAGGCAAGTCTACTAGTACTGACTAATCTGCGCTCTGGGAACAACTGCTTAAGAACATTGCTTGTATATTAAGGAAGAATTTGCAACCTACATGAAAGCATGTTATAATTCTACTTTAAAAGTTATTTGACTTTTGTTAAATATTGGTATAATTAAAAAACTTAAAACAATTCAAAGGATTTATCTACAAATTTCTAGTTTTCTGGAAAAAATTAGAACCTCATCAGTTATTGTGATTAGCAATCTTCATTGTCAACTAGATTAGATTTGGAGTCACCTGGGAGACACACTTTTAGGCAAGTCTATAAGGGAGTTTCCAGAGAGGATTAACTGAGGAGAGGTGGCTCAACTTGAATGTGGCCTGTGGGCTAGGAGTGCTGACTGATTAAGAGAGAGGTAAGAAGAAAGTAAGTTTAGTGCCAGCATATTTCTCTTCCTGTTTCCTGCTTCAGAGACAATGTGAGAAGCCACTTCATAGTGCTGATGTTTCATCTTAAGTAACTCTTGCCAACATACTTTTCTTACCATGATGAATGAAGCTGAAACAAACCCTTTCTTAGGTTGCTTTTGTCAGGTATTTTGTTACTGCAAGAACACTACTCACACATTTATGTATTTTTGAAGCCTGAATTTGAGAAGCTGTTCCAGTTGTTTTTCAGGTATTTGTATTTAAATCAATAAATATTTGTGTATTTTACATTGATGGATAGGCTGACATCCAGCCTTACCACCCTAGTGTAAACAAGTTATTTTAGAGTTGGAGGCTGAAGGACTGAATCCTTTGATAAATGAGTGCACTCTGTTGGCTTGTTAGACTCAGGAAGTAAGGCTAGGGGTAAAGGGGAAAGGAACAGGTCACCTGAATGTTAAATATGCTTTTCTAAGATGAACTCTCTATTGCTTGGCACTAGATTCCTCAAAGCTGAGAGTGGTGGCTTAAATTGCAAGGTGCCCCACAGGCTCAAATATTTAAATACTTGATCCCCAATTGGTAGCATTATTAGGGGAGGCTTAGAAGGTGTGGACTTGGTGTGTGAGGTGTATCACTGGGGATGGACTTTGAGGTTTCAAAGGCTCACACTATTCCCAGTGCATGCTGTTTTGTGCTTGAGATTGAGATATGAACTCTCAGAATATGTTGCTGTGATTTTTTAAAATCTTGCATAAATGCACGAAAAACTTGTTGAATTTAACAAATTTCATCATCCATTTTGTTTTGCTATTAGTTCTTTGAGAATTTTATACTATGTATTTTGATCATACTCATCTTCTTACCCTAATCTTTTATTTGGATGTCTACTTACTCTCTGGTTCTTTCAACATTTATTGATTTATTAATCATCTACCACATGTAAGAACTTCAAGAAAGAGCGGGAGCAGGGTGACTGATGACTAATGATGAACATCACCAGCTGGCATTGGAGGCAGACATGAGTACTAACTGCAGCCATAAACTGGGCATGGTGCTCAGTCCTATAATTTAAGCCCTTGTGAAGCTGAGGCAGGATTGTTGAGCATTAGAGTTCAGCCTGGGCTACATTGTGAGTTCAAGGTCAGTGTCCCAATCCTACCTCATCCAAACAAAATCTAACAAATAAAAAACAGAACAGTGATTGGCGCTGGAATAAAAAAGTCATATCAGAATTTATGATACGGTGTTTTTGTGATAGGAAACTGCCAAGGTTTCAGACTGTGTTCACACAATGAAAGTTCAATCTCTTCCCCCTGCCACCAATGCCCCTTTTCAGATGAAATCCCACTGAGCTGCAGAATTGACTGGACCCTGTCAAAAATCAAGGGTGTACAAGTGTAGCAAAAGCTTAGGGACATTGATTAAGAGGACATGCAGATTTCTGAAAGATACTGAGGAAACTCTAGAGAATTTCATTGATCAAACATCATTTTTGTGGAATCAGAAGTTTGTCAGTTCAGAGGAATTCTAGGCAAACAACACAAAAATTATAACATGCAATGGTATGAAAAAGGAAAGAGGGAATTGTTAAAACTAGGAAACACCAAGGTGTTCTATAGCAGCAACAGCAGCAGCTGCTGCTGCTGGTGTGTGTGTGTGTGTGTGTGTGTGTGTGTGTGTGTGTGTGTGTGTGTGTGTGTGTGTATGTGTAGTAGATCAGATCTCCTTGATACTACAGCTTGGGGCTAAGTTTTGATGGGAAGTATGCACTTTACCAAAAAATCTTTATTCTGCTTCTTAGATGAACAGTGTTAACAGTCTCACAACCAACCCTTTCTCCACAGTCAGATTCCAATCACAAGACTAGTCTGGCTTCTCTCCCACCTCATCTCCTATTCTGAACAAACTTTCAGACATTAGTATGAACCAGTGACTGAAAAAATTCCCTCTGTCAACCTGTTTGTTTATCTTGTTAGTGACATGAATAATCAAATTCAATTGGATTAAACAAGCTATAACACACTGTCAAAAGCCATTAGCCGTATAAGAGCCTCAAGCCATGAAGAACGCTTTCTGTGTATCTTAGATTTTTTTTTTCTCATCAAAGGAGAAGTTCAAAATAAAGGAAACAAAATGTTTCATTTACAAGCCCACAGTCTGTCAGGGTCAGGGTCAGCTTATTAACACTGTGATTTTCTCCTCCACTTGGAATATAGGAGCAACACTCTCTACTTGACAATCTTTCAAGTACAATGGTTTCTTGTTGAGATTAAAAACTTTAATGTATCATATAGTTTATATGTGATCTATATTTTGCAAAGGGAACAAATGAGGACCTATAATAAGGGGACCAGCGTAGGATATTCCCCTCTGCCATTTGAGAGATATTTTGTCTACTTCCTGGAACCTCTGCTATATTTTTCCAGGTTTGATGGTATCACACATCTGCCGGTTTCCTGCAGTTTTTCAGGTAGAATGGTTGTGTACTGTAATTAACAATGTGGCAATGACTCATGGGATCACCAGGAGTATAAAACCTTTTGAGAGCTAAAACAAAAATGAACAAATAGACGTTACCTTCAAGCAAAACATGAAAGCAAGACACAAGTGGATCTGTGCTGAAGCAACCCCAGCTGACTGCAGACTAAAGAGATACGTGATACCTTCTACTTAATAACTTCTAGAATTGCCAAGAGATACAGATTTTAAAAGACCTGACTGGTATATTTTCCATATGTGAACTGTCCATGATGAAATGATCAACCAAGCTGAGTTAGGAGCAATGCCAATGGTCTTCAACCATTGCTCATGCGTTTCCTAGGAGATAACACCATAACATGTTCAGCTTTGAAGTTCAGGGGAAATAGGAGGCTGGTAATCCAGATTACATTATGGGAGCATCCCCAGAATTACTGGCCCTGTTTATCTTCTGTGCTCATTTAGTAATGAAATCTTATCTATGATAGGCAGCTGAGAGTCCCTCAGACCTAGTTTCCCAACTTAAATATCCAAACTGATATCCTATCTCTAGATTTATGAATAAAATCGAGGTCTTATTGAAACAATTGAAGGCATGCATTGGAATGGAAACTAAATTCCCACCATCTTAAGCACAAAGACTTAAAAATTTCAAGTAAAAATTTGTAAAATTTTTCCAAATTTTTCATATTTCCTTTTTAATGGTTAGAAAAATACATGTTATTTAATAGTATTTGGCCTGCTCCTATTTTATTTTCCCCTCTCTTAAAAATCCATGTCCCAC
The DNA here is from genome assembly GCA_033318265.1 of Phyllotis vaccarum. Lineage (NCBI taxonomy): Eukaryota > Metazoa > Chordata > Mammalia > Rodentia > Cricetidae > Phyllotis > Phyllotis vaccarum. The sequence goes on from JARWLC010000002.1 coordinate 82,311,428, forward strand.
AGAATTTTATCTGCATGACCCTTATGGTCACCAGCTGACTAAGATGGTCAATTCTTTATGTGTTGGTGTTAGTAATGACAAAAGTCTTTCTTGGTCATTGAAGGATTTTATCATCATCTTTATGAAGTTCATTGAAGGAAGGTAACAGACTTTTGCTCTGTTGGTATCTGGTACCATCTGAAATAACTTGTCTTGGTCACTTTTAGATTTTTTTTTTTATTATTATTATTGTAGAACCAGAGGACATTGTTAAATTAATCTCTCATTGGAAAGAGGAGCAACTGAGTTTGAGCTGAATGGATCTGTCACCTGGTAGAAACATGAGTGCAAAGACAATTCTGCATAAATACAACCAAACTACCTCCTTAGTTGTTGTAGAAGCTTTGCAGATGTGATTAGTGTGGTATCTTACCAGGCTGCAAATTGTCTTATGATACAAAATACTTTCCAAGTGTTTTTAAAATATGAGGAATGGTTTAATTATGGTATCTTACATAATCAAACCATCTTTAAAATTTTATTGAATTTCTATAGTGTACTTGTCCTAACTAGAGCCTATTAGTAATTTGCTATTTACTCTCATCTGTGATATAGAGTGACTCTTAAAGAATTAAAAATATACTCTAAAATATTTATTGTTTGTACTCTAGCAGGTAAATATGATGTAATAAAGAAGCATCTGAACATCAAGAAAATAGCTGGTACTTTGAAATATATTGTGATCATCTGTGTGTGAGTGTGTATGTGTATGCATTTATTAAATTTGACAAGCCTCTTTCTGATTCAAGGCTCCTAACCTCCCTATTCTTAGAACATTCATTTTAGAACATCTGCAACTCTTCTTTGCTTCTTTGACATATAAATCTTAACAAACAAACAAAACCCTTTTCTAGTTTTACCCTTCAGGATGGCCTGTGGACCTGGGCACCATTTGAAATAAAATCACACGGGAGGATAGCATTCCCCACTCCCTCCTCTCTGGGAAGTAGGAGCCCAGTTGATAGACAGCAATTCAAAACACAGAGACCAACTCACAGAGTGTTTGCAAACTCGGTGAGCTCTAGCCTCACCAATGCCACCCTTCCAGAAACATTCTCTGGAACTCTTCCATTGGCTCATTCCAGCTCCCAAAGAGTAATCTGTCTTTTCTTTTAATGCATTTTGAGTTAGGCTGAGCTCTGGCTTCTCTCCCATACTGTAGCCATTTCAACTGAAGTTTTCCTTGCTGATTTCACTTTCTATAGTACTAAGTTTACTCCAATAATATGTTCACCAACTTTTGTACAGCTTACATCAAACTTCACTGGAAGCCATTTACAGAAAGAAATATATAAATGCCTCTTCATGTTAATCTTTAAAAGGTTCCTGTATATACTGTGGGGTGCTCCTTGTGTGAGGCTGTACACTGTTATATTAGTGACTTTCAATTCTGGTATTCCTTCTTTTTTTTTTATCCTACTTTCCTGCTTTATTATTTATTTTGCCATAGTTACTGCTGCCAGACATCTTACATTTTTAATCTGTGTGTTGTCTTGTGTCTTCTTTGCATAGAACAAAAGTCCACCAGATCAGGACTATTTTTTAGTAAGATTTGTTCACTTCTGTCTTCAGCAGCTATTTCATGGAGTATTTTTTCAATAACTGTTTGTAGTAGGAGGTTTCTGGCCTGGACTTTCTGGCCTAGCCTCAAGGTTTAAGCCCACAGACCCACAGACCCACAGAGACACACAAATACTTTCATTAATTTGGAGCTGATTGGCATAAGGCTCAGGCATATCACTTGCTAGCTCTCTACCCTTCATCTAACCCATGACTCATCCTGTTCAGCCATGGGGCTCGGTACCTTTTCTCATAGCAGCATGGTTGTCCTCTGCTTCTTTCGGCTTCTCTCTGGCATTCTCTCTGGCGTTCTGCTCTGTGCTTCCTGTTCTCAAGAGTTTTCTTAGTCTGGTAGCCCCGCCCACACTTCCTGCCTGCCTTTGGTCAATCAGCGCTTTTTATTAAACCAGTGGGTGGGACAATTATTTACAGTGTAACAACACAATCTCCCACAACTGTTGAACAAAGAAAAGATTAGTTATTAGCATTTTACTATTATTATTATTAGCATCAGGGAGTGCTTTATTAATTTAATTAGAACTTCTAAACGCTGACCTAGCTTTGAGTCAGAATGCTATAGACTGCTTCACAGTGTAGTTCCAAGTATTATTTCATATAATTATGGTTTAATATGTGGTGAGGAAAATATATATGAAGCTAGACTATTGCTGAAAATTTCATTCATGTCTTTGTGTAAATCAATGCAGAAATTTCTCTTCTGCTTAGTTTCAGTATTATCTGGACAATTGGCAAGTTTTCAACTTGTGGACCCTTGAATCTCAGCAGTGGGTGGGGTTTCCTTCCTTTTCTTGACAGTCATAATCCATAAAACAAAATGTGAGCCTTATGCTGTGTACTCATCTTGGTCTTAGCTTTATTTACTTTGAAGTTTCCCCCATTTATTTATTTTTTGTTGATTGCTTTAAGTTCACATTGCATTATATTTCAGTACCTTCAAAAGATTCTTGCGTCATTTATTGGTGATGTAAAAATTTAATAGGTAAACATAGTAAACTGTTAATAGCACCATTTTACAGAGAGAGTGATGGTCATGCAATATTTAGAAATGCTTTCCTGTTGTTGTGGGGTTTTTTCATCTTGGGTGGCCAGAGGCCTAGCCCCGCAGACCTGCTGCCCTAGACCCCTTAGTTGTCAGTCGTTGTTGCTCAGGCCCCCAGAAATGACTCAGACGCTTATATTAACTTTATGCTGTTTGGTCTATGGCTCAGGCACATTGCTAGCTAGCTCTTACATCTTAACTCAACCCATTTCTATTAATCTATCTGCCACGTGGCCCGTGGCTCACTTGTGTTCCTTACATGTTGCTCCTTGGGCGGCTTGCTCGATCTGCTTGACTCCGCCCTGCTTCTCCTACCTATGCTCTGATTTCTTCTCCTACTTTTTCTATGGTGCCTGTTATGGTCCAAAACAGCTCCTTTATTTAAAGATTGATATTCACAGCATACAGAAAGGCATTCCCACATCACTTTCCTACCTTCCTGCTTTATTTCCTCAACTTTTATTGATTCTCTGTGTATTTCATATCATGCATCCTGATTCTATTTATCTCCCTGTCCCCTGGTTTCTGCCTTCTGGCCCATTGGGTCACATATTTTACCATTTACTCCATTTATCTTTACTTTCAAGTGTTCATTGCCAGAAGTCATTCGTCTGGCTTGAGGCCTCTGACTTCTACTAGGCCACCAATAATGGGCTGTCTTGGGCTCCTCTTGGATATTCTGTTGTTGTCCTGGAGATACTATAGTTTTGGATCTGTAGGTTAGTCCTCTTCTCATACTCCAATAGTTCACAGAGGAAGTTGATGCTGGGGTTGGCCAACTCATAGCCCTGGCTCTGGACCTGGGTGGTAGCTAAGTTGGTCTGCTTACTGGCTTCCCCTCATAGTCACTGCCTGGGGTAAGCTCTCCAGAGCTGCCTTGGCTAGCTCACCCAATGTAGCCTGAAGGAAGGGACAGGGCCAGTCCTCCTGTCCTCAGCTTCTCAGGTCAGGAACACTTACACTACCAGGGCCAGTTCTACGGTTTTGCCCAGGAGAGGTGCAGGGTCCTCTCTCCAATTCCTGAAGAGGGTATACAGGGTGGGAATGGGTCAGAGTGTAGGGATGGGGTGGGAGGGGATCAGTTGTCCTGCTCTCATGCCCTCAGAGCTGGTTCACCTGGCTCACCAACCCCAACAAGGTCAGCTCTAGTATGCTGTCCATGTGGGGTTCAGGGCCTGCTATCTATGTGCTGTAGCTGGTGAGGGGCAAGACTAGCCTTTTTACTCTAGTTACCCTGGGGTAGAAATGCTTTCTTAATACATTGTGTTAAGTAAAATATCAGATACAGAAGCACTGATGCCATATGTTTTTATTTATATGTTTTGAAACATAGGATAGTATTTAGTCTAATCTGGGAAATGTTCTGAGATAAGGATGGAGAGAAACACCTATTGGGGGCACCACAATGTGGCCAAGAAAAAGAATGACTTCTTATGTTCTGTAACAGACAAGATAACCATAGCTAGTAGAGAGGATCTGAGTGTTCTCTATAAGAAATGATAAATAGATAATGCAGTTACCTTGATTCCATCATTAGATACATTTGTGTGAGACGTCACACTATATCCTATAAATAGACACAATTATGGTTTGTTAAGTTCTTTCAAAAGTTGTATATTCATTTTTCTAACTGGGAAAACTGGTGCATGGAGTGGTCACATCTATCTAAATTGAAATGACTAGCTTAGGTGATGTGGTAATGATTAACATAGCTGTTTTCCAAATTTAAATAGCTAACTGAATTTAGGATCCAGATAAAAATCTGTTTTCCAACTCTTCCCTCCAGTTATCACCTCTAGCTGACCTTCCTTTACTTGTTTAAAAATTACCAGTTACATATTTAACATACTATGACTCATCAGTATATCCCTGACAATGAAATTATACCATATATATCTATTAAGCTTTGAGATAGACTTGATATTCAAACTTAACTGCAGAAACAAAACAAGATGGATATACTCTGGAGCCAGGCCTCTTATACTAAAATTCTAGACTTATCCATTTCCATCTACAGGATTTGTGAAACATGCTAGCAGTGCCTCAGTTTTTCATATATGAAAGGAACAGGAGACCTGTTCTAAAAATCTGGTGAGAGACGACATTTAGAGTCTCTGGGCTTGGGGGATATAGTCAGCAGTAATTAAGTGTTCTCTTAGGCCAGGTTCTAGGGAAATGAGTTCAAAATGGAAAAGATGTTTTCAAACCTAAGACCATCCTGGACACATGAGTCCAGGGCAGCAGAAATAAAAGGAAGATTGGCAGGGATGGAAGGAAAGCAAATGTGGTGGACCATTTTGTTTGTTAATTTGCTTCACTGTGTTCTATTTTTAATTAGCATTAATTGTGCAAAATAACGGGTTTCATATTCTTTTACTATCCAAATATGTGGCTTTCATTGTCGTCACCACTATTACCCTCTCTTAGTCACCCCGTTCTACTTCCAAAAGCCTAATATTCTGCCGATGGTACACACAATGCTCTCTCTTTTGAGACTGGCTTACTTTGCTTACCAGAGGATCCTTAGGTGCATAAATTTTATTAAAAACACCACATTTTCACTCTTTTTTATAGTTTGACAACACTCACTTATCACTCCTTGTGTAGATACACCATGTTGTCCACCCATTCATCTGCTGAGAGGTAGCTAGGCTAACTTTATGCCAAGGCTGTTGAGGATGTAGTAGTAACGGATGTCGGGTCCAGGTGCTTCTACAGTAAATTGACTTTGCTCTGTAGATAGATGAGCACACGTGACGTTCCTGGATCACTTGGTACCTTTACTTTTTTCTTTTTTCAGTTATTATTTTTAGGGAGCTGAGTCCCTCAGCCCACTGAGCCAAATCAGATCTCAGGCCAGCAGCAGTGTTGAAGGGTTCTTCTCCCCCACACCCTCTCTGTCACTCTTCTATTCTGGATGACTGCCATTCTAACTGGCCTAAGACAAAGTCTTCATGGCATTCAAAAGCTCATTTACTTGCTGGTTAAAATTATTGAACATTTAACATTTTTTTAACATCATGCATTTATTACTTGATTTTTTTCCCTTTTTTTTCTTTTTGAGACAAAGACTTGTATTACCAGCTAGCCATTAAGCCAGTACTCAAGTAATCCTACCCCAAGTTAATTTAAAAATATTTAGAAACTATCACTCCTGAAAATTTTATTTGCCTACAAGTATGAATTATAAATTTCCAACAACTGTCTTTTTGTAACTTTTCTCTTTTTTCTTCTCCCCACCCCTTTTAGAGCTGAGGAATAAACCAATGTCCTTGTGCTTGCTAGCCAAGTGCTTTACCACTGAGATAAATCCGCACACCCCAGCTGTCTTTTTGCATACCTACTGTGTGTGTGCCATGTATATCTACTGTGTGTGCCATGTACTTTGGTAATCACAGAAAACTTTACTGAATTCCACAATAATCCTTTGCTCTTATCACTTGTGTATTGATGAGGAAATCCAGGCTCAGACCTAAGAACAGTGCTTCTGATCTAAGGAAGGGTTTTGGTATGGGTGAGAATACAGAGAAAATCAGATCCACTTCACATGGAGCAGATGAATACGTGCATTATTTTATTTAAGTCTCATCACAGCCTCCTAAGGCAAGCACAGCTGTTAGCTTTGTGTACAGAAAAAAATAATTGATTCCAAGTGAGTCTGTGTTGCCCAGAAAGGTTAGTCTTAAAAGATAGAGATTTGGTGTTTAGAATCGAAGCAAACTGATTTCTGAGCCTATCACCATGTTGTGTTGTCTCTACTAGGTTTAGACACAGTTTTCCCTTGACATGCATCAGGCTAACCTACACAGATCCACAATAAGAACATGGATGTTATACCCAAGCTGAAATCACCCAAAAATATTGGAGGATGACTTATTGCCAGTTTTAAAACTCTATCTTATTATGAGGCCATTTTCATGGAGGTATGTGGTACACTTGGAGTTTATTCCTTCTATACTCACTCCCTACCCTTTATTACCACTTCTCTCGTTCATTCTCTTCTTCTCCCTGGACTGTTTGACCTCTGTTTTTATGTACACAAATGATTTAATGTAACTATGTAAAATTTAGGACCTGTAAGTAAGAGAAAACACACATTTTGCTAAAGAACATACTGTATGTCTTTGAAATTTTATTTTTAATACTTACTGATTATTTGGTGCATTTTTATGTCTCTATATATGAGTGTGAGTGTAATAGTGTGCATGATGCTGATGCTGTGTGTGTGTATGCACACACATATGTGTGTGGTTGACTCTTTTCATCATGTGGGCTCTGGAGATTGAACTCAGGTCATCATGCTTAGCCTGAATATCAGGCATGACAACAAGGGCCTCTACCCATTAATCCATCTTGCTGGCCCTATATTGTACTTCTTCAGCTTTCGTTCCTACTTTGAGCTGATGTGGTGGGTCCTGTCAATCAATATTACTTTCCTAGTAAACTTGTACTTTTACAGACATTCAAGCTCAGTATTTCATAATCTTTAGAAACCTGTGCCTGCTTTGATGTGTTTGAGACCTTCCAGGTGTTGAAACAAGAAAAGTCTGACTGGTCTTATCTTTCCATTGAAATGAAACAGGTCTGACCATTGCCTCTTGGGGGAAGAGAGAGAGAAAAGAGTCAACACAGGACTTACTTCTTCACTGTTCTATCGAACACTGCTCCCATGCCTCAAGCTGGTCTCTCCAATTAGATTTTCTTTACTTCACTATCTACCAATATCCTAAAAATCCTACAAGGTCTGTGCAATTCTCAGTTTTCGGTGAAATCCTCCAACCCTTTCCTTTGTACAACCACATTTGAAAAATGAGTGATTTGTGTGCTCTTAAACTGAACAGCACTGTTCTAAAATCTTCATTGTTCATATTGTATATGTATAGTCTTTTATATATGGAATATGCACACCATAGTTCTAAGAAGCCAAGTATCATATAGTTGATGTGTGCCTGATATATTTTCTGGCACACAAAGGTGTCTGAACAGATTCTATCAGAGCTGGAATTTCCAGTCGAGGTGTCAGGAACAATTCTGTAACCCACAAATCAGTGAGTAATTTTGTCTGGGACACTGTCTATCTTATTTCTCAGCAGTATCTCTAGCATATGACATGCCTATCACACAGTAAGTTGCTGAGCCAACATTTTGACCCGTTTTTCTCACAATGCTGACACAGAGACATAATGTGCTCTTCTACCTGTATAGCATTAACTGTTAGAATGATGTCATCTAACCAAATGCAGTGCAATGCCAAAAACTCAGAAAGAAAGTCTCAGTCAAAATAGGGAAGTGGTGACCTGCTCGGCTCAGCAGCTGCCCCACCAGTGTATGCATACATTTCTTCTTTCAGACTCTCTGTAATTTAATTGGGTAGAAGTCAAGATTCTTATGACTTTGCTACCTTCATGTTTTATGAGCTTATATTACAACTAATGGTTAAATGGAATTCTTATAAATAACATCTTTCGCTAAGCTAATGGGCCAGGTGAGCCACACCTAACTCACATACCTCTCTGTCTGGCAGCATGCCAACCATGGTGTTTAAATTTAATGTGATTTGGCCAACTTTTCCACACACCTAGGGGCTTCTTTTATTTTTCTGAGTACAAACACACTCCTTCACACCCTTAGTTTCTCATTCACTTACCCATGTATCTTTTAAATTTTACTCCACATTACAGTGGATCTTAGTGACATGTCCTTCTCCAGTGAGGGTCTCCGTGTATCCTTCAGTCATCTTGGCAATTTGCAGTTATTGAACAAATAGACCATGAGTCAGCCTGTAAAAATAGAATATCATTTCTTTAAAATTAGGATGATGGCAAGGCCTTTGGGAAAGTACAAGTGGTAGAAATTCCCAGAAAACAACTCACAGAAACTGTGGTGTTTTCATTACTATGGCCAATAAAACATGGTTTTCACTTAGGAAATTATCTACATGAATGTATAGTAACAATATTCACAACAATCTAAAGATGGAAATAAAAAACTATCAACTGACAAATGAACAACCTAATTGACACAGTAAGGAATGCTTTCCTCATGTGACATCAATGATGAATGTTGTGAAGGGGAAAGCCACACATTATATGATTCTATTTGTATGAAATGTCAATGAAGGGACAATAGATGGAGACAAGACAGCCAATGAGTGTCCTGGATAATGATGATTGGATGTCAAGAGTTAAAGGACACAGTGTTTCTAAGGTGATGAAATACTTTAAAAATTGACAGTGGCAATTGTTGCATATAGTTACAAATATTATACCCACTGAGCTGGACACATCAACCGGGTAATTGTGTATGGTAATAATTTTCTAAGGCTTCTATTAGTACCACAGACTGTGTAGATTAAATAAACAAAGTTTTTTTTTTTTAATTTTAATTCCGGAATCTGGGATTCTGGGATCAAAGTGCTGGCAGAGTTGGTTCCTCTGAAGGGTATGAAGGACGGGTCTGTCCAGGCCTTGTGGATAACCACCTTCTGTCTATGTTTTGATTCTCCTTCCCATATGACACTGTGTCTATGTCCCTTCTTTTAGGAAGACACTCAGGAGGAATTCTGATCCATTTAAAAGAAAGGTCTCAGTCATTCAGTAAGGGGGCAAGTCTGTGGAAGGACAGAGGCAGATAAGTTAGTCTTGCATGCTCCATTATTGGCTTTAAGATGTTGATTCTTTGTATTGTAAAATGCAAGGGCTGGAACAAATGTAGCCACTACACTTTTCTGGCATGAATTAGAGATAGCAAATGAATTACAGACTGATTATGTTCATGGAATATATAATACTCTGCATGTGATGTAAAATGGAAGGAAATACGGGAGAAGTGGTAGAACATTCACTTGCTTGTCCTTATAAGACAGACCTTATTTTATTTGACAATAAAATATCTCTCTCTCTTTTTTTAATCGGCATGGGTCAATTTCAAAATACCATTTCCTTTAAAATGTGGCTGCAGGGTGGGTGGGGCATGACTGTAATCGTGGCTGTAAGATGGCTGAAGCAGGCAGATGGAGAGTCTTAGGCCAGTCTGAGAGTTTGTTTCAAGGACAAGTAAACAAATATGGAAAATACAACCAATCAAAAATGCTGCCACTCTCAGCTGGGCTTGTTTGTTTGTTTTGTTTTCATGTTGCTGAACATTCTGGTGCAATAGTTGTTCCTGTTAAGGCCTTAGTTTTTACACTGATGCATTTCCACGATGCTGAGCCTTATAAGAAGCCTGTAGGATTTATTATCTATTACCAGAGAATAATATTATGATTTATTTTCCTTTCCAAAATAATTTCTTAGGGTATTTTCATCATATTGCCGCAGACACTTTTGAGTCTGACTTGCTCTGGGGGCCTGGGCTTTCAATACATTTTGTACCTTCTTCTGCACAGTTTTAAAATTGCCACGCGGATCTCAGGCATGAGGCTAACTAACTTAAAGTCAGTCTACAAACAGCAAAAGAAACAGTGATATCTTGACTTACCACAGATTTGTAATTTCTTAAAAATAGAATTAAGCCTTGGGGTAGATTTTGATAGTTAATGTAGTCTAATTATTTAGAGGATAAATGGATAACATAATTTACATATTTTATTCCTTTGTACAATTTTTAAAACTAACTTTACTTTCTTTCCTATATTTTGGGAGCAAACCATGATAAAATCTATGAGGAAGGACTAAATGTCATAGAGTCCCAAAGGAAAGATACCATGACTAAAATTTTACAACAGATGAAACTTATTTTGACATTTGTCCTCAACATTCAAAGCATCCTGCTGTCTTCTTTCATTTCTGCTCACACATTTAAGTTTGCATTTTTCTTCCTTGCCTGTTGATTTTTAGATTAGATAAACTATATTTTTCTAAGGTGTAATGGACTCAGTAGCATTTTCCCTGCAAAGCTAAACCACAGACTGAGGTTGATATCAATTCCTAGTTAGTGAGCCAAAGATAGTTATATGCTGTTATGAAACTTGAGTATGTATAGACCATGTTCTTTTAATGACTTACACACCCAATAGTTCAGCTATGCTGATTTCTGAAAGATACAAGAAAATTATCACATATCAGCTTTCTTTTGCATGCTGCGTAAACATATTTTCACCTGGTGCCAGCCTTGGGCTCTCTGCTGGGAAGTGCCTCTTACATATCACATTCCAGCTTTCTATTTCTTCCATCCCAAAATTTTGGGACCTAACTTGATTCTCTTGTTTTTTTTCTTCTCACCAGCAAATGTTGGCAGCATAAGGTGAAGAATATAATTGGAAAATGACTATTTCTTACTGATTCTAAAGGCTCCAAGCCACTGCTTCTGTGTTGCTGCTCTGTAGTCAAAACCAAAACCCAAACCAAAACACAGCTATGGTGACTCCAACAGCATGTCTGCAGTAAAGCACACACTGAAAAACTAGTTCCAAGTCTGATTAACATCATCTCACAGGTTCCATCATTATTGTGAGCTCATAATAGCTTATAATGCTCTCTACTGTGGACACCTCCTGCTGCCCCTTGAGCTCACACCGTGTCCTCCTCCCTGATTACCAGTGATCTCCACCGTGTCCTCCTCCCTGGTCACCAGTGATCTCCACCGTGTCCTCCTCCCTGGTCACCAGTGATCTCCACCGTGTCCTCCTCCCTGGTCACCAGTGATCTCCACCGTGTCCTCCTCCCTGGTCACCAGTGATCTCCACCGTGTCCTCCTCCCTGGTCACCAGTGATCTCCACCGTGTCCTCCTCCCTGGTCACCAGTGATCTCCACCGTGTCCTCCTCCCTGGTCACCAGTGATCTCCACCGTGTCCTCCTCCCTGGTCACCAGTGATCTCCACCGTGTCCTCCTCCCTGGTCACCAGTGATCTCCACCGTGTCCTCCTCCCTGGTCACCAGTGATCTCCACAGGACCTTTGATTTTGCCTTCCTCAGTTTCTTGCTAAAGTGTTCACTTTTTAAAAATAAGTTTTACTTCAGACTTCGTTTAGTTAAAACTATTTTAAAATATTGAAAGCTATTTAAGCCAGGTGTGGTGGCGTAAATCCCTAATCCCAGAACTCTGGAGGCAGAGGCAGGTAGATCTCTGTGAGTTCAAGGCCAGCCTGGGCTGTTACACAGGGAAACCCTGTCTCAGAAAACAGCAATAACAAGAAGAAGCTGTTTAAAACTGACCCCTGCCCGCCTCACTAATTATCTTCCTACTTCTTCTCATCGTTCTACTTTACATAATTCATATAGTTACATATTTCTCCTGATTTCAAGATGCAGTGGCTTTTGATGTTTATGTTCACTGTTGTATCTACAGAGTCTAAAATAATGCTAGTTTATACAGTACTTTTCAAAAATGTGAAAATGACTTCTTTCCAGACAAGAGTTATTTGTGATTGCACATAAAACACCTCATGTGAATACATTATTCATTTGAACTAAAACCAGAGATGAGAACTACTGTCTTCCTCCCCTGTGCTAGCCAGGAAGCTTGGCCAAGCCTAATATATAGAAAGGTTCATCGTGATGGTCTAGAACAGGAGAGCAAACTCTGAGGACACACTTTAAATCTCAACCTTCCTAATGCTGTGACCTTATACAATTCCTCATGTTGTGGCAACCCCCAAACAAAATTATTTTTGTTGCTAGATTATACCTGTAATTTTTCTTCTGTTATGAATCATAAATATAAATAGTTTTGGAGATAGAAGTTTGCCAAAGTGGTCTCAACTCACAGGTTGAAAACGACTGCTCTAGAGGAATTGCCTTACTCTCCCAGGACCCTTCTGCTCTCTCTGCCGAAGCCCTGGGAGCTGATGCATGAACTCATGGCTTCAATCAGGACCATGAAGGATTGCACTTGTAAATGTGTAAATGACTTGAGTTAAATTCCTTAGAGAAATACATGTTTCATTAAACAAACAACTGGTCACTGATGTCACAGAGGTCACCTTAAACACCAAGTGCCTAATTCAGATCTATAGATACCAACAAGGAACTGCCCCTGACAAGGCAATGACATGGGAATAAAGCAACACTGTGGTTTCCCTCGGAGAAAGTCTGTATGTTAGGCTCATAAGAACACTTAGGCTGTGACATCTCTATTCTTGCCCCATCTCCTACAGGGCCTTGTGACAGATGTAGTAAGTGCTAACGCCAGCTTTCTTGAGCCCATTGTAAATTGTCATAATCACAAAAGAGGATCTTAGCTTTTTAAAAGAGACAGAGGATGTGCTTCCTAACCTCTCATCAACATGCCAGGCAGCTTAAGAAATTGTGCTGAATCAGAAGCAACACAGGCTGCCAATTTGCACATGTCAAAGTTTCTTAGTACCATTCAAAGTTTGTTTTGACTACCAAAGCCTATGATGGTAGGTAGACCCAGCAAATCTGCAAGGGAATATCTGTCAGGAGGCTTTGTGTTTTGTTCCCCTTACATATTTCCCTGATATTTTTCCTGACTTCTCCTGACACCTACTATGTCACGCCTCATTATGTTGAGCCAAGCACAGTGGAAACAATATGAAGGAAACCGGGAGAGTACTGCTGTGCATACAGTGTGTTTGGTCATGGGCATTAACACTGGAAAATTCTGCAGCAGTCACTCTAGGAGGTTAAAGTGTTAAATCTGGTTGTTAAGCATTTGAAGGAAAGCAACAGTTTAGAACTGGTAGAAGAATCAGATTAGGAAAAGAGCACCCAGTGCTCTATGATGTCTCCACAAAAGGCTTGGTTTCTAGCCATGGGGTTAGTGAATGATGATGGAATCAGGACATCAATGGATGTCTCCATAACTGAATAGTCTGTTAAGAGGTTGGGTCTAGTTGGAGGAAGTGAGTCACAAGGAGTTTCCTTTGAAGGACATATCTTGTTCCTAGACCCTTCTTGTCTTTCTGGTTGTTTTGTGACCAGCCTACTTCAAAATATATTCTCTGCCTCTACGTTTATCTTTGTTGTGGTCCAAAAGTAAAAAGGCCAATAAATACCTCCATCTCTTGGGTAGTAAAAATCCAGCGAGCCACAAAGACAATAAAGAAATTATTTTTAAAAAAATGTTAGCAGGGCTTGGTGGTACACATCTTTAAGCTTAGCACTCAGGAGGCAGGGGCAGGAAAATCTCTTTGAAGTCAGCCTGATCTACATAGTGAGTTCTGAGGGAGCCAGGGCTACAAAGTGGAACCCTGTCTCAAAAAAAAAAAAAAAAAAAAGTTTTATTTGAACATCTGCTTTGTGATGTTTAAACTTCAGCAAGTGTTTCTAAGAAATATGCATATCTTCATCATAGCTCCTGATGAACACACTGCCCTGACGTGTTTCTTTGAAGAAATATATAACAATAACATTACTCACAGCTGTGTCATCTCTGGCACAGGCATGGCCATCAGGAACAGTTCCAGTCTTCTAAACTCACTATAATTTATTTTCTTTAAGAATGTCTGAAAATGACAGTAATTCAAGGAAAAGCACAAATCTGCCCTAAAGCCAGCACGTCTGGCATCTCTCAGGCTCTGCATTCAGCAGTTCTCGGCAAGTTAAAAGTGTGCCTACTGGGAGACAGGAGTCATGGAGGGTTCAGGCTTCCCAGAGCTTTGGAGAGTCTAAAATGACTTCGTCCAAATTACACCCTGGAACTGAGAAGAAAATCTGAGTGTTATTTGTGCTTTGTTTTATTTTGAGTCATTGCTGTTTCCAGTAAAATCATGATTATTAGAAAAAATGAATGATTTTTAAAAAATTTAAAAATGGGCATTAAGGAGGCATGTAGGTATATCTGTTCAATGAATTTAATGATATATGGTTTAGATTCTAAGTTTCCTTCAAAGGGTTATGAAAAATTCACTTAGTACGCATACATCATGAGTTTGCAAATTAAAAATCATCAGTAGTCAATTTTTACATGCCTTCATTTTTACATATTTTCATTTTACTGTATTCTTTATGATCTCTCCCTTGACCCACATAAACATCAAACAGAGCCACACTAATCTCAAGGACAGACTTCCTGATAATTTTTTCTGCAAATTTTAAATCAGTTAAATTTCCTAAGCACATTATTTTCTATCTCTTCTTATAAAACCATATTTTCAACAACTTTTCCAGTCCCTTAATTATATTTTCCTAACTGGCTTAAATAAAGTCATTGAGAGATTTTATTTGGTTGAATGTGTTTAGAAACACATTTAATTCAATAGATTGAATTATTTGATGATTCAGAATTTATGATCAAAACCAGAAAAAGTTGAGATGAGAAAAAAGGGTTTAGGAATTAAACATGAAAATCAGCAAAGCCCATTTTTATCAGTGGCTGTAAAAGCTTCTAACATCTATCTGTCTTTCTATGACTCGCTTGCATTCACAAATTCATTAGTTCAAAAGGCTCTTAGGTGATAAGCAGTGTTGATAAAAGTTTTTTTTTTTTTTGAGGATTCCAAATCTTCATGGGTAGGAATAACAACCGTTCTTTAAATTAAAAATGAGTCCTGTACTTTGGCTTGGAAACATGCCAGGTGTGGCGGTAGTCCACAGCCAGGAAAAAGCTTCAAATGGTAAGGGCACTGAAGATTGATCCTTCTTCTCTCCAAGCGTGGAGCTTGGGACAAGGGGGAGAGAGGCTATATACATTTAAAGTTGGAGAAAACAGTGTAAACAAACATCCTGAGTGAAGAAAGACGCTTATGGAGGAAGCTGTGGGCAGTGTGTGATTGATTGTCAGGGGCAAGAGCCTTTTAAGGAGAGGAGTCAGGTGACCACCTACAGACCTCTCTGGAAAGTATTTCACATGTCCCGTGCTTTCCTTCCAGGTATCTTGAGTTCATGTCCATCATAACAAAACACTTGACACAGGGCTCCAAAGTCCAGCTTGGGTAGGGACTGTGAATCTGCAACTTCTACTTTGATACAGTTTTATTTTTCACTTTCCCAGTTGTGTTCATACAGGTTTGTCTACCTGTTTATTCTTTCTTGTGCCGGTTATCGCTCCTGAAATAACTACCCGGACTTCTAGGACAATTTCTCTTTTGTTCCAAAAAACTCCGTGAACTATTTCACTCCTGATGGCAAAATTATTTATTTCTTTGAACATAGTAATTTTAGCCTTGTTTTAGAAGGCTTTTTACCCCCCAAATGGAGAATTCTAAGTTGGAAACGATTTTCATTTGGCGTTCTAAGATGTCGGTTCATTTTTTTGTGGTTTCAAACACCTCCATCGAAAACTGTGAGAAGTCGGCTGATGATCCTTTTGAAGATAAGGTGTCCATTTCCTCTAAGTGCTCCTGGGATGCTCTCTTTGTTTCTGCCTTTTAGTAGTTTTATTGTGTAAGAGCATGGCTGGTTTGCTCTATAGTTATCCTTCTTGGAGTACAATGACTTCTTTACACTTATGTAAAGAACTTTCATCAGTGCCTTTCATTGGTCTGGAAATGTTTGGGTCAGTGTTCAAGTCTGTAAGAACCTCAGTCACATGCAGTAAGATCTTTTCTCTGAATCTCAGATGCCTCTTTTGTTTGTTTCTTGTGTGTGTGTGTGTTTTTTTCCTTCTTCTGTTATGCTGGACACCGATATGAATAGTTTCTGTTGAACTCTAACGAAGGCAATAACTCCAGCATTCTCATGCTTATGGTATTTAACCTATTTTTTGAATTTTAATTTTAATTACTATTATACTTTTAAGTGTTACAATTTTTTTGAAATATGAGTTATTTTTGGTGGTATATTTTATTGTTTGAGACTTTTATACATTAGATTTTGATCATGTTTATCCTCCTTGCCACACCCCCAACAAGATACAACCCCTTCCATACCCACACAACTTTGTGACCTCTTTTTGTAAAGCTCGCTGAGTCAGTTTTTGCTACCCCAAATTCTGTGTTGTGAGGCTGTCACTTGGAGTGTGGTACACCTATAAGAGATCACTTCCTTAAGGAAAATGGACCCTCCCTTTCCCAGCAGTCATCAGTTCCTCAGCTAAGGGTAGGACTTCCTGCCTCACTCCTGAAGGATTTTCTTTGACTTGAGTTTGCATAGGTCTTGAGACTGTGGTCACAGCCACTGAATTCCTACGTCCACATGCCCTGCTGTGTCCAGAAAACACTTAACACTTTCTCTGAGTTCTGGGAGGAGAAGGGTAAGATACAATGACAATGTTTTGTAGGGCTGGGTTCAGTGGACACCTTTTCTCTGCATCAGACCAGTTGTGAATCTCTGAGTTAATCTCCAAGTTTCTTTGACGAGCCTTGAGAAATACATTAACCTATGGGTGTAACAAGAGGAACTGGAAGCTGGATTAATAATATGTCTTGTTCAGAGAATAATAGTAGTACTTTCTTCCTATGGGCCTTCGGTCTATCTAGCGCAGGTTCTAGACATCTTGTGGCTGAACTTAAGTTTTGAGGCATTTTTTGAAAAAGAGTTTTTGTTTTTAACATTCAACAGTGTTTTACCATATGTAGAAGCACTTTCCATAAACATAGAGAAATAAATACAATTTCTTTAGTTTTTCTTTACCACTTTCATATAAATAAAATAATAAATCTTATTCCATAAAAAAACAAAATAGGAATACAACATAACTTGGACAAATAAAGATACAATTCTTCAATGTGATTAATATTGCTTTGATATCCTTTCTTGGCTGTAGGAGGTAAGAGTCTATATTGATTTTTCAATACTAAAAGTCTATCAGCACTCTGGCATGTAAATTCCTGAGACTTTGCTAGCTTAGCCAGCACGGTCGGTTTATGGTTTATTTCCTGCTAGGCTTTGTCCTTGTCACGTTCCTAGGCAGATAGTTTTAATCCCAAGGCTAGTACTTACCATCCATAAGATGACGTCCCCAGTTCAACCAGGCACCATTTGAGGCTCAGTGCTTTTCTGGAGGGTTTTGTTGATTCCACAAACCATAGTGGAATGGAGATAATCATTGTTTAATTCAGCCCTGTCAGTTGCTACAAACACCAGCTGCTATAATTGTATGTATTACTACACAGAGGGTTTATTTATTTATTTATTTTCTACTAACTGTTGAAAAAAAGATTTTAAAAGAAAGCACAAATAATCCAGAAGCGTTAGACAAAACCACACAGTTCTTTTAATTTTTACCTGTCTCTGGGTCACAATTTGTATTTGTTTCTCCCAGACAATTTTAAACTTTTAGTTTTTCTTTTATGTATAAAAATATACATAAATCTTAGAAAGGTACATAATATACATGAATTAAAATTAGAAATTTCTGGTCTGTTTGCAGCAATGAAGATTGTCTTCAATTTTACTAATTAAATCTATCATTGCATTTCCCCTTGGCATTTAACAATTACATTAACAAAACAACATGTGAAGCATACATCTTTGATTTGGTTTACACAGAATGCTTACTTAAGTAATAGAGTCACAATGGCCTCATCCACACATTTATGTTAATATATTCTTCCCCTTCAAATGCTTTCTTCACTTGTACCTCTACTTGGTGATATGTCCACACATCAACACAAAGTCCCGTTCGTTGTTTGTTCACTTCCTAAACGCCACATATCCCCTCCCAGTCTGGACTCCCTTAGCCTCTGCCACAATTGTCTCGATGCCCAGCGTGCCTACACCAGCCTGCTTTCTAACGTATGTTTCCTCTGCTCTCATCTGTTCTTCACTCAGCACCTCGGTGGATCTTAAGTGTCGTTCCTCACCTCAAAGCACCCCAGCATCTATTCCGTCTTTGCAACACTTTCCTTAGTGCCTCGCCAAGAGCTTGGTCTCTTCCAGCTGCATGCTTTCTGACTGGGTTTCTCAGGCATGTTCGTAAGCTTAAGATTGCTTTGGCTGTCCCCCATTTGCCTGATCCAGCTCCTCTGTTAGATGTGTTTGAAACAACGTTCCTGCCAGCACGGTGAGGCCTTCCTCATCTCCTCCATTTTAAGACTGTCTTTTGTGCCTTGTTGTCACTTATGAACTAGTAGACATCACACTTAGAGATCACACATTGAATGACTTTAAAATCTATAAATTTCTTGTGTCTTTTGTCTACAGCGACTTGATTTTCCTTAGTAAAAATAGATAAATCTGATCTGAAAGGTAAAGACATTATTGTGGTTAAAAATAGACTCTTGGAAACTATGGCCTCCTGATCATTCTGGGATGTATTGGCGTAGCACTTCTGTCTCCTATTTTAACAAAAGTGCAAAAATACCCATGCAAAGGACCACTGACGAAGTTACGTGCTGGAACACCACTTACTCTGCTTCATGGGATATGGGTAGTCCACATGGTGGCACTTCAAAACCTAGTGTGAGTAAAAGAACTCCAGGCTTCTCTTCTCTGCATGTCCTGGCTACTTGGTCTCCCAGAGCTCTGTGATCGGTTCTGGGAAAGTCAGTGCTGCCTTGTAGCAATTTCCCCTCTATGTGTGGATGATGATAGTTACCAAAGCATGTTTCTTGGAACACTGATCTCAAAGGTATGTTAGAGGAAACTTTCCTCACACAAAGAAATCAGAAATCACCATCTGGTTAACGTGTTGCAGGTTTCTATGATTTATTTTTTGCTGACACTCTGCCACTGTTAAAATGCCTATGAGTACTCTACATAATATGCTTTTGAAAACAATTGGCCAGGTAATATACACAATGAATTTAATTTTCTGTAGATATGAGACTGGTGTGTAGAATATGTTGAGGGAATACAACTGTTTATCTTATATTAATATAACAATAAAATTGAAGGCTCATGTTAGAAGAAATATTGTTAGACATTTTACAGGAAAGAGTATCAGTGCTAAAGTTAGGAGAGGTCACCAAAATTACAGGTCATGTTATCACTGTTAGATGTGAGGTACATGCCAAGGTGGAAGAAGATAGGGAATAAATTTCTCTGAACGAATCATTGGCAATGTTGCCAGTTAGCATCACAAGTGTTTTTTCAAACTAGAGGGCCTATGCTGGGTATAGAATATAATCTTTAAAATAGCACAGTAAGACAACTGGGTGAGAAAGAACTGAGCAAATAAATTCTGTTGGGAGATGGCAAGGAAAAAATGTAAGCCCTTCACACTAATGCTAAAAAGATTTAAGGCTAGGTAAATAATATAATCTTTTATACAATACTGGCAATAAGTAAACTTCAACTATAAAAAGGTAAAATCACTCTTTGCCCCCAAACAATGGTTAAAACAATTTTATATGCCTTATCTGTGAAGAAATATTGGTTTCCTTTTCTTAACATCTTTCATATAATTTTAAACACAACTCTGATGTGTCCTAAAGATGGAAGCATGCAATGAAAGCATGTGAGTCTAGCCAGTATTTATGGTGAATCAGGTGTCTCCCAACTGCCTTCCTGCCGGACATTGCAAGTTCACACTAAAGTTTGTGCTCCATTATTGAGAGCCCATATTATTGAACCTAAGTTATGATTCCTTTAATTGGAAGAAAATATCAGACAAAAAGTTGATCTAGCCTCAAAACTCTTCATAAAGCAAATTTGTCTTGACCCATAAACAGATTATGCTGAAGAACATATTGTCTAGTGAGTTCCTAAGACAAATTACATAAAGACAGTCCTGTCTTTGTCCAGACTTACTGCTCCTGGCTTTTCACATATTTGCCAAGTGCTTTTTGGATGAGATAATTATAACTATGGTCCCAAATAACTAGCATCAACGATATTCCCATCATCCACCATCTCTGTATTTGCCTGATTGGGTTCTAGTTCTGACCTGCAAGTGGCTTATACTTTTTGATTAACTAGCAGGATGAAAGGAAACAATAAAGACATAAATTGGGGCCTTACCTCATAGGTCAATATTTTATGTGACCTCTCCACTGAGTCAGGTTGCAGCATTTGAATATTGAAAGAATGCTTCCTTTACTTGCTTTGCTGTTGGCCTGGTGATGACACATTTAAAAAAATTATTTTACATTAACATTTTTTTCTCAGTACAGTGTAATAACAGAACCTACAAAATAATAAATCTTGTTCTGTTCTGCAGCGTTGTCCGTTTCAATGATCTACACCTTTCACCATGACTGATTTTGCATTACCAAGTTAAGATATTTAAACAGAATAAGAGAAAGATGTGGAACACCACATACCAAACCTCTCTTTTTCAGTTTTAGAGGAAATTTAAGATGCTACTTTATGTCTATCTAAGAACTACTGCTTCCCAAATTTTATTAACAACAATTATTATTAACACTAATTTTCAAAACTGGTAAGGTAATTTTGAGAATTTTATCTCTTTGAAGCTGACTTGGCTTATGAACATATTAATACTCAGAGAATAGTTCTCCTCAAATTCATAGATTGCAAAACTCACTTTTTACTGGACTGTTTTCCCATCTTTTTTAATGGAATTAGGAGAATACAGCTATCAGCCAAAACATAAGACACATAGAGTCTGAATCATTCTATGTTCTCTGGGGTGGGTGTCCTTTAATGGCTATTTTGTGTCACATTTCTGTCTATATGTTAGTGATGAGAGTTATGTGACCTTTTTAAGAACAATAATAAGAGCAGTATTTAACATTTTTTACTTATTTTGTGCTACAAAGTTGTGAGTGATTATGTGAATTAGCTCACTTAATTTAAAATTTTTTTTTTTTTAATTTTTACTTTATGTGCATTGGTGTTTTGCCTGTGTGTATGTCTGTGAGAGGGTGAAGAATCCTTTGGAACCGGAGTTACAGACATGAGCTGCTATGTGGGTGCTGGAAATTGAAACCAGGTTCTCTGAAAGAGCAGTCAGTGCTCTTAACTGCTGAGTCATCTCCCCAGGTTGAATTAATTCACTTACTATGCACAGCAGCAATCTTTGAAGTAGGAAATATTTATATTAGTTACCTGGATGCTGAGACAAAATACCTGACAAGTGCCACTTAGAGAAGGAGGTGAGGCTTTATCTTAGTTCACTCTGAGGGTAAGGTCTCTCATCGTGGAGAAGGCAGGGCAGCAGGAAAGTGTGCAGCTGTGGAGACAGAGCGAGGCTCTCATCTGGACAGTAGGAAGCAGAGAAATGCTAGCTTTCTCTCTTGGTTCTTGTCATTCCACATAGAGCCCAGCCCAGGGGATGACACTTCTCACAGTGGAGGGAGTCGGGGAGAGAAGAGGCTTCCTCTTCCCAGTTGGTCCTCTGTAGAAACGTCCTCAGACACACTCAAAATTCTTCCTTATTGCCACTCAAAACACTTTTTAACTTTGAAATTTTAATAAGTATAAGCTAAACTCTGAATACAGTAAGTTTCACAATTTAAAAAAAAGTTAAAAGAAGTTATTCTGTGTTCTTCAAAATTTCCACACACCTATATCATGTATATTGGTCATACTCCAAGTCATTTTTTAAATATAATCAAATTGACCACCACACTATTACTATGTATAAGAAAACTGAGGTACCTGGAGAGACGGAGAGATGGTAAAAAGCTTTTGCTGCTTTTACAGAGGACCTGCATTTAGTTCCCAGCTTCCATGGGTGGTAACTCATAACTACCCATAACTCCAGTTCCAGGGGATCCTCCTCTCCTAGCCTCTGCACATGGTGCACACACATGCTCAGGCACTTACATGTACATATGAGTTTCTTTTAAATCTTTAGAAATAAAACAAAAATTGAGGTAAAGATAGATTGTAAATTTCAATGTTAATTGAACTTACAAGTGCAAAGCTTGGATTCAAACTTTATCGGGTGGCTAGAGAATCCATGTTCTTGAGCATCTTCCTGTTCTGCTCCTCTGGGCAGTTTCAACTGCACTTAAATTTTAAACTTCACTTTCCATTCTTCCTTATGGTGAAGCATTAGTTGTGCTGTCTGCACTTCAGGATTTTAACCTTGGCCTAAGAACTGAGTTCAGAAAAGCTGTATGTAGGTGTGAGAAATGTCACCATAGGAGAATTTCTATTACTGTGCTATTAAAATTTTTAGTGGTATTTAAGAGTTAATGTTTAATTTTGGATTAAAGTAATATAAATTTAAGGGCTAGGAGTGTGTCTCAGTGGTAGAGCACTTGGTTAGCATGCACAAGACCCTTCCTTGGTTCAATCCCTAAGTCAGCAAAGAAACAGAAAACCAAATATAAAGTAAGATGAATTTAACAGCAAAAAAATGACAATAATGACAATTGGCAATTATCAACTGATAAACAGCTCCTATGAGACAAAGGTTTTGACTGGTCCCTGGAATGCCATCTCAATGAAGGAAGGGGTTTGACTAAGTGGTTCCCTGATATTTATGCACTTGTATCATGCCGGGCACATACAAAACACACCTTAATATTTTGTTTATTGTAAGAATTCACAGACACATAATTTATAGATCTCATTTTCTCTGATCCTTAGCTCTCTTTCTTGTAGCATATATATATATATATATATATATATATATATATATATATATATATATATATGCTATATATATTTAACATCATTGTTAATGAGGAAACTTGAGATATTTGCCTAACATTTGATGTCTGGTGAGGGGAGAGGCATGTGAAGATGTCTACCTCTCATGTAATTCAGTCAAGTAGCTATATGGCAAGATAAAAAAATGAAGTATTTTTTTCTACAAGCCTCTATATAGTATCGAGAGATTAACAGAATTCTTCAGAATATGAGAGGTTAGTTAAACTAATCCCACTCTGCTCTACAAAATACCTTGACCATAGGAAGAGCGTGCAGCATTTTAGTTCTGATTAATAGCCAATATGGATGAAAACAAGCCAATTTTGCTCTGTATGTATTTTGTTGGGTTGTTTACAGCCCACGTTGGCCTTAACTTATTATATTACAGCTAAGGTTGGCCTTGAACGCCTGCTCCTCCTATTTCTGCCTCCAACTACAGGCATGAAATCCCAGACCCACATAAGGAGTTAGTTACTCATTTTGAATGTCATAAAAACTCCTGAACTTTGCAGATGATATTACTAAGAATATTTGCTGAACTGTTCAAACTGCATGTGAAACCTGCCTGGCTCTACCACTCCATTTTATCCAAATGCATTCTAGATGAGGTCAGTGGGTAGTTAAATTAAGTGGCTACTATTACATGTCTTAAGTATGGCTCTCCAGCCATGCCCATCCATTTCATCTGTACCCACTTAACTAGATAATTAATACATACATGGTGTTTTGACAGTGACAGGTTAATTATGTTAAAAAACAAGTATATTTTAAATATGCTGAAAGCAAATTTCCCAGATACATGTTCTAAATCAAATTATACTAGAAACAGCATAGTGCGGTGATGTGCCTCTACGATTTCAAGTAGACAGCAGATTGGAGAGGAACGGAGAAAAGCTAAAGATGAATAATGCAAAGTGGTGACTAGTAAAGTATGTGTTAAACTTGATGGAATTATGAAATAATTATGAAATAACACTCAGTGTTGGAAGGGATCACAAGGGACAGTTTGGAGCCATGCCCAACCTCCAGGCAACATCATTATCCTCATTTCTAGATGAGGCAAGAGGACCCAGGAAGGTTATGCAATCTGCTCGAGGCCAATAGCTGACAGGTAGGTAAGAAGGTATCAGAAGAAAGCCTTGCAGCTTCTCTAGCATCAGCCTTTCCCTTTGTATGCTGAAAGCATTAGGTATTAGAATGAATTTAAAATGTACCTGCAAAAGGTGCTCCAGGAACCAGATACAGCATTTCCCCTGCAAGGTCCTTTTTGGAAAGACTTTTATTCTCAAAATGTCGAGAACTCTGAGCACTTTTGTTGTTTGCTTTTAATAGGTGTTCAACTCTTTTTCTCCTATGATGGCATAACAGTGTGGAAAACCACAAAATCCCAGTGGGACTGACCAGAAAGTTTTCTAACTGCAATAAGCATATTTGTGCCCAGGAAAGAAGGAATACTAATAATGACGTAACAAGCCTAGTGAGACAAAGGCAAAGCCCAGGATTGATAATCACTGGAAGTCAAGCCATGCACATTCAGTGGACTGTCACATAAATGTTCTTTCAGGACAATGGGACAGAGTCTGGGATTCTAAAATTCTCCCCTAAAAATTGTTGTATACATGGATTGTGTATTAATGGGTGTCCGTGGAAGCTGCATCTTGGAACTTGAATGTCCTCCATAAATACCCATGCAATCAAAGCCTACTTCCCAGTCTACAGCATCATTAAGAAGTGGTAAAATGTCTATATATGGGGCCCAGTTAGAAGAAGTAAGGTTTGGGATTGACTTTGGAAACAATATTTGACCCTGGTATGTGGCTTTATTTTTGCGTCCTGGCTCCCGAAAGTGAAGAGGCCTCTTTATTTCGTGCTCCTATGAAGATGTGCTGTGTCACCATAGGTTGAGAAGAACAGGAACGGGAACCACTGAGAGTATTAACCAAACAAACCTTCCCTTTTCTAAGATGATTGTCTCAGGCCCTTTGCCGTTATAAATGAAAACTGATGAGTACCATGTAATATTTTGATGAATAGTATATTGTGAACTTACCAACTCCAACCTCCCTTTATTTCTGTCCCCTCTTCTTACTCTGTAATAACTACTCTTCTGCGTTTATGCCATCAAGGGCTTAGTCCTTTCTTACAAGAGAGCTTTAATTTTATATCTTCTGTCCACTTAGGGAACACTAGAGTGCAACTAAAGGAAAGTAATACCACTTCAATTTATTAAAATATGTGCAATATTTTGGTTAAGTAGTATCATCTAAATACATTTAAGCATTCCCATGGCTTCTCCCTGTAGGTACTCACATTTTGATCTGGAGAAGCATTCAAAACAGTTGAGAAGCAATTTAATTCTCCAGTACACTGGAAAATGCAAAGAAAACATTAACTATTTCGGTTTCCTTTTTTCAGAAATGCTCTAAACATCTTTTCTTCCCAACTGCCTCGCATGCCTCTCACAGAGGTGGTCTGTCTGCTGCTTTTATTTCTCCTTCCCTCTGGTGCTTCCTGTCTTAGCTCTTTAGCTTGTCTGGCAGATTCTTCTGTTGACTGCTGAGTCCTCTTTGGCTGAACTGTATACAGCAGAGAGTGTGAGTCTAAAACCAATTCAGGGAGCAAGAAGACATTCACTCAAAACCAGAACAGGGATAATGATTTTACTCTTGGCAGGAGATAAGTATTTCACTGTGTCCCTTGTGAATGATCTTGACACATTGCTTGAAAGCTTCAGCTACGTGTGTCTGCAGTGTGAATTGCCTTTGATTCTTAGGTAGTACAGGAGTGAGGGGGTTTTATTTATAGTCAGATTGTTTCCAGTGACCTTTGGGGGTTCAAGTTCTCTAGCATATCAAAATTGCTCCTCATGTAACAACAACAATAACAAAAAGTTAATGACAACTTTGAAAATACACCTAACTTGAATTTAGTCCAATCTAAACATATAGTCCAACAATTTTCCTGGTGAAAAAGGGACTGTAACTAGATGTTTGAAACATAGTTTTAATTTTACTAAAACCAACAGGAAGAGAGAAGCCTGAAGTCTGGAGCAGGTGTTCCATGCAATTTCAGCATGAGCAGCAGTTGAGATTTTTGCATAGTATTATTAACTTGGGAGTCAGTAATTATCCTTTTAATAAGTGTGATTATTAATAATATGCTATTGGTAATTTAGCTCAATTACAATGATGCTGTGTGGTTCAGAATGTGAATGTGTAAGCTAGGGACTATTCTATAAAGATACACTTTAATTTTTACAAGATTAAACCAAACTAAAATTTATTTAGAGAGATTTAGAGAGAGAAATAGAAAGACAGAGGAGAGGAAACCTGTATTAAAAATATAAAACTGTATGGTAACATGTGAGGTTAATAATCATCATCTCAAGCTCCACTTCATTCCAAAGAATATGTATGATGGAATTTTTAGTGTAAAAAATCACATTGGCCACTGAACCGAAACTTATCTAACAGTGCTTGAAGTTCAGTGGATTTAGTACATTGTCAATAATTTTGAGGCCTTCTTTCTCTAGTTTTCTAACCAGACAGTCCATACAAACTAAAAGTTAATGCTGATCAGTAATATTTCACACAAATAATTTGGGTTTGGGAATTATAGGTAAGATTGTACAGGTATTTTGCATGTGTGTGTGTCAGGGAGGAAAGAGGTCAGACCAGTATTCTTGAACTCAAGGTATAGCTGAGAAGGGTCTTGAACCCCTGGTTCAGCCTCCTGAGTGGTGGGAGTCAAGCAGAAACCACAAGAATCATCCCTGTACAGATGTTTTTAAAAATCTAAAATAGTTGATCATGTATCCATGAAAACACACTACAAATTTCTCCAGAAGAACTCTGGCAAGCCTCTAAGTTTGGATGCAGAGTTTTTGTTTTTTTGAAAAGTGCAGTTGTTGACATAGTTATTGTGACTACATTGAGGGGAGAATCTTTTGGTTCCATTGGCAGTTTTGATCTGGGATTAATCTAGATTTCCTGCATGTAATTCCCATAAGAATGGATGAATGTGTACATTCATTTGACAGACAGAGTCGCTCAGTTTTCTAAGAGATGTTCACAGGGAATTGAATGTGAAATAAGAGAATTTATGCAGATAAAGGCAGCCATGCATAATCCTCCCGGGGCTATTGTGAGAGCCCGGACTCTGAGTCAGGTCTTTAATTCTGCCACTTCAGGTTCGCATTCTGTGCTTCTGGGAGAGCAGTCATCATTCTCAACATGGGAAAAGAGATTATTGTAAACCATGCCTATCAGAGCGTGAATGGATCACACTGACAAAAACCGGGGCCCCATGTGTCTATGGTCGTTAATTTTATGTGTCAACTTGGCAAGGTCACAGCTACCCAAATTTTTGGTCAAATATTACTGTATATTTTGGGGGTGATTTTTTAAAAAGGTAAGTCTAAGATGTACATTGATAGACTTTGAATAAATTTACCCTTCCTGTTGTGAGTGGACATCATTCAATCAGTTGGCTATCTTAGTAGACAAGATTGATCACCTTGGAAAATGAACAGATTTTTGTCTGCAGATAGCTGAAGACATTTACAACTCTTCCTGGGTCTCTAGCTGGAGCTGCAGATTTTAATTTCTTGGACCCCCCCTCACCCCCAGTTCTAAGAGCTGAGTCCTTAAAAGAACAAATCATATTGGTTCTGTTTCTCTAGATAACCCCGACTAGTATTGTGCATAACTGGCCATACTAAGCAAGGGAATGGCTGAAAATTTTAAGTTACAAATAAATACATGTTTGAGACAGATAGATCACAGTGAAGATTCAAACTCTGATTGATACCTTGTGGGATAACTGCCCTGATAAATAGGTTAAAGCCTCTAACTTGGCAAGTTTGAGTTCGACTCAGATATCTACAAACAATGTTTAAAGAGTTCATCAGCTCCCAGATAACGCTATCTACGGCCATATACTTGTATTTATTGGGTAGAATAATGGCCCTCCCTTAGGGCTGTACATGGAGAAATGCTCATCTGGTCTAAAAGAGAGACCCTTACAAAAATCTAGTGAAAGAGTTTTAAATGAGAAAAGTGCTATTTGGATCTTTGTAAGGAACACCAATGTTCCCTGTAAGACTGTATTTTCATTATGTTCTGATTTAAAAAGAGTATTAAGAAAATGTTATGTTCTAGTTCTTAGAGTAGGGTCTGAATGGCAATAGTTTTAATGAGATCTTCGATCTAGATTTTAAAGACTTAAAGCCAGAGACCTAAACATGTATTTTAAAAATACCACAATAGAAACAGAAATGTTTATTTTTACCTGAAAATTTGTTGAATTTTTAGGTGCTTGAGTCATGTATTTGTGGTGTTCGAAACCCTTTAAACAAACTTTCTAAGGTACATATTATCTTCCAGTTAAAATAATTGCAGAATTAAGATCTGAATTTATTCAATCTGACTTTGACACCTGTCCTCTTAAATATCTAACGTATTGTCATACACAGTATAATCTTTGATTATACAGTAATCCCAGAAATTTTGAAATCTTCAAAAATGTCTGGTAGAGAATGACACTGGTATGCCTTCCCCCCACAAAACAAAACAAAAAGAATTAACTTTTAAGCTGTATAATTTTTTTCTTCCTATGATGTTAGGACACTAAGTAGGGTATCTAAGAATCCCCAAAGAGCCACTGGCATATTTGGCATTAGGATACTAAATTGCAAAAATGATTCAGAGAAACCCCCTTCACTAAGAGTTGCTTTTTAAGTGTAGTAGGAATTGGTAAGAACATAGTTTAGTTTCAAAAGACTTTGGAGGTAATCTCATCTAATCCTCTTGCTCCAAGAGGAGGGTCCTGATGCTCAAGGAGACAGTATGTGGATCCACTGAGTTACCAGTGGAGTTGAAGCAAATTTCAGATTTACTATGTTTTAAGAACTCATGCTCACATGGTAAACCCTCTAGTAGTCATACTGATCATCAAAACCCACCTTCCTCATCAAAATTGCTCCTTTCAAAGGTAGGACTGACCTTCTGGGTCAGGAATCTGTCTGACTTCATAATTTAGGAAAAGGAGATCAATGGGTTCAATGGGCACCTTAGAGTGATAACTATTCACTATAAAGAGAAATCTTAATTTTTAATAGCTTAGGAGGATATGAATTAAGAGAGCATTTGATTTCTTGTTCATATCAAGGGCCAGATGAAGGGGGAGGAGCTTCCTGGTAGACGCTGAGGGGGGAGGAGCTTCCTGGTAGATGCTGAAGGGGGAGGAGCTTCCTGGTAGAGGTTGTGCTGTGTAGAGAACAAGTTTCTTTGAGCTTTTGGTTCCCAGCCAACTTCTTCCGAGGTCTCAATCTTCATCATCCTGGCAGCAGATGGAAAGTATAGGTAGAACA
This sequence comes from Phyllotis vaccarum, assembly GCA_033318265.1. Classification (NCBI taxonomy): domain Eukaryota; kingdom Metazoa; phylum Chordata; class Mammalia; order Rodentia; family Cricetidae; genus Phyllotis; species Phyllotis vaccarum. The sequence continues at coordinate 82,340,806 of JARWLC010000002.1, forward strand.
CACACACACACACACACACACACACACACACACACACACACACACACACTTATGAACCAGCTTTTGAAGTTGAAGCCAGAATGGAGCTACAAGCATACAATAATAGGACATGTGATCCTGATGTGTACTTAGATGAAAAGAAAAATGGATTTGCTAAACCAGAAATGTCTTCTGCATGAAGGGAACAAATTATCAAAGATCAAGAAGAATGAATAGGTAGACTAGGAGACAGATGAAATGCAAACATTCTTGATGGCTATCCAGGCTCTGCTGGCAGTTCCTTTCTAGGTACCACATTTCTGCAAATGGGTTCCCTGTGTTATCTTTTATCTTCTGATTTTGAAATGTGATGACTTGGATTCTGTCATTTACAGAATAAGATAGTCCTCACAAATATACACTTAGGTACTAGGGAGATTTTTAATAAGATACTTAGCTGTTAGATCTCAAACCTGGGACAAATGGTTAATTGAATGATTATAGCACATCACCCTAAATGTCTCCAGCCTTCCCTTCCCCCATATGCCCTTCCCTATATAATTCAACCATTTTGGCTACCCAACCTCTTTATTTAATCTACCCTTTATTCTCCTGACTCTACCTTTTACCCTCCCACCTCTTCACAGATGGCCAAGCTCAGGGTCATGTTCATTCTGGATGCTCTCAGATGTTCCTGCCTCTGCCTGTGCTCTTCCTCATATCTACAGTAAACCCTTTCCTCCATCCTACCTAGGAGCAGTCATGTCCCCCCCCCCCTTTAATTCATCCTGTGCCAAAACCCAGGAGTGGCATAAATAAGTTGCCTTCCAAGAAACTCAGCTGCCCCAAAACCGAGCTGCTGACTTGACTATTCTAAAGCACGGATGGGTCATTTGTTTCTGCTGGCTCCTGCCATCCATCAAATTTGATCTCAAACTCTAGAGCCATCTTCTCAGTTACTTCCAACCTCCTCGTTCTCTAACCATTTCTCCATTTTTATTTCTTTCTTTTTTTTTCATTCAGTATGTTCTCAGAAAGTCCTACACTCATCTATGTGAATGTGCTGGGAGTTTAACTGGCTTGTATATATTTCCATGTTGACATTGGCATCCCAGAGAGTACTATTTACAATTGTTCTAAACCCCTTCATACAGATGCTGCAGCTGAAGTCAGCATAAAAAGGGCAAACTAAGACAGCATGAGCAGGCTGGTTATTATATCACACACACTGATTTATAGGTTCAGTCTGCCTTTACCTAAATGTCTAGTTATTTCACAGCTGTTGTGAATCAGCCGGATAGAGGATTAAGAGGTAATGGAGGTGAGAAGGGGGAAGTAGGTGAAGAAAACACTTTAATCTTTCTCTACAATGGAGGAACAAGTTGAGTCAGGTCTCTGTGGTGATTCCTGTGTTCTGATGCTTATTAAAGGGAAGCATTGTTTAACTGGAAGATGAAGCAGCTTTCACAGACCACTAGGCAGTGTTCAAGTAAACCCTGTCAGTGAGAGGAAGTGTCTATGTAGATTAGGAAGCAATGCAGCAGTATGCACAGAACAGCCTTCCTCCAAACATTTTTAACTATTACTTTCTGAGTCAGTTAATTTTGCTGTCTTCACTGTCTCATCCTGATTTTTAAAACAGAAACCAGTCAACTTCATATTTCCACACATTGTCTTCTTGTTAATGATACCTCTTGAGAAAGAAGTGTGGAATTCTCCAACAATGAGGCAATGTTTGTGCCGCACCTGGAGTGAGGTAAGCTCACCAGAAGGCATGAAGGAGGAAGTGGATACTGGAAAGCTCTGTCAATTTGTGTGAAAATACAAAAGGGGGAGAGAGAAGTTGATAGAAAGGACAGTGCTTGGAAGGTTAGGGTTTTCATTCCCTGCAGAGCTTGGTTGTCCTACCAAGGTGTTATTGGACCTTGGGAACATGAAGAAGACTTTGGAAGTCACTGGAAGGGCTGATCTGATCGCATTTTGTTTTGTTTGAGGACGGTAATTCTGGGAACGGCTCAGAGGATGAATAAAAAAGACCAACCTCGTGTGAGGATGACAAGTTTGATTGTTTTGCAAGAGCAAAGATATAAAGTGAGTGGGATAATGAAACAATGTCAGATAAATTGAACACAGAGAAAAAACTAGGGGGGAAATTCTGAAATGAGTGTTGGCAGGGATGTGTGACCTGAAATGACCTAAGGAACTGAGGAAAGAGGAACTGAGGGTGGTCTGGCATATGTCAAAGAAAGTCATAGTGTGCTCTGTCATGAGCACAGACACAAATACTAATGTCATGATTTGAAACTCATAGTCTCATTTAACTTAACACTAATGTTAAAAATGAAACTGCCTGAAATTGTCGTGTCCTCTGGAATTTCAGTTCTAAAAATAGAAATAAAATGGAGTAAAATATTCTCAGTCTTTCATTTTGCGACAGAATGGGATATCTTTTGATGATGCTTCTATCCGTGGCGATATTCCTCAAAGACATTTCCGGTGGGATGTATGCATATTGTATCATCTACTATTTGGTGGCTCAACATGTGACCAGTCAAGGGGAGAAAGGCTGACACTAGATTTTGGGGAATTTTGTGTCAGAAAGAATTTGTTAAAATGAACTATCACATGAACTACAATATAACTTGGCATATGTCCCAGAATAGCCTGCATTCTACTTAGGTTAAAACTCTAGCTGGCCTCTGGTTTTAGTGATGCATACCTTTAATTTCAGCAACTTGGAGACAGAGACAGATAGATCTCTGTGAGTCTGCCTGTTCTAGTTAATGAGTCTCAGGCTAAACAGGGCTTTATTTTAACCAACCAACCAACTAACCAACATACTTGTGCATGCACACTTACGCACACAGCACACACATACACACATGTACATATATATGCACGCATACACACATACACACATACATACACATACACACACATATATATACACACACACATATATACACATACACACACATATATATACACATACACATGCATATACCTACACATACACACACATGCATACACACACATACATACACACACATACACACAGACATAAACACAGACATACACACACATACATACACACATACACACACACACACACACACACACACACTCACAGCACATCACCACCATCATCAAAACAAAACAACAACAACAAAAAGCCCTTGCAGTTGGTGACAACTTTGAGGCAAACTAGTGGAACAGAATATGTCCCAATTTCAATACAATGATGAAATTATTTAATAAATGAGCATTTATAGAACAATTGTGCTATATAAGAAGTATCTTATCTAGAGGGACCAAAGAAAGGGGAAGGAAGACTTTCAAATACAGCAGCTGGTACAGTTGGAATTTGCCTTGGGCCATCAATCAGCTCCCAAATAAAGACACAGAGACTTATTATTAACTATGAATGTTTGGCCTTAGCTTTTGCTCATGGCAATAGTTCTTATAACTTAATTTGAGCTGTTTCTCTTTATCTACATTTTGCCTTGGAGCTTTTGACCTCCCTTCCATTCTGTATGTCCTACTTCCCTGCTTCCTCTGTGTCTGCCTGACTAGCCCCTGGTGTCTCCCTGGTGTCTTCTATTCTTTCTTCCCACAACCTCAGCCTAAATTCCTCTTTCTACTTATTCTCCTGGCCCAGAAGGCCCACCTATACCTCCTCCCTTGCTATTGGCCATTCAGTCTTTTGTTAGATCAATCAGTTGCCTTTGGCAGACAAGGTAAAACAGCAGCCCATCTTTACATAATTAAACAAATGCAATACATCTTTCCATAGTTAAACAAATATTCTACAACAAGCTGGAATAGTTCTAAATCCTGGCTGTGTCTGGGAGATTTTCCTCAAAGCAAGTACAGTAGAGAATGTGAAAAGTAAAGCCCCGATGGGAAAATAAATATAAAAAGGCAAAAGTGTGGCCAGGTGTGGAGGCCCAGGCCTTCGGTCCCAGGACTTTGTTTCATTCCAGCAATGATACATAGCTAGATTTTGTATAAGATCAAAAACAAACCAAGCACAAAACAAAACAAAAAATAAATGAAAAGCAAAGGTATTTCATCCAGACTATTTAAAATAAGTACAAATGGTCCCACATCCAGTGGATCACACAGACCTTCCCCTCCAAACTTCCTCATTTTCTCTCATCTCATTATTCCCCGACTCTAGCAACACACATACACACAGACACACACACACACACACACACACACACCTCACAACAGCAAAATAACAGGGAATAACAGTTACTAATTATTGATGTTTCTCAGTGTCAGTGGTCTGAATTCCCCAATAATGAAACCCAGACTAACAGAATGAATGACAAAATAGGATCCATCAGATGCATCCTTTTGCTGCTGCATTCTAGAAACACTTCTTAATATTAAGGTTAAACATCACCTCAGAGTAAAAGGATAGAAAATATATTTAAAGCAAATGGCTCTAAGAACTACAAACCAATTTTCTTTATGAACACAGATGCAATAACTCTAAAAAAAAAACAAAAAAAAAAACCTCTTACATTTCAAGTCCAAGAACACATCAAAAAGATCATTCACCACAGGACTTCATCCCTTAGGTGCAGGGATGGTTCAAAATTCTAACTAGATGTCTCTTGCCACCAAATGAAAGCTTCAGTGCCAGGAATTGATTACATTTGAGTTGTTGGCCAAAGGGTATCTCATTGAACTTCCAGTCAATCCAGGCTGTGGCCAAGGCAGTAGATTGCTCCTCACAAACTGACAACAAGGCCCCATTGTGGAAGACAATACTTACACAACAGATTGAACGTGGAGAAGTTGAATGTGTGCCTACATGGGGCCATCAGCACTGTCCTAGCATCTTTTGTATAGGAAGATACTCTGCATACTACCAAAAGAGAGACATAAACACCAACCCAGCTACAAACCTTTTATCTGTAATGGTGTCCTGCCTGCAATATATGCTAGTGCAATGATGGTAGAAAGCTTGTGGGAGAAACAAATTGGACTTATGGCCCATTCGTCGAAATGGAACATATACCTGACATTGTCTGAGCAATGAAGAACACGAGACTAAATATTCCAGGAACCTAGGGTAGACCTGACAAAACAACACTAATAAAATCACTCCTAACGACATCCTGCTATGCTCATAGACTAGTGCCTCCATCAGCCATCATCAGAGAAGCTTCCTCCCACAATAGATGACAGAAAATACAGAGACCCACAGGCAGACATTATGTAGGGGATGAGGGACCTTGAAACACTGGTGCTTAATACAGTTCTTAAGGTCTTATTTATCAAGTACCTCCTGGATTTATTTTCTTCTTTGTTTACACATGATCAATCATTTTGGAACTTCTGCTAGAATTATTAGTAGTTCTGACCGAATGTTCTACAAGCCTGATAAAATCAGCTTTTTTTTTTTTTTCTATGCCTACTCATAATCTGCTGCACATCACTGGAGGAAATCATGTGATAGTGGATTTGGTGCCTTACCTAAGTCATAGGCATCCATTATTTTGTGGCCTGCAGTGTCATTCATCAATGCTGTGGCTTTCCACTGCTCTTTTCTATTCTTTAATTGCCAAAATCCTTTCCTATTTGTATTGCTTACCTTCTCGTGGCTGTGGTAAAATACCCAACAAAAGAAAACCTGAGGGAGGAGAGGATTATTTTGGCTCACAGTTGGAGGGTGACACATAGCAGGAGCATGAGGCAGCCGGTCACATTGTGTCTACACTGGAGAGGCAGCGATGAAGGGATGCTGGAGCTCAGCTTGCTTTCTCCTTTTTATCCAATTCAGAACTACAACGCATGAAATCTCACTAACTGTTCTTAGGATGGGCCTTTCCACTTCAACTCTATATCTGTCGAGAGATTTGTCTCTTGATTCTTGCTTCTGTCAAATTAACCATTACACGTTGACCCTTTGTGAACCTGATGTCTAACCACATTACTTTTAAGCCACAATTCTCTACTCTTTGCTTTCAGAGAAAAATGGTGTTTCACAGCACAGCCTCCAAAGTCCTGTATTCTTAAACATCACTGTTCAGAGAAAGTATGAAATGTCTTTTGAAACTTTCCAAAGTGAGTTTCTTACTGAAAAAAAAAATGGCATTCCTTTCCCCAAAGAGAAGGATCAGGGCATAGTAGGAAAAATTTGAATCAAAACAAGCTAAACTTAGCAGAGAAAAACAAAATAACCCAAATTAAAAAAAAAAAAAAAAACCCAAAAAACCAAACCAAACCAAAACCAAAACCAAAACCAAAACCAAAACCAAAACCAAAACCAAACCCCACCTACTCTTGCAGTCTTACGTTGGCTTCCTGGCTACTTGGGGCTATGGCAGAAGCATCAGGGCTCCAGAGAGTTCAGCACACACAACTGTTCTCTTGGGCCAGTAATACTTTCTGCATGCAGCTTTCCTCAGCAGATACCCTATAATACTGGCATCTTGACACCCCGAGTTTTCCAGTGCCTTAGGCTTCACCCCCACAGCTCCACATTATGGCCTCTTAGGGCCTCCTTGCAAGAACTCTGATCTTGCCACACCTTGCATGGCTGGTTTCAGTAATCATCTCAACCCTTCGTACAAGCCTCTATCACTCTCTTGTTCCTGTATTTATCACACCCACAAAACCCGTATCATGTAGCTGATAATGCCTCTTTCTCATACCAGCTTGAGGTGTAGTCTGGCCCCCTTGAACCTCAGCTGAATTCATTCCTCTGTGTACCAGGGATAACTCTGAGGAGCTACTTCTCTGGAAAAGGGGAGGAACCCTTTCAGTAGTATTTTCAATATAGGTTCTTTCTTTCAATTGTATTTGAATTTTGACAAGATGGAGATTTCAGTGAGTGGGTCTTGCCATTTGGGTGCCTTCTGCATTGTTATGTATTCACACGTTTCTTTTTAATGGTGCATGTTAGTTAGGATTATATTGTTGTAAAGAGACACCATGTCCCTGGTAACCCTTATAAAGGGTTTTTAAGCTTTAACTGGGGCTGGCTTACAGCTTCAGTGGTTTATTTCATTATCATCATGGCAGGAATCACAGTGGCACACAGACAGATAATAGTGCTCAAGAAGGAGCTGAGAGTTCTTCCTCTGGACCTCCAGGCAGCAGGAAGAGACTGAGACACATTAGTCCTGACTTGAGCATCTGAGACTTCAAAATCTGCCTCCAGTGACACACTTCCTTCAACAATGCCACACCTTCTCCAATAAAGCCACACTTCCTAATAGTCTCAGTTCCCGTGAGAGAGTATGGGGTCATTTTCATTTAAACTACTGCTGGCAGGCCACAGGATTTTACAGTGAGGAATTCAGCCATCATAAAAGGGCTTTGATGAAGGACTTAAACTAAAGATACAAGGCATATTGGCTTTATTGCTTTTTGAATAATTTGACTATGTCTCACTGTAAATTCACATAATACTAATATTTTTTAATACTTAAAGCTGTGTTTTTCAGAACTAGCTTTGTTAGTAATATTAGACTCCTTCCTTTCTTCCCCAAATGACACATTTTTTGCATCATTTTGCTCCCAGGGTTGCTTTCTCTCACTGTAGACTTGGATACTCGAAGTGAGCAGAAACCATGACACAGACCGAATGACCCCCCCCCCATTCTACCAAATGCATTAGTCCATCTCTTTCAAATTTAATTTCACTCAAGTTCTCAAGATGTGAACAAATGTAGCCAAGTTCTGTGACAGAATGTAACATAAACAATACTGGCCCAGTTTGCCATAGAATTCTTGTTTCTATATGAAGTTTCATGAACCACACCTCCACTGTCTGTATTTTCTTGACTTTTCTAAAGACATTATAGTCTTTCAAACTCCTGCCCCTCATCTTTCCATTAAGCGATGCTTACAGCTGTTTATGGCTTGTCTATCCCAAAGTTCCAAATTATTTCACACTTCTCTTGCAAACCAGTTCCTAAAAACCCTAAGAACCACATGGTCAGGTCAGAACACCTCTTTGGAACTTATTTCCTATATTATTTCTCTCTTTTCCTTGACAAAAATACTTGATTAAAAAAAAAAACTGACTTAAAGCAGGAAACACTTATTTTGGCTCAGAATTTGAGGGCACAGTCGTGGTAGTGATGGTCTGATGGCAGGACAATGAGGCAGCCAGTCATAGTACATCAGTTAAGAAACACACACACATAAACACACATACACACACACATACACACACACACACACACACACACACACACACACACACACACAGACATACAGGCACACACACACAGACACACACACACACACTATCCTGGAAATACTGTCATATCCGTATATACCTGTGTTGTCTGCATAAAAGCCAGAAATTTACATTAAAAATTATGTCACGAAGGTGAAGGAAAAGCCCTGAAAAATCAAGAGTTGCTTTTCTTTTAAGTCTGCACTTATTACTAAGTTGAGAGGAGAGAGTGATAGTAAAATAAGATTCTATAAAGACACTAAATACAACAGTCGACTTAACACCCACTATTCCTGTTCTAGCAAGAATAATATGCACAAGCCCAAATGAGCTAAGTGTTTTTATATTTGCATTTTTAAACATGAAATTTAAAAAGTGATTTTTATGTGTATTTAAGACATAAGAAGGTGTTGCAGACTACATATAGAAAGTTACTAAAAAAAAGATCATGGTATGAATAAAACTAATATATCTGACTGCACCCCCCCCACACACACATCTTTTTTGTTTTGCTTTCTGGTAAGATCATGTTACGTCTTATTTAGCACAAATTCTAAATGCATTATGATTCTAAACTCTCCTTATTTAGAACAACATTGAATAGTGGATAAAACACCCTAAACTATAGAGCACCTCTCAGAGAGGAATGGAAACTTTATGCCTTGGGACTGTCGGTGGTGTCTCTCTGTCTTTCTTTTCTTTTGAAAGCGAAAATCTGCATTTCCTTTTGTACAAGACTGCAGATGTTGGGTAGCTAACTGGCCCTGCCTTTGATAAGCACACAATCTGCAGTGCAGTACCAGATTTTTAGTTTTGAAATGGCATGCCATCCCACACTCCATCCGAAGGCACTCACTGGGCAATGACATAGTGAAGTCCATGCATCTTTCACCATTCTCTATCAATGAGCCATACTGTCTGCTGCAGATGCTGAGGTCTACCAAATTCTTTCACAGGTGAGGAATTCATCCCCCGGCTGCCACATTGGCTGGTAATAAGACACAAATCCCAGCCTCAGATATGCCTTTGGTCAAAGGGAACTGCTTCCCTCAGCTGAGCAGAACTTTGAAGAGTCATCCCACCATCCATATTTTGCAAGGGACTGGCTGTTTGCTTTACATTACTGAATTATAGGATCTATTTCTGTTTGCCAAGTTCTACTTTGTCTTCTTAGGCGCATCATTCCTGATAGTATTGCCAATAAGCTCCCAGTTTACCAGTTTGGCTCCTAGTCTCTTTTTTGCTACATTTGGACATAAATGCAGCAGTATTGGATTTTTAACAAATTACGCATTTTTTGAGTTGACAACTTACTGGGCTTTAAATCCAATAAATGTCTGATCGTTTGCGTTCTTTTTTCTGTAACTGCAACTATGTCTACTTCTATCCCTTCCAAACAAGATCCTGTTATTCTAGTGTTTTACACTAGGGAGACTATTTATGTATATTTGGTATCCAAGAGAAACCACAATTCTTAAACAACACACAAACCCCCTCAGAGCCACTTTAGAATGTACTTTATGCTCTTACGAGCATTTTCTTTGTGGGAGGAAAAAATACCAGAGCCAATTTTAAAGTTGAATCAGTTATCACCCTGAATATTTTTAAAGTAGTTACTGAACATTTTTCTTTTTTTCTTTCTTTCTTTCCTTTTCTTCTATGAAATGCTTTAGGGCTAGCTTTTCCTTTGAAGTTTTCAACATCTAAACCATCAATTAAACCCTATTCTTTAACATGATTTACTATCACTCATGCTAGCAATAAAAATGATTCTCAGTCATGTTCTTTTAGAAAATGCAAATGTATCAGACACAAGTTTCTACTCCCAAGAACACGTCTGCTGATTTTAGTGACATTGTCATGAGTAAGGGTACATTCTGCAACTCATTTGGGAAGTACTTGCCTGACTCAATCCTAACATTTGGATACCAGAGTTAGAAAGGTAAAAATATCTCCTGAGTCACAAGGTGTGGGTAAGATATATTTCCTAATGATGAAATAATTGTTCATGTAAGCCACTAGATAATTTTCAAACCTTGTGAATTTCACCTTCAGTTTAGAACAACTTCTGGATCTCAGTAGCTACTGAGGGTCAAGTTCATCATAACTGAGATGTACCCCTCTTAGTGAGACTTTCCAGGCCACCCCGTTTGAAATCATATCACATCTTCCCGTTCATTACCCTTCTGGTAACTGGTTTGGCTCAAACGCACTTACCACCATTAACTCACACATTTTAAACAAATTATTGTCACTTCCTTCAACAGAATATGAGTTTATTAGAGACAAACATCTTAGTTTATTTGTTATTTGCTTTATTCCTAGTGACTAGAGCAGACTCTGGCATTCTTACTATTATTATTTTTATCAATTAATAATAATAATAAAAAGATGATGAGCTTGTAAACTATCCTTTTTTCCCTCTGTGATGTGAGCTTTCAATTTGTGACTTATTGACAATGAAAATTCTGTGGCACTGTCGAAGAAGAAATGATGATAAGGTTCCAGCAGTGAACAGCTAGATATTTTTTATATTTTTATATTTTTGCTAATAAAGTCCAGTAACCAAGTGATGTTTTTGTTATGGCAAGGCTCACGTATTTCAGCAACTGCAGCAGACTGCACTATTTTTACAAGGTTGTAGAACCTTTAGGACTGTGGCCCAGTGAGGAAAAGTGAGTTTGGTCTTTGGAAATTATACTCACCTCTGTTCTTGGCTCTCACATGTTGCTTCCTATTCTAAGATGTGAGCAAACCTTACTGCAAGCTCTGACTATCATAGGCAGAAGCCCCTGACACTGTGCCTCTCCTGCCCACACCAGGCCTTTCCTAGATGAAGCCAAAATCAAACCTCCCTCAGTCAAGTCCTTTCTGCTAGAAACTTTGTGTCAGCAATGCAAAAAGAACAAATAGAATCATCCATAAACTCACTGAGCATGTCTGTGAGTACAGTGCCCTAGTCAGGCAAAACTGAACCCACCAAACTATGGCCGACTTCTAAATACCAGGAATGACTCATGATCTGTACTTTGATAAATTTCTTAACCCTTGATGACAAGGTTGTCATGTTTACTCTCCTCAGAACAGGCCCTCTTACTCCATTCTGTTTCAGGTAAATATTGTTTAAAATTAGGCATTTTTTTTTTTTTTTGCTCGTTAGGAAATTGAAATATGTATTAATAAAAGAGATCAAAGGAAGTAATATTAAGTGTGATCTTTGGAAAGGAAAGAAGTTAATTCACACAGATACTTTCTTTGAAACTCTGTATCATTATTCTGACTCTTGTGACTCCACGTTTAGATGCTATTGTTAAGAATTCATGTTCTTTTCTTCTCCCCCGCCCCTTTTCCCACAGGATCTTTTGTATCTCGGGCTTGTCTTGAATTTCCCATTTAGTTGAGAATGACTTTGAACTTTGATCTTCCTGTCTCTACCTTCCTAGTATTGGAATTACAAAATTAATCTATTTCTTTAAATAATCAATTCCGATAAAGGAGCTTGCTGAAAGTATACAGCTCATAATGAGCATTGGTACTGAGAGCATAGATAGTGAGAAAATGTTCTGGAAATAAATAAAAAATTGGTTTATATACACAAAACAGATTGCAGTTTTACCGGACTGACAAAAAAGATCTTAGTAAAATTGGTGTTGGTCTATAAACAAGCATTTTCCCCTTTTCTAATTCTAAACTTTCTTAGCCCATGACTCAGTTTCCTACACCGAAGTCACAGTACTCGGGAAGGAAATGCTTGCTCACCTTTGCTGTGTTTGCAGTAACTACTCCACATCAAAGAAGTGACTCACTTGGCCCCCTTGCCAGCTTCCATCTTGCTTCCTACCTCCCACCACCCTTTACTGGCTGAGCTGTTCTTTGGCTTGAGGGGCCTCCACCAGCAAGTCTGGGTTTGCGGTGTCTGGCACGCTCACCTCCCTGAATGACGAGGCTTCCTGAGGTGGGCTGGTTTGCAGGTTGGAACCTGAAGCAGACCACTGCTTTACCTGACCTCTGGTTCAAGCCATATGACTCAACAGTAGGAAGGGCTCGTACTGTCTCTCCTTGAACAGCACAAAAAGGAAGTAATTTTGTTTCTGTACATCTCTTAAAAGTAAACACAAACAGGTTATGAGAAACCCCAAAAGGCTGTGTCTACTTTCCTTGGTTTTGGAGAAATATTATTGTTCTTGGGAATTCCACAAACTATTACCTTTTAGTGATCTCAGCAAGTGCTAACACAGTAGGGGGCAGGTGGTGGGTGCTCAGGAAGTATTTATGTCAGAGGAATATGATTTTTTTTTCTGGATGGAAACCACTGTGGAGAAATAATTTCATATTAATGTTTCTTAGAAAGGAGGAACCTATATTTATTTTAATAGAAATCTGTCACCGGATTCAATGTTAGGTGAAGCATAGACTTGGAAAATAAATGGCTTTGGACTTGGTAGAGATAGGATTAAGATTAGAAACCTGAGAAAACTCAGTTTTAATGAAATAAATGTAGCTTGGTGCTAAAGGAACCAGAAGTCAGACCCACTGTTCTGGAATCTCTTGCCAGCATCATGACTGCTCAAGCTGGGTGACTCTAATCTTCTATTTGGTCATTAAAATAGGGTTAGTAGTGTGCATTTCCTAAGCTTCATATAAGTTCTAAGTAAGACAACACATGTTCTAAATACAGATTATTTCCTATTTTGGAAAAAAGAGAGTAAGACATGCCATCCTCTGCTGCCCAGAGACGGTACAGAGCAGATGAAGCAACATAAAAAGGCTTTCCCAAGTGTACTGTATTAGCCTTATCTGACTTCCCTTTGGCCACAAGCACTTTCCTTTCCCCAGCCTTTGAACACAGTCTTGCTGTTTTTATCTTCTGGTACAGCCCTTGACTATTTGGTGCAGGATTTTATAGTCCAACATTCAAAGTGCTTACATCATTCAGCCACTTCAGAATGGCAATCGGCTTACACTTAGCATCAGAGGCCTCAGACACCTTGCATTTAAATGTTCACTTTGCATGGATATTTAGAAAAATATAGAGTTATCACTCGTGGCTCAGTAAACTTTGGGATGTTCTCAATGTTCATAAATGCTAAAAGTGGAGTCCTCTAGGAATGCATTGACAGTGGAATGGTCTGTTCATGTTAGTGCAACATACCTCATATGCCTCATGCCTCTTGCTCAGTCTTTCCTTCCAGACAAACTGGTACCTTTAAAAATTTTTTTTTAAAAAAAAACTGGCTTGCCATACTGATTAATAATGCTTCTGGGGAATTTGGAAAAGAGGTGGTGTGAATGGGTTTATGCATTATCCAGATTACCTCATGATTACTCATAGTTAACTGGACATTTTCCAATGATTTCTTCTTGATCTTGGCTTCCTGAGGGATTTGACCTGCCATCTGCTATCAAAGCCCATTTGGAAAGAACATGTTTGAGTATTGGTTCATCCAGCAAACATGAAATGAGACCCATTAGTAGGAAGATGATGCGACATGGAAGAAAATCCTTCAGTAAAAGATCAATGCAGATTCAATACCAAGTCCATCATTGCAGGATCCCAAGAATAACCTCAGTCAATCCCAGACAGATCTATAAAGTAAAGCAGCATTGATCACAATACTTTACATACAAACCCCTCCTTGGTGGAGATATAATGGCAGCTGCTAATTATTTGGTTTTCTTGACATTTTGAACTTTTCTAGCAATAAATAATATTCAGAGAAGTCATAAGATTTTTTCTTCAGGTTTCCTTATTACATAAGGTGATATTAGAGAAAATAATAAAATAGCAATTTATAAAATAGCAAAGACTTTCAATGGTTAGTTAGAGAAAAGGCATTTGGAATCCAAGAAAATTTAAGACTATACCAAATATAGTGGTTTTAGAAATTAGAATAGAAGAGAAAACTATTGGTGAGCTAGCTTACTTTATAACAATATTACATTTCCCTTTCTACTTTTTTTGAATAGACTTGTTTGTACTTGTGGTCATCTCTCTCTCTCTCTCTCTCTCTCTCTCTCTCTCTCTCTCTCTCTCTCTCTGTGTGTGTGTGTGTGTGTGTGTGTGTGTGTGTGTATGTGTATTGCGTGTGCAATATTAAGGCTTTTTATGTTGAAGAAAACTTATTCTGTTCTTCTCTAAGGAAGAATTAACATAAGAAGTGAAAACATTTAAGGTTTCATCTAGTTCCCAATATTTTACTAAAATTTCAGGAAAATTGGATATAATAAGAGAAATTAAGTTAATACTAATTCAGTCTATTTTCTTTAAGTTTTCAAGAATGGATCACTTTTAAAAAGGTGATTTTCTTTTACTGATATGGAGAACTCCATTAGAAGTAAGCTGTTTTAATTAGAAGTCTAGCACTGGGATTGACTGTGTCAACACAGCCACGGAATGAAAAAGGTTCAGGTTAGGTTACCTGGACAATCTGACCAGAGAGGAAGCTGACGCAGGTCTATAGCTCAGTCCTCTACATTTTGTGGTCAGTTTTATTTGCCAGTCCTGCCTGGGTAATTCCACCAGATTTCCACACCCTTGGCTGTGTGGACAGAGAGAAGGTTTTAGTTCACGAAACAAGGTTAAGGCAGTCTCGCTTGCATAATTGGTCTTCTGTCTTGAAAACATCTTTGCATGAGTGCTTAGTTGGGTGATATGCCTGAACTTGCATCTTGGAGTTTCTTATGCTGGTTAATAGTCACCATCCATGACTATGGCATTTTATGAGGCTGTGTAGAAATATATGTTCTTCTCTTAAGCTCCCTTTTCCTCTACTTCACCATTTTTTAAAACTTCTTCTAAATGATAAAACCATAAAACCATATAATATGTGACACTACTGATAATTATAATTCTAATATTGCTCACCTTTATTAAACTTTATAATACATATCTAGTTATTTATTTGTAAATAAATTCTCATTGAAATAAACCCCAAATTACTCACTTCAGATACCTTTTAAAATGTATATTCAAGGTTATAGTTTCAGTATGCTGATTATTTTTCCTGATAATAACCTAAATGGGTAATATGTACTTACTTAAATCATATACTTTAAATTCAGGAAATATTATTCTTGTCTGGTCTTTATATGAGAAAACTGATATGCATCAAAGTGTACCAAGTTTTCTTCAGGCAGATAGCCAGCTAGAGAGTTAATGATTGAAACCAGGCATTTACACTCTTAAATCCAAACCTCCAAACCTCTCCCACTAACTACACTGATCTATGTTGGGCACCTGTTTGGTAAAATTATAAGAGACAGTCTATTCAATATTATGGAAAGACCATCAGTTACAAAGCAACCAAAGTGACCCATCTTTCTATTCAGGTGTCCTTTATTCTTAAATGCCTAGGTGGACCACAGATGCTTTAAAACAATGGTTCTCACCAAAGTATGCACACAAGGCATCATAAAGACTTCCCAAGGCTAGAGTGTTAAAAATGTCACAGAGACACACATTTCCCACAGATTCCCTGAGAGGGATTTGTGAAAAAGACATTCCCATTGAGAATGCTATTTTGCTGCTGTAAGAAGAAACATGCTCTTTTCACACCCTTGGGAATTAGCTAGGATTTTCCTGAGTGAGCACACCAGTGGTGATACTAAATGTATGGATGAGTGACAGTATTTTATGGCTGGCTGCTACTGTAGATATGGAAAGTGATTTCACATCTGGTGTCAATTCTTTTCTTTCCATACAAATTAATGTAATGAATGCTGAACAAATTTCAGCTGGTAGATCTTCAAAAAAAAAAATGTGTGGGTTTTTTTTTTTTCTTTTGCATTGTAGGTGAACATGTAATTTGGGACACAAAGGTTGTACAAAGGTCCAAGCATTGTGTCACACCTATAACAACATACGTCTATTGCATCTACAAAGGGATGTTTTCACACTTATCTCACTAAAATATCAAATAAGAGTAGAATTAGTGCTATACTCATAGATCAGTGCCTTGTTTAGCTATCACCAGAGAAACTTCCTCTTGCAGTAGATGGGAACTAATATAGAGATACACAGCCAGAGATTAGATAAAAAGTGAGAGAACTTGGGACCTTAAACCCTAAATGGGATAGCTCTATCAGATTCCTCCCTTCAGAGCTCAGGGTGTAAGATCCAGAGAGGATGGAGGACACCAGGAGAACAAGCCCTTCTAAATTAAAATGGGCAGAGCTCAGAGTAGCTCACAGAAACCGAAGCAGCATGCATGCAAGGGCCTGCATGGGTCTGCACCAAGTCCTCTTCATATACGTGATCGCTTTCAGTTGAGTGTTTTTATGGGATTCCCGAGTGTACAAACCAACGGGTCTTTGATTCTCATGCCTTCTCTTGGGCTCTTTTCTTTCGGTTGGCTTGTCCTGTCTAACTTCAATGTGATGGTTATTGTTTTATCCTATTATATTTTATTTTGTTTTATTTCAATATTATCTCATGGAAACTTGTTCTTTTCCAGTGTGAGACAGGAAATAAATTCAGATGGGAGGGGATGTGAGGAGGGACTGGAAGGAGCAGTGGGTGGCAAAACTGTAATCAGGATATATTATGTGAGAAAAGAATACATTTTCAATAAAATGGGAAATGTTTAATTTTTTAAAAGATAAAAGAATAAAATTAATATTAAACTTTAACTTATTTTAGCTATAAATAACATTCATACACAGACCTATAGAGGAGAGAACACCCAAATACATCCATATCCTTAAAATACGTTCAGCATTGGCTTTCATTTATTAATTTATCAATTATTATATTTATGTAATTATACTGAGCATAATCCATTAATATAATGCATTTTCTAAAAACACTAATAAAAATTATAATGTACCTTTACGATAAAGTATTTTAAAATTGAAAAACTATTGAAAAAATTTAAAACTAAATTCATTTATATTTTTGCTGAGGAAAAATATAAATAGGGTTGTTAACTGGTGTTTAAAAATAAAGTAGTATTATGTGATTAAATTTATATTAAACTAGCATAAATCTAGTGAGGAAAAATGAGCTAAAAGAGGAAGATATACAATTCAATTTTTTCTGAAGATCTCCTTTCTCAATTTCTGTTTTTAGTATTATGGGAAATCAAATCACTTTGTTATCTAAATTTTATAGTAGACATTTAAAATTATGGAATAATTTTATTTTAAAAAGATTAATATAAAAAGCCAAACAATGGTGCTGCATGTCCTTAATTCCAGCACCAGGGAGGCAGAGGCAGTTGGATATCTGTGAGTTTGAGACCAGCCTGGTCTACAAAGTGAGTTCTGGGACAACCAGGGTTGTTACACATAAAAATCCTATCTTGAAAAAAAAAAAAAGCAAGCAACAACCAAAAATGATGAATATTAAATTTAGCTGTACTCTCACTACGAGAACAACTGTGTAGATAGTGAACTTGTAATTTAGCCATTCAAAAATGGTTTGTGTAGTTCAGGCCATCACACTGTACATTAAAAACCAGCAACAACAAAACAATGTCACCAAAAATTTAAAATAATTAGAAAATTAATGAAATAAATTGGAGAAAACATAATTTATAATATTTGTCTCAACTAAAATATTAGATTATTCAAGGGGTACAGAAAGTTTGAAGACTATTATTAGTCTCAGTACTGAAATAGATTTTCTAGATGAAGAATTCTTCATGGGGAAACTTTGATCCGGTGTCACTTTTCCTTGGAATAAATCCACTAGTTGTTTCTGAGCACACTACAGTCTGCAGGGCTGCCAGGGTACTTGAAACACACTGTGGGTGGTTGTCTTGAGCCTGGACGTCCTGTTGTCTTTGCTTGTTCTCTGAGTACGATTAGTTTTAGTAATAGCTACACTAGTCTTCCGGATCTTCTCCAGCTTCCCATAGCATGGCAGAGTGGAACTTCTGTATTTTCCAGATAAAGCCAAGTAGTTATTTCTTATACAAGCTAGATAAGCTTAAGGCAAACAAACTAGAAATTTGAAAAAAAAAACATTAACTTAAAGGGTACATACATATTTAAAATAACTTCAGTTTTAAAAATTCTTTTTATGCATTTACTTATTTATTTTTTAATGTACGTTGGGGGTTTGCCTGCATGATGTTTGTGTGAGGTTGCCAGATCCCTGGAACTGGAGATACAGACAGTTGTGAACTGTCATGTAGTTGCTGTGAGTTGAACCCAGGTCCTTTGGAAGAGCAGCCAGTGCTCTTAACTGAGGAGCTATCTTTCCAGCCCCATAATTACAGTTTTTAAAGCTGAATATAATTATGTTTTTATTAAAAGTTTGAAAGTTAGCTTGATATTCAAGTTTAAGCTAAAATTGTCCTTGAAGAGAGGAAATTCAAAACCTAACAGTTCACTCTGGTAATGTATAGAGCAGTTTTATCTTGAATAAATGTTAATTATTTATGATTTATTCCAGCAATACTGTTTTATAGCATCAAAAGTTTGTTACTGAAAGACACAGTATTTAATTTTCTCTTCTGTTTTTTATATTTACTTTCAGGAAAAAAATAAAAGCATAAAAGCAAATTTCTCCATGCATTTAAAAGTAATTAAACTCTAAAAAAATTGTAAATGTGTAAAACTGCCTACAATGTTGTTTTATTTAACACAATGAAATCATATCAGCCTTATTAAAGAGTAGAGATCACTTTTGGCCTCTGCTTTAGCATATTATAAAATATAAAACTTATTCTGCTCTATTAAGTCTTGATTATATTCAAAAGTGGTTAGTCTTCCTTTCCTTTCCCATCAGCATTTTAATTTTACTTTGGAACAATTAAAAATAATTAAATCTATAACAACATGTAAATATTTACACTTAGAACTCTTCTACAGTGCCGACAATCTGGAAATGTATTCAGAATCAATGCACTCCTTTTTATCCTCCATAATCACAACGCTTCTGCCTTGGACTCATATTTCACTCTCGGAATGTTTTAGAGAAGCCACAGAAACCATAATCATAAGATGAAAAATAATAGGTAAGCCATTTCCATTTAGAAAAACCCTCTTATGCACTAGATCTGTAGAGTGTTTTTATAAATACTGCATTGTTTGGAACATCACATATCCAAGTAATTAGAAAAATATACACAAATGTAAATTGCTTTTGAAAACTGAAGCACATTTTCAAATACAGTCAGCTAAAAAGCAACAACAGTGGAAAGACAGGACAGTGAGATGCATCAACTTGTAGATCACTTATCACACAAGCCCATGATCAGAGTTTGAGCCACAATGGAAGTAAAATCCAAGTTCCCACAAGTTGTCCTCTGACCTCTCTCTCTGTGCACCAGCACACACGCACACGCACACACACATATACACACACATACATAAACATACACACATACACAGACATGCACATGTGCACACACACACATACATACACACACACATGATACTATAAAAGTCAAGAATCCCATTCTTTTGTTTATATTACTTACCTAATGAATGAAAACACTAAAACTGAATTCAAAATTCTCAGTGGTGTCCTAAAGAAAGAAATATTCCAAGGTTTGTTTCTGCCCATTTTCAAGGGAAAACTCATGTGATTTTGTCAAAGAATAAAACTTGATAGAATAGATGAATGACTAGGATGATAAATTTTAGATATGGGTGGATACCTCATGATAATCAGATCATTTCCTTAGGAGAAAGTAAGAGATGAGTCATACCTTGCCTTTGTGATAAAATCATGCAGCAATTGATGCTTCATTTAGTGTTTAATTTGGTGTATTTATCTATAATATTTACAGTAGCTTTGTTCCAAGTTGATTAAGACTTAATCACAAATGACTAAACAAGTAGGCATGAAAGAAGGAATAAGGCATAGCTATTACTCACTTGTGAATACTCTTCCAATATTCAGGGATTTAGGTTTGCTTGCACACTTTATGACTACCTTGACCTGACTTTTTCTATGAAAAGATAAATTATCTTGAGATAAAAAGAAATAGAAAATTCAGAGGATGTTATTAAATACTCTGCTGTCAACAGACCTGCATTTCCCAAATATGTCACAGAATACTGACTTCTCCGCATCCACGCAATTGTCAGAACCAAGTCAGATCATATCTATGCATTAATATTCTGAGATTAAAAAATCCTAGTTCTGGGTAAGAAAGAAAGTTCAGAGAGCTGGGCACATGACTCCCCCACCCCCATCTGGCTCCCCAGCCCTCGAGAACAAAAGTTCCTCCTGCAGCATGTGGGATCATCTTTCTTTCTACGGGTTAGGGCAAGTCCGGTCTTCAACCCATGGCTTGGCAGGCTGTAGGGAAGGAAAATGGAACGAACTGAGAGTTAGCTCAATCATTTGGAGGTTTTAAAGATGTAAATAATTTATCTAAACACTTTAAATATCAATGACAAGTCATACTTAGCCTTCTGATAGCAAGGAAAAAAGAAAACTTTTCATTTTTTAAAATATTCTGGTATTTCATGTTAGGTATCAAGAAAAAATTAGTTACATATTACCAACTACACAGTATATTGCCTTATCCTATTTCAAATTTAATAACTGAAATTACCACACATTATTTTCTGGGAACATTGTATGAGAATGCTTTCACATCACATTTGGGGGAATAAAATTATAAGCTTTCTGTTAGATCAATTGATTGTACAAACTATCAATAGATACAGATTTGCAAATAATGAGACAGAAATGCCATTTGCAAAACAATAAAATATCAGCAGTAATTCATTATGAGAATTTTACTACACAAGTAAGAACTTAAAAAGGCAATTTTCACTTTGTAATTTAAATAGAAGATAGAAATCCCCTGAAAACTGAATTCAGAGATTGACAGAGGATTTTTCTCCTTTCCTTTCTCCATCCCATTTGTTTTCTTGCTTTCTTCAAATATAAAGCCCATATTCTCCTTTTATTGACCATAATTGTTATATTGTTATTGCATGAATTCTGTTTAGCATTATAATAAAAACCTGGAGTCAGATATTAGGGAAAAGTTGGAACGTTAGAGAGACAGGGAAGAGATCACAGCTAATTCTTACCCAGCCAACTCCTTAGGCCGAACAGGGTAAGTCCTATCTTCACAGACCCTCAGATTGACTGATTGCGGGGATAGAATCCTTAACTTCTCTTTTTTCTACTTTATATTTCTTTCCCTGCATTTGACTTCCTGGTTAAACTCTCCTAGAGCTAGGATTGAAGGTATATACTACCACTGTCTGGCCGTTAGACCTTGAACTCACAGAGATTCAGAGCAATTTCTGTCTCTCATCAATTTCTGAGTGATAGGATCAAAGACTACCACTCCTTGATCTTGATAATTAGTTCTGTTGGTGGCTATGTACTCTGGTATTCCAGACTATTTTTATCAAATGTACAATATAGTACCACATATTGGTTTTTGTGAAAGTGAAATATCTTGTTTACTCTATCTATGGTAATTGATAGTTTTGCTGGGTATAGTAGTCTGGGCTGGCAGCCATACTCTTTTAGTGTTGTATAACATCTGACCAGGACCTTCTTGCTTGCATTGTTTCCATTGAATAGTTCTGTGTTATTCTCATGGGTCTGCCTGTATAGGTAATTTGGCCTTTTTCCTTTGAAGCTCTTAGTATTTTTCTTTGTTCTGTAGGTTGAGTGGCTTCATTATTATGTGGCGAGCATACTTTTTTTGGAGGTCTAGTCTATTTGATGTTCTGTCAGCTTCTTGTGTCTTTATAAGCATTCTCTTCTTTAGGTTGGGAAAGTTTTCTTCTATGATTTTGTTGGATATATTTTCTGTGCCTTTGAGCTGGTATTCTTCCCCTTCTTTAATTCCAATTATTCTCAGATTTGGTCTTTTCATGGTGTCCCAGATTTCGTGGTATGATGTTTTTGGCTTTAGTGTTTTCTTTAACTGATATATTTATTTCCACTATTGAATCTTTCACTCCAAAGATTCTCTTCCATCTCTTGCATTCTGTTGGTTATGCTGCATCTGTAGTTCTAGTTCATTTCTTTGGGTTTTCTCTTTCCAGCTTTACCTCAGTTTGTGTCTTCTTTATTGCTTCTGTTTCAATGTTTAATTCCCAGAATTTATCTTTCAACTGATTATTTTCTTTTTGTTGGTTTTCCTTATTTCCTTTCAGAGATTTGCTCATCTCTTCCAATTTTTTGTTTGCATTTTCTTCTATTTCTTTGTGGGAATTCTTATATCCTCTTTTAAAGCTTTTATTACCTTCATAAAGTTTTTAAAAGGTCATTTCTTTCTGTTTCCTTTTCATTGTTATATTCAGGTCTTAATGTTGTACAACCACCAGCTTCTTCTGGTGGTGTCTGTTCTTATATTGTTATATGTATTCTTGCACTGGCATCTGGCCATTGCTTCCTTGGTTCACTCTTAGCTCTTGGTGGTCTCTTAGTCAGTTGTGAGCCTGGGAGCTAAGAGTCTTCAGTAATTACAGGGGCTGACATTGGTCAGCTCTTAGTTGGCTGTAGTCCAAGGAGCTGTGTGTCTCCAGTTGTCTCAGGGGTCTTTCTTAGTCGGTTCTTAGTTCCCTCTTAGCTGGTTCTTAGTCATCTGTGGACCAGGAGGCTCCTGGGTCTCCAGTTGTCAGAGTGTGATGATACAGATTGTGGTTTGGGTGGGATTTGGCCCATGGTATGTCCCTCAATCTGTGTTTTGCTGGGGATTTGGCTTGTAGGGGCTCTCCCAACATTCTTTGATTTAGGGCAGAGCTTGGTATGGTTGGGGTGTCACTGTGTTCCCAGCCAGGGTTCAGAGACCAAGGTCTCTGCTTGGCTTGAGGGTCAGGGTGCCACCCGCCTCTCAGTCACCTGTGGACCAGGAGGCTTTGGGATCTCCAGTTGTCCCAAAGCAGCTAGTTTTAAGTCTAATGATTTAGTAGGATAAGAAAAAAAATCCACTTGTTTTAATTATTGGAATTCATGCATTCCACTTTCCATGAAAGTTGTATGAAAGAAGAAGAAAATAGAAATGAGAAATAAACAGTAGAGATAAGAATAGTGCAGGTGTGGTAAACATAAGCCTTAACATAATATCCAAAGTTAATTTGTATAATGAAATCCAATGTCCCAGGGACAACAACTATTAACCTTTGAATATCCATGGTTCTTTTTTGACCAGTAACATCTGAAGACCTGGGAATTTGTTAGACATGTAATAATTTAGTGCAGCACCAATACAAAAGAGTACAGAAATTTCTTAAAGAAATAGCTGGGTGTGGTAACACATGTTTTTAATCCCAGTACTTGAGAGGCAGCGACAATCAAATCTGAGCATGGGGCCAGCCAGTCCTACAAAGTGAGTTTTATGTAGCCAGGTTACACAGAGAAACTCTGTCTCAAAAAACCAACGTACCAAGCAAACAAACAAAATTTTTTAAAAAAATTAAAAGTAGAGTCACCATATGATCTTGTATTCATATTTTTGGATATATATCTGAAGAAAATTAGATCAATAAATTATACAGCCTTCTGAATCCCCATGTTTATTATAGCATTATTCACAACAAACAAGACATGTCTTCTGAGTTATGGGCATGAACTCATAGCAGCCGTGTTTGTATGCACAAGAGTAGCTAAAATATTAATCCAGCAGTGAAATGTGTATGGGGGAGTCATAAAACCCCATCCCTAACTGAGGAGCTACTGACAGTTGATGACTTCTTAGGAAGAACGGTCAGCTTTCTTTGAGGGTGTGGCCACTGGTAGGTAGTTTAGACCTTAGACAATGGCCCATATTATATGGGCAGCACAAATTGGACTCCATGAGTATTGAAAAATAGAAAAAAGAGGACATGAATTTGGGGTAGGGTAAGGGATGGGTGGGGTGCAGTTAAAGAGAGAAATGTAAAGTAAATAGGACCAAAATACATCACATGCATGTTTAACATATTTAAACTATTTTAAAATGTGATTGATATACACAATGGAATACGATTCAGCCTTAAACTGTAAGGAAATATTGTCGGTTGTAACAACATAGATAAACTAGGAATTCATTATGCTAAAACAAATAACTAAACACAAAAGACAAACACTGCTTTATTTCATGTGCATATGTGACCTAACATTTTTTTTAAATTCCCAGAAATGGCAAGTAAAATAGTTAGCAGAGGTCAGAGAGAGGGATGTGAGTTATAAAAATGTTGGCCAGAGTATATATGTGTAGTAAGTTCAAGAGAACCATTGTAAGATGCAAGGGCCACAGATGATAACAACACATTGTACTGTATTACGTCTTGAGACAAAACTTTGCTATGTAGCCTATGGCAGCCTTAAGCTCTTGATCCTTCCATGTCAGTATCCTGAGTGCTAAGATTATAGATGTACTACACAGCTGTTTTTCTAATATTTTATTATCAAAAGTTATTAAAAGCAAAGGCTATTTAATTTGACTACTATGTGTGTGTGTTTTAAAACACACATTGTACTATATATGTATAATACGTATGTATGTGCTGTTGTTCTTAGGAAAACAAACAAGTAGAGGAAAATGTATTCTCAGATCCTATTTTAGCCAGACTAAACAAAATCCTTGGGATCAATTTTAGAGGTTTTTCTTTGGTGCACAGACAAGGATGAGCAGCATTGCTGGTTAGAATCTGAGGTGGTAAGGTAGGAAAACATCTTTTGGGGCAGCCACACACCACCAGCAAATAGCTTCAGTTTCACGGATTGAGGGAGCCAGATAGCCCTTGATCTGTAAGAACTATTTTGGAGCCAACTGGCAGATCCTGAGAAGCACGAGTATTCTGGTCACAGGGACTCCACTGTGTGGCTGCCAGGACCGTCCTCTCAGAGAAACACCAGGGCCATCCAAGAAACAAACGTCTTTCTTTCACATCTCTTTTTGTCTGTCTCCTGACCCAGTGGCACTAGTGACCTGCACACCAGATTTAATTACAGACTCATAGAGATGAGCTAGTGTTTGGATTCAGTTCCCCGAGGGAAAAAAATGACTTGTTTAAACTGTGAGTTTTGTGCTTTCAGAAGGGCAGAGGGACTGTGAGGGCAGGAAATCCTGGAAGATAAGCTCTCTGTGAGAGCTTCCAGCTAACCTTCAGGATGCTCTGAAGGTGGAAAGATGGCAAAGAAAGCTTATTCTCCTACTGGGACTTAGGGCATGGGAGGAATATTTGGAGAAAGCCTAGGAAGCTGCTCAGGTCCCATGAGATTAAACAGAGGCCTGTTGTGCATGCCTCCTGAGTGTTACAGGCAAAATGTAGTTTGTGTTCACAAGTCTGGATCTTTATTTCCCAAATGTAAAACTGCAATTTGTCTTTATTCTTGTAACATTCTCATTCTACTATGAGCATTTAAGATGGATGTTAGAGAAAACCAGCGTTTCCCAGCAGAGCCAGTGATAGACAGCCAGATAAGAAAGGACCGCCCCTTCAGAGGGCTCAAACCCAATGTTACTCTTCTTCATGTGCACTAAAACAATCAGCCAGGACCTCAAATATGCTGATGAGTCAAACAGAGCTATAATATGGTTTCTAATAAGTAAATTTAAAAATTACATAGCAAGCAACTAAGATCAGCTGATGGTATTGAATCCTGGTTCTTAGCTTGGTATCCTTGGAGAACTTGACTTAAACTCAGAGTCTTACTTTATCTAGCTGTGAGAAATAATCCTTTCTAACTGTGTGAAAATTAGAGGAAAAAAAATATGTGCAAAGACATTTGGTGAGTGTTCACGTACATTAACAATAGCATCAAGAGAGAAAGAACCCAATGAAATGAAGCTAATCTTTAACAGGAGATATAATAGAATATAGAGATAAACAATAACAATACAAAATAACAGCACTAAAAGACTTAATAAAAAAACATGGGTCTAGAATACAGAAAAATATACACATAGGTATGTATCTTATCAACTTGTGATTACATTTTCTGTTTTAAGAATATACCCTGAGAGTATGTAAAAGTTACCCTTCCCTCTAACAAGAGAAAATTACATTTGATTTCTAATATATATCATTTTAGAAAGAGAATAATCACTGTGAAATATATCATAAACAAAATCAAAGTGGCTATTGAGAAGTATATTCACCTAAACCAATTTATCTTTAATGTGTCAAAATAAAAATACTGAGCTTGCACTTAAAAGAGTCAAACACACATTTGTTTATAAATAAATTCTTATTAGGTATGAATAACTTCAACATCATTCTGCACACATACAGACCTTCCCATCATAAAAGGCAATGAGTATGCAAGGGCTAGTTTTTATACATTGACATTTAACAGCTGTGCTCTTCATAATTGCCCAAGGATGGAAACAACCCAAATAACCAGCAGTAGGTGAGCAGGTGAAGAAAGACTACACCGACAATGAGGCAAATCTTGTTATGCATTGTGCAGCATGGATGAATCTGGAGGGCACCACACCAAAGGAAATTAGCTAACCAAAACGAAATGCCTACTGTGAGACCCTGTCCATTTGAGGTATGTAGTCAAATTAAAAGCAGCATCAAGTAGACTGATGATTATCAGGAATAGAGGGCAGGTAGAAGTCAGTTTTCAGTGGGAACAGAGTTTCAGTTCTGCATGATTAAAAAGTTCTAGAG